>OX276358.1:1259446-2518892 GCA_946251885.1 Cosmia pyralina | reverse complement strand
AAATCAAAAGACCAGACTGTTTATAAAGAAATCTTTTCACAAATCTAGCTTAATTCATATTTACACTGTTCCCATCGTACTAAAAAAAAAACACTTTCCTGCCTTAAACATTTTAAAGCCAACGAGCATAGTTTATGACCTAAAAAAAGTAGATCTGTTACAAACCAATGGCTGTGCGTTTGTCTCGCTAAAATTCGAGAACGGCTGGGCCGATTTGAATTTTTTTTTTGTTTTATTCTCCTCTTTACTGGGGTGGTTTAAAAGAAACAAAAAATAGGAAAAAAAAAAGAAATGGAAATTTTGACAGGACAACGTCTGGCGGGTCAGCTATAGTAGTAGATAATTATTTAATAAGAGTATGATGGGGCTAGGGGCGTCATAAATAATATCACTGCTTGACAAGTTGTCAGTGACAAGTGAGCAGTGTTGGCTCAGTGGTAACGGCCCCGACTTACGAGTTGTAGGTCGTGGGTTCGAACTCAGCCGGGCGCTTTAATTTGTGTAAATAATTTCATCACCACTGCTCTCAAAACGGTGAAGGAAAACATCGTGAGGAAACCGGCATGTCCTAGAACCAAACATTCGTAGACATGTGACATTTACCATCCCGCACTCCCACTCGAAGAGAGTACGCCTGTGTCCCAGCAGTGGGATTATGTTGTTATCTATCCTTTATTTTGCACCTGCCATGTCTTCTCTCTGCACCACCCTAAGGTTGACTGGTAGAAAATGCCTCAGGCATTAAGTCCGCCTTTGTACGGTATTTTTTTACTTGTGCATAAAGTTTTAATAAATAAATAAATAATAAATTATGCTTGACAAATTAACGTTATTATCATGACGTCAACGCACGCCCCTAATAATATCAGCACCTAATTAGGTTACGCGCCATCATCACCCACCTATAAATTTTAAAATAAAATCTGTGTCCATGTTATCAGAAATGTCAAGGTGACCGTGACCCGGTTTCCATGGCAACCGATATCTCTAGTTACTACGCTTGCCCGCTTATATAATATGAGCACATACAATTAGGTTAGTATACCCTGCCTAGATATCTCTTTTGTTGACTGTACCATATTTACGAGTATATTATACTACTATTTAATCAACAAATACTAAAGACGCCGACTCATGTGGTATTTTGTTTAATTAGGGGCGAATTTCTACAACTGCAAAAAATAACTTTTTAATTCACAGTAACATTATGAAATACAAAGTTTTCTTTGGGATTGTTAAAAATTAAGATGAAAAACATTGTTCGTTTAATATATTATTCATTTATCTGAACTAAAAAAAACTGAATTACGGGAACCCTCAGTGCACGTGCCCGACTCGCACTTGGCCGTTTTTTGAACATCTTGTGCTTTTGTGCGTGTGCTCAGTTGCTGTTCATAATGTGAAAAGTTCACGAAAATTAAATAATGGCTTCTTACATAATTTTTTTCTTGACTGGGCATTACCATGTCAAAGATTATTAAAACCTCCGTAATTGGCAATACTAAAGCGCGTCTGGCGAATCCTATAACTTGCTGAATACCTAAACAACAAAAAGCCCTCTTCTTAGTCCGCATTATTGTGCAACTACGGAACTCTATTAATGCGCGTGGTCCGACACGCACTTAGCCGCTTTTTTAAATTTTGGGCGGTGATTTTTCAATCCGCGCCCCGCAGAGGTAAAGTATTGGACACCATGTTGTCGTAATCTTGGATACAAAGATTAATAAGTATCCCTGAATAGAACTTATTTTTGACATCAACACGAAACCGTGCTCATAACCACGCGAACTACTTTTTTAACTCCACCGTCGCATCGCGTCGCGCGTCGCAAAGAATACGGATCGAAACTAAGATACTAAAAATAGTTCTATAATGTGAACAGTTTAAACCTGTCTATCAATCGATCACTGTTCAATTACTATTCTTTGTAGATACAAATTACCAACTACTAAACGTTATTTGTACGTAGGTACCGTCAAACAAAAATTGGTTAACAAATCTGACCATAAACTCTAATTTATTGCTATCTACTCGTAAACCGCCATTTGTCCTAAACAATCAGTAGTGCCAACTAACTGAAAACTCATAGATATTAGACTACAATTATTTATTTGTTCTATTCTCTCAACTGTCAATCGACCTCCTAGAGGTCGGTGACAAAGAAACATTGTATCTCATAACATGACAGTATTACGATCGACAAATTACCTACTTACCAATGAAAATTTGATCAGCGGCATTGAGCAAATACTTACGAGTAGAACCATTTTAACAAGTCGTATCCTTAAAACGAAGTCCGTGATAAGGCCTGTCGTACTTTATGGATTGGAATGCTGGGCAGTGAAGAAGACGGATGAAAAAAATTGCATGCAGCGGAGATGAGAATGTTGAGATGGATGTGTGGAGTGATGAGAATGGATAAAGTAAGAAATGAATATATATGAGGAAGTTTGAAAATGGCGCCAGTGATAGAAAAGTTGAAAGGAAATCGTTTGTCTTGGTATGGGCATGTAATGAGGAGAGACGAAACGCATGTGACTAAAAGAGTGATGAATATACATGTTGATGGATGGAGAGGCAGAGGAAGGCCAAAGAAAAGATGGATGGATTGTGTGAGGAATGATATGAAAGAGAAGGGAGTGAATGATAGCGTGACGGTTGACAGGGGAGTTTGGAAGAAGAAAACGTGTTGCGCCGACCCCAAGTAATATGGGATAAGGGCAGGAAGATGATGATCCTTAAAACGAAGTATGGGAATTTCCACAAAGTGAAGAAAGGCTAATAAAAACACGTTACTATAGCTCCATAAATGTATATAGAGTCTTCCCAATATTTCATTCACAGAAAGCAATATCCCATGCCAATATTTTAACTGGATCAAGAAAAGATGACAGATTAATCATTCATCTTTTATCTACAAACGCAATAGATTCAGGAGGTCTTTGACTTCTCAGCGAGTTCCAAGATGGCGGCGGTCCCAGAATCGCCGAAACTTACGGCACACCGGTGAATTATTCAGTAGCTTTTATTATTAAAGTTACGCAGTATTATTTGGCCGCTAGCTCTGAGAGTCGATGATAAAATTAAAATTTTATGAAAAGGCCACACGGGCAAATAAGCTTGTTCAAACTTGGTGAGAGCTTTCGTGTTATCGAGGTAACTGTGGGGATAGGTAGGGCTGTAAGATTTACTTTTTTTAAACGCAAAATTAATTGGTCGGTACTTTTCTCCAAAGGAAATCTTCATGTGACCGCCAACCCGCTCATCGCGGCCGGGTGGTTGGCGATCCACGCCGCGCAGTGTATGCTACTCGTATTTGAAGTGGGGGCAATAACATCCCAGTTGCCATCCGGTGGCAACTGCGAATTTTATTCCCGATTGCCACCTGGTGGCAATCCATATGGGGGCGACTGGGAATATTCGCATAATCTTCTGCCGAAATCGCCATATCTTCTAATATTTAACTAATGGTGGTCCAAGATTGTTCATGTTCCCAAATTCGAAAAAAAAAAGATTACAAAACAACCTAGGTCATTTAAGTTTCAATTTTGATTCCAGGAATTTAAATTTTTCAGGACAATTGTATCAGTTCCATAGAATTTTAAGCTGAGGTTTATGAAATGGGGAAGGCAACTGTCAAAATGGCGCTGTCGTAGCTAGTGTTGGGAAACAAGCCAATAATACAAGGCGTGAGATGGTTTTGTTTTATTTTTGCGAAAATGACGCGTTGTTGTGTTCCTAAATACTCCGAAATTGGAGTCCAACAATTCCCAAGAGACCCTAAAATTAGAAGTTTGTGGATTTAAGTTATTCGTAGAGATTTAAAAAAAAATTAAATAGTTCTAAACATTTTGATGAAAGTGATTACGAGGAAATATTTAAGGTTTTAAATTCCGGCACTTTCCATGTCAAATAAGTTTGATTAAAAATATTGGAATAACCGAAAATAACGAAATAGCGAAACAAAAACTTTTTTTTACAAATAAAAAACCTCCCTGCATCGGGAAAGGCAATATTTTGTAAAAGGTAATAAGTAGTTGACATTAGGCTATTATAACTTAGATAAATTACAAAAAAAAAAAATCGACTTCCAAAAAAAAGTACTAGAAAGTTAAAAATAACTTTAATTTCTGAAGTCGGTGTCTTTGAATCCGAAATTAAAGTTATTTTAAACTTTTAGCATTTTTTTTTGGAAGTCGGTTTTTTTTTCACATAAATGAACGAAATTTCAAATTTATTATAGGCGATAGGGAGCTAGCTATGATCACGCTATCTACAACTAAGTAGCGTTGCCCGACCTTCCCATTCATCATTTTGTATTTGGCCGTACCACGTAGGTAACTATAACTAATCTAAATATAATATTAGGTGTAGGTGTGTACACTACAATGCCATAGTTCCAAAATTGTTTAGTAGTGAGATTGAATTCCGATGACAGACTATACCGTAAGCTCAAACAGATGTATCACGAATGTTTATAACAAAACAAAAACTTTTTTACAAAAAATAACAACCGCTTCCAAAAAACACTAAAAAGGGAAAAATAACTTTAATTTCGGAAGTTGGTGTCTTTGGTTTTGTAATTTCGTTTTTTGCCACCGACTTCCGAAATTAAAGTTATTTTTCACTTATAAGTGTTTTTTTGGAAATCGAATGTTATATTTTATAAAAAAAAAAAAAAAACACTTTTTAGTTGTGGTACTACCCCACACAAATTCGAACCTGCAAAAGAAATTAGAACATCATCCACATAATAAATAGTGGGAAAAAATTCGTATTATTGAAGCTAACTCAAAAACTTCCGAAGCAAAGTTAATAAGTTTTACATGGGACCAACTTCGAGACATTCCGAATAAATCAAGAATCTTTCAAATCGAATAACTGTAAAAAGTTACGCGTATAAAAAAAAATACAACGTGTCTTTTTGCATCCTCGTCAAATTTAAGGGTGTGGTACAGTGGTATAGACAAATAAAAAAAAAAGAAAGAAAGAAAGAAAACTTGTTTATTCTGCACAAATAAAACGCACATCAGGGTTGTGGAGGTTAGATAGGTAGTCGCTCCATGTAAAATACTGGTATTCAGCTGCAACCGGTTAGACAGGAAGCCGACCCCAACATAGTTGGGACAAGGCTAGGCAGATTGATTGGTATAGAATAGACCATCAAACCAAACAACTTTTTCCATGACATCAACATCGTAATCGCGAAAAAATAATCAGCCGTTCCATACATTTGCGTCGAGTATTCTTGAAGCTTTCTATGGGACAGTTGAAAATTTTTTCGCGAATACGATGTTGGTCCCATGGAGAAAGTTGTTCGGTTTGATGTTATTTATTTATTTAACCTTTTCGCACATAAAACGTACAAAGGCGGACTTAATGCCTTATGCATTCTCTACCAGTCTACCAAGGGTGGTGAAGAGATTCGATGGCAGGTGCTCAGTATGAGAGGAATACTTATATAAAGAACACTAAAAATGTTGTGTATCACACCCTGAAATTTGACGAGGATGCAAAACGACACGTTGTACTCGTATATGTCGGTTTGACAACCTCCTGGTTTTTTTTTCTTCGGTTAAAAAGCAATAACAAACAGGCTTATAATCAGAATACACAACATATAAGTGTAAATACATATTTGTGAATACCATTAAGCCATTCCGAATTCCGACCCTAATGTTACGCTTTACACATAAAGTAAATGCACTCATGACATATTCCGCACACGGGCGCACACAATCAATAACTAATTAATATCAAATTGGGCGGAATGTGTGCCCCGAGACAGCCGACGTCCGCACGGACGTAAAAATATCGCGGCGGGATTTTCAACTCTCGTTGGTGAGAATGCAACTTAACAATAACAGAGTACATTCTAGCGCGTCGAAAAAACACACTGTTGGATTTTGAACTGTCGGCGCTAAGCAGAGCGTTGAAAATCCAGTGCGCGAATAAAAATTACCGCGATATTTTTACGTTCGTGCGAACGTCGACTAACGGATCCCTGCCTCATGCCTATGCCTGTAACTGGGTCCTATGGGTCAAGGGCGGCTATGTAGGACGTATCCTCCGCAACTAACTTTTATCTTTGATGTTTTCTGATTTCTGCTCATTGATTTCATTATGTTTATTGACTCTTTTGCGGAGCTTAAGTAGTATATAGATACAGTACGACACCGTTCAAAGGTTCCAGGTCGTTTATCTTCGGAAAAACCGAAATATAACGAATATAAAACTATAAAAAAAGTAAAAACCGACTTCAAAATCAAAAACAAATAAAATAATTTTCGGTGTCAAGCTAAAAATGATTGAAGAATTGAAGACACCGACTTCAGAAGCTGTTTAAGTGTTTTATGAATTTATTTTTGGTTTTGTAGTCGCTTTTTACTTTTTTAAAGTATTTTCATTTTTCCATTTTTAGTTGAATATACAAATAATAGGTAAGCCCAAGTCGAACGAAAAGAATCATCAAAATCCGCTTAGAAATGCCGGAGGTACAGTGCATTTATGCATATAACTTCGTACATAAGAATAATTACATATTGTGTTATATACTAAAACTTCCCTGAACGCACGTTAGTGAAAGAATCGTCAAAATTGGTTCATTCGTTTTTGAGAAAATCGCGGACAAACAAACATACATACAAACATACACTTACATATACATACATATATATACATATATTATACACACACACATGCACACATGCACATTACATATGCATATATTTTACTTAACATTTGCAACACCGAAAGGTTGAATATAGTGTATCAAACAAACTGTATTATAATAATCTTTATTACATAAGAAAGTGAATTACAAAATAATAGTGTGAAGTCCCTGACACTTACCTCCCTAGCGGCGTCAGCGTTGTATGTTACGCTGACGACACGCTGGTCCTGGCGTAAGGGAGGTCGCACCAGGCGGCGGCTGAACTAGCGACACGCGGGGTTGCGACAATCGTAGAGAGAATCCGGCAGTTGGGACTCGAGGTGGCCCTGCACAAGTCCGAGGTCATGTGTTTTCATGGTCCTCGGAACGCGCCACCGTCGGGTTCCCAAATAACGGTAGGAGGGGTTCACATCGGAGTCGAGTCGACGATGAAGTACCTGGGACTCGTCCTCGACAGCCGGTGGAACTTCGTGGAGCACTTCCGACGTTTGGCTCCCAGACTGGAGCGGGCCGGGGCTGCCTTGAAGCGGCTCCTGCCCAATCTGGGGGGTCCAAACGCCTCCTGCCGGAGGCTTTACGCGGGGGTCGTGCGGTCCATGGCCCTTTACGGGGCACCGGTGTGGGCGCGTTCCCTGAGGCTGCGACCAGCCCGCCGGTTGAACGCGTCCCAGAGGGTCATGGCCATCCGGCTAGTCCGGGGATACCGCACGGTCTCCTGTGAGGCGGCGAGCCTCCTTGCCGGATTACCGCCATGGGATCTGGAGGCAAAAGTTCTCGCGCACGTGTGGGAGTGGCGCGAGGAGGCGAAACGCCGGGGCGTAACTCCGCTGCCGCGAGAAATCACGGTACAGCGGACAGAGCTCCGGCGGGATCTCATGGCGACATGGAGAGTGCGATTGTCGCAACCCAGCGCTGGGCACGCCACAATTGCGGCGATAAGTCCCCTCTTTGAGGAGTGGTTGGAGAGGCGCCACGGCGTCCTCACCTTCCGCCTAACGCAGGTCCTCACCGGACACGGTTGTTTCGGGAGGTTCCTGTTTCGGATAAGGCGGGAGGAAACGCCCGGGTGTCACCATTGTGTAGATCGCCCGGAGGACACGGTGGAGCATACAGTGGAGGTCTGCCCGGCTTGGGCGGAGCACCGCCGTGTTCTCACGCAGGCGATCGGCGGCGGCGATCTCTCGTGTCCAAACCTGGTCCAGGCCATGGTGCGGAGCGAGAGTGCATGGGAGGCCGTCACCTCCTTCTGCGAAGCAGTAATGCTCGCAAAGGAGGAGGCGGAACGCGAGAGGGAGAGGCAACAGCCGCGCCCTCGCGCCCCTAGCCGCCGTAGGAGACGCCCTGGGCGGCGGGAATCGATTGCCGATTCCCGGCCACCGTAGGCGCAGGCTTGCGGACGACGAGTAATGGGCAGCTCGCCGTCCGGTAAGGACCAGGCCCGGGTCGACGGCGCGTTGTGTTCCACGCGCGCCTCAAAGAGATGTCAGCAGTGACGGGGTCCAACAGGGCCGAAGCCGCCGGGGTCGCGGGTAGTTCGAAAGAGATACCGTGGCCCTGGCACGGGCAACTGAAGGAACACGGGTGGGTTTTAGTCAGTAAAAGTCTGACACGCCCTCCCGCTCTGCCCGGAGCGGGAGAAGTCATTTGATGATTTCCCATCCACAAAAAAAAAAAAAAAAAAGTCCCTGACACTTGTGCTAGGTGATAAACCTGTGTTACAAGTGCCAGTGCCCTCTCCCGGGAGTAAATACTATTGAAAACTTATGCAATAAGACTAACAATGAAAAAAAAATATAATAAGACTAAACTAATACAAAAAAGTTTAGAAAAAGCCTGTAGTGGTGATTGTGTGTGTGTGTGTGTGTGTGTGCGTGTATTATGTGTGGTGGGTGTGTGTGTGTGTGGGTGTCCTTGAAGTATGTGAGTATGTGTGTAAATTGAAATTGAATGTACAGGAAAGGTTGACTGGGAACGCGAGTAAAGGGTGAAGTTGAGTGCCTCTCATAGGCTAGAATTTATATTACGAAAGAGTTTATAAAATTTGCTCTGTTTCGTCGTAATTGAGGGACAGTAGCCAAGACTTTACACTCAGCTTGACCTTATGCAGGGTAAGTTTATAAATTGATAGGGTCTTGTTGATTTTATTGTACATAAGGGAACTTTGTACACGAAAGTGTCGTCGGGCAAGCGCAGAACGATACTGAACAGATTCGCAGATAGGAAAGCCAATCCGCCTATTGGATAGATTTCTATCAAGCGGCATCGTGGAATGTCGACGCAAGACAGTGCGGAGGACATAGAGTTTTCTCACCGTGAGTACTTGGGCTTCGGAGTACAACTGTACCTATAACATCTAATGTACATCCTATATTCTAGCAAATAAAGTTATCATTCATTTATTCATACATACATACGGGTCGAATACAGAACCTCCTTTTTTGAAGTCGGTTAAAAATGTGACTATCGACCAATAGAAATTGCTTTATATTCCCACCTAAATTATTGTAGATTGATTTATTCGGCAATGTTCAGTTTTTTAACCGACTACAAAAATAAGGTTCTGTATTCGACCCGTATGTATGTATGTTTGTTTGTCCGCGATTTTCTCAATAACTTATTAGCCAATTTTCATGATTCTTTCACTAACGTGATCTACATACTTTCAGGAAGGTTTTAGTACATAATACATTATGTAATTATTGTTATGTACGAATGTACTGTATCTCCGGCATATCTAAGCCGATTTTGATGATTCTTGATTTCTTGATGAAAGCTAAAGTGATCAGTGAAACAAGGAAAAAGATACAATGATTAGGGAAAGATAAGATTCGGAGGATCGGATCGAGATTCGATTCATGTGGAATATGATGTTCGGAGCGCGCAAGCCCCACCACGACGTCAACGTAGAGATACAGCTGTGGGGTTATTATTATCGTTCTAAGGCTTGGAACCTAGGAGGTTTATTGTTGATTTTTTTGGCCTCACCTGACCTAGTTCATCTGATAAACAATGTGAACATAGGAAAATTCAAAATATTCCATATCTCCAGACTTGTGATGTGTTTTTCTCAAAGGTGGCGCTAGTTGGCAGCACTACTCGCCTTAATATGCTTACTTATCGCTTACTGGTAACTTAATATCGCTGTATGCTCCTGCCTCACTACAGGGACGTATGTATACCTAGGTATTGTAGTAGGTAAAGCGAGTGGTTATGTAACGCAAAAAAAAAAAAAAAAAAAAAAAGTAGGTAGGTATAACAAAATTAAGTTCTACAACTACCTGTGGAGTGTAGTATTGTCAGAATGTGAGTCAGTGTGATGAATGATAAGTGAGATTAGTGTTATGTGGTGTTATACATAAATATGTATTAATAATGCATTTTGCATAACATAACGCTGTCGTGTGACGATGTGGTTACAATACAGACAACTGTTGAATATCGTACACACGGCTACATATTTAGCTATACATTTCCAGTATAAGCTGATCTCGCATTGTATAGGATTTCCGTACAACGAGAGGTCAGCTTATACTGGAAATTTATAGCTTGGTATGTAGCCGCGTGTACATTCTCGTCTTACTTTACATATCTTCATTGTCGTACAAAATTTTGTTTCTACAGTCCATTACAATTATTTAAACTCTGACAGCAACCCAAGCAGCAACCCACCAGCAATCTTATGAAAAGGAGAATAAAGATCATTTTGATTAGGTACACACGGCTACACATCAAGCTATACATTTCCAGTTTACACTGATCTCTCATTGTTAAGAAATCCTATACAATGCGAGATCAGCTTATACTGGAAATGTATAGCTTGATCTGTAGCCGTGCGTACCACAGTCATGCAAGGTTAAACTATGAAAGGACTGTGAGGGTGAGCACAAGTGAGTTTCGGCTGAGATACTTAACATGATTATAATCAAAAACCGTCGCTTAAACGATTCTCGTAGATGATTTATTGATACAGACAGAATCAGAACTAACAAAGTTTAAAAAAAAAAATAATAATAATTTTATTAACTTCAGTTGTACACTAACACTTATCTTAAAACTATGCAACGTTTCAACAATGGAAAAGAGTGTTTTCGATGAACTCTTTTATTTATTTAGTTAGTTATCTTATATTGCCATAAAATAGTGATATTTCATCGACAAAGGTTTTAGTTTCCTAGAAAAATATATAGATTTTGCAGTCATTTTTGTTACCAATAGACGGATTACTTAATAAAAATAAAAACCACTTTATAAAAAGACTGTATGTACACTTATGTAGATTGAAAAAAAAAAGGAATTTGCATCCAAGTTGATACGAATAATACAGAGTAATAAAACAAAACAGAGGCTACTCGTAGCTTTTGTGAACCGCTGCACAGAGCAGTCATAGTTTTCATAGTAAATATGTAATGCTGCATGTATGTTAGGTACGTAGATACTTGTAGAGTAAACTGTGCCGTAAAGTGGCGGGTTTATGTGCCTTTTTTAACCGATTTCAAAAAGGAGGAAATTCGCCGATTACTCGAAGATGGCTGGACCGATTTGGATTTTTTTTCTTTTGTTCGAGATATATCACAGTTGGTCCCATATAAAATTGATTAACTTTGTTTGGGTAGTTTTTGAGTTAGCTTCAATAATACTTATTTTTTCCCTACTTTTATATGGATGATGTTCTAGTTTGTTTTGCAGGTGGTATTTGAATTTGTGTGGGGTACAACTAAAAAGTGAAAAATAAAAACTTTTTTACAAAAAAAATACAACCGACTTCAAAAAAACCGTGGCAAAAAACGAAAATACATTTTACTAGACACCGACTTCCGAAATTAAAGTTATTTTTCACTTTGTAGTGTTGTTTTTGGAAGTCGGTTGTATTTTTTTGTAAAAAAGTTTTCACACGGTAGGTACACTAGTGTTTCCATACTAACGGTTTCAGACCGTAAGTAAATAAAGGGACGCTAACCGGTGAAGTGTGAAAAGTTTGATCCGATTGAACTGTACACAGTTACTGAGTAGACAGAAAAAGGGTGCGTATACAGGTGTAAACAAAAGGGGTTGGAAACCGGCAGGAGTAGTGTACATGCCAGGGAACTTGCTTTTGCTTCGTCACATAAGGGAAACAAAATCAAATAAATAAATTCCCATAATTATGAACCTAATTAGCTGCGCCCGCGGTTTCGCCCGCGTATACCGGGATAAAAAGTAGCCTATGTGTTAATCCAGGGTATAAGGTATCTACATACCAAATTTTATCCAAATCGGTTCAGCCGTTTGAGTGTGAAGAAGTAACAAACATACAAACACACACACACACTCACAAACTTATGATGTGATTTAAGGCGACACCAAAATAAATTGGGGGCTTTTTCGTAACCATTTATTTCACTATTACAGCATGTAAGCATTTAATTTTTGGATACATGTTTATTGACTATATAATTAATACTCTTGACTGAAAGAAAACGCATTTGGGTTAAACCTCGATGGAATTAATTCCGAAAAGACCTCTACTTTTTTATATATGTGCGTATAAGGTAATTGAAAACACTGACAGAAAATATTTTTGATGGATAGCTTAATTTATTTTTAAACAATTTTTATTTGGTTTGGCGTTTTTTTGATTCCAGCGCATTGTTGCGCTCACTTTCTTCACAGTCTTACCGATAATCAGCATTTTCATCTTCCTATATTGATTAAATTAATGTCCAAAGCATGTCTTGCGACCAAATAACATATGTAATGTTTAGTTAGCCTATGAACATTATTTCCGCGGTCTGTCTAACACCTTGTCACCCTGCGGTTAACCAGCAAAATGTATTATTCAGGCATCAAGAGCCGTCGAGACCATGCATAGAACGTAGCTGCTGTAGTAGTGACTAGCGAAGTACTAGATATAGCACATCACTGCATATAATAATCTTTCAACTATTTATTTTACTTTATCGTGGCTAAGTAATAACAGCCGCACGGGTGGATCCATCAGGTTAAGCTACGCTTGCCGGGGTTGGTCCGTGGATGGGTGACCATCTTTACATACCGACTCTCTTCCGTGCCTCGGAAAGCACGTTAAGCCGTTGGTCCCTACTGTCATTCGTGTATCTTTGACAGTCGTTACGGGTCGTCAGAAGCCCGAAAGTCTGACAACCAGTCTTACCAAGGGGTATCGTATTACCCAGTAACTGGGTTGTGGAGGTCAGATAGGCAGTCTCTCCATGTAAAATACTGGTATTCAGCTGCATCCGGTTAGACTGGAAACCGACCCCAACATAGTTGGGAAAAGGCTAGGCAGATGATGATGTAATCGAAACCAAGTCCTCAGAACTGCAGTGTAATTGAATGGCTAGCACAACAAGGATTGTTTTCCGACAGTCCTCTTTGCGATCGGATCACAAAGGGAATGCTCAGACAATAGACACCACCAATCGGAAAGGTCAATTTGCAAGCGCTTATTTTTGTTGATCGTACATCGAATTTACTGAGCTGAAGCGCTTTGAAAGGTTATTGGGTGCTTTATTTCGTGTTGAATATGTAAATTTAAAGTTAGATCATTTCTGTACTTTTTGACCGACTTCAAAAAAGGAGGTTCTGTATTCGACCCGTATGTATGTTTGTTTGTCCGCGATTTTCTCAAAAACGAATAAACAAATTTTGATGATTCTTCTTTTCGTACTCTTGGGCTTTAACCTAAGGAATTGTATATTCAACTGAAAATGGAAAAATAAATTTACTTTTAAAAAGTAAAAAGCAACTTCAAAAACCTAAAACGAATAAAATAAACCTTACAGCTTCTCAAGTCTGTCTCTTCAGGAGCTAGACCACCACCTCTTAAAGCAGTATTATTTTAATCTTACATGAGTGTGGGAAAGAGATGGAGCTAGACGTCCTGTATAGCTCCATCTCTTTCTCACACTGAAGTAACATTAAAATAATACTGCTTTAAGAAGTGCTGGTTGGCCCCCTGTTCTTTATTGCACCTTAGCTTGGCACCGACTTCAGAAGCTGTTAGGTTTTTAAGAAAGTTATTTTATTCTTTATTTGTTGTAACATTTTTCTGTTTTTTAATTTTAATGTTGTTTTTGCAAGCTTTATCTGTCGCTTAATATTGTGCATTAAGCTTATATGATGGCTTGAGTTCATTGGTTGAATAGTGTAAAAATTGTAGATGGACCAATCAATCAATCTGCCTAGCCTTTTCCCAACTTTGTTGGGGTCGGCTCCCAGTCTAACCGGATGCAGCTGAATACCAGTATTTTACATGGAGCGACTGCCTATCTGACCTCCACAACCCATTAACTGGGTAATACGATACCTCTTGGTAAGACTGGTTGTCAGACTTTCGGGCTTCTGACGACCCGTAACGACTGTCAAAGATCCACGAATGACAGCCGGGAACAACAGCTTAACGTGCTTTCCGAGGCACGGAGGAGTCTCGATATGTAAAGATGGTCACCCATCCACGGACAACCCCGGCAAGCGTAGCTTAACCTGATGGATCGACCCGTGCGGCTGTTATTACTTAGCCACGAGCTCCTCCCGAGATGATCCTCCGTAGATGGACCAATCAATAAAATTAATAAATAAATAAAAAGCATCTGATTGGGACGATCCGCGGGAATGCTCGGCACGGACCGCGATAGGCGTCGATGGGCCGTGGGACCGCGGCATAACGAGTATTTCCACTTAAACAAATATCAACTTTATTATTTGTACTTGTTGAAATTGTAGCGACATCTCAACTGTATTTTTCCAATAAACACAAACCTCCTCCCCCCCCCCTCCCCCCCTCCCCCCTCCCTCTCCTCCTCCTCCTCCTCTGTTCCTTTCTGTTTGTCTGTTTATTTGTGTGTACATAAATGGTTAAATAAATAAATAAATAAATAAACCATTTTGTTTACATTCTTGGCAACATTGCGAACGCAAGATACTTTTCTTGCTCTCTTTGTTTTCGACTCTCGCTATTTTTTTCTCTCACTGAGTTACCCTAACGTTACCCTAAACTCTAAGATACACTTATTTTATTTTATTCAATAAATTGGTTTAACAAGTTAATCACAGTTGATCACAGCTTTACGTTCCTAAATAAGCTAGTGGGTACAAGGTTCAGCATGAACTAGGTATAAACCGTGTTACATCCCAGCATTCAGCAGCTGGAGCATAGGTACGGTCAGCAACAGAAGTCGGTTAACACTGCTACTTTTTGTCATCATCTAAATTAACACAAAATGATTGAATAAGCTGTTTTTTTTCGTTGAACTGTTAAAAGTTAATGTTCTTAAAATTTTAAGTACTTCTGTTCCGATTTTAAATAAATATTTCGCTTAATAATTAAGATTAAAAAACTGCAAGTGTTAATCGACTTTTGTTGCTGACTGTACCTAACAAGCACAAGTTTGCTGAGGAACTCGACACAGTATGCACACAGTTCGGTAGTTCTCAACACAAGACACTGTGCCATTATTAAACTCAGCGTTAGATGTTAACAGGTTAACCATAATATCCTAACTATCTAGGGTTTTTTCGCGATTATGATGTTGGTCCCCGGGAGAAAGTTGTTCAGTTTGATCGTCTGTACCACCCCCTTAATTTTCGCCAGTCCGAATACAGACACCCTGTATATAAATGAATCCCTATTTCCCTTGGTCATCGCATCACGCGTGAACGGATGGAACAATTTCGCTAATTCTTTTTTTGTTGTGTTTATGATTGTCAGGAGAAGGTTTTAATGAAAGAAAAAATTAAGAATATTTCGCAGAAAATTGGAAAATTTCAAAAAAACATTTTAACTTCACGCGTTTACATTAGAATATTCATAGCCAAGACAGGACAACGTCTAGCGGGTCAGCTAGTAATATTATAAATGCGAAAGTAAGTTTGTTTGTTACCTTTTCACGCTTAAACCATTGAACCGATTATCCTGAAATTTTGCATATACGTTGTCAGGTGTACAACAACGGACATTGAGTACCTTTCATTAAAAAAAAACCGGTCAAGAGCGAGTCGGAACCGAGGGTTCCATACCATTATTTTTAAGTAATGTTTGTTGATGATTTCTGAAATACTGTGCTATTTAGAGACATCGTTTTATTTTTCCTGTAATTTATACATAAACTTCTATCACAGAATAATTTCAGATTTTTCTCTATGTAAACTTCGGAGATAAGGGGAGGAACGGTGTTTTTTTTACGATTTTTCATCAAAAGTTGAAAACTATGCGGCCTAAAAAAAGAAAAAAAATGTTTGAGCAAACAAACAGCAAACAGCTCTCTTTTATATGATGCCCCACATGCCTAAGTAGCCCCACATACAATTTTTAAGACCCTCTTTCAGTCCCTGTTGCAAAAAACATACATATTTTTATTTCTTTCTTATTTCCAAAATAGTTGTTCAAATGTCATCTAAAACTGTTCCAAATTTCAAGTAATTTAATAAAATTTATAATTTAATAATTTATTTATTTCACCAAAAATATTACAACGGATTACACAAACTTATTAGGCTAGTACTTAGGAGTATTAACATGGGAACATCTGTAGCCGAACTAGGACGAGTCCTGTATCTCGGCATACAGCGCCAGACGAGGGGTCTGGCGCTGTATGCCGAGATACAGGACAAAACAGACAAAGACATGTAAAAAGATGCATCAATGAATGCTTATGAACAAGAAAGTTAATACAATTAAAAAAAAATGTGTGTGTGTGTGTGTATGAGTGCGTGATTTTGTGTAAGTATATAGTTGTGAAAGGTGTTGGGGTGTTTGGGTAGTATAGATAGGTACGTCTTACCGAAAAAAAGAAGAAAAGAAATATATTATAATAAAGTTGTTCATTTGACTATTTCTGAACAATGAACAGGTTCTCTGTTTCCTCATATGAAAGGCCAATTAGGTAGCTATGCAAGTAAATAGCATTAGTAGTTCTTGAGATATCCAGCTGTGACAGACAGACAGACTGAGTCACACCATAAGAGTACCTGTTCTAATTGTAACTTTGATGGTGAGAATAAACAATTTTTTTTTTTACTCCAGGTAGTAAATAGGAAGATGATTGTAACACGCAGAGTTTAATACGATACTAACATAAACTCACGCCTTCTTCCCATGGGGGTAGGCAGAAACTACAGAACGCCACCTGCTACGATCCTTGCACACTCCTTTTGCTTCGTTTACGTTCATACATCTAATCACACACGCACGTTGGTTGCGAGTACTACGCAGCTGACCTTTCTGAAGAACATCACCAATACGATACGTGCAAACATAGATATATGAAAGAAGGAGATATGCCCGGTAGTTGAAAATGTATCAGAACCCGATGTCGCTAGGTTGGCCCCACCACCGCGCCACTACTACACATGTAGTTCAATAAAAGCAATAGATACAAAGTCGCGCACACACTTGCAATTCATAAATCAGAACAAACTACACAATCAATTATAAACCTTAACTCGTCACACACAGCGTGCATTTACCAAGCACCGTACAACTTACTCACACAAAAACATCTGGCGCTATTATTGTGTTGTGCAAAAAGCAATTTATTTTACATATACGCTAGTGATTGACTAAATCGGAAAGTTATCGATACTTCCATTTATTAGTACAAGAAAAATTTGGGGTCCTGAAAATAAAATAAAAAATGATATGTCCAGAAAGTATAAAAAATAAAAAAAATGTAAATTTAAAAAAAATGTATGTTAAAAAAAAACACGAATCGATAAATTAAAACAATCCGGTTAAGTTGGTTTAGGCTGTGAAACCATAGGAATTGTTGAACCCTGTTATGATGTGTTTACTCACTGACCTGTAAAGTGGAGGTATTTGTTCAGTACTTGACGTAGGTACTCTTAATTTTGGGATTGCCCATTCAAAAAGCCTGTTTTCTTTAGAGGCTCGAGTTTTCTTAAAGTAAATTGAGCATATGGTGCTATAATTTGTTGGGAACCAGTTAGGTGGCCTTCCTGTGGCATCAATCCATTCTTTTTTTGTATTTGTATCTTTTGGGAAGCTAAAAAGGTACTATAAGAACTTATTTATCATTTACATAATAAGTATCTTAAGCTATAGTCTATAGTCTAGGAACTAGTTGACCGCTGAGACAGGGGTGAGGCGGCGGTTCGCAACGCACGTACTGAGTAATGCGCCCCCGCTCCTCCATCCCACCGCTCACATACCGGCGCGGTCAACTAGTTCCGCGCGGTCTATACTTCTTAACCTCACGATGAGTAAGCAGGTAGCAGGCAACAGGCGAATAGGCTTTTGTTATTAAAAAAAAACCCTTAGTTAAGAAATAGTTAAATATATGAAAACAAACACATGCCATACTCATGCATAACAAATAAATAGCATGAATATGTTGACTTATTTTATGCAAAAATCACTAATATTTTATCTGAACCATACCGATTACTACAACGCATTCGAATCTTGTGGTGCATAGTTAAAGACTTTAGCGGAAGTAAAATACCAAAACCAAAAAAAAGTAAGGAAATAGCACGAAGATGCGATAATGTAAACCCAAAAACACTCCAAAAAACTAAACTAACTAAAAAAAAAAAAAAACTTACTTTACGACCGTTGGTTATGCATTTCTCAACTAGGTAAAATAATCAAAAACAGTAAAAAAGATTATTTTACATTCTCAAAGGTTTTCCAACCGTACTTAAACGTCATCTTTTCAAGTGTTCCAACAGGGCTAAAACGGTTGACAAATTGAAAAATAAACTATAATAGCAATGTAATATTCGTTGGGCAATCGACATTATTATCGATAGCCTACTTTAGTGGATCTTAACCTCATCACTATCTCGCCGCAAGACACAGCGGCTGTACTATGCGACGCTCCGCGTAAATGAAGAATCGTTTTGTTATTTTTACATTGCTTGTCCAGTCGCATAGCGACATACTTAAGACAGTGGTTAAGGAGCAATGTATTTGCTGCAAAAATAGTACAACCGCTGCGATATTTGAAAACAAAAATAACGTAGTAAAAGAAAGAAATATTTTACGATTTGTTGTTTTTTATGATTTTAAAGATAAATACAGTAAAATACTTTTACTTACATATGGTAAGTGATTCCGTGAGATACGAAGTTTTTATTATCACTTCGGTTTTTGCAGCAAACCACTGAACAACACGGCATTTTTATAATTTATCGTGACCACGGTCGAAAGCGTACTAGTTCGCGGAAACGGCCATTTGGCGAGTAAAGGCACAGCGTGCGCATAACGCGTGGACACAGACACGTCTCCATGCCACTTCTCCTGTTATTTATATTTCTATGCGTGCA
The DNA here is from genome assembly GCA_946251885.1 of Cosmia pyralina. Lineage (NCBI taxonomy): Eukaryota > Metazoa > Arthropoda > Insecta > Lepidoptera > Noctuidae > Cosmia > Cosmia pyralina. The sequence continues at coordinate 2,499,940 of OX276358.1, read as the reverse complement.
AATGTATTCAGAATTGTGTGTTTTGTTACTGAATGTCGCACTGCCGGGCACAGGTTACTATAAAATTGGTTAATTTTCATATTTAACTGTTTACGCTACCGTCTTTACGTAGCCAAATAATGGTAGACTAATGCAAAAAAATATAATGGGCAAGTGGACTGCACTTAAAGGTAATTAAGAGCGCTATCACAATTTCTCTTGTATTTGAGCGTTTGACTCGAGTTTTGATATGTGATTGTGGTTTTGTTAGAGCCACAAAATTAAAAAAAACATATGCCCAAGAAAGCTTGATTATTTCTCTTGGGAGTGTTCTAAATAAATATTTCAATTTGTTTACAAAAATCAGTAAAAACCTTGTCTCTGCAAAGGATGTTTCATAAAATTTTACTTTTGGACATGTTTTGATGCTTTGTTACATCGAAGATATAATAATTTAATCATTTAAAAAAATGACCTTGGAACAACTGTATCTTCAACTTTAGAGTGCTCAATTCAGTTTTTTATGTTTCATACAGTAATAGACCAAAAATAATTCCGTAAACCAGAGAGTTACTGACATTTTTTCGTCCGAAATTATATTTTTTATCTACGAATGTATAATCCAAATTCATACAAAATGTATTTAATAAATAAGGTTACTATGTTACCTTGCTTGATAAAAAAAAATTAGTCTATTTAAAAGTAAAATAATATGTTTAATTAATTATTGTATGCAGTGCTAAAAATCAATGTAAATCTCGGGACACGCGGTCTTTAGCTTTAGACGCCGACGCATCGCATTATGTAGCAATTTAGCAGTTGTGATTACGTTTATTTTGAGTCATATAATAATTATTTTTTTGTTTATAGTGTGCAATTTCAATTTATGAAAAAATCACGGTCAAAATGTAATAGCGCCCTTAAAACGTTTGAGCACATATGCATTGAGCACCAAAGGTAGGTATTCCCATAATATTTTAACGTGGTGCTCAAAGGGGAACAACAAAAACATATTCAACTTTATTCCCTTTTGAGCACCCACGGTGCGGTAGCTTTTAGTGATGGGGTGTATAATAAAACATATCGATAAAAATTGGCAGTACTTTTATTATCATATTAGTTTTAGGAAACTAAGTAATTATTATTATTATCACAATAAGCCTTATGTTAATTATGATTGCAAATCGATCACTTCTGGAGAAATGAAGGCATTGCAACTGAATGCGTATCTAGTTTGTTACTGATGACTACGAACTTTGTGTAATTATGTATGTTCTAGTACTTAAACGATATAGGTATGTCTTTATTGAGAACTAGCTGTTGCCCGCGACTTCGTCTGCCATCCTGGGTGAAAAGTAGCCTTTATCTTGTCCAGGTTATGGTCTACCCAGATGCTAAATTTTATCCGAATCCGTTCAGCCGTTTTAGCGTGAAAGCCTGGTTTCCACCACGAGCGGAGCGGACCCATTAAGGACTCCGTTTAACTCGCAAGAGTAAACTGCATACTTGTATTTCCACCAACAAATAGTCCAATAGTAAGTAAAAACTCACAAATCCGAAACTCGATAATTTTGGTAGACGACCATATTCTTCCGACATCTTTGGACTCGGAAGCTTTTTGAATGTTAGTGAATGCAGGAATGGGAAATTGCTGCTTGAAAATTATGATCTTATCATAGCCACATTGTACAAACGTAGTACAGACCCTATAAACCTTCCATGCAATCTTATTCCTAAGATTCATTGCTTTAATAACCCTACAATGCGCTTACGGGGTATAAAAGGTGCCACAGTTAAAATGTATCAGGTAGGTAATTTAAAAATAAATTTTAACCCTCCGGGTGCCGCGGTCCCCGGGGAACGGGTCAGGGTCACCGTGACCCTAATCCTATGGTTTCCATGGTTACCGGCAGTAATGTTTGAAGAGCCGTGTTTCGAACTTTCAATTGAATTTTACATAATGGAGTTGTTATTGAATGGATGTTTCGTGTATTCAGATTCTAAATTGGATGATTTTGATGGAAATTACACGCGCTTTCTATTAAAAACCTGAAGAAAATGGACTTTCACCCAATAATAATAATGATAAGTACATAAAAAATGTGTGAAATGTGTGTGATGTGTCTGTTTAAAATTTCAACTGTCCCATAGAAAACACCAATACCTACTCGACACAAATGTATGGGATGGCTGATTATTTTTTTACGATTACGATGTTGGTGCCATGGAAAAAGTTGTTCGGTTTGCTGGTCTATACCACACCCTTAAATTTGACGAGGATATAAAACGACACGTTGTATAACCTAGCCATATTTTTTGCCGATAAGGACACGAAATTTTGGAACTTCTTTTTTCTCTGGTTTTACACCGACTAAGTAACAAAGAATAGCTGATACCGTGCTGAAATATTTGCCAGTCAGCAAGGTAGCACCGCAGCTGACTGCCCAGAGAGTGCGACATAGTCCGCTCCAAAGATATTTGATGAAAATGTTTTTAGTGCCACTTACAAATTGAGTGCTTCAATTTGATTATTTGAATACATAAACCAGAAATTCTAATTTTAAATTAATTTTCTCGTCGACTAACTAATTCAAAACCATAAACACCATTTGCAAAGTAGAAAAAAAATAAAATAAAATTACTTTTCGAAAATGTGACGAAATGCGCGAGTGACGGAACGTGTTTTTGATTGAAAATTAAGTATTTTCGTATCTAATTTATGATAAGTGGATGAACATTCATTTATAAATAGTTACTACATCGTTTTAGATAATATTTTCATGAAATAACATCATAAATACATTATTTTTGGACAAAAATATGTTACGTAAACAAATGACACTTTCGGTCAGCTCTATGTTGTCATCATATTTTGTTTTTAAATACAACTCTTAAAATACGAGTATTGCTTACATTTGGTACTCTTTAATCATGAACTCAAATAATGTTTCTGTATGTACCAAGAGCCAATTGTGTTAGTAGATCATCAGTTTCTGAGAGCGGCGTCATAAACGTATTCGCACCGCGAGATTCGCCTAATGCTTGACGGATGTTACCGTCAAAATTAACTGCTGCTTGAGCGGTGTAGATGTTTTTCATTTGACGATTGAGGTTAATTTTGTAACCTCATTTTTAGGGTTCCGTACCCAAAGAGTAAAACGGGACCCTATTACTAAGACTCCGTAGTCCATCCGTCTGTCTGTCCGTCTGTCACCAGGCTGTATGTCATGAACCGTGATAGTTAGACAGTTTAAATGTTCACAGATGATGTATTTCTGTTGCCGCTATAACAACAAATACTAAAAAACAGAATAAAATAAATAATCAAGGGGGCTCATATACAACAAACGTGATTTTTTGCTCGTTTTTGCTCGATATTGATAACGGTAACAGGTAGACGCTTGAAATATTCACAGAATATTACATTCACTTTAAAAATAAGTAATTAAATTAAAATAAAACAAATATTTAAGGGGGGCTCCCATACAACAAACGTGATTTCTTTGCCGTTTTTATAGATAATGGTACAGAAACCTTCGTGCGCGAGTCCGACTCGCACTTGGCCGGTTTTTCGTAGATGATTTTTCAGTTAAAATAATGTTTATCAAAAAATAAAAGTGATGAACTTTAGAGTTGAAACCTTCTAAATACAGATGAATTTACCTATTACTAAGTAATTCCTTTTAGTGTAGCTGCAGCAGTAGATACCTACACGTTTGTTTACACTTAAATCAGAATACTTTTGGGACTGACCTCTAAATATTTATGTAAGTACAGACCCAGCATATCAAACTACTACAATCTGTCTTTCTTTAATAGATTTTCATCTTTATCGCTTATGCATTAGGTTCAAGGTTGATTGGGAAAATTTTACAGTTTCGGGTGGCTGGCCTGCTGGCGTCTGTACCTTCTTGTGAAAGCTATTTTAATGCACGACTGACGCGGACGGCCACAAACACAATATAGATAGTACACAAGTCATGACATAACGTACTAAAATACTTAAAATCAATTCTTTTCACTCCAAGGCCGCATATGACGGGTTGATTTTCATGGATGTCACAAATGATGGGATGGCGTGCCACGGTCTCGTACAAAACATTCAATATTTATTTATTTATGTACACATCTTCATACTACATGACTAAAACGGTCTGGTTCTAGAAAACAGTTTTCTTAATTTATGTAAGGAAACTAGGACTATAAAAAAATTGGGCTACAATCGTCAACGTGCAACATTTGAGCAAGCGCGTGTCTTCTCAGCAGTCAGAAGAGGAGGAGAAGAAGAAGAGGCTTTTGCTGTGTGCCTACGTAAGTACCTCTCTGGTATACCAACTATTATGTTATGATAGGCGACAAGCACAATGTGTATCACCCATGTAAGAAAAAAGTATTTAAAACTAAGTACCTCTAATTATCTATATGCGTAACCAAAATATTTAATTTTAAAATATTTTGATATATGTTACGTTTTCCCACTGTTCAGCCAAAAAACATCGTCCTTATGAGGATACATCGAAGCGTGGTTTAGCTCGGTGTGTAAGTGAAATGGCGTTATGGCTGTCTAGTTTGACTCGCGAGATAGAAATCCTAAGCGCACAACGCGCTTCGATTAAATGTAGATTTATGACAATATGCTATACAATGCTGCCAACAAAAGCCACCATTGAAAAAAAAATCATATGTCAGGAGATATAATTTTTAGTCAGATGAGGTAGTTAACGCCATTTAATAGTTTAATTAACACAAAATAGACGGTGCTACTTTGGATTTTTTTTTTCTATAGAAAAAATTTCAAGAAATATAGTCAAATAACACATAATGAAAATTAAAAAAAAACTTTTTTTTATAACATTTGGTTTTATAGGAATTTTAGAAACACAAAATGTATCGATGTATCCCCTTAAGTAAAAAGTCTACGAACCTGGCTTCACGTATGGCGTCGACCCAGTGAACGCAGTCCACCTCGGAGGCAGCACGCAGTTCGTACTGCCGCTGGCTCTCACGACGGTATGAGATGATGAAACAGAACTGGGAACAAATAACAAAAATGACTAGTCAGCTTATAAAAGAGGGACAATTCCCATATTTTTAACTACGTTCGCAATCTGATCTCAGTCCCAATCTGTCAAAAATTGTATAGCGTTTACCTACATTTTTGACATTTGATTGTCGCTGACATGAGATTGCGACTTGAATTTAAACGTATTTAGATACACACGGCTACACATTAAGCTATACATTTTCAGTTTACACTGACCTCTCATTGTGAGGAAATCATATACAATGCGAGATCAGCTTATACTGGAAATGTACAGCTTGATCTGTAGCCGTGTGTACGAGAATTGGCCTATGTTTTAGGGACTTGTTCGGAGAATCCTTTGCGATTTAAACGATGAAATAGCTAGCTTGTTTAGGGGTTATCTGATGTTGGTAAACACAACATGTATAGCATTGTGCATACGGCATAATGTGGTATAGATATGCTTAATGTTTGCATGGAGTTTTTTAGTTAAATGCAGTGTTGTTGGCTTGCTGCATGTAAACCTACGTTTTCCAAGAACAGCGGAGGCCGCTACATAACGGCCGAAGTGACGGATGTCATGAAAATTTTGGCACCGGGGTTTGACTCTACGGTATCAAAAAAACGCTCTCTACGAAAGCACACCAACTTACTTTCATAGACAACTTTTCAGTGACGTCATTCGCCGGAATAGGGTAGATATCTAGCGCAGTAGTGCTATTCTGTAAATATCTCACCGTGAAAACTTAGGTGAAGTGATCTTAAAGTGAGCTGCCCATAGTGTCCACCCCTAGCATCAGGTCTAATGACAGCTCACTTCACCTGAGTTATCACGGTGAGATGTTTACAGAATAGCTCTACAGGTCAAACTTGCTAATTTTGTCTCATTGGGGAACTTAATACGAAGCCAAGTGGCTTCTTTGCTCTCTTTTTTTATCCAGCAGTCGAAGGCAAGGTATAAGGTTATGCTGCTATACAGACATAATCGTAGCAAAACGTTCCTCTCCATGGGCGCCTTGCTGAGTCGCTCACAGTACGAGCCCTCCAGCATGAGCACGCCTGTCGGACGTGTGTTGTTCTCCTGTCATAGTAAGTCTATACGACTTACCGAAGCGTTCCTCTCCATGGGCGCCTTGCTGAGTCGCTCGCAGTACGAGCCCTCCAGCATGAGCACGCCTGTCGGCCGTGTGTTGTTCTCCTGTCATAGTAAGTCTATACGACTTACCGAAGCGTTCCTCTCCATGGGCGCCTTGCTGAGTCGCTCACAGTACGAGCCCTCCAGCATGAGCACGCCTGTCGGACGTGTGTTGTTCTCCTGTCATAGTAAGTCTATACGACTTACCGAAGCGTTCCTCTCCATGGGCGCCTTGCTGAGTCGCTCGCAGTACGAGCCCTCCAGCATGAGCACGCCTGTCGGACGTGTGTTGTTCTCCTGTCATAGTAAGTCTATACGACTTACCGAAGCGTTCCTCTCCATGGGCGCCTTGCTGAGTCGCTCGCAGTACGAGCCCTCCAGCATGAGCACGCCTGTCGGACGTGTGTTGTTCTCCTCTCATAGTAAGTCTATACGACTTACCGAAGCGTTCCTCTCCATGGGCGCCTTGCTGAGTCGCTCGCAGTACGAGCCCTCCAGCATGAGCACGCCTGTCGGACGTGTGTTGTTCTCCTGTCATAGTAAGTCTATACGACTTACCGAAGCGTTCCTCTCCATGGGCGCCTTGCTGAGTCGCTCGCAGTACGAGCCCTCCAGCATGAGCACGCCTGTCGGACGTGTGTTGTTCTCCTGTCATAGTAAGTCTATACGACTTACCGAAGCGTTCCTCTCCATGGGCGCCTTGCTGAGTCGCTCACAGTACGAGCCCTCCAGCATGAGCACGCCTGTCGGACGTGTGTTGTTCTCCTGTCATAGTAAGTCTATACGACTTACCGAAGCGTTCCTCTCCATGGGCGCCTTGCTGAGTCGCTCGCAGTACGAGCCCTCCAGCATGAGCACGCCTGTCGGACGTGTGTTGTTCTCCTGTCATAGTAAGTCTATACGACTTACCGAAGCGTTCCTCTCCATGGGCGCCTTGCTGAGTCGCTCACAGTACGAGCCCTCCAGCATGAGCACGCCTGTCGGACGTGTGTTGTTCTCCTGTCATAGTAAGTCTATACGACTTACCGAAGCGTTCCTCTCCATGGGCGCCTTGCTGAGTCGCTCGCAGTACGAGCCCTCCAGCATGAGCACGCCTGTCGGACGTGTGTTATTTTCCGACTCATAGTAGAACAGCATGTTCTGTGTACAAGATATTGTAGGAATATTAATGACTAATGAGCCGCCCAAAAAAAATGAAAACCAATGAAATTGTGAACAAAATCCGATTCAAACAGGGAAGTATTGACATCCACGCGGGCGAAGCCGCGGGCTACAGCTAGTAAAAAAATACAATTAAAAAAATATACATAAATGTATAAAAAATATAGGTGTTAAAAAATTAACTCTAAAAACTTTAAACAGTGCTAAAGCACTGTTAACTGTGCACTGTTTTTTTTTTTTTTTTTGTTAACTTATTCAGATGGTCTAAAGACCATCTGAATAAGTTTTACTATATGGGACCAACTTTGAAAACACGAAAAAAAATCGGTTACGAGTTATGCTAACATAAATTTAAGCAACAGCAGATTTTTTTTTCGCGATTTCGTAGTTGGTCCTGTAGTAAAAGTTATTCGGTTCGACGACGGTCTAAAGTACTCCTTAAAGTTTTTAGAGTTAATTTTTTAACACATTATACAAATAATAAAAATATGATACAACAATCCGCCTAGCCTTTTCCCAACTATGTTGGGGTCGGCTTCCAGTCTAACCCGATGCAGCTGAATACCAGTATTTTACATGGAGCGACTGCCTATCTGACCTCCACAACCCAGTAGCTGGGTAATACTATACCCCTTGGTAAGACTGGTTGTCAGAGTTTCGGGCTTCTGACGACCCGTAACGACTGTCAAAGATCCACGAATGACAACCGGGACCAACGGCTTAACGTGCTTTACGACCGCGGCAAGCGTTGCTACCAACCTTCGATCAACCCGTGCGGCTGTTTAAGAAAGTAACTTGCTGCATTAAAACTGAATAGCATAAAACATTTACTTTTAATTAGCTCTCACGCAGCACAAAGCTTCCTAATTGGACGGGGCTGCCGCTGTGTGCGTTTCGTTTTGGGCTACTAACTATAAAAGGATTCCAATCAGTTAAGTAATTGCCAGTTTAATAATATGTTAACAACGTCCCGTGATGTGATATGTACATTGTTGTGTTCAAAGGAGCTCCTATTATCGTTAATATTGTGTGAGAATATGACACCCTTTTCAAACTGCATGCCTGGATGGGGACGTCATTATTCTGCTGTAGTAAATGTTTGTCTTAATTTCCTACTTCATGCGCTTTTCATAATTAAAGAAATGAATTCCGAAATCAGACCAATCCGCAGGAAATCTAATTTAGAGATGATTATTGATTATTTTTATGGTTAAAATTATGTAAATACATAGTTTTTATTGTCGCGAATCGTATTTTAATGAAGATAAAACCTTGCACTGATCTGCAAATTGCAAAAAAAAACGCAAGGAAATTTTAATTTCGCGGGCTACCACAGCGCAATCACCATTACTGATTCTACTGATTATTAATAATTACTTAATTCTGTAAATACGAATTTGTTACTGCCGTGAATCATACTATAATTTACATAAAACGTTGCTAAAACCGTAAGAAAATTTGAATTTCGCGCCTGGCGCTCTACATCTAACTCATTCAAGAAAGAGATGTAAATGCTTAACTAATTTACTCTTTGTCGTTTGTCCTAGTTTCCACTTCTAAAACGAGTTGTAAGATAAATTGTTTAGAACCCAAAGTCAGGGATGAGGGACCCAACACGACTAGATCACTTTCATAAAAAAGAACAGTTTCTGAAGTCGGTGCCAAGCTAAGGTGAATTGAAGACACCGACTTCAGAAGCTGTTAATGAAAGTTATTTTATTAGTTTTTGGTTTTTCGTTTTTGAAGTTGGTTTTTACTTTTTTTAAAGAAAATTTATTTTTCTATTTTTAATTGTACGAGTATATCAATCTGCCTTTTCCCAGCTATGTTGGGGTCGGCTTCCAGTCTAACCGGATGCATCTGAATACCAGTATTTTACATGGAGCGACTGCCTATCTGACCTCCACAACCCAGTAACTGGGTAATACGATACCCCTTGGTAAGACTGGTTGTCAGACTTTCGGGCTTCTGACGACCCGTAACGACTGTCAAAGATCCACGAATGACAGCCGGGACCAAAGGCTTAACGTGCTTTCCGAGGCACGGAGGAGTCTCGGTACGTAAAGAATGGTCACCCATCCACTGACCAACCCCGGCAAGCGTAGCTTAACCTGATGGATTGACCCGTGCGGCTGTTATTACTTAGCCACGAGCTCCTCTCCATTTTTAATTGTATATACAATTACAAAAACACAAGTAAGCCCAATACGAACGAAGAAACGAATCACCAAAATCGGCTTAGAAATTCTGGAGATACTGTACATTTATGCATATAACTTTGTATATAAGAATAATTACATAATGTATTACATACTAAAACCTTTTTGAAAGTATGTAGATCACGTTAGTGAAAGAATCATCAAAATCGGTTTATTCGTTTTTGAGAAAATCGCGAACATACAAATATGCATACATTCATACGGGTCGAATACAGAACCTTCTTTTTGAAGTCGGTTAATATTTATAAACTTTCCACTATACGATACCAATAATCACCCTCCCCCCGTCCCGATACCGTCCCGTCCCGTTTCCGGCATTATGCACGTCCCATTTCCCGTGGAATGTTTTCTCACGGGATTTCCTTTGCGTTTGAAGTTAGCGATAAAATGTACGACACGCTCATGTCGCTTTCAAGCTTAATGTGTGACGGAATGCCTCGTCTTTATGTTCAAGTTTCACGGTATTTTCTGGCAGACATTGCTTCCTGGAGGGTGAAATTTGAAGGCAAAACGTAACATGTTTGCAAGAAAGGTTAACACTATGAATATCTGTATCTAAGTTAGATACACAGAGTCAAGTCTTTATCATAGCTGCAACCTATAATAATATCTATACCTACTGTATTAATGACACATTTTCATTGTCGTTGTTGCCATGTTGCACATGCTCATTGATATGAACCTATGCGGTATCATGCGACACTCAAGCAAACGGAGCAGCGGTAGCGGGCAGAGCCAATCACGCATAAACATAAATCATAATCAACAATTCCCTGTATCAAAATCAATCGTTATTCTCTATTCCCCTTCGATCCTCTTACGGTATCGCCCAATAGATCGGAAACCGTTGGACAGGTTTAACAAGCGTCCCCAAGCCCCCTTCTCCCTTGGTCCCCGTTCTCCTTGGTCCTCTTCGCTCGAATGCACTCCAATCGTATCGTACTGGCCGTATAATCTGTAAACCCTCTATTCCTCTCGGGAGCCGGAGGAGTATGTACTCCCAAACGGTATTAGGAGCGTCTATAATCCACTTATACCTAAACTTCGGATCTCCAACTGAATGGTTCTTGAGCGTAAACCGCTCTTCAAACAGCCCTCTTTGGAGTGATAAAGTAACTGATAACTAAGTACCTGTACATAATAGTACTGTAGTACATAATAGGCCTCAAGTTGCTGTCGAAAAGATCTTTACATCAATATGTGGTTCTTAGCCCAAAGTCGTGGTGGTGACAGTGATATACTTCAGGCCAATATGTGGCTTATAGACCAATGTTTACAGGCTGTGATGCTGTGTTCCATTGTATCATTTATAGCACAACATCAACCTTTACCAAAATCAGCCTATAACGTTCCCACTGCTGGGACACAGGCCTCCTCTCTGTGAGAGGGAGTGGGCCGTAATCCACCACGCGGGCCCAGTGCGGGTTGGTGGATGTCACATCTCATATATCTTCAAGGTTCTGACATTTTTTTTTGTAGTTATTCTTGATCAATATATCTGTTCGATCTATCGCGACAAATGCAGCTTAACCTCATACAAATTTAGTATCGAACAATCACCGCAGTTGCCAGGGCGTAACAACAGACCCTAACCCAAAGTTAGCTACCTTCAGCCATGTTCTGATCCCGTTACAAGCAGAGAATATTAAAAAGCGGCCAAGTGCGAGTCTGACTTCGCACATTTAGGACACCGTGGTCCGTACCAAATCAACTGATTTATCAATATATTTTATTTGTTAGTAAAATATACGTAAGTAATATAACATTAGCACCTTTTAAGTTCATAGGTCAATGGGAAGTTAAAAAATTCTTCGGAAAAAAAAATTATAAAAAAAAGATGACTGGTGGTTTCTCATTGCTAGCTTTGTTTTAAAATATTATAGAGGCATGAGGGGTGTAAAGTTCACTCATCCTCCATAGAAAAGGGAGGATCCTCCGACCAGACGGGTGTTGTGTCTGGTGGGCAACTGCCCGACGGTTGATGTCGGGATGTTGTATATTATGCTAATCGCGCGGTAAACTCTGATTGCGCGATGCAGGATTGTGTGACGTCAGTGTGACGCGTAGTTCGTATGTGGCGATGTAGATTCTGCCACATATTTTTTAAAACAATAATTCAGTATTTATCTTCTCAACGAGCTCTAAATAACGATACCCCATTCGATGGGGTAGGTCAAAATTTTTTTCGCGCCCCCCTTTTTCTTTATGGCAGCTCCCCTTAAAAACATTTTTGTATGGCTTTGGGTCAACAAGATGCTTATACTGTGAAAATTTGAAAACTGTAGCTCCCCTATGTGACAGACGACGGACAGACGGACACGTGAGTGACAGCAATAGGGTTCCGTTTGGACCTTTCGGGGACGGAACCCTAAGAAGGATCTAAGAAGATAAAAAGTTTACCAAGAATAATAAACGTCCGTAAAAAAGAATACGTTCAACCGTTTAGATTATACTAGGCTTTGCCCGCGGCTTCGCCCGCGCTAAGGTAAGAAATTATCCCACGGAAACGTACTGCCGGGATTAAAAGTATTCTATGTCCTAATCCTGGTCACAAAGTGCCAAATCTCACAGAAATCCGTCCAGCCTTTAAAGCGTCAACAGAACACTAGACAGTGACTAGAGCGATCTGTAACTTGCAAACCACTGACAGTTGTAAACAATATTTTAAAAGTATGAAAATTTTAACAGTGCCCTCATTGTACATATACCAGACATCTATGTTCATCAAAAATAATATGTATAAATTTGACCGAGTAGGTAGTCGGCGTCGAGCTGACCGTCTACAAACTGTTGGATCTAAAACTGCTTTATACAAGAACAGTATTTTCGTAATGGCTCCAAAATTATACAATAAATTGCCAAAGTGTATCACAAGTGAGGAAAATGTCAGCCATTTTAAAAAAAAGTTGTTCCTGTTTCTAGTTGAAAAGACGTATTACTCGATTGAAGACTTTTTAAATGACAAATTATGACTAAATTTAATTTTCTTTGTCATTCTAAATAATTAATAATATAATTCAATTACTTTATTTTATACGGCTCCTGACATTTTTCAATTGCTTCATTTCTTTTATCGTAGACTTTATTAAATATGATAGTAAAAATAACCTGCTTACTAAATATATTATATTTGTATGCCGATTATTGGCCGAACATACAGATCAGCTAAAATGTATAAATAACACCTTTTTGTACTTATGTTCACAAATAAAGATTGATTTGATTTGATTTGACTTTCGCATTTATAATATTTATATCGATATGTATGTGTTAGTTGAGATCGTCTTCCAGTCTACCCGGATGCAGTTGAATACCAGTATTTTACATGGAACGACTACCTATCTGACCTCCACACTCCAACTAGGTTGGACCACAGTATCCCTTGGTAAGACTGGTTGTCAGACTTTCAGGCTTCTGACGACCCGTAACGAATGTCAAAGATCTTTGTCGTTGGGAGGGGTCTTGGGGTATGTAAAGATAGTCACCCATCCACGGACCAACCGCGTCAAGCGTAGCTTAACCTGATCGATCAACCCGTGCAGCTGTTATTACTTAGCCACGAGCCCCTCCATCAATATGGATTAGTTTATGTACCACTCTAACGTCCGATGAACTTTAGAATAATAAAATTCAGCCATTTCGATTAGTGCTGCATTTTTGCTGTGTCTTTAAAGGTCAATGCCTTCTTAAGTAGGTACTGAGGTACCTCTAGCTGGAGTAGGTAAATGCATTTGAGTGCAGCAAGCAGACTTATGGCTTATATACTAAGTAAGTACAGTATATGGGTACATTAGGTACGTAACCTTCATGAAACTGGCGGTAGAAATATGGCTTTCGCTAGCGGTTGCTTTTCATGAAAATATCTATATTGTTTCAAATAGTTTGTAATGTTATCAGTTTTATGTAAGTATACTTACTTATGTATGAATAGGTACCTACTTATGTCTTATAGTGAGTTTGCATTTTAGATTTGTTTCAGATTTGATTATTAATTAGATTTTATTAATGTTTTAGTGTAACTTGAAACGCTTATACTTAGCCCAATCTCCCATTCACAAAATCCAGACTCCAAACTGCTATTAATTATTTTCTAATATGAGAAACGCAATTACGCTTTTCCTGACTCGGGAATCGAACCCAGCTCAGCAGTCACCAGCTGCTCTTAACGAGGATGAAACAACCTCAACAAGCAGGTACCTACTTAAGTGTTTTATTTTAAACCGCCTTCAAGAGCTGTCAGTGTCAATATTCCACAATAGATGACATTGACATCTCTTGAACGCAGATAAGATGCGCAGCGCGTTCAGATTATTTGCCACAGATTATTATTAGTAGTAAGCTATTAATTACTGAAATTCGCCCTAAATGTTAAATTACTACAAATAAAAACGTATCTTTTCCTTACCTGATAGAGGATGAACCATCGAAGCTGCCATTTGGTGTTGTCGGAGCTTCGTTTGTGGAGGTAGCCAGTCTACAAAAATAAAAATAAAGTTAGTTAAAGTCCCACAACAAACATAGTTGATGTCCAAAAGGTTGCCCAACTTAATTAGGACTTGGTAGGACATGCATGCCTAAGAAACTGTGTGGGCCCAGTTATCAAAGAACTGGTGCCCAGAGACAGCGAGGAGATAGCGGGATGAACTGGACAGATTCCGCCAAAACTGGAAGGAGGATGCGCGGCCTCACAAACGGTGGAATGAGTGGAGGGAAGCCTTTGCCCAGGAGTAGGACAGCGCAGCCTAACAAAAAAAAAAAGTAGAAGTCTGAAACTAAAACTGCTGGTATGTTTAACCCATTGAGGTTCAATGAAATCTAGAACAGACACCGCCGCGAACAGCGCCTTCAGAATAAGCCGTAGTCAGCCTCGAAAAGGGGGGCAAATTTATCTTTATATATAGCATATGCTTTATTGTAGAGCAGAAAAAAAAATTAGCAAAATAATAAATTTAACTCCCCTCTTCTCTTCTCTTTCTCAAAGTGAAAACCTAGATCCGTGCCTGGATGTGTACCTACCGCGTATGTCAAATGTGACAACCGCGGTGTACGGACGTTTGCTGTCCCGGACAACAACATGTTGCGCAAAAATATTGTTTGCGGTGTCTGTTCTACTTTACATTGAACCTCAATCTATGTGCCTAATCTCTTCCAAATTGTCTGGATTTGTGCCCGGTTGATGGCAATAGGCTAGCCCCCTATTATATGGGAGTCCCATTTCGCCAGTTAAATTCTTCTTCAAGTTAAAACATCTGGCGAAAAATGGGTGTAATGTTCGCCTCTGCTCAACCCTTCAGGGAAACAAGGAGTGATGTTACGTTGTTATGTTATTGGTGAGAACTAAATTAACTAAGTAATAGTTTTCATGTGTTTCTATTTCACATTTTTTGCGTTTTAGTTACGAGTAGTTTAGCCGATAATATTATAAAGCTGAAGAGTTTGTTTCTTTGTTTGGTTGAACGCGCTAATCTCAGGAACTACTGGTTCGAATTGAAAAATTCTTTTAGTTTTGGATAGCCCATTTATCGAGGAAGGCTATATATATAGGCTATATAACATCACGCTGCAACCAATAGGAGCGGAGCATCAATGAGAAATGTTGGGAAAACGGGGAAAATTTATTCCTTTTGAGAGCTTCTGTTGCGTGCACTAAGTAAACGATTAAAGTTACGCAACGATCATGTATGACAGAATTGTTCTCCTTAAAAAGCTCTAAAAAAAAGTCCGCGATAGCATATGTCTATCTTTTAAGGCTGGCTCAATATAACTGTTTTAATGGTAATCAAATTTGTTATAAAATAATGCATTGTTTGCGAAGGTGTTTTCATAAACATGGTATTAATCCTTATCCAAATAAATACGTATATGGTACACACGGCTACATATCAAGCTACACTATCCAGTATAAACTGATCTCGCTTTGTATAGGATTTCCGTACAATGAGAGGTCAGTTTATACTGGAAATTATAGCTTAATGTGTAGCCGTGTGTACCATAATGCAAAAGACGTTTAATTATTAGTATTTATTAAAGTCCATTACAGTTTCGGTAATTTCTTGCTAACTACCTACTTCCCAAACTAAAGTTATTTTGCACTAAGTAGTGTTTTTTATGGAAGTCAGTTTTAGTATTTTTGTAATATGTTTTTTTTTAAGATGGGCTCATAAATAAAATACTGTATTAATTTTAAAGCGGGGGTGTCATTTTTACGGTTTTCGGGAGTAAAAGAAATCTAAATCAAAATGGTGTATTATCTTCATAGCTTCCGACGGCGCTGGACCGAAAATCAGGAAATTAAAATCCAAATTGGCGACCATAACCAGAGATAGATCTCAGTAAATGGGTTGCTTTTTAGTTTACACGGACAACTGTAGCTCAAACATTGTTTACAGAGAAGCATTTTCTATTTATTTATTTGGATCTCCAACAAAGATTAGGGCTGTGGTAGAGAACCCAGGAATGAAGAATCTTCCGATCTTGCCTGGTGGGAAGCACTACTTCCCACCAAGCAAGAGTAGTCTATACCTTATCTAAGCTACGCATTAGGTATTCTTTTCCGACATGCACGCGAACGAAGTCGCGGGCACAGCTAGTTTGAAATATGCTGTGGATTCCTGTACTTAATTGAAGGAGATGCAGTAGATTAAAACTTCTATTTCTCTCTATATTTTGTGTTTTTTTTTTGGACATCTTTTTTTCGAGGTACTCAGAATAAAAAAATAAAAAATAAAAAAAATAAAAAAAAAATAATAAAAAAGTTTATTGCATATTACAAAACGTACACGGAAATGAACTCTTGACTTCCAAACTAAGTTGGACTTGTATTAAATAAATAAGTTACTTATGTAGAATATTCAGGGAAGACAATAACCATACATCTCATGAAACAAGTAATATGTGAAATCTTTTTTAAGCTTTTCATAAAGTTTTTCAGGCGCGGACACTTCGGGGCAACGGGTGCAGTTGAGGGCTTCGACCAACATTTATTTTCTCCACCACATAACTCTAAAACTTCTTCTTCACTACATATGTATAACACAAAGTCGCTTCCCACTGTCTGTCTGTCCCTGTGTATGCTTAGATCTTTAAAACCACGCAACGGATTTTGATGCGATTTTTTTTAATAGATAGAGTGATTCAAGAGGAAGGTTTATATGTATAATAAACGCGGGCAAAAGCTAGTTAAATATAAAAATCAATTGCTGTCCTTTAATCTCGCTAAAACTCATAAACGCTTGACCGATTTGAATATTTTTTTTCGTTTTAAACCACCCCAGTAAAGAGGCGACTCTTTACTGGGGTGGTTTAAAAGAAAAAAAATTAAAAAAAAAAGAAATTAAAATTTTGACAGGTCTGGCGGGGCGGGTCAGCTAGTTAGACATAAATATAAGTTTTATAAACTTTTTTTTTTATAACCCTATGTAATAGTATATTACTAAGAATAATAATAATAATAATGTAGGTAATAGTAATGTAGGTGGATTAATCGTAGTCATCCTCGAAATTGGGACACATTGTTGAGTTTACGCAAAATAGGTGCCGAAGGTTTTTTTTAAAAGGGCTTTCACAGTTTGGTACATCAACCCACCCCCCATCCCCCAGAGATAAACATCTGCCCCCCATTTGAGCGAAAACCTAGATCCGCGCCTGAAGTTCTTTCATAGAGCCTCATGGTATTTGCCGAGTTTGCAATAGTTTCCTGAAAAGGAAACCTAAGCTCTGGTAGTATGAATACTGAAAACTAATCTTTATTGACCTAAAAATAATTCATAATCAGCTCATTGAATACGCGTCCAGTGCAGAACTGCTGCGAAATTTATAACGCCTGCAGATACGCAACGTGTTTGAAGAAAAAGCGCACAAATTTTTTTTTTTTGTATTTTTTAGTTCCAGTCTTTTCTTTTGATAATAACATTATTTAATGTTAAATATGTATAAAGATCCAGTAACTTTAGAAGTATAGACTAAAGAGTATGCCGTGATACTTAATTATTGATAAAAACAAAAATACAACTACATTAGATATATGACAAGCACTTGCACTTGTTTGCATCGTAAGCACTTTTAACTTTACGCTAAATTCATCCAATGCATGTATCAACATCATCATACTACGCATTTGCACTTGTTTGCATCGTAAGCACTTTTAATTTTACGCTACGTTCATCCAATGCATGTATCAACATCATCATACTACGCACTTGCACTTGTTTGCATCGTAAGCACTTTTAATTTTACGCTACGTTCATCCAATGCATGTATCAACATCATCATACTACGCACTTGTACTTGTTTGCATCGTAAGCACTTTTAATTTTACGCTACGTTCATCCAATGCATGTATCAACATCATCATACTACGCACTTGCACTTGTTTGCATCGTAAGCACTTTTAATTTTACGCTACGTTCATCCAATGCATGTATCAACATCATCATACTACGCACTTGCACTTGTTTGCATCGTAAGCACTTTTAATTTTACGCTACGTTCATCCAATGCATGCATCAACATCATCATACTACGCACCTTGCGTAGTATGATGATGTCCTAACCTATTTTTATTTACATACATTGTATACAAAAACCGGTTTATAACCTGTCTGGTTTTAAAATTTGGAAACCGGTCTTCAACAAATTTTGTATTAAGGACTTCGGGTCCGACACCTACGTTCATCAGGAAGTTTATTGGACATCTTCGTCGGCTCCGGGATCCGGGACCCCCAAGGTCCCTGGCACCCATTTACACTCATATTAACTGGAAGGTTATACTTTATAATTAAAATTTATTCTCAATATTTAATTTAACATTTTATACGGAACAGTAGGTACTTGGTTTATCACCAACCCCCCACGACCCTAGTTATTACCAACTGGAGTTCAAGCTGGCTGGTATACCTTAGGTTACTGTTATTGTCACCTACCTAATTTAGGTTAGGCTATATTTTTATAAATATATATTATATGTTGATTGAGACAGTTTGTTGTTTCCTTGTATTCTGAGACCAACCCACGTTGCATCGGGGCTTATGTTCCTTTACCACTAGAGGGACAAAATCTCTAATGTAACAGTGGTACAGTGGCGTGGCGTAGTCGTGGTGTATGAGCGTCCTGACGCTCCTACCAAACTTTTCGTCATCCCTCAGTAGCCTTTTACACATCATCATCAGTCTATACCGCTACCAGTCCTCTGTGACCATAGGCTTCTCCTATTGCACACCATTGAGCCCGATCCTTCCTTCCTCTCTAATCCATCCATTAACCAAATAGCCCGCGAAGACTTTATTCTTCACGTCTTCTCGGGTCATCGTGAGCTATTTGGTAACATGAAAATAGCTCATGCAGTGGTGCAGACATGAGCCAGGCTACAGGATGGTAGCGACCAGCGAGGCTGACCGTTAGGGATGCACCGGACAAACACTCACTCGGGGATCAGAGTTCTCTACTTGCATACATACATTCTATTTACACTCATCAGCCTAACCTTTTCCCAACTATGCTGGGATCGGCTTCCAGTCTACCCGGATGCAGCTATTTTACATGGTGCGACTTTCTAACTGACCTCCACAAACCAGTTACTGGGTAATACGATACCCCTTGGTAAGACTTTTGGGCTACTGACCGTAACGACTGTCAAAGATCCACGAATGACAGTCGGGACCAACGGCTTAACGTGCTTTCCGAGGCACGGAGAGTCTCGGTATGGCAAGCGTAGCTTAACCTGATCGATCGACCCGTGCGGCTGTTATTACTTAACCACGAACTCCTCTACTCTATCTATTCTATCTATCTATCTGGCTAACTAGGAGCTTGTACTGCCCTACTGTAGGAACAAGCCCTGCCCCCCTTTTTCACACAATTTTGTTTTCTGCTAATGAAAGTCAGTCCTTTTGTTAGGAGTCAACCACGTCCTGACATAGCTTTGTCCCTGCTGCGATGGTCCACCCAATGAAATTTTAGGTAAGCTGTCGGTCTACCAACCTGTGAATGGTCATACTGCGCCCTGTCGGACAGGGCGAGTAGCTGGCCATCATTCACGCGGACTGACCGCTGCATCTTCGGGCTCAGCATCATTTTGATATCTGGAACAATACGTTTAGATCTTGAAATCCTGTTTTGACTGGTTTTTAATGGGTGTGTTTTAAGATTCTAGACGATTCTGATGATGATTTAAATGTTTATGAGCTTCAGAAGAGTTGTAGTTGGTGAGTTATGCCCATTGCCCATGACTGTGGAATCCTGCATCTTTAGACAAAGTAAAAAATTAACTGGCTCTTATATATCATAATCATAATCATAAATCTTTATTTATCTCAACATCAGTATTACAGGCACTAGATAGTATACATGCACAATCTTAAATAGAGAAAGGTGTCTGAAGTAGGAGGGCCCTGAGTTACAGATCACCCGGCTCATTTAGATAGGACATGTTAATTTACAAAATGGTTAGTCATGATATTACATAACATAAGTCTGAAATCGCAATTAGGTAAAATAAGAACCTACAAAATTAAAAATAAAATTAACTTTACATAATATGTATTGTGTTTGTAAAGAAAATATGGAATTGGAGAAAATTACAAATTATATTGTCTGATACTTATATTATCTGATACATAAATATCAGTTTGAAAACTGTATTTACAGTTAGAAAAATTCAGAACATAAAATATGAACCTGTTGTTAGCCAGTCGTTAAAACAAGGATAAAAAGATCGTCATTAATCTTGTATGTCTGTTAACCTTTTAGCTCATAGGTAGTAATCTTTTCAGAGGTATACTGAGTGCTGATTAGGAAACCACGTATTCAGTACATGATTCTGAAAAAATTTCAACGCGTTATTAAAAAAAAAATTGTTTTCCATACTTTTTGACCGCGTTGGCGCTTTTGTAGGAAACAGCTGATTTTTTAGGGTTCCATACCTCAGAAGGAAAAAACGGAACCCTTATAGGATCACTCGTGTGTGTCTGTCTGTCTGTCCGTCTGTCACAGCCAATTTCCTCCGAATCTATTGGACCGATTAAGTTGAAATTTGGTACACATATGAATTTCTGTGACCCAAATACGGACGGGTAAAGTAAATAAATGAATTTTTAATATGGGGGTCACTTTTGGGGGGCAAATAAGAAAATTTAAAAAAAAAGTTTTGCAAACTATACCGTGTGACATATAAAATGAAAGGGCTTACTATGAGGGTGTCAAATATATTATTTTTATAATTTTAAAATAAATTATTTAAGAAAATAGATGAAAAATGACCATACCCCCCCGTATCTCCGAAACTACTGAGCCTAAAATTTTGAAAAATACAGTAAATAGATCTTTTTCTGTAGATTACAGGAAAATCTATAACAAGTCTGTGGTCTTAAAATAACATGGTAAATCTCTCAATATTGTGAGTACAAACTCATATTTACAGTTGGAATGTATGGGAGAACATGTTTTTCAACTACAAAGTTAAGTCTGTTTTTTGGATAAATTCATCCCAACTACGGAACCCTTCATTGTGCGTGGTCCGACACGCACTTGGCCGGTTTTTACTGAATACGTCATTTCAATTAATGTGATATTATGATAACCTAGTCGCCATCACTGTATGGGTAATTACTTGTCGTGACTGACTGATTCATCAACGCAAAGCCTATACCGCTAAAGCTACAAACTTAACATTTTTTGCAGTTGGTACCTTATAAGTTGCAAGCATCCACTAAGGAAGGATTTTTGGAAATTCGACCTTTATGGGGGTGAAAAAGGAGGATTTCGTTTGTATGAAAAATTTAATGTCTTGAGTTAGTAAACTTGAAACTTGGCACGAATACTTAATAAGTAAATTATGAAGTTTGTCATTTTTCGATTTTCTAAACTACCGTAGGTATCCTATGGGCCCCCACACATTTACAGTGCACTGGCAGTCCGCCGGCAGGCTGCCTACCGGCGGACTGTGTAGTATGTGGGATCCTTAAAGGGGGATTGGGGGGTGTCAATGTTTGTATGGAAGAATTTTCAGACACTGTTCGATTAACTCAGTATTTATATACTGAGTTTCGAGTTAATCGAACATCGTAGGCGGTCATTCATAAAAACTGTCAAAAACAGTTTTTATGAATGACCGCCTTTTTTTTTTCGGGGGGAAACCTTCAAAAGGCGCCCGGGCTTTGGGGAAAAGACTGGGGAGTGTGGGATTTTCATCTCACTAAAACCACCCCGGTGGTCATAATCTGCACATGGAAGGGGCACCGTTACCTCTCAAAAGACCAATCCGGAACCCCCTCTGTGCAACGCCTGTTAGGGCACATCTCTGGGGAGACTGTAAAGGGATCTCCCCGAAACCTGACTATGCAAATGAGCAAGGCAGCACGTGACCACTGTGCGCCGTCTTCCCTGAGGTCACTCAGTGGACGGACAGAGTCCCCACTCTGAGCGCCCGTGACCCCAAATTCCCGCCTGCCTTAAAGGATGCAGGTGGGGTTTCGGCGTGTTAGGCATCGAGGCGGTTGCCTCCCCGACGCCTTCTCCTTCTAGCGGGATCAGCCCTCTCACGATCCCGCTCGGCAACCTCCTTCTGAACCATCACGGTCTCACAAAAGGAGGCCATTTCCCTCCAGTTCGCCGACTCCGCCAGCATTGCCCCAACTACTGCTGGCAGAGATAAATCTCGCCCGATCCTGATGACTAGGACTCGTCTTTCAGAAGCCCACGCAGGGCATTCCTCGAGCGTATGCTGTACGGAATCCAAGCCACCTCCGCAATAGTGGCAATTTGCAGTAGCCTCTCGCCCAATCTTGTTCAGATACTCACCGAAGCAACCGTGCCCGGTCAGCACCTGAGTGAGCCTATAGAAGATGCGTTCTCATCTTTTCAGCCAGGCTTCGAAGTGCGGCAGGACGGCTTCGAGAACGCGCTTACGCGAATATTGCGGCTGTTGCAGCCGCTCGCGCCACTGCTCGAGTGCGTGTAGCCGTTCCTGCCGCCTCAGCCGTACAACAGCGATTCCTAGGCACGCCATTGCCACTTTGGCGGATGACACGGATTCGGTTATAGACCCTTGCGTCCATATCCGCCAAGATGTCCAGCGGCGGGAAGCGTGCCAGGAGAGTTGCCGCCTCAAAAGATACAGTTCTGTATCCTCGTGCGATGCGAATAGCCATTTTCCGCTGCAGGCTATTTATTTTAGTCCTGCAGCGTCGCGTCGGACGCCTGACAGCCTATTTGACCAAACAGGTGCCGCATATAGGACCATCGATCACACGAATGAATGACCGCCTGCCGGCGGACTGCCAGTGCACTGTAAATGTGCGGGGGCCCATAGAGTACTACTTATGATCGAAAATAAACAATAACCAGTAGCAGGGTTTTTTGAAAATCTACCCCTAACGGGGTGAATAGGGGTAGTCAATTTTACAGAGGAGGATTTTACTACGTGGCTTGATTAACTTGAAAATTGTTATAAATAACCTATAAGTCACATAATGGAAACGTCTCAAAAGACTTTTCAAATATTGTCCCCTTTGGGGATGAAAAGAGAGGATACAGTTTAGGTACCTATATGAAAAATATCTAAATTTATTATAATATAGATCATGATCATTAATTTCCAAAAACTACAAAATTAGGGGACAGTAGTTACCTACCTACGAAATCCGCGGGGGATGTGCTAGTTTTAAATAAAATCTAAACTCGGGTATAATGTTCAATCCAAAATGTGATTAATGTAAAGGTCTGTTATAATTAAGTCTACTGCTACATCAGTATTATCTTTACTTCACTGGCTACAGCTTCGCCTCTCGATGCCGCTAATTTAATAATACGAAACCCAGTCAACTACCTATCTGTACATAGAGCATCATGTGGATAGTATGTTTATGTTTATAATCTTACAACCTACCGTAAAAATATCGATTCCAACTTACCTTTATTTAATCGCAGTCATATTAAAATACAATTATGTCACAGTCACTACACGATCATACGCAGGTAACATCCAGTTCAAGATCAACAACAATGGAAACAACATTATTTAAAGAACGTGAACACTTAGATCACACAAGTCAATAGGTAAACAGACAACACTTTATAACAACAGTAGAGAAAACGAGACAACGATTAATATTTAAACTTTAAAGATTATTTACACTAGTCATAGAACTCGAGCACGAAATGTTATGAGCGCCTGTTGAATTTGTAAACGCAATGAGTTTTGTTGACACAACGTTTTGCTTACCCTACTGGTACAGGCTAGAGAGTTTTTTTATTAAGCATTTTGTTGGGTTTAGAATGAGTTTGAGTTATCAGTCTGTCATAGTCGGTATCGCCTTGTTTGTCTCCAGGAAGGTGGTGCGTGGCAGACGGCGTCGGTGCGACTGCCGGGCCAGCACCTGTAGCTGAATCGACCGTTGCGCGCGTGCGTGCCCTTGATGACGTACGAAAAACGCCATAGAACGGAGAAGAGATAGTGTTGGCTAATTAAATGATGTAAATTATTTGCTAGTTATTATAAAGTTTCGATTATTTGACAAGATGCAGAAAACCGATTAGCCGCATCTACGTTTCGCTCGCGATAGAGTCTTGAGTTTATTTTACATCACATAACTATCTGACATTCAAGAAGATTCAAAATTTTAATTACATATTCAGTTCTGAGAATCACTGAGCATTACCTACCTGCAACCACCATAACAATCATTTAGAGGTACCTACTACGTTTATGGTTTGTTTCGCGGTTTCTAGATAAGCTCCGGTTAAATATTCTGGCTGATAATTATTATTTTACTAATTCTGTTCTATTTTTCGGTCTAACAAATTGCTCATCCGGGCACAGTAAAATAGGTACCTATTGATAGTTTTGATGATAAAAAGGCGGTTCTAATTTCCTAAAGGGACAAACACACTGGGTTGTTAATTTTGATAGTCGCTCAAATCGAACAATAAGTAGGTAAGTCGGACTTTCAATTTCTTCAGACATTTTCATAAAATTAAAAGTGAAAGTAATTTGGAAATACCCTCCGTTTCCTAGCCCTGTGCGTGCTCAGTGAGTCGCAGTTTCCGCGGTAATAAAACTCCCGTGCCCGCCATATCTTTGAGTCACACGCGTCCTCAACTTATTCGACTACATCATGCTACCTAGTATATATATTTTTACAGTCAGTGAATAGTGAAGAGCAGCGTAGCCGCAGTATCGTGGTAACGGCCGTGGCTTGCGAGTTGTAAGACGTGGGTTCGAACCCAGACAGGCAGTTTTCTTTGTATAAATTATTTCATCACCACTACTCTCAAAAACCGAAGGAAAACATCGTGAGGAAACCGGCATGTCCTAGAACCAAAAATTCGACGACACGTGACATCTACCAACCCGCACTGGGCCCGCGTGGTGGATTACAGCCTTACTGCCTCAGTCCCTCTCATGCCGGGGCCACATTATACGGAATGTGCTGTTGATTATCGCGTTGATGGGCGATAACCGTAGGTGTAGCCACCACTTACCGCGATAATTTGACCGAATCTTGACCGAATTTACCTTAACTACCGCGATGTTTAAAGCGTTTATGGACATTGACGTTGACAGTCCCAACATGGCCCATAATGTGGCCCCGACATCACAGAGAGGAGGCCTGCTAGGAGCGGGAACGTTATAGGCCGATTATGCTATAATACAGTCCTGGCAGTTTCGAACGGTTCATAACTGCTTAGAAATATTTTTTTATAAACCAATAGGGCAATAGGTAGTTAGGAGCTTGAGAGTCGCTTTGATTAATTTACTCGTATCAAGAAAACTGTCGGACCATTATCTTATATCTGTGTCGGACCAATAACTAAAGTATAGGTAAACTGAATATCTTTTACTGAAGAGGAACAGACTTACCTCCAGACCTTTTATAAAGAGGTCTAATAAGATCTGTTACGATTGTTTCGGGGGTGTTTGCTTAGGTGAGCTGCAGAAGACGTCTTGCGTGCGGCTGACGATGGTGATGATGATGACATCAATTTTAAAGTATGTCAATGCCCATAAATTTGATACGTCTGCTACTACTGCGGAGCGTGCGCGCCTGCTGGCTGTGGGTAAGTGGGAGTTGGGTCTGTGACTTCATGCACTACCGTCGTCAAACATAGGCACTTTGTTCGACGACACTACTTTCCGCCTCGCTGCTTCACTGTGACTAGGAGCTCCTTCTTGTTCTCCTCATCGCTGTCACTGTGGTGAAGTTGTCAACAGCCTCGGACACCACGCCCTGTCTTGCAGCTGAAGTGCGGGTCGCTTTGCGCGGCACGCGAACATCAATGACATCATCCGACGAGCCCTTGTCACCGTCGGCGTTCCAGCTGTTTTAGAACCCAATGGCTTGTCACGCGACGATGGCAAGAGACCGGACGGCATGACTTTATTTCCATAGAAGGTGGGAAGGCCTTTAGTGTGGGACGCAACGTGCGTCGATACTTTTGCGCCATCCCATCTTCCTGGCTCGGCGTGCTGTGCTGGCACTGCTGCTGCGGCTGCAGAAAACCTCAAGCGGCGAAAATATAATAACCTTATCGGTATTTATATTTTCGAGCCGTTTGGGGTTGAAACCCTTGGGCCGTGGGGTCCGAGTGCTCATGGTTTATTCAACGAAATCTCCAAGCGGCTGGTTGACACTTCTCGTGACCCAAGGGCTGGCTTTTACCTTGGCCAGAGGCTTAGCATTGCCATACAACGTGGCAATGCCGCCAGTCTCTTGGGTACTTGTACCAGTCGACAACGATGCGGAGGAATTTTTCGATGCCATATTTTAGTTTTTTAATAGTTTTAGTTATGTGATATAATTTTGTTATTTTTAGGTTATATTTATATTAATTTAATTAAATCATACTTTTAGTTTAAAAAAAATTAAAGATTTTTAATTGGATGGCAACCATCCAAATCCCTCCACAGACCATGGCTCACCTCCCATCTTGCATCGCATGCCCGGTCACCTGCACACGTGAGGACCTAGGCTGCGTCAGCGAACGGATTCGCGTTGCTAAATTTTGAGCCGAACTTTTTTCTCTAACTTATTTTTGTCATCGACACGCTACGCTAAGGAAAGATCCCAACTGCCTTCCTGTTAAAAAAATGTTACCTTTATTATACAACGTGTCGTTTTGCTTCCCCTTGTGTGGCCAATCAAATCGAACTACTTTACATGACACCAACATCGTAATCGTAATAACGTAACGATTTCTATCAGTAAACTCCTACCGTAAGCTGCTTGGAACTTCGTTTCAAAAATTGGAAACCCGTTATGTTGTCGAGACTCGAGACTGTGTGCTATCCTTTTTAAACCTTAAGACTTCTATGGGAGAAATACATATTGTTACGTAGACGCTGACGCCATCTGTTATCGAGTAGCAGAACTAGGGTACACGAAACGTTGATTCGTGACAAAGTTTTCTAGAACCTTCTAAACCCTTCCATAACTTTGTAGATGGTTGTGTCGTTTTGCAGCATTCTAGATCATTCCCGTAAGTACCTACTAGACTGTTCACGAATTATGTCCTCGAACTTTCTAGAGCTTACACTCGTCATATAAATAGAGCCAGCGGTGTAGGTAAGGCAGTTCAGATATGAATGCAGCACAGACGAAGTAGTATTGAATGCAGCAATACGTGAACAACAGTCAACAACAGTGAACTAACAGTGAGCTTGGTACAAGTGATTCTGCTTAAGTTTATGATTAAGTACTGTATTTGTGATCATTTAAATATAGTTTGTTTTTGTTGTAAACTGGCATAATTTATTTATCCCGAACCCCAGCTCGTAACAATATTATACCGGTGATGAACCCGAGGGCCTATTCACACGTACCACAACCATTCCTGATACCCGTAACGACTATCAAAGATCCAGGAATTCCAGGAATGACAGCTGGGACCTACGGCTTAACGTGCTTTCCGAGGCACAGAGGAGTCTCGGTATGTAAAGATGATCACCCATCCACGGACCAACCCCGGCAAGCGTAGCTTAACCTGATGGATCGACTCGTGCGGCTGTTGTTACTTGGCCACGAGGTCCTCCTCCTCTACCGTTCGTACCGATCTCTAAATTTTTTGAAAATAAATTATAGCCTATGTTACTTCCTGATAAAGTAGTTTCGGAGCCTATTCGGTACAAACAAACAAACAAACATAAAAATCTTTCTTCTTTATAATATTATTATTATTTCCTTTATTTCATTTATGTACATATATTTCACATTTTTAAATATTTTTTATAAAAACATGAAATAAAAAAAAACATTTAAAAATATAAAACATAGTAGCCCACCGGTATCGGGAACAGGGTCCAAGCTACCGGCGGTCAGGGCTCCAGAGAGAGGAACCTCCTAACAATGCGCGCCGTGTCCAGAAGTACCGCTCTCTGAATCAGGCCCTTAATCCAGCTGCCCAACGAGAGCCTCCTTAGATGTTGGTCGAGGCTCTTGGCGATTAAGCCATTGGCTGATACAACTATCGGCACAATGATCGCTGAGTCCACATCCCACATGTCGACAACCTCGCGAGCCAAGTCAAGATACTTGATTTGTTTATCTTTCTCGGCTTTCACGAGGTTCCCGTCATGCGGGACCGTTATGTCAATAATCATTGTGCGCCGCTCTGTTCGATCCACCACCACTATATCAGGCTTATTGGCAACAATAGTCCTGTCAGTGATGATGGATCGATCCCAGTACAATGTGATATTTCCATTTTCGAGAACTGGGTCGGGCACATACCTATAGTACGGCACTTCCGATTCCGCAAGGTTGTATTTCAGTGCAAGTTGCTGATGGATAATCCTGGCTACAAGGTTGTGTCTATGCAAGTACTCTTCGTTAGCAAGACGAGAACACCCGGAGATAATGTGTCGGATTGATTCTCCCGGACGGTGGCATGCCCGACAGATGTCAACCGTGCCATCTTTCACAATATATTTCCGGTAGTTGTTCGTCATCATAACTTCGTCCATAATTGCACAGACAAAACCTTCGGTTTCCCCAAAGAGGTCACCGGAACGCAGCCAGGCTACGGACGCTAACAAATCTACGTCGGGTCCATGTAGGGCCCGGAAAAAGCGTCCGTGAAGCTCCTTACTCTGCCATACCTCCCTGCGATCGTTAGTGTCAAGCACTACAGGTTTGCGCCAGTTCTCTTTAGCCAAGGAGAGCGGAGTGAGGCCCTTGTCCACCGCGACCACATCTCGATGCATCCCCACATCGGCTTCTAGGAAATATTCCCTGAGACTGCATATCTCGCGGTTGTGGAGAGTCTTAGCGTTTAAAAAGCCTCGGCCTCCACACTTTCGCGGGATATACAGTCTCATTACCGATGACCGTGGGTGATGCATTCGATATGCAGTCAACAGCGTACGGACCCTCCGATCCAGGGCGTCGAGTTCCGTCTGAGTCCATTTGAGTACGCCGAAAGAGTACATCAAAACCGGCATGACCCAACCGTTGAAGGCACGCACCTTGTTTCCGCCTGATAGAAGACTATTAAATACTTTCTTCAGGCGGCCAAAGAAGCGCTCCTTCAACGATTGCTTCATGTCAGTAACATTGATGCCCAACGCTTCCGACATATCCAAATACTTATAGGTTTCGGGTGCGGAGAGGGCTCTAAGGTTTATGGAATCCGAGAGTTGGGTTCCCACGGATTCCACAATCTCTCCTCGCTTTACATGCATGACCGCACATTTGTCCACACCAAATTCCATCCTGATGGCGCTACTGAATGTTTCAGTTACTTTCAGTAGCTCCATCAGTTGCAAATTGTTGGGGGCAAAGAGTTTTAGGTCATCCATGTAGAGGAGGTGGGATATAACCTGACCACCTCTCCGCAGCCGATATCCTAGACCTGAATCCTCCAGCAGTGTGCTTAGAGGATTCAAGGCTAAGCAGAACCAAAGCGGACTCAAACTATCGCCCTGAAATATGCCCCGCTCGATCCTTATCGGCTCGCTGTTCCTCTGGATATTTCGACATCCTGGATAGCGAAGGACCGTCCTCCATTGCCCCATACACGACATCAGGAAGGTGCGCAGAGTTGCATCTACTTTATACAACTCCAGCACCCTCATGAGCCATGTATGTGGCACCGAGTCATAGGCCTTCTTATAGTCTATCCAACATGTCGACAGATCCTTTCGGAAACGACGAACCTGTTGGCTAATGGCCATATCAATGAGGAGTAGCTCCTTAGTACCACGGGACCCATTCCTACATCCATTTTGAGAGGCAGACATGATGGAGTTGGTGTCTATATGTTCGTTAATTTTAGCTCTCAAAATGGATGTAAGAACTTTATAGACCGTCGGTAGACAAGTGATCGGTCTATAATTTTTGGGCTCCGCAGTACTACCTGATTTATGGAGCAGGTGGGTTATTCCTGTCGTTAGGAACTGGGGCAGCGACCCTGAATGTAAGGCTGACTGGAACTGGGATGCCAAGCGGGCGTGCGACCTTTGTAACCACTTTATCCAAAAGTTGTGCAGTCCGTCCGGTCCTGGAGACTTCCAGTTAGGTAACGGACGGACTGCACGAGCTACATCTTGGGGACAGATGGTAATAGCCCCCATTTCTGGTATTGGATCGCAGGCTCGCTCGACCTCCCGAGCCCAATCACCTTCGGTGTGACTGACAGGCACCGACCAGATACTGCGCCAGAAAGAACACATGGCATCATCATCTGGCAGGCGCGTGTCAGTCACACCTTGATCCGGTCGCTCCCAACCCCTATAAACCCACCTTTCATCGCTCTGGAAGTTGCGATTCTGAGTGTATCTGTCCACTCGCCGCTTATACCTACGAATACGGTTTGCCCATGCATAGACTTTCTGCTTCAGGAAGTCGATGCGCTCTGTGACGCGGGACATATAGTCCTGAGGGCTGATATTAGTCCCTGAGAACGCCCGCCTCACAAAGCGCATCACTCTAGGACGAGTATTGCCCTCCCTGAAGCAGGTTAGTTTGCCGATGAGTGCTCTGGCCCCACCAATACGGCGCTCAATTCTGCACTGCCAAGCTGGTACGGATGGTTTCGGTCGTGTAGCTCTAGAATCATTAGCAAATTTGACGTGAGCTACACGACATGCCGCTACAGCCGCGCAGTACAGAATCGAATGAGTATCAGTGAGGTCTTCGCAGTCATCAAAATAGTTTGACAACTGCGAATCCAGAGCCGCCACAAGCGCCCTATTTTTGTTATGCATGGGCAAACGAGGTAAGCGTGGTCTAAGTTCGGGAGACAAGAAACGATATTCCCGAATCGCATCTTCCAAAGCACTCCTCAATTCTTCATTGCACTGGGTACTTACGTTTGTAGCCCTGTCATCACTTCCTTCGTCAACTTGGTTTGTGTCAGACTGTGGTGGTACTATATTAGTCTGCGACGGCGGGGGGGCAATGACATGGCTACTCTGCATTTCAATTCGCAGGCGATCTAGTACAGTGTCATCCAACATATGATTACGCTGGATGACCCGCACTTGATCCGACAGTCGTTGTGCCGAAACGTTGACAGCTGGCTCAAGCACCTGAAAAAGAGAGAGCATCCGAACACGGTACGCGGTCAGATTGTTTCCTCCCTCTGTAGCCCCATAGTATGAGCGCATGACGTTCTCATTAATGGATGGGGTCCATCTCATGCGCTGCACACTTCCGCCGGGAGCTGGGACCCTTTCAGAGGCCGGTGGGCCTCGAGATCCTAAGCCATCCGGCGGCCGGCGTCCTCCCCGTCGGCGAGCAGGTGGTGGCGTCGTGGGCGGGGAGAAATATTCGTCGCTCGAGCTCGACGCAGCTACCGCGGCCGGTGTCGTCACAGCGCTTACAATGGGGCTGGGTACCGGCGGCGGCGAGGCGGAGCTGAGCGACGAGTCCGGAGGTGGTGGGCGTGCTCTTCGTGCGGCTGATCTTGTCAACATTTATTTAGTTTCATCCTTAGTTTTCATTATCATCATTTCATTTTGTTTGTTGGAGGTGACATGACAGATGTCACCTCCGATTCGGCATTATTTTAGAATTATATTATGGTTTAAATAGGTTGATTGTTTCAGTATTTTTTAGGTTGTATCTTGATTTTGATGACTTCTGCATTTACTTGGGTTTCTTATAAAATGAAAAACTGTGTCTAAAATAAATAAATATATTATTATTATTATATTATTATAGTATAGAGAAATACTAATATTTATACTATTTTTCCCTAGCTGCTTTTCTACCTTGGTAGACGCTTCTTTTTTCTGTAGCTCATCTTTTAATAGTGCTACACTCCAAGTTGCCTAAATATTATATGTAAAATTATCTAGTTTTCGTTTAATTTGTGATTGACACAAAAGTAAACATAACAAAAGCAATGCGGTTTGTAGACGGACAACAGTGCTGCCATCTTTGACGAGCTTTCAGTTTATTTAACCCATTTTTTTAATTCGTGATTTCGAAGCAAGAAAAAACTACTGTTGTTGTTGTTAAGTGGCTAATAAAACTACTGTTATATCTCTAAACAATCACAACTTTTGGTAGAATTTTTACCACAATACATGGCAATACAGAAATTTTCCTGTCACGCGTCAAATAAATCTTCGAAACACTTCTGTGCTGTGATAAACAAAAATTGAGGCTAATTACTACAACAAATCACTTCAAATTGGGTCTCGCATGTACATTCTTGATCAGTAATTCGTTTCTAATCGTAAATATCGTGTTTCGAGCACGACCGGCGTTTCGTGTAATGTGTGATAGTTAAAAATTCACGCGTTATGGCATCTGGGTCTAAAAATGATATAGTTAATAGACTGCTTAACGTTAGGCTGGAGGATGGAGGCGGCGGAGATGAGCTGCCGCCGCAGAACATGCTGCCGTCCAACCAGCAGGCGCGGCAGCTCGGACAGTTACAGGACGATGACAACGGACAGGCGAGCGAGCCTCTCGCCTCGTCTTCCGCAATAGAAAACCTCCAGCCAATTAATAACACAGGTGGACGCTTACACAACTGGCAGGCGACGAAAACGACTGTAAAAGATAGGTTATCGTTCCTTTTTAATAACGAGATCCTATGCGACGTTCATTTTATCGTTGGCAAGGATGCTAACCAGCAGGTCATACCCGCGCACAAGTTCGTGTTGTCAGTGGGCAGTGCGGTCTTCGATGCCATGTTCAATGGAGTGCTAGCAACTAAGTCTGATGAGGTAGAGTTACCTGATGTGGAGCCTGCGGCATTCCTACACTTACTAAAGTTCCTATATTCAGATGAGGTGCGAATTGGTCCGGAGAGTGTGATGACAACGCTTTACACTGCCAAGAAATATGCTGTGGCCGCATTAGAGGAGCATTGTGTAGATTTCTTGAAAAGTAACTTGGGTACAGATAATGCGTTTCTTTTGCTGACGCAGGCACGCTTGTTTGATGAGCCTCAGCTGGCTGCGCTGTGCTTGGAGATGATAGATAAGAATACTGCTGATGCGTTAAATGCTGAAGGGTTTACGGATATTGATCAAGACACACTAAATGCAGTGCTGGAAAGGTATGTGTTTTCATACAATATTAAAATATATTTTTTAGATGATTGATTTATAACTTATAAAAACAAAAACAAGATTGAAACAAAGTACAGACGCCAGCAGGTCAAGCCACCCGAAACTGTAAAATTTTCCCAATCAACCTTGAATCTAATGCTTTAGCGATAAAGATTAAAATCTATTAAAGAAATTTGACAGATTGTAGTAGCTTGATGTGCTGGCGTCTGTACAATATGAAGTAAAATAGCCTTGGTTGGTGACATCAAGAAGTTTGTTTCATACTTTAAACTGAGAAATAATTTATTCAGTAGGTACTGAATACATTTTCTCTTGAAATTGATGCCTTGTAATCCAACAAGAAATAACTAAATATTTATATTGACCTACACTTGCATGCAAATAAATTGGCCCACCCCATGCTCTCTATTTGAGAGACGATAGCTCAAAGATGTTAATGTATATTTTAATTGTTTTATATTGTGTGAAGGTACCTACCTTCACACAATATAAAACGATTAGGGTATGTCTAAATAAACTTTATCTTACCAAAGATAAAGTTTATTTAGACATACCCTATACTTTGATAAAAGCAATAGGTATTCTTGACAAGATCGACTCGATTCTACAGAGTTCTTCATGACTTTTTTTTTTAAACTTTCGCGATTTGCACACATTATAAACAGAACTAAAGAACGGGTCTTCTTTGTAAGTATTTCTAAAAGGAATATCGCGAGAAGACCCGTTCCTTAGTTTCGTTTATAATGTGACTTTTTTTTTGTCAGTGAAAAGTTGATGTAATCTTAATTTTGTTAATTAAACTTGTTAAATTAATCTTGTTAAGTTTCAAATCCAAGAGAATGGGATGATCGATTTTATTGCACGCAAGTGTATTATTTGAACAACCAAAAACAATTATTTAACTGAAGCATTGATCAGCTTTACAATTTTTTTATTGTTAAATAATTTTTCTCTGAAGAATAAATATGGTGGTTTGATATGTCAACAGAACAGAACATTATGATGTTCTCTTACAAAAGCTGCCAACCAGCAATATTTATTCTAAAGATAAAAGTTATCACATGATTTAAAAATTGGCCCATAATTAATTTGTTTAATTGATAAATGCGATTAGCCACGTGTGTGTTTGCCTAGAAAATCTTGCATTGTTAATTCCTCCAAAATACTTCAAGATTCTCCATTGAGTGGCAATTATTTTGAGTATTCCCTATAATCAATAACTGACATTATCTGTTGACAGTAATGCTAGAAGGTCATTGTCAACGTGCCAACAGTACACTGTGTGCCAATGCCAGAATAAATGTTTAGTAACTTGTTTGTTTACACTGTCTTGTTAATTTGTGCTGCTTTATTTTCATAGCAACATGGTGTACTTAAGTGGACCATTTTAAATCTTGAATCTAATTAGTTAAAATTATGCTTGTAATGACTATTTCACTTATGGTTGAAGTTGGCTACAGAGGAGCTTGTGGTCAAGTAATAACAGCCGCACGGGTAGATCTATCAGGTTAAGCTACGCTTGCCGGTGGTGGCCTGTGGATGGGTGACCATCTTTACATATCGAGACTCCTCCGTGCCTCAGAAACCACGTTAAGTGGGTCACGGCTGTCATTCGTGGATCATTGACAGTTGTTATGTGTAGATGCCCGAAAGTCTGACTTACAACCAGTCTTACCAAGGGGTGTCGTATTACCCAGATACTGGGTTGTGGAGGTCAGATAGGCAGTTGCTCTATGTAAAATACTGGTATTCAGCTACATCCGATTGGACTTGCAGCTGACCCCAACATAGTTCGAAAAGGAAGATGGTTAGGTTAGGTTAGGCAGATGATGAGATGATGATGATGATTTTTGAGCCAGTCGTGCGACATAGTCTCGTTAAAAATGTCGCGACTAATAGTCGCCCGGTAGGAACCCCTCACAGAATGATGTAATCTTTGGCCAGAACTACTTTAATCTCCTGATTTCTTTATTGAACCATCAGAGAGCCTCCCATCCGTTGAAAAGTTACCCTGGTCTACAACATAGTTGGAAAAAGACTAGGCAGATGATGTCGAGAGCTTTTGAGCATTGCAATAATCCTCTTACCTAATTTTCGTACATTTTGAATGAACTTGCACACATGACAGACGGGCGACTCTTGCTACGATACAATAAAGTGCAATTCAAGTCGCACAGCATTAATTACCTACAGTTATAATCACCTAGAAGTTGCCTCTCTATCGCGTAACTCTTATACCTTCTGACTCGTTACGGTTATCTTCTTTTATGACGTGGCGCGTGTGAGTATCGAAGTAACGTGCGCCCCGGCCAGCGCGCGGCAGCCCACACTGAATTAGCCCGACAAGTCGAGCCCGCCGCGTACTTGTAGCTTTATACCTAAAATGCGGAGTGCGCCTGGTCTGCACCCTAATTGCGTAACATAACACCCTATCAATCGGAATCGGTTACATTTTGACAGTTCTACAACATGCATTACGTTATTTACGTTGTTGTGCAGACAAAACTTTCGAACATATTTTATGAAGAAAAGGATTAGCAATTTGCTTCAAAATGATGCAGGTTCCGGCAGACAAATCTTTCGAACATATTTTATGAAGAAAAGGATTAGCAATTTGCTTCAAAATGATGCAGGTTCCAGCAGACAAATCCTTCGAACATATTTTATGAAGAAAAGGATTAGCAATTTGCTTTAAAATGATGCAGGTTCCGGCAGACAAATCTTTCGAACATATTTTATGAAGAAAAGGATTAGCAATTTGCTTCAAAATGATGCAGGTTCCGGCAGACAAATCTTTCGAACATATTTTATGAAGAAAAGGATTAGCAATTTGCTTCAAAATGATGCAGGTTCCGGCAGACAAATCTTTCGAACATATTTTATGATGAAAAGGATTAGCAATTTGCTTCAAAATGATGCAGGTTCCGGCAGACAAATCTTTCGAACATATTTTATGAATAAAAGGATTAGCAATTTGCTTCAAAATGATGTAGGTTCCGGAAGACAAATCTTTCGAACATATTTTATGATGAAAAGGATTAGCAATTTGCTTCAAAATGATGCAGGTTCCGGCAGACAAATCTTTCGAACATATTTTATGAAGAAAAGGATTGATAGTGTGTTACACAATTAGGTAGCTGGTTAGGATTAAATTGTCGATTGCATTACTTTATTTGGTTCGTGTGTGGTTACAAGTTACAACTAACTACAAGCCGCACCGCACCTGTTATCGACTTGTCGTATAATTGATTGAGCTGCTCCGCCCTACGATTGCACACGACTCTCTACACGCGCCACCGTTCCATATAAACACAGCCTAGATACCTTTATCAAGTTGTCAAGTTCTACACTTATCGGCAATTGCAACAATTAGTTACTGTAATAGTAGTTTACTGTAGTAAGTAGGTACTAATTGTTCAACATAACAGTTTGCAAGAATTGATAAGACACGTATTTATTTAAATTGAACCGTTTATGGGTACTTTACAGGCCACGGTAGTTTTTGCCACTTCTCCTGCTTGGTCTTCGAGTTTCTTTCTTGTCAACAACCTACTACTAAAACGTGGCCCTCATTTAAGATGAGTAGTGCTACCAATTAAATCTCTCGCTAGAGTCTGGAGATATGGAACATTATGAAATTTCCTATGCTCATATTTTTAGTCAGATTAGGAAAGTCAGGTGAAGTCAAAAAAATTAACACTAAACCTCCTAGGTTCGAAGCCTTAGCAGTTTTGATTTTTTTGATACAAAAAATTCTACCTCATCTGATTGAAAATGTGAGCACAGGAAATTTCAAAATGTTGCATATCTGCAGACTTGTGATTTTTTTCTCAATAGTGGCGCTATTTGGCAGCCAAGACTACTCGCCTTAAGGTCGCTGCAGACGTAACCCGGACAGATTGGGACGAAATTTTTTGGAAACATCGTTTCATAGAAAGTTTTATACGAAAGAGCATAACGTCACGAGTGCACGGACGGCGACCGGGCATCAACGCTCAGAACTACTCTTTTATATGTTCTGTGCATCCAAGGGACGGAAAAAATATCGTCGGCGACAATGTTTAACACGTCCCGCCCCGCGCGCGCCTTGTCCCATCCTTTGCATAATTATATACCGGATGACTTTGTATCGTCTTTTTAATTTAAAAAAAAAAACACTAGGTACAGTCAGCAACAAAAGTCGATTAACACTTGAGTTTTCTAAATTGTAATTATTGAGAAAAATACTTCAAGAAAATTAACTCATCTAATAAATGAAATGCTAAAAGTAGGTTATCGTATCATTTTGTGTTAATATAGATGATGTCAAAAAGTAGCACTGTTAACCGACTTCTGTTGCTGACCGTACT
The DNA here is from genome assembly GCA_946251885.1 of Cosmia pyralina. Taxonomy (NCBI): domain Eukaryota; kingdom Metazoa; phylum Arthropoda; class Insecta; order Lepidoptera; family Noctuidae; genus Cosmia; species Cosmia pyralina. The sequence continues at coordinate 2,462,556 of OX276358.1, read as the reverse complement.
ATGCCATAGGCTGTATCGAGGAGTACTGCCTTCTGTATCAGATCCTGGATCCAAACGCCTAACGAGAGCCTCGAGAGATGTTTATCGAGGCTTTCGGCCATCATGGACATTGGCCGTCACAATGACGGCTGAGCTCACATTCCACATGTCAACAACCTCGTGTGATGCTAAGTCGAGATATGTGATTCCTACTAGGTATTAATTATTATTGCGACGTAATATTTCTTTCAAAAATGTATTATTTTATTTTCCATTTTTAGTTGAATATACAATTACATAAGCCCAAGACGAACTAAAAGAAGAATCATCGAAATCCACTAAGTACATTTATGCATATAACTTCGTACAAAAGAATAATTATCTAAAAACCTTCTTGAAAGTATTTAGATCACGTTAGTGAAAGAATCATCAGAATTGGTTCATTAGTTTTTGAAAAAATCGCGGACATACATACATAAATAAATACATAAGTATTTACATACATACGGATCGAATACATAACCTCCTTTTTTGAAGTCGGTTAAAAAACTGAAATCAAGGATTTGTCGACTCAGCTTACATGACAAATCCAAAAAATAGTTTTACTGTAGCTACAGTTACCTGCCTGGTTCAAATCTCTTTTTTAACTGTACCATTGCGGATATTAAAATTTGCGGTGAACCACTTTTCAACCTTAGGAATAAGGTTGAAAAGTGGTTCACAGTAAATGTCCGCGATGGTGCAGTCAACAAAAGAGATATCTAGGCAGGGTATACTAACATAATGTGAATTGCTTCATGTTCAATTTTATATTATATAGCTTTGTTTTTGCAGTGCTTATACATTGTAACACACCAACACAAAATTGTATATTTTCACGAAATTTATCATGAAGCAATTCACATACAGATATGTTAGTATACCCTGCCTAGATATCTCTTTTGTTGACTGTACATTAGCTTCGTTACCATCGTATACCTCTATGTTCTATGCGATACTAATATACGTTACTTCTACTAATTCAATGTTTTGCTTTTTCCATCGCAGATAAGACTGCAGAAGGGAGGTAGTTAGGAATTTAGTTAGTTATGAATCGATTATGTCCACCATGACCTGAATTCATACAAAATAAATTAAAATGATACACAAAAAAAAAATTATTTTACGAAATTTGTTCAATCATCTTTCTTTTTTTTTATCTTGGCGAGGAGTTAATATCTGGCCAGGGTTTCCTCAAACATTCATATCAGTGTACTACCAAACATTACATTGCCCATTTATATTTCTCCAGGGACACACTCCGCATCAGAGAAGCAAAAATCTTCTCAGCGGTCCTGCGCTGGTCAGAAGCGGAATGCATACGACGACAGCTGCCCGTCACGCCCACCAACCAAAGAATGGTCCTAGGAAGAGCCTTCAACGCCATACGGTTTCCCTTGATGTCCGTAGAAGAATTCGCCATGGGGCCTGCCCAAAGTGGCCTTTTAGATGACCGAGAGATAGTGCAACTGTTCCTATATTTTACCGTCAACCCTAAACCAAATGTGGGGTTTCTCGACACCCCGAGATGTTGCATGACTGGTAAGGAGCTAACGGTGAACAGGTTTCCCCAGACGGAATCGAGATGGGGATACAGTGGAACCACAGACAGGATCCGTTTTACGGTTGATCAGAGAATTTTTGTGGTTGGCTTTGGACTGTATGGATCGTATTTTGGGCCGACGGAGTACGAGGTACACTTACAGGTAAGCCATATACTTTTTAAACTTTCTTTCTTTTTTAACCGACTTCAAATAGGAGGAGGTTATCAATTCGTCGGAACCTTTTTTTTTTTTTTTTTTTTTTTTTTTTTAATTTTTTTTTTTTATGTATGTTCCCCGATTACTCGAAGATGGCTGGACCGATTTGGATTATTTTTTTTTTGTTTGAAAGGGTATACTTCCCAGGTGGTCCCATTTCAATTTGGTGAAGATCTGATGAAGAACTTCTGAGATAGGCAACGGAACTCCTCAATAAATGATAGCAAATGGACTGGGATTGCTGAAATCTCATGTCTGTTTGTTGTTCACACCAGTTCATAACATAACATCACGCCAGTACGCTGTGAAGGGGTAAGCACATGTGAACCACTAAAAAGTGAAAAATAAAAACTTTTTTACAAAAAAATACAACCGACTTCCAAAACAACACTACAAAGTGAAAAATAACTTTAATTTCGGAAGTCGGTGGCAAAAACGAAAATACATTTAATCAGACACCGACTTCCGAAATTAAAGTTATTTTTCACTTTGTAGTGTTGTTTTGGAAGTCGGTTGTATTTTTTTGTAAAAAAGTTTTTTTAATCATATACTAGTTAGGACTTCTTCGTGGGTATAGTGGTCGCATGTGTGACTCCTAAGCGTCTTGGATTTGATCTCCGGGTCGGGTAGTATTATTGGGGTTTCTATTAGGTAATAGGCTTGCCCCTATTACTTGGAAATTAACATAACTTGAAAAAAAAAAATTCTGTTCTTTTATTTACATTTATTTTTAACTGAACTTAGTCTAGTTGTACGGTCTCATCAACCGTATATTGCATTTACAGCAACCTACTTGTATGTCGTGCGTCACAATGCACAAAGCAATGAACATCGAGTCGGACAATAACTGTGAAACTGACAAGAGAAAGAGAGAAAGAATCGCTACCACTTTAACTTGTTAACCTTCTTCATTGTTTTTTTTTATATTGATTGACAACTTGCGTAATTATGCCATTTATTAATTAATTACCAACACTATGTATTAAAAACATAACCTAAAAATAACAAAATAATATCCTAACATAACTAAAACTATTCACAAACTAAAACATGGCGTCGAAAAATTCATCTGCATCGCTGCCGAATGGACCCAAGAGACCACGCTGCCACGTTGTATAGCAATGCTTAGCCTCTGGCCAAGGTTTAAGCCAGTTCAAATTTTAATATAACTTTACTGAACTTCTGTGTACTCAATAACAAAACCAAAATTAGTGAAATGGTAATGTACGGTGCCTACAACCATTGGCTCCTACACTTAGTTCTTCTTAGAAATATGATCTATCTTAATCTCATCTTACCACAGTAATAAGGAAAATGTTATTAGTCTATTTTTAGAGCACATACCATATCTTGCAGCGCATACGCTAAGGTCATAACCTTTAAGCAAAGAGTGCCCTAGAAATAGATGAGAAAGCGCTGGAATGAAGGAAAATTTCTCTATGGCTCTTTCTATTTTTCACATAATTTTTATAATGAGTTTAAATAGAATAATTTTCATGTGACTGTCATCTAGCAAGACAATATTTAATTAAAAATCCTCCTTTACAGTAGTTTGCCTAGTTAACTTACCCATGAGATCCTCTAGCAGGGTCATTGTACTCATAGTCATCGACGGACGAAATGGAACGTAATTTCGAATGATTTTAAATTTGAAAGTACTCGTTTCGTAGGTACTTAATACGAGTATTTATATTAAGACTCTGCCACATAAGTATTTAAAACCAAATGTCAAAATACTATAGGATACCTACCTACCTATAGCTAGCTATATTTCGACTACCTAGCTGTTGCCCGCGGTTTCGCCCGCGTGGATGTCAATACTTCCCTATTTGTTGAATCGGATTCATGGGTATTTTTTTTTTGCGCGGAACCCTTATTATTTTTCTAAATTAAAAGTAGGAGGAGTAAGCAGTAACTTAGGCTATAGGTTAGTCCTTATAACTTCGGCTGTCTGCCAATGAAAGTCCCATCAAAATCGGTCCAGCCGTTTTGGTGATTTTGCCGGAACAAAAGATACACACAAAAATTTCAAAAATGTTTTTTTTTTGTTTGTTTTCGTATTTACTTTCATATGCATTTAGTAAAGAGCTGTTATTTTCACATTACGACAGACACTTCAGTTTTTTTTATTTGTATAGATTAAAAAAATATTTGATTTTACGTAACGTTTACTTACCGCGTTAGTCATGCTAGGGCTTCGGGTGAACGAACCTGCTGGGGGCGCAGCGCTTGACCTGGTCTTATGGCGATGCTTGCCGATGTCCAGCACTGGGCACTCGAATGATGATCCAATGACCAACCGATTACTTATCCCCTGCACCCTAATTGCGTAACACATTATTGATCGGAGTTGGTTTCATTTTGAAACAAATTGCTAATCCATTGCTTCATATGTTTGAAACGTAAATAACGCAATGAATATTGTCGAACTGTCAAAATGAAACCAACTCCGATTGATAATGTGTTACGCAATTAGGGTGCTGGTTGTGATGTACTTTTTCTACCTCACTGTCCCCTATCATGATCGTGTGGTGTATTGCAGATAATCCACCTAGCGACGAAGAAGGTGTGTGGCTCAAACACGACGACGTTTTGCTGTGACGGCACGGACGACACTTTCCGCGCCATGTTCAAGGAGCCGGTTGAGATCCTGCCCAACACCTCCTACATAGCTAGTGCTAAACTCAAGGTAAAACTTCACGATCTTACCTTTTTATACTCATCATCTTCAATAATACCAGCCTTATTACTGACCCACTGCCTGTGACCAAGTAATAACATCCGCATGGGTCGAGCTACGCTTGCCAGGGTTTGTCCGTGCCTCGGAAAGCACGTTAACCCTTTGGACCCGGCTGTCATTCGGATCTTTGACAGTCGTTACAGGTCGTCAGAAGCCCGAAAGTCTGACAACCAGTCTTACCAAGAGGTATCGTATTACCCAGTCACTGGGTTGTGCTGGTCAGATAGGCAGTCGTTCCATGTAAAATACTGGTATTCAGCTGCATCCGGTTAGACTGGAAGCCGACCTCAACATAGTTGGGAAAGGGCTAGGCGGATTGATTGATATAATTGCTTCATATTTTGCAATAAATTACACATCACCCTTCTCTTTTTGTTCTGTGCAGTCCGACAGTGACCGCGATTTTAGCTGTTGTCAGCCTCTTAAGTTTGTTCATGATATAGAGAAATAATTAAGCCGAGTGTCTTTTGTTCATTAATTGTTCGCTTCTCTCACGACACTTCAATGCGCCGCGCTGATTATTAGGAGATCTAAGAAATACGACAAGCGGGTAGGCTATACGCCATACAAGCATTTTCAGCGCGTAAACGACGAAAGAAAGAATATAAATTTATATGGCCCAGCACACAATATACACACAGAAAAAACTTAGTTATAACAGTATTGTGTGCTTCACGGCTGCGCCAAATAGGAGCGATACGAAATACTCCGTACGCCTTGTTGCGTCCCTAAACAATTGTGCGAAGTACAATCTAGCATCAATTGTTAGTTTCCTTTTAAAAAAACAAGTCATTTATTAAAAATAGGTTGAGAATCATCACTTTTCGAACGTCAAAATTACATAAGACAGTCCCACAAAAAGCCCGCCCTTCACCACTTCCTAGTGGCTTAGCTGGGAAGAAGTGGCTTTTCGGGACAGTAAACGAGACACAATAGAAGTTTTAATATTACTGCTATATGTCTGCGCTCACTATTTAGTTTTGAGCGTGGTGTACAATAAAACTATAGAATAGAATAGAATATTTTTATTTCAGTCCGGAGTCCATAGGGTTAGTAACAATTTTAACTTAAATTCTAGTGTTAGTAGGTTACAGACACATAAAAATATACAATTAAATTTCGGCATGGAGCCGCATCCACCTCTGCAACATCGGGGAATCCCACCGATCTACGAATACACTGAGAATACTGTTGGTGCCGCCGCGAACGCGAGACATCAGGGATGCACATCTGTTCCTAATAATAGCGGCAAAACCATTAATATTATTATCTGCAAACATCCCTGACGCACTACATCGCCACGGCAGCCGCAGCAGCACCCTCAGTGCATTATTATATTGAACGCGTAGGTCGCTGTATGCCCTCTGAGTGAAGTTGACCCACAGGCTGCACGTGTAGAAAGACTGACAGTAAGCTTTGAAAAGCGTTACTTTAACTGGCTTCGTACAACGTGCAAACCTGCGGGCCAACATGTTACAACGGACAGCCAGCGACCTACGTTCCCTTTCAATGTCACAATTATCTTTAAGATCTTCAGTGACCCAGTGGCCTAGATATTTAAATTTGTTCACCCTTCGCAGTGGTTCTCCACAAAGCATTACGTCTGGGATACATGGATATGTCAGACTGCCAGCTTTAAAAACAATTAGTTCGCTCTTAGCGACGTTATATTTTAGCCCATGAGTCACCGCATATTTTTCGCAAATAGCGATCAGTCGCCTCAGAGCACCGATTGATGGGCTCAGCAACACCATGTCGTCCGCATAGCTAATATTATTAATGCACACCCCGTCAATATGACATCCAACATTGGTGCTGCTGAGCTCAAGGATCAGCTGGTTCATGTATAGGTTGAAGAGCCGTGGAGAGCTGAGCCCCCCTTGCCTCACCCCGCACTCCAACCGATACACGTCCGAGTACGAACCATTCCACTTCACGCTATTGCTTTGACTACTGTACCAGTACTTAAATATTGACACTATTTCAGATGGTAACTTAGTTTCACATTCTAGTTTACGCCACAAAACATCATAACACACAAGATCAAATGCCCGTGAGAGATCCAGAAAACTAGCAAAAATAGGCGTCTTCCTGTTCGTGTAGTATTGAACAGTCTGCTTGAGGCAAAATATTGCACTCTCAGTTGACAGCCCAGGCTTAAAACCGAACTGGGCGTCATGTAATTCAAGGTGATTAGCCAATTGCTTATCAAGCAGACTATCCAACACTTTTGCTATGACAGTAGCCAAAGAAATTGGCCTATAATTGGAGATGTCAGAGACATCCCCTGTTTTATTTTTCACAATAGGCACTACCATTGTATACATAACATCTTCCGGTAAGTAACCGTGACTAACGCACAGGTTAAAAATCAAAGTTAGCACACGCGGCAAGTGTCGCCCCGCATACCTCAGGTGCTCGATGCTGAGGCCATCATGACCCGGGGATTTACCCCTCTCCATTTTATTTATGATGGCTGATATTTCTTGTGCCGTAAAAACAACAGAAATGTCCCCAGTGTTGGCTCCAGCATCAAACACCTGCACAGGTCTAGTAAGAGGAGGAGACTCAATCTGGAAATGACGTCTAAATGCATTGGCTATATCAGCCGGCTCATGTACGCCCGCCACGCTCACCGGGGGACTCGACTTCGAATTCAAACTATTTGTTGATTTCCAAAATGACCCAAATTTCTTTTTAGTGTGATGTTTAGCTAAAATATCCATTTTTATCTGCTGTTGGTTATCTTGACAATATTTCAGATTGATCTTAAATACTTTTCTAGATTCACACATTTTACTGTAAATATAACCACTAGCAGGTTTACCATAAAACAACCATGTTTGATAACACAGTCGAGCCTCTCTGTGAGCATCACAAACATATTTGTTCCAACCAGGAATGTATCTTTTGCCATTATGACGCACCTGTTTACATACATAAGTACGTTCAGCACCCTCCTTTAAAATGCTAACCAAACTACTATACATTGTATCTAACACATTCACATGATTAGCATTAGAACACATTTTATGCGCACAATGCCGAAAATCATCTGGAAAATCTATTATTTTTAATTTTGAATTACAAAAATTTGAATATTCATTGATCTGTGCTATCCCTTTCGCCCCATATCACCTTATTGCAAGTATAGGTAGGGTTTGCTAGCTTAGGTATAATTAAATCAATATTACATTCAATTAATAAAGGTATATGATCTGACAAGTAAACTCCATACAAAACTGACGCATCTACAACCACATGACGTGCCGCACTGCTCACCACACAGTGATCAAGCCAGCGCAATGCACCATTAGCGGTACTCTCAAACGTAAACGTGTCCTTCGGAAGTAGTTCCATGTCAACACATGACCACGACTGCTCCCCACATACTGTTAACAATTCATTTGAAAAGCGCTCACCTGGATGTGCGTTAAGATCCCCCAATATAAACACTGACTCAACATTTATGTTCTCAATGATAGCGATAATTTCACTTAAGCACTCTGTAAACTCAACTAGATTATCAGACGAGTTAGTCGGCATATACACTGAGAATACCAATAGGGAACGACCCGCATGCTCAATCTTAATAGCTAACAGACGATCACTATTACACTGCACCACTGATACCGTCGCAAACGCTGATTTCCTCCATAGAAGCGCAACTCCACCATACGGTCTTCCGATGAGAACTCCGGCAGACGTGTCGACGGCGGACTTGCCAGCATACGCGAAACTATCATCAATACCACCGAGAAAAGGCACATCATGTGGCAAAAGCCAAGTTTCCTGAAGTGCAATTACATCAGCAACACGACACAGCCTGCGAACACAATCAGCTGATCTAATAACATTCTTGCAATTGAATGTCGATAGGGTTACATGCTTTTTGATAGTACTATCCATTATTTACTATGGTATTATCATTCACAATATCTGAGACTTTTCCTTTCTTGAAATTAATGAATCTTCTGAACATTATTCCCTCCGACCAGAATTTGTCATCCAAAAAAGTACCTAATCTGTGTTTAGGTATAAACAACTTAAAGGCGTTATATTGCCTTTCCAACTTCATATTGACCTTTTCCAGTTTTATGACTTCATTAGTTTTTTGCTGTATGTATTCACATATATCTTTCTCAGTTGTATCTTTATTCACATTAGAAATAAAAACAGGTATCTTTATGTTGGCGGCCTTAAAATTTCCCACTGAATTAGAAGCAGCTTTTCCTGTCATGCCGGCAAATCGATTTCTCGTTTTTGATCTTTGAACCAGTATCCATTGCTCATCATGCTTATTTTCCTTCCAATCGCCTTTTTTTACAATATCTGCCAATGTCTGTTGTTTACATGCGTCATCCACGGCCACCACGCTATCGTTCTCGAGCATAGTCGAGTTAACAGGTGCAAGAGGGACGGGTTTAGTCTGAGTAGCACCTTCGGTATGCGTGTGTACGAGAGAGCGATATATCGGCGCTAGCGGCGTTTCGCTTGCGCTATCGTAACTCACATCCTTAGGACTGGAACGCGAGACATCGACGACGTTTACCGGCCGCGGCTCGATGTGAGGTAGGAGGCCAAACGGTCCGCTATCACAATTAATCATGCACCCACCGCCTCGTTTCTTCATGTTAACATTTGAATTAATTAACGGACTCAATTTTTCCAAATTCATGTTTTGCTTCACTCCCTCTAATTGGGCATTTGTCATAATCGCTCTTTATATCTTCAATTTCTTTACGTAAAACCAATAAATCCTTCAATAATTTTGTGACGTCAACGTGATCAAAACAAACTGGTGGCAGTTTGTGTAGGTCATACGCCACAAACACTGGTAATTGATCAGGGTCTATTGTTTTAAACACAGTTATCATATCTTCCAAGTCTTTTTCTTTCTTCTTCTTGCGCCTCGAAACCAGTTTTCTTGTTGTTTTCGTGGATATAAACAACAACTTCTTCGCCTCATCTATTTCCTCCTCAGAAAATGCAGTTTCACATATCCTGATTAAGCTTTCATTATCGACTACATGATGCCGATCTCGTATGAAAGCAAGGACTTCCGATATCACTATATTGCAACTCGTACACTTTAGTTTATTTACGGACATTATCGTAAGACAAAATCGGCGACCGCTACTGACAGTGCGCGCGCGATGACTCAATATATATAATATAGTACACCACGCACAAATCTAAACACTGACCGATACCGCTGTACCGCGCCTTAGGTATGTGCGCGGCGAATCGGGAGGGGCAGAGCAGGTCGCTCATTCGTCTATGATCAGGCGGGCTACCCGTCCCCCCGCGGTACAGCGATATCGGTCACACTATAACAAACTTTATAGGAAAATTAATAAAACTTTTGAACTAATTGGGAATAAAAGAAAAACTGTGTACTACAAAAAACGTAATGGAAAATTATTCCAAAACAAGATTCAACGAACTTTTTTAAATGTAAATTTTAGGTGTATGTCACACTAATAATGCATTCGTCTAGGGAGCGTTGCAATCGCAGCGTTTACGCTGCGTGCAAGCGACAAAACACTAGTGTGTTATCACCTTTCAAAGTACCCAAATATATCATCTTTTTCTGATAGTGTATTTAAAATAGGGATGCATCAATATGCTTTTTGCCGATACAATACCGATACTTTTATAAAAATATCGGCGATACCGATACCGATGCATAGAATTTAAATGAAAGTAAAATAAATAAAACAAGTTGGGTTATTTTTTTTAAATGAATATTTAAAATTACAGACTTATAATGAGATTAATAATAATTAAAGTTAATAGTGTTAGTAATTAAAATTAACATTACTTAATAAGATTTTTGTTTAAAAAACAAAGTATTCTCAAGTTTTGCGGAGATAGGCGTTTCGCAAGTCTGTTTGAATGAGGCATTTTATGGTGGAAAGTAGTTTCTTAGATGCGACAGAACTTATTTCGAAACTAAAGTATTTCTGCGCCATTTGTTTCAAGTTTGGGTATAAGACGTCATTGTTCGTGTCTCGTTTGCAACGAAATAGACGAAACAGCACGCGCGTTTACATTACTTTTTTGAAGCGCGAAAGAAAGGTATAGTTGGTACCGGCAATAAAAATATCGGTATATCGGAATCGGTATCGGATTCACCCCTAATTTAAAATTACACAAAAAATACTACAGAAAAGAAAGTAAATAAAATAATCGTAGTCTTAGTAATAAAGCCGCGAGCTAAGAAACAACTGATACACAATGTTTTTCTTTAATTCCCAGACGGATGTGAAGAAACCTCTTCTGCCGGGAAAAAACCGATCTCAGTCACTATTTATAAATGCAATAAAAAAAGTTTAACGCAAAGTGGTTGTTATACTTTCATTAAAGTTACTTCGGGGCGCCACCGCGAAGAATCGCTTATTACGAGTAATAAAGGCCAGTCTATCATGTTTGAGCCAAGAGCGATCCTTTTTAAGTAAATTGTGAAGTTTGAGAAAGAGGTGAGGGTTTCCAAGTAGAAATCTTCATTGATTTTATGGTTTAACGTAGTCGTTTTTATTTTTGGACGAGGGATTTCCGTAGTATAGTTGAAAATATTCACTAAGTAATCATTTAATGTAGAAGATATAAACTCCCTAAATGCAGAATAAGGGTTTTCTGAAATAACGTTGACTAGGTGGCAGCACTGAGAAGTCAGGTCCGGGCACCTGTTAAAAGTGTCAAATCGCCTATATTTTTTTTAGTCGTGGCTGAATGATGAACGAATGAATGAAACAAATGATGAACGTCATCGTACATTTTATATTCATTGTCGAAATGGAAGGCCTCTTGTCAAAGTGGCGCCAACTGCTGGCGTGAATTTTCATGAAAACCCTCATTATAATACGACTGTATTTGACTAAGAAAAAAATTGCGTATAATTTTCAAGCAAAATATGCACAAGACGATTCTTAAAGTCCCTTGTTATGACAATTTGACAACCACAGATAAATAAAATGCATGGTCAGCAAAAACTACCTTTTTGATTGCAATTTGGCGTGAATAAATCAGAGATGCAACATCCGTTTTTAGGGTCCGTACCAAAATGATAAAAAGGAACCCCTTATGGTGCGACTCAGTCTATCTGTCTGTCCGTCTGTTACACCTGCCCGTCCGTCATCTCAAGAACTACTAATGCTATGAATTTGAAATTTTGAACAGTTTTATATGATGTTTGCTCAACTATTTTGTAAATAAGAAAGAATTAAAAATATTTTTTTTTTTTTGCAACAGGGATTGAAAGGTCTTAAAATTCGAAAGAGGGCAACTATGGCATGTGGAAAAAACTATGTCATATGAAAGAGCGCTGTTTGCACATTTTCCAAAAAAAAATTTTTAGGCTGGACTGTTTTCGACTTTTGATGAAAAATGTAAAAAAAAACCGTTCCCCCCTTTATAAGTTTGCATAGAGAAAGATCTGAAATTATTCAAGTTTATGTAAAGACTAGCACTTCCTGCGCGGCTTCGCCCGCGTCGCTGTCGGAAAATATCCCACGGGATCGTACTACTGGGAATTCCATCCTTATTCCTTGTCTACATTATAAAGGGAACCTCTGTGCAAAATTTCAGCTTTCTAGGCCCAAGGATTTGGGCTGGGTGTCGATAAGTCAGTCAATCAGTCAGTCAGGACTTCTCTTTTTATTTATGTAGATTACAGGAAAAATAAAACTATGTCTCTAAATAGCATACTTTTTCAGAAATCGGAACGGAACCCTCGGTGCGTGATGGTTATTTTTTTTTTAAAGTGACGAAACTGACGTACCTAATACACCTCTGCATGCATAGGTCACGTACACTTCACGCGTGATTTTTGACGTTTTGAATATCCTTTTTTCCACCATCGCCAATCACCACTAGAACACAGAAATGCTGTTTGACGACGGAAGTAATATGGCGACTTCAGATGACATGACAACGCACTTGAATGCTTATGGTATTGCAGATGATCAAAGTCGGTGGAGAAATAAAAGTAAACCTGTGTACACACGGCTACACATCAAGCTATAACTGTCCAGTTTACACTGACCTCTCATTGTAAGGAAATCCTATACAATGCGAGATCAGCGTATACTGGAAATGTATAGCTTGATCTGTAGCCGTGCGTACCAGAAAACGTTTCAAAATTAATTGCGATATACTTTTCTAATAATTCTTGAGACAGCCCTTTATTCATGCGAATTAGCTTCTAAGAGTCCAGACGCATCATATTGCAATACCATCACGTGGGTTTCCTTACAACAATTACACAAAGGCACATGTACTTCTAAAAAGTATTCTATAATAATACCATAGCTATAACGTCGTCGATAACCCTTTAATGTCTTTTCCAGGGCACCGATTCGTACTACGGCACAAAGGGTCTCCGCCGCGTGACGGTTGACTGCAACAACGGGGAAAAAGTCGTATTCCAGTTCTCATACGCCGCCGGTAATAACAACGGAACATCGGTTGAGGACGGCCAAATACCCACCATAATTTTCTATATATAATCCCACCTAAACGCTGGCAACATTTATAGAGCCGGTGTTTAAAATAAAATTTTGGGCTGGTAACATTTATTTGAGGCTGGTAATCTTAGTTATTTTTAACGACCTGCTTTGTTGTTACGTTGATAAAGACTTCCAAGCGATGTGATAAAAAAGGTTACAGTAAATTGGATGATTGATGATGATGGATTAAATGAGTTATATTTACGCCTGGTTACAAGAATTTATTACTGTCGCCTTTTTATAATGATTGTCTTTGTCAAAATACAACGAAATAGGCCTTTGTAAAAAAAAACGCGTTCTTAATATAACTAAATAACATCGAGATTTGTAGTCTGAAGCTGAATTCGTGCGTGCTTTATAACAACTATATCGGCTATCATTCTTTCATCAGTTAAAAATTAGACCTTTTTGAAAAGAAAAGCATTGTATTTGAGATATATCTGTAATAATAATAATCAAATTCATTTCTAAAAATAATAGTTCAATTGCAAACAGAAAACAGTGATTTTAATAAAAACATATCAGCTTGATGCTTCAGAATGTGTCTTTAAAAGATCAAAAACATAACTTTACAACGGAAAAATCCTCTAAGTGAAAAATATAAACGAAAATAATAAAAAAATTTGTATATGACATTTTTAATAATTAAATTACCAGTGTTACACGCTTAACAAAAATACTAAAACAGGAATTCATACTCAGAACTTTCGTAGATTTTAGTTACGTTATTGCCACTATAAAATAATATATTTCTTCTAAATAGAATTTAATGTCCAGTGAGGTTACTGTATAAAGTATTAAATAGTCATAATGTTTGTTATTGGGCTTAAAAAGTAACCCTTCCATAAATAAATGTAAATTGTTGTGATTACAATAGCAAAAGCAGTTCGTAAAGTTATAATTTACATTTTTATAGCTAAATAGCTTTTACTGTATTTTCATGTAACAGTTACTTAAGAGCCTCATTATTAGTCTGATTTAGTATTTGGGCATTAGATTACCTACTTCTGGACTAAGTATGAACAAAAATGGACACAACATAAATTACAATATTTATTGTGGCAACATTATTCATTTAAAAATAACTGTCGCAAATCGTCTCGTGTATAAAAATGCATAACTGCTTTCATAAATCCCTCTTTTAGAACGATCTCTAAGTTATAAGAATGATCTGCTGGAATGTAAAGGGTTTGATGCTAAATGGAGGGTAGGTAAAATATTATTGTAACAAAAATCTGTAGTAGGTATAGTACAGTCTTTGTAACGAAATATGAGGTTTCTGCTTGTGTGACTACGGTGACGCGATATGGTTCATTATGCCATGTAAACTTACGAGTGCGAATAACCGCCTAGGCATATTCTCGCCACAGAATAATTGAGAACCTGTGTTTGATTTCGGCTCCCACTCACGCATACACAAATCTTAAGTTTCGTTGTTTGGACTAATTAACACAAAATAAATAAGTAAGTATAGAAGGCTCTACAAGGTGTAACTTAAATAACGCACAACCTCTTAAGGGGTCATTGTACTCATCATTATGAACAACTTTTACGATGGGAACAAACTTGAAATCGCGAAAAAATGATCAGCTGTTCCCTACCTACAAATAGCAGATTTTTTTTTTCGCCATTTCAGGTTTGGTCCCATAGTAAAAGTTGTTCATAATGATGAGTACAATGGCCCCTTAAGATGTTGTGCGTTATTTAAGTTACACCTTGTATACAACTAGTGAAAACATACGCACACACACATAGACACGCTTCACGTACAGCAAGTGCAAGCGCACTCGCAACTGGCACTCGACCGAGATCGAGATCTGCGCGTGCGCCTGTTTACGCTAGTTGTATAACGGAACCTTCTGTACCTATCTATTTTGTGCTATTTATGTATAAGGATAGTGAGACTTGAATGGTAACGATGAAGAAAGATAAATTACTGTCATGACATCATGTGGCTTTGACAGAATTAACATTTTTTTTTAACAATGACAGTTTTTATGAAAATTCATGCAATTTTTTTTTCTGGTTTCACACTAGTTAGCACCACTTTGACAAGTGGTCTTCCGTTTCCGACAGTTAACATAAAATATATGATGACATTCATCATTCGTTCATCATTCAGTCACGACTAAAGAAAATATAGGTACTTTACCACTTTTGACAGTCTGGACCTGACGTCTCAGTGCTGCCAAAAAAACACTCATTGGTACTTACCTATTTGTTTTCAGTACTGAAAGTAATTGTTTTAAAATATTCAAGTCTTACTAAAGGCCTGTTCACAAAACGTGTTAAAATTAAAAAAAAAAATATTTACTTGTCTGTAAGCAAAACTGTTGAATTTGTGAATATTCCGCTAATTTATTAGAAGTCAATGACAACAAGCAGACATTACGCAAATAATTATCATGTATTGTTGTGAATAGGCCTTTAAAATCTCCCTTTTCTATAGATAAATCTGTGATAGGCTTGTGGTACGTATGAAAAGTGAAAAGGTATGGATTAATTTGTTTTATGTACGGTAGCTATATTTGTGGGACCACAATACTTTGGTCTTTTTCATCAAATCACGAGTGAGAAAGACTTCCTTTAAAATGAATCTTATTAGCTTTAGTTGTAAGTTGCCTTATTTATTGTTATAATTTTTATTAAAGTTTTGGAAAAATCTGTCGTATTAATGTGTTCCGTCAATCTTTAACTCTTCAATGAATATAATAAATAAGCAAATACTGTGAGGTTAACTTAAATTGAACACATTTCCTCGACAGACTATAAATTATACTATTATTATTTGTAGAACTTCGTTTGAGCGAAGTACCAAAAAATATTATCTAAAACTAAAAAAAATTTTTCCAAAAACATATTATGCTTTATTATTTTGTCTATTTGTATGGGATTCAAAATGAGACTATGTAAGCGGTGGATTGTCTAGAAATCATTTAGTTTGTTTTAAAATTACGCAAATGCAAAATCAAACCAGTTTTACGCGTCACGCATTTGTAAAATATATGATATGTATGGCGTAATTTCAATATATACACGAAAAAGGTCAGGAGTATAAAAATGTAGAGTTTATTGGGGTAATTCCGAGTGATGATAATTTCTACCAAACGCAGCGGCATTTTACATATATTGGCAACATAATAATAGACGCCATTTTATCGGCCGCCATCTTTCGCTCTCGCTACATAAAAATGGTGCTGCGTTTGGTAGAAATTATCATCAATTGGAATTACCCAATAAACCTAACCTAAATCTTATAAAAAAAATAGTTCTCGTAAAATTGGCTAATGTTTTGAAATGATTTTCCAAAGACATCTAAGGGCCAGTTTCTCGAACGAAAATGTTCACAAAATTGTTGGTTGAATGATTTATCAACAGCCAATCGCAACAGTTTACGTGCGCTGGACAATTTGTCATATTAATTTTATAATAATTGTCGCTCGAGAAACTGGCCGTAAGTATTTTTAAATTTATGTTTCTTTTACACTAAAACTTTATAAAAATGTAAAAAAAATGTCTTCAGTTTATCTTCATAAAAGTGTAATTGTTTGGATTGGTACTTTTCTAGTCAAATTATCAAAAAATTTTTTTAATGATTGTTTAATACTGTTACCCTGTAGTCAATTACAGTCACGGACTCACGACCATCAACCATCATCTAACATGGTTCACTATATAGGTGATGTGATTTATTTAAGGCGGGATTGTGTGACCAAAATCTTGGGAAAGCAAAAAAGAAAATATCATAGTGTGCCGCCTGTGTGTATTTGAGCGGTGAGACGGAGGATTGTGCGATTGACAAGACGCACATGCTTGACATAGTTTGACGTTTGTCTACTTCCCCCGTCTCACCGGTCACATACCTCAGGCGGTGACTAGCACTTGCGCGCACACTGTAGTTTAACTACCTACCCAAGCGCCAGGGTAGCCCGCGAAATTCAAATTGCCTTACGTTATTTGCAAGTCAGTGTTGTATGTTGATCAAAATAAGATTCGCGATCGTAACAAATATGTATTTACAGAATTATAGTCATTACAACTCTACACCAAGTAATCCTATTGAATGAAGTTGTATTCGGAGTTGTATTACTGATTCTAATTCTGTAAATACATATCTGTTACGGTCGCGAATCATATTTTAATCAACATACAATCTAACACTTGCAAATTGCAAAAAAACGTAAGAAAATTTGAATTTCGCGGGCTACCCTGGCGCTTCCCCTTTAATGTACCCTCATTCTGCCTACCTAACAAACTGCCATTGTTAAATGTTTTCGAAGTTGAACGGAATCCTTGATCTTTTAGAATTAGATCATTGTTCAGCGAGCAACGATTGGTTATTCAGTATTATTTTAATCCTAAACAACTGACGAATTGTATCTTAGACCTTATTGTGTTTGTATAAAGCTTATTATAAATGTGGAAGGGAATGCAGGAATTGAGCTGTGTTTGTAGCATATGAAGTGTATCTAAATAAAACAATATTTTGTATAGAGGAACTGATGTTGATCTAGATGTCGTAAATAAATAATAACTGTGTAATATTGCAGTTTTATTTTTGTTAGTAAACCTTAAGGGGAGAAGACGGGTTTATGTATGTATATGTCGCAGGCAGATTGTATGATTCGTCATTATACATAAGACCGTCGTCCGTTTAAAAACGCTCGCAGTTAGGAAATATGCCGAAGGAAAATTGGCAACTCGTTCAATTGTTATAATTTCGACATTGATTGCTATTGTTTAGTTGGAACTGTGCCGATATATTACTATACTCTATGACTGTGACTAACCATGCGCGATCCGAATTGGGCGCAGAAACTAAGCTAGGGCACCCCGAACAAATGGGTTAGGTTAGAACTGTGACCAACCGCGTGCAAGTCGAGCGACCGGTGCCGCCCTGCGGCAGTGGCCGGCGAGAGCCTTGAGAAATAATAGGTCTACCTATGAAATTGCTGTTTTGTATGAAAAAATTTAAACGAATTTTTTTCATGCATTTTTTATTTGTATTAATCGAAGTAATCACCCATGCAATCAATGCATCTTTGCCAATGCAGTGGCAGTTTATTGATGCCCTTCTTAAAGAAATCAGCTGGACGGGAGGCAACAAATTCTTCAAAGGCATTTTGTACTGCCTCTCGGGTATTGAATTTTTTTCCCGCCAAGAAGTTATCCAAATTCTGGAAAAAGTAGTAGTCTGTAGGCGCAAGGTCTGGTGAGTAGGGCGGATGACGGAGAGCTTCCAACCCCAGTTCTTGCAACTTGGAGACCGTCTGCTGTGCAGTATGAGGTCGCGCGTTGTCGTGCAGGAGCAGCGGAGACGAGCGATTGACCAATGCTGGTTGGAGATGTGCCAGCTTCTCCATCATTGTGTTCAGTTCTTCACAGTACACATCTGAAGTAATGCTCACCCCGTTTGGTAAGAAGCTGTGATGAATCACACCGGCGCTAGACCACCAAACAGTGACCATCACTTTTCTAGGGGTAAGTTTTCGTTTAGGGCATTGTTTAGGTGCTGAACCAGGATCCAAACAACTTGCTGAGCGCTTGCGGTTATCAAACAGAATCCATTTTTCATCGCAGGTAACAATGCGGTCCCTGGGCGGCGGGAATCGATTGCCGATTCCCGGCCACCGTAGGCGCGGGCTTGCGGAAGACGAGTAATGGGCAGCTCGCCGTCCGGTAAGGACCAGGCCCGGGTTGACGGCGCGTTGTGTTCCACGCGCGCCTCAAAGAGATGTCAGCAGTGACGGGGTCAATTGGGCCGATGCCGCCGGGGTCGCGGGTAGTTCGAAAGAGATACCGTGGCCCTGGCACGGGCAGCTGAAGGAACATGGGTGGGTTTTAGTCAGTAAAAGTCTGACACGCCCTCCCGCCTCTGCCCAGAGCGGGAGAAGTCATTTGATGATTTCCCATCCACAAAAAAAAAAAAAAAAAAAGAAAAAAAAAAGGTAACAATGCGGTTCAAAATTCCTTCATTTGTGTGTCTGTTGAGCAGTGCAAGGCACGTCTCAACGCGTACTTCGCGCTGGCGATCATTGAGTTCGTGGGGCACCCATTTGTCAAGCTTTTTTACCTTGCCAATTTGACGCAAATGGATCAATATTGTTTTGACGCTAACGTCGAAAGCTGCTGCTAATTCAGCCGTAGATTGTGTATCATCAGCTTCCACAATCGCCTTTAATTCGTCATTGTCGACCAAAGTCTTCGGACGACCGCGAAGTTCATTTTTCAGGTCGAAATTTCCAGAACGGAAGCGAGCAAACCAATAACAAGTGGTGCGTTGGTTTGTAGTGTTAGCTCCGTAAACGTCGTTGATGTTGCGTGCCGCTTGTGCCGCGTTGCTGCCACGACGGTACTCATATTCCATAATTACTCGAATTTTTATCATGATGACGAAAAAGATTGAAATGCGATGAAAATGTAACATTAATCAATAAACAAATGACTACTTTTGGAAAAAAAATCCATGTTTTTAAAATAAAATTAATTTGAAATTAGAATTCTTAGCCAAACAAAAATTATTTTGATTTGAAATGGTCAGTACTGCAGAACGGCAATTTCATAGGTAAAGACCTAATAGAACGAAATACTTCAATTTGCCGCGGCATTTTGTAAACGGTGTTTGAATGGTCCATCAAAATAAATGTTGTGGATTATAAAGTGACAAGACAATTTACATTTTGCCTTCGGCATAGTTCACAACTGCGAGCGTTTTAAAACGGACGACGCCGTTTGTAAAAAGCGGAATCCTACAAATGGCCTGCGACATATACGAGTATAAAACAAATTTTATATACCTACCTACTTACGAGCTGGAAAGTAGAAAGGCGGGAGCGCAAAGGTAGCCCGCGAAATTCTAATGTTCTTGCGTTTTTTTTTGCAATTTGCAGGGCAGGTTATGTTAGATTTAAAATGTCATGATTTCGGATCATAACTTTTTAGAAATCAAACTTAGAGAGGTGTATTGCTGATTCCAATTATTATAATTCTGTAATGTTATATTTGTTACGGTTGCGAATCATATTCAACATACAACCTGACGCCTACAAATTGCAAAAAAAAAAAAACGCAAGAAAAGTTGAATTTCTTATAAAAATAAATTTTATTTCTTTTAAAAATTTGAATTTTGATCATATACTTGTCCAGTATGTAATCAAAGCTTGGCGCATCTCCCGGTAAAGCAAAGGTGAAAACGGGTTTACCACTTGACGCTACTACCGTCAAACCCCGCTGGTAAACCTGTTTACCACCCAATTCACGCGGCTTAAACCTCTATTATTACTTTTATTGAGGGCCTAATATCCTGTGTGAGCAGTTTTACTGTGTCTGGTGAAGTTCATTAAATAAATGATTTAAAACCATAAATACCGTTTGGAAAATTAAAACAAAAAAAAAATTACATACCGCGCGGGTTCTGTACTTGACCCTGTTGATTCCCGTAGTTTTACCAACGTTCGCAATCTCATCTCAGTCTCAGTCTGTCAAAAATTATATAGCGTTTACCTACATCTTTGACATTTGATTGTCCCTGGCATGAGATTGCGACTCTAATTTGAACGTTTTTAGGTAGGTACCTACGAGAATTGACCTTCTGATATATTCAAGTCGCAATCACATGCCAGCGACAATCAGTCAAAAATGTAAGTAAATAAACGTAATACAATTTTTGACCGATTGAGGCTGAGATGAGATTGCGAACGTTGTTGTGAACTTGTGAAATACGGGAATTGTCCCTCTGCTGTACCGATAAATTACCTATGCAATTAAGCTTCCGACAGTAATGAATAAGTGCCGTTAGTCTGGCTGGGTGCATCAGTGCAATAACTGAAAAATGTTCCCATTTGATAGCTCAGTAGAAGTGTCATTTTACTGCAACTAATTAAAAGTCTGATCATAGCTAGACTATCTCTAGGTTTGATAAACACTAGCTCGCTAGCTAGCAGTCTGGGAAGAAATAAAACATCATTCAAAACTCATAATTTTTTCCAAAAAAATCGGCACACATACTCGTATTTCAAACATCATAAGTAGGTACAATAATATCAAAATATTCATGGCTACAGTAACATGATTATCAAATATTTAATATCAAACATAGTTTAACACATTTTGTCTAAGTTACACGAGTCAAAAAAGCTCTTGACTGTGATTTAACATTTGATTTCAGCATTGTTGTCTGATCAGTGTTGATTAAATCCATCAGTAGGAAAACCTACGATTTACAAACTAGATTTCAATAAATATAAGTACCTAATTACCTATTCACCTAGGTAGTACCTACCTAGGTACTTTAAGACCCCGGAATTCCCACTGATCTAAAGACTAAGAACATCCCATCTCATTCTGCCACTCCACATGTCTTTTGGTTAGGTTCTTCGAGACTGGCTTGGTCTTCTCAATCGCTGTCAGTATATCGGTCAGGTCCAGTCTATCCTTACGATTGGCTACGTTACCTGGAAGAGACGTTTTAAATGGTAGAAAGTTTAGTAGAACGCGCGTCAAACTTTTTTTTTGATGGGCTCTTGGGGCTGACTAATAGAAAGAAAGAAATTATTTATTTACTCTGACTCGCACAGGAAGATCTAATCTAAACTAAAAACACAATGATTAAAAGTTAAAAAAAAAAACAAAATTATACAAAATATAAAAAAATAAAATAAAAAAACAAAGTCCTGTACGAGGCCAAAGGGTGCCAAACGTCTCGAATAATAACAGCCGCATGGGTTGATCGAAAGTTAAGCTACGCTTGCCGAGGTCGGTCCGTGGATGGGTGACCACCTGTACATAAAGAGATCTCTCACGTAAAGCCGTTGGTCCTAGCTGCCATTCGTGGATCTTGACAGTCGTTACGGGTCGTCAGAAGCCAGAAAGTCTGACATAAACATATAGTGTTACATTATCTTTTAAGTCTGACATCCAGTCTTACCAAGGAGTATCGTGTTACCCAGTAACTGGGTTGTGGAGATCAGATAGGCAGTCACTCCATGTAAAGTACTGGTATTCAGCTGCATTCATTAGACTGGGAGCCGACCCCAACATAGGAAAAGGCTATGAGTAAAGTACCTACTCCACTCGCTGCGCAGTACCGCACCCCTCACCCCAGCTGACACGTGAATTTGTTACTGCGCAGCAACTCACCTCGTGTTCCGAGCCGTCATAAAGTTTGCATCGGGCTGTAGCGAGAGCTGGGAACTTACAACTATTATACCTACCATCAAGTAGTTAGGTACTCTTCTAGCATAAAGTGGAGAGAACCATGGCATTTGAATCGGGACATAATTCTCCGTCTCCCAGAATTTGTAGGATGATCATGACGGTTTTTACCACAAAAAAGGGCTAATAATAGTCCTAAAGTTCTCAAGAAACAGTGAAAGCTAGTTAAAAACTTCCACAAGTTGCGTAACCCACTCCGCGTTCTGGGCAATCCAACGTCCCAATACGTGAACTAATCTGATTTCACTCCAATAGGTAAAGTAGCTGTCTTACTAACCTTTCCCACTCATAGACGGCAGCATCTTCCTAACAGTAGACATAAGAGCCTCCTTGCAAACCAGCTTGATATCACTGCCGGAGTACCCCTCAGTCTTGGTGGCCAGCTCCTTGAAGTCCACCTTGGGAAACAGCTCCACATTTTTCGAGTTCAGATATTTTTGGAACAACTCCTCTCGAGTCTTCAAGTCGGGGAGGGGGATGAAGATTCGCTTCTCTAGTCTTCGTAACATAGCTGGGTCTATCTCCCTGGAAAACAGTAAATTAAAAAAAAAAACAAACATAATAGCTCCGCCCGAAATTGTCCTTATATTCAACTGACCCTTATCTTCTCACATACAAAAGAAACAGTAACAAACAACAGAACTTGCTTTCAGGGCATCCTTAAAAGAAGGTCTAGTATTCTTCATTATGTTTTTTTTTACTTTAAGTAGGTACCTGATTTATGGCCAGTTTCTGAGATCCTCAGATAAACTCTCAATAGCTATTGATTCGCCAAAATTATTTATGTAAGCGAATTCCTTCCTTATGCTCGGTTTTTGAGCTCCTCAGATAAACCCTCGATAGTAATTCAGTCGACTGTTAAGCTAAATTCTTAACTAACGAAGTGCTCAGAAACACAATGTCGAACCAATAATCACTATCGACTGGTTATCCAGTCGATTTGTTAAATACGGTAGCTTACCAAGGCATATTAGAGTTGGCCAACATGAAAATGATCCCTTCTCTTCCCCCGATACCGTCAAGTTCAGTGAGGAGCTGTGCCTTCAAACGTCGTGACGCCTCGTGCTCACCGGGAGAAGACCGGTCTGATGCCAGCGTCTCCACCTCGTCCATGAAGATTATGGAAGGAGAGTAATAGGAAGCCATCTCGAAGAGGACCTGGAAATAGTAGGTGACGTTGTATCTTTAAAGTCTCAACTAACTTTAATACCCTACATTATAAAGGAACATCAAATAATGCAGTCCATATATGATACCTACACTATAGGTACCTACATGCAGTCTACGTTATATGTACGTACGTCACCATAGTTACGTCAACGACCGTCATAAATCCCGACGTTTCTAACCAAAGACGTTCTTTTCCTCGTATTCCAGTTAACACTCAAGTAACTTACTTGAACCAACTTACTTTCTTCAAACAATACAATTACCTAAAGTAGGTACCTGATTTTGTAAAAAACTTAAACAGTAGATACATGATTGATTTTTCGCATAGCTTGATTGATTGCCGGCAGTGATTGAACGGTGATCTTTCGTAGCCAGCTCGAAAACTTTATCACCTCAGGTTATGTTTCTTTTGACAAAGTATTCATATAATTTATGAGTTATTTTCGCGAGTTATGGAAGAAAGTTTAAGAATTAAGAGTACCTAACTAAGATACACTTAGCAAGCGACGCAAGCTCGAAATATTTTAGCACCCCACCTCGGAAAGGTTAATTTGTTTTGACAATTTAAAAAAGAAATAGGAGTTGCTTCGTTAATTTATGGAGAAAAGCGAAAGAAATAAGAGATATGATGCAAGAACGAGCGAAGCAAGCTCGAAAAATTTTAGCAGGCCAGCTACCTGGTCGGGGTAGCTGGATGAATGGGGCCCCTTAGACTGGCTGGGGCCTTGCAGGCCTAGGCGGAAATCCGGGGCTGAAGGTACCTTTACAATCTTCTCGCTCTCTCCGCGCCATTTGTTAACGATGGTACTGCAAGAGACGTTGAAGAACGTGCAGCAGCTCTCGCCAGCGACAGCTCGCGCTAGCATCGTCTTGCCGGTGCCTGGTGGACCGTGGAGCAGTACCCCTCGCCAGGGTTCTAGTAGACCAGTAAAAACTTCTGGATACCTGGAAAACGAATTGAATTTGATCAGGATCCAAAAAAAAAATCATTTTACCGTCGGTCACAGTGATCATGGACGCCAAAACCATTCGAAATTCAAATGCTCTAACTGGTATTATCGTTAAAAAGTGCGGTCAAAGGTTTAAGGCGACGAGAGTCAATTAAGTGCCTACTTTAGGTCTCAGTACATTTTATATCTTACCGAACAGGATACACAACGGATTCCATAAGCAAGCTCTTAGCAGAAGCGAGTCCCTTCACATCGTCCCACGACACCCCTGTAGGTTTGATGATGTCCTGGTACAAGAGTTCCACCAACTGCTTCTTGTCAGGGGTCGCGTGGTTCAGGAATTCTGCGAGGGACTTCCTTTCGATCGCTGGGATTGTTTGGTTGGCTTGGTCGTCCTGGGAAAGACAGATCCTCTCCATATTTATAAATTCATCTTTAACTAGATAATACCTGGCCAAAACCGTTATCTACCTACTTACGTAGTTTATATGCTACGTTACTCGTACTTCGAGGGACGGACGTGATAAACTACCCATTCTAAATTAGAATACTAATTAATTTAGAATTTTGCCTTGAGGGAAAAACCAATCGTTTGTGAAACTCGAGCATATTAAACGCAATTCTAAAAATAGGTAGGTATAGAAAAAGATAACGAATTGTGAATAGAAGATGCACCAAATAAAACTTAAAGACCCATTTTTATAATTTCCTCCTTATCGAACACAGACGGTATGTGTAGTACTAAGAAACTCAAACTCAAAGCATTTATTTCAGGCACTTTTGAACTGTCACAGACTCGGTCTGTTAGTCAGAAAGTTGAAGCTAGTTACCCTTTCCAAAACGTAGTTCTCTATGGAGAAGAACGGGCAAGAAACTCCACGGACACTATATTAAATCAAGATAAGTATTACAACATCCTGGGTTCATTATTCTTGTTGCTTCTACATGTAAGAACAATGTAAAAAAAAAACTTAAAAACAATTGAAAATATAAGATTAAAAATAAACCCTGGCAGTTAAGAAATGAGAGTTGAGACTGCAACTGACGGCGCCCGATCACGAACATGACATGAAAGCAGTGGTGGCCCAGTTGTAACGGCTGCGACTTACGAGTTGTAGGTCGTAGGTTCGAACCCAGACAGGCGCTTTACTTTGTGTAAATTATTTCATCACCACTGCTCTCAAAACGGTGAAGGAAAACATCGCGAGGAAAGCGGCATATCTTAGAACCAAAAATTTCCAGACATGTGACATCTGCCAACCCGCACTAGGCCCGCGTGGTGGATTATGACCCACTCCCACTCACCGAGAGGAAGACTGTGTCCCAGCAGTGGGAACACTAGAGGCTGATTATGTAATTATAATGCCATATTTAATGGACAACTGTACTATCCGTAATACGCCATCAACTTTGCGATGACCCTGGGATATGTCACTCTGTGACAAATTGCTGGAAGCTCGCCAGAATACAGTAATATAGTATATTTCATTACAAGTTCGGAAAGGCTGTCATTGCAAAGAGTTCCGACAAATGTCGACCCGAGCCGAGGCGCAGCCGAAGGCGAGGGTTGACAGTCGGAACAAGTTGCAATGACGGTTCCGTACGTGTACTGAACGACTATTTTTAATACAGTTGCGAAAAAATTAAGCAATTTAATAAAATAATAAAAACACAATAAACTCAACTAACTAATCATTTAATTCATATAAAAGTTATAATTCACATATACATTGACATTGGTACAGGTTTTTATACTAACTGGGGAAGTTGTAGATTGCATATTTACTGTTTGAGACAAACTATTATTAATTTCGTTTGATTGTTCATGTATATTTGTCATACAATGGCGTTTGCTAGTTGATGGAATTTGGATCTGATGAATTATCATTGTCAACGAAGGTAGATGGACGAACGTTCTCTTCAACATGTGAGAAAGACGGACTGGACCTTAAATTAATGAATTGTGTGATTTTTTTTCCAGTTTCTAGTTTGTTGTTTAATGAATCACCAATATAGCTTTCAGCAACTTTGTCTGATTTCCATTCTCCTAGTCGCTTTAAGGACGTCAAATTGGCTCCCAAATCTGCCAATAATGTAGCAGAGGTCCTCCTGAAGCTGTGCCCAGTATAATACTCAGCATCCGGCAGACCGAGAAACGTAGCTATTTCTTTTGGCATATTACCAAATTTGTTTATCCCGATTGTTTGAGCTGTACACTTCTCTTTTTGGTAATTTTGAAAAAAACGGTCGGTTTTTCCTTTTTGGGACCGCTGATTCATATATTTTTGCACTATTCCAAGAAAATCTCCTTCAACAACAAAGCTTCTCGGTATCTTATTTTTTGTGTTCGGAATCTTGATTAGTAGCATTTTTCCATGGGCTTCAATATCTTTTAAAGTAATATTGGCTAACTCCTCTCTGCGGCAAGCTCCAACAACGCCAAAAATCAGAGCAACCTACAAAAAAAGGGATTTGATTAATATTTGTTTTAAATAATGTATTGACTGTATTTTGCGATTTCGTAAACTGAATACTAAAGAAAAATATAAGTACTTATTAATAAATTACCTTTGTGGCTAAATAACGATCATCGGGAGCTTCGTTCAAAAACCTTTCCACTTCATTCGATGTTAATATTTTTGACTTTTTACTTGTAAAACCGTCTGATTGTCGTTTTAAGAAAGCATTTAATTTTGGGTATTCACTTATATCCACGTTGTTCCTTATTTTCAGCATACTTTTTATCATCGAAAACCTCGACCATAACGTAGAAGGTTTTAATTTTGCTGAGAGTCGGGAGAAGTATGCCAACATAACATTTTCTGAAAAACTATTTGCTTTTTCTTTTCTCTCCACGCAATAAATTCGTCATTATGTAGATATGTAGCGACTTTTTGACTTTTCCGGTAAAATGTTCTCCGAAGCATTTTGTGCTTATACTGAGTTCCGGTGGTATTAATTCAAAAAAATTAAGGTCGAAATTACTCATTTTGTGCAACAAACAACTAAACTCGCAAAGAAAATTTCTAGAAAATGGCGCCAACCGTAGAATATGAGAAGAGATTTTTTTTTCTTCACCTATTCTGGTAGGCAAAGGGAACTATGGCCATGCAGCCAAGTCTTCAGTAGAATTTTTTTATTGATATGAAATGAAAATGAAATTTAGTGAGATGAAATGAAATGAAACCTAACCTAACTCATTCTATCAAATCATTAAATCTGATATAGAAACAAATTAGTAGCTTCTTTTTAGAAATATACGTATTTGCATGAATCATAGAAACTTCTATAAATTTTTTTTAGTAAAAACTTCATGGTTGGTCTTTCTTTTTAATAGACATTATTTTGACAGTTGGGAAAGAGAACGCACGAGTTCGGGAAAGGTAAAAAAAAGCACGAGTATGTAATAGCCCACATCCCGAACGCTATACGTCCCTGCAATACGCCACTTTTTGAGCAACTGTATTAAAAAAACTATTTCCTTTACCTGCATTTCATTTTAAATGGGTATCAAAGTTATTAAACCGTCCAATTCTGTACCATTTGCAGGCTATTATGAACTATTATGAAAATAAAAAACTCAATATCCTACATGACAAAGTTCAAATTCCATTGCTACCTAATTTTGGTAGGACCTCTTTATTATAAACAGTCAATCAAAAATCAACTTAGACGACATAACGCTAAAGTAGACAATTGATTAAAAGTGGCAATACTGGCCAATCTTCGGATCTCGTGGCTAAGTAATAATAGCCACACGGCTCGATCCAACATCATTATGCTACGCTTGCCGCGGTCGGTCCATGAATCTTACCTATCCATCCTATCCTACCATCCTAACTTACATGAATGACCATCTTTAGGTACATACCAAGACCCTTCCGTGCCTCGGAAAGCACGATAAGCCGTTGGTCCCGGCTGTCATTCGTAGATCTGTGATAGTCGTCACGTCTGACGACAAGTCTTATCAAGGAGTATCGTATTACCCAGTAACTGGGTTGTAGAGTTCAGATGGGCAGTCGCTCCATGTAAAATGGCTGGCATGGCTTCCAGTCTAACCGGATGCAGCTGAATACCAGTATTTTACATGGAGCGACTGCCTATCTGACCTCCACGCCCCAGTAACTGGGTAATACGATACCCCTTGGTAAGACTGGTTGTCAGACTTTTAGGCTTCTGGCGACCCGTAACGACTGTCAAAGATCCACGAATGACAGCCAGGACCAACGGCTTAACGTGCTTTCCGAGGCACGGAGGAGTCTCGGTATATAAAGATGGTCACTCTCCCACAGACCAACCCTGGCAAGCGTAGCTTAACCTGATGGATCGACCCGTGCGACTGTTAGTACTTAGCCACGAGCTCCTCCTCCACGAGTTTGTACAAACCTACTTATAGAAATAAAATAATTTATCATTTAGAGCTACAGACTACTGGCCATAATAATATCTTCTCTTAGTCCTAGGTTACATACCTTGTACTGAAGCTTATAGTGATAGCCAGTGCTACTTCGCTGCTTGTGAGTAGTTCACTGCGGCTTTTCCATACATCTAAATTTTCCCCCTTTTTCTACGCATCAAAGACCTGACGTCACACAAATCCTGCATTGTGCAATCACAGATATCCGTGCGACTAGCATATACACTTCTGGACACATCTATTGGCCCACCTTAGAGTTTAGTTTTCGATGGCCCCTACCGAAATATGATTGCTAGATTGAACAAAAACTGTTGATGCAGTTTTAAACCTGATACATTTTACCATCTTTTTCGATCGTATTGTTTTAAATTTGAATTCAAAATACCATACGACATGGAGCTACGCCTAACAAGTCGGATATGCGCCTTGTTAAAGGCAATTGATTTTTTAATAAAAAACATGTTTTATCAAATAAAGGTTTAAT
Organism: Cosmia pyralina; assembly: GCA_946251885.1. Lineage (NCBI taxonomy): Eukaryota > Metazoa > Arthropoda > Insecta > Lepidoptera > Noctuidae > Cosmia > Cosmia pyralina. The sequence continues at coordinate 2,433,294 of OX276358.1, read as the reverse complement.
TTAATAACGCGTGTTGCCTCCATGGGCATCTACCACAGCTCTCATACGATTAGGCATAGAGTTTATCAACCGCTCTATGAAATTTTGAGGGATCATCTCCCATTCCTCTTCTATGGCAGTTTTCAACTCCTGCATCGTCTGGGCAACTGGCTGACGAGCCCTAACACGTCTTTTTAGCTCGTCCCACATGTGCTCAATGGGGTTCATGTCTGGGCTTCTGGCTGGCCAGTCCATAACTGTGATGTTTACATCCCGAAGATATTCCCTGACGATGCCGGCCGCATGGGCTCTTGCATTATCATGCATAAAAAGGAAATTTGGGCCCACATAGTCCGCGTATGGTATCACGTGAGGTTCTAAGCACTCACGAATGTACCTTTCAGCATTTAATGTTGGCAGCCGTGGTCCTGTAACAACCTCATGTTGAATTGTTGAGTTTTGCCGCTCGCGGATATACCGCCCCAGACAGTCCATGAGCCACCGCCATAAGCAACCCTCTCTTCAAAGCAGCATTGTGCGGAACGCTCTTCCTTACGTCGGTAGACCTTCTTCCTTCCATCATTGCCATGTAACACAATTTTAGACTCATCAGAAAAGAATACACGGCTCCAATCTTGCTGTGTCCAATTTAAATGACGGCGTGCGAAATGAAGGCGCGCTGTTCGGTGGGCTCGCGTTAGTTTGGGGCCATTAGCTGGCTTGTGTGGTACCATATCGCGTTCTTTTAACCTTCTCCGAACAGTTCGAGCGCTCACAGATACTCCGTGGAAGTCGCGAAGTTGGTTTTGTATCTCAATGGAGGTAAGGTGACGATTTCTCAAGCTGGTCGTCACGATGAATCGATCCTGCCTTTCAGTTGTGACCCGAGATCGTGGCCTTCCTTGGCGACGAACAAAGCCGCCAGTCTCTAGGTACCTCCGATAAACATTTCGGACCACAGATCGACTTAAATTAAGTTGAGCACTCACGTTTCTTTGGCTGTGCCCGGCCTGAATAAGTGCCACAGCTTGGGCGGCGACTTCAGGTGAAGTATCCATAGATTATTGATAGAACCTCACCTAATGTTAAGAATAAGTAATGTTTGTTGCAAAACCAAAGATATCAATCACTTTTTCAAGAATTAAATCCAAGTAAACCAATAAAACCAAGTTTTCTTAGTATTCGATTGTTTGATATCAACAAACAGGCTCCAAATTGTCTTTTGTTTCTTTAAATTCTGTGTTCGAAATTCAAAAAAAGACTATTGAATGAAATTGTGAATGTGCCAGGTTCAAAACTGCATAAAAACTTTTTGCTCGACCTAATATAAAATTTTAGCTAGGACCAAACGAAACTGAAAATACAAGGTGGGCCAAAAGATGTGTCCAGAAGTGTATAAGTACAACATCGTCGGGCAGTAGCTCACCGGACACAACACCCGTCTGGTCGGAGGATCCTCCCTTTTCCATAGAGCATTAGGAACTTTACATCCTGTTCCTCATACTCTATAGCAGGGATGCACAGACCGCGGCCCGCGGGCCGCATGCGGCCCCCCAGCATTATGCCAGTGGCCTGCCAGCAAAAATGTTCCCTCGTACATTTGAAGGAAAAATATTGCTGAGGTTTTATAAAGAGTTGCGCACAAATGCCCTGAAATGCGCCAGCTTATTTGGTTCTACTTATATAGGGTGAGTGGTAATTAGTGACACATGATTATACTCATGATAACAAACAACTTTTACTATGGGACCAAACCTGAAATCGCGAAAAAAAATCAGCTATCCCAAACATTCATGTTCGCATAACTCGTCAAAATGTAGGGAGCAGCTAACTTTTTTTTCGCAATTTCAGGTTTGGTCCCTTAGTAAAAGTTGTTTATTATCATGAGTACAATCATGTGTTTAAGTATCGGTCATTAATTACCAGTCACCCTATTTAATATGTGAACAAACTTTTTCGGTATTGAATAATAATATGACAATAAATCGAAACCGCCTTGCAAATGAAAGTTTGGAAGCAATTTTACGTGTACAAGTCAATTTGAGCCAAATGTTAAAAAGATTGTAAGCCCAATGCAGTGCAAACTAGTAAATTATTATTTAAATAAAATTTTTGGTTATTTTTATGTTTTTAATTTGTGCCGGTGACCCGCCATTAGTTCATCATTTCCCAAGTGGCCCATGGTCTCAATAAGTCTGTGCATCCCTGCTCTATAGGTCCAGAGGCTAGCACAGCAAGCTACCCCAATTTGTCAAATTTCTTTGATAGATTTTCAACTTTGCCACAAAGGAATAAGGGTCATATTCAATTGGGAAAATTTGACAGGTTGTGGTAGCTTGATGTGCTGGCCTATGTACCATAACATAATTTTTAACGCAATCGTTTCTTTGGTTTTTCCCTTATCTAATTGCAATCTAAATTCATGCTCGAAACATTCCTCACGATATGTAACCATTGCTGTACCACAAAGCCACAGCCTTACCTTCAATAATTTAGTAACAGTGAAAGTAGAAGGTAGATCGGCATCTCCCTTCTCACAGACACACTCTGCGCTGACCACTGGCTCGGTTCGCTCCCTCGTCTTCCTGGTCTGAGGTCTGCGAGGTGGACGCTGCTCCTCCACCTTCCGGCAGAACTGCGGCTGCTTGTTGAAGCGGATCAGGTAGTAACTGCAGTAGTCCTGAAGAAGAGATGGGAGATTTTAAAGAGGGCTTTCCACTCAGTGTAAGGTGGTGGATGTTGTAAAAATAATATCTGCGCACTTTAGGGGTGCTACACACTTGGTCGGGAACCGAACAAATGTGTAGCACGCCTTATCTACAGAGACTTTGATTGAGTACCTATCTATCTAAATCAGAAAAGATCATGACGACCATGATCAATTCAAACGTTTTGATAATTTCATGATAATTTAGAAAATAATTCTGTTCATCGGTACCTAATCCCCAAAGTGGATCGTGACCGTAAGCATTCAACTAGGTACCTATCACAATAATCTGTATTATGTTGTGACTATGCTACATTTTTATTTCAATGAGGGTTTTCTAAAATTAAGTTCACAGAGACGTCAGGTCCGGGCACCTGTCAAAAGCAATGAGGTTAATATAACATCATTGGTCAAAAGTGTGAAAGCACATATATTTTCTTTAGTCATGCGTAGTCACGCATGACTACGCATTCAGTCATTCAGCAGTGCATTCAGTCGAATGAAACGAATAACGAACGTCATCATGTATTTTATATTCATTGTCGTTATGGAAGACCTCTTGTCAAAGTGGTGTGAATTTTCATGAAAACCCTCATTAAAATTCACTCAACTTGGAACTTTCACCGACATGTGCCAAGTGGTATAGCGCAGAAAGTTTTCACTGAAATATTTCCGCAACCGTTAATTAGCCTTTAATTTTAATTATTCCTTAATTTTTTTATTTTAATTTAATAATAATTTAATTTTAATTAACCTTTAATTTTAATTATTCCAAGCCATCGTAATTTTATTATTACCGACTAAAACTAACAAAAGATTGTAGTACTTAATCCTACGAGGGTAGGTAGGCATATTATTATACCACGATACGAACAGTGTCCCGCAGAAAAGTGACAGAAATAAATATCCGTTACTCCGTCCACATAACACGGCATTACCAGACCGTCCGGTTTCGAGCTAGACAAATATCCGACGTGTCTACAAAAGTCCAAGAAACTGTAGTTTGAAATAAGGTAAAATTCACTCCGTGTTTGTCGATCTGTGTTGGAATTACGTTGGGAATCGAAAGATTTTGACAGTGAAGCACAACACAGCTGTTGATTCATAAAGAAGTGAATTAGCTTCTTTATACGCGTTGAGCGATTTAAAGTCAAAACTTTTTGAAACTTTTTTGTACGCACAAGTAAACACGGCATCACACACTCACACGCGCGCGCACATACACACACACACACACACACACACCCGCACACACACATACACGCACACACACACCCACACTCACGCTCATCCACCACACACACATGAAATAGTTTTTATTTTTACATTTAGTTATACCATATATTTATAACAGCCAAATAGGTACATATGTACGTAAACAGTAAAATGCAAATCCTTGTAATCCAAGGGGGATTGGAACTGCCACTCCTTCATACAGGTTATTCAGTAACCTAGCTAGGAGATCAGAACCGCACCCACTAAAATTGTAGCAAATCTGTAATTTTACTATGTACAAATTATATACCCATGTACTGCAATACTTGAATGTGATCAATAAAGATTTATTTATTTATTTATTTTTTTGAAACGATTTTTGTTAGGGGAAAATTTTACGTCACCGACACCACGACACCGCGCACGTTATGCATAGTTTTAAAAATTTTGTGTAGAACATTTACAGGCGATGAACAAAAAAAAGGTGATGGTCAACGGCCTTTTAACAGCTGGCTTATAACAAACAGCTTCATGAATGAGTCTTTTGAATAAAGTGATCCTATTTTTGGTTATTATTTTGTTCATTTGGTTTTTTTTTCAATTTACAAATTATGAAAATTTACTTATCCCTATTATAATTAAATTAAAAAAAAACTAACACAGTTATTCAAAAGTTTCAAGTTTTCACTTCTTGGCAGTCCCCATGATTGTAATTTTTTTTTTTGTTCATCAAATACCGCATTCGCTTTCAGTTTAGTCCAGTTTCCAGTTCATCTATCTACTTAATAGTAACTCTTCCTAATTCAAATTCAAATTCTTTTATTTGGGACAATATAGGCACCATTTTTGTTAGTACACACCTTAAATAAATAACTTATACACTAGGATTAGTAACAAATTTATTAATAAACAAAAATAAAAAAAATCAAGTTCACCATCCAGACCATCATCATGAGTCGTGTACCTTTTTTTTTGTGGATGGGAAGTCATCAAATTACTTCTCCCGCTCTGGGCGGTCAGACATTTACTGACTAAAACCCACCCGTGTTCCTTCAGTTGCCCGTGCCAGGGCCACGATATCTCTTTCGAACTACCCGCGACCCCGGCGGCATCGGCCCAATTGACCCCGTCACTTCTGACATCTCTTTGAGGGGCGCGTGGAACACAACGCGCCGTCGACCCGGGCCTGGTCCTTACCGGACGGCGAGCTGCCCATTACTCGTCGTCCGCAAGCCCGCGCCAACGGTGGCCGGGAATCGGCGATAGATTCCCGCCGCCTAGGGGCGCGAGGGCGCGGCTGTTGCCTCTGCCTCACGCGTTCCGCCTCCTCCTTCGCGAGCACTACTGCTTCCCACTCTCGCTCCGCACCATGGCCTGGACCAGGTTTGGAGGCGAGAGATCTCCGCTGCCGATCGCCTCCGTGAGAACACGGCGGTGCTCCGCCCAAGCCGGGCAGACCTCCACTGTATGCTCCACCGTGTCCTCCGGGCGATCCACCTTTTTCGAAACAGGAACCTCCTGAAACAACCGTGTCCGGTGAGGACCTGCGTCAAGCAGAAGGTGAGGACGCCGTGGCGCCTCTCCAACCACTCCTCAAAGAGGGGACTTATCGCCGCAATTGTGGCGTGCCCAGCGCTGGGTTGCGACAATCGCACTCTCCATGTCGACATGAGATCCCGCCGGAGCTCTGTCCGCTGCACCGTGATTTCTCGCGGCAGCGGAGTTACGCCCCGGCGTTTCGCCTCCTCGTACCTACGAGGCACTTCATGCGGACAGTGATTCCGCATGAGATGCCTCAGTACAAGAGCTCTCGGGTCCTCAGCCGCCACAGCACAAAAGCATAACCTACTGAAAATATCAGACAAAATAACTTTCCAGTTACAATAATTTCTTCCATATAAAATGAAAAACATACTCCAACGATACAAGTTGGACACACAATAACCTACATATTTTCTTCGAAAGAGGAAAATGCAACGGAACTTTCAGTTACGCAACATCGCCGTCCGTGACGTCATCGGCGTCTGCGCGTCTCGTGTCGCAGGCACCAGTCCAAGTGTTCAAAGAACGAGACGTAAACACACGGAGTGTGGATACCTTTAATGTTTAGTTTTTTATGACTTGACGAAACATCGAGATTTCTTTACTAATTCAATCTGCCTAGCCTTTTCCCAATTATGTTGGGGTTGGCTTCCAGTCTAACCGGATGCAGCTGAAAACCATTATTTCACATGGAGCGACTACATATCTTACATCCACAACCCAGAAACTGGGTAATAATACGACACCCCTTGGTAAGACTGGTTGTCAGACTTTTTGGCTTCTGGCAACCCGTAACGACTCTCAAAGATCGAATGACAGCCGGGACCAACGGCTTAACTGTTTCCGAGGCACGGAGGAGTCTTGGTATGTAAAGATGGTCACCTGTCCACGGAGGAACCCCGGCAAGCATAGCTTAACCTGATGGATCGACTCGTGCGGCTGTTATTAAGTACTTATCCTTACTTCTTCTTCTTCTATTTTATTTTACTTCATTACCTATTTGTTTAATCTGTACAAATCTTTAAATCTGACTTGGTTTCCGTACGTTGTTTTCGGGTGACCACTGAACATCAGCGCTGTGCTGTGGCTGTGGATGACCTCATAGAACAGCATCATGCTGATCATCATGCTGGAAGCATTCTTGTCACTGTCATGACGTGCAGCTGTCGAATATTTCTGTTCTGTGCTCGTGACTACATATCTGTTTTGTTTATAGGATTCCTTACCAAAATGGTAAAAAGGAACCCTTATGGTGCAACTCGGTCTGTCTGTCCGTCTGTCTCAGCTGGATATCTCAAGCTGTTTAACCTGATTTTGACTACCACTTGTGTTAATGTGTATCTCCTTGTACAATAAACATTTTATTTATTTATTTATTTTTTGCAACAAGGACTGAAAGGTAGTCTTAAAATTCGAAGTGGGGCTACTAGGGTATGTGGGCTATCATTTGAATAAGCGCTGTTTGCACATTCTTTAACATTTTTTTCTTTTTGTAGGCCGCATCGTTTTCGACTTTTGATGGCAAATGTAAAAAAAAATACCCTTATCTCCGAAGTTTGCATAGAGAAAAATCTGAAATTATTATGTGTAAGTAATAGAAGTTTATAAAGATTACAGGAAAAATAAAACGATGTCTCTAAATATCACACTATTTCAGAAATCGGAAAGAAACCCTCAGTGCGCGAGTCAGACTCGTTCTTGACCTTTTTCTTTCTTATTACAGCTCACTTATATTTTTTGGATGCGCTTGTTTCCATGACAAATAAGCCTATTTTTCTTGGTTTCCGCACTTAGTCCTTCAAGTGGACCATTGTGCGTGGGACATGGCGGCCGTCGGGGTATTTCTATTATATCAAGCAGTCAGCGATGAAGACAGCCTGCTTGGAAATGTTAATGTGAGAATTGTATAATTGACCATAACATTGTAGACTTGTAGTAAATAGACTCATGTGAAGATAACCGCATTCATAATTAACTTAATCCTAATAATAATTAGCAACAGTCAGTGAGAGATTATGAGCAGTGGTGGCCGGTGTAACGCTCGTGACTTACGAGTTGTACAGGTCGTAGGCTCGAACCCAGACAGGCGCTTTATCTTTTCTAAACGGTGAAGAAGAACATCGTAAGAAAACAAACCGCACTGGGCCCGCGTGGTGGATTATGGCCCACTCCCTCTCACAGAGAGGAGGCCTGTGTCCCAGCAGTGGGAACATTATAGGCTGATTAGTTACAAATGGGTAGTCAAATCATTACTTTTTTACACAAAAGTATGTTTATTAAATAAAATGCTTCGCATTCTTAAAATGTTTTTTGGCAGAATTGTTGATAGATGTGCATGGTAGAATTCTGAACTATAAATATAATTTTTAATAGGTACATTTTCTCAATAAATGTACCGAAGTAAAAATTTTCAGTCCGGTACCACTGGTCCGGTTTTCGGTCCGGTACCGGTTTCAGAAACTGTACCTGTCTAAAATTATATTTATACTTCAGAATCGTACCATGCATATCTATCAACAATTTGGCCAAAAAATATTTTAAGAATGTAAAGCATTTTTTGTGCTTGCTATAAACATGCTTTTGTGTAAAAAAGTAATGATTTGACTGCCCATTTGTAACAGCGTCCTTAAGCGCTAATAATTATCACAGAAAAATCAACCTTTGCTGTTTATTTAAAAAACTGTTAAAAATTAACATTGACGCAGATATCACATAACTAATGTTCTTGGCTCGCTCCAACGTTTTCGTCAAATTAAAATTATTTACGGCTATCTCGGAAACCACTTTATTAATACACTAGCTAGAGACAGTACCTAGGTAATTTAGAAATCATAGTGGGATGTGCCGTAGCTAAATAATTTAGGAGCCGTGTCAGTAAAAATATAACGACCGCTAAAAAGACATAGGTACCGTCAGCAATGAAATTCAATTTACGTCATCAAAATTGACACACAATGATTCGATAATAGTAGTTTATGAAACAGTTGCATAATGAGGGGTATTAAAACACGAGTGTGTTTAAAAATCGAGCCGGAGTAGGGTTTTAATAAAAAAAATATATATATGTTTCTTTATCTTCACAAATTACATTCCTATAATAACACACGAGTGTTTTAATATCAGTTATGTGCAGTTTTATACACTACTTTATCTACTCACCTACATTGGGATTGAACCTAAATAAAAAAAATCCCACGAAATTCAGTACAACAAAACGTGTATGAATAGCGCCGAAACCCAGCACATCATCGTGCATGCGTTAAAGCAGCGCTGCCAGAGACAAGTAAAAATAGGAATCAAAACTTTTATGTAAAGCTAAAGAAATGGCGCGCCCAGCGTATGTACCGTACCATTGAAAAAAAAAAGATAGAAACTTTTTGGTGATATTAACTAGAGAGAAAAAAAAAATAATAAAAGAAAAAAAAGAGAGAGAGTAGAAAATCCAGTGCTCGACAAAATCCCGCCGCGATATTTGTACGTCCGCGTCCGTGCGAACGTCTGCTTACAGAACACGAAAGAAACTATGAAAGATGAGCAAATAAGCAAATTAATTTACCGATTTCTTAGTTTCAAAATGATGTTATGTTAGATTTTTAAGTACATGTTTTTTTACATCATCAATACACACTAAGTGGATTGAATACGTATTAATGAAGCTAAATCAAAAACTACCCAAGCAAAGTTAATAAAATTTAAAGCGGTTCCGTCATATTATAACGGCCGTCATGAACATCTGTCATTTTCACCAGTATTTGACATTGAGGTGTCGCTCTGTAGGTATTTGGACAGTCGACATTACATATAGTATTATAATATTATATAATATATTATTATATATACTAGTCATTGTTCAATAGTAATTAAAATGACTCATAAATCTTTGATCCTAGATATATTATACTGTAATACCCCCCTTAGGAAACCAAAGCTATAAGCTAAAAAAAAAAAGAAAATACAGAAAATCCTAACTTATTTATTAATGTTTATTACTAGCTTATTCCCGCGTCTTCGCCAACGTGGATGTCGGAAAATATCCCACGGGAACAAAAAGCCGTCTACATTATAAAGGGAACCTCTGTGCAAAATTTTAGCTTTGTAGGTCGCAAGGGTTTGGGCTGGGCGTTGATGAGTCAGTCAATCAGGACTTTTCTTCTGCAAAAATTCTGAATTTCCTTGCTGCTGAAATTTCTTGTTCCCCCGCCCCACCCCGTCGCAACGCATTGCCTGCCCACGCTATTATTTCGTTTTCGTTTGGCGTTCTTTCTGACTTTTTTTCTTTTTGCTCGGCACCTAAGAGTCCTAGAATGACGTTAAATATGCCTATAGCCTTCCTTAAGAATTGGGTTATCAAATGCAAAAATAATTATTAAAGTCCGCCTGGTGGAGATTAGCGCGTTTAAGCAAACAAAAAAAGTGTGTGTGTCAGTTCCGACGCACTACTGGAATTTACTCCAGTTTTTTGTGCCGTTCCGAGTTTCCGACTTTCTATTTTTCGGTCATTTCTGTCGGGCTATGTTTCTTCAATGAACCAATGCTATACAAAAAGCAACTTTAAGGTGTAAAAGTACTCCTCACCTCCCCTTTCACCCTCTCCCTCTCCCTCTAACCTCCGTCTCAACCCCCTCCCCTTCCCACCCCTTTCACCTTCCCCTATCGTCCCCCTCACCATCCCCTCTCACTCCACTCCCCCTTCTCATCCCCCTCTCCCTCTCACCCCCTCATCACATCCTTTTTTCGCTAACCTCCCCCTTCCCCTTTTACCCCCTCTCACACCCCCTTCACCGCTTTCCCCTCCCACACTACCCTTGCCAACTCTTCCCCTCCCTCTCACCCCCCTCTCCATAACCTCCCCACTCACTACACCCTCCTATCCCTCTCCACCTCTCCCCGCTCTAAACTCAATCAGTCAAAGTCTCAAGTCAATCTCTCTTCAATGAATCAGTGCTATACAAAAAACAACTTTAAGGTGTAAAGGCACTCGTATCCCCCCCAATCACCCCCCTCTCACCCCTCCCCTCTACCTCTAACCATGCTCTCACCCCTCCTTCTCTCCCTCTAACCCCTCTCTCCTTCCCACCCCCTCTCACCCCTCTCATCCCCCACACTACCTCCTCTCACCCCTCACCCTCCCCATCCCCCTTCTCCCTCTTACCCCCCTCATCACATCCCCTTCCCGCTAACCTCCCCCTCCCCATCTCACACCCCCTACACTGGTTCCCCTCCCCCTCTAACCTCACCAACTCCTCTCGTCCCCCACTTCCCCATTCCCCGTATTCACCTCCATCCCCCTCATTACACCCACCTATCCCTCTCCCCCTCCTTCCATCATCCTCCCTTTCACATTCCTCACCACCCCTTCCCTCCCTCGCCCCTCACCACACCCTCCCCTTCCCCTGCTCAATACCCCCACCCCTTCCCCTCCTCACCACCCCCTCTCTTTCCCACCTCCACCCCTTCCCCTCTTCACCACCCCCTCTCTTTCCCCCCTCCCCCTCTTCCCATCCCTCTGGGGGAAAAACTATTCATGACAAACTTTATTATCTACTTGCTTAGGCAAGTTTCAAGTTACGAGTAATTAACCAAATGAATAAGATTTTCATATAAACTATATTCCCTGATTTCACCCCCACAGAGGTGGAATTTAAAAAAAACCGTTTAAGATATTTTCGTAACTTGATTGAAAGATTATTTACACCAATTTTCGAGTTAATCAAGAATAATAAATAAGTAATCAGAAAAACCTGCCCTGTAAAATTGACTATCCCTCTTCACCCCCTTAGGGGTTGATTTTCGAAGAAAAGTACAAATACTGAATTTCGAGTTAATCGGACCGCGCGTTAAAATTACTCCATATAAACTTTAACACCCCCCAATCCCTCTTTACGGGGTAGTTTAGGAAAACTAAAAATGACAAATTTTATAATTTATTTAGATAAATATTCGTGCCAAGTTTCAAGTCTATTAACTCAAGGAATAAGATTTTTCATACAAACTTTGGACCCCGTTTCCGACCCCGTAAAATCCGTTCTTAGTGCACCCCTAGACCCCATAAGGAACCTACGTGCCAAATATGGAATCTCTAGACCCAGCGGTTTGGGCTGTGCGTTGATATGTCAGTCAGTCAGTCAGTCAGTTTCTTCTTTTTAACCGACTTCAAAAAGGAGGAGGTTCTCAATTCGTCGGAACCTTTTTTTTTTAAATTTATTTTTTATGTATGTTCCCCGATTACTCGAAGATGGCTGGACCGATTTGGATTTTTTTTGTTTTATTCGAGAGGGTACATCGCAGTTGGTCCCATATAAAATTGATTAACTTTGCTTCGGTAGTTTTTGAGTTAGCTTCAATAATACGTATTTTTTCCACACTTTTATATGGATGATGTTCTAGTTTGTTTTGCAGGTAGTGGTATTAGAATTTGTGTGGGGTAGGTACACAACTAAAAAGTGAAAAATAAAAACATTTTTACAAAAAAATACAACCGACTTCCAAAAACAACACTACAAAGTGAAAAATAACTTTAATTTCGGAAGTCGGTAGCAAAAAACGAAAATACATTTAACTAGACACCGACTTCCGAAATTAAAGTCATTTTTCACTTTGTAGTGTTGTTTTTGGAAGTTGGTTGTATTTTTTTGTAAAAAAGTTTTTTTATATATTTAGATTATAAATGCGAAAGTAAGTTTGTTTGTTTGTAACGCTTTTACGCTAAAACGGCTAAATGGATTTGGATGAAATTTAACACACGGGTAGACCTCATGGTCTTTTCCAGGTCATCCTGGAAAAGGACATAGGCTGTTTTTTATCGATATACCAAGCGGGCGAAGCCGCGGGCGGCAGCTAGTGCTTAATATCCGCGCATTACATTTAGATGTCGCCTAATGTTAGTGAAAACGGACATAAGCCCTCCAAAAATAACCCATTAATAATTTATTTCGGTCGCTTCTTGGGGTCACTTCGTCATTAACGTGTCGTCGTGCACTCTAAGCGATGTCACTGACACTGCATACAATCTCATTCAAGCCAGCTAATGACCTGCTCCAGTTATTTTGTGAGCGTTCAGCCTAAATAAAGATGTGCATACATACCTACTGATGCTTTTTAGGTGAAACGTGAGGTTTGTGCACCGTGATCAGTTTTCAAAAGCAAGGTTAAACTATCTTTACCCTCTACTAGCTGACCCGTCAGACGTTGTCTTGTCAACATTTCAATTTCATTAATTCTCTATTTTTTTTTTTCTTTTAATCCACCCCTGCATTAGAGCAAAAAAACAAAAATTAAAAAAAAGAGATTCAAATCAGTCAAGCCATTTTCGAATTTTTGCGAGACTATAATCAATCTGCCTAGCCTTTTCCCTACAATGTTGGGGTCGGCTTCCAGTCTAACCGGATGCAGCTGAATACCAGAATACCAAAACTTTATTTGGAGCGATTGCCTATCTGACCTCCACAACCCAATTACTGGGAAATACGATACCCCTTGGAATGACTGGTTGTCAGACTTTCGGGCTTCTGACGACCCGTAACGATTATCAAAGATCCACGAATGACAGCCGGGACCTACGGCTTAACGTGCTTTCTGAGGCATGGAGGAGTCTCGGTATGTAGAGATGGTCACCCATCCACGGACCAACCGCGGCAAGCGTAGCTTAGCTTATACCCTGGATTAACACATAGGCTACTTTTTATCCCGGTCTACGCGGATGAAACCGCGGGGCGCAGTTAGTCTTCTATATAAATAAAAGGAGAAGTCCTGACTGCTTGACTCAGCCACGCCCACGCACACGCCCAGACCAAACCCTTGAACCTAGAAAGCTAAAATTTTGCTCAGTGGTTTTCTTTATAATGTAGACAAAGAATAAGGAATGATTTCCCGGTAGTACGTTCCCGTGGGATACTTTCCGACATTCAAGCGGGCGAAGCCGCGGGCAAAAGCTAGTTTTATATAATGAACCAAGAGTAGCTAAGCTTGTTTCGATTTGTTTTGTAAAAACATGTAAACGGATCTCTGAATATTGACAAAGGAAAACTTTTGGCTAAGTTTTTGATGCAATAAAGGCGTGTCATGCAACCTCCGTAAACTGCATGAAAAAAATCCTCAACGATTCCCCTCTCCGCAGAAGTGTTTAAAAATCCAAAAACCAATCTTTATAACACTAAACAGCCTTGAGTTTATGTAGTGGAACACACTATTATATACGTCTGAAAGGTCGCACGCGGGCAGGGCCGTCACGTGCAGAGTTACAGTCATTTCGAAATATGAAACGTCCTGATATAAATTTACTTTTAAAAAAAAACGTTTTTTACAAAAAAATACAACCGACTTCCAAAAACAACACTACAAAGTGAAAAATAACTTTAATTTCGGAAGTCGGTGTCGGTGTCGGTGTTAAATGTATTTTCGTTTTTTGCCACCGACTTCCGAAATTAAAGTTATTTTTAACCGACTTCAAAAAGGAGGAGGTTCTCATTTCGTCGGAACCTTTTTTTTTCACTTTGTAGTGTTGTTTTTGGAAGTCGGTTGTATTTTTTTGTAAAAAAGTTTTTATTTTTCACTTTTTAGTTGTGTACCTACCCCACACAAATTCTAATACCACTATCTGCAAAACAAACTAGAACATCATCCATATAAAAGTGGGGAAAAAATACGTATTATTGAAGGTAACTCAAAAACTACCGAAGCAAAGTTAATCAATTTTATATGGGACCAACTGTGATGTATACCCTCTCGAATAAAACAAAAAAAATCCAAATCGGTCCAGCCATCTTCGAGTAATCGGGGAACATACATAAAAAAAAATAATAAAAAAAAAAAAAAAAGGTTCCGACGAATTGAGAACCTCCTCCTTTTTGAAGTCGGTTATAAAGTAAAAACCGACTTCAAAACCTAAATAAAACAAATAAAATAACTTTAATCAAAAACTTAACAGCTTCTAAAGTCGGTATCAAGGTAAGTTGCATTGAAGAATGGAAGACACCGACTTCAGAAGCTGTTGAGTTTTTGATGAAAGTTATTTTATTTGTTTTAGGTTTTGAAGTCGGTTTTTACATTTTTAAAAGTAAATTTATTTTTCCATTTTTAGTTGAATATATATTACATGAGCCCAAGACGAACGAAAAGAAGAATCATCACAAAATCCGCTTAGAAATGTCGGAGACGCAGTACATTTACGCATATAACTTCGAACATAAGAATTAGTACCTAATTTATTATATACTAAAATCTTCCTGAAAGTACGTAGATTACGGTAGTGAATCATCAAAGCAATGAACCAATCAATGATCAATCAATGATCATGAACCATACATACATACATACGGGTCGAATACAGAACCTCCTTTTTTGAAGTCGGTTAAAAAAGCTGGACATTTGCAAAAAATCCGAACATTTTATTTTTTAATATTTTTTTTCTGTATCTCTTTTAATTTTTATTTGTTTTATAAACTGTAATAATGTTCATACAAAACCAGCTTATTATTATCCCATGCAGAACAAAGGCCTCTTCTCATGCAGAGAAGGCACGAGCATACATGTTTTTAAAGCCAGACAAATCCCAGCACATTCGGATGGATGGTAACTCTAGTCATGTCTCCGGTTTTCAATCGACCGGTCCGATGATGACGTGATTTGTCCGGCGCCAGACGCGGGTGGAAATGAAACGTCCGGTCAATTCGCATTGATGCAGCTGCCAATCGATGGCTCCTATTTCACAGAATTGACTTTCACTTGAAAATTCTGCTTTAGACTTTTGCCTCGATTATCTTCAGATTTCTTGATAGGAATACGTTGGCCACTGCACAATTTACAATACAATATTAATTATTATAATTTTTTTTTTTTTTTTGATGATTCAATAGCATTTTGTCGCTTCGTCTACTGCCTACTTAGTTAGATAATATCATATTGCAAGGCAGCTCATATTGTCTTTCTGGGCAGTTCAGGGTCAAAGCAGGAACGAGTAATGATCTCTCATTCACTCTTAAATGAATACCTTCATTTAAGAATGAATGGTATGGTACAAGGTTTTTCTGTTCCATCGAACTGTTTGAGATATTTATTTGACTGGTGGGATTGCACTCGCTTCAAAATAAAAACTTTTTTACAAAAATATACAACCGACTTCCAAAAACAACACTGCAAAGTGAAAAATAACTTTAATTTCGGAAGTCGGTGTCTGCTTAAATGTATTTTAAGTTTTTTGCCATCAACTAAATTAAAAATATTTTTCACTTTGTAGTGTTGTTTTTTGGAAGTCGGTTAAATTTTTTTGTAAAAAAGTTTTATTTTTCACTTTTTAGTGGTTCACATGTGCTTACCCCTTCACAGCGTACCGGCGTGATGTTATGTTATGAACTGGTGTAAACAATAAACAAACATGAGATTTCAGCAATCCCAGTCCATTTGCTATCATTTATTGAGGAGTTCCGTTGCCTATCTCAGAAGTTCTTCATCAGATCTTCACCAAATTGAAATGGGACCACTCCGAGAAGGTACTCTTCCAAAAACTATCCAAATGGCTTCAAGTGTGCCTATAAAATTGGAAGAGTTCTCTCTATTTCTCCAGGATCCCATCATCAGATCCTGACTTGATGATCATGGGACCACCTGGGAAGTATACCCTTTCTAGCAAAAAAAAAATCCAAATCGGTCCAGCCATCTTCGAGAAATGGGGGAACATACATAAAAAAAAGGTTCCGACGAATTGAGAAGCTCCTCTTTTTTGAAGTCGGTTAATAAATATCAATGTTATGATTTTGTTGTGCTATTTTAAGAAATATTTGATATATTTATGTCATGATTGTAATGTTTACGTGGCAGCCTACCGCTTCCTATTGACACTTTCAAAACAGACTTGTTCACTTGACTAAATTCATCGTTAGTGTGTTAATTTAGATTGTTTATCGATGCACTGAAAAATAATAGCAAAAAACCGGCCAAGTGCGTATCGGACCATACATAATGAATGGTTCCGTAGTAGAAAAGAATTTATCCCAAAACCAAACTTAATATGTAGTCCCAAAAAAAATTTTCATATGTGATAAAATTACAAATTAACAATTTTCGGCCTTTTTCCTTTACTTCTGCTGTGAGAGCTTGCTTCTTGCCAAAAATGATTCTAGGTCAACGGGAAGTACCCTATAGGTCTTGATTTACTTTCGAGTATCAAAATATGTCGCATAAATGGCCGTATTTTTTTTATTTCGTTAACTTTTTTTAGAACCTTGATTTTTTTAGAACTCTAAGGGACCATAGACCTACGTATTTGATATTATTTTAAATTTGATACCTCTACGTGTTCCTGAGAAAAAGGGTCTTGACAGCCAGACGGACAACGAAGTGATCCTATAAGGGTTCCGTTTTTTCCTTATGAGGTGCGGAACCCTAAAAAAATGAATTATTGTATTCCGATGTTGACCTTTCTCTAAGTAATTTAATTTCCCTCTGCCAGCCCTGACTCCCAGCCGCTCAATTTCCTAGCTCCAATAAATAATGTCATGAACACACAACACCTCCTTCGTCTTACACACCATGACCACACTTTATGTAGATGGGGTAAATCGCTGTTTGAACAAGAATGGGTGTTTTTTCGTGAACCGTTAATGTGCGTAGTACCGGAAGAATTTATTGGGGAAAATAAATAAACAAGTCATGTTTCCGTAAACTTACATAGCTAATAGAATAGGACTAACTAACTAACTAAGCACATTCCGAGCTTATTGGTAAATTCATAAATCAGTCAATCAGCCTTTGGTTATATCAGGAGGAGCCCGTGGCTAAGTAATAACAGCCGCATGAGTCGATCAATCAGGTTAAGCTACGCTTGCCGGGGTGGGTCCGTGGATGGGTGACCATCTTTACAAATCGAGACCCCTCCGTGCCTTGGAAAGCACGTTAAGCCATTGGTCCCGGCTTGTCATTCGAGGATTTTCGACAGTCGTTACGGGTCGTCAGAAGCCCGAAAGACAACCAGTCTTACCAAGGGGTATCGTATTACCCAGTTTCTGGGTTGTGGATGTCAGATAGGCAGTCGCTCCTTGTAAAATACTGGTATTCAGCTGCTTCCGGTTAGACTGGAAGCTGACCCCAACATAGTTGGGAAAAGGCTAGGCAGATTGGTTATAACCAGTTTAGCAACCCAAACGGAATCACTGACTACTTTATTCCAGTGTTTAATTTATTGATGCTTGGTCTTAGTTTCAATAAATTAATATTGGTTTTGTTAATGATAAAAAGTTTTTTTATGTAACTTTACAGTTAGGTACTTGTTGGTGTTTGTCGATTCCAGTGCCAAGCCAACAAGTGTTTTTTTTAAACAAGCTTTTATTAGTCTAGATATCATCTAAGACCAGAGTCAAATTTAAATTCAAATTCAAATCGTTTATTTGCAAGAAATACATGTTTACAAGGGAAGATCTTACAGCCTTAGGTCATTGTATTCTGCCTGCAAGCAAGCGTGCAAATTATTTAAGATAAAATACTCATACATTAAATTTTAAGTCATAATTATTATGCAGAATATTACTATTACACTATTAGCACATTATTATCATTTCACTATCATTATCATAATTATTATCACATTATCGTCATTATCATACATTATTATCACACATTATTATTACATACAAATGTCATTAATTAATTTACATTAAATTTATAATTAATACCTACTCTAAACAAATATTTTTATGTTCTAAAAATTCTTTTATGCTGTAGAAACACTTTTTCCGTAACCACTCTGACAATTTTGTTTCAATTGTGTCCTCATCAAGACGAATCAAACGAGCTCAAACTCGATAGGGTTGCGTCGTTTTATTACTGAGTTCCCATGACCACCTTCCGGCTTCATCGTCGGATAAGCTCCATGTCATAATAATATTGCATTGCCATCCGATTTACATATGCATGCAAAATTTCAACTCCATCGGAAACCGGGAAGTGGGTCAAATTTAACGGGGGGTTATCCGAATTTTCCTGTTTTCAGAATCAATTTTAAATGGTCAAATTAGTGTATTAAGGTCCTGAAAAAAATATATGCCATAGATACATCCTTGCTTGAGGGAAATTAACGGTTCAAAACACGATAAGTTGTACTTTCCTCGATGAAAAAAAAATCCGAAACATGGTCGATTTCAAAACCATTTTCCGTTTCATTTCCTAATTACAGCATAAAATTATATGAAAATTGCATGTATCATGAGGTAATCGTATTTCGGAGGGAATTTAACGGTTGGATTTTTGAGTTTAATAGATTTTTTTTAAATAAACTCAAAATTAGTCAATTTGGCTAAATCCGCTCGCGATCAGAGTCCTGCGGGACGTCATGGAGGTTGGACCTATGTCAAAATTTTTAAAAATTCGCTCTCTCTGCAGTTGTTCAAAAAATTCAAATAAAAGAGGAACACCTTAGATATAAAATTGCGACAGCTCAGAAAAAATATCTCGTAATTATATTATAGTTTTAATTCATAATATCGTTTCCGAAAATATGATTATTTATATGTGGTATGATGACGTTTAATTGTCATCTTACGATAGTGTTAAGACACATTGCAAATTATTATCGATAAAATTATAGTCAAGCGCGAGTAGTTTATAATTTTTTATCGTGGTCCTTTATGAAGAAGTTTTAAAACACATTTTTCTAAGATTTTTTCATCAGATTCATCCATATTACTATTTCACTCTCCATCGAACTGTCTTCGCTACTACCATATCCTACATTAATTACACATAATATGTATAAATACAATGTATCCGGTTGTCGGTTGGATACTAATATAATCAACTTTCACTCTGGCAACAACAATGAAAATTAGAAAAAAATAAAAATGTGCGGTTGGGGACCACCGTCAGGAATGAAGTTCCTTCTAACGTATAATTTAAAACACAAACACAAAATTTTCACAGCCGCCATCTTGAATTTTCAATTTAACTTCACTACCGGCTTTGGCTCCCTCGAAAACCATGAAAACGACACCCATGGAGTAAAATTCGAAAATTTTCCCCCTCTCCGTCCTCCTCTGTCGTCGTTTTGTCCTCTCTCTCTCTTTGTCTCTTTCAAGATATAATAGAAAGAGACAAAGATACAAAGTCGCATGTAGAGGGCATTTAAACGTTTTTTCGTTACGTGACGATTTTCTGCCAGAGAATTTCGTCGAGCTGTTTCAAACAAAAGTGCTATACTAACATGACCTAATGCATGAACACGATAAAAATTGTCGATCGAAAAGATTATTTTCTTGTATCGTTTTAGCTGTGTGAACAAACTTTCAGTTTTGAGTACAAAAAGTCACTGTATACGATAAAATATCGTATTCTATACACTTGAAAAATAGCGCCGTGTGGACGTAGCCTGGTTAGGCGGTAACCGTACCTATCACTCGGTGTCCATGTTCCAAAGCAAGTTAGTCGATGACGTACCTATCGTATGTTTGTTGGTTTGTAACTTTTAAAATATTGATACTTGCAATTTTTTTTTAGGCTAATAGTCCTAAGGGATGGCAATCCGACATGAGCGGGGCCGGTTAAAAAATACACTAAATTAATTTTGATGTCTTAGAATAGTAGATTCGATAAATTATAGCTGTAGCAGTAGGTACGTCCCTTGACAATAAAGTACGGCAATTGTTCCTTCATATGTAGTTGTCAATATTTACTTATCTTTATGAGCAGTGGTCGACATCAAAAACAAAAGAATATGGTTACAGCAGAAGCAAAGCAGTACGACCATTTTTAGCCCGTACTTAATAAAAATCTTATTGTTTTTTTCATTTAGTCACTAAAGGGGTTAAATAGGGGATGAAAATTCACCATTTATGTCGATGGGAAATACCATCGGGCACACGGCTTGTTTACTTGATAAAATTCTTATATTCACTAACAGACAATCCACAGCCTAAATCGCTGGGCTAGAAGCATGAAATTTTGCAAAAGAGATCTTTTTTTAACGAAAAACTTAAATTTCTATTAACATTAACTTTTGCGTGACTTTGATACCCAGTAGAACCATTGCAATTTGAAACTTTCACCTTACTACCTCAAAATCATGTTTATCTCTAACTAGCTTCCGCCCGCGACTTCACATTATACTAAAACAACAGCCATATTTTATAAAACTTTTCTGTACAGTACGTTTGTAGTTGTGGTCTCAGCAGCCAAAATATACAGAGAGTCGTCCGTTTGAGAAGCAGCTCGTCCTAAGGTCGAAACCCGCAGTCTTCAGTAGCAATTTCCCATTGCTTGCAAAGTTTTTCGTTTTTAGTGAATAAATACTCGTAAACGCCTGTTCGTGCCGTTCCTGCATTTAATACATAATGGCACAACGCTGATACACTGAGTGATTCTTACAGATTATTCCTGACGAACCCGGCTATCGCTAACAAATATAACAGTAGATTGTACACACGGGATTTCTCATTAATACAGTCAGCAAACCATTGATATTTATTTTTATTATAACCGTAGATGACATAAAAGGAATAAACTTCATGGATTCTGTGTACGTTCTACGAACTATCAAATAACAGTATAACAAAATGTAAAAAAAGAATCGAAAAAAATATCAACAGTTGAGAATAGAACTTTTAACCACAGGTTTGCAAAGAAGTCTTCGAACCACTAAGCTATTTGCTTGGATGAATGTTGACTAAAATAGCCGTTCTTATGTTATTATTATATCACGATTGACATCCTTCCATCCGCTAAGCCTTAACTCCATAAAGATTTAGCGCGATGATAATCATAAGGTTAAATCTGAAACTATCTGCTATATTCGTTTCCTGCTCCGCCCAGTGAAGTAATGGAATAATTCGCTTTTACATTGTGTTTTATTGTCACCTATATCGTCGTAGTCAACGACAGACACCGATCATCTACATTCTCCTGCCCTTATCCCATTTTTTTTCGGGTCGATACAACTTGTTTTTATCTTCCATACTTCTATTACTTAGTTGTCATCACGGTAGTCACTCCCTTTCTAGCCATATAATCTTTCACACAGATCATCCATCGTTTCTTTGGTCTTCCCTTACCAGCCACTTAGCCATTACTTAGCCATCCAGATTCATAATCAAAACATTCCAGACGACATTTTCTTCATTCTCCGCATCACATGCCCATAACATTGTTACCGATTTCCACATTCACCGACACCGATATCGGCATGATATCTACCGGCGAAGACAGTGCGGGGTGAGAGTAGCGGGCATTCTTTCACTTGAGCAAAATTTTTCGCATTGCCGACGTCGATACTTAGTAGTGTGCTTGTTTGTCGAGTCGCGATGGTCATCGTTATTCAACAATATCATGGGGCCGGTAATAATTGAACCTATTGCTATCGAATCGTGTTGGCATCGTTATCTGATAATGTGAAAACAAATTCACGACATTTTATGTAATCATCTTAGTTCACTCCATCGTAGACACCATAAAATGTAAACCTAAGGAATAAATATCGACCTAAGAAAAACTAATTAAGTTGATCAACTGCAAATATTTTACACTGTGGCATGGATTTTCTGCGAAATCGTCGGCGGCGCGTCGTAAATAAACACGTCGCGCTGCATTTGGGGGAGGCGGAGGTAGCGTTTCAAAGGCCTACAGGCTCGAACAACCTGACCTTAAGTTGCAAGATTCGACTACAGACAGACACCGGGACAGGTGAAACTAAATAAAAGCTGATAAAAATATAATTTCTCTGTCATGAACTACAGACTTTTATTAAAAACCACTTGTTCAGTTCAATTTCTCACCAAATTAAATCAGTATTTTTTCTAAAACGTAACGTCACAACTTAGTCCTTACAAACCAGGTTTAAAATTCATTTGCTCCAACAAACAGAACTATGCAGGCAGTCGGAACATTTGGTCCAAATTAAAAGTTTTCTGCCGCCATTTTGTTTCAAACGAGAGCTGTCGGAATGTGGAGCGTGCGTGAGAGTATGTTGATTGCTTGTACGATGACATGGACAGGTACGAAGGACAAAGTAGAGAGGAATATTATGACCAGACATGGAAAATTGTGAATGAAGAAAGAATAATAGAACTTTGTACTTGCATTCAGGGACAGTTGGGTAAAATAAAATAAAACAACAGTGCTTGTTTTACTTCATCCAGAGACAGAGGGCAATTCCCGTATTTTTAACAACGTTCGCAATCTCATCTCAGTCTCATTCTGCTACAGCGCTTACCTACATTTTTGACATTTACATTTGCATTTGCACAAACATTATGAACGCCAATTATAGTTATTTTATTAGAGATTTTCAAATCGGCGTAGGCCGTACCTACAGCGTAGCAGGGCGTAGTTATACCGTAGCAGGCCGTAACGACAGCGTAGCAGACTATAGCGACAGCGTAGCAGGCCATAGCGACAGCGTAGCAGGCTTTAGCGACATCGTAGCAGACCGTAGCTATAACGTAGCAGGCCGTAGGAACAGCGTACAGGCCGTAGCAACCGCGTAGCAAGCCGTAGTTATACCGTAGCAGGCCGTAACGACAGCGTAGCAGGCCATAGCGACAGCGGAGCAGGCTATAGCGACAGCGTAGCAGGCCGTAGCAACAGCGTAGCAGACCGTAGCTATAGCGTAGCAGACCGTAGCTATAGCGTAGCAGACCATAGCTATGGCGTAGCAGGCCGTAGCAACAGCGTTACAGGCCGTAGCAACAGCGTAGCAGACCGTAGCTATAGCGTAGCAGACCGTAGCTATAGCGTAGCAGACCATAGCTATGGCCTAGCCGGCCGTAGCAACAGCGTTGCAGGCCGTAGCTATAGCGTAGCAAACTGTAGCACCAGCGTAGCAGACCGTAGCTATAACGTAGCAGACCATAGCTATAGCGTAGCAGGCCGTAACTATATCGTAGCAGGCCGTAGCTATAGCGTAGCCAGCCGTTGCAATAGCGTTGCAGGCCGTAGCTATATCGTAGCAGGCCGTAGCTATAGCGTAGCCAGCCGTTGCAATAGCGTTGCAGACCGTAGCTATAGCGTAGCAAACTGTAGCACCAGCGTAGCAGACCGTAGCTATAACGTAGCAGACCATAGCTATAGCGTAGCAGGCCGTAACTATATCGTAGCAGGCCGTAGCTATAGCGTAGCCAGCCGTTGCAATAGCGTAGCAGGCCGTAGCTATAGCGTAGTAAGCCGTAGTAACAGCGTAGTAAGCCGTAACTATAGCATAGCAGGCAGCATAGCAGGCCGTAGCAAAAGCGTTGTAGGCCGTAGCTATAGCGTAGCCAGCCGTAGCTATAGCGTAGCAGGCCGTAGCTATAGCGTAGTAAGCCGTAGCAATAGCGAAGCAGGCCGTAGCTATAGCGTAGTAAGCCGTAGCAATAGCGTAGCAGGCCGTATCTATAGCGTAGCCAGCCGTAGCAATAGCGTAGCAGGCCGTAGCTATAGCGTAGTAAGCCGTAGTAACAGCGTAGTAGGCCGTAACTATAGCATAGCAGACCGTAGCAAAAGCGTTGTAGGCCGTAGCTATAGCCTAGCAGGATGCAGCTGCAGCTGCACCCGGTTAGACTATTAGACTGTTAGACTGGCAGACTGTTAGACTTGTCAGACTTTCGGGCTTTGACAACCCGTAACGACTGTCAAAGATCCACGAATGACAGCCGGGACCAACGGCTTAACGTACTTTACGAGGGGTCTCGTTATGTAATGGAAGGTCACCCATCCACGAACCAACCGCGGCAAGCGTAGCTTAACCTTCGATCGACTAGTACGGCTGTTATCATTTAGCCACAAGCCCCTCCGCAGACTTTCGTGTCTGACTGTGTCTATAACAGGTATATACAAAGCAGGGTTCGTGTCACGCCGCCGCCGCGACATGCCAACGTGACTATTACGTGTCGCCACTAACAAGCGACGTGTACTGACGGCAATTACTAAGGACAAAGGCACACGAATGTGTTGTTATATTGTTATGTACAAAGGACATGACCACAGCTGAACGTGGATTTTATAAATACGGTGAGGTTTAAACCAGTACTAATGCAGGTTTATCGTAGCTACTCTTTACATCTAACTAGATAAGATTTTTAGGGTACCGTACCTCAAAAGGAAAAAAACGGAATCCTTATTGGATAACTTCGTTGTCCGTCTATCTGTCTGTCAGTCTGTCAAGACCCTTTTTCTCAGGAACGCTTGGAGGTATCAAGTTGAAATTAATATCAAAAACGTACGTTTATTGTCCCTTGGAGTTCTAAGAAAATGAAGCTACTAAGTCAACGCAGTAAAAAAATACGGCCATTTATGCGACATGTTTTGATACTCGCAAGTAAATCAAAACCCGGCTACCCGGTTACTTCCCGTTGACCTAGAATCATGAAATTTGGCAAGAAGCAAGGTCTCACAAGGTCCTCCAAGTAAGGTAAAAAGCCCGAAAATCATTAATTTCTAATTTTATCGCAAATATTTTTTTTTTGGGATTTGTTTTTTATATTATGCTAAAAAAGTGACTTTGAAAACTGTTGGCACCGCCAGCACCAGTGAAGCCATGGCGGAGGGGCCAGCAGGACTACACGAAATCCTGTTTTCTATTCTCCCTACTCCAACATTTAAAGGAACCAACACTAAAACGAAAACATAAAAATACATCTGCTACACTTCCTTGAAGCAATAACCATAAACTATTGCTGACACTTACACAAAAATTCACCGCCGACCTTGGACATCTTCTTACCCCCAAGAGGCACATAAGCGTGAAAAATACTTCCTTCTCGCTAACGAGGCTGGCACGAGTCCACACCGCGGTAACATAACTCAATGATAGCAAAGTGCACCTCTCCAGGGAGGCAGCCTCTAGCATAGTAGCTATTGGCCGTGGTCTTTAGAACAAAATTCTTTATTAAGCTTTTTGTACGTCCTGGGACCGAACTTGCGACAGACAAAGACGGAGTAGTAAATTAAACTGTACCAGTAAAGCTCAATGCAGTTAAAATGAGAAGAATAGAGCTCACCCAACGGTATGAAGAAAGAAATATTTTAGCAAATTATAAAGGTTTCACAGTACCCCACTGCTAAGGTACGCAAGCTTCGCTTTGTATGGAAATGTAAGAGAGAAAAAAAAGAAAGAAAATATGTTTGTTTGCCGTAAACATGACGCAAAGAAAGCACACAAACACAAAAAGAAACAAGTTGGGAGAAAATATGCGTCACATCCACGCAAAACGGCCATCGCTCAGCATAATACTGCGACCCCTTGTGAGATAGAGCCCCAGCGCTGGTTTCTAATGACAGCCGGCTTTGACGTGATGACGTCAACCGGTGCAGTATATAATGATAAATATAACAAAATAAGAAATCACACTAATATTATAAAGGCGAAAGTTTGTGAGTGTGTGTATGTTTGTTACTGTTTCACGCTCAAACGGCTGGACCGATTTGGATGAAATTTGGTATGTAGATAGCTTATATCCTAGATTAACACATAGGCTTATATACTTTTAGGGTTCCGTACCTCAAAAGGAAAAAACGGAACCCTTATAGGATCACTCGTGTGTCTGTCTGTCTGTCTGTCCGTCTGTCACAGCCAATTTGCTCCAAATCTAATGGACCGATTAAGTTGAAATTTGGTACACATATGTATTTCTGTAACCCAAACACGGACGGGTAAAGTAAATAAATGAATTTTGAATATAGAGGTCACTTTTGGGGGACAAATGAGAAAATTAAAAAAAAAAGTTTTGTAAACTACACCATGTGGCATGTTAAATAAAAGGACTTACTATGAGGGTCTCAAATATATATTTTGTATAATTTAAAATAAATTGTTTTGAAGTTATTTAAGAAAATAGACGAAAATTTACCATTCCCCCCCCCCTTATCTCCGAAACTACTGAGCCTAAAATTTTGAAAAAAATACAGAAAATAGATCTTTACCAGTAGATTACAGGAAAACCTATACGAAGTCTGTGGTTTTAAAATAACATGGTAAATCTATCAATATTGTGAGTACATACTTACATTTACAGTTGGAATGTATGGGAGAACATGTTTTTCAACTACAATGTTAAGTTTGTACTTAAGATAAATTCATCCCAACTACGGAACCCTTCATCGTTCGTGGTCCGACACGCACTTGACCGGTTTTTTATCTTGGTCTACGTGGGTGAAAGCGCGGGGCGCAGCTAGTAAAAGATGAATTAAAATACAATACTTAGTTCTAAATGTTTATATAAATATAACATTTAGAATGGCAACATTATGTTCCGTTGGCAACGACTCAGGCGCCGCCGGCCTAAAGTAATCTGTGTGCTCAGCTGTCATAAAACTAATTGTTTGTTTGACGTTTGGTAAGCCTCTCAGTATACTTCATAAGTAGATGCGTGGACGGTCAATTTAAGGACACGGTTGGCGAAGTGGAGCTATTGACAGCTGCTCTACGTATGTAAACTCAACCATGATGCAAGAGACATTCCTATAGGGTTACCTACATATGTTTTTAAAAGCACTCAAATAAAAAAATACGCTTTATCTGTATACCCAGCATTTAAAATACTTCCAACTACATTTATTTTATTTCCTACACCACGTTTTCTACTTTGGTTCATGTCCACCTCCACAAGTTCACGCCTCCCTTGAGATTTCTTGCTGCCAGCAGCAGATAAATTCCTATTGAGTACACCTCATTACTAGTTTAGATATACGAGGATATGAAAAGGCTGTACTAGAAAGTTGGGGTATTTTAAGACTCGCTGCAGAGCTCATATAAACCTCTAAAACCTACGTTTTATTAAAAACTAGCTGATCTGACAAACGTTGCCTTGTCCAGATTTCAATAATTCATACAAAATTCCCATAGAAAATAAACTTTCAGTTTTACCGAATTTTAAAAATAAATAAAATAATAAAATAATTTTATTTCGGACAACTAAAGATCCATAAATTGTTAGTAACAGGATTAGAACTTTCAACACTATTGTTAGTAACTAAAGCTAAAGACAAAGACAAGAGACAGTTAATGACAAGACTGGACACAACGAGAAATGGATACTATGGTATCAGCCTTCTCACAAACTGTCTTATTATAGCAGAGGAAGTGTCTGCCGCCACAGCCTTCAGGATACTATTGCGACTGCCCCTTATTCTGCTCAGCAGTGAGGCCGTTTTTTTGCGGATAATTGCATGAAATCCATCGGTATGGGTTACCGCGAACATTTCCGAGGCACTGCAATAACGAGGCAGTCGCAACAGCATCCTAAAAACATTATTGTATTGGACACGTAGGACATCCAGCGATCTTTTCGAATAGTCGACCCAAAGATTACCGGTGTAAAAACTCTGACAATAAGCTTTAAAAAACGTAATCTTTACTTGGTCAGTACACCAAGAAAATCTTCGGGCCAACATATTACCCCTGACCGCCAGCGCCCTACGCTCCCTCTCAATGTCACCATGGTCACTGAGGTCTTCGGTAAGAAAATGCCCAAGATATTTAAACTTAGTAACTCTACGTAATGGCGTACCGTTAATGGCAAGTTCGAGTGTACTTTCCCGGCACCTACCGGCGACTCCAAAGACCATAAAAAGAACTTACACTTATGAGAGCCCAAGAAAGCAAAGGAGCCGAAAAAATCAAATTTTAGAATTACTTGTATGAAATCTTATAAAAACTCGCACACTTATCCGCGCCGAATCGTAGGAATCGCCGGAAGAATTACTAAGAACTACGTTTCGTTCGACGCGGTCGATTCTTTCGGTGCGGACGAGTTTGCGTTTACCTTAACTATCGAATATTGACTCCAAAGTACAGTACACACTGCCGGACCGGACACCCATGAGACTGGAACTGCTACTTATGTATGTAACGTTAAGCGGGTACACACTGACTTCGAGCACTATTATCAATTCCGTGCTTCGAATGCTTCGACCTACATTTGCTCTGCAGCAGTACTTTTGAAGTCCCTTGTGTCATTCTAATTGAGTATGGTGGTAGATATACAAACAGTAGCTGCAGTGACGCTGTGTCTGGTTTATTTGTGAATTTGTTTTGATAATTAACTGAAGCTTCTGGGGTTAAGTTAGGGATGAAATCCATATTATAATAATTATGTTTTCATAATCTTATGAAACGAAATATATTACAAGATTCGCCAACCAAACTGACTGCCTCGTCCGTCTAGAGGTCGCAAGTACTGCTGCTGAACAAGACGTCCTGAGTTCGATTCCTGGGTGTAATGCCCATTTTCACCAACCCTAAGTGACACTTAAATTAATCCCTAAATAAAAGTGCACTGTTGGATTTTCAACGGAAGATCTCGTGGCTGAGTAATAACAGCCATACGGGTCGATTGACCAGGTTAAGCTACGCTTGCCGGGGTTGGTGCGTGGATGAGTGACCATCTTTACATATCGAGACTCCTCCGTGCCTCGGAAAGCACGTTAAGACATTGGTCCCGGCTGTGATTCTTTGACAGTCGTTGCGGGTCGACAGAAGCCCGAAAGTCTGACAACCTGTCTTACCAAGGGGTATCGTATTACCCAGTTACTGGGTTGTGGAGGTCAGATAGGCAGTCCCTTCATGTAAAATACTGGTATTCAGCTGCGTCCGGTTAGACTGGATGCCGACCCCAGATTGACATAGTTGGGAAAAGGCTAGGCAGATGACGATGACGTTGGATTTTCAACGCTAGGCCGAGAGTTGAAAACCCAACAGTTCAATAATATTTAGGGATTCATTTAAGTGTCACTTAGGGTTGGTGACAACGGGCATTAGTGTTATTAGGTTTTTCCATCTGGAATTTCTTAGTAGCAGCCCGGAGTCTGGATTTGTGCCTGG
Source organism: Cosmia pyralina (assembly GCA_946251885.1). Classification (NCBI taxonomy): domain Eukaryota; kingdom Metazoa; phylum Arthropoda; class Insecta; order Lepidoptera; family Noctuidae; genus Cosmia; species Cosmia pyralina. Next base: position 2,404,078 of record OX276358.1, on the reverse strand, counting down.
TTGGGCTATAGACTCGCCCCTATTACATGGGACTTAACATAACTAAGAATAGTGTAAATTTTCACTTTTACACAATTCCGTAGCACTTTAATTTCAACAATAATTGATGAAAACACTTTGTTCACGTGTTACATTTACCTATATACAGAATTGTTACTATTAGTTGTAAAAAATTGGGCCCTGGTTGTACCTGTCTTCAAAACCTTACCTGCAGAATAATATCCAGGTCGATATTATCACAGACTTCGTACTCTCCAGTCAGGGCAGCTTCTGACGCGAAGGTCTCAGCCGTGTGGAAGAAACCCTCCTGCTTCAGGTAACCCAGCACCAGGTACTTAAGGATACGTTTCCTGGCTCGGAACAGGGCTTCTTTCTACAAATATAGAGAAATATTGGATTTATTTATTTAGGATCTCCAACAAAACACATGACACAATCAATACACACAATATCATGACACTTAAATAAAGGGCAACATCACACAGTAATGTTAACAATAGCAGTCAGCTACGAGTGCTACGCCGTCGTCAGTGCGTAACAGTCAGCTACGAGTGCTACGCCGTCGTCAGTGCGTAACAGTCAGCTACGAGTGCTACGCCGTCGTCAGTGCGTAACAGTCAGCTACGAGTGCTTCGATAAGGAAATAAGTTGTGGTCAGCTACGAGTGCTACGATGAGGAGCTGCGTCGTCCCCAGTGCGTAACAGTCAGCTACGAGTGCTTCGATAAGGAGCTAAACTGTGGTCAGCTACGAGTGCTACGATGAGGAGCTAAGTTGTGGTCAGCTACGAGTGCTACGATGAGGAGCTGCGTCGTCCCCAGTGCGTAACAGTCAGCTACGAGTGCTTCGATAAGGAGCTAAATTGTGGTCAGCTACGAGTGCTACGATAAGGAGCTACGCCGTCGCCAGGGCGTAACAGTCAGTTACGAGTGCTACGATAAGGAGCTACGCCGTCCCCAGTGCGTAACAGTCAGCTACGAGTGCTACGATAAGGAGCTACGTCGTCATCAGTGCGTAACAGTCAGCTACGAGTGCTACGATAAGGAGCTACGTCGTCATCAGTGCGTAACAGTCAGCTACGAGTGCTACGATAAGGAGCAACGTCGTCGCCAGTTTGTAACAGTCAGCTACGAGTGCTACGATAAGGAGCTACGCCGTCGCCAGTGCGTAAGTCAGCTAGGAGTGCTACGATAAGGAGCCACGTCGTCGCCAGTGCGTAACAGTCAGTTACGAGTGCTACGATAAGGAGCTACGCCGTCCCCAGTGCGTAACAGTCAGCTACGAGTGCTACGATAAGGAGCTACGTCGTCATCAGTGCGTAACAGTCAGCTACGAGTGCTACGATAAGGAGCAACGTCGTCGCCAGTTTGTAACAGTCAGCTACGAGTGCTACGATAAGGAGCTACGCCGTCGCCAGTGCGTAAGTCAGCTAGGAGTGCTACGATAAGGAGCCACGTCGTCGCCAGTGCGTAACAGTCAGCTACGAGTGCTACGATAAGGAGCAACGTCGTCATCAGTGCGTAACAGTCAGCTACGAGTGCTACGGTAAGGAGCTACGTCGTCGCCAGTGTGTAACAGTCAGCTACGAGTGCTACGATAAGAAGCTACGCCGTCGCCAGTGCGTAAGTCAGCTAGGAGTGCTACGATAAGGAGCCACGTCGTCGCCAGTGCGTAACAGTCAGCTACGAGTGCTACGATAAGGAGCTACGTCGTCGCCAGTGTGTAACAGTCAGCTACGAGTGCTACGATAAGGAGCTACGTCGTCATCAGTGCGTAACAGTCAGCTACGAGTGCTACGATAAGGAGCAACGTTGTCATCAGTGCGTAACAGTCAGCTACGAGTGCTACGATAAGGAGCTACGCCGTCGCCAGTGCGTAAGTCAGCTAGGAGTGCTACGATAAGGAGCCACGTCGTCGCCAGTGCGTAACAGTCAGCTACGAGTGCTACGATAAGGAGCTACGTCGTCGCCAGTGTGTAACAGTCAGCTACGAGTGCTACGATAAGGAGCCACGTCGTCGCCAGTGCGTAACAGTCAGCTACGAGTGCTACGATAAGGAGCTACGTCGTCGCCAGTGTGTAACAGTCAGCTACGAGTGCTACGGTAAGGAGCTACGTCGTCGCCATGTGTAACAGTCAGCTACGAGTGCTACGATAAGGAGCTACGCCGTCGCCAGTGCGTAAGTCAGCTAGGAGTGCTACGATAAGGAGCTAAGCCGTCGCCAGTGCGTAAGTCAGCTAAGAGTGCTACGATAAGGAGCCACGTCGTCGCCAGTGCGTAACAGTCAGCTACGAGTGCTACGATAAGGAGCTACGGTCGTCGCCACGACAAAATCACGTAGACAGGCGTAGCAAAATCCGTATCCATACTATACAGCGTGTATCAGTTAAGTGTGGTCATATTTATGGGTGACGTATAGACTATCAAAGTGAACAACTTTCTCCATCGTAATCGTCTATCAAATCAATCTGCCTAGCCTTTCCCCAACTATGTTGGGGTCGGCTTCCAGTCTAATCGGATGCAGCTGAATACCAGTATTTTACATGGAGCGACTGCCTATCTGACCTCCACAACCCATTAACTGGGTAATACGATACCCCTTGGTAAGACTGGATGTCAAACTTTCGGGCTTCTGACGACACGTAACGACTGTCAAAGATGAACGAATGACAGCCAGGACCAACGGCTTAACGTGCTTTCCGAGGCATGGAAGAACTCGGTATGTAAAGATGGTCACCCATCCACGGACCGACCCCGGCAAGCGTACCTTAACCTGATGGATCGACCCGTGCGGCTTTTATTACTTAGCCACGAGCTCCTCGTAATCGTCTGTACACCCTTAAATATTATGACGACACTTTTTTGATACACGTCCTTGACACTTCAAAAGTGCCTGTAATTGGTTTATTTGAAATAAATGGTTTGAGTTTGAACGCTGTATATACTGTTACGAGTTGGGGTTCGGGATATATAAATGTATGCCAATATACACACACACACACACACAAAAACACTATATTTAAATAATCACAAATACAATAATCAGAAACTTTAACCAGAATCACTTGTAGCTCACTGTTAGTTCACTGTTGGTTCACTCACTGTCTGGCATTCTAAACTGAACTGCCATACACCGCTGGTAACCCTCTATTTATAAGACGAATGTAAGCTTCTCGAAAGTTCGAGGTCATAATTCGAGAACATTCTAGTACTTACAGGAATGATCTAGAATGCTGCAAAACGACACTTAACCATCTAGAACATTCTGGAATAGTTTAGAATGTTCTAGAAAAATCTGTCACGAATCGACGTATCGTGTAGTTCTGCTACTCGATAACAGATGGCGTTAGCGTCTACGTAACATTACTATACTAGCTTTAAACGGCTAATTAAGCTATTTGGCTGCGACATCAATACCCAGAATAACATTCAGCCATCTTCTTTACCATGATCTTTGTTAGGACAAAAGATACTTTGTATCCCGAAAGTACTTTCCCGTGAGATAATTTCCGACTCGCTCGCGGGCTGAGCCGCGGGAAGAAGCTAGTATCGACAATTGGATATGTATGTGAGAGAAAACCAACGTATTGTGGATCACTATAAAGTTCAGGATAATAGGGTAACCCCGAAGTTAGCATAATCCAATCTTCGACCTCATCTGTTATTCCTTCAATCGGCTTATTGGGGAACTTTCAATCTGTTTTATGTGCTACATAATAAACTGACTTACTCGTATTATATCAAAAGAGAGTATGTTTTTTTTCTCTGGATCAACTTACTTGGATATTTTTGCGTGTTTTTTGTTTACCTACTTTAGTCCGGTTTCTGAGGTATTCACAAATAGACTTTATCTATTTTATTTATTTTCCTCTTAGATCATCAATAATGTGTAAAAATGTGTGTGTGTGTGTGAGTAATAATGTGTCTCATAATCATAAGTAAGGATTGTATAAGTTAAATAGATTACTTTGTTCAAAGTTAAAACATAAAAATGTTGCAATGCAATAAACACATCAATAAATTAAATTTCCTGTCCCGTGGGAATTTAGAAAAATCCTGCCTGTAATCCTTGTCTACATTATAAAGCGAACCTGAGCAACAGCCTTCTAGGTCTAGAGTCAGGCAGACACGAGGTCAGTAAGTCAGGACTTTCACTTTCATGTATGTTTTGATGAAACTGTTATAGAAGCATGAGCAACAAGATAAAGTTCACTCATCCTCCATAGAAAAGGGAGGATCTTCTGACCAGACGGGTGTCGTGTCTGGTGGAAAACTGCCCGACGGTTGATGCCGGGATGTTGTAGAATATATATAGAATATATATAATATATATACGAACCTCTATTTTTCACTATAGAGCAAAAACATGTTTAGCTAGTTGATTCTGGCGTCATTGTCAAGAGTTGAATAAGCACTAAGTACTAGGGTCTTATGAAAAACTACAGCTGATTATTGGCCTAAATAGGGTCAAAAATGCATATGAAGTTGACAATAGCAAAATAATTTCAGATGTTTCATATCGGCCGTGTATCTGGTCAGAATTTTTTTTTTTAATCCAGGCGATCAAAGCTTGCTTCATAAGGAATTCATTAAGCCTAAAAAGTCCAGTGCCGAGGTTCTCACTAGGTTAGATTAGGCTAGGTTACAGCTGTATGTAACCAAACGTTTTCACGAAAATAAAAATCAAATCAAATCAAATCAAATCAAAATATTTATTTGCTAGAATACGGTACATAAGGTGTTAATTTGTTTAGTTCAGCGTATCCTGCCATAACATGGCGTGCAAATGTATTTAAAAGTCATGCGATGTCAAAATTAATCTAAGTTACAAATTACAGAGTCTATTGACTTGTCTTCTAAATAGTCCCTAATGGTGTAATATCGTTTAAATAGTAAAAATTTGAAAAGCATTTTTTTAAACATTGTCAGCGGTAAATCTTGAATACTATTTGGTAAATGATTGTAGATAATAATCGACATGCAGTATACATTTTTCATAAATAATTTTAGTTTTATTTGTGGCAGCCGAAGTCTGTCTTTATGCCTTGTTCGGCTATTTGGCCTTTCAGTGCTAACTTCAAATAAATCGTAATTTCTTTTAACAAAAATACAAATTTCAAAAATATATAAACACGACAAAGGTAGAATTTTAAGTTTTTGAAATAGTGGCTTACAGCTGTCTAAAAAGTGAGCTCCACAAATTGCTCGAATACATTTTTTTTGAGCTTTAAAAACTCTGTCAAAATCTACTGAGTTACCCCATATTACAATGCCGTATCTAAGCACGGACGATACATAACCATGGTAAGCCAGCGTTGCAGTATCACAGTTTACTGTTTGCCTAATTCGTTTCAAGACATAAATAAAACGATCTATTTTTACCAGGATTTTATCTATGTGCGTTTTCCAGTTGCAATTTTTGTCGATCGTTATACCTAAGAATACACAATTATCGACAGTAGTCAATTGAGAATCTTTATAATTAATGTCTAGTTTATTTATGTTTGCATTGTATGTATGAAATTGTATTATGTTTGTTTTAGTCATATTTATTTTTAAATTATTTTTTTTCTAGCCAATCAATTGCATTATCCAGAGCTTGGACGATTTCTTTTTCTAAATTTTTGTTACTGTCACTCTTAATCATTATTGTAGTGTCATCCGCGAACAGTATGCAATCTTTACCTATGGCCTCTGGAATGTCGTTGATGTAAACTAGAAAGAGTAGTGGGGATACGATTCCTCCCTGTGGCGTGCCATAGTTATTTTGTTTGTATTCCGACCTATAGGTTTTTTGTTCATTTTGACACGTTTTTGTTATTTCCACGCATTGTACTCTTTCAGAAAGATAACTTTTGACCCAGTCGTTGGCCTTACCCCGGATTCCATAATGCTCAAGCTTTGAGAGTAGTGTTTTATGGCAAACAAAATCAAAGGCTTTTGTCATGTCTAGAAACACGCAACTTATCTTAGATTTTTGATTTAAGCTTTCAGTTATGTATTTTACTAGCGCAAAACATGCTAAAGCAGTGGAACTTCCCTTCCTAAAACCGAATTGTTCTTTTTTAAGAACATCACATGATAATAAAAAGTTCTCTATTTTAATGCACATAACTTTCTCAAAGATTTTAGATAGTACTGGTATCAAAGTTATTGGGCGATAATTGCTCATGTCAGTTTTTACACCTTTTTTATAAAGAGGTTTGACAATTGACCTTTTCAGACGTGTTGGGAATACTCCTTCTGTTAGAGATAGGTTTACAATGTAGGTTAAGGGAGACACTAAACTCATTGCACATATTTTTAACACTTTAGTGCTCAGGTCGTCATATCCAGTCGAGTTAGTGTTTCTTAGACTGTGAATTATTTTATAAATGTCCGATTCATCTACTGGTGTTAGGAAAATGCTTTTAGGATTTTGAGGAGTGTTTATTTTCATGTCATATTTCGAGTCCTTATGCGCAGTATTGGTCGTCTTTGTTTGGGATATATAGTAGTCATTAAATAAGTCACATATTTGGTTTGGATTGTCATAAACTTTACTATTAGCATTCACTGCGTCAACTTCAGAGTTACTTGTCATATTATTTGTGTTTGTTTTAATCACGTTCCAGGCCGCTCTACTTGTATTCTTGGCCTTATTTATGTAGTCTAAGCTATTAATCTGCTGAGCCTTGTGTATGCATTTTTTCAGTATTTGAGTGTAGTCGTCATATTTCTTTTTGTTTTGTTTTTTGTTATGTTTGTAGAGATGATATTTTAAATATAATGTTCGTTTTTTAACGCAGCATCTTTTTATACCCTTGGTTAGACCTCTATTTTTCACTTGTTTACAAGTATTTTTAACTTTAACTATAGGAAAGCATAAATTGTAGAAAAGGGTAATTATATCGTGTAGTCTATCGAAGGCGTTGTTTGTTGTTTGAGCTTCGTAAACTTCAGAAAAGGATAGACTTGAGATGCAGTTATTAAATTTTATTATATTTTCGTTACTGAGCTCTCTTACATTTTTAAACCAAAAGCTATGAATGTCTTTAACTTGAAAATCCGTTTCTAAGCTAACCGTTATTGATTGTGCTGATTCGTGGTCTGAAAGCGCTAGATAGTGAATTGCAGATTTGGCGTCGTGTATGTTACTTACTATTAAGTCCAAACATGCGTTTTTTCTCGTAGGCAGTTTTATGTGGTTTAATAAATTATTATTAATAAGTATAGAATTTAAGTCCTTCGTTGTTTTATTTGTTTTCAGAGTATCAATATTCCAGTCGCCACAGATGATAATTTTTTTCTTACCTTTTTGGCATAGTTTATTGGTTAGAAGTTCCAAATTATCCAAAAAAGTTGTGACATCACGTGTAGGTGTTCTATATATGCACACTATTATTAGGTTAAATTTACTTATTTCGATGGCACAGCATTCGAATTGAAAGAGAGTGGGGAAAGGTAGATTTTTTATTTCTTTGAATTGTAGGTTATTTTTTAATAATATACACGAGCCTCCCCGTCGTTGGTTAGATCGAGAGAAGAAGGATACCAGTTTATAGTTATTAAGTCTAAGGTTTGGTTCACAACCACTTTTTAGGAAAGTTTCAGTTAAACAAATAACATCTACGGAACCCAATTCCTTTTGTAAATTTGAAATGGCCACCTCTATTAATTCCTGTTTGTTCAGTACCCCAGCAATATTTTGGTGAATTACCGTGATTGTAGTATATTTAGTTTTGTTTACGAAAAAACCGATTTTTCGTGTCATCACCGACTTGTTTTATTTTTCCAAAGAAGGCAGTAATTTTTGTTTGTGTGGTTTTTCGCGGTGTCGTATGTGTGTTTGTTATGTTCTGTATAATGTGTTTATTTTTAAATCGATTAAGAAATTCAGTCTGATATTCTTTGAAGTCAATTCTTGTGTTCAACTTCAAACATAAATGTGATACATAGTACTGGTGGTAACTTTTCATAGACCTGTCGTTGATACTATTCATGTATTCTGAATTGTGTATTTTTATGTATTTACAATTTGTATAATTTTGTATTATTAATTCTAGGTTGTAGTTAATTGTATTTTCGTTTAAGTAAGCATTATATTGTACGTTAGTAATAAATACAGTATTGTTCCGTAGTTTACAAAGGACATTACACAGCTCAGTTATCAAAGAGGGTTTTTGTCATTAGATCCGATCACTAAAACTATAACATCGTCTCTGGACAACGTCTTTACGAAGTCGTCATTGCAGCTGTTAAGAATCTGAGCACTTGTTGCATTGGGCTTGATGAAAGATGTTATTGTGTATTTGTCATTCCATTTGTCTAACCTGGCATTAGTCATAGTTTTATTGAGACCGCAGGCCTGCTGGTCTCCGAAAATTATTATTCTGTTACGTTTGTCCGTTACACTGATTGGAGCAATTTCTTTCACGCTCGTATGGTGGGATTGTTGCTGATCCATGAAATCCGTTGCAGTCCCATCATCATTCTTCTGGTGGACTTGTTCGTCAATCAAACCTATTAAAGTGACATTTTCCGTGCTTTTATGCGGGGATTTTGATAGAGTGGGCTGTATTCCCCCCAAACTGCATATTGAGCCGGCTGTGTTAAATGATAGATTTCCGCCCTCGCTTGGGGATTGCGCTACTACGACCGTGTTAGGTTGATGAGCCGTTGTCGGAGTAAGAATCAACTTGGACGGAGTAGAGAAACAGCTCGTTCTTATAATGTTCTTTTTGCGTGTAGACTTCGGTGTAAGGTACTTTGTTTCTAATAAGTTAACTTTTTTATATGTCTCTATTATTTTCTGGTATTGTCCGATATCCATTTTTAGTCGAAAATTTTCACTATTTAAGTTGTCAATCTCCTGATGAGCACTTTCTAGTTCCGTGGTGAGGCTTTTGATTGTGTCCTTATATCTCTCAATTACGTCACTGTCATTCAGTGAGGTGTTTGGCAAGCTCACGGACTCCGTGGGCAAGCTCATCATAGTATTGTCAAGTAATGTAGAATTATTTCTTAAATTGGTATTGAAGATATTGTCCATTGAGTTAGCCCTTAATGGTTTCCGGACAGTAATGTTATCTATTTCAAAATCCATTTTAATGTCAAAAAAGCGTAAATTAATTAATTTGAATTATTGTTTTAATATCACTCAGAGTATTTTAAGTGTTCAAATTTATACTCGATGTAAAAAAAAACAAAAAAAAAACAACAAAACAAAACAAAAAGTGATTCTTCTATAAGCGAGGTTTGAACGCACTGCCTATGTAGTTGCATGCGTCGTGCTTAACCACCGCGTTACGGCGCTACGAACTCTTAGCTCGAAAATTGTGTGTGCTTGCTCGCGTGGAGTAATTATTAGTCATCGCCTTGAGGTCGTCGTAGATGACCATATAAGGTAGCGAATACGCGTAGCACGCGCACTGTCGCTGCGGTGAGTCACACTGAGCACTGAGTACCGACCATGGAGAAAAGAATGAAGGTACCGACACTTGTTGATTTAGATTTTTTGCTTTTTGTTGTTTATTCACACATGATTTGATTTAATTCACTGCTGTTTTTTCTATCGTTTACACTGACCGTTTTCACTTCGGATAGTTTATATTTTAGTGATAACTTTACGTAATTATAACTTGCAGAATTTTTTGCAACGGAGCTATCACTATTCGTGTGCGTGTAGCGGTACGCGCGCGCGCGGACTTGAACTGCCTCTGCTTATTTTAATGAGAACTAATAACTAGTCGCAGCTGTATGTACCTGTAGCTGTGTGTGGCGCACTGTACCTATTAAGGAAACCCTATCATGCCGGCTAATAATTTGTTCTATAATAGGTATAAATCATTTTATCAGTGCTACTTAAATTTCATAAAACAGCAGTTGCCACAGAGGTAACAGATCAGCGCTCACGTAAAAAACCTAAGTGGAACAGAGTTTTCTGCAAACTGTCATTTGGCAGTACGGATACTATCCCTACCTATATCCTTCTTTATTTGTCTTGGGAATGGTGGACATGGAAACGTTAAAATTTAGAAGGGCTATGTCTCAAGTTGCGCAATATTTGTCGATAATTCGTCACAAAGTCGATAGTCCCCAAATACTAGAGCGAGTCCGTATTTTGGTCCCCCGGAACATACCAATGGACTCGGAGGGCCAGGTAGCGCCGCGCCGCCGCCCGCGGCTGCTGGAGCTGCCCGCCGCGCGCACCGAGCGCGGGCGACACGCGCCCACCAACCGCGTACTCCGCACTATCGGGGACATACTTGCTCAGCACTACGAGCTGGACTTATTTGCCGATGGATTAGGACATTTGTATAATAAATTTCGTATTATTTTAAATGACATATTATAATCACTATTAATTGACACTAAACTGACATTATATTCTGCTGCTATATTAATTCTTCGTTGTAATCTAATTTTTATTATTATTTATAGACATGGGCATTATTGCTACTCGTATTTTAAGTAAATTTATTGTATAAGGAGACGAGTGTATGTAGCCACTATTGGATTGTTGGTTAATCTTATGAGCGTTTTGGATGTTATGTCTGTTAGCTCGTAAGACCAATTGAATAAATAAATAAAATAAAATAAAATAAAATAATAAGGCTTTCTGTCGTATTGTACCATACCTGTATGAAAAAGTTAGCAAAAAGCTTAAAATCTTTCACTTGACAAAGTTTGGGTGCAAAAAACAAGTTCAGGATTGGCTGCTTGGGCTTAATTATGCTGAAACGGATAAACTTTTATCTTTCAACTATTAAAGTATTCATCATCACATACACACTAACACTCATCACATTCATACGTACACTCATCACATACATACTTACACTCATCACATACACAGTTACACACTCATCACTTACACACGTACCTTTTGGTCCTAAGTTGAATTAAGTAATTATACTGAAACCGTTGCATTTGTTAACATATCTTCTGAAATTCGTATTGTCGTCGAAAGAGACTGGATCCTGCGACACAGGGTATCCTAGTGCGGGATCCAGTGTCACACCAATTTTGTACACGTTTTATGTTATCAATAAACTTTTTTTTTTTTTTTTAAACAAAATATTATTATTTGCTGTGCATTCTCTATGTAGTAACTTTAAGAACACGGTGTCACAATAAGACGCTATTTATTGTACCTTTATGCACCTCGGAGGAGCTCGTGGCTAAGTAATAACAGCCACACGGGTCGATCCATCAGGTTAAGTTACGCTCGCCGGGGTTGGTCAGTGGATGGGTGACCATCTTTACATACCGAGACTCCTCCGTGCCTCGGAAAGCACGTTAAGCCATTGATCCCGGCTGTCATTCGTGGATCTTTGGCAGTAGTTACGGGTCGTCAGAAGCCCGGAAGTCTGACAACCAGTCTTAACAAGGGGTATCGTATTACCCAATTACTGGGTTATGGAGGTCAGATACGCAGTCGCTCCATATAAAATACTGGTATTCAGCTCTATCCGGTTAGACTGGAAGCCGACCCCAACATAGTTGGGAAAAGACTGGGCAGATTGATGCACCTCGGACTTAGCAGATTCCAGATTGCATACATTCCCCTGGTCAGCATGAGCCTATGCTATGCAGTGCAGTTTATGACAAGCAGCAGTAATTCCTTGTACAGGGGCCACGATTTGGAAAGCTACGTGAAGTTTTGATGTCACAGGAATAAAATAACACACATCACATCAACACCACCCACATCATTATTATCATCTACATCTCTTTTTATCCTGTGTCCTATCGCAGCTAAGCTGGAAGAGATTTCGTTTGAAAGCATCACCTAAGTACGCATTTTTCTGTACCTTTCTTCCTTTCTGTCTGTTTATTTGAGTGTACATAAATTTTTAAATAAAAAAAACTATTTACATAAAAGGATAAACTCACAGTTTCAAGCTTTCGCATTTGACTCATAGGTCTTGTAACTCCAGCCATTTTATTTCCCCTTCACGAATAAATATCTTTTGGAGCCACTAAATAATTATTGCAAAACTCAATACTTGTCATTGAAATATTGAAATATTTCAATCGGTTGTTAGGGGCGTCTCGTTGCTAGGCAACGGGCATTAAACAACCCTCGGAGGTCAATGGCTATAATTAGTCGATTAAATATTCTACTTATTTCTGGGGTTAAGAATATTTAGAATGGTTATTTTTGGTGACCCAGTGTCGTGTTGGAACGGACGGTTTTTGTGACAAGGGTCGTGGTTCGATTGTGAGACTGAAATTTCTGGTTCAGAGTAGCTTTTGGGGTTTCTGTTAACGATAATAAGGGATGATATGTTTGGCCCTGTATGCGGGTTTCTTTAGATAATGGCTGACAATTTATGAGGCCTATCACAAAATTGCGGTTTGACTGATTAGTTATATTGAAGCATGGCGACGCATCGCATTATGTAGCAATTTGACAGTTGTAATTGTGTTTATTTTGAGTCTTATATACTTATTTATTTTTTTGTTTAAAGTATGAGATTTACATTTCATAAGAACTAACGTTTAATGTGGTATATATTTTACGTAATAAATTCATTCATTTTTCATTCATTAATTCATTCGTGTTGATGTTTTATTGTTGTTATTTTAATCTGCTGTTATTATTTTGTGTGCCTTTTAGTTAGTCTGTGCTAAATAAATGTATTTTCTTTCTTTCTTTCATGTATTAAGGAAAAATGTACAGTTAATTCAGAGCGTTTTTAGTAGTTTTATGGTTTTGAATGGAATTTTTTATACCTATTCCATACATATTTCAAAATTCTGAGGCAGCTATGAACCACTAGGAATTTAAGAGATATATATTTTTTATTCCATTTGCTTATGTGCAGTAGTCAGTAGAATTTTGTCTTCATTTATATAGATAAGAAAACATTGCAGAAAGCGAAGCCACTATGGACTATTCTAATAACTGTTCTCGAGTCAAAGTTGTCAAAGTCTTTCAGTTTCTCAGAATAAGAATGCCAAAGTTGGCCAATTTACGCAAAAATCACGGTCGTAATATATGCCTCTTACCTACTTACCTACTTACCTATGTGAAATAATTCCTCTAAATAAAATAATGAGACATAAATAAGGGCAATGGGTTTTCTCAAGAGTAAAGCCACATAGCATAAACAGTACTTCGTTGAAAGGATTAACGGGAACACCTACTTAGGTTTAAAGATATTTATTCTCAAAAAAGACACAAGTTACTTACATGAGAACAATGCTTAAAATAAATAATTATTATAAAGTTCGTCACACACATCACGGTAAATTATGATACACCCATCCGATGTATTCAGCTTTTAGAAAGGGTGTTCTTTGTAATTAAATATTCAGCTAATTGAGTTTTGAATGACTTGAATGAGTGTAATCTTTTTATACATGAGGGTATTTTGTTGTATGACTGTGCCCCTTTAAAAGTTAACATCTTTTTGCCAAACTTGGTTCTCATCTTCGGCAAAATCAGAAAACTAGCGGCGACTGCTACGTTGGGTTACATGTTTTACTTTAGTAAACGATAAATTAGTCTGTATACTTTTGTTGAGTGCCTTACGAATGAAAATACATTTTGTCCTACTTAAAACTTTGTTAATCACCTGAAAAAAACCTGTAACAAGACCAAACTTATTAACACAAAGAAGCGTAAAAAACATCTCACTTTAACATAGCGTGGGACCGAAAAAGATTCGATGAAAAAAAGCTAAACGCCAAAGAAAGCGCGTCAAAAAGCTGCTAAAAGCGGCCTCATCCCTTTGAGCGTGTTTCATTAAGTTCAGCCGCCTCGTATACGCCGCTGTAAGGCTGTAATTAAAAGGTGTCATTAAAATCATTAGACAATCGAGACTGGCGTCTTGTTGATGAGTGAGGATGTTTTTTTTTGGGGTAATTCATGGGTTATATTACCATCATTCGTTAGTTTAATCCCATGTATTATACGAGAGTTGAAGATTAAAGAGGGGCTCGTGGCTAAGTAATAACATCCACACCGGTCGATCGGTCAGGTTAAGCTACACTTGCCGCGGTCGGTCCGTGGATGGGTGACCATTTTTACATACCAAGACCCCTCCGTGTCTCGGAAAGCACGTTTAGCCGTTGGTCCCGGCTGTCATTCTTGGATCATTGACAGTGGTTACGGGTCGTCTGAAAGTCTGACAACCAGTCTTACCAAGGGGTATCGTGTTACCCATTAAGTGGGTTGGTGGGTTGTGGGTTGGGTGGGTTGGGAGGTCAGATAGGCAGTCGCTCCATGTAAAATACTGGTATTCAGCTGCATCCAGTTAGACTGGAAGCCGACCCTAACATAGTTGGGAAAAGGCTAGGCTCATTGATTGATACGAGTTTTGAACGATGGTTCAGGAGAAACGCTATTTTTCTGCGACAAGAGTTGCTGGTCCGATCTTTGTATGGAACTCAGACTTGTACGAGTATGACCTACAAAATGTTCTTGTTCTGAGTGTAAGATAACGAAAAAGTTTGAACCATACTCTAATCAATAAATCATAGCTTAACTCATGCCCGGTCTCTGAGGTTTATAAACAAAGTTTATTAATTAGATAGTGATGGTTCGATATCGTGTTTCTGAACACGTCGTTAAAAATAAAGTGAATTGTTATCGCGGGTTTATCTGAGGACCTCAAAAACCGAGCATAAGGAAGGAATTAGCTTAAATAGATAATTTTGTCGAATCAATAGCTATTGAAACTTTAAACTCCGTTTAAGAATTCCTCAGAAACCGGGCATTAGAAAAACTCTATGGTAACAGCCGGTCTATTGATGTAAGCAGTAATTCCTCATTTCAAACTCACTTCACCTGCTGTGAGATTTTTACAAAATAGCGTTACAATTTCGTAGGAGACAAAGGGGTGATCGAGCAATTTTGGAAATTCCAACACATGTCATTTATATGATTTCCAAGTTTCAAACAAATTCACTATCAAAACAACCATCTCGTAGCGATTCGTAGCATGCTACGAGCCCATGTGTCGCGTAGACGCACTAAACGCTTTCGTAGACCGTCTACGAACTGCTACGGATTACGGTTTAGTGACCCGAAGATTCTTATGTTTCTACTAATGATGTTCATTTCTGTCTGAGAAGACTTATGATTAATCAATAGTAGTAGTAGTAGTACGAGTAGTTTGGCAGGTTTGAAAATTTTGTGTTTGGTCTAAATAAATGTTTTTTTTTTAATTAGTATAATTATCCACGACTCGTGCCCGGCAACTATACCAGATCAAACAACAGTGGAGCCTCCAATCACAACGCGCATCGAGATTAATATAATTAGAGCGATTAACATGAATATTATTGTCTTAACTTACATACCATTAATATCTACAGTGTAAGATTTAAAGTACTATATAATGGACAGTACATGAATATATGAGTGTTATACAAAAAAATATACATGTCCTTACAGCCAAACGCTTAGTTTTTCTTTTTTACACGACCACACGCTGTAACACATTCCGATCTAAGAATCGAAGTAGAGTATACGATATAAAATGAAATAAAATACTAAATCTAATCATAGACATATTTTTAGGGTTTCGTACCTAGAAAGGAAAAAACGGAACCCTTATAGGATCACTCGTGTGTCTGTCCGTCTGTCACAGCTAATTTGCTCCGAATCTAAGGGATCGAAAACATATACGAAACACATATACACATATGAATTTCTGTGACCCAAACACGGTCGAATAAAGTAAATAAATGAATTTTGAATATGGGAGTCACTTTTGGGGGGCAAATAAGTAAATTAAAAAAAAAAAAGTTTTGCAAACTATACCGTGTGATATATCAAATGAAAGGAATTATTATGAGGGTCTCAAATATTTTTTTTTATAATTTTAAAATAAATTGTTTTAAAGTTATTTAAGAAAATAGACGAAAATTTACCATTCCCCCCCCCCCCCCCCCTTATCTCCGAAACTACTGAACCTAGAATTTTGAAAAAAATACAGGGAACAGGGAAATGTTAAGTTTGTTCTTGGGATAAATTGGTACCAACTACGGAACCCTTCATTGTGCGTGGTCAGACACGCACTTGTCCGGTTTTTTTGTTTCCTAATTTCCCGAAGTAAACAGCAGGATAAAGGCTTCCCTTGTCATGTAGTGCCAAAAAAAGGCTTAATAACCAGTGGATTACAATATTAGCACGTATAGCACTAATAACCATAATATTATTAATAAACCAGACACCACCATATCGCTAACAGTTTAAGGTGACAAGCAGTGAGTGGTAACTAGGTGCTGGCGCGAGATGAATGTGCCTGTATCACACACTGGTGAGCGTGGCTCCATTGTCATTTATTGAAAGCAAACGTGGAGTGTTTTGATTGCAGGGGAATGACGGATTGAGTTTAGTAATGAGCAAGCAAATGTAGAATCAGAATCAGAACTTTATTTGCTATGAATGTAGGTACAGGTATAAGATGTTGTGCATAAATTAAAGAGATCGGTTACAATCTACCTTACGGCGTGCAAATTATTACTTACTTATTTCAAAATATTAATACGTGTACATAAAAACAAAAGAATGTCAACAAAACAAAACATTTTTTTTTTTGAACTAATAACTCCGTACAATCTTAGTGCTGTCAAACTAAAATATAGTTAAGTTGTGTCACTTTAGTCAATTTCAGAATGGGAAATCGTCGTTTGACAGGAATAAACTAAATTTTGGTGTTTTTTAGTCTAGTTTAGTGGCATTTGTGACAAGAGAATCGGCACCAATGTCTCTAAACAGCACACTTTGTCAGAAATCTATATTTATATAGATGGTAACGGAACCCTCGGTGCGCGAATCCAACTCGCTCTTGACCGGTTTTTTAAATATTATGTTTCTTCTTCAACCGGTCCCTCATTACTGAGGATCGTGAACACTGGACCCCTTTAAGCGGACAATCTACCTCCACCTACTCCAGCCCAAAGTTGCCATCACCACCTGCTGAAATATAATGTTTAAACAACGTGTCGTTTTGCATTCTCGTCACAGGGTGTGATACAGAACATCAAACCGAACAACTTTCTCCATGGGACCAACTTCGTAATCGCGAAAAAATTTTCAACTGTCCCATAGAAAACTTCAATACCTATTCGACGCAAATGTATGGGACGGCTGATTATTTTTTCGTGATTACGATGTTGGTGCCATGGAGAAAGTTGATTGGCTTGATGGTCTATACCACACCCTGAAATTTGACGAGGATGCATAACGACACGTTTTATGTAGTTTATCTACTTATACTAATATTAGCCAGACAGTAAGTTGGTGGCGGGTCTGGCAGCCCAGGGAGTGCCAAACGCCCAGTGCCGTCACTCGTGAAGAATTTTTAATTTCACCTCAATGTTTACATCTTCAATTAAAAGTTCGTCACGCATACCGTGAGACAATGGAGGCAGGGAGGCAGGGGCAAGCGTGGAGTCGTCACAGAGCGCAGTGCCGCATTCGGGGGCGCGGGGCGGGGCGTGCTGCGGCCGCGTGCGGCGAGCGTGCGACGCTAACGGGGTTGCCAGATACAGCGGAACGTAGACTTTGTGAGGATTTATTGTATCTGTGAGTTATATTAGAATAAGGAAAAAACCTGAATCTAACATGATATTACATACATAAACTCACGCCTTCTACCCATGGGGGTAGGCAGAAACTACAGAACGCCACCTGCTACGATCTTTACATACTCCTTTTGCCTCGTTTACGTTCATACATCTGGTCAGACATGTACGCCGGTTGCGAGTACTACGCAAAGCACATCACTAATACAAGGTACATAATGTCGATCATGATATTTGAGGTTTTTAATTAATTTATTACTGTGAATGTTGTGTGGCTAAACTTTTTACCTGTACCAATATGCGCTTAACAGGTTTACGCACGGTAAACGAAAAAAAAAACAATAATAATTTAAAAAAAAGTTACAACGTTGGCACCAAACAAGTTTTGGAGAACACCTTTTAAGCAAGAAGTTGCTTGTGTAGGTGACGTCACTGTTCCACTTATCATTAACCAATTAAAGTGTAATTGAGTACTTATAACATTATAAAAAGAAAATAAAATTAAAAATAAGTAGGTATAGTTTTAAAATTAAATGATTGAATAGGCAAACTATAAATTTCGTTAATCTATAGTTTGACTCTTTCATCATTTACAAAGAAAAAGACAACAAACGAGACACAATAGAAGTTTTATTATTAAAACGGCTATAGCCGTAGTGTCCTTGAAAGTGTTAAGATTTTTAAAAAGCTGTACAACAAAGGTAACGTATTGAGACACAGTGCAACATGGAGACAGGCTCAGACAAAAGTTCGTAGCATCGTTCCACTAATAGTGTAACTGATAGTAACTATATAATTACGCAGCTGCAGCCAAGACAGGAAGATCTATAGAAAGAAATTGTACTTACTCGTAGATATAATGATAACACGGCTCATTTAATCTTCACACCTTCCAACAATCAGCGTTAGTCTGCGTCATACAAAACATTTCAATAACAAATTGGTATAATTTTCCCGTCCGGAAAATTGGCGCACTTTTCCGCTGGTATCTAGCAACACTAACTCCCGGCGTGTCTCCGGCAGTCATGCCCCGCGCCGCGCCAGCCACGGCCGCGCTCGCCACCGCCACGCTCGCGGTACTCGCGGCTCTCGTCGGTGAGTTCATTTCGAATTTAGAATCATTCCAACTGTCATTTGTTTTTTTAAATAAATTTTATTTAGGTGGTAGTGACGGTTTGGGATTTTTCAAGGTGGCAATTTTGTTGTGGTTGATTTTATAGAGCGGGTTGTTTTTGTTAAGACAGGTTGTTTTATGATTTCAGTGGATTATGAATGAAAATACATTATAATGGTTACATCACAGGAAGTATACAATATTTTTATTACTGGTGGTTGTTTATTACAGCATTGTTCTAAACATGTACGAATTTACAACACAATAAAAACTAAATATAAAATCTAACCTCACACAAACCGGCATCTGTTTTACGGTTTAAAATGAAACGTAACATTTCGTGCTCAGACGTAGAAATACCGACAATACTCGAGCAGACAATAAACTCAACCTTTCGTACTACTTACTTATGACAACGACCTCTATACAGGATTCCAAACATTTCAATTTTCGAAATTGGAACAGTAAGTAAAAAAGTCTTAAAATTGCCAGCATAAAAATTATTTTGTTTGAATCTTCTTAGAAATGGTAAACAAGGTAATATATATTTTTTTTTAATCGACAATTTATATAAATAATAATACTTAAGCATAAAATTAAAAGCTTCTTCTTCTCAATATTAAAGCCCGTTTTATTACTGCAGTATAAAAAAAGCTTAGTAAAAGAATCACTAGGCGCAATGGAATCTATCTGCATAACAAATGCTGCATACAACTTTCACAAATTGAAACCGGGAACAAACTAAACGAGTTTGTTGCAGCCCTGGCTGATTACATTAAAAACTAAACTTCATTTGAATATGGAACACTTCTACACTGAATTTGGAAAGAGGTTTTATTGTTTTAATGTTTTCTTCTTTTATTTGGGTCAGACTGTAGTTTGGCTATGGATACCGCAGTGGTCCAATTGTTTTTTAAAGCTCAGAGATATTTTTGGGGTAAAATACCTCTTTCCATGGATGTTGAATGTTAAAGAATACTTTGGGATTATGTCAACAGGATACTTTAGGATTTATATACATATTTTTCTGTGTTAACACTTATGTTTGAGAATGCTGGTTAACTTAAAATTGGCGACTGTAAGTTGAAGACTAATAATTATTACCTACGAGTATGCTTATAGCATATTGTATACAGAAGATGTCGGTAAACTTTATAAATAAATAAATAAAGTATAAAAATCTTTGCCTCGTTATATCAGATCATCTTCATGTTTATTTCAAGGCAATGTTAGATAAGACGTTAATAAACATAGTAGTATCACAAGGGCTAGGGGTTAGTTTAGAAAACTGCATTGCTTACATTGAAGTAGTTTGTTCTATTCTATTCTATTTCTTAATTTGTCAAGCAGAGCCGATGTCGATCACTCTGAAAGAAAAAAGGGAAGAAAAAATTAGGAAAACATTACAACTGAGAAAAATCTTTAATTGATACTGTTGAACTCAATGAAGATCTTGTGGGTTTACTGAAGTCATTTGTTTTGAAATAAAAATAACCACCATTATAATCTACCATCGAAATAGTTTGACATTTTGCCCTCGAGAAGTTCATAGCGCGCCAGATTGAAATAACGTTAAAGTCACCTTATTTTGTTCTAACCGTCCTTAGAGAATACTTTATTAATTTTATTCGCTTTATGCATAAAAATTGGGCTACCTACCAAAAAAGAGAAGTGTCCTAATTTCGTGGGATGCCTAAGAATAACTACGGGCTTCATTATGATTTTCTTAATTATGTCCAGACAGGAATATAAGTAGGCTGAAAAGTTTCATCTGTGTTACAGTAGGTAATTGAATGGAGACATTAACATAAACACATAAACATTAGGTAATCTACAGAACGCCACCACCACCACAAACGAAACAAAAGGAGTATGTAAGGATCGTAATCCTTACATACTCCTTTTGCTTCGTTCGTTTGAGACTTTCCTTCAAATCGTATATATTAATGGCAGCAATTACCTAGTAAAAGGTGGATTATAATTCCAGGAGTTTCAATTAATCTCAACACAGCTCTCCTTCCCCGAAAAGAAGCCCTAAGTTAATAATTAAGCGATTCTGATTAACGTTCCCTAGATGTAGGTCAAATTAGCAAGTCTGTCTGTAGGCTATAGGTAAATAAACAAGCCACTAGGCTGGCGAGATTTACCGCAGAACTCCTGTAAACTTGCTTAGACGTTCAACTTCATCTTACCTCCAGAATAGAGGCGCTCTTTGATTAAAAATGCTTCGTTTAATAATTAATTCGGTAAATCTTAGGTTTGAGATTATTTATATTTAATTATCTTTGTTGCTTGTTGTTAGAAACGGTTTGCTATTTTGTTGATTCTTGAGAAATTGTAATTTTATTTAGCTTAAAACAACTGGTATTTGTGTAAACACAAGTTTTAACTTACTGCGGCAAATAACATTACAAATACTGACGGCTTTTACTTAGTTATGATTCAAATATTTTATTTTTCTCGTCCTAACATGTGGTTAAAGGATTAACTATTATTATTAACTTATGTACCTATATTCTTGCAAATAAATATATCATTCAATCATTCATTCATTCATCTTTTAAACGTTCCGTTCCTTTGTATTAATTAATGTTGTTATGAAAAAAAACAATGCACGGCAATAGCCCAAAACTGGTCTTAGAATCTCCTTTACACGCGAGTGAAATCAAAAACAACAATAAAATATAAACATATTCTAACAAGAAATATATAAGAAAGCTAATAAAATTCGTGTCAGTTTTTCCCTCTTATCCCCACTAATGTTATTTCACTCAATCTGTCTCTTACGCGACAATGAAAGACAAATTAAGTGTGTCCACAGTTTTTGTCTAACTTCTGAGATACGAACTGGGTCACCGGGGTTTAGGAAAAGTCCGCAACCCGACACTATTTATTTATTTATTCAATGTTCTTGGTAAATCTTTTAGATTTATTGTTTGTTTTCGTGACTAAACAAAGTCGCTCTTCATTTCATGTCATGTGAATGCTTATTTCTTCTAAACTGCGCAATGTATTTATTCCGGAAGGTTAATGTGTAATACACATTCCTATTAAACTTATATAATAAAAAAATCTCGATGTTTTGTTATGCCGCGGCCACATTCACGGGATGTGCCGTTGAAGGGCGTTACCCGTAGGTTTAACCACCACTTACCGCGATAATTTGACGGCATCTTTATGGCGTTTACGCGCATTGACGTTGACGGTAATGTGGCCCAGGCATTATTGCGTTTTATTTGTGCAGAATAAACAAGTTTTCTTTCTTTCTTTTCTTTCTTTAGTGTACAGTACAACAACGTTAAAAATTCTATCGTTTATCTTCGGAAAAACCGAAATATAGCGAATAAAATGTAACTATCGACCAATAGAAATTGATTTATATTCCCACCTAACTTATTACTACAACGTACATAATTAAAATAGGCATGATGAACAAAATAAATTTTTTTTGCGGTCTTGTAGATTATTAAAAAATATTGGACAAGTATTTTTTCTTACGTAAAAATACGCAATCAAAAGATTACGGTGATAGCATGACGTCACTCCTTGCTAGATTCTATATGTAGTTTGTTAGGGTTCCGTACCTCAAAAGGAAAAATCGGGACCCTTATAGGATCACTCGTCTGTCTGTCGTCTGTCTGTCTGTCCGTCTGTCACAGCCAATTTTCTCCGAATCTAATGGACCGATTAAGTTGAAATTTGGTACACATATGAATTTCTGTGACCCAAACACGGACGGGTAAAGTAAATAAATGAATTTTTAATATAGAGGTCACTTTTGGGGGGCAAATAAGAAAATAAAAAGTTTTGAAAACTACACCATGTGGCATGTCAAATGAAAGGGCTTACTGTGAGAGTCTCAAATATATTTTTTTTTATAATTTTCAAATAAATTGTTTTGAAGTTATTTAAGAAAATAGACGAAAATTGACCATTCCCCCCCCCCACCCGTATCTCCGAAACTACTGAGCCTAAAATTTTGAAAAAAAATACAGAAAATAGATCTTTACCTGTAGATTACAGGAAAACCTATAAGAAGTCTGTGGTCTTAAAATAACATGGTAAATCTATCAATAATGTGAGTACAAACTTACATTTACAGTTGGAATGTATGGGAGAACATGTTTTTCAACTACAATGTTAAGTTTGTTCTTAAGATAAATTCATCCCAACTACGGAACCCTTCATTGTGCGTGGTCCGACACGCACTTGGCCGGTTTTTTACCCAGGCATCATTCCTATTGTTGGTGCGGTGCGCAATGACCCCGCTGGAATTAATAAAATCCACATTAAATCCACATAGAGCTCTATCCATCCCATGAAACAAACATAGAAACTTCAAACCACTTATAAGTTGATTCCCCTTAGTAGAAGGAGTAAACTCCAGAAGTGGGATCATTGTTGAAACTCCGTGATGACGGTATAAAATTCGAATATAATTTAATTCAGTCTTAAGATAATTAAAACAATACTGCCGAAAGTCTTCACGGAGTCTTGTAATTAAATTAATTAATACTTTTCCTTGTACTTTGCTGATTTTCCTTGGTACCTTCTGGTTACTAGAGCAATCAATCTGCCTAGCCTTATCCCAACTGTCTTGAGGTCGGCTTCCAGTCTAACCGGATGCAGCTGAATTACATGGAGTATTTTGCTTGGAGCGACTGCCTATCTGACCTCCACAACCCAGTGACTGGGTAATACGATACCCCTTGGTAAGACTGGTTGTCAGACTTTCGGGCTTCTGACGACCCGTAGCGACTGTCAAAGATCAACGAATGACAGCCGGGACCAACGGCTTAACGTGCTTTCCGAGGCACGGAGGAGTCTCGGTATGTAAAGATGGTCACCCATCCACGGACCAACCCATGCAAACGTAGCTTAACCTGATGAATCGACCCGTGCAGCTGTTATTACTTAGATTCTAGTTACTAGAGCGTATTAGATAATACATAATTATATTCCCGCAAAAGGAATTATTCTTATGATTCTTCGTAAAAGATGGTCAAATCTAAGTTATTTTTTTTTTCTAATTAATAGTGAATGAAAATTATTTGCCATTCACATAAGGGCGAAAATACACATACTTAGCTGGTACAAAACTGTGCAAGTAGCTGGCATCCCATTGTCACATTGATATTGAGAAGTTGTTATGGCACACGGCATGCAAGCTACTTGCATAGTTTTGTATCAGCTGCAGCATGTGTATTTTCCGCCCTAAGGTTTCACAGGCACTGTTATGTATTACTTTTGAAAACAAAACAAAATCATAAAATAACATAAGTAATGTTTTTATTTTTCGAAGGGTTGGGCACATGTGGGGGCAACAAAACAAAAGTTTAAAAATGTGGAAAGTAAGTAATTGCAAAATGATATTCCGTCTTCTAAAAGCTCTATAAGTAGATCTTTTGTTTATAATTTATAAGAACATAATCAGCCGAATGCCGTAAAAAGTATGTTGTGTTTGTTACATTAGGGTAGGTTAAGTTACAACACTATTTTGGCAAAGTGATCAAGTGTGTCATGGCCCACAAACAGCCTGGAGTAACCCATTGCCCTCATTCATGGGATGACAAACAACCTGAATATTATTTCACCCAACGTTACGAAAGTGGAAATCGTAGACAGCATGGCGCCATACCACCGTTGACGTGTGGTCTAAGTTAAATCGAACTAATTTTATACAAGATGATTAAGTACTTAGTAATTTGTGAGCACATGATTGTACTCATGATAAAAAATAACGTATTATTAATTTGCATCGTCTTTTCGTTGCAAAATTTGAGGAAGCATACCACTACAAAACCTATTTCAGCAGAGAAGCATGTTTTTTTCAATACGCTTCCTCGAAAACTGGTTCAAATCGCACTACGATTAGGTTCACAATGCAATATATTTCACACGCGTGCGATTTTTCATTTTCCAACACGTGTGCGGGAATAAAAATTGCCACAGATAACTTATACCTATACTTAGTCCAAATTGGTTCAATGCCTCTATTCACACCGTCTCTATTTGCAGGTGAATGTTTTTTTTTTAAATCTCGGCAAAGAGGTAGGTATGCGTCTTTACGGCGTTAATATTTTTTGAATATTTAATGTTTATAAATAGAATATCATCAAAACCCATGATTATTACAATAAAAAAAAAAGTTTATGAACGTGTAAATTAACATTTATTTGTGTTCTACCTCAAAAATATTTGAATTTTCTATTTTCCATATTAGGCTGTTTATGTGCTTTATACCTTTGCTTCTCCTACAACCTGGCGAAAGCAAAGCGCGGAAAAAAAAGAAAATTTAAATCATAGTTTCCTAATAATTCATGACAAAAATATTTTTCGTTATTTTATTTTATTTCTTTAAAAGTGTATTGAAAAACGTCGTTTGATACACGTGGACATTTTTTACTGCAGTTCTCGGCTCAAAAACAACCTCGCTTACGGCTCGGGTGTTAATTCCGCCTCGAATGCAATAACAAAAATTCTCCACTTGTATCAAAATGTACTATTTATTACTGACTTCTGAAACATACCCCATATGCCTGTCAATAGGGATAAATAGTGGCAAATCAATATGTGTTATAAAATATCTTTCAGCAGGCCATACACGTTACCATAATACTTGCGCAAAATTGAACTTGCACAAGTATACATTAACGTGTGTGGAATAGATTAGCACAAGTATCCGAGTCATTCGCTGTCACGCAAACTTGTGCAAGTATGTCGTAAAGCCGTGTACGCACGAACGAACAAAACATGGTGAACACGAACATCAATCACGGAATATTTTAAAGCCGTATACGCACGAACGAACAAAAACATGGTAAACACGAACATCGAACACTTTAAATGTTCAAAAGGGTCCTGAGTTTCTTCAAATGATCCGTGATCGATGTTCGTGTTCACCATGTTTTGTTCGTTTGTGCGTACACGGCTGAAAAAACTCAGGACTCTTTTGTTAAAGTGTTCGATGTTCGTGTTCACCATGTTTTTGTTCGTTCGTGCGTCCACGGATCTACGTGATCGATGTCCTTTTTCACCATGTTTCGTTCGTTCGTGCGTACACGGCTTAAGTGTATGGGTACCACAAACTAGATATTCGCATCATAACTAAGTATTACCGTACTGTATAACAGGTCCGTGGAACCAAGTAAATCAGCCATGGTTCTTCTCTTCACAGATAAACAAAGACTTTTCCCTGACATTCAGACTGTTTACGTTACGTTACATAATCACATTAATGCTCCAGCGTTTATTTACAAGCAATATTGCATTAGTTACCTGGTAATTGAATTTACTCAAGATTCTTTGTTCAATTGGATTACAAGATATGATTTGTTGTGGCATCTTAGAACATCGACAGAGTTATAGGTAAACAATTTTGAAGGTGCATTTTATAGCCAACAAGAAGTGTAAAACTTCTTCATTTATCTTTCTTCATTTTCAGTATTTTTCATCTTCTTTTGTTTTATTCTCTTAGCTGACATCTCTCTACAGGCTAAAATAAATATTTTATGATATTTTAATTATTTGCTTGCTTATGTCTAACCGTCTGTGTGTCTAACAGTCACAGCTAACAATGCATCCACAGTTTTAAGACTGAATGCACAATTGGCGCAGTGGCTATGCGGCATGCATTTGTAGCAAGTTCGGTTCCCACATTGAATAATTGAACTGAAAATATTAGTTCCGGGTCTGGCTGTTTGTATACAG
Organism: Cosmia pyralina; assembly: GCA_946251885.1. NCBI lineage: Eukaryota > Metazoa > Arthropoda > Insecta > Lepidoptera > Noctuidae > Cosmia > Cosmia pyralina. The sequence continues at coordinate 2,377,730 of OX276358.1, read as the reverse complement.
GGTGTAAGTATAAACAGTCGCAATCTTTTAAGGGGTCATTGAACTCATCATTATGAGCAACTTTTACTGTGGGACCAAACCTGAAAGCGCGAAAAAAAAATCTGCTGTTCCCTACATTTTAACGAATTATTTGAACATAAATTTACTGAACAGCTGATTTATTTTCGTTATTTCAGGTTTGGTCCCATAGTAAAAGTTGTTCATAATGATGAGTACAATGACCTGTTAAAATGTTCCCACTGTTTACACTTACACTTAGTGTATAGGTAAAATAACACACGGTAAAATATAGAGTAGAATACTCATTATTATGAACACCATTAAATTAACAGATATCAAGATAACTGTTTAAGAGGAACAAAAATCCATTGGTATATTGTCTCAATGAATTGGTGATCCTCATAAAAAAAGAAAGCTTTACTTGTGGGTGACTCAAAACACGATTCAGGTTAGTAACTCTTGTTAGTAACAAGAGGTGAGCCAGCAGTTTTACGCCATTCTATAGTCACCAGTCTTCAAGCCCAGCGTGATGATTAATGCATTAGTCCATCCCCAAGACGGTGTAGCCATCGATCGTTGACCTTAGAAGTTATAGAGAGGCTTGGAAAAGGATACCGCCATTTAAGAGTATTTCTCACTGATTATATACAAGTACGCTGGATTCTTAGATTCATTCTATACTCTAAGGCTGGATTATCAAGCATCAGTCAATGTATATTGTATGTCATCACTATGACTGAACATTGTTTCCCAAAATACAAGCTCTAGCTTAGTTTGGGAATCAATATCAGCATGTATTGTACTATACATTTCAGTTGTTACCCGCTTTAGCCTGCAAATTTGTGAATGTACCTGGTATCAATTATATACACTACAAAAAAATGACAGTTGATTTTAGTGCCGATTCAAAGCGGGCGTCTCAGAAACTAAAATTGACAAATTGTTACAAATGGCCGACGTGTTGTTTTGGTACGTCTCTCTCTGATGTTTTAGGTCTAAATCGTGAAATAAGATTTGTTTTGTGATTTTTGTGTTTACTGCGTGACATTTAGAACATTTTTGTCACGAGAATATTAGCATTTTGTAAAATTCGATATCTTAAAGGCAGCAGAATAACCTTCCACAATATTTCCATCTCAAATGTCAAAAAATCAATGTATTATTAGTTCCATGGACGCTCACTTATCTATCAGCGCCAAAATGGCGAAAATCAAATATCTTCATTTTAACATCGATATTATGAAGTCCAGCATACTTGTACACGTATTAGAGGTAAGTGTTACGAAACGTGTCACAGTAGCCAGGGGTTAAAAATTGAGCTGTAAACCTTTTGAGAAAAGATTAATACTTATTAATGTTTTATTTTTATTTTATGTTAAAGTCTCTTCTTTATATTTTAACAGCTCTTCCAATATTTGTCAAACATGAAAGAACTTTACTACGTCGCTGACGTCCACAATCCATTGGCCAATAAAAATGCAAATATATTTACGACTTGCTAACGTTAAAATGTCCGATAAAATAAAATTATTATGGAGTAGGTGCTCTCCGTTTTATTACATAAAAGCTATTGATTGCTGTTACTCGTATTTGAAACTGAAAAAAATTGATTTATCAGACATCTTTGATATGATCCTATTAAATTCATTGGTTTCGCTAAGTAATAACAGCGAAACGGGTCGATCCATCAGGTTATGCTTGCCGGGGTTGGTCCGTGGATGAGTTACCATCTTTACATACCAAGACTCCTAAGTTCCTCAGAAAGCACGTTAAGCCGTTGGTCCCGGCTGTCATTCGTGGATCTTTGACAGTCGTTACGGGTCGTCAGAAGCCCGAAAGTCTGACAACCAGTCTTACCAAGGGGTATCGTATTGCCCTGTTACTGGGTTGTCGAGGTCAGACAGGCAGTCGCTTCATGTAAAATACTGGTATTCAGCTGCATCCGTTTAGTCTGGAAGCCGACCCTAATATCGTTGGGAAAAGGCTAGGCAGATTGGTTGGTTTTTATCGGTAAACGTTAATCTAACACAACCAATACATTTGTCCTCCATTCGAACTGTCCACTGGGTCTCGGAAGGCATCACTGCGCTGTTTCCGTCACTATTACCTGCCACTATATTACTGCTGTAAACTTTAGCCGGTTCCTAACATGCTAAACGAAGCTTTGGAAAGTGCCAACTTAAGGCGTTACCGTGAACCTTCTTAAAGCTCAGTTTAATAATGGCTAATTAGTAGCCGGAAGAGTACGTCCAAAGTAGGTTACCTACTTCATTACATGGTAACGCTATATTACAAAAACTTAATTAACTATGTACTTCTAGCAGGCATAATAGTGTAAATTAAACGATTTCAAGATTCTTGTCAAGCTTTTTAAACTACATGTAAGTGTAAATATATGGGTAGTATGAAATAACTTTTACACTAGGACATAAAACTCTTAGGGCTAATTTTTCATGAAGATAACTTTTATCTGAAGAATAAATATGACAGTTTGATATATTTTCTATACAATAGCTATCAAACCGCCATATTTATTCCATAAATAAAAGTTATCTGACGATTGAAAAATTAGCGCTTAGCTGGATGTTTGTAAGTACCTACTAGATATAGCATTTGTCATAGGTAGATGTTATCATAACATTAGGCAGGCACTACATGCATAGTACATACTAATTCCATATGCAGGCATTAAGACAGCTGTTATAATAATAATAATAAATTATGTCCAGAAAAGAGGGGGGCAGAGGATTAATTGAAATATCACACTTGCACAAAAGACAAATAATAAACCTAAAACAATTTTTCAATAGGAAGAAGAATACCAGCCAATTACACAAAACAATAGTAGAGATAGATAAAAAATATACACCACTGAACCTTAGCGAAGACAATATTGAAACAATAGATAAAGCTAGACATATAGAAGAGATACATAAAAAATGGAGACAGAAATGAATGATGAATGAATGATGGATGGCTGGAATTGAGTGGATTATTTCCGGAAACCGAAGGATTTATGCTAGCCATTCAAGATCAGATCATAAACACCAAAAATTATAGAAAATTTATAATTAAAGATAACACAATAAGAAGCAATTTATGCAGAAAGTGCCACAGCAAACCGGAAACTATACAAAACATCACAGGAGCTTGAGCATCACTTACCCAAAATGATTACACTCATAGACACAATCAACTTGTTAATATTATACACCAAAAACTCGCAACAAAACACAATCTCATGCAGGATCCTTATACACCATACTAAAAATACTCACCTAGGGCTGCATTGGAAAACCAATCTTACAAATTATATTATGACCGTACTATAATTACTGATAATTTTGGATTGGACCCCGTCACTGCTGACATCTCTTTGAGGCGCGCGTGGAACACAACGCGCCGTCGAGCCGGGCCTGGTCCTTACCGGACGGCGAGCTGCCCATTACTCGTCGTCCGCAAGCCCGCGGACATAGGATCCATGTCTGAAATGGTCTTTTGAGGAAACAACCACACAAATTTGAGTGGATTTGTCCAGTCAGTGCATGTATTTGTTAATAATCGTGCAGCTCAACTCAGGATTTAAGAAGCTCAACAACTCGACGAACAATACCAAAGAAAGGAATTTGGGTAGGTGGCATAAAAAATGCTAGATCATCAATAAAAATAGAACAGAAAAAAAAATGATCCACATAGCTCTCACATTCACAATAATTAAATTAGGTAATAAATACTTTTTGTAGCAAATGTTTGTCATTTTGTATAATATACGTGTCGTTTTGCATCCTCGTCAAATTTCAACAGAACATCAAACCGAACAACTTTCTCCATGGGACCAACATCGTATTCGCGAAAAAATTATCAACACTTCCATAAAAAACTCCAATACCTACGCGACGCAAATGTATGGGACGGCTGATTATTTTTTCGCGATTACGATGTTGGTGTCATGGAAAAAGTTGTACGGTTTGATGGTCTATACCACACCCTTAAATTTGACGAGGATGCAAAACGACACGTTGTATAATAACGATTTTGCATAATAACTAAAATTACAAGTTTTACAGCTCACCTCACCTTAGTTTCACGGTGATATTTTTACAGAATACCACTGCAGTAAACTGAACGAGATTGTTAGTATGAAAAGATGGCTGAATTTTAAATGAAGTAAAACAGCTGTAGCCAGTAACGTAACGTAATAAGCCCACGCAATTTCGAATCTTCTATCCTGCCAAACCCCAAGAGGAACACGCGCGATGTTACTCTATGTAAATATTTTGATTATCCTTACAAAAGAAAAAGTTTATCTAGCTAAGGAAACCGGGTGAAATGTAACAAATGTGTGTGTAGGCAGGGTGCCAGCGTTTGTTTCTGCGGATGTTTGTGCCAATGTCACACACACACACTCAATGGATTAGTGGGTACGCTTCTTTCAATGGAAGGAAAATATAGCATTTTCACTCTCTATTAGGGTTCCCTACCAAAATGGTAACAAAAAGGAACCCTTATGATGCGACTCAGTCTGTCTGTCCGTCTGTCACAGCTGGATATCTCAAGAACTACTAATGCTATCAACTTGAAATTTGGAACAGTTTTAGATGACGTTTGCCCAACTATTTTGCAAATAAGAAAGATTTTTTTTTTATTTTGCAACAGGTAGGTAGGTACTGAAAGGGGTTCTCAAAAATTCGTAGTGGGGCTACTAAGGCACGGGGGTATCATATAAAAAAGCGCTGTTTGCACTTTCTCAAACATTTTTTTTTCTTTTTTTTAGGCCGCATAATTTTCGACTTTTGATGAAAAATGTAAAAAAAACACCGCCCCTTATCTCCGAAGTTTGCATAGAGAAACATCAGAAATTATTCTATATGATAGAAGTTTATGTAAAGATTACAGGAAAAATAAAACGATGTCTCTAAATAGCACACTTTTTCAGAAATCATCAGCAAAAATTACATATATGTACGGAACCCTCGGTGTACGAGTCCGACTCGCTCTTGACCGGTTTTCTGACTATCAAACTTTATCCTATGGATGAAGACGTCACTTGTCTATTACCTACAACCAGTGGCGGATTTACCAGCAGGCTGAGACTGAGTAGACTTGAGCCTAAGGCGACACATTTTAGGGGCGGCTTTGGAGCCCATTGTGTCACCCTATGTAAAATTTCTACAGTAAGGTATATCTGTAATTCGTATGGCGTACATAATAAAGACTATTCAAAGCTTCTCCCTTTATTTCGTAACACACTATCAATCGGAATCGGTTTCATTTTGACAGTTCAACAACATTCATTGCGTTATTTACGGTGTTGACAAGACAAATTTTTCGAAAATATATAGGAAGCATGAATAAGCTTCAAAATCATTCCGATTCCGATCGATAGTGATGAGATGCAATTAGGGTGCTGCCGTGTGATTCTGTAAGACCTCATTCTAAACTTCGAATCTGAATCCGCTGTGAGTTTCTTGATTGGCATTCTAAAAACTCGGTTGATAATTCGAATTTACACTAGCGCTACCCTTGCGAGTGATGTGTCAGCGAGTTGAACTAAATTGACCGTAAGAATTTGACAGATAAAGTGTGAGATGACGTAAGCATTCAGTAAGGTAATTCCCCCGTCACTTCGACGCTCACTTCGCACTCGAACCCGATTCAAAGTGTCAAATAAAAATAATATATTTTACGAGTGAGAGTGTTAGCGATGTGTGATGCGAGTTGTTGTTTGAATTTTACAGAATCGACGTACTCCATGAATGGAGGAGCTCGTGGCTAAGTAATAACAGCCGCACGGGTCGATCCATCAGGTTAAGCTACGCTTGCCAGGGTTGGTCCGTGGATGGGTGACCATCTTTACATACCGAGACTCCTCCGTGCCTCGGAAAGCACGTTAAGCCGTTGGTCCCGGCTGTCATTCGTGGATCTTTGACAGTCGTTACGGGTCGTCAGAAGCCCGAAAGTCTGACAATCAGTCTTACCAAGGGGTATCGTATTACCCAGTTAATGGGTTGTGGAGGTCAGATAGGCAGTCGCTCCATGTAAAATAATGGTATTCAGCAGCATCCGGTTAGACTGGAAGCCGACCCCAACATAGTTGGGAAAAGGCAAGGCAGATTGATTGACGTACTCCATGAATAATCTAAACACCTCTATATTACTTCCAATTCATCCCTGCACCAAATCACATAAACATTTCTTTTCAATTATCCATTCACTTCACTTCCTTCGAATCACAATATCCCATACATTTGTATCTTTTTTTTGCAAATCTACGACAAACCGTCGGGAAGCAAGATTTATTCGGCAGAGGTCATGTGAGGCGATCTACCCAATACAGTACCGAAGAGAAATATATTTCGTTGCAGTGCAGTATTCTTGATTTGTATCGTCTGTTGTAACAGAAGGAACTTTGATTTATTGAGGCAATGAATTCAAGATAGTGTTCTGGTTTTATGTCTTTCTTACTGATTTATATTTCTGTGTATTTCTTTATCAAACAACTGTTTGAATTGTTTGTTTGGTAATTTGGTGTGCTACAACTGCTAACGTTTACACTGAGCTGACTAACTTTGCTTCGTTTTGTGCTGATGTGAAAAACAACGGAAAAACTTCGAGATTTCTGTCGCTATCACCTGTCTAATCATATTCAGTTTCTTACTTAGGTTTCCTATGAATAAAATGTAAAAAAAAACTCCGATTAATTGATTAATACTCTGCCAAATGCATGACCGTGTTTAACCGACTTCAAAAAAGGATGAGGTTATATGTTCGTCTGTATGTATTTTTTTATGCATGGTCATCGATATTTACGTCAATACTATTTTATTCTTTATGAGAAAAATCTAAAAATATATTATTTAGATAGCTTAGGCAAAAAGCAGTCGGAAAATGTTAGTTTTAGTTCATAAAATAACAATATAAATTTTAAAATTCAGTTCAAAGTTTTCAGTTTTTTTAATCTGTTTTCTAACACCATGAAAGTAGCCGCCATCTTATTACGTTATACGGTTGTGTAAATTAAAAAGTGTCAATGTCAACTATCAACTGTCAATACGTTGATCGTATAAAAAGTGTTCATGTGACGTCATGACCACGGAGCAATATGGCGTCCACTGCGTCCAGCGTTTTCGTCAAATTACGCGCGAAATTTGAAAATGTAAAATTTTAATGCATTTTTATGGCACTTATCGATTGAATAAAAATTTTGTGTTTTTTTTTTTTTAGTGGCTTATTAGCACTATATAATCTAATTGAGACACTTTTCTAAAATGGGTGTAATACCCTATTGTGGACCAATTTTGAAAATTCTTTTTTCATTTGGTAGAATCGAAAGCTTGCGCGTTGGTTTCATATAAATAGATATAATAGCTTTGTTTGGGTAGTTTTTGAGTTAGCTTTGATAATAAGTATTTAATCCACTTTATTTATCTTGATGATATTGTAATGTTATCCTGTCACTGTTATTTACATAGCAAGGTTTACGAATTGGTGTACCATTATTAAAAAGTGAAAAATTACTTTAATTTTGGAAGTCGGAGCAAAAAACTAAAAGACAGACCCAAAGACATGGTTGTTTTTAAATTTCAAACTTTTTTGAGAGCGTCTTTCCTTTTGGTCATCATTATTGTACCGCTCACAACACTGCTACAAATGTACACAAAAACCCTTTTACATGTAAACCAACACAACTTAACCCCCACAACTTAACCCCCACAATGGTCCTAGTAATGTATGCGGAACCTTAACACAGTTTTTACGATCATGTCAGGTTAGGAAAGAAGCTTGATTTCTGGCCAATGTTAACATTTTATGGAGGCATTATTATTGAGGACACGAATCCCTATTTTCTTACTTTCCGTGTTTTTACTTATGCGTGTGTAGTTTGAAAATTATGAATATGTATTCATTGGTAACGTCAACACACTTCCGAAGATACTGTTTTTAAAGACGATGATATACAAAGAGAAAAAAAAAATTAGGTATTCAAAACAAATATTTGCTTGGCGTTTGGCGGTTATAAATTGTTATACGCAAGTATATACAAGTAGGTTTACCATTCCCAAATTTTGAAAAGTCCTGGCAAAAAGCTGGACATTTGCAAAAAATTAACAAGTTAGCTTTTTCATCTTACATTTACCTGTCAACTTAATATGTCTTGTATTATAAGAATGTAATATCTAGATACATAAACATTTTTTTTTTCAGTAGAAAAAAAAAATAACATTCTATTTTAAAAAAAACCAGAAGTCGAAAATTCGAGCCTAGCCCGGACTGGGGACCAACGAGCCGGACCTGTCTAGACAAAACTGGACGGATGGTATACACAAGACATTATTTTAGCTCTTTTCATTACCACATATTAAGCTACGTACCTTTAGCTTAATATGTGGTAAAATGGTCTGTGATTGTAAGTATTATGTATTTTGCTCGTAGCACAGTACACATATTAGCACAAGTACAGAAGATTCACTCCGCAAAATCATTTAAATAAATTGCGACTCTTGCTTTGACCCAATACAGTGCAATTCAGGTCGCACAGCATTAATTACCTAAAGTACCTAAGTATATTCACCTAGAAGTTGCCTCTCTTTCTATCGCGTAACTCTTATAATCTTTTGATTCGTTAGGGTTGTGTATAAGCCGCCGGGGTCGCGGGTAGTTCGAAAGAGATACCGTGGCCCTGGCACGGGCAACTGAAGGATCATGGGTGGGTTTTAGTCAGTAAAAGTCTGACACGCCCTCCCGCTCTGCCCAGAGCGGGAGACGTCATTTGATGATTTCCCATCCACAAAAAAAAAAAAAAAAAAGGGTTGTGTATAAAACATACATTTTCTAGTATGGTAATTCTTTGTATTTGATGTGGCAACTCCACACCATATTGTCTGGCTCTCTGTCAAAAACCATAAAAAACTATGTAACGCGCTCCTACAGAAATAAAGGTGAATCAATAGTTCCACCGCAGTAATTTCATTTATACATTTTCCATTGTGTTATTCAGTTGTCTTCTTTTACGACTCGGCGCGTGAGTGAATAAAAGTATCGAACTAACGAGCCCACACTGAATTAACCCGACAAGTCGAGCCCGCCGCGTACTTGTAGCTTCATACCTAAAATGCGGAGTGCGCCTGGCCTGCTCGTAGCTAAAACCTAATCCAAATCTTACCCGGCTAAAAACTAATCCCTACCCAAAGGTATTGTAAAAAGCTGACCAGTGGACATCTAAATCCACCTTAAAAGAATAGGTAACCGCACTGAAGTTATATTTTTTGCACTGAATGAGAATGTCAGAAATTAAAAAAATAGGATGACGCAACAAAATTTAAAATTTATGACCTGTATTGGTATGGTATTCATGTAAGCAGATTAATTAGAGAAATATGCAATAGTATATAATTATTCAACTAATTACCAATACTTCGTTCTGAATGAATTAGCTAACAAACTAGGTAACTAAAAATATACAAAAACAACAGGACACACGAAATATTCCTCCACATCGCTAACTCCCGAAAACGTGCATATATGTACCTAGGTAGGTTATGTATTATGTAGGTGCTAGCATCCTACAGTAGTGCTATTCTGTAAACATCTCACCGTGATAACTCAGGTGAAGTGAGCGTGAAGTGAGCTGTCATTCCACCTGATGCTAGGGGTTGACACTATTGACAGCTCACTTTAAGATCACTTCACTCATGTTTTCACGGTGAGATATTTACTGAATAGCACTACTATTCCTGCTTCAGATAATGTTATAAATAATGCGAAAGTTTTGTTATTGGATGAATCACAACAGAACGGCTGAACGGATCTGGATGAAATTTGGCACAGAAATAGATTATAGTCTGAAATAGCACTTAGGCTACTTTTTATCCCGGTAGTACCTACGTTCCCGTGGGATAATTTCCGATACGCACGCGGGCGAAGCTGCTGGCAAAAGCTAGTATGTAGATACATAAATTACCTACGTTGCATCACGTATCACACTTTATTTTTATTGGCAGATCGGAACAGCCTTGCCGCGAGCTCTACCTACGTAATTTCACATCTTATTATTCACATTTCAATACTAAACTGAATCAGATTTATTCCGGCACGTCAGTTGAAACAATCATATTTCCGACGAAAATGCCAACGTTATTTGTTTGGAATATACAGTTCAGTTGATTTTTGTAGAGATTTTAACAATGCGATTTGTATTTATTCGAATCGGTGTTCCATGTAACACAAAATAGCTTGGCAACTGATAGAAATCCGACGACTGACAAAATAGTTGTACTATACATACTGTGAGCTTTTAAACTATGTAAATACTAGCTTCCGCCCGTTGCTTCGCTCGCGTGGTATGTTGATAAAAAAGTAGCCTATGTCCTATTCCAGGTCATGGTCTACCCGTGTGCCAAATTTTATGGAAATCCGTTCGGCCGTTTTAGCGTGAAAGCGTTACAAACAAACAAACCAACTCACTTTCGCATTATTTCATAATATGTATAAGTTGGGATTAACCTGTAATTTGTTAATCTATCTTTTATAAACATATGTTTAAATAAAAACGAAATACGGTTTGGTGGTAAGCGCATCATTTGAAACGGCTCGATCGATTTGGCTATTTTTTGTTTTGAAAATATTCCTGATATTCCGAATTAGGTTTTTATAGAAAAAAATATTAGAAAAATTGTCCAGAAAATAGGAAAATTCGGATAAAATTTAAAGTGTTTGGTTCTATGGGATTTTTATAAGAACTAGAACATTCCATTGTTTTGACAGGGCCAATGTCTGTCGGGTCAGCTACAAATAGTTTGCCATTGGTCATATTTAATCACGTCTTTTTCTTTTATCTTTTGAGAGTATTTATTTGTACGAATGTACGCGAAGTCTAAATGAGACACCCAGATTGCATGGAGTCCTGCCATTCTTCTTTTCATCGACAGTTTTCTTCACAACATTTTCCCGAACTATTTCTATGATGAAATTACTTTCCGTGATAGAAAAAGATAACAACATACAATCTGGTGAAGGAAAAGCTTATTTTAAAACTCCAGCGAACTACAGTTTATGTAACGTAGTCTATGAACTTCATATTCTGTTACGCTTAAGGAACTTAGAATCGAGTGAGTTTCAATGAAACTATGAAGAAGATAAAAGCAACATTACCTATGTCTCACTATTTTCATAAGTACTAACTCAACTTTTTATCTCGCTTGCACGATACTGCTCGCGGACCGAGTGAGAGCAAGACTGAGTGCGGTGCTGGGCGTCGATAGTTTAGGTAATTGCTTTTTACGGTGAAAATAATGGTAATTTGAAAAAAAATTAAAAACTTAAGACCTGCTTTATAGTAATATGCAAAGTTTCATGATCCAATTTGAAGTATGTTTTGATTACCAGCGGTTTATTGTTCGATTTGGAGGTAACTTTCAATTTTTTTTTTATCAAGAAAATTATATGGAATCGTGCTTTCGTCAAACATAGTACTTAACATTAATCCTCAACTTGACCGTATTTGCCGAGTTATTTATTTATTTATCCTCCAACTGGAACGCCGTATAGCAATTACACCAACAGAGCAAAAAATTACTTCATGTGCTGCTTTCCATCCATCCTGTGCGCGCTGGACATCGAACGGGCGGCCATGGCTCACCCACGCTTACGCTGTCACGCAGCGTCAAGACACTTCTCCTTATTTCCATAACTCCATCCATATTGCGCACATTCATTGCGATATTATTGAGACTCAATGAATTTTTCAAAATAAATACATTTACATTGAAAAGAAATGAAAAATTTTGATGTGTCATCCTGCCTGACAGATGACGGGGCAGTTATAAAAATATATATTTATTTAAAAATTAATGCTGCAGTATTTTCGACATAACGGAGGATCATGCTAAGCCATTTGAGGTAGTATAGGCTCTTAAGAAACTGCACCTCCCTTCCATAATTCCAAGGGTTTAGTCTCTTATTTTGGTAGGATTCAATTGATGAAAAATCATTAAAACTGTAACCAGTTTTCCGCAAGTATCTCATGCTACGAATACAAGAAGAGCCGTCAGAAAAAAAAATTGCAATTCATTCTACTCAATTACATAAGCTTTCATCGATTCGTCATTCGTCAGGTAGGTAGGTACTCATTACTTACCGAAGGCATCAGATCCATCACACTTCTGCCATCTCCAACATAATCAAAGGAACATTGGCACTGCTTTCCTTGAAAACTTGTATTCCTCTGTGTACATTTAAGCCCTGAAATAATAATATGATGAATCTGTTACCCTCATGCATCAATAAATAACACTGAGGTCGGTTTATGTCCCATTGTCCTTTATAGAGAGCCTCGGTTGTATAATTACCGGGCGGGGGCAATCAATGAATAATCTAATCAGGTTTGCCTCACTGGGGATCGGGGTCGTTACGCGACAAATTGACGGTGTGCCTGTGATGGCTTAGAGATGTTTTAATTAATTATTCTGGTTGATTGGCGATTCTATTGACACAATTAGCTGTTGTTTAGTCCTTACTTCTTCCTGTTGATTATGGATGCTCTGACGTCAAATCTACAGGAAGAGACACCCTGGTGCATGCTGTTTGCCGATGACATTGTTCTTGTCAGCGAAGATGTACCTGAGATTCGGAGCAGATTGGAGAAATGGCAACAGAAACTGAAGAATGTTGGCTTGAAAATCAGCAGAACCAAAACTGAATATATGTTCTGCGATTTCGGCGGTATCTCCAGTTCTGGAGCCATAGCGCTTAATGGTGCGCTTCTCCCAGTCTGCTCCGACTTTCGGTATCTCGGTTCACTCGTGCAAAGCGATGGCGAAGTAGATCGGACGGTTAAGCATAGGATTAACACTGGATGGATGAAATGGCGGCAGGTCACGGGAACAATCTGCGACTCCCGCATTCCCCTTAAACTTAAGGGGAAGATATATAAAACAATGGTTAGACCTGCTGTCTTGTATGGATCAGAATGTTGGGCCACAAAAGGGATGAATGAAAAGCAATTGCATGCAGCTGAGATGAGAATGCTAAGAGGGATGTGTGGTGTTACACGAATGGATAGAATAAGATATGAGTACATAAGAGGAAGTCTGAAAGTGGCACCGGTGACTGAAAAGTTGTGCGGAAGTCGGTTGTCATGGTATGGGCATGTGATGCGGAGGAGTGAGGAAAATGTCGTGAGGAAAGTTTTGAGTATGAATGTCGATGGCTATAAGAGTAGGGGAAGACCAAAGAAACGATGGATGGATTGTGTGAAAGATGACATGGCTAGAAAGGGGGTGACTACCGAGATGACGAATAATAGAGAAGTATGGAAAAAAAGGACATGTTGCGCCGACCCCAAATAGATTGGAATAAGGGCAGAAGAATGATGCATGATGATGAATTAGCTGTTGTTTTAAACAAACTGAGTTAGATCCGCTCAGGGTAGAGTTTTGAAAAGTTTTAAAATGCACCTCTGTTCTAGTCTCTACACCATTGATAAATTAGAGGAAGATATGTTACGCGCTAACATTGCAATCACTAAACCTGGACTCCGATTACGACTAGATGCACCGAAACTTGCACATCTGTTATGATCACAGTCGCAAACCTACCGATAGACAAGAACAGAGATAGGAGCCGGCGCTGTCGAGCAAGCGAAATCGCGTTAGCCGCCGAATGTTTACGATTATGAATGACATTGCATGTCTATCTTGCTCTCACAAACATGGCGAAGCAAACATTAAATATTATTATAATTTTCAACAAATTATATTTCTGGCTGTACGAGTGAAAAGTAATCCCGTTGAACTTGTTTTTGGTTTTTGAACTATTTGTGCACAATTTGAAAACACAGGAAGGCATTATTGCAGTATATTTAGACGATTATGATAATTTTACTTAACTTGCTATACATGTGCTACACAAACGCCAGTTTGATTGTGACTAATGTCAATTTTGTGCGTTAGCACAATTTATGAGGTCCACGTCGAAGAGCGCGAACCACATCTTCCTAATTTATACATCAATGCTCTACACCCTCTAAATTACCTTTAGCAGTTTTTAACTGTGTGTCGTCAGCCAGTCCAATCAGGATTTGCCATTCAGAAGGCAGCTACTTTTCATATATCGTGGTGAATAATGATTTTTCTCAATTTAAGTAGTGCATTTTAGGTCAATTCACAAAATGGAGGAAAATACGCCATTATGAGGAAACTACTCTGTTTTTCCCCAAACACGTCAAACGCACCATACATATTAGGGGACATGGTCCGTTCTACCGGAGATCCCGGATCCTCAATTGTTGTATGGTATGGACGGACTCGTGGCATTTTTGAAACGAAAATAAGCAATTCTAAAAGGAATTTCTAAATAAAATTATTGCGATTAAACAAACGTCATTTCCCCAAAAGCGTTCCAACTAGACTGATGTATTTTTGATACTTGTGCCACAGTCGAATTCTCATTAATCACACAACTTGAGCAAGAACTTCGTAATAAGTTTCGCTAGATGTCGCTATGTCCCGAATTCTGACAAAGAATGCGTGTTCACCAAGTTTTCCTTTGTTAAGCGTACGGCCAATTTTCTTGATCGTGACGCGGAATTTTTTGATTTTTGCCTCCGGAGCTCGCTGGATATTGCTAAGTTTTTTATTATAATCATGTCATACCTGTACATAGTTGGTGAGGGTGCCTGCCGTCTTGCCAAAAAGGTTTTGACAAAATTTCATTACCCAAACAAATTTTAGCAACCTTTTTTTATACCATTGCAATATTTCGAATGATTTTAGTACGCATATTTTCATTTGGTCAAATTTTTACTTGGCAAAATATTACTAAGTATAATGTCATTATGGAATTTGGTCTTTAATCAAATGATTTATTACAGCAAACAATCTTCAGACAATAAACGTTTGGTGAAATGATTTGTTAAGACAAAAAATATTAAGGCAAAAATAAGATTTTTAGACATTTGACTTGCTGGTTAAATTTGATGTCTTTTGCGTACTTCTTTGTAAGTTTTTGTGCTTGAATTTGTCTGAAACAAGTCAAATTTATGGTTACTTGATATTAGTTTATTTATGGAAGTAGTTAGAGTAGGTTAAGTAATTATTTTAAAAAAATGGTTAGGTTAGGTTAGGTTAAAACTGTGACCTCCTACGCACGAGCCGAGCGAGCGAAGCGAGCGGTGCCGCGGTAGCGGCCGGCGAGTACCAGACACGACTTGCATTAATAGAAAAAAATATATTGTTTTTAGTAGGTTATCCGGAACTCAACAATTTAGATTAGGTTAATTTCTTCTCGGACGAGTACTTCGACGCCTAAGTGTCCTTTTGTTTTGTATTTATTTGTATAGTTAGTTAGTTAGTCATTTACGTTAAAAAATATTTCTACTGTTTGATAAGTTTGTTGAATATTTCTTCTTTAAAATAAATGGGTAGGTTAGGTTAGGTTAAAACTGTGACCTCCTACGCACGAGCCGAGCGAGCGAAGCGAGCGGTGCCGCGGCAGCGGCCGGCGAGTGCCAGAAACGACTTGCATTAATAGAAAAAAGAGATTGTTTTTAGTAGGTTACCCGGAACTGAATTATTTAGATTAGGTTAATTACTTATTTTTAAAAAATGGTTAGGTTAGGTTAAAAATGTGACCTACTACCTACTGTGCCAGGAACGACTACATTATATAGAAAAAAAAAGAGCACACATTGAGCGCCATTTATGATTTACCTCCTATCCACTTAGTAGTTCACATTTTTGTCATTGAAGTTTGACTGAATAGGAAAGGGTGAATTGAAAACTGACGATACTAAATAAGTATTTGGCTTATTTGATTTTGCATAAAAACTGTTATTCCAAATGAAATATTTGACTAAATAAAAAATGTTAGAAGTACTAGTTGGTAAACAAGTTATAGTTTAAACGTTCATTTGCCAAACATTAGGTTTGCGTTACAACTTTTTGTGAATAGATTTTTTGCTAAATAATAATTTGGCAAATGAAATTATGCGAAAAATTTTTTGGGAAGTGAAAATTTGTCAAATTCCTTTTAGTCAAACAAGGGAGACCCAGTTGGTGAAGGTAAAGAAAGTCAAAGAAAACTAATGTTGCATTCATATTCGTGTATTCTTGCAAAAGGAGATGTGAGTTCTCTAGAAATGAAACTGATTATGACAAAAAAATAAAACTGATCTTGTTTCAGTGTCCTATATAATAACAACACCAGCCTATTGGTCCCACTGCAAGGACCTTTATTAAAAAAAAAAAATTACTGTCAGTCAGATATTTCTTTCTGGGCGAATAAGTGGATCATAAGGACCATAGCCCGCTGTACACTCGCGCGCGATTCTTGCTATGAATTCACGCCGCGGTTCGCGCCGTGAACTCCACGTGAAGACGTGTACCTCTACACTCGCAAAGTTTCGCAGTTTAAATTCGTTTGCAATCTCAAAGAAACTGGACGACGATATCGATAGTGACTGTTGGTGCTACTGTGACGCTATGTGCTGTAGCGTACTACAATCATTATCTTTATATCTTTCTATTAAATAAACAAAAATGAGATGGAGAAAAAGAAGATGGTGAATGACGAAAATCCGTCGCAGTAGAACCAGGTAAATTAATAATTTACCAGGTAAGAGTAATAATTTACTTGCGAAAAGCAGCGAGTGTAAATGCGTTCGCGTTCACGCGCCGTGAACCAAGCGCGAACCCTTTGTCGCAGGACAAAAAACCGACACCGATGATCACCGATCGGGGAACGGCGCGAAGCGCGACCGCGTCGGTGCGAATAATGCGCAAAACCATCTACACTCGCCCTTCATGGCTTTCGCGGCCATTTGCACCGCGAGTGTAGAGCGCGCATAACAGCTTTTGTTTTGCACATGTTATTGCTGTTGGAACATCAGCTATTCAAATTGAAAGATAACACAACATGCAATACATCATGCTCACTCAAATGTCTCGCTGGTGGTGGCGTGTGTGTTCGATCATTAAGTTCCCTTCAAAATGGTTGAGCTAATTGGTGCTGATCCATGCGTCATGTTCGTGAACGGGCGCCGTCAGTTGGGACTGGTCGTCTCTTAGCTGCCATGGCTTATTTTTAATTTTAATATTTAATTTAGTTGTTTTAGTTTTTATCTTTTTATTACGGACGCTTTTTAACGTGCACGTCTTTCTACATTGTTCTCACATATATATTTTCAACATGAACGATGTAACCAATATTTTGTAAAAATATTATGATTTAAAAGAGTGTCCGTGGAGTTTCTTGCCCGTTCTTCTCCATAGGGATCTACTACGCTTTGGAATGGGCAACTAGCTTCATCTTTCTGACTGACCGACCCATTGACAATTCAAAAGTGCCTGTAATTGGTTTATTTGAAATAAATGCTTTGAGTTTGAGTTTGAATACCACGTCTGCCTTGGCTGTATCTTAGTTACTGTCGTTTAATAAATTCATTCATGGATGCACAAGCGACCCACTTGCAAGTAATGAAACGTTTTCATTAAGTGCTCTAATAGATATTGTACTCTGTTTTCAACATTAGAACTTTCCTCTTCCGTGTTGAGTAAACTGTTGAAGCTTCTAGTTGTTGTTGCACGGGTTGCACCCGTTATTAGGGCTCCGTACCAAAATGGTAAATAGGAACCCTTATGGTGCGACTCAGTCTGTTTGTCTGTCCGTCTGTTACAGCTGGATATATATACCTATACTCGTATGTCTCAAGAACTAGGACTGAAAGGGGATCTTAAAAATTCGAAGTGGGGCTACTAGGGCATGCGGGGTATCATATGAAAGACCGCTGTTTGCACATTCTCAAACATTTTTTTTCTTTTTTTAGGCCTCATCGTTTTCGACTTGTGATGAAAAATGAAAAAAAAAATACCGTTCCCCCTTATCTCAAGTTTGCATAGAGAAAAATCTAAAATTATTCTATGTGATAGTTGTTTACGTAAAGATTACAGGAAATATAAAACGATGTCTCTAAATAGCACACTTTTTCGGAAATCGGAAGGTACCCTCGGTGCGCGAGTCCGACTCGCTCTTGACCGGTTTTTTTATCAATCATTTTGGTTGATCTGCCTCGTTAGCTAGTGTTCGCAAGCGGTACTGCTGAACATGAAATCCTGGGTTGGATTCCCAGGTCGAGCAAAGTGATATTGAGTTTTTCCATGTGGAATTTCTCAGTAACAGCCCGGAGTATGGATTTGTGCCTGGTTGATGGCAATAGGCTTAAACATATCTGGTGAAATGTAGGTGTACTGGTGAAATGTAGGTACCTACAGCTCTGCCTAACTCTTCGGAGATTATAGTTGTTATGGTCTTTACCTATGAAATTGCCGTTTTGTATGAAAAAATTTAAACGAATTTTTTTCATGCATTTTTTATTTGTATTAATCGAAGTAATCACCCATGCAATCAATGCATCTTTGCCAACGCAGTGGCAGTTTATTGATGCCCTTCTTAAAGAAATCAGCTGGACGGGAGGCAACAAATTCTTCAAAGGCATTTTGTACTGCCTCTCGGGTATTGAATTTTTTTCCCGCCAAGAAGTTATCCAAATTCTGGAAAAAGTAGTAGTCTGTAGGCGCAAGGTCTGGTGAGTAGGGTGGATGACGGAGAGCTTCCAACCCCAGTTCTTGCAACTTGGAGACCGTCTGCTGTGCAGTATGAGGTCGCGCGTTGTCGTGCAGGAGCAGCGGAGACGAGCGATTGACCAATGCTGGTTGGAGATGTGCCAGCTTCTCCATCATTGTATTCAGTTCTTCACAGTACACATCTGAAGTAATGCTCACCCCGTTTGGTAAGCAGCTGTGATGAATCACACCAGCGCTAGACCACCAAACAGTGACCATCACTTTTCTAATATTATGTTATGATCTTGGCTATACCACAGATTAATACAGATGCGACATTCCGCAGCTTAGGTATGAAGCTACAAGTACGCGGCGGGCTCATCTCACTGGGTCAATTCAGTGTGGGCTGCCGCGCACCGGCCGGCTCGCACGTTAGTTCGATACTCACTCACGCGCCGCGTCGTGAAAGAAGACAACCCTAACGAGTCAGAAGGTATAAGAGTTACGAGATAGAGACTTGAATTGCACTTTATTGTGTCGTAGCAAGAGTCGCTTTTTATTTAAATGATTTTGCGGAGTGTCCCATCTGTATTAATCCGTGGTTAAACTGAAAGGCTCTTTGCTTTTGGAACAGGTTGTCGTGCGTGTTTCGGTTGACCTGAAATTAAAGTTCACAACTCACAGGGGTCAGAAAACCAAGATCGTATCTACGTGATTAACCCTTTAGTATTTTTGTTTATTTAGTGGTCATTATTTGGAACTCGTGCCTAACTAATAAAAGCCGCACGGGACGATCGATCAGGTTAAGCTACTCTTGCTGCGGTCGGTCTGTAGATGCGTGACCATCTATACATACCGAGATTCCTCCGTGCCTTGGTCCCGCCTATCATTCTTGGATCTTTGACAATCGTTATGGGTCGTCAGAAGTCCGAAAGTCTGACAACCAGTCTTACCAAGGGGTATCGTGTTACCCAGTAACTGGGTTGTGGATGTCAGATAGGCAGACACTCCATTTAAAATACTGGTTTTCAGCTGCACCCGGTTATACTAGAAGCCGACCCCAACATAGTTGGGAAAAGCCTAGGCGGATTGATTGAGTGGTCATTACTTAACTTTGTAACAAATTAGTCAAAATTAAAAGTGTAGGTAAGCATAGAGTTTCTTATTGACTTTCTACATTTGAAACAACAGAATGAAACCTCCCATCACCTCCCATTACCTCCCATCACCTCCCATTACATAAATCATACTCAGGTATTTGAAGCTTTTGCCTTTCGGATACTTTTAACATTTTATTTAATTCCCAAATCATAATACCACCATTCACTTCCATTACAAATAAATACACATGGAGCCACGGACTAGAAAACTAGAAAAAAAAGAGGGACTCCGCGCCACGCGTATCGAAAGTGAAGCACCTTACCGATCTATGTGTGCGTGATTTGACAAAGACGCCGCGTCGCACTGCAGTGAAAACCTCGTAAAAAAAAAAAACTCGTTAATTGTGTTTCTTTTTATTTATTTGTTGTGTAGAAAATCTCATATTGGATATTTAGAACAAACGTGCATAGCTCTAAGTTGCTTCTATAATGCCTTCTATTAATAATGAACCTCGGGGAGCATCAATGACGGCCATTTTTCAGATTGTCTTTATCATCCCCTGTAAAATAACGTTTATTGCAATCACGAGGTTTTCACTGCACGGCGACGCGCCGTCATGTCACATAATGGCGGTCGGCATACTATGATGTAAATGTGTGCGTGATGCGCATGTTTGTATAAACGGTCCCGGCATACTTACTGTGCTTCACTTTCGATATGCGTGGCGCGGAATCCTTCTTTTTTTTCTAGTCCGTGCATGGAGTTTATTTTATGTAAAAAAAAACCTTCATCCATCGCAATCCCCTAGTAATCCTTGTAACAAATAGCACTATCTATCCGATCGCTAGGTCTAGCACCAAGCGATCAATCTTTCAGTTAAAACTGAGATGCTCCCCGATGCGGTTTGTACAATCCTTATTGTAATAGCAAAATGTTTCTGGAAGCGGCTGACCTATATTGAACATTGGAATGAAACTAGAATAAGATTTAGAAATGTAATTCTATTGGGAACGCAATTTTGCTGCTCGCATATTAGAATAATGATGCTCTGTGACTGGCAGTGGCGTGCACTCCATACATGCAAATAAGCTCTGCATACCCTGTAGTCCCATATATACATGCCCCTCGAAATGATAAATAACTTTAACTCAAGAAAAATCATGGTAATAACTATATTAATCTAACTTATTCGCTATCACTGTATAACGCGATTTACGCGCCATCTATTATTTTTATTTGAAACTAATTTCTTGGATCGAGCGGCAAACATCGCGCAGGCAGCGCTCCCGGTGAGCATAAGCAGATCAACGCCGCCCGTGCTTATTCTTCATACAACGCAACCCGTGTAGTACACAGCAATAATGTGACTATGTGCGTGAAAATGTATGCGTGTGTTTAAGTTCTGGAAGTACAGCTTACATTGCAACCCGTCCAAATTGACAAGCCGTAAAAGCACCGCTTAGTTGTTGATTACAGAGGGTTGACTTTTTTAGTCGGATTGACCAAGATTAGTTCGTATTATTTTGTAATTGCAGTTTTTACACGCTTTTATTCAACTTGCAATGTTTGTTTGTTTTTTCGCCATATTGTTTTGATTGTTTTTCTTGGCGCAAGTGATTGACTGTATATTATTATGTAATTATTATAATCATTTGTAAAAAATTGAAAATTATACCTGTGAGACCTGTGCTGCCGAAGTGTGTTAAATTAATTAAAATCTGCTGCTTTTCGACGTTATATTTTGAGGAAAAAGTTAAATTCATTGTAAACCTTCCGTTTTAACCCGGGTTTTATTTAACTCAAAAAAAAGGTAATGCCTCTCGTTATTTTCATAGAAAAGTTTTGTGATACCTAATTATTACCTACTGGCAAACATGTTGTTAACACAAACACATTGTATTTTATCCCTTGCTTTTTGTTTACAAATCAAGATAAAAATAATGTTTGGACCTTTATCGGATATTCAGATTAAAATACTTTAGATATTCGTTGTGGTCGCAAACAAACATCATGCGAAGCCAATGGCGCCGTGCGGTAAGAGTCAGTGTAAGATCCCTAATCTTACACTGACTCTTAGGGTAGGTGAGGTCGGGTAAAACAAACGGTCGGGAAAAAAAAACTTAGGTACTAGTTTCAACTTGTATAAGTTTTATTTTTATTTTAGCCGTGCATACCCTGTCTGAAATCTCTGTGCACGCCGCTGGTGACTGGGGGTTTCCTTAAAAAAAAATGGCAATTTTTACGTGATTGATCGTCTACCAAGTGCAATTGAAGCGTTGCCAATATTACTACAATAGAAATGATGGCAATATAGAATTGATCGTATCGGGGAGGTCCCCCGGGAAGGGGGCGGGGGGAGGCTTAGGGCTTCTTCATTCAGTACAATCAATAATGACAATATCCCTTAATAACCATCACGTGACTGTCTACGCAGGTTGACAAACCTACCTAAGGGTTCCCCTAAACGATCAATTGCCATCAATTTCTATTGCAGTAATATTCAATTCAATTAAATAATATTCAATTAAAATTAAAAAATTAAATTAAAATTAAATTTAATTCATTAATATTCAATTTCGATTCAATTGCATTTGGTAGACGATCAATCTGCGCATCATTGTGTATCAATCACGTAAAATTGACAATAATTGCAATTATTGTTTCGGGGACCCTTTAGTATAATAGTTGATCTCGTAAAATGTTTTTTATCACTTTTAACAACAATTCCCGATAAATTAAAACTGCATTAATCTAATTGGCACGTAGACAAACACACCTTGTCATTTTAATCGATTTAAAAAAAGAAGGAAGTTGTAAATGTTCGTCTTTAATTTTGTATTTTTTATTGTATTTTCATCGATAATATGGATTCAGAATGTTGGGCCACAAAAGGCATAAATGAAAAGCAGTTGCATGCAGCTGAGATGAGAATACTAAGAGGGATGTGTGGTGTTACACGAATGGATAGAATAAGAAATGAGTACATAAGAGGAAGTCTAAAAGTGGCACCGGTGACTGAAAAGTTGTGCGGAAATCGGCTGTCATGGTATGGGCATGTGATGCGGAGGAGTGAGGAAAATGTCGTGAGGAAAGTTTTGAGTATGAGTGTCGATGGCTATAAGAGTAGGGGAAGACCAAAGAAACGATGGATGGATTGTGTGAAAGATGACATGGCTAGAAAGGGGGTGACTACCAAGATGACGAATAATAGAGAAGTATGGAAAAAAAGGACATGTTGCGCCGACCCCAAATAGATTGGGATAAGGGCAGGAGAATGATGAATTTCGTCAATTGTGGACCGATTTTGAAAATTCTTTTTTGGTCTGATAGAAGAAGCTTGCGCAGTGGTTCTATATAAATTATTAATTAATTTTATTAACTTTACTTGGGTAGTTTTTGAGTTAGCTTAGATAATAAGTATTTAATCCACTTTGTGTATTTTAATCAGTGAACGCAATGTTTTTCCGTTCACTGATTTTGATAATGTTTTCCTTTCCTGTGTTTCCTGTTTTTTAGTGTTGTTCCTGTCACTGTTGTTTACATAGCAAGTAGTGGTGTAGTGTATGCGTGGGCGCATTGGCGTGGCAGTCGCTTACCGGCCGTATGCGAGTGCGCACGTGTTATGGTTTTCGCATATCGTATATCCCTGAGTGTCTGAAAGTGTGTTTTTTATTGCCATAAGAGACATTACAAGTGGTATACGAATTGATGGGGGTAGGTACCACAACTAAAAAGTAAAAAAAAACCAAAACATTTTTACAAAAAAAAAAAAAACCAACGGACTCCCAAAAAACACTACAAAGTGAAAATTAACTTTAATTTCGGAAGTCGGCGGCAAAATACTAAAATAGAGATCCAGACACCAACTACCGAAATTAAAGTATTTTTTTACTTTTTAGTTTTTTTTTTTTTTGGAAGATGGTTGTTTTTTATTATGACGTTTGTCATTTTAAAATCTAACCCTAAAGTTGTTGACAGCTTTTTTTTATTATTATTTATTTAAAATGAAAAGGCTTATTCACACATGCGATTATGCCACCCTGGTTGGCTTAACAAAATCATACTAATTACTATTTAATATAACCATAGCATAGCTAGTTTGTAAAGTACTCTAGCTGCATCAGAAAGTGGCACAGATAGAACAGTATTACAGATACTTATCTCTCTAATCCTACAATCTAAGCTAAGTATTTCTAAATTCCTCGTTGCGGACACACAATACGAGGTCGACTATTACATTTAGATACACCCAGTTGTAGATGATATTTGAATGCAATTAAAACAAGGCACTATGAAGGGATATTGCCACAACATAGTTATCCTTATAAAATTCTGATGTTCCTCGAAAAAAAACGCAAATGACGTCGTCGTATCTCTGCCTTCTTACGCCCATCAACGCCATCCATCTTAAGACGAAGTACCCTCTTTTAGACGAGACTGTTAGGGTTGGCAATAATTAATTACGATAGTGATGGATGGACAAGACATTACGCGACAACCCTGTAATAATCACAGAATAATTAATCCTCTAGATACGTGCTGATAGCTTTGTGGCGTGTTCTGTTTTTAATTTGACATTTCATGCCTGGTTGAGGATTTGTTTCCACTGACGCGGAGCTGGGCGGAGCGGAGCGGAAACGTGCAGGAATCGACCAATCACAATGGTTGAAATCCTCATCGCGTCTCTCGTCTCGTCTGTGATTGGAAGATTCATGCATGTCTCCGCTCCGCTCCGCCCAGCTTCGCGTCAGTGGAAACACCCTTAAGCTTACGTAGACTGTTGTGATTGTATTGTTATTTTCATGAGTCATGTCATTGTTTGCCTCGTTGGTGTACTGGTCGCAAGCGCTGAGCATGAGGTCATGGGTTCGATTCCCGGGTCGGGCAAAGTGTTATTAGGTTTTCCATGTGGAATTTCTCAATAGCAGCCCGGAGTCTGGATTTGTGCCTGGTTGATGGCAATAGGCTCGCTCCCTATTACATGGGACTTATGTTTATACATAACTGGCGAAATGTGGGTGTTGGGTACACGTCTACCTAGCACTTCGGAGAATACAGGTGTGATGTCATAACCTTGTTTAACTCAAACTCAAACTCAAAGCATTTATTTCAATTAAACCAATTACAGGCACTTTTTAATTGTCAAGGGGCCGGTCAGTCAAAAAGATGAAGCTAGGCGCCCATTCCAAAGCATAGTAGGTACCTATGGAGAAGAACGGGCAAGAAACTCCACGGACACTCTTTTAAATCAAGATATGGTTACAAAATAATGGTTACATCATTCATGTTGAAATTTCACATGTGAGAACGATGCAGAACGTTAAAAGCGTCCTTAAAAAAAAACAATTCAAATATTTAAATTAAATTAAAATAAGCCGCGGCCGCTAAGGTATGACCAGCCTTCACTGACAGCGCTTGTTCACGAACCTGACGTTTGACGTTTAGGGACTCACGTGTCATTCGGGATAGTCTGCAAAGTCTCAAACGTATAATTTCTGAGCTGTTGAAACACTGTGATTCTACTTCACCCACAAACCGTTATCTGTGATTGGTTAACGAAAATCATCATCATCTGCCTAGCCTTTATCCAACTATGTTGGGGTCGGCTTCCAGTCTAACTGGAACCAGCTGAAGACCAGTATTTTACATGGAGCGACTGCCTATCTGACCTCCACAACCCAGTTACTGGGTAACACGATACCCCTTGGTAAGATTGGTTGTTAGACTACGAATGTCAAAGATCCACGAATGACAGCTGGCTGGGACCAACGGTTTCACGTGGTTTCCGAGGCACAGAGGGGTCTTGGCATGTAAAGATGGTCACCTATCCTTGATCTGTCGACCCGTGCGGCTGTTATTACTTAGCCACAAGCCCCCCGGTTATTGGTTAACGAAAATTCCATCAACAAATCATCCATTGGCATAAGGTTTGACAGAAGATGAATTGATGAAGCTTTCAGGAACAGAATGTTGGCTGAGTAATCGCTACAAGCGTGTTTACTTCTCTGTTGTCCTAGTCCCCGATCAATTGAGGTTTTCTACCGTTTACGTTTAAACACTTTTATAAGGATTGAGGGTAAAAATGAAACTTGTGGGAATATTTATAAGCTCTCTCTATCATTTCTTTGCCTTTTTTTTCTAACTTTTTTAGACCTTTAATTCCTTGAAAATTTCCTCAAAATTAGAATTAAAACAGATAGATACACGGTAACGCTTTGTAGCTACTTTGACGAAGGTACAGTCACCAGCAAGATATACCTTACACTTACGCAAGATTCAAAAGCGATTTTCTGCTAAAGTATTGATAGATATTATAAAGTTTTCTATACGAACATAGTATTATTGAAACCATACCTATTATGAAATAGGTCTTTTCTCAAAGTTGCAGTTTTAATTTCAAGAGAAAAGGTCTTTGAATGTTCTGTAAGTGTGTATAGCTCTTTATGCTCATGACTATACAAAAGCCATGTGTAACAACAAGGGTTTTCATGAGAATCCACGCCACCAGCTGGCACCACTTTGACAAGAGGTCTTCCTCTGAGAGGAGAGGAGGAGAGGAAAAATAAAGAAAACGAATAATTTACCCACAAATGCGACCAAATTAGATCGTTTTTTGGCCCCCGTAAACGTATATTGCAACTTTTATCGAAATCAATAGAGTCGTTTTCGAGAACGTGATTACAAATATATAATGCAAATATTGCTCATTTAATAGTATAGAATAAGTAGCCACAGACCGCTTATGACAGATCTTACCCCAATAAAATAAGTAGGTACTTAGGTATTCTTCATTCCTCGCGCACATGTGGGAGTGGCGCGAGGAGGCGAAACGCCGCGCCGGGACCCGCTGCCGCGAGAAATCACGGTACAGCGGACAGAGCTCTGGCGGGATCTCATGGCGACATGGAGAGTGCGATTGTCGCAACCCAGCGCTGGGCACACCACATTTGCGGCGATAAGTCCCCTCTTTGAGGAGTGGTTGGAGAGTCGCCACGGCGTCCTCACGTTCCGCCTGACGCAGGTCCTCACCGGACACGGTTGTTTCGGGAGGTTCCTGTTTTGGATAAGGCGGGAGGAAACGCCCGGGTGTCACCATTGCGTGGATCGCCCGGAGGACACGGTGGAGCATACAGTGGAGCTCTGCCCGGCTTGGGCGGAGCACCGCCGTGTTCTCACAGCGGCGGCGATCTCTCGCGTCCAAACCTGGTCCAGGCCATGGTGCGGAGCGAGAGTGCATGGGAGGCCGTCACCTCCTTCTGCGAAGCACTAATGCTCGCGAAGGAGGAGGCGGAACGCGTGAGGGAGAGGCAACAGCCGCGCCCTCGCGCCCCTAGCCGCCGCAGGAGACGCCCTGGGCGGCGGGAATCTATCGCCGATTCCCGGCCACCGTAGGCGCGGGCTTGCGGACGACGAGTAATGGGCAGCTCGCCGTCCGTTAAGGACCAGGCCCGGGTCGACGGCGCGTTGTGTTCCACGCGCGCCTCAAAGAGATGTCAGCAGTGACGGGGTCCAATAGGGCCGATGCCGCCGGGGTCGCGGGTAATTCGAAAGAGATAACGTGGCCCTGGCACGGGCAACTGAAGGAACACGATGGGCCCGCTCTGCCCAGAGCGGGAGAAGTCATTTGATGATTTCCCATCCACAAAAAAAAAAAAAAAGGTATTCTTCATGCACAATTCCATAATAGTTTTGAAGACGTTCAACAAAGAGCACAGAAATCATTCCGCTCGACTTCAGCAATGTTAGGGGAACATAGCCGCAGTTGGAGGCGTTTTAATAAATTATTCATTCGATAGATTATTATTCAACGAGCTCAACTGAATCCATTATGTTCGGACAAGATGTTCAGTTATATAATCGTTTTATTGTTTACTTTTTCTTCATATTTATGACTATTTTAATTATTTTTGAATTTTGTTCATCTGTCGTGTATCTTTCCGAGTGTTGATCATCTTCTTGGTGATCTCCCTGTGCGAGTCACAATAAACACTTTTTCTTTCTATCTTTTTAGGGTGCCATACCTCATAAGAAAAAAACTAAACCCTTATAGGATCACTTCGTTGTCCGTCTGTCTGTCTGTCAGTCTGTCAAGACCTTTTTTCTCAGGAACGCGTGGAGGTATCAAGTCGAAATTAAATATCAAATTAGAGCTCTAAAAAAATCAAGCTTCCAAGTCAACGCAGTAAAAATATACGGCCATTTATGCGTCATATTTGGATACTCGCAAATAAATCAAAACCCCTACTTCCCGTTGACCTAGAATCATGAAATTTGGCAAGAAGCAAGGTCTCCCAGCAGAAGTAAAGAAAAAAGGTCCGAAAATCGTTAATTTGTAGTTGTATCAAATAAAAAAAAATGCAATTACAAACTTACATATGCAGAGGACAGAGGAGCTCGTGGCTAAGTAATAACAACTGCACGGGTCGATCCGTCAGGTTAAGCTACGCTTGCCGGGGTTGGTTAGTGGATGGGTGACCATCTTTACATACCGAGACTCCTCCGTGCCTCGGAAAGCACGTTAAGCCGTTGGTTCCGGCTGTCATTCGTGGATCTTTGACAGTCGTTACGGGTCGTCAGAAGCCCGAAAGTCTGACAACCAGTCTTACCATGAGGTATCGTATTACCCAGTTACTGGGTTGTGGAGGTCAGATAGGCAGTCGCTCCATGTAAAATACTGGTATTCAGCTGTATCCGTCATTTTGGGGTAGACTGGAAGCCGACCCCAAAATAGTTGCGAAAAGGCTAGGCAGATTGACAAACTTACATTTGCAGTTGGAGGATTGACCGTGACGTATATCGGGTTATAGGAGAACATATTTTTCAACTACAATGTTAAGTTTGTTTTTGGGATTAATTCATCTCGACTACGGAACCCTTCATTGTGCCTTCCGACACGCACTTGGCCAGTTTTGTTTTCTTTCTTCTGCTGTCATAACGGTACGAACTAAATGATATTAAAATTTATTTTTGTGAGTAGTTTTATACAAACACGTCAATAATATTTCAAAAACTAGATGACTTCGTTTTTTTCCTATCCGACTCTTTGGGGAGAAATACTGAAACAAACTCTTTCAGTCTCTTTTAAAGTCCATACATAATCTTAGTCAGATCATGTAGATAAGGGTCTGAAATGGTGTTCCACCATGAGAACCACACAGATTTGAGCGGACCTGTCCAGTCAGCTCATGACAATCAGCATGCTGCTATCAGGGTATCCCAGATGGAGTGGAAGTGTATCGCGTGGAGTATTTCAAGACTTCATGAGGGAAGGTAAAGCTGTATTACAAAATGCGACAAAATATTATAAGCTCATTAACCCGTCGCGCGCTAATTAGCAGACACAATTGAAATTCTATTGTTATCTGTACACATGGTGTGCAATCGACATTTTAAGAGTTACGGCGCTTTCTCGACCGAACGACCTGGAGCATTCGGTCCTTCTCTGTCCTGTCGCGTCGCGTCGCTCTGACCTGCTCTGTTCCGCTCCCGCGCCGCAGGCCAGTTATCATAGAATTCATACAATTTTTGAAATTATTATAATAATAAAAGAAAAGCGATCTTTTGAAATAAAATGAAACGTGAATTATTTAGATTTTTAAATTATTTATCAATTAGTGTTATCCTCAAATTCATAGAACGTCACCTTTAGCAAAAGCTGGATGCAATCAATAATTTTAGTATTTTTTTTACGACGAAATTTTAAATGTATTTATAACACATAAACACAAATAAGAACGTGCAATGTAATGATAGGATATCGGACATTAATAATGTGCTTTTAGATGTAGTTTATTTTTCTTAATGAATGAGTTAATATCCTCTGAATAACGCATTATCGCAAGGTTGTGCTCGGGGTAGCGCCTTAATAAAATAATTACCATATTTAACGAGCACACAATCGGTCTCTTCTATCTGCCAATTAATTAATGGATATGTAAATAAATTACAGACTCTTGCAGTGAAGTCAACCCTGTCAATTAATTATGCTATAGGAAATTAAACCCACCGAAAGAGACTATATTCTTATATACCATGTATTCCTAATTAGCATATTAGTTTAGTACGTTTTTAGAGCTAAACGATCAATTTATAAGACACTTTAGCTAAGAGGTTTAAAACATAGAGAATTAAAGATACATAGTACTTTTTATCTTGGAAAATGACGCTGGTGGAATTGATGGTATGTTCCTCGGGGTTGTACTTGCGTAACACATTCACAATCCCAATGCTATTATACAAATTTGACAATTCAACAATATTTATTGCGTTTGTTTACGCTGTCGAGCAGACTTTCTTAAACATATGATATTCCTTCGGATAGTGACATAAAATCTGTTCCGCAATTTACGTATTGTTAAACATTCAATTGGAATTATAATTGTTTCGCGAACAAAAGATAAATATTACCGAAATAACATATACCTACTTAAGTATAGTGAACTCACGCAAATAAGTGATAGTTCTAATTTCGTGATAGTCCGTTTCGGTAAAATTTAACTGTGCCGGACGGGCGTGATCGATGGACACGATGTGTTGAAAGGAGGGTGTGTGCCTACCCAGGTATATCCCTATATGAGGTTAGGCCTACTAGTCCAAACGGCGCTGACGTCCTGCACTATAGGCTCAGGATATCTGCAAGCTGGTGACCAGGAGCTATGTGTTTGAAGTCTTGACGGGGAAGGGTTTCTTGTTGATGAAAATAATAACAGCAGTTTGATAAGTCTTCAGGAGATTTCAGGAGACGACTTGCGTAATTCTTCAGGAACAGAATGACGATGTATAGATACCATGCCGATGGCTACGAAACTATGTTTTTGCTTTCGCGCTTAGGTACCTCGAAACTTTACCTTATTGAGAGCCGCGAATCGTCTCCTGATTTTAACTTTATTTTTACCAGAGTTTTATTAAGAAAGTTTACAAAATTGCTTATATATAGCCTAAATATAACTATAACTATGACATGTTATACATTGCCAGAATTGCCATTAAATTACCCCGCGATTGAGATACCTGTAATTCCTGTAATATTATATACTGAAAGGATTTTACAGTGTAAACACAAAAAAGTTAGTCATTTTGATTGAAAATTATTTTTCAAGCTAATTTACTCGAAAACCAATGAAGCTATTTTCATGGATTAAACAGGTATCTCAAGCTGGTCTAATGACCTGAAACACTATAAAAGTTACAAGATCCCAGCTATATTTTTCAGGGCGTGATACGCCCTCAAATCCTAAATCGATAAAACAAATTAACAAAAAACAGCAAACTAACGTTTCCGACCCCTATAAATCCAATTAAGTAGGCTTTTCAGGAAGACTAGACCTCCAATAGTACGTCCAGGGCTAGGTCTTGATCTAGGGTACCTGGACGCACCAACAAAACTATGAGCCCACTTAATTGGAGTTTATAAGGGTTGTACTTACGATTTCCTTAAGAAACACTATTTATCACTGTTTTCAACTATGAAACACTATTAATATTTGACTTTAAGTTATTTTAAAAAACAAAACTATATAAAACTGTTTGGTGACGCATCGTCGCGAACATTAACAAAGGTTTCGATTACTAGCTATAATAAATAATAAAATAAATAAAAAATATTAACAAATGTGGGTACAACTAATCTATCCTAAACAAAAACACAATGTACAAAGTTTTGAGTATTTCAAAGATAGAGTAAACGACGATGTCTGTGCTAGTATTAACTGTGTGACAGACACCGGCGCGGGCGCCTTCCTCCTACAACCTTAAGTAACAAGCGATACCGTGACATACGGACTCGCTACAGGAAAATTAGAATGTTACAAATAGTTCTGGTGCAATTTGAGTTACGCTCTAAGTATAATTAAAAGAATAAAAAATTAATTTAATTGAATATAAGGTTTATTCCCGTTGTCTCCGTACGCAGTGTCCCCGTCCTACGGGGACAGCGGTACTTCAATTAAATATTTAAAAATACTTCCCGTTGTCCCCGTTAATATCGTTGAATAAAATAAGTAAAAATTATTGCCCACAGTCCCCGTTTTTTTTCTTTTTTGTGTAGTTTTATGTGTGAGTCGGCATCTTTTACCCATCAAACAAAGTTTATTATTTGGTATTTAATCAAATGATTTATTACAGCAAACAATCTATAGACAATAAACATTTGGTCTTTTTGGTCAAATGATTTGCTATGACAAAAAATATATAGGTTAGGTTAGGTTAAAACTGTGACCTTCTACGCACGAACCGAGCGAGCGAAGAGAGCGGTGTCGCGGCAGCGGCCGGCGAGTGCCAGAAACGACGTAGATTTTACGGAAAAAAAAATGTGGAAAAAAAGAGATTATCTTTAACAGGCTATCAAGAACCGAACTAGTTAGTTAGAGGACAACGACTCGTGAAAAGTTTGCTTCTCGTTGTCCCCGTTAGCCGAATGTACGTTATGGGGACAGCGGGAAATACATTTAATCACGTCCCGCTGTCCCCGTGAAGGGGATATGGCATACGGGAACAACGGGAATAAACGGAATATAAGTACTAATTTGATTGAAAAATAATTTATTAATTTCAATTTTTAAGGCATGCAAGGAAATACGTGAATGCGTGTGCGTGCGTGTGTGTGTGTGTGTTTTGAGGGTGTGGGTGTGCGTGAGGGTGAGAGTGTGTGTGTTTAAGCGCATACTACTTATTTAATATGATTTATGAATGTAAGTCTTAAAATAGAAGTCCTAAATAAGTTTACTATCCTAATTACTTATTGTAAAAGAAAGACAGCTTTATGTTCCTAATTGAAATAAAAAAGAAGATTTTACTAAAGTATCGAAGTTTTATTACATATTTTGTTTTATCACGAAATTGGATGAGTTCACCCAAGTACTGTAATAATAATTGTTTGGCCATAATCACTTGCTCAGCGAAGCGGGATGACGTAGGTATTTACTTCCCTCCGCCCTCTCCATAAATCATCCCTTAGTAATACCTCGGGCTTAAGTTATCTGTCAGGGGGCAGCCCACTTACCGCGTTATGACTTGACTAAGGAATTATGTAGGGTAATTAATTACAGTGACTTCTATATGGCCTAATTTTAGAAGGGCCTCTGGTGTCCTTGTCTTGTTATCTCGTATCAGCATGGAATATTCAAGAATAGCTAGCTACTGTCGTATTAAAATATCAGCACAAATGCCAGTCAACAGAGTGTAGCGAACTTACTATATCTAAGATGCGCAAGGCGTTCCTACACAGGCTACACCTGATTTAGGGTTTCGTACCCCAAAAGGAAACGGAACCCTTATAGGATCACTTCGTTGTTCGTCTGTCTGTCTGTCAGTCTGTCAAGACTCTTTTTCTCAGGAACGCGTGTACGTAGGTCTATGGTCCCTTGGAGGTCTAAAAAAATCAAGCTTCTAACTCAACGTAAAAAAATGTCCGTAAGGATTGAGGAGCCACATCAGATTTTAAAAATCTGATCTCACCATTATTTAGCAACAATGTAGCTTATTTTGCAGCACGAATTCTAGATTTAGCAGCAAAATATATCACTAGTTATTTTAATGCAAAAGTGGCTCCTCAATCTAAACGTCTGAATTGAGGAGCCACCTGGAACTCGTTAAGTAATAGATGAATATTTATGAAAATTTTGTATCATTTAGTAGCAATTTTGCATATTACCGTCTAAAAATTTAGCTTCTGTAGCGCTAAAATGAAAGAAAATACAATACTTTTAATATGGCTCCTCAATCTAAACTCAAGAGGTGAATTTCTATTGGATGTGAGCGATCAATTAATATATTCGACATATTGATCATTTAGCAGGTGTTGTGTTTGTTTTTGCAGTATAGAAGTAAAATAGTAAAACAGAGTAAATTTTGTATATGAACGCATTTTCTTTGGCTCCTCAATCCTGACGTTCTAATTATATATGTTTGACTGTAGCCACCTGAGATCTCAACGGAATCTAAAGCCAGAGATACTAACATTTAGCAGAAATGTCTGCTAAATATATCTGCACAGTTCAGCAATGTATATATTTTGGATTCTGAAAAAACAATACTTAACTATTGTCTTGTAAAGTAAGGTGACCATATTTTAGAGGTACATACAAATTAATATTTCACTTACGTACCCACAATAATATTTATTTAGTAACAAAACTTTCATCAGCGGTGAAGTATTCTCGTTTGTACATCATGAATATGTTCATGTACGAAATAAATAATTAACTTGGATTTCTTATATTATAAAGTTAATCATCATGTTTGTGTCATCATAATTAAGTTGTGGGGATATTAATATGTGCAATATCGTGCAGTGACTGATAATTAAGTGCAGTTTGATATCCTGTTTTCAATGTAAGTACATTTGTGCCAACTATTGTTATTTTTTACATTTATTTATTTAATATACAGTATGTTCGGGTTCGAAGTTTACAAATTAAAATACATACTACGGTCGATTCTTAAAATAGACAAAATTGAAGCACTTTAATGTTCTAAAATATTTGTTAATATTTAGTTATGAAAAAATTCAACGACCAGTCGGGATTTGAACCTGCGACCTTCGGCGTGCCGTGCCAGGCTATAAAAATTACTAAAGGTCACTTTGTTCAACGCAATATTGTTGTTTCAGAACCATTATGCCGAAAGGCCGCCAATCGATAGTAGATCTTGAGGATCAACAAAAAGTATTTTATAAATATGCTGGGATACTACAAAATCCTAACATTAAAAGTACTGACCCTATTTTCTTAACCATTTCCAAAGAACTAGATTTTAAAATGACCCCGATAGCCTTATATACATCATTGAAACGTAAACGTCATATATTTTTTGAAAACGATGGATCACTTCTTGAGCAACAAACAACTGGCGAAATACATAGTATAAAAAGTGCAAGTTGTAGCAGTAGTGACCCAGATACGTCAATTAAAAGCAAAGATTTTGATTTCGAGAATAGTGCACAAAATGATACAGTAACATTTTCATATCAAATGGACTTGTATGACTGGAAAAAAATTCAGCCTATATACGCATATCAACAACGAACAGGCACTTCCACCTATAAGAAATACAGAACCATGCCCAAGTTTAAATGGAGTAATCTATTAAAAGTAAACATTTATAAATATACTAAACTACCTTGTACTTGGACTTTAAAGCGCGAAAAAGTGGTAAAAAACAAAATCTTTGTGAAAGGCAATTGTTCGCAATGTACTGCATATGCTAAAATAGAAAGTTATGAAACTACTGATAAAATCCACACAATCTACTGTAAAATAACGAATATAGACCGAACTGTCAAACACAATCCAACAAGGAAATTCAAGTTAACGCCCCACAAAAGACAACAATTAGCAAAAATATTAAGGTACAAGCCTGCAATAGTAGTTCATAATGAAATGGCTTCAGAGATCCTAAGTATTAAGAAAGATGAAAAAGAGGTTGTAAATACACCAGCGTTGCCATCTCTTTCTTGTTTGCGACAAATAAAATCTGAGGCCAGGAGAGAACAGCGGCTTGATCCCAATACAATTATATCTCTAGTGGTTATGGCCAAAAGTACACATAAAAATGTAATCCGTTCTTTAAGTGTACACCCTAATTTCTTTGTATATTATTGGAACGAGAACCAAATTGATTATTACAATCTGTACCTACGGAAATTTGGAAGGGTAACTATTACAATAGATGCTACTGGCTCATTCTTTGAAACAATGCGGCTCCCTGATGGTACAAAGATGACCAAAAGATTATTTTTATATGCAGGTCTGATAACAGCAAATCTTAAATTAAAATCTGTACCAGTATTACAGATGGTTACCGATGCACACGACAAGAAATCTATATTACATTGGCTAAATCAATGGAAAAAATCAGTTGATAGATCACCTCATGAGATTATTTCAGACGATTCTTCTGCCCTGATCGCAGCTAATACTGAAGCTTTTACAGAATTCAGTAGTACAAAAGAATACATAAAAAACCTGTTTTCAATTTTAGAAGAACAGAGTTCAATCCTTCAAGAACAAAAGCCCTCTACTTTTATCAGACTTGACACAAGTCATTTTGTAAAAACTTTGCACAACTTAAAATGTTTTAATGATGTAGAACCAGACATAAAATATTTTTATATTCGCTGCATTTTGTTCTTAAAAGAGTGTGAAAATTTTGAAACTGCGAAAGAAGTCATCGGTGATATGATTCAGACTTGTCTTAGTCACTACGATGATGATTCAAGTCCTGCAAGTTCCAATTGTCAAGGTGCCTTAAACCGACTTGCCTTACGAATGAAAAATATTGAATTAGATCATACGGCAGAATTCAGCTTTGTGGATGATGACAAACGGAACGACGACGAAGTTTTCGGAACTGAAGAACATCACACCGCAAACATTGATTTTTTTATTTGGTTGGATGATAAAGTAGCCCCATTTCAAAAACAATTAATGAAAATTCATAAAAATAATAAAAATTTATATTTTTTACCAACATTTATGTCAGAATTTAGGAGGATTCTTGGAAAACTTCCATTATGGTCAAATTTATTGTGTTCTTTTTTTAAAGCTGATAATACTGTTCCATCATCATCTGGAATTGAGAGCTACTTCAAAACTTTGAAAAAATTGCTCTTTAAAACAAAGTTACAAAAGTATCGAATTGATGAATTTATAAAAATACATTCCCAATATTTAGACGGGGAAATCGCACTGGCAAAAAATGATCTTATTAGTGACTTACAGAACAAAGAAACTAAACGCTCTCGAAAAAGGAAGTTTTCATTCAAAAAATCTCAAACCCAGATGGAAAAATCTCAAAAAGGAGTAAACACATCTCAAACGCAAGTGAAAAAAAGAAAATTAACAAAGTCTGTGAGAGTTAAGAAGATTAATCGGTCATTTGATGCCGAATCAATTTTTTCTGATCGACCTTCTTTTATTGAGAATTGGAGGGGTGAAGCCGATACTGATTCATTAACAAAAATAAAAGTAAAATTTGTAAAAAATGGCAACCTATGCGATGCTGTATCCATCGGTGAAAATTCTATTAACGTAGATTTGAGAAACACATGTTGCTTTGATTCGGTCATTTATTTGTTGAGCATGACTTTTAATCAAAGCAGACGTTTTCAAGAAATATTAAACACATACTCAGAAGATTTAATCTCGCAATATATTAAACTTCTATCAGATTCTGCTTCTACTGACGGTGATATACACAAAATGAGAACCCAAATTGGCGTGCTGTATTTTGATACTACAGTAAATAGTAGCCACTGTGAATTTGCTTGTAACGTGTCTTACATTTTTGAACACGTAGCCTTGAAGTATTGCTTTAGTGCCATTTTTACAAAAAAATGTACTAATGATTCGTGCCATTTTATCCCAGTATCCAGGCAGATCGCATTTTTGCCTTTGAATTTGAACATAATTTCTGTTTTTGGCATCCAAGGTTTAGAAGATGCAACTTTAATCGCTGAAGAAAAAACCGACTGTACGTTTTGTAACAACCAAACTGTGTGTAAGTATACTCTATCAAACACAGTTTCATATGAACTGAATGGTTGTGAAAAGTTTAGAGTGAGAGAAATACCAGAATTTGTAATGTTTTCGAATAAATCATATCAGTTAGTAGGTGCTATAGAATTTATTCCTGCAATTAACGAAACTGGCACGGGCCACTACAAATGTCACTATCTTACACTGAAAGATGAGATGTTCTGTTACGATGATTACGATTCTAAAATTCGTATAAGTACTAATCAGCCAATATTCATTCATTCTATAACTTATAGCGAAATTGATTGCTAAATAACCAAATCGTAGGTACGATAGATATAATCTGTTATGAAAATATAAATTTAATAAATTACTTATCCTGGTTTCATTAATACGAGTATAATATGGTCACCCCACACACTGAATTTACAAGACAATAGTTAAGTATTGTTTTTTCAGAATCCAAAATATATACATTGCTGAACTGTGCAGATATATTTAGCAGACATTTCTGCTAAATGTTAGTATCTCTGGCTTTAGATTCCGTTGAGATCTCAGGTGGCTACAGTCAAACATATATAATTAGAACGTCAGGATTGAGGAGCCAAAGAAAATGCGTTCATATACAAAATTTACTCTGTTTTACTATTTTACTTCTATACTGCAAAAACAAACACAACACCTGCTAAATGATCAATATGTCGAATATATTAATTGATCGCTCACATCCAATAGAAATTCACCTCTTGAGTTTAGATTGAGGAGCCATATTAAAAGTATTGTATTTTCTTTCATTTTAGCGCTACAGAAGCTAAATTTTTAGACGGTAATATGCAAAATTGCTACTAAATGATACAAAATTTTCATAAATA
Source organism: Cosmia pyralina (assembly GCA_946251885.1). Lineage (NCBI taxonomy): Eukaryota > Metazoa > Arthropoda > Insecta > Lepidoptera > Noctuidae > Cosmia > Cosmia pyralina. Next base: position 2,339,726 of record OX276358.1, on the reverse strand, counting down.
TTCATCTATTACTTAACGAGTTCCAGGTGGCTCCTCAATTCAGACGTTTAGATTGAGGAGCCACTTTTGCATTAAAATAACTAGTGATATATTTTGCTGCTAAATCTAGAATTCGTGCTGCAAAATAAGCTACATTGCTGCTAAATAATGGTGAGATCAGATTTTAAAAATCTGATGTGGCTCCTCAATCCTTACGGACATTAAACGGTCCATTTATGTGACATATTTTGGTACTCGCAAGTAAATCAAAACCTACAGGGTACTTCCCGTTGTCCTAGAATCATGAAATGAAGAAGACGTCTTGTTGCAAGAAGCAAGGTTTAGACCTTGCTTCTTGCAACAAGTCGTCGTCGTCACAAGTAAAAGAAAAAGTCCGAAAATTGTTAATTTGTAATTCTATCACACCAAAAAAAATTTTTTTTGGGGTTACAATGTTAAGTTTTTTTTTGGGATAAATTCTTTTCAACTACGGAATCCTTCATTGTGCGTGGTCCGACACGCACTTCGCTGGTTTTTTTTTTATATTTCTATTGCCTACACTTAAGGACGCTGTTACAAATGGGTAGTCAAATCATTATTTTTTACACAAAAGTATGTTTATTAGTTAAAATGCTTTGCTTCCTTAAAATGTTTTTGGCCGAATTATTGATAGATGTGCATGGTATTCGGAACTATAAATATATATTTAGATACTTAGGTACATTTTCTCAATAAATTTACCGAAGCAAAAAATTTAATTTCGGTACATTGCACACCTATCAACAATTCGGCCAAAAAACATTTTAAGAATGAAAAGCATTTTATTTAATAAACATACTTTTGTATAAAAAAGTTATGATTTGACTACCCAGTTGCAACAGCGTTCTTATGTAGTTATTGCCATCTCGTAATAGAGCCTAAAGACGAAGGTCTTTAATCAGTGCGTTCCACCTGCAATGACATACGGAGCCGAAACGCGGACACTCACTGTACGGTCCATAAATTCAAGGTCGCTCAGCGAGCTATGGAACGGGCTATACTGAGGGATCGAAACCGGAATGGTGATCCGACAGAGAACCAAAGTTGTCGACATAGCTCATAGAATAAGCAAGCTGAAGTGGCAATGGGTCGGCCATATTAACCGCAGTACTGATGACCGTTGGGGTAGACGAGTTCTTGAGTGGAAACAGCGGATCGGCAAACGTTAGGTAGGCCGCCCTCAGGCTAGGTGGAGCGACGATCCTCGCAGGGTGGCTGGTAGCAGCTGGATGAGAGTTGCCGAGAATTGAGCTAAATGGCGTGCAATTGGAGTGGCCTATGTCCAGCAGTCGACAGCTGTAGGCTGATGAAGATGATTTTAATGCAAAGTCTTATTCGGAACTCATCATCACTCTCCTGCCCTTACCCAATTTATTTAGGGTCGGCGCAACATGTCTTTTTCTTCCGAAGTTCTCTATTAATCGTCATCTCGGTAGTCCTGGACCTCATGAATGAAAATAATAAAACAACCAAGAACATATTTCAAACAACAATTAACAAAGGCTTGTCGTTTCTTAACTGACGTCTGTCACACAGTTAAAGTTAACGTGACAACATAACACCTGTCACCTCTTGTCACACAGATAAACATATTCATGAACATAATCATAATAGCGTGAAGTGACACAGATCAGCTTTGAAAACATCATAACTTTTACATTCTTCTCATACAAATGATACATTACTTACCCAAGTAATTGATATTTTATTTTCCGTTGCATGGCTTGCATGAAGATTATTATTTTGCTTGGTGATTTGCAGTTCTCATAATAACATATATCACGCCTGTATTAGAATAATACTCTTTATTACAATGCTTTATTAGGTCTCAAAAGCATGTTAGGCCGTTGGTCCCGGCTGTTATTCGTGGATCTTTGACAGTCGTTACGGGACGTCAGAATCCCGAAAGTCTGACAACCAGTCTTACCAAGGGTTATCGTATTACCCAGTCACTGGGTTGTAGAGGTCAGATAGGCAGTCGCTCCAAGTAAAATACTGGTATTCAGCTGCTTCTAGTTATACTGGAATCCGACCCCAACATAGTTGGAAAAGGCTAGGCAGATTGATTTTTTTGTTATTGTACGTGTATTTAGGTGTATAATGTTCTTGTCTAAACAAAATAACTATAGCTGAAGTGTTTAAATCACTTTTGTCAGTATTCTCTATGTTCGGCTTCCTCTTTTAAAGTTTTGTTGTTGTCCTAACAATTTTTTTTTAGTGGACCAACGACGTGTCACGCCTATTTATGTCATCATATTAATAATTATGCTGAAGCTTTTAAAACTTGTCGTGCACTTTCGCTACGTGAGTGACTCAACCACGACTCAACTCTCTGTATGTCAGACAATTCTAAAGAAACAAACGTTGCGCAGGTAATCCGTTTACATTTACATAGCAAATGTGCCAAACTACATACGTAACCCGTCTCTTTGAATTTCATTACATTTTTTTACGTTCGGTCAAGGTCTTTGAAGATTCTAATCTGAAAGCTCTTCATGTGGTATTGTACCTTATTGACGGTTTTTGTTTTTTCTTTTCAAATATTCTAGTGTTTGTATTTTATTTTATTTGATTTTATTCCCCTTGCTATTTTTAATTGATATCCGTGGGTATGTCCGTGGCATCACACAGGCCCTATCAGAATACCAGCGTTGCGGTATTTATTTTTTAAATATCGCAGCTTTATGCTGAGATGGGAGCCTTTTTGGCCTCGCACAGGTCTCTTTTTTTTTAGTCTGATTTCTTTTTTTTTTTTTCTTTTTTTTGTTTTTTAATGTTTATTTTGTTACTTTTATATGCTCCTTTTTAACTGTTTTCCTGTGCGTGTCCCAAATAAAATATTTTTCTTTCTTTCTTTCTTTCTTTCTATTGCTTCTGACGTAATAATTCATAATTTCTAGCCTTTTCCCAACTATGTTGGGGTCGGCTTCCAGTCTAACTGAATACCATGGAGCGGCTGCATATCTGACCTCTACAACCCAGTTACTGGGTAATACGATACGATACCCCTTGGTAAAACTGGTTGTCAAACAATCGGGCTTGACCACTGACAAAGATCTACGAATATGACAGCCGGGACCAATGGTTTCGCGTGTTTTCTGAGGCACGGTCTATTATCTTTAATTCGAAGAGTCAACACAGGTCCAAAATTCCTCTAAGAGCTGTAAAATTAAAGAGCATTCTCGAGTGGCGATACTCAACAATACGTCTGACTCATCCTGAGCAGTCAGCCTCGTTATCTCCTCTGACTGGCTGGCCAATATCTTTGACACAGTATACAGGGTCAAATTAAATTAGCTAGTGAAACTCCGCAAACGTGGTGTGTATCAATATCTAAACACGACAAAATAAAATAAAAAAAAGATTTGATGTTTTTTTTTTTGGGGTGTAGAGTTGTTACTTGAAGTGTGAGTTGACAAAATCTTTTTTATCGAGTTGAGATATCGATACCCACTACGTCTGTGAAGTTTCGCTAGCTAATTTAATGTGACCCTATTAATAGTTTCTAGTTGTCAGAAAAAGAACTCGAGTAGAAACTGACGCGGAGTGACGATTGTGGAAAACTTTTCACAGTTTTCACCAATTAGGTACCAACTTCGTTTACAGGTACAGTCCACCGCACGTCGCCGGGGTGGTAACACCTTCTTGAGTAAATACGAAGTTCCAATAGAAAGAGGCCACCTAATACTGGTTTTGGGTACGGTTGATATGCGGCCTAGTGTGCACGTCTGTTTTTTCACCGACTCCAAAAAAAGGAGGTTTTTAACAGACTTCAAAAAAGGAGATTTTTTAATCGACTTCAAAAAGGAGGTTTTTAAGCGACTTTAAAAAAAGGAGGTTTCTCAATTCGACGGTATATATATATACTTTTTTATGTGTGTTCGCGGATAACTTCGTCGGTTATGAACCGATTTTGATGATTCTTTTTTTTTTGGAAAGGAGATATTCCAATAAGAAAACCAGGATCTGATGATGGTATCCCAGAGTAATCGAGGGGAACCTTCAAATTTTATAGGCCTATAACGATTTGGGTATTTTTTATAGTAACTCGTGCATTTGCTTCCGGCAAGCACCATTTGGTGAAGTGGATCTGATGAGGAAGACCACAGATGGCCATCGGAACTACTCAATAATACGTATTTCACGGGTTGCGATATGATTATTGCTAAGCAATTTATGCTCGTCACAATACAAATGTTGAAGAGGAGCTGATAGTGACTTCACCATCAGTTCCAGTTCTCCTGGTTCCTTACGGGGTGAACTCCTCAACAATTAACGTCCTTGTATCGGGAAAAGCAATATTTTGTAAAAGGTGATGAGCAGTTGACATTAAGCTATTGTAACTTAGATACATTACAGACTGACCCACTAAAAAGTGAAAAATAAAAAACTTTTTTACAAAAAAAAAACGACTTCCAAAAAAAATACTACAAAGTGAAAAATAACTAAGTCGGTGGCAAAAACTAAAATACAAATCCAAAGACACCGACTTCCGAAATTAAAGTTATTTTTCACTTCGTAGTATTTTTTTCGGAAACGGTTTTTTTAATAAAATTAACTGTCGTGTGCTTATATTGACTGGTAATAAGTAAGTTCCCAAAAAACTGGCAGCATTGCTACGTTATAAGGCAATGACGCACCGTAGGTAATACGTTAAACACATTAACGTACAAATAATAAAGAAAAGTCTTTATTGCTGTTCTTATTTTTATATGCTATAAGAATTATAAAATAAGAAGTTTTGCATAATACTTTAAAATAAAGAAAATAATTATCGGAATCGGTCTGATACAGCTTGTCTTCCAACAAAGTCCTTCTTTATAGATTTCCATTCTGTCCTAAGCTGTCCTTGGCTGTAGGAGACCATATTGGACCCTCTGTTTTGCTGATGTCATCCTCCCATCTCTTGGACCCTCTATTTTGCTGATGTCATCCTCCCATCTCTTGGACCCTCTGTTTTCCTGATGTCATCCTCCCATCTCTTGGACCCTCTAAAGGTTAAAAATAAAACTCAATTCAATCTCAATCTGCCTAGCCTTTTCCCAACTATGTTGGAGACGGCTTCCAGTCTAACCGGATGCAGCTGAATACCAGTGAATTTTACATGGAGCGACTGCCTATCTGACCTCCACAACCCAGTAACTGGGTAATTCGATACCCCTTGGTAAGACTGGTTATCACAGTTCCTTGCGTTTATAATAACACATATATGAAATTGCTAAGTTTGTTAAAACAAATTACTCGCTTTTTGAACCTAATAATAATACAAATAAACGAAAAGCCACACAATATCTATTAAAAATGCCTCTTCCTAGGATCGAGCTATTCAGACGCAGTTGCGTATATATGGCGCCACTTATTTATAATTCCAATCCAAATTTTATAATTGATCTTCCTTACAGAAAATTCTGCGTAGTACTAAAAAAATGGCTCATTTCACATAGTTTTTATTCAGTAGGTGAATTTCTAAAAATAACTTCTTGTCGGTCCTATCATTACAGAAATGCATTGTAGACTAATAGACGTATATTATTGAATATTATTGAAATCCGTGATTGTACATATAATTTTATTGTTATTTTTTTATGTTGTACCAAACGTGTATTTTCTTGTTTTTTATTGGCTGTGTGTATTGAAGTTTGACTACTTTAAATAATTTCATGTTCCAAATTATTATTGTTTTCAATTGTGATATCGATATTGCTAAAATAAGCTGATAAAATAAGCACCATAACTACTATTAATATTTGCGTGCCAAATGGCACACGCACAAGAATATTTACCACCTTTGTATTACCGCATTTATAGCAATTAGATCACTTTGACTTTGACAGACTTTCGGACTTCTGACAACCCGTAACGACTGTCAAAGATCCACGAATGACACCCGGGACCAACGGCTTCACGTGCTTTTCGAGGCACGGAGGAGTCTCGGTATGTAAAAATGGTCACCAATCCAGTGACCTACCCCGGCAAGCGTAGCTTAACCCGATGGATCGACCCGTGCGGCTGTTATTACTTAGCCACGAGCTCCTCCAAAAATAAAACTCAATTAACGTATACTTAATCATAAAATGTTCATCTCAAAAGCCACGGAAGCTCTCTTTTTGTAATGACATGAGTAGTCGGAGTTAGAACTTAATTAAAGTCGTAATCACAATCATTTTACAGCTTTTCATTTTGTCTTTGTACACGATTTTAAATGGTGGCATTTTGCACTATGTCACACAAAGGACTCGGTGCCACTCGGTGCAGATAGAATGATGATAGAACAGTGTTGTTTGTTACCTCCTCAACCACGATTTAACTGCTGAACAATTTTGTCTTTAGGCTTTTTTTTTTTTGTGGATGGGAAATCATCAAATGACTTCTCCCGCTCTGGGCAGAGCGGGAGGGTGTGTCAGACTTTTACTGACTAAAACCCACCCATGTTACTTCAGTTGCCTGTGCCAGGGCCACGGTATCTCTTTCGAACTACCCGCGACCCCGACGGCATCGGCCCTATTGGACCCCATCACTGCTGACATCTCTTTGAGGCGCGCGTGGAACACAACGCGCCGTCGACGCGGGCCTCGTCCTTACCGGACGGCGAGCTGCCCATTACTCGTCGTCCGCAAGCCCGCGCCTACGGTGGCCGGGAATCGGCGATAGATTCCCGCCGCCGACTTTTACTGTCTAAAACCCACCCGTGTTCCTTCTGTTGCCCGTGCCAGGGCCACGGTATCTCTTGCAAACTACCCGAGACCCCGGCGGCTTTGACTTTAGGCTCACAGTATAGTCCATAATGTCCTCTATTGACACAGGATACTTTTTATCACCTAGGATGCGTTTGAAACCACGGGAAAAAGCTAGTAATTTATTAAGCAGGGACTTCTACTTCTAACCACAAATCTTTACGAGCCCCAGTGACCAAGTGGCTTCCGAGTTCCGAGAATCCTCCTTCACGTTCTTGACAATAAATTTTATTGTCAAGAAAGTCAAAGATGCAACTTCAAAGCTTAGCATAAAATCATTTTATATGCACATCCGACATTTTCAACAACATTGTAAACACATTTCCCGCGGACTACTTTCATTATTGAGTTTCAAGAGTGCATCCTTTGAAAGCAGTTTTCCCTTGGCATCGCGGAAGTTTATCTAACCTGTTTTCATTAAATGAACGTTGATTGCTGAGTTGCTTTACTGTGACTTGTTAATGAAGAGTTACTGCAAGCTCAAGGGGTTTATCGAGGGTCGTTAATTATTGAAACTGGTGAGAAATCTGATGAGGAATCTGATGATGTGAGTTTTTATAATGAGACATAAAAAATCATTAGACACGTATTTTTTGCTTTATCATATTAAATAAAAAAATATTTATATACAACGCTTTAAAGTTGAGGAGTCCGGCTCGCTACATCACAACTATACCAAACTACGTACAAAATCTGGAAAGGAGTGACGTCATGCCACATTTTAACTCAATGTATCGCCGTAATCTCTTGATTATGTAAAAAAAGAAAAAAATACGTGTCCAATATTTTTTTATAATCTATATGGCGCACAAAAAAAATTTTAGTCATCATCCCTATTGTCACAATCCCAATGCTATTGATATTTGTTAACAAATGATCTTGAATTTGAATTTAATCATCTTTAACCGACTTCAAAAAGGAGGAGGTTCTCAATTCGTCGGAACCTTTTTTTATTTTATTTTTTTATGTATGTTCCCCGATTACTCGAAGATGGCTAGACCGATTTGGATTTTTTTATTTTATTCGAGAGGGTATACATCACAGTTGGTCCCATATAAAATTGATTAACTTTGCTTTGGTAGTTTTTGAGTTAGCTTCAATAATACGTATTTTTTCCCCACTTTTATATGGATGATGTTCTAGTGTGTTTTGTAGGTAGTGGTATTAGAATTTGTGTTGGGTAGGAACCACAACTAAAAGGTGAAAAATAAAAACTTTTTTACAAAAAAATACAACCTACTTCCAAAAACAACACTACAAAGTGAAAAATAACTTTAATTTCGGAAGTCGGTGGAAAAAAACCAAAATACATTTAACTAGGCACCGACTTCCGAAGTTAAAGTTATTTTTCACTTTGTAGTGTTGTTTTTGGAAGTCGGTTGTATTTTTTTGTAAAAAAGTTTTTAACAATTCAACAACATTCATTGCGTTATTTACTTTGACTAGCAGACGGATTTTCAAACAAGATACAATGTATTATAAATTTACTTCAAAATCCTTCGGATGGTGTTACGCTAGGGAACCAGTTTGGTGCATTCATTATCGTACTCTCTTTTCTAAAGTACCTATTTGCATGGGTGAGGGCTGAGGGTTAACCACACAATTCATGCGTAGGGACATTCCAGTCCGTCTGCAGTATACAAGTATCAAACTACATAAATATAACTTTATCATTGGCTGCAAGAACTCAAAACGAACCCTCTTTTCCCGCATGCATTTTCATTAAAAATATGCCTGCTCATGAAATGGGGGTTATAAGGTTTTCAGCTAATAATCTATGTGATTATTACTAGTATCTACTAGGTACGTGGGGAAACGCCACGGAACAGTTATTGAGCAGATGCTAGTTCTCATCGACTCTCATACAGATGATTTAACTCGGCCTTGTTCGAAGGATGTTCTGTTTTTTTTAACCGACTTCAAAAAAGGAGGTTCTGTATTCGACCCGTATGTATGTATGTATGTAAGTATGTATGTATGTATGTTTGTTTGTCCGCGATTTTCTCAAAAACCGATGAACCAATTTTGATGATTCTTTCACTAACGTAATCTACATACTTTCAGAAAGGTTTTAGTATATAATACATTATGTAATTATTCTTATATACGAAGTTATATGCATAAATGTGTATCTCCGGTATTTTTAAGCTGATTTTGATGATTCTTCTTTTCGTTCGTCTTGGGCTTACTTTTGTAATTGTATATTCAACTAAAATTGGAAAAATAAATTACTTTAAATAAAGTAAAAACCGAATTCAAAACACTAAATAAACACTGAATAAAATAACTTTCATAAAAAACTTAACAGCTTCTGAAGTCGGTGTCTTCAATTCTTCAATGCACCTTAGCTTGGCACCGAATTCAGAAGCTGTTAAGTGTTTTATGAAACTTATTTTATTCGTTTTTGGTTTTTGAAGTCGGTTTTTACTTTTTTATAAAGTAAATAAATAAATAAATAATAATAAATAATTGCAAATGAACCAACCTGGAGGGCTCCCGATACTGAACGTGTTAAGATATGAGTGGTTAATAATGAGGTATGATTGTACGTAGGACCTAAATGGAAAGGTCTTTAAAACAACCATTTCCCATTCTATTGAAATTCGTCTCACTTTTTCTTGAAAAAGTTAAATTTTAAAAATATATCAGCTTTTGCTAGTGATCACAAACTTTTTTTGATGTATGACGAAAAACTAACTTTTTATACTTAGTTTAAAATCTAGATTCTAAAGGGAACTAGGTAGATAAGTAGGTAAGGAAATATCTTTACAAAAAAATACAACCTACATCCAAAAACAACTTTAGAGTGAATAATAACTTTAATTTCGGAATACGGTGGCAAAAAACGAAAATACTTTTAACCAGACACCGACTTTGTGGTGTTGTTTTTGGAAGTCGGTTGTAATTCATAGGTATCATTTTTGTTTTAAATTGTAATTTTGTGTAAAAAACGTTTTATTTTTCTCTTTGCAGCTGTGGTACCTACCCCGCACAAATTCTAATACCTGCAAAAGAAATTAGAACATCATCAGGATTTGGATGAAATTTGGAACACACATAGTTTATAACCTGGTTTAACTCGTAGAATACTTTTTATCTCGGTATTACGGTCGCATGAGATAATTTCCGACGTATACGCGGGCGAAGCCGCTGGAACAAGCTAGTACCTACCTACGTATTATACAACGTGTCGTTTTGCATCCTCGTCAAATTTCAGGGTGTGATACAGAACATCAAACCGAACAACTTTCTCCTTGGGACCAACATCGTAACCGCGAAAACATTTTCAACTGTCCCATAGAAAATTTCAAACACTCGACGCAAATGTATGGTAGGTACGGCTGATTATTTTTTAGCGGTTGCGATGTTGCTGCCATGGAAAAAGTTGTTCGGTTGGATTGTCTATACCACATCTTTTTTGATGAGGATGTAAAACGACACGTTGTATTCTTCTGTAAAATGACCTAATCCTGTCGGCTTTCCTTCAACTACATGTGACCTTTTCACTACCTCTTCGAGTCGTATAGGCATACCTGCAAATATTCCACGTATTTACGAATTGTTAGAATATGCAAAATAGGTACGGAGAAAACTACGGAAACTTTCTGACATTCCGGGGTCAGGGTCACGACACTCACCTATGTTAAAAATACACGGAGCCAGCGTGAGGTCTCAAATAGTCTTGCTCTGAATACTTTCTAAGTTTATCATTTATTCAATTGAAGATCGTCATTTATTCAATTGGATAACGTTTTTGAACTGTTTGTACTTTGTAAGTCATGAATTTAGGTTTCCATGTTCCTATTGGAGCTAGAAGAACTGGTACTTTGTACTTCGTCATGGTTGAAATACCTTAAAGAAACTGAAATTTTTCGACAAAAATGGTGGTGGTGGTGTTTATTAGGTGGTGCCTTCGAACCCAAAATCAAAAGAAAAAACCTTTTGCAGTAGGTGCATCTACAAAACGTGGGTACAAAGAGTACTTTATAATAAGCTTACATTCCTCTATAACCTATCTAAGTATCTAAATACTAAAAAAGAAAGAAAAATGCGTATAATTGGCATTACAAAGCATGCAAGCAAGCAAGCATTGGCATTAAGTCAAGCTAGTGCAAAGAGGAGTGCTACTATACTAACATAGTCTTAAGCCTATTTTATTAACACAAGTTTTGTTTATATTAAAATATGTATGTTTAGGTTAAGGTATTTATCTATGGGCCAGGGTCGCCTGAAATAAATGATTTATTATTATTATTACAGCAAAAAATAGATACACCTTTTAAAACTATTACAATTTGTAAAACAGCTTAAAAAAGAAATAGGTTTTTTATAAGACCCAAACGGAACCTATTACTAAGCCTCCGCTGTCCGTCCGTCCGTCTGTCTGTCACAGGGCTATATCTCTTGAACCGTAGTTGAAATTTTCACAGATTGTGTATTTCTATTACGGCTAGAACAACAAATAATAAAAATTAAATTAAATAAAAAATTATAGGTACAATACTTAAACTTTTCATTTTGAAAAAAAAAAGTCGTACCCCATCACGTGGGGTGTATATAATAATGTGTATAATGTGTATATAATAAATATATAATAATAATATAATAATGCTATCAGGATGTTGTTGGGGCTGCCGAGATGCTGTAGTGCATCTGGCATGTTTATGGAGGCTCATATTGATGGCTTTCTGTTGAAACCTACTTTGATAATCATAACACTGGCCTGTTTTTTTAGAAAGATATTTTAACATGTTTTGACTTTTCTATTCCCTATTGTTTCTTCTTACTGTCTTGTCAATTGTGGTTGTGTCTACCTAATATACTTATGCGACTCTGTGTGGGCTTCTTATTTGTCCTACACTTTCATGCCATCATGAGAAAGAGAGCGGCCTCCATATTGCACCGTATCAGAGCAAGCTCCAACAGCATTCTGAAAACAATAGCGGGCCGGAAAAGTTGACAATTTTAGACCATTTTTGTACGAGCTATATCGCAACAATTAAACAAGTTAAGAATTTGAAACTTCCTTATTATCATGTATACCATATACTGTATTTAATCAACAAATACAGCGATTTTCTGCAACTGCAAAAAATAACCTTGTAATTCACAGTATCACTAAGAAATACAAAGTTATCTTTGCGACTGTTAAATATTATATGGTACGGAACCCTGACTCGCACTTGGCCGGTTTTTATTCATCAAATTAGACTTTTACAGCTTTCATGGTTTTCAAAACCTTTGTATGAATATTTATTATATCACTAGCTTCTGCGCGCGACTTCGTCCGCGTGAAATTTCTTGTCCCCCCGCCCCACCCCGTCGCATCGCATCGCCTGCCCGAGCTATTACCTAATTCGTTTTCGCTAATGTTTTTTCAGACTTTTTTCCTTTTTCTCAGCACCTAATGGATGCCTAGCGTGATGTTAGGCTATACTATAGCCTTCCTCAAGAACTGGGATGTCAAATGCAAAAATATTTTTTCAAATCCGACTGGTAGTAGTCAGATTAGCGTGTTAGAAAGTGGATTGCACAATAACCTTATAGGTATATATATATCCACTTAATTAAAAGCTTTGTATGTCAAGATGATTATTAGTTATTTACTGTGTATGAAACTAGTTATGAACATGGTGTGTAAGGAAAGGGTTTCATGAAGAAAAGCACAGAAAGACAAGACTAGGTATTTATTATTTCAATTAGGCTTGTCAATAATTATTTATCTAAGAAAGCTATTTGTCCGTTCGCAAAACTAGATAACCATGGAGAAGAACGGACAAGAAACTCCACGGGAACTTTAGTATTTTATCAATACATTTTTACATTAGGATCAGTCTTAATTAGGTATCACATTACCTTATAAATATAGATCAGATCATCATAGGTCATTTTTCTCAAAGTTAGCAACTATAACAATAGATAGGAATTGCACAATATCATGAGCAATATTAGTCGTATTATAACACATACAGAACAACATAGTTATCAACAATAATCAAGATATAATATTATCAATCAACTTACATGAACATTGTAGTTAGATCTTTCACAAGATCCAAGAGAATCCATTATACACAGAACTTCTGCTATGCAGCGTGGTGTTTTACATTGGCTTAGCCAATGACGTATTATAACTTTTAGCAACTTAATAATTACGGACATGGGACACCACTCATGGTCTGTCTGTACCGTTTAACAGTTGTAACCAAAAGACTTGGATGATAGGACTTCCTTAGCAGCTTTATATTTACGGCAGACACCAGAGGGTCTTTACAGTACGACAGCTAGCATAACGAGTCCCCCTAATTCGGGGTAGTCCCGTCTTTTATAGTTTTTAAATATTGCTGATACCTACCTACTAGGTACAAACTATTCCCACCTCTTGGCGCCATTTTAGACCAATCACAGATGGTTATACATAATTGCCAAATAACTTCTAAAATAGGTATTACTTAACAAATCATATATTGCGAGACTGTTATAACTATTCAATTACTTAATTATTCTCCATAAATACGAACAATCGTTAATAATCCAACACGGCCATACTGATTAGTACTTTGCTCTCAAAGGACTTACAATAACATAGTCTTAAAACTTCGTTTTTGTGCACTAAAATCTAACAAAGTAGTAACAAGAGTTTCATCTTTACAAACACTAGTGTAAAGTTGATAAATATTTATATAAATATGCATAATCCAACAAGCGCGTTGAAACATACAAACAAATAAACTCTTCAACTTTATTATTAGTATAGATTTGATTACCATTAAAAAAGTTATAGTAAAATAGACATTATGCTATCGCGGACTTCTATTTACTTAGAATTTTTTAAGAGGAACAATTCCATCATACATGATTTTTGCGTAACTTACATTTTTGCAACATTTTTCATTGATGCTCCGCTCCTATTGGTCATAGCATGAAAAAAAACAATTTGAACCAGTAGTTCCTGAGATTAGGAGCTCGTGGCTAAGTAATAACAGCCGCACGGGTCGATCCATCAGGTTAAGCTACGCTTGCCGGGGTTGGTCAGTGGACGGGTGACCATCTTAACATACCGAGACTCCTCCGTGCCTCGGAAAGCACGTTAAGCCGTTGGTCCCGGCTGTCATTCGTGGATCTTTGACAGTCGTTACGGGTCGTTAGAAGACCGAAAGTCTGAAAACCAGTCTTACTAAGGGGTATCGTATTACCCAGTTACTGGGTTGTGGAGGTCAGATAGGCAGTCGCTTCATGTAAAATAATGGTATTCAGCTGCATCCGGTTAGACTGGAAGCCGACCCCAACATAGTTGGGAAAAGAATAGGCAGATTGAGTTCCTGAGATTAGCGCGTTCAAACAAACAAACTCTTCAGCTTTATAACATTAGTATAGATATTCGCGGAAGTTATAGCAAATCCATAATCCTTCTTATATCAAACTATGTATCGACTAGCAGCTGGCACAAAATACACGAGAATTCCAAATGATATGCACTTGAATGTACAGTCAACAAAAGAGATATCTAGGCAGGGTATGCTAACATATTTGTATGTGAATTGCTTCATGTTCAATTTAGTGACAATATACAATTTTGTGTCGGTGTGTTACAATGTAGGAGTATTACGAAAACAATGTAATATATATAAAATTGAACATGAAGCAATTCTCATACAAATATGTTACTCTACCCTTTTTTTTTTTTTGTGGATGGGAAATCATCAAATGACTTCTCCCGCTCTGGGCAGAGCGGGAGGGCGTGTCAGACTTTTACTGACTAAAACCCACCCGTGTTCCTTCAGCTGCCCGTGCCAGGGCCACGGTATCTCTTTCGAACTACCCGCGACCCCGGCGGCATCGGCCCAATTGACCCCGTCACTGCTGACATCTCTTTGAGGCGCGCGTGGAACACAACGCGCCGTTGACCCGGGCCTGCAGTGCTATTCTGTACAAATCTCACCGTGAAAACCTAGGTGAAGTGAGTTGTCATTATGCCTGATGCTAGGGATTGACACTATTTAGAGCTCACTCCACGCTCACTTCACCTAAGTTTTCACGGTGAGATTTGTACAGAATAGCACTGCTGGTCCTTACCGGACGGCGAGCTGCCCATTACTCGTTGTCCGCAAGCCCGCGCCTACGGTGGCCGGGAATCGGCAATCGATTCCCGCCGCCCAGGGCGTCTCCTGCCTAGATATCTCTTTTGTTGATTGTACCTAGGTACTTAAACCCACCAGCTGTTTGGTGAGCATGCCTTATGCATGGTTAAAGGTAATTGACTGAATATTGTTCATTGAATTGAATTGCATTGAAGATTGTTCAGTCAAGTTTTGTTTTACTTACTGAAGTTCATGAAAAGTTGTTCTTAGGGTTCCGTAGTCAATAAGGAACCCTTATAGTTTCGCTATGTCCGTCCGTCTGTCTGTCCATCCGTATGCAGCTTAGCTCAGAGACTCTTAGTACTAGAAAGCTATAATTTGGCAAGGATATACATATTCATCACGCCGATAAGGTGGTACAATAAAATTATGAAAAAAAAATTTTTTAGGGTTCCTTCTGTACACGTAAAGTGGGGTTGTTTTTTTTTCTCGTCTACCCCATGGTGTGGGGTGTTGTTGCATGGGTCTTTCAAAAATATTGCGGGTTTGTGAAAACAATTTTTTGATATAAGGATTCGTTTCTGAAATATTAAGCTTTAAAGTGCAAATTTTTGTTGAGCTAAGTGTCGTCCCCCCCCCCCCCCCCCTGCCAGCTAAACGGTTAGTTTTAGATGGGTGAAAAAATTCACGGTAGTAGTATATATAACGAAGTTAAAAGGAAAACTATCACAGCTAAGTAGGCTTTTCAAGTTTACGAGTAATAGTCAAATGTTCAACAACAAAAAGCCCTCTTCCTAGTCCGCATTATTGTCGTAGTGTCCCTATTAATGCGCGTGGCCCGACACGCACTTGGCCGCTTTTTTATTTAATTTGTAAGGTTTTTACGATGGAGCTAGAGAGCTTTTATTTATGATTTTTGCCCAGGTGTTTTCCATAATGAAAAGCGCTTCGGAAGCGACACTATCGTTCTTTATACACACATCATCTGCCTAGCCTTTTCCCAACTTTGTAGGGGTCAGCTTCCAGTCTTACCGGATGAAACTGCATACCAGTATTTTACATGGAGTGACTGCCTCTCTGACCTCCACAACCCAGTTACTGGGTAATACGATACCCCTTGGTAGGACTGGTTGTCAGACTTTCGAGCTTCTGACGACCCGGAACGACTGTCAAAGATCCACGAATGACAGCCGGTACCGAGACACGGAGGGGTCTTGGTATGTAAAGATGGTTACCCATCCACAGACCAACTGCGGCAAGCGTCGACCCATATGACTGTTATTACTTAGCCACAAGCCCCCTGTTCGTTATACAAACGTGAAACAAATAAATAATCTTCAAATTAACCTGATATGCAAAGACTCAGCGAAATAAAATAGCGAAAAATATCAGCGGTTTCCCACATTTTGACGAGTTAAACGAGCATGATGTATGCAACAGCGGATTTTTTTTTTCGCGATTTCAGGTTTGTTCCCATAGTAAAAGTTGTTCTTAATGATGAATACAATGACCCCTTAAAATATTGCCCATGAATACAATTTCACCCTGTAGACATAACGTTCGTAAAAATGACAACACAAACATAACATTACGACTATAAGTATTCCCCGGTGTAGAGTAATAGATTATATGTAAACTCTGTCTCATTCACACAAATAGTGAGGTAGCTGCTGTCACTAATGTCATCTGTCAGGCACCACAAATGTGTGGGGTCTAGTCCTGCACGAGAGGCTTAGTGTGACAGCTGTTGTGACAGTGAGCCAGTGTAGTAATATATCATCAATCTCCTACCCTTCTCTCAATTTATTTGGGGTCGGCGCAACATGTCTTTTCTTCCATACTTCTCTATTAGTCGTCATCTCGGTAGTCACTCCCTTTCGAGCCATATCATCCTTCACACAGTCCATCCATCGTTTCTTTGGTCTTCCCCTACTCGTATATCCATCCACATTGATACTCAAAACTTTCCTGACGACATTTTCCTCATTCCTCCGCATCACATGCCCATAACATGACAACCGATTTCCACACAACTTTTCAATCACGGATGTCACTTTCAGACTTCCTCCTACATACTCATTTCGTATTCTATCCATTCGCGTAACACCACACATCCCTCTTAGCATTCTCATTCATTAGTGATATAATAACATAAACACGGAATCAACAGGATTCTACACCGGGGTTAGGCAGAGATGTACTATGGGCCAAAGTTCCGCATGATCACCTCAAAGGCGATAATCGCATGCACGGCTCACGACTCGATCGCACAATGTTCGTTTGTCACTAGCTGCGCTCTCACAGGAATATTTTCTTAAGTGAGCATGCTTAAGTTTTGTCCATAGTACCTATAGTACACCCACATTTAATTATCTATTCCTGTCAAAAGGGCTATTTAGGTACAGTGAGCTGCATCAGTACATCAACTAAGGTATAAAGTGACCCCAGACAAACTAGCGGCTATACATAACTTTATGTATGACACAATATTGTCCTCAGCATACATGACCGCTTCACAATAACACAGCCACGCTATCGGTTGGATGAGTCCATTAGAATATGCGACACCTAATCCTACCTATCCGATGGATTAAGAGCTGTGTACACACGATAAAATTGTTAGCTAAGCAGGTAAGTAATGGTCATCCAATTAGTTGGACACAGGGGATAAGGGTCATTAAATGTTTGCGTAATTGTTACATGAGCCGTCTGGCGGAATAATTACTTTTTCTTGCCTCATTTTAATTAACTACTGTATAGGCACACGTTCTTCTCACCTTGTCATCAGTCTGAAGATCATGTTAAAAGACATAGTCTCAACAAAGAGTTAAATCGGTGTCAGGAGTCAAAAATTATGCACAAGGCTACACATAAGTACTGTAAAGGATTGATGCTTTAATCAAGCCTCGTTAATATAATACTGGCTGACATTCATCATTCAAATATGGAATATCTTCCGAAAAACGATCCTCGTTTTCTTGATAGGATGACATATAGAATCTGGTCAGGGCTCGGCATAGAACTAATTTAGTAGGAGTGTTCTTTGATAATTTGGTCTGAGCGTTAAATACAGAGAGCTTCAGCCCCATTTAAATAGAGTCCCTCTCGTGTTATTTAATAGTTTAGTAAATCTCCTACTGTGAGGTTCGAGACCTCACAGTACCTACTAATTGCAAAACTATAGTTTTTGCGTGATTCTTAGTTTTTTATCCGCGTTAGACATAAGTTTACGAATTAATTACACTATGTAATATTTAAACATAATTTTAAATATTCACATATTAAGTTACAGGTTGCAAATGATTTGAATTTCGATATTTTTAAAGGATTTATTATTTTTCTTCAAAATTTATGTTTTTATTGTTCTAAAATGAAAGTTTACAACGAATTTGTAGTATTTATTGATACTTAGATATTTTTTTCTGACTCGGCTATTAAAAAAAAAAACTAGGTATGCCATAAGCTTCTACTTCGTTCACCGAATATACTCTATTTTTTTCGAGACGGTAAAAAAAGTCATCCGGTATATAAATTCCAAATCATTAACACTACCTACTCGTTTAAACGTGATCTTCAGTTTAAAATCATTAAAAGTAGCCTTAACTGATCATCAAAATTAAGAAGTCTGTACACCTATAACTGAATTAATTATCTCGTTTTTATATTGTCTTCCCATGTTAAAGTGGCGGCTCTTAGCTGTCTTCCATTATAACAAAAAATGAGTTTCTTTTTTTTTAAATTAACATGTCCATCTTATAATTTCTGTACCTATATTTTTTATTTATGTTTAAGCTGTGTACTTCTTTAAGTGACAAATTCACCATACTAATAGGTATGTATAGTGAACAAGTCTTTGGAGTACATAAATAAATAAATAAAATTCATCGTGTTTGCTATGTCCATAATAAAGAAAACTTCCATATTGATACCTCCAGTAACACTGACTTTTAATCTAATTACCCAAACCTATATAGACCTTCCTCCTATCATCAATAACCAAGTACAATACCTACAGCAGCCATGACAGAGGGTAGAGGAACATTCGCTGTTCGAGCACAAGTGTACGAGTACTATTATAGTCCTACCCATTGTTTTATTCAGGCTATACCGAACGTGGAGGCTTCCTCACGATTAGGTACCTTACCTGAGTTAGAGATCGCTCACCCAGCATTAATGTGGTTTTTTTTTTAATAACAGTTTAGGTAGGTAGGTCGGTACTGTGAGTACAAGGACTTCTCGTCCTTATAATAACGGCTCGGATCAATAAAAGACTTATTTTGTTTTAAAGCGACGCGTACTGTCAGCTCTTCAAGCTGAATCCCTATCATCATCATCAGTCTATAATGTTCCCGCTGCTGGAACACAGGCCTCCTCTCTCCGAGAGGGAGTAGGCCATAATCCCACGCGGGCCACTGTGGGTTTGTAGATGTCACATGTCTTCGAATTTTTGGTTCTAGGACATGCCGGTTTTCTCACGATGTTTTCCTTCACCGTTTTGAAAGCAGTGGTGATGAATTTAACTTATACAAAGTAAAGCGCCTGCCTGGGTTCGAACCCACGACCTGCGACTCGTTAAGTCAGTGCCGTTACCGCTGGGCCACCACTGCTCTACGAGAATCCCTATTCAATCAATCAATCAACTCAGCCTACCGCAGTCCACTGCTGGACATAGGCCTCTCCAAGGTTGCGCCACAACCCCCTGTCCTCCGCCTTCCACATCCAGTCTGCCCCAGCCACTTTCTTCAGGTCATCGGTCCATCTAGCTAGGGGGCGTCCCACACTACGCTTACCGATACGCGGTCTCCACTCTAGGACTCGTCTGCTTCACCGGCCATCGGTCCTTCGACAAACATGGCCAGCCCACTGCCACTTCAGTTTGCTTACTTTGAAAGCTATGTCAGTTACTCCGGTTCTTTTCCGGATAACTTCATTCCTGATCCCTATTGCTTTCTATTATTCTAAATACGAATTAGTGTTTGTTTCTTTTTAAACCATCAACTTATTAACTATTCATGAAGGCTGCATGGTAAAATCACAATCTACATCATACAGTCGTCCGACGAGAGCCCGAGCTGCTTACGTAGTTCGCCGAACTTCGTATGCAGCTCGGGATAAGATTAGAAATTTAAACAAGCCTATTTTACAGTCTGTTCAACCGATTTTGACTTCTGTTGCATTGGTAGCATGACAAATGACAGCTGCAGTAAACAGTTGGTATTGTAACCACTTTTTTGTCTTTAATGCTATCCTTAAGCCTACAGAATAGAAGTCAAAATCGATTGAACGAACTGTAAAAAAGGTTTGTTTATATGTCTAATCTTATTGTAACTGGAGTATAGGTTTGCAGATTGATTAGGTCAGTCGCAGTTATAAATGAATGCTCTTCTTATTATTCTTCTTTGCTTATTAGGTTAAGTTATTCTTTGGTTAATTAAGAAGCAGATATATGCCAACGGCCTTGAGTGGTTAGCTTGTGTGTTCTGTGCTGAGCTCACGCAACGCGTCGTACGTCCACCCAGTAATAGGACTCGCCCATCAAAGAGCACTGTCCCAAATTAGACGCATTTTTAATTTATTACACATAAAACAACAGATAATATATTATACTAAAACACGTATACTAAAAGATAAACAATTAAATTATCTTTAAAATGGTGAAGGTTTCATAAAAAAACGCTTGACAGTTTTTGCGTGATTCTCAGTTTTTTATCCGCGTTAGACATAACTTTACAAATTAATTACAATAAGAATGTAATTAATATAAACACAATCTAAAATATACATATAGGGTAACTGGTAATTAGTGACCGATACTTAAACACATGATTGTACTCATGATAACAAACAACTTTTACTATGGGACCAAACCTGAAATCGCGAAAAAAAATCAGCTGCTCCATACATTCATGTCCGCATAACTCGGCAAAATGTAGGGAGCAGCTGATTTTTTTTTCGCGATTTCAGGTTTGGTCCCATAATAAAAGTTGTTTGTTATCATGAGCACAATCATGTGTTTAGATATCGGTCACTAATTACCAGTCACCCTATATATTAAGTTTTAAAAAAATGTTCTAATTTAACATTATATTTTTCCAAATCATTAACAAAAGTCGGTTATCGTCGCCTTAACCTAATAAGCAGGTAGTTAGGTATTACTTAAAAGTCAATGGCTCCATGAGTTGTGGGCCCACCCCATCATCACCCCATCATCATCATTATCATCATTGGCAGCCTTGTTCCACCCCTGCTGAGTACAGGCCTCCTCCGTTTGTGCCATGCTTCCCTGGTCCGTGCCAGTCTCGGGAAGACTCCCCGCGATCTTCTGTAGGTCGTCCACTCACCTGGCCATTAGTCTGCCAATTCCCCTTCTACCGTTTCTAGGCAACCATTCCGTTAGGGCTCTGCTCCACCTGCCATCACCACGTCTAGCCAAGTGTCCTGCCCAATTCCATTTCAGAGCCGCTACCCCAGGACTCCTACGTCTTGCACCACCCCATAGATAACACCTTATCATTACCTAACCAGAATCCTGACCATCAAATACAGGGTTATTGATAAAACACCAACAACATCTTAAGGGGTCCTCGCGAAAAAAAATCTGTTGTCCAGTACATTTATCTACTTAGAACTCATCAAAATGTAGGTAGGGAGCAGCAGATTTTTTTTCCGCGATTTCAGGTTTGGTCCCATAGTGAAAGTTGTTCAGAATGATAAGTACAATGACCCCTTAAGAGGTGCTTCACCAATAATCCCGTAGAAGAAATAAACGTTAGGTGTGAACCATAATTTTCTATCGATTTATAAAATTACCCCAAAAACGAAAACTGTGCGTGTGAAAGACTTTTAATAAATTCAACTAACTAGAACGGAGTACTTGTAAAATTAATACGGGGTACGTATTGACCCATATTTAATAATGGCCCAGCTATGGAATCTAGAACGTGAGGTATGCCATATCTCCATATTTCTAAAGTTACCTAACTATGTGGAATACTAGCTTTGACCGCGTGGAATTTCTTCACTATTGTATACACAATACTATCCCCCATTGAAGTCGTGACAGATATTTTTATATCACTTTATAATATTGTTATTATGAGTTACATAGGAGGGATGTGTCATGCAATGATGCAACTCCAGCACCTTCGACGCAGACATCGAGTCCAACCTCTAGACTTTATGCCTAGACCAAGAGACGAATGCCTGTTTTCACTAACACTAGCAACACCTAAATGTAAGTAGAGCTCGTCTAACGGTCAAACCCAATAACCGACAGTAAAAGACAGATCGCTACTGATGATAGACGCGATAATGTGATGATAGAGCGGAAATAAAAAGTAAGTTCAAAAACTAAAACCCGACTCCTGAAAAATCACGCTCGCCGCGGTTGGTCTGTACCTACTCTGTAACCAAGGAAATTCATATTATTTATCTCCACTTTTACTTATTTTTAACAATTTAAACATATAAATTTACTTAAGCAATATTACCTACATATGAATATAGCATATATTTGTAATGTGCTCATCAAGACCTTTCTTTTGATACCAAACATGTCATTATTATCTCAATTTAATTTTTTTGTTGGTCAGAAATTTACGTGTAAAGTCCACCATATTAAATTTAGGGAGAATTTATATAGCCTATGTCACCCGGACCGTTATTACGAATCTATTGATAACTCATTCATTAAAATCGGTTCTGTAATTTAGGCGCTACGGTGGAACACACGTAAATACATACTTGTATACATACATACATAGGCTGTTAAAATCATAACCCTTCCTTTTGGCTTTTCCGTAGTCGGGTAATGATGATGCGCCCCACTACTGCATTTATCGTAGTGTATGTCGTAGCCAGATCTTAGAATTGATCATTCTATTAACTGTTCTACCATTTCATCTTGCTTAAGGCGAAAGCGCCAGGGTAGCCCGCGAAATTCAAAATTTCTTACATTTTTTTGCAAGTTGCAATTCAGTAGGTATTAGCTTTTATGTGGATCTAAATATGTTTCGCGGGCGTATCAAATATTTATTTATAGAATTATAATCATAAAAATCATCAATACAACTCTCTAAGTTCATATTACCCTATTGAATGACTATTTCATGAAATCATGAGATTTGAGGCGAATTCTAACTTAAGGAGTTGTATTGCTGATTCTAATGATTATAATTCTGTAAAGCCATATTAATTACGGCCGCAAATCATATTTTAATCAACATACTACCTGACACTGACCTGCAAATAGCAAAACACGTTAAAAAAAAATAATTTCGCGGGCTACCTTATCGCATCCCCCTTAAAAGTTGTTTGTTGTCAAACGTTGTAATTCAAATAAACATTTTTTTTTTTTTCATGAAATAGAACATCGACCGCATCACGACGACGGTTTGATGATTATGGGCAGTTGAACGCACGGCTACTTCATGATGTGGCCAAACATAGTGATCATACCTATCGTAAAATAGTTAGAATATCCACCTGTAGAGGCGTTGATGTCGCTTTGTTTTTGTTAGGCATTGGTCTTAAAAATACTAAATAGCAAGTAAGTGCGACCAACTTGGATGTAGCGCTCGCCGGCCGCTCCCGCGGCACCGCTCGCTTAGCTCGCTCGGCTCGTTCTTTGGTCGGGGTGTCACTAGCGGCGTGAAATACAACTACTTTGCGATATGCCCAGTGGTCAGCTGGGAACGTTGATATATAGGTAGCTTTCATCACGATATGGCCATTTCTACGATCAGACCACGACAGACAGCCGTATCGATAGTCGACGTTTAGCCGTATCGACAATGTAGGGTACAATGTCGATACGGCTAAACGTAGACGTTTAAACGATATGGTCAATTTTAGCTGACCATTTCATGAAATGATCGAACACTTCATGAATTCAATTCTAAGATCTGGCCACGACATTATATTATACTGATTTAAGTAGTGGGACACGTCATTTCAGTTGAGACGAGCTCATGCCTAATTAAAAGCACGCTGTTTGATTTCTAACGCTCGACTGAGCACCGAAAGTTAGAATTCCAACAGTGCACTTTTATTTAGGTTTTCATTTAGGCATCGTCTAGTGTTAGTGAAAACAAGCAACCAAGGAACACTCACGCAACTCTAATTTCACGCAAAACACGCTGCCTGTAAACATTAAGACGCAGATATATGCCAA
Source organism: Cosmia pyralina (assembly GCA_946251885.1). Classification (NCBI taxonomy): domain Eukaryota; kingdom Metazoa; phylum Arthropoda; class Insecta; order Lepidoptera; family Noctuidae; genus Cosmia; species Cosmia pyralina. The sequence continues at coordinate 2,315,721 of OX276358.1, read as the reverse complement.
CGGCCTTGAGTGGTCAGCTTGTGTGGTCTGTGCTGAGCTCACGCAACGCGTCGTACGTCCACCCAGTAATAGGACTCGCCCATCAAACTCAAACTCAAACTCAAAGCATTTATTTCAAATAAACCAATTACAGGCACTTTTGAATTGTCAATGGGTCGGTCAGTCAGAAAGATGAAGCTAGTTGCCCATTCCAAAGCGTAGTAGATCCCTATGGAGAAGAACGGGCAAGAAACTCCACGGACACTCTTTTAAATCATAATATTTTTACAAAATATTGGTTACATCGTTCAAGTTGAAAATATACATGTGACAACAATGTAGAAAGACGTGCACGTTAAAAAGCGTCCGTAATAAAAAGATAAAAACTAAAACAACTAAATTAAATATTAAAATTAAAGATAAGCCATGGCAGCTAAGAGACGACCAGTCCCAACTGACGGCGCCCGTTCACGAACATGACGCATGGATCATCAAGGAGCGCTGTCCCAAATTAGACGCATTATTAATTTATTATCACAAAAGGTATTATATTAAAACACGTACCTGTATAGGTACCTTACTAAAAGACCTAAGCCCCTAAGCCCCAAAAGGCCTAAGCGAGTAGGGCCTTTACTAAAAGATATATAATTAAATTATCTCTAAAATGGTGAAAGTTTCATAAAAATGCGCTTGATAGTTGTTGCGAATTTCTCAGTTTTTTATCCGCTTAGATATATAATTTTACAAATATATTACATTATAAGGGCTGATTGTTCAATAGTCAGATAATTTTTATTTGAGGAATAAATATGGCGATTTGACAGCTTTTGTATTGAAAATATGTCAAACTGACACATTTATTCTTCAGGTAAAAGTTATAAACATAATATGAAATATTCACATGAAAGTAATCTAATTTAACATATATTTTTTTCCAAATCACTTTAGGCGTGGTCTTCAGTTTAAAATCATTATCGTCGCCATAACATGGAATATTGGAATTCTTCTTTAAAATATCACACGTCAACCGCAAAATGGAACCTGCGTCAAACCGATTTTATTGTTGAAAATTTTAATAAAGCATCGTGTAACAAAACATTATTTGTACAATATATCTACGTTCTTCGGTAGGTGCACAACAGTATATCATTTTAATAGCTCTTGGCACGTATCGAAACACTCTTTATAATACGTATTAAAAATAAAAACCAACCAAGTGCGTGTCGGACCACGCACAATGAAGGGTTCCGTAGTTGGCATGAATTATTCCAAGAACAATAAGTTTGTTCTTAACGTTTGTTAACAATAACATTGTAGTTGAAAAACATGTTCTTCCGTACATTCCAACTGTAAATATAAGTTTGTACTCAAAATATTGAGAGATTTACCATGTTATTTTAAGACCACAGAATTCTTATAGGTTTTCCTGTAATCTACAGGTAAAGATCTATTTTCTGTATTTTTTTCAAAGTTTTAGGCTCAGTAGTTTCGGAGATAAGGGGGGGAATGATCAATTTTCGTCTATTTTCTTAAATAACTTTAAAACAATTTATTTTAAAATTATAAAAAAAATATATATGAGACCCTCATAGTAAGTCCTTTCATTTGATACGTAACACGGTATAGTTTACAAAACTTTTTTTTTAATTTTCTTATTTGCCCCCCAAAAGTGACCCCCATATTCAAAATTAATTTATTTACTTTACCTGTCCGTGTTTGGGTCACAGAAATTCATATGTGTACCAAATTTCAACTTAATCGGTTCATGCCAGACAGACAGTCAGACAGACAGACACACGAGTGATCCTATAAGGGTTCCGTTTTATCCTTTTGAGGTACGGAACCCTAAAAAGCATTTATTTAATAGATAAATTTTGTGACGCAATACTTAGGTATGGAAATTATCTAGGCACAACTAATGTCGCAGTGTGATATGCTACTTGTGAGTCCAGTCTTCCAGATGTTTGAGTTATGTTTCTTTATTATATTCTGAACTACCTACTAATAAGTATTTCAATAAATCAAGTTTACAGCAATCCAGATTAGGTACCTAGAATTACGAGTTTTTGACTTGACATAACGTAACCATAATTATATCACCTCATATAATATAAACTGTAAACTGTAAAACTAAAAAATGGCATATCTTTTTCCAGCATAAATAAAATGTCCTAAAAAAAATTCAAAGAGCTCGGCAGGACATTCTCCTGAAACTGTACTTACCTTTTATGTAAAAGAGCTAATTAAAATAATAATTGTATAGCTTTTGAAATAACCTAACCCTCCAATACTCCATTTTCATTTACCACGAAGAACCGCCATTATGCAATAACTTGTGATAACTAGTGATAAAAGAACCAGAACCTGTTTCCATAGACAGCTAAAATAACTTTTTTAAATGATAAAGCAACACTGTCGAACGTCATACTCCATTCTGCCTTTATGTTGCCGTAACGACCGAAAACTAGTCGTACAATAAAAACGTTTGTCGTAAACGTCGTATCAAAAGATATCGAAAGACATGACAGACGGACAGATCGTCTGAACAGGCTGGTTTTAGTAGCCGTTAAATCACACGCCAGAAAACGACAACATTAGCCTTGATCGACGAAATAAAAATGAAGTTTGTTTTGGCGGGAAGATGAATAGATTTCTTGGTAGTGTTGATTTACAAAAGTGTTTCTTTAAATAGTTAGAATGTTATAATAACTGTGGCTATCTAGAGAGTTAATAGCATTTTCTTTTAGGATTCATTGAAAAAATATCCAACAGAACCGGACTTCTTACATAATCCTCACCTGACAACAGAACATTACATTTCTTTAAAGGTAAATGCAGGTCTGCATTTCTAGCAGTTGATTGCTCTTTCTGCAAAGTACCTATGTTTGACTACACATCAGTATTTATCTCTAGAAATAAGGGACAGCTACGTTGACAGTCACACATCACCTTATTTACGACCAAAGATATTAGAATATCTGGTGCCAACAGTGTTGGCTAATGCACCATCAATAACTTTCGCCTTGCAATTAACGGAACGATCTCCATTCCTCAAACGTCCTCTGTTTCCGTCATCTTCATTGCTTAGGCAATATTGACCTTTATAGTCACAAAAAACCTACTTAGAAACATTAAAATGAAAGTTTTATTCATTCAGGATTGCCTATGTATGACAAAGTTAGGCGTGCCAACGTATGGAACAGTTTTACCAAAATCTGGACACATTTATTAATATAGCAATGTGATCATCATCATCCTCTGCCTAGCCTTTACCCAACTATGTTGAGGTCGGCTTCCAGTCTAACCGGATGCAGTTGAATACCAGTATTTTACATGGAGCGATGATAGCAACAGCAAGATGGTGTAGCCGTGATATACTCGTAGTTACCTATATATTCCTAGAGATTTAGCTATTTACCGTATTAAAGTTATATGAAAAATGGTCGGAGTGCCCTAAAGGCGTGTACGCACGAGCGAACAAAACATGGTGAACACGACCATCGGACACGGATCATCTGAAGAAACTCAGGACCCTGTTGAACATTTAAAGTGTTTGATGTTCGTGTTCACCATGTTTTTATTCGCTCGTGCGTACACGCCATAGTCACACTATTAGACTAATATTATAAAGGCCAATGTTTGTGAGCGTGTGTGTGCATGTGTGTATGTGTATGTTTGTTACTTCTTCACGCTCAAACGGCTGGACCGATTTGGATGAAATTTGGTATGTAGATAGCTTATACTCTGGATTAACACATAGGCTACTTTTTATCCCGGTCTACGCGGGTGAATCCGCGGGGCGCAGCTAGTACGTATATAAGATAATGAACCGATTTCATATAACTATATTACGGTATATAGCTATATCCGGGATATATAACTATATCACGGCTACAACCACCTTACTGCAACATATCTATGGTTTTCGTACATTTGAAGAGTGTAGTCTTCTTGATTATCCTAGTTTTCAGGAAGTACATATTTTCCATTGTGCAAACTTGAGTCTATACGTTCATTGTTTGTGTTCATTGTTTCCTTGCTTTGAGCTACTAATGCCCGGTTTCTGAGGTTTTTAAACGAGGCTAATCCATTCGATAGTGATCTTATTGATTCGACATCGTGTTTCTGAATACGTCGTTAAGGAAAAATTTTGCTCAAAAGTCGAGTGAATTACTATCGATGGTTTATCTGAGGACCTCAAAAACCGAGCATAAGGAAGGAATTCGCTTAAATAGATATTTTTGCCGAATCAATAGTTATTGAGAGTTTAAACTCCGTTTAAAAATTCTACAGAAACCGGGCATAACTCCAGCACTTATGCCCGACAGACAGATTTAAAGTCAAGTCACACTGCGACTCGTTAGCAATGTTCTCTAGGTAGTTACTTGCTTTTAGAATATAAATTACACTGTGTGAATTTGCACGGTCATATTATGTCACAAACAAATGCTTGAAAAAATGCGACACGAGACTTTTAGTCGCAGTGAAACTTGACCCTAATTGCTGCAGACAGCATATCCGCCGAAAAGTGCTCCTATATCTGGAAATGAACACATTCATTTATATAATTTCTAAATCCTAATACGAAGAGTAAATATATTTCTTGAGCTTTTCCACTGCAATGCGGGAACTCCAAAATATACTGCGATGAGGGACATTCTTAAAGAGATTATGTTAAACTTATATTCAAGTATCCTAACAGTATCCTCATTTGTCAAGTTTATCGTCCGTTTTATCATGTCCCTTCCCTTTAATGAGGGATATTTATAAAATGGAGTATTAACTGGATCCTTAATAGTAAATAATAATCATACAAAACTAGACGTAGGTACCTTCTACTAAGTAGTTTTTGCTGTTATTTTAATTTACAATACAAATATCGTAAAACCACGGCTGCATTCCAAAAAACCAGAGGCGTAGATTACACCCCATTTCGCCTGCTATGCTATTTTTAAGTCCCATGCAATAGGGGGCGAGCTTAATGCAATTATAACTGGGCACAAATCCGGACTCCGGGCTGCTACTGAGAAACACGGTAAAGACTATTATCATGGTTGTTTAGCAAAATGTTTGGAAGCGAGCGTTTAATTAGGGTACAAACTTATGACTTGATACTCGCATGCAAAGGACTTATTCATAGGCTAGAAGATAGTGGCACAATTCAGCTGGCAGACATCTTACTAGGTTAGGATTTAAATATTTTATTAATTGTATCGACAATAACAATAACGCATACATGCAAAATGCATCATTGTATAGTTCGTTTTTGAGATAGACTCATGATAGCACAAGTTTAAACCTTAGTGGTTTTTGGTTGCTATATAATTTAATCCTGTATTCTTTTGTATAAACATTAAATAAATAAAAACTTTTAATTCCGTTACCTATAGTAATTTCCCGTGGTATATTTTCCGACATCCACACAGACGAAGACGCGGGCAAAAGCTATTCTATTAGGTCTTTACCTATGAAATTGCCGTTCTGCAGTACTGGCCATTTCAAATCAAAATAATTTTTGTTTGGCTAAGAATTCTAATTTCAAATTAATTTTATTTTAAAAACATGGATTTTTTTTTCAAAAGTAGTCATTTGTTTATAGATTAGTGTTACATTTTCATCGCATTTCAATCTTTTTCGTCATCATGGATACGTTAAAAATTCAAGTAATTATGGAATATGAGTACCGTCGTGGCAGCAACGCGGCACAAGCGGCACGCAACATCAACGACGTTTACGGAGCTAACACTACAAACCAACGCACCACTTGTTATTGGTTTGCTCGCTTCCGTTCTGGAAATTTCGACCTGAAAAATGAACCTCGCGGTCGTCTGAAGACTTTGGTCGATAATGACGAATTAAAGGCGATTGTGGAAGCTGATGATACACAATCTACGGCTGAATTAGCAGCAGCTTTCGACGTTAGCGTCAAAACAATATTGGTCCATTTGCGTCCAATTGGCAAGGTAAAAAAGCTTGACAAATGGGTGCCCCACGAACTCAATGATCGCCAGCGCGAAGTACGCGTCGAGACGTGCCTTGCACTGCTCAACAGACACACAAATGAAGGAATTTTGAACCGCATTGTTACCTGCGATGAAAAATGGATTCTGTTTGATAACCGCAAGCGCTCAGCAAGTTGGTTGGATCCTGGTTCAGCACCTAAACAATGCCCTAAACGAAAACTTACCCCTAGAAAAGTGATGGTCACTGTTTGGTGGTCTAGCGCCGGTGTGATTCATCACAGCTTCTTACCAAACGGGGTGAGCATTACTTCAGATGTGTACTGTGAAGAACTGAACACAATGATGGAGAAGCTGGCACATCTCCAACCAGCATTGGTCAATCGCTCGTCTCCGCTGCTCCTGCACGACAACGCGCGACCTCATACTGCACAGCAGACGGTCTCCAAGTTGCAAGAACTGGGGTTGGAAGCTCTCCGTCATCCGCCCTACTCAACAGACCTTGCACCTACAGACTACTACTTTTTCCAGAATTTGGATAACTTCTTGGCGGGAAAAAAATTCAATACCCGAGAGGCAGTACAAAATGCCTTTGAAGAATTTGTTGCCTCCCGTCCAGCTGATTTCTTTAAGAAGGGCATCAATAAACTGCCACTGCGTTGGCAAAGATGCATTGATTGCATGGGTGATTACTTCGATCAATACAAATAAAAAATGCATGAAAAAAATTCGTTTAAATTTTTTCATACAAAACGGCAATTTCATAGGTAAAGACCTATTATCATAATTCTTGCAATAACGCTATTGCACGAAGGAAAACAGGCGTTAGTATAAACACATAAATATTTTACAAAATTACGTACGAAATATTGTTTAGGTAGAGATACCTGCTCTAGATCGTAGCCGCGCTGGCTGTCGTAATAACTAACATGAATTGAATATTACGCGTGCGACAGACAATAATAACCTCCCACCGCAAGCATATAAATTAAATTATTTTTATATTTTCCGAGCAGCTATGATGGAAAAAAGCGCGGTAAATTAGAGCGCGAAAAACAAACGCGATGTTCACACAGGCAAAGGAAACGTCAATTCTGACTGTGAGTGCGCTCTTTGTCACAGTCTAGATAACACACAAACATTTCCTTCTTTGATACAGTCAGTCAACAAACCCCAACGTACCTACTCCTACTTAATTTCCCTAGTTCCTATTTACTCATATTTCCTTTCTGGCACATACGCTTCCGAGAAGTTCCAACAACATCCCGCGGGACATTTAAAATACAATTTTATTCAGCGGCGCGGCGAACACATTTATAATTCAAATTTTGGGAAACAATAGCTTATTCCATTTTCAAGCAAACTCAAATGGTCTATTACAGATTTGGGAAAAACTAGGACTTACGTGTATTTCTCTTCTTCTAGTATAGTATAGTCTAGGATCTTATTAGTATTTTCAAGCTAGTAATACCGAATATGTATGTGTTGTAAGCAATGTTTATCTGCAGAACAAGTCATTTCATTTAAATGGTTTGCTGGGATGTACTACAGCTTTGTGCCTTTGCCTCGGGCGTCGCTAACTTTATTTCGGGCCATAATTCCCACTATAAAAAGAGACTTTATGGTTATGTGCAATACAGTACGACAAACTTTAGTGTTTTAACGATTTCCCCGTTTAATTTTGCTGCAGCGATAGCAGACATTAGTTTGTTTTTCTTTATTTTGCAGACGAGTCCTACTCAAGGTCTAGGACGTCTCGATATTGTGAAAAGGTCAAGTAGAATGGTGAAGCACAAATAAAAATTCACTCGTCATCTGTTTAGCTCAGAAATAGAAAACAAACGTCTGGCAGTGTGGCAAGCTCCAGACGTTCCAGTAATAGTTTTGTGGCTAATAGCTTCTGTGAGGTGAACAGAAATAGTCGGTGTGATGGATTTAATATTTTATTGTATTTATCACACTTCACACTAATATTATAAAGGCGAAAGTTTGTGAGTGGGTGTGTGGGGGTGTGTGTGTGTGGGGGGGGTGTGTGGGGGGGGTGTGTGGGGGAGGGGTGTATGTGTGTGTGTTTGTATGTTTGTTACTTCTTCACGCTCAAACGGCTGGACCGATTTGGATGAAAATGTAGGTAGCTTATACCCTGAATAAACACATAGGCTACTTTTTATACCGTTCTACGCGGGTGAAACCGCGGGGCGCAGCTAGTTATTTTATATTATCAGGAGCTTGAGTTGTAGGTACGAGGTGCATTCAATAAGTACCTAGCCTCATCGCCAGAGGGCGCTGTAGTTTCAAAAGAGTTTTACCACAGTGTAGCACATTCTTTTTTAATTCTTTTTTCAAATTTTCATTCCAATCCCTTCATTTGTTTTAATTTGACAACTTATGGAAGCGAACGTGTCGATCGGTTTTACAAAAATGGAAAAAGAGCAATATCGTTTGGTGATTCGATTCCTATTTTTGGAAGGGAAAACGCGCATCGAAATCAAAGAGCGCTTGGATGCTGTGTACGGTGACTCTTCTCCATCGATGGCCACCGTCAAGAATTGGTTCAACGAGTTTGCACGTGGCCGTACGTCGGTTTTTGATGAACCACGTCCAGGTGCACCGAAAACAGCTGCTACGGAGGAAAACATTAAATAAATCCATGATCTCGTATTGGCAGATCGCCGATTGAAGATTCGGGAGCTAGCTGAGACTGTAGGCATTTCAGAAGGAACAGTGCATCATATTCTTCACGAGGAGCTCGGCATGAGAAAGCTGTCGGCGCGATGGGTGCCGCGTTTACTCACACCAGAAAACAAGCGCAACCGTGAGACCACATCGGAGACGTGTTTGGCGCTGTTTAAGCGGAATCCAGCGGAGTTTTTGCGTCGTTTTGTGACCGTCGATGAAACCTGGATCCACTGGTACACACCAGAGACCAAGGAGCAATCAAAACAATGGATCCAGACCGGGGAACGTGCTCCAAAGAAGGCGAAAACTGTAAAATCGGCCGGAAAAGTTATGGCCACCGTTTTCTGGGATTCACAAGGTGTGATCTACATCGATTACCTCGAGAAGGGTAAAACAATTACAGGGCTTTACTATGCCGATTTATTGGGCCGATTCGACGCCGAATTAAATAAAAAACGACCGCATCTGGCGAAGAAAAAAGTGCTGTTTCACCACGACAACGCACCGGTTCACACGTCTGCCGTTGCCATGGCCAAATTGGTCGAATTACGCTACGAATTGCTGCCCCATCCACCGTATTCTCCAGATTTGGCCCCTTGTGACTTCTTTCTGTTTCCTAATCTGAAAAAATCACTCGCCGGGAATAGATATGGATCGAATGAGGAGGTCATCGCCGCCACGGAGGCCTATTTTGCAGAGTTTGACAAAAACTATTTTTCGGACGGGTTAAAAAAGTTGGAGCATCGCTGGGCTAAGTGTATCGAACTAAAAGGAGACTATGTTGAAAAATAAATTGCCACTTTTCCAAAATTTTCGTTTACTTTTTGTAGGCTAAGTATTTATTGAATGACCCTCGTATTTCTGGACTTAGCTATACGGACTGTTGCCTATGAAAAAGAATCCATAAGGTTTGCGCGGGAAAATTGACAGCTGACTTTTTTCTTTCGTTCCATCAGTCAGTTCAAAAAGTTAATATGCCAAAGTAAAAAGTTTTTATTTAGTTTCTTGAAGTGTTGCCCTTTGCCCCAAACTAACTTTACTCATAGGTTACGTAAATAACATCGACTTTTGAGTAGGAATTATTTGATAATCTGGCTTTATTTGTTGAGGTCTGACGAGCGGGTCCTGAAACCTTAATGAAATTAAGGTCTACTGTTTTTATACCTCGGATCTACATATTTTGTTTATCTTGGGTCCTTTCTCGCTTATTATAATGGGGTTAGGAAAGACCTTCGAGGGGAACAGTGAAACATAATTTTAATCTTTCTTATGAAAAAAAATAAGCGTCAACGACCGAATGTCAACGTTTTAAAAAATACTATCTGCGTTTCTTATGTTCTTATAAACTCTGTTCTAAAGTCTGATTTTTAATTCGACGGAATTCTGACATTTCAGAAGTGTTGCCAAAAATAAAACGGTCCTACTGAAAATGGAACGCATTTAAGCGAAATTAAAAAAAATCTTTCTTGAATTTAAGGTTTCAATTAGAAAAATTAAACCTTATAAATTTAATGATAATTTGAAAATGGTAAGTAATCAAATGTTTATTATCAAATTATTGAAGTTACAATAATTAGTGAGGCAATTAATTTTCTATAAAACAGGAATCCCTGTCCACTAATCCATAAGTTACAAACCTTTTTTAGGAATGCCTTTTTGTTTGTAAAATCTTCGCTACTTGTAATTACAGACATAAAACGATACCTAAATAAATTTTAATTTAAAAAATATGTTCTATTAATCTTTTTTTCCATTTAGCCATATAAAATTAATATTTTAGTTATTGTGCATTGAATGCACAGAAGAAACACTATTTACATTGTCATAGTTTACTGGAACTCATTCTCTTCATATTTTTTGTTATTTTATATCCAAAAAATTCTAGTCATATTAAATTACTTATAAAAAGGACAAGAAAAAAAAGGTGTATGATATCTGAAGTGTCAAAAAATTATAGCTGTCAGAAGTCCGTCGAAAAAATCAGACTGTACCTAGTGCTTATTTTCCATTGTATATCTGTGGTTAAACAAACAACTTTAGTTTGACCTTCGTTTCTATAATGCACATTATAATATGCTTCAAATAATAATTTTATAATACCTAGAGACGCATAGGTTATTATAGTACCTACCTAATGCGCTACAGAAATTGTTGATTTTAATTAGTTTATTCATATAAAATATTTGGCACAAACAATATCAACGTAATACTCAAATGACGTTGCCAATATACAGAAATGGACTTCCGCAATAATTTAGGTAGAGACTCGTCTTTGGCAAAATCCATTCATAGGAGCTCGTGGCTCAGTAATAACAGCCACACGGGTCGATCAATCAGGTTAATCTACGCTTGCCGGGGTTGGTCCGTGGATGGGTAACCATCTTTACATACCGAGACTCCTCCGTACCTCGCAAAGCACGTTAAGCCGTTGGTCCCGGCTGTCATCCGTGAATCTTTGACAGTTGTTACGGGTTGTCAGAAGCCCGAAAGTCTGACAACCAGTCTTACCAAGGGGTATAGTATTACCCAGTTACTGGGTTGTGAAAGGCAGATAGACAGTCGCTCCATGTAAAATACTGGTATTCAGCTGCATCCGGTTAGACTGGAAACCGACCCCAACATAGTTGGGAAAAGGATAGGCAGATTGATTGAGGTAATCACCCCGTAGGTAGGTAGCGTTTCATCCAGATGCTTGGCCAAGTTCTTGGCTAATTTACTATTTACGCCTCTTCCATTCATTTACCGTAATTACTATGGGAATTCAAACCTGTCGAAAATATTAGTGTTATTAACACACGAGCGACACGCGTCAATGGCAGAGGTAACTGCACGCGTCGACGGCAGCAGCCACCGGCCTAAAGCATCAGCATAATCAGCCTATAACGTTCCCACTGCTGGGACACAGGACTCCTCTCTGTGAGAGGGAGTGGGCAGTAATCCACCATGCGGGCCCAGTGCGGGTTGGCGAATGTCACATTTCGTAAAATTGGTTTGGTTCTAGGACATCTCGGTTTCCTCACGATATTTTACTTCACCGTTTTGAGAGCAGTGGTGATGAAATAATTTACACAAAGTAAAGGTTCGAACCTACGACCTACAACTCTTAAGTCGCGGCCGTTACCACTGGGTCACCACTGCTCTTTTATAGTATAGTTAAAATCTCGCTGCAGACTCGGTCATAAATCATTCGAGTGTTTCGCTCTCTTTCCCACTCACGGGCCTTATGGGCAGGCCACGCCCACACGTAGTCCTGTGCATTACTGCAGTCGATGAGTGATATCGATAGTTTTATACACTTCTGGACACATCTTTTGGCCCACCTTGTATTTTCAGTTTCGTTTGGTCCTAGCTAAAATTTTATATTAGGTCGAGCAAAAACTTTTTATGCAGTTTTGAACCTGGCACATTCACAATTTCATTCAATAGTCTTTTTTTGAATTTCGAACACAGAATTTAAAGAAACAAAAGACAATTTGGAGCCTGTTTGTTGATATCAAACAATCGAATACTAAGAAAACTTGGTTTTATTGGTTTACTTGGATTTAATTCTTGAAAAAGTGATTGATATCTTTGGTTTTGCAACAAACATTACTTATTCTTAACATTAAGGTGAGGTTCTATCAATAATCTATGGATACTTCATCTGAAATCGCCGCCCAAGCTGTGGCACTTATTCAGGCCGGACACAGCCAAAGAAACGTGAGTGCTCAACTTAATTTAAGTCGATCTGCGGTCCGAAATGTTTATCGGAGGTACCTAGAGACTGGCGGCTTTGTTCGTCGCCAAGGAAGGCCACGATCTCGGGTCACAACTGAAAGGCAGGATCGATTCATCGTGACGACCAGCTTGAGAAATCGTCACCTTACCTCCATTGAGATACAAAACCAACTTCGCGACTTCCACGGAGTATCTGTGAGCGCTCGAACTGTTCGGAGAAGGTTAAAAGAACGCGATATGGTACCACACAAGCCAGCTAATGGCCCCAAACTAACGCGAGCCCACCGAACAGCGCGCCTTCATTTCGCACGCAGTCATTTAAATTGGACACAGCAAGATTGGAGCCGTGTACTCTTTTCTGATGAGTCTAAAATTGTGTTACATGGCAATGATGGAAGGAAGAAGGTCTACCGACGTAAGGGAGAGCGTTTCGCACAATGCTGCTTTGAAGAGAGGGTTGCTTATGGCGGTGGCTCATGGACTGTCTGGGGCGGTATATCCGCGAGCGGCAAAACTCAACTTGAGGTTGTTACAGGACCACGGCTGCCAACATTAAATGCTGAAAGGTACATTCGTGAGTGCTTAGAACCTCACGTGATACCATACGCGGACTATGTGGGCCCAAATTTCCTTTTTATGCATGATAATGCAAGAGCCCATGCGGCCGGCATCGTCAGGGAATATCTTCGGGATGTGAACATCACAGTTATGGACTGGCCAGCCAGAAGCCCAGACATGAACCCCATTGAGCACATGTGGGACGAGCTAAAAAGACGTGTTAGGGCTCGTCAGCCAGTTGCCCAGACGATGCAGGAGTTGAAAACTGCCATAGAAGAGGAATGGGAGATGATCCCTCAAAATTTCATAGAGCGGTTGATAAACTCTATGCCTAATCGTATGAGAGCTGTGGTAGATGCCCATGGAGGCAACACGCGTTATTAAATTAAACCTTTATTTGATAAAACATGTTTTTTATTCAAAAATCAATTGCCTTTAACAAGGCGCATATCCGACTTGTTAGGCGTAGCTCCATGTCGTATGGTATTCTGAATTCAAATTTAAAACAATACGATCGAAAAAGATGGTAAAATGTATCAGGTTTAAAACTGCATCAACAGTTTTTGTTCAATCTAGCAATCATATTTCGGTAGGGGCCATCGAAACCTAAACTCTAAGGTGGGCCAATAGATGTGTCCAGAAGTGTATATTTATAAATGGGTGATAGAAATAAATACACATTTTTTTTTATTTTATTACCAAATTTACTACAAAGCATATTAAATATATAAACAAAAGAACGTATATATAAAACTAAAAATAGAAAATTAAAATTCTTCGTCTGATAACCTTAATGATTCTGTTATCGATAATGGCCTTGAGCGCGCGCAACTAGCGCACATCCCTACTCCGATTATGATTTATGACCAAGTCTGCAGCGAGATTTTAACTATACTATAGTGTGCAAACACAGTGGGAGCGGCGCGGGTAGCGGATTCCGCAAGCGGGTGTCGTAAACACATAATTCCTTTTGTCTATGAACAAAGTATCAATGGAGCGGGCAGCGTAATCCGCCGCAGGAATCTTTCCCAAATCAGCTCCCGCCATTCGCGCCGCTCCCACTGTGTTTGTACACTTATAGGTACTGTGGAGGTTTGATGCTTTGATCAAGCCTTGACAATATTATACTGGCTGACATTCAATCATTCAAATATGGAATGTCTTCTATCAAGGAAACGATTCTCGTTTTCTTCATAGGATGACAGATAGTTTCTGGTGAGGGCTCCGCGTAGAACCAGTTTAGTTAGGGAGTGTGATTTATAATTGATCTGAAGCTTAAAATACAGAGGGCATCAGCTCCATATAACTAGAGTCCCTCTCGTATTATTTAGTAATTTAGTAAATCTCCTAGTGTGAGGTTCGAGCCCTCACAGTACCTATCAGCCTTGTCTTCAAAGGTGAGCAACGCATCAGCAAACACTTTTGTTCTTGCAAGTGTCTTCGGTGCGAATCGTGTTGGCAGCGTAATTTACGTCAATGTCGAATAAATACAACAGTAGCTTACAGTAACAGGTAAGGTCGTATCGCGGTCGATAAAAACTTGCCCTTTTATTGTTTTGAAATCAAATACACATTAGTAATAACCTAGTTTCAGTTTCAGCACGTAAAGGTTAATGTACACAATGTTTGTGTCGAAGCAATGTCAATGTAAATGCATTCAAATCATGACTTGTACCATAACTTGTTTACGACTGCGCTGTTTGATCGATGCCAATGAAATATGCAGGTTTTGATTTGTCTCGTGCACGCGACTATGGAACATGGTGTAGAAATCTATACAAATAAATAAAATTGAAGTGTCTGTTTGTACTGTCATAAAAACAGCTTTTCCCCAACTATGTTGGGGTTGGCTTCCAGTCTAACCGGATGCAGCTGAATACCAGTATTTTACATGGAGCAACTGCTCGTGGAGGAGCTCGTGGCTAAGTAATAACAGCCGCACGGGTCGATCCATCAGGTTAAGCTACGCTTGCCGGGGTTGTCCGTGGATGGGTGACCATCTTTACATATCGAGACTCCTCCGTACCTCGGAAAGCACGTTAAGCCGTTGGTCCCGGCTGTCATTCGTGGATCTTTGACAGTCGTTGCGGGTCGTCAGAAGCCCGAAAGTCTGACAACCAGTCTTACAAAGGGGTATCGTATTACCCAGTTAATGGGTTGTGGAGGTCAGATAGGCAGTCACTCCATGTAAAATATTGGTACTCAGCTGCATCCGATTAGACTGGAAGCCGACCCCAACATAGTTGGGAAAAGGCTAGGCAGATTGAACTGCCTATCTGACCTCCACAACCCAGTAACTGGGTAATACCCTTTTGTAAGACTGGTTGTCAAACATTTGGGCTTCTGACGACCAGTAACGACTGTCAAAGATCCACAAATAACAGCCGGGACCAACGGCTTAACGTGCTTTCCGAGGCATGGAGGAGTCTTGGTATGTAAAGATGCTCACCCATCCACGGACCAACCTCAGCAACGCATATGAAAGTATTATAAGATGACTGGTAATTAGTGACACATACCTATGATTGCACTCATGATAAGAAACAACTTTTACTACGGGATCAAACCTGAAATACGAAAAAAAAATAAGATTTATGTTCGCTTATCTCGTCAAAATATAACAAAATTTTTATTTTTTTATTTTAACTGTTTGTTCCGGCTAATCTGCGAAACGGCTGGACCCATTTTAACGGGACTTTCACTGACAGTTAGCTGATGTTATACACGTAACTTAGGCTACTTCCATTTCAGAAAAATAATAAGGGTTCTGTGCAAAAAAAATTGTGAACAAAATCCGATTCAATTATAGAAGTATTGACATCCACGCGGGCGAAGCCGCGCTCAACATCTATTCGAAAATATTATGGCTAGATTTCTTCAAACGATTAAGTTTCATGTTGGGATCATCGAACCGACACGACGCTTGGCCATGTGTAAATTGCTTTTATTTTCAAGATAATATTAGGTTCAGTATTTATTATCTGGATATACCTATCGTCACCCTAGTGCGCCCTAGTGCTTGAATGGCCAACCGACAATTTTTCGGGAAAATGAGTTTTTAATGTATAACTGTAGAAACACACGTCTTTTTCTACAGCTAAACATTAAAAACTCCTTTTCCAAAAAAATGTTCGGTTGGCCATTCAAACACTGGGGCGGCGCGGCGCTATGTAGTTTCATTAAAATTGATGTTTCTTTAAAAATCAATAAACAACTGTAAAATTCAGTACCATAATTATATTGCTGCTGGCTGTCTAGATTTTATTTTATGCGTTCGATCGACGCATGTTTTAAGAATAATAAATCGGTTACGTAAGCGTAGCAGCGTAGCACTGACCTCTACGAGTTAGCTACGCGTCGTAGCAACAACATAACAATATTTTATTAATTCTTTATGGGCTCATTTTATTAGCGGAGTTCCTTTGCAATTTCTAATACTCCTGCAGTAGAATACGTACTACATAAAATTAACTTTACTGCTAATAGAGGAAATAAAAATAAGTACGAAGCTTAAAGAAAACCATTTGCACTGAAGACTGCTAGCGTTTACCACCAACCCTCGATTGGAGTATTCACTCTAATGGTTTGATCAATCCGATTTGCAGTCGGATTCATTTTCCAGACGCTAATGCTCTCCAACGCTCTCAGCACTGGGTAGTTAGGAAGTCTGGATCCACTTGGCTTTTTTAACTAGCGGTTATATTTATTACCATTAATTTGTTTAAAGTTTTTATTTAGCTTTTTGACGTTGAAACCCTTGGGCCGTGGGGTCCGAGTGCTCATGGTTTGAAATATCCAAGCGGCTGGTTGACACTTCCCGTGACCCAAGGGCTGACTTTTACCTTGGCCAGAGGCTTAACATTGCCATACAACGTGGCAATGCCGCCAGTCTCTTGGGTACTTTACCAGTCGACAACGATGTGGAGGAATTTTTCGATGCCATATTTTAGTTTTTTAATAGTTTTAGTTACGTTAGGATATAATTTTGTTATTTTTAGGTTATGTTTTTATTACAATTACTTGCAATGTTCATCGCCATCGTAAGTTGTCCTTTCCAAAATTTGACCCACTTCCCGGTGTTCGATTGAGCTGAAAGGCATACGTATTTAAAATCGGTACCAATGCAATATTTTGGTACCATCGAGCTGATCTGATGATGGAGCCGGAAGGTGATCACAGGAACTCAGTAATAAAACGACGCAGCCCTATCGAGTTTGGGCTCCTTTGATTCGTCTTGACAAGGACTCTGGTCCTAGATGATATCGAGACTAATAAAAGATTGATAAAAAAAATGTTTTTTTAAATAATAATTAATTTAATTTATTTTAGTACCTAATAAATTTCAAAAAGTGTGGTACCTACTCTTCCTTCCATATACATACTGTAAATATGTAAATTCGCACACACACCAAGATTTTTACACTAAACGAGAAGACATACAAACTAGATACACATTACGACACAAAACACGATTAAACCTACCGACCCGTCTAAAAATGCACTCATCTAGTCCACTGGTTATGTCGATAAAAATGTACAACAAACTACCCGAGGTACTCAGAAATGAGAAAAAAATTGCTATTTTTACAAATAAATTTAAAAAATATTACTAAATAAATGTTATTATAGTATACATGAATATTTAATTGACAAATCCATAGTACTGACATAATAATATAAATGAATAATAAAAATTTTAGATGTATTAATAAAAATGTTACCATAGCTTTTACTTAGAATAAGTTAGTTTTGCATGTATAAATAGGTCCTCTTCCTTCAAACTTTTCTTTTGCTGTGCCCGACAGGGTCCACGATTGTTACCACAAATGTCTACTTACCACCTGAGAATACATAATGTGGAATGCATTAAATGATTGAGTATTGAGTACCTACAGTCTGTTAGTTTATTTTTTCAATTTAGGGAAACATCGTAAAGAATGTAACAATTAACAGAGTTGAATCTGGCGTCCTAGCTAGGTTACGAGGTAACCTGTATTAACGTTCGCCAGCCCAGGTTCCCACAGAACGAGTACAACATTTTTGAGACTGCTTAGGACTATATGGTGCAAACGTATATTAACATACAAGGTTGATATGACCGAGAGGCATTAAATTAAACCCCATATACTAGATGCATAGTGTTAACTCGGAACTATTAAAAAAAAGTTTAGGAGAAAAATAAGAAAAAAATTTTTCCAAGAAATAAAATAGCTTAGTAATCGAATTAAAATGTAAACGTCCTTTGTAGAGATTTCCACTGACGTGCGTAACAAAACGGCAACGTTGCGTCAAAAATTCTGTCGTTTTAAGGTGTATGACCCTAGACAACTATGCGTAGGTACTTAGTCAGCTGTTAGGGCAGATACGTCGTGTTTCAACAAAGAAAAAACTAAAAAATAATCCTATGACTAAGCTAATGCTTCTATTTTTTTTCTTCTATCTTTTGCATAGATGTGACGCATATTTTCCCCAAAACTTGCTTTTTACATTGTTTATTTTATTTTGTTGTCCTTTGCGTCATGTTTACCGCAAATAAACGTATTTTCTTTCTTCTTCTTTCTTTCTTTCTTATTTATCTGATTTTTAGTAAAGAGGCTGAAAATGATACAAAGTATATGTGGTTTAATTTAATGCCTCTCGCTCAATCAACCTTGTATACTGTGTGTGAAATTTTAGTATGTGTGTATGTATTATGATGTAGGTGTGGTGTCATGGTGTGTGTGTGTGTGTGTGTGTGGGTGTGTGGAAGGGATGAGGTTGAGTTTAGATACGGAGTGATAGAGAATAGAGATGGTGAAGTAAGCAGATATTCAGTGTCGTCGTAGTTTAAACTGATTAGAATGCGTGTTATCTGTTTTATAAACATTTTGTAAGAGGATTGATGATAGGGATAGTTTTGGTTATTCTATGTACGCTTTTTATTATTATGTCATAATAAATAACGATACTTTATATACTTCTTGATTTTAATCAGAGTAGGTACTAATGGATGATTTATGAATACCTCCCCACATACTCCAGCTGAATGAAAGGAAATTTAAATCTTGTATAAAACGCACACTATGCAGCCAGGCATATTATAAGTTGGGGGATTACATCGCTGACAAAAATGCTTGGCTGAATGCTTGTCCTGCTCTACAAGGACGCATTAATTAATTGATTAGCATTCGGATATATTGTTGGACCTGCTGAAGATTAAGATGAGAGAAAACTTTCTTTGCATTGTTTAGATTCAATCTCTTAGTATTATATAATTGCATAGCACGTGTGAGCACTATGTAGCTACTATTAAGCTACCTTTTACTGGGTACGTCTTTCACTGACTTGAGTGTGCCCTGGCGGTTGAGAGTATGTCATGCTCACTCAAATGTCTCGCTGATGGTGGCGTGTGTGTTGGATCATTAAGTTCCCTTCAAAATGGTTGAGCTAAATGGTGCTGATCCATGCGTCATGTTCGTGAACGGGCGCCGTCAGTTGGGACTGGTCGTCTCTTAGCTGCCATGGCTTATTTGTAATTTTAATATTTAATTTAGTTGTTTTAGTTATTAGCTTTTTATTACGGACGCTTTTTAACGTGCACGTCTTTCTACATTGTTCTCACATGTATATTTTCAACTTGAACGATGTAACCAATATTTTGTAAAAATATTATGATTTAAAAGAGTGTCCGTGGAGTTTCTTGCCCGTTCTTCTCCATAGGGATCTACTACGCTTTGGAATGGGCAACTAGCTTCATCTTTCTGACTGACCGACCCATTGATAATTCAAAAGTACCTGTAATTGGTTTATTTGAAATAAATGCTTTGAGTTTGAGTTTTTAAAGCTGAGCGTCCACTACCGGTACGGCCCGCATTTTCATTTCTTCACACAAACCAAAATCCATTGCGTGCCGTGCGTGCGTTGTGGCCGGCGCGGACCAGTGGACGCTCACCATTGCGTGCCGTGCGTGCGTTGAGGCCGGCGCGGACCAGTGGACGCTCACCTTTGTACTTCTTCAATCAAAATATTTTACCCTACCTGTACCTACTGTGCTACTACAGTATCTGAACCGACACCTACCTACAACTTGCTTAAAAAAGACTAAACTGATGCGTCACTATAATCACTTGTCTTATAAAATACCACCTACTAGGGAAGTAAGGAAAGTGGTCACGTGTTGCCGTGCAGCGAGAGCTTGTCCGAGTTCCAATTTTGATTCCCCCGAGACTAGGCAACATGGTACTCCGCTATATGGTCCACCTGGAAATCTCAGATCATCCGAAAGTTTTGAAGACAGCCATCTTGTGGTTTTACTAGTAGTTCGACCATTCGCTTTCTCAACACGGATAATATCCAAGAGGATAAAACATTAAAAAAAAAATCCTCCAAGTCCAATAGTGTTCATAAAGTCATCGTAGGCACTCGAGGATTCTTAAACCAAACCAAACAAACAACCAACCAACCAACCCAAACAACCAACCAACCATACCAACCAACCAACCACCCCAACCAACCAATCACACCACCAACCAACCAACCATCTAACCCAACCAACCAACCAACCACCCCAACCAACCAATCACACCACCAACCAACCAACCATCTAACCCAACCAACCAACCAACCAAACCACCAACCAGCCAACCAACCAATCAACCAACCCAACCCAACCCAATCAACCAACCCACCAACTAGCCAACCAACAAACCAACCAGTTGTTAACCAACTGTGTCCAAATAAACGTTTTTCTTTCTTTCTTTATGTCTATAACTGCAGACATGCGTCATCATTGATATCGTTAATGAACTTTCTGTCATAATATAAGTATAATATTCCTGTCTAACTCAAGTTATTTGTCCCCAGCATGCGTAGAAGAAGAATGCATCGACTGGGAAGGGAAGTCAGTGCCCCATGGTCTGCTGTACGTGCCCGGCCCAGGAGTCTGCTCGCTGTGCGTCTGCTACCACTCTGAGCCCATGTGGTGCAAGGCTATTTACTGTGATCCACCTTATGTGAGTATATAAATAACATTACTTGAAACCTGCACCATAATTGCGTAACAAATTATCAATCGGAGTTGGTTTCATTTTGACAGTTCAACAAACAACATTCATTGCGTTATTTACGTTGTCGAGCAGACAAATGATTCGAACATAAAAGCAATGGATTAGCAATTTGTTTCAAAATTATTCAATCTCCGATTGATAATGTGTTCCGCAATTAGGGTGCTGGTGCGAAGATCAGCAATGAAAGACGATTAAAACTAACTCTTTGCAACACAACTAAAATAGACATGAATTAATGCGATAATTCTACAGCTACAGACTTATTGATTAAATATGTTTAAAAAATTAGAACCGTTAATCGAGTGTCATTGCTGACTGTATACCTGTATACCACATGGATTTTCGGGTACGGCAATTAAGGGACTTGCCTGTGAAGGTACCTACTCAATAGATACTCAATATATTTATTAAGACGTGACCCTGTCGGGCACAGTAAGTCAAAGCATGCAGCAAGTCATAGCTTAACGCCACACATGGAACACGTACAATCTAATCGAATAATCAGAATAAGTGAGACAAGGCGCTTGAGCAGTGCTCACGTGCAGGGTTCAACTTGAATCTACGGTGTTAAGGCAGTGCCACTATTGAAAAATTAGTGTCTATGCACACATTTATTGGCATGGCAAAAACAGCCGTTTATGTTGTTAATTGCTATATCTTCGAACCTAGGAGGTTTATTGTTGTGCAAAAAATTCTACATCATCTGACTAAAAATGTGTGCATAGGAAATTTCTAAATGTTCCTTAACTCCTGACTTATTATTTTTTTTCTCAATGGTGGCGCTGTTGGCAGCTATACTCACCTCAAGTCCCATCTCCTCTATTACTAGCTCTGCAAGGTTATTGACTGTAGTGTTCATAACAATCCACAGTAGTTAGTTCGAACAACAACTTCATATGAGTCATTATGAAGAAAAAAATGTTGTAATGTAGGCAAGTTTTAATTGACAACTGTCACGGCATACGGCACCTAGTTAATACATATTTCATGGATTTGATAAGCAAGTGGGCGTTCAGTCACGGGATCGACAAAAACTTGACTTTATATAAAATAATGAATATGACATATTTACATTTTTTAATCATACTTCCACAGTTCTGCAAAAACTTCCGCGTGGGCTCACGATGCTGCGAATTCGAGTGCCTCGACCCCCCCGGTGAGGACATCAGGTACCGGGAGAGGCAGCGTCTTCGGGCCCTCATCCTCGCAGGAAACTCCTCGGCGCCCCACCAGGGTCCCTCCATCGAACTCAAAGCCGGAATATCCCTCCTAGCAGTCGCCGTCGCACGATTCGTATGAAACACGGACCGCGTAGATCATAACCAATTGAGAATCATTTGAAATTGAGGGAATTATTTACCTGGACACACTACCGTTGGAGGGTTTTAGTTTGTATCGAAAGCCAAAACTCACATTCGATGTACTTCGATCTGCCTATACCTTAAGAATGTCATGTTCTAATACTTGCGGGACCTTATTTCTCTAGAACTATGATTTTTCATATAGAGTACCTACACTCTTCGTATTATTGATATATTGTTTCCGTTTACAACAAAATAAATAAATTCGGACCAATTTTATGTAACCGAGTAGCGTCGTGTTGTCTTTTGTGTTTCTTAATTTCAATGTTGAATGTGAAATGTAAAAGTAGGACTCTTACGTCATAGACAATTAGAGAAAAAGTCACTTTGTTTTGGTAGAAAAAAGTTCAAACTAAAGAAAAACCTTATTAAAACCTCATTTGTATTCTACTCATCTTCAGAACATGAACAACTTACAATAATGGTGCCACGTAGTCGATTTATATAGGAAAGAAGTGTCACATTACAGATAAAATACTTATTTCCCCCGGTCCATAAGTAAATTGTAAGTCCATTAATCAGTAATAATAGGCAGTACTTTAATGAAAATCTCAGTACGTTGTAGTCCTCACGCATACCGTACGCATGCGTATTTCTTCACTTCTTAAAATGTTTCACTTAGCTAGACACATTTCGAAATTGTAGCTTTAAATCTCATATCATCGGGCGTCCGATTCTGTAAATTATTTGATTTTCCACCAGCAAATTCTTGAAATATTCAAATAATCTTTTAAATATTTATTCGAGAAACAACTGGCTGGATAAAATAGCGGAAAGCCCTTTGATGAAACTAGTTTAAGGGCATGTTCACCACCTACGATTAAGTTCCTATTAACATACTTGGCAGAAAATTTCATACAGATTCTGTTCCATTTTTGAATTTATTCGGTGAGTAGTGGCTATTCGGACATCGTGAAATAGGCCCTCAGTAATTTTAATAAGAAATGCTTTCAAGCAAACTTCAGGTAAAAGCAAAGTGCCTTGAGAGACTCGAGGCAAATCTTATAACACGCTTAGAGTTTATTATGAATTAAAATTAAAATTGTACACTAAGACTTTTGAATTTTTCCATTTCTGCCTTATTTTGGAAGTCAATTATGCGTTTAAAATTGATTTCTTATTAAAATTATGAGGGGCACACCCCGCGAGTTTCTCTGCTATATAGGTACCTAAGTAGAATATCTACAGAATCGCATCCCAGCTATAGGTATTTAATATAATTAAAATAGTGCAATATTATATCTAGTAAAATGAATAGATGTAAACTACTTTGTATTCGTGAATAGTTGACGAGGTGTCCAACTTAGGAATTGAATCAGTGCTGTATTCCGAGCAAGTTGTACGAGGGCAAACCTGCCCTATTTAACCCAGACTAGCATGCTAACTAGTGCTTTAAATTTATTCACTTACTAACATCACCTCACGCTATACAATAAGACAGCTTAGTTGGGAAACACTGACATATCTGGGGAACGTCACGCAAAGTGACTAAAGTGAATACACTTATGAAAACCCTTATAATATCGTAAGTGCAACAGTGCCTTGAGTGGCGGAAAATTGACAGAATTCCACATACAAATATACATAGATACCTACGCGTGAAAAACATAACTGTCTTTGCTGTCAGTCACGCAGTCGGCTAAAAAGGGAGCGAAAAACTTGACAGAGAAAGTGTAGATACACCCCTAACATCCCACTGATGACCTCTGAACATAATCAGCCTATGATGTTGCTGAGACACAGGCCTCCTCACGGTGAGAGGGAGCGGACCGTAATCCACCACGCGGGCCCAGCGCGGGTCGGTAGATGTCACATGTCTTCGAATTTTTAGTTCTAGGACATGCCGGTTTCCTCACGATGTTTTCCTTCACTGTTTTAAATAAATAAATAAATTTATTTTTTATTAATAAAAAATATAAAAATAATATAAATATATATTATTATTTTTTATTTATATATATTTTTTTTTTTTTTTTTATTTGTTTTGAGAGCAGTGGTGATGAAATAATTTACACAAAGTAAAGCGCCTGCCGGGGTTCGAACCTACGACCTACAATTCGTAAGTCGCGGCCGTTAACACTGCTCACCACTACTCCTGACCAGACCTGACAGACCTCTAAACGTTAAAATATAAACCGTAACCGCCCATAGACAATTACGTTGTTATGACAAACTTTTTAGAGGTGTAGCTTGTAGTCCTTGTAGGCTGTTAAAACACGAAGCGACACGTCCCGAATGAGTACCTCCTCATCTTATCCAAACCGATGTTTTATCGAGCGTTTTATTTAAAGTAACAAGCGAATAAAAATGCGTCTCAGTTTTTATCTGGTTGACAGATAAAAAGGCCTGTCAGGGGATGAAAAATAGTTATCATGATTAATGTATGGAGTGGACGATTTATATCGAAAAACTTTGTCAACATAAGAATATATATCACAGTATGACGATGTACAATTACTATGATTGATGATATCACTATTACACATAAAGAGGGCTGTCACATTTTGTCACCTCTCTCGTTCAATAGGACCAAATTTTTTATGAAAAGATGCTTTTTTGAAAAAAGTAATCAATTGGCGAACTAATAAATAATATTCATTTGTTATCTGAAAAACTCAGCTCAACAAATATTATGATCTGCTTTTGAGATGAGTTAAAATAATTACCGCAATAAAAATGTGTTTTTAGGGTTCCGTAGCCAAATCGCAAAAAACGAAACCCTTATGGATTCGTCATGTCTGTCTGTCTGTCCGTCCGTATGTCACAGCCACTTTTTTCCGAAACTATAAGAACTATACTGTTGAAACTTGGTAAGCAGATGTATTCTGTGAACGCACTAAAACTTTCACACAAAAATAGAAAAAAAAAACAATAAATTTTGGGGGTTCCCCATACTTAGAACTGAAATTCAACATTTTTTTTTTTTTTCATCAAACCCACATGTGTGCGGTATCTATGGATAGGTCTTCAAAAATGATATTGAAGTTTGTAATATAATTTTTTTCTAATCTGAATATCTCGCGCAAAGCGAGAGACACTTCCAAAGTGGTAAAATATGTGTGTGTGTGTGCGTGTGTCCCTGTAACTTTTAAAATAAGAGAATGATATAACTAAAAAAAATATATGATGCACATTACCATGTAAACTTCCACCGAAAATTGGTTTGAACGAGATCTAGTAGTTTTTTTTTAATACGTCATAAATCGTAAACTGTAATTTACCTTTCATTCAATCAACTCAATTAAGTATTAAAGCATCGATCAAAGTTACAACGAACTACAAGAACTTTTATATTATGTTACTTGCTGCTACGGAACCCTTCATTGTCGAGTCCGACTCGCACTTGGCCGATTTTTTTATATTTACCTACTTACTAAATTAGTATTTACTAGATCGCCAATTGCTTACATTTTTCAAAAAGCATTTTTTCATTTAACATTCTTAAACATTTTGGTCCCGTGTGAGTGAGAGAGGCAATGATATTATATTAATATCATTGACAGTGACAAGGTGATCCAGCAGGTTAAGCTATGCTTGCTGGAGTTAGTCCGTGGATGGATCTTTACATACCAAGACTCCTCCGTGCCTCGGAAAGCACGTTAAGTCGTTGGTCCCGGCTATCATTCGTGGATCCTTGACAGTCGTTACGGGCCGTCAGAAACCCGAAAGTCTGACAACCAGTCTTACCAAGGGGTATCATATTACCCAGTTACTGGGTTGTGGAGGTCAGATAGGCAGTCGCTCTATGTAAAATACTGGTATTCAGCTGCATCCGGTAAGACTGGAAGCCGACATCATCTGCTGCATCAGATGACGATGGAGAGAGGTGACAAAATGCGACAGCCAGCCCTCAAACTCTTGATAACAGCTCCTCTTGAATGTTTCATTTCCAAACCAAACAGTTTCGGCATTATTTCAACCTTTGTGTTTTTATTGGAGCCTGCCAGTGCCTTTGCAAGACTTTATTGTCTATACGCCTATTAAAAAAAATGTAGCAATGTTGTGTATTGACTACAGCCTGCATTGTCACTTTAATTGTTTCCGTGCTCATCCTAACGGAAACAGGTCTTATGAGATTACTTACTTTGTACCTAAACCTACCTACAAACAAACATTTTATCTAGGTATTCATATGTATAAATAAATTGAAATTTCTGTAACATATATGTATCTACATGACATTTAGGTAAATAGGTACCTAGGTAGGCTTTCACGCTTAGACTTAAAATGCTTTCCATTTGTAAAATTATAAAACTGCGGCAGTAGGTAGCCTAAAGGAGTGCCCCCAATAGAACCTAAAATGCACTCTAAAATATTAGAAAAGAATAAAGCACGTCATATTCACACTACGATATTATTAGGGGCATCGATGAAGTCGATTAGTTCGCGCCATTAATATGCATACGGCACTACACGACAATTAGTTAGCTGGCAACACCATATTTAAATAAATACGTTCGAAAAACGAACATTATTCCTGGCGCCCAGTGTAGAATGCCGTAAAATAAAGCCTGCATGGCTGAGCTTTTTGTCCTTTGCGTGTCTGACTTACATACCTACACGAGAAAGTTTTGGTAAGTACCTACCCCGATTGCTTTGCTTTTATAGCAAGCTTTAATAACCTTGACAATAAGAATATAAATTCCCGCAACTAATTACGAATACAATGTCCATGAAGTGGGTTTCGTTTATAGGGTGTTGCAGTCGTTATAATGTTATACCTAGTAACCTGCACCATAATTGCGTAGACACTATCAATCGGAATCTGAGTAATTTTGAAGCAAATTGCTAATCAATTGCTTCAGATGTTCGAAAAATTTGTCTGCTCGAAAGTGTAACGCAATGAATGTTGTTGAACTGTCAAAATTAAACCGATTCCGACTGATTGTGTTACGCAATTAGGGCGACCGAGCTCTGCTCGGTGAAAATAGAGAAAACGAATTTTCCCAGAAATGAGACCTAGCTAGATCGATTTTTCGCTCCATTAAACCCCTATATTGCAACTTTCATTGAAATCGTTAGAGCCGTTTTCGGGAACGTGATTACAAATATATAATATATCCTATAATATTAAATATTAGCAATATTTGTAATCACGTTCTCGAAAACGGCTCTAACGATTTCGATAAAACTTACAATATACGGGTTTACGGAGGCGAAAAATCGATCTAACTAGGTCTCATATCTGGGTAAATTAGTTTTCTCTAAGTAAAACAAAATAAAATTCTCTATTTTTACCCGAGCAGAGCTCTGTCAACCAGGTACCTACTATATACAAATATTGCTCATTTAATGGTATAGGATAATTATAATATTGAGCTCAACTTCACCCTTTAGCTTAAAACCGGGGTACCCCAAGTACCGAGCTCGCTTCGCTCGCTCTTGCATCCTAAGTGTGTAGTGAGTGTACTATGTAATAGGTTGACATAAACTTTAGATTTTTTTTTTTTTCAAAAACTAGTAGTTTGCGCAGTGTACTATTTTGCGAAAGTGTTTTACTCGAAGACATCAACACGCTATAAAATTGTGAAGTTTCGAACGCGCGGGTGTTAAAGTACAGTGGAGCCGTATAGGTACTTACAACCTACATATGCATAGTCGACTTATTGCAGTTTACCTAAGGTTGACTGTCATATACGCATCATAAAACGACAAGGTCTATGCGCCAGTGCCAGATAATTTCAAAATTAGTGAAGTTTCAATTTACTGGAAATTGTTGTCTAAGATTATAAAGATATTACGAGGTCGACAGTAGGTACTTCAGAGAGGTACCAACGCAAAATGATCCAAAGAGATAGCCGTACCTATAATTTAATAACGTCTTCAGGTCGATTTAATTTAACGAAGCTAATCGAGTGTTTTTGGTTAGGTACGCTCGATTTATTACATAGGTAGGTACCTCATGTTATTCACATTACATTTTGTAGATAAAATAAACAGGTTTATTTAATATTTCTCCTCCTACATTAGATCATTTTATTCTGTAAGTATTTTACGTAATACGGAACTGAGAATCTAAGTTTTTTTAACCGCCTACGAAAAAAAAGCGTTTGACTGTCTGCCTCTGAAATCGTAGCTCCGAAACAAGGCCTGGGTACTCCCTAATTCGGTCAACGAAGATACGGGCCCGTCCGAAAGTAGCTCAAAACATCGGGAGTGAACCCTACTCCCCAATGATTTTTTACACAGAAAAAATGGCAGGAGGTGACTTGCACACTCAATAATGGGCCCACGGAAACTGTCGCTAGCACTTAGTGACGTAGCGACAAGGGGGCAACATGTCCCGAGGTGCTTGAGGAGTGGAGAGGTATTTCACGGCTCTCAGAACAATTCCAGAGCCCGGAAGATGTAAGTTTTTCGGACGGACAACAACACGTCGGAAGTAAGGACAACTGTCAAATCGTGTTGTCATTCATTCTTAGTTCGGGCCCCAAACTAATCTTATGTCCGTAGGTGATGCGGAGTAGGTTTCGTCCGTAACTTTATAATATTTTAATTGTTTTTTATTTTCGGTAATGTAAACAAACAGTTTTTTTTTTATTGAAAAAAAAAACTTAAGTCATCTATTGTTCTAACTCAAAATTCGTAATCTAGCCTAGTCTATCCACTTTAAGAAACAGTAATTACTTTCATAGCGATTCATACGAATGTTTTGTGTACAAGCCGTGTATAAGTGGCTAGGCGCCCCGTCGCGCGCCGGCAAAAAATCCCAAGGACAATCCTAACGACGTCGCGCGGGGAGCGGGACGCGTCAGTGGTTAGGACGTAGACCTCCGGATGATACGATTTTCACCGTAGTTTTTTGTTTTAACACTGGCAAACTAATAATAGCGACATCCGTAATATGAACGAAATCCATTGTAAAAACATAATAAAAAGGAATTGAGATATTTTCATTATCAATAAAGTCACACATTCATTAGGTAGGTAATTATTATAGTTAGAATTATTATAAGTATGGGGTAGCTCACGTAAGTGCGGGATCAGAACTAGGGAACTATTGTAGAATAATAATTTATTTAGCTCATTAAAATGGGCAACTGTCCTTGTGCAAAACATCCACATTCAGAATTTATATTATCTTGTTTATTATGGAGATTGATATTTTGTCCAACAAAATATAGGTCGTAATTACAATTATTATAAATAAATTGTGCATTATATAACATGCTTAGATTATGATTTCTAATGTAGCTAATATGTTAGTTACTTTAGTATACTTCTTATGTAGGTAGAAACTCATTAAAAATGAAATTATAATTATTAATTAATTAAAATGGCTATGAAGTTAGGGGAACATCTTTTAGAATATAAAGTAGGAAACATCATAAGAATTCTCAAAATCCTTCACGATTATTCATAATACCTCCAATATTATTATTACTTATTTATAAAAAGCTTCGGCTTAAAATACAAGACTTTTACTTCTGTAATTATAACACTATCTCTATTTCCTATCCTTTTCTCAGAAAATTATTTAAAAACCATTAATATTATTAGATTATTGAGCCATGTCCATACAATTAAAATATTTGAGTCACATCCTGCTTACAATTATTATAAAATAGAAGTGTGCCATATAATAATGTATTAAATATTGCATGAATATTTCTGCACCATTTAAAATTTTACACAATAAAATGTAAGTGCTGTGATTTTGGCTGTCTTTTTACTAAGAAATTCAAAATATTAAGCCAAATTGTAAAACAAAAAAGTTATTTCAAAGGTATTAATTATTATTTCTTAAAAGGAGCAAGATTTTCTCTACTTTGCACCGTCTACAACAAACTAAAAGTTAAATTATGAAAATAAAAATGGTATGTGATATTTTGCTGGTTGTATATTTTGCATACATAATTATTAAGAATGACAGCTTTAAAATATAGATAATAAGACCCAATTGTTTACCTTTTTTTTTTTTGTTACATCAGCAATTTATCAAATATTAAAGTTTGTATTCAAATAAATTAATAATAAATAAAAATGCATATTGTTACTTCTTTTTCTGTTGACCTAACAATAAATTATAAGTTATGTTAAATCCTTCTGTGTTAACATTTTCAGTCAGATATTACTGTAGAATTAAATATCAATTGTAAATATTGTATGCAAATAATTTTAATTAATTAGCTTAATAAAGATACCCAATAAAGTATAGAATTGTGTTTTAATTTCCTGCAAGCTTTCTTAGAACACCTGCTTGAATAATTATAACATAACTTTCTGAAGAAGGCAAGAAAATTCAGTTTATGTGAATGCTTATATGCACTGCTAAATTTGTGTTAATTATATTAAGAATACCAAGCTTGCACCAGGGGTCTGCACTCAGCCCTTACCTCTTTGTGCTGATAATGGATGCTCTTTCTTCGGATATCCAGGAAGAGGCTCCCTGGTGTATGCTGTTCGCCGATGACATTGTGCTGGTTGCCGAGAGTGGCTTAGAGGTCCAGAGCAGATTGGAGGACTAGAAAAGACTGGAGACCGTTGGCCTGAGAGTAAGTCGGACCAAAACAGAGTATTTGTTTTGTGATTTTGGCGGACTCTCCGGTCCTGTGCCCATATCTCTTGCCGGAACGCCCTTACCGATCTGCTCCGACTTTCGGTACCTCGGGTCGCTTGTCCAAGGGGATGGCGAAGTAGACCGAGACATAACGCACCGGATCAACGCAGGATGGATGAAATGGCGACAGGTTACAGGAACAACTTGCGACCCACGGATGCCCCTCAAGTTGAAGGGGAAAATTTACAAGTCCGTGATAAGGCCTGTCGTACTTTATGGATCGGAATGCTGGACAGTGAAGAAGACGGATGAAAAAAAATTGCATGCAGCGGAGATGAGAATGTTGAGATGGATGTGTGGAGTGACAAGAATGGATAAAGTGAGAAATGAGTATATAAGAGGAAGTTTGAAAGTGGCGCCAGTGACAGAAAAGTTGCAAGAAAATCGTTTGTCTTGGTATGGGCATGTAATGAGGAGAGACGAAACGCATGTGACTAAAAGAGTGATGAATATAGATGTTGATGGATGGAGAGGCAGAGGAAGGCCAAAGAAAAGATGGATGGATTGTGTGAGGAATGATATGAAAGAGAAGGGAGTGAATGATAGCGTGACGGTTGACAGGGGGGAATGGAAGAAGAAAACGTGTTGCGCCGACCCCAAGTAATATGGGATAAGGGCAGGAAGATGATGATGATATTAAGAATACCAAGAATATGAAAGAGAAGGAAGTGAATGATAGCGTGATGGTTACAGGGGTAAAAGGAAGAACAAAATGTGTTGCGCCAACCCCAAGTAACATCGAACAAGGGCAAGAAGGAAGATGATGATGATAATAGAAATAATAAACAGAAATATCCACTTCTTAGTCCTCTGCTCATCTACAAATACAAATTAATGTTCCCATGCCTTGTAATAATGCAGAATGATGCCATCAAATTGACATTGATTGTGTGGGTGTAACTGTGAGAGCATCCTTAGTAAACCTTATGGTAATTTCAATGAGAACAGCATTAAAATAAACAAAATATAATTACTTATCAAAATTCTATACCTAGATATTATTACTTATAATGGAATTAATTATTTCACCATTTTAGTCCCCTGTCTTGCAAGTCTTGTCTAGCCTCTTTTATTTCTTCCTGCAACTCCTTGGCTGCTTCCTCGCAGTTATTGAACGTAAAGACTCGGTACAGTATCACAGTCACCGCATATAAGCCAAAAAGCAGCACGAAGACTATAGGAGACACAAGTACCAAAGTCATGTTTTTCTCAATCAATGGATGCTTCACGTAACCTCCAATTAAAGAATACCATACGGCGAAGAATGCCGAGAGCACTGAAATCCACTCCAGTAACTTCGTCATCTCTCTGCAATTGAAATAATAGTGTGAAACGAATTAATTTCAAAGTAAACAAAGTAGAACTTGTTTTGTGTGGCTGTATTTTTGAAGAATGACATACATACCTCAATATTTATCAACTGCTTCCAAAGATTTATTTAATTTTCTGATTATTTCAGGAATTGTCGTATAGCACGAGGTTTTTATTTGCTAAAGAAATTGAATCGGCAGATCTAAAACACATCACCACTCTGTATTTGACAGCTGAGTTTGGTTTGATTGACACAAGAAACGACACGACATCGACACTGACAGTGACAGATGAAGTCTTTCCTGCAATATTGCCAGCATTGTAAGCACGTCCGGAAAATATCAAATTATCATTTTGAAACAAATTGCTAATTCATTGCTTCATATGTTCGAAAAATTTGTCTGCTCGACAACGTAAATAACACAATGAATGTTGTAAAACTGTCAAAATGAAACCAACTCCAATTGATAATATGTTACGCAATTAGGGTGCAGGCCACTAGAATTATTTATGGTAACCCGTATTTTTGACGTATACGCTTTGACGTTTGTTAAAATAAAAACATAAAACAAACATTGAAATCGATTTAAAAGAGTAAAACAGCTGT
The DNA here is from genome assembly GCA_946251885.1 of Cosmia pyralina. Taxonomy (NCBI): domain Eukaryota; kingdom Metazoa; phylum Arthropoda; class Insecta; order Lepidoptera; family Noctuidae; genus Cosmia; species Cosmia pyralina. Next base: position 2,282,944 of record OX276358.1, on the reverse strand, counting down.
GTTATTGTTAAATCTTTGATTTGTTTCTTAATAAAATCATTATGAACGAAATTGATGATAAATTCTACTATGTGTATAGTTCCTCATTGGATCACAAAGTGGAGATAAAGATGTAAGTACGATTCCATTGTGTATTTTGTTTTGCAATATTATTTACCAATTACGTATTTTATTATAAATAGTTGTTTGTCTTTCGAAATGGCTTACTTTCAAATACTAAATGGTTGAATGCACAGCACGGTATTTAGATCTGAATAGAAAATCATAGAAACAGCTAGGCAAAATAGGCTATCAGTCTAAACAGAATAATGTACTTTTAAAGCATTGTCATAGATTACTGACCTACTAGTACTTGTAATTACAGTGATAACAGAGATAACATTAATGCATGTAATAATGCGATAGTAACAATGATTTTGACTGTAATCTATATGCAGAGAAATGTTGATTGAAGTAACAAAAGCCGCTCATAACTTTCCTGTAACTGTATCAATATATTCCACAAGGCTCATATTCATTAGCTTTCATTTAAGGAAATTGATAATTGCTAAAAACAAATAATAAACACTTAGAACTACTTAAACAGTCTGTTTTCTTTACAACAATTAAAGGTTTATTCCGTTTATCCACCCCAAAAAATCTATCCTAAGGTGGATACGCAGAAACGTATGTCTAACCATGTGGTTTTGTGGTCTAATCATGTGATTGTACTCATGATAACAAACAACTTTTACTATGGGACCAAACCTAAAATCGGTAAAAAAAAATCCAACACCCACTTGGATAAACAGAATTGATAGGGCGATTCTCGGATACGTGTTTCTGCGAATCCACCTTAAGGTGGATTTTTTGGGGTGGATAAATGGAATAACTCAAATTAAAACTGCATTATTTTGTCAAGTAGTTTTTTTTTTTAAAAGATCCTGATGTAGTCAGGAATTAAACCAAATATTTTTGCAATATACTTAATACTATCCTTTATGCACCCTGCATGGCACTAGCCAATACGATTTGCTGATGAGTACAAATACTACGAAGAAATATGTTGCAGAAAAGCGAAAGTAACTGTATAATTTTTTTCAATTAATTCAACTAGCAATAATCATGATTCTCTTTACAGAGGCACCTTGGAAGGCAAGCGTGCTAAACCAGAATATGACAAGCTGCTCTCAGACCCCATGCTCAAATTCTCCGGGCTCTACCAGGAAGGCTGCTCAGACTTGTATGTGACGTGTCAGATACTGAGTGATGGACAGCCTCTGGCATTGCCGGTCACTACTTCTTACAAGTCTTTTAGTAATAGATGGAAGTAAGTTTCTTAGTTATTTTTGAGAAGATACCTTTTACTGGAAATCATTTGATTACAAAAACCAGATCATAAGATATTGTTTGTAACAGTTATTGCATTAAGTGGAGTTAAGACGCAGAAATATCTTTAAAATGGTGAAGGTTTCATAAAAATACACTTTATTATAGTTCTTGCGTTATTCTCAGTTTTTATACGCGTTAGACATAACATTACAAATTAATTACACTATGTTATAATAGGTCTTTACCTATGAAATTGCCATTTTGTATGAAAAAATTTAAACAAATTTTTTTCATGCATTTTTTATTTGTATTAACCAAAGTAATCACCCATGCAATCAATGCATCTTTGCCAACGCAGTGGCAGTTTATTGATGCCCTTCTTAAAGAAATCAGCTGGACGGGAGGCAACAAATTCTTCAAAGGCATTTTGTACTGCCTCTCGGGTATTGAATTTTTTTCCCGCCAAGAAGTTATCCAAATTCTGGAAAAAGTAGTAGTCTGTAGGCGCAAGGTCTGGTGAGTAGGGCGGATGACGGAGAGCTTCCAACCCCAATTCTTGCAACTTGGAGACCGTCTGCTGTGCAGTATGAGGTCGCGCGTTTTCGTGCAGGAGCAGCGGAGACGAGCGATTGACCAATGCTGGTTGGAGATGTGCCAGCTTCTCCATCATTGTGTTCAGTTCTTCACAGTACACATCTGAAGTAATGCTCACCCCGTTTGGTAAGAAGCTGTGATGAATCACACCGGCGCACAGTGGATCGTCCCCATACAAGAGGTCGGACATAGAATTAAAAATTGAAAAAGTATTTAATTGAAAAAAATGAAATATGCAGTTGCATTACTCTATTAAGGAACTACAAAAAATGTTACTACAATTTTTTTATTTGACCAGTACTTTATGAGCAATTCGATGAAAAGTGTTATTTTTCTATGGAAATGGTCACAAAAATGTCTGTATCTCATGATTCCCTCCTTGTTTCGATTTGCGGTTTTCACTACTGTTATCTACCCATTTTATGCCACATTTTCTTCAAGGACACATGGTGCCCCCAGCGACCCCCTTCCGAGATATTTTGCTTTTAGTAACTTTACTTTTTATTGTATAACTGATGATATGGAGGTACATTAAGTATATTCATTACTGAGAATAAGTCATCCCTAAGTAGTTCCTTAAATAACAGGTGCATTTACGATTACTTTAATGACTTATGAACGCTTCTGTTGCCATACAACAAACGCGTTAATGAGTCCTTAAGTGAAGATTCCCAGTACTTGCTTAATCTAATTAGTTATTGTAATTACTATGTTAACAGCCCTTAATCTCTGCATTGTGATTGTCTAATGTCATCATTAGCTTAGTAATGACTGAGTCGCATTTACAATAACACATCGAAAAGAAATAGAGTTTTATGATCAATAAGAAAATATGTAGGTATAAATATATTTTTTATTTATATAATATAACACTGTAAAAATAATTTAAAAATAAAATAACTATGTACCCTAAAACAAACTAAAAAAATAAACAACTACTAAAAACTAAATTATAATAGGAAATTAATTAATTAACACGACCATGTAGTTACTAACAACAATAGAAAAGAAAGAAAAAAACCATTTATTGGCTGATGGGTGGCATAACACAAAACAAAAAAAGAATAAAATTAAAAAAAAATCACAAAAACTAGAATAGAAAAAAAGAATAGAATAAAAAAAATACACAAAAACTAGAAATTAACAAAGAAACTGCTTGTAAAATAATAATATTAGGTACTATAAGACTTAAACTATATTTTCTTCATCTTCATCAATAACGACATCATGATCATTATCATCGTCATCATCTTCTTCAACGTCACTACATGCAGCAAGTGTATCAGTTGAAACGTCCGCGTCAATGAACTCCAATTCACTCTGATCACGTATGAGTAAATCGTCTAGTTCTCTAAATGAAGACTTTTTGGCTTTATTTGTCATCTTCGGTCGTAAGCTGGCGAGAAGAGGATCGGAAGATAATAGCAGATTATGAAGAATGTCTTCATTAGTGGCGATGCTACTATGCTTTCGTGTATGACATTCTCTAAATTTGCGAAAGTCCTTGTTTCTTGCTTCAGATGCTTCTTCAGACAAAAAACCTATAGGCACTAACTGATAAGTGGTCCACTATCTGTGATCCATGAATCAGCAATTTGTGTAAACTTGCTGGCATGTTATACCATGGATATAATTCCACGAATAAATTTGCTGTTTCATCACAATATGATTTGAATTTTTGGACTTGAATTTTTTCGCCTGAGGAAATGCATTGCAAAATAACGGCGAGTCTTCTAATTAAATTAACATCTAATTTAGTAATTTCGGCAGTCGTTTCAGGGTTTGCAAAAAATCTTCTTGCAGCATTTCCAGTGTTTGTGTTGCCACTACCCTGCTTAACAACGTCTAGAAGTAAGCCTGTTCTTCTTCGGAAAGCTTCTTGAATGGCTTCTTTCTTATCTTTAACTTTTTTTTTATTTTCGTCACCTTTTGCTTGCCATGATTTTATGTCCATTCTGTAAGAAATGTGTAATAAACATTCCATGGACCGAATCCAAGCATGCAATGAACTAAATCCATGCTTGTATAAATCTGTATTCACGGGTTTAGCTCTCACTTCTTCCAAGTTATTCATTTCGCTTGGGCGAGCTTTGCACAAATCACACACTGCTGCCGATGTACCAGATATGATTGAATGTACCTTACCATCAATCATGGTTAGCCATAGATTGTGAGTAACAGTAGCATTGCCGCAATCAGTCGGGTTCCGTTCACGAATCTCGGTCTCAAATATTTCCATTTCAGCCTTAACATTCGCTTCCGTTTCTTTCATAAATGTAAATGAAATCGGGCGACAATATGTGGTTGACGATGGCCGATCATTCTGCCACACTATACTTCCACTAGAAGTCACTAACTTAAGTGGTACAAGACTTGCCATAAATACACTGGATAAGTCTTGTTCACTTGTTGTTGTCGTTTGATGGTAAATGCTTTGACTTGAAGCTCCATCAAAACCCCATTTACTGTGAAGCACAAGTTGTTCACCAGCATCAAAATTTGATTCAAGTGAATCGATCAGCCTCCTAACGGTGAGATCAAGGAGGGCTTGGATACGTATCTTTGCGGAAGTTTCAGTCACAGTTATGTCTTCTTTTGCCGGGTAGCAATTAAGCTTTTCTTTAACTAACAAGTATTAGCTTGGGTATTTCGCATGACCTTCTTTTAAACTAAAGTCCCGAAGTGTGATGTAACGCCACTTGGATAACTGCAAGTAAACGTAAAGAGCAAGTGCTTTGTGAGTAGGAACTTCACGAAGCGGAGGATTCTGCTTAGTTTCCAGGACATTTATAACTGTTGAGACGTGTTCAGGATTTTCCAGCAAATTTTTCATTATTCTGGCTATATCATTTTTTCCGGCAGACTTAAGTATACTTTCAACAGTATGCAAAAGCTCATCCGGACGACTGCAACTAGTAACATTTTCATTAACACGTCTTCTTTTGTGTCTAGTTGATAAATCTTCAAAGCGTTTGCGAGGAGATGTATATGTTGAAGTAGATGCATCTGATTTTGATGGACTGACTACCTCTTCTGCCTCATTTTCATTTGCTTCTTCAGTGTCAACAACATTTTCTTTAAAGCAATCTGGCCAAACGATATCGGAATTTAACCACTCTTCGTTCTTGTTAATGAACCTGTCAACTGTCCTTCTTGATTGCACCCATTTGGTGTAAACCCTATAGCAAAATCGTCGACACCAGTTCTTGAGATCCGTCACATCACTTTCACTTAACTGGACGTTAGTATTCGACTTCAATGTGTTAAATAAATGGTCATAGTCACGAAGATCTTTATGATTACGAAGAGCAACGTAAAGATCTAGGTAAGTAGAAAACCCACGGAAAGCCATAATGACAACACTTGGTAGAAGTTATAATTACAACTGAATTACATTTGCTAAACACACTCAAATATATAGGGCAGCAAGTAGGCAACTAGCAATGAATTTGATAAGCTAATGATGACATTAGACAATAACAATGCAGAAATTAAGGGCTGTTAACATAGTAATTACAATAACTAATTAGATTAAGCAAGTACTGGGAATCTTCACTTAAGGACTCATTAACGCGTTTGTTGTATGGCAACAGAAGCGTTCATAAGTCATTAAAGTAATCGTAAATGCACCTGTTATTTAAGGAACTACTTAGGGATGACTTATTCTCAGTAATGAATATACTTAATGTACCTCCATATCATCAGTTATACAATAAAAAGTAAAGTTACTAAAAGCAAAATATCTCGGAAGGGGGTCGCTGGGGGCACCATGTGTCCTTGAAGAAAATGTGGCATAAAATGGGTAGATAACAGTAGTGAAAACCGCAAATCGAAACAAGGAGGGAATCATGAGATACAGACATTTTTGTGACCATTTCCATAGAAAAATAACACTTTTCATCGAATTGCTCATAAAGTACTGGTCAAATAAAAAAATTGTAGTAACATTTTTTGTAGTTCCTTAATAGAGTAATGCAACTGCATATTTCATTTTTTTCAATTAAATACTTTTTCAATTTTTAATTCTATGTCCGACCTCTTGTATGGGGACGATCCACTGTGCGGCGCTAGACCACCAAACAGTGGCCATCACTTTTCTAGGGGCAAGTTTTCGTTTAGGGCATTGTTTAGGTGCTGAACCAGGATCCAACCAACTTGCTGAGCGCTTGCGGTTATCAAACAGAATCCATTTTTCATTGCAGGTAACAATGCGGTTCAAAATTCCTTCATTTGTGTGTCTGTTGAGCAGTGCAAGGCACGTCTCGACGCGTACTTCGCGCTGGCGATCATTGAGTTCGTGGGGCACCCATTTGTCAAGCTTTTTTACCTTGCCAATTTGACGCAAATGGACCAATATTGTTTTGACGCTAACGTCGAAAGCTGCTGCTAACTCAGCCGTAGATTGTGTATCATCAGCTTCCACAATCGCCTTTAATTCGTCATTGTCGACCAAAGTCTTCGGACGACCGCGAGGTTCATTTTTCAGGTCGAAATTTCCAGAACGGAAGCGAGCAAACCAATAACAAGTGGTGCGTTGGTTTGTAATGTTAGCTCCGTAAACGTCGTTGATGTTGCGTGCCGCTTGTGCCGCGTTGCTGCCACGACGGTACTCATTTTCCATAATTACTCGAATTTTTAACGTATCCATGATGACGAAAAAGATTGAAATGCGATGAAAATGTAACTAATCAATAAACAAATTACTACTTTTGGAAAAAAAAATCCATGTTTTTAAAATAAAATTAATTTGAAATTAGAATTCTTAGCCAAACAAAAATTATTTTGATTTGAAATGGCCAGTACTGCAGAACGGCAATTTCATAGGTAAAGACCTAATATAAACATAATGTAAAATATTCACCATATTAAGTTATTATGAAAATGCTGTAATTTAGCATATATTTTTTTCAAATCATTAACACTACTGTCAAGACGTGATCTTCAGCTTAAAATCATTAAAAGTTGGTTATCATTGCCTTCATATTCTGAGTTCAACACTTGTTTCTTCTTGAAAATATATTCTCATGTTACCTTATTTGCATAGAGCAAACTGAGCACAGCAAGTATACATTAAAAGAATATTATTATTACAAACTGAATGGGCACATAAATATCATCTTACTGAAACAACATATTTTTTCAAGGCAGTGGGCATTGCTATTAGTTACACACATATAAAAAGCAATGTTATGTTGTACTAAATAAAGATCATCTGACTGAAAAGGATATAGATAGGTATTATTCTATTACTACTACCATATTACCATACATACTACCATATCGGCCTAATGGACTAACACTTATTCAATTTACTGTACTTGAGTTGACATGTTGCAGTGACCATCTTTACATACCAAGACACCTCCGTGCCTCGGAAAGCACGTTAAGCCGTTGGTCCCGGCTGTCATTCGTGGATCTTTGGCAGTTGTTACAGGTCGTCAGAAGCCCTAAAGTCTGACAATCAGTCTTACCAAAGGGTATCGTATTACCCAGTAATTGGGTTGTGGAGGTCAGATAGGCAGTTGCTCCATGTAAAATACTGGTATGCAGCTGCACACAGTTAGACTGGAAGCTGACCCCAACTTACTTGGGGAAAGGCTAGGCAGATGATGACTACTCAATGCCCTGAAAATTATTAAAATACCTACTATGCAGTTTGAGCTACGCATGAAAATGGAAAGTTTATTTTTTTACTGATGCTGTCAATATCTCGGACACTAATGAGCTAAGCCAGTTATTAATTATTAATAACTGGCTTAACATATACAAATTATAAATTGCTTAAAAACCTTAATTGGATAGAACACCAATCAATTATAAAAGCTGTCGCATTTTGTCACCTCTCTCGCTCACACGGGATCAAATTTTTAAGACTGTTAAATGAAAAGATGTTTTTTTGAAAAATGTAATCAATTAAAGGACGAGTAAATAATGTTAATTTAATAGGTAGGTAACTATTAAAAAAACATTTTTATTGTGGCATTTATTTAACTCATCTCAAAAACAGATAATAGTTTTAGAACTGAATTTAAAATACCTAACACAATAGAAATGTGTTTTAATAATTAGGTACCTATTAAATTAACATTATTTACTAGTCCTTTAATTGATTATATTTTTAAAAAAGCATCTTTACATTTAACAATCTTAAAAATTTAATCCCAGTATGAGCGAGAGAGGTGACAAAATGCGACAGCCCTCTTAAGCCAGTTATTAATTATTAATAACATTAACAAATTGTAAATTGCTTAAAAACCTTAATTGAATAGAACTCAATTCAATTAAGGTTTTTAAGCAATTTTCTCTTACTCACTGGGGTTTTTTTTTTCACTCCTCAGTTGGAACGAATGGGTGACGCTTCCAGTGTACTTCAGCGACCTACCTCGCAACGCCACGCTCGCGATGACGATCTACGACTGTGCTGGACCCGGCAAGCTTATGGTCGTCGGCGGGACCACGATCTCGCTGTTCGGGAAACACGGAATGTTGAGACAGGTTAGCTGTTTAACATAAATTTGTTACTTTTCCCGCGACTTCGTCTGCATTTACTTTGTATTTCATCGTCCTAACTAATCGAAAGTGTTTGTTTGTTTGTAACTCAATCACGCAAAAACGACCGGACGGATTTGGATGAAATTTGGTACACAGATAGACCATGACCTGGGTAACGGCATAGGCTATTTCTCATCCTGGATCGCAGACGAAGACGCGGGCAACAGCTAGTTTTTTTAAATAAAAATCCAGGATGATTGGCGTATGTCCTTCACCCAGGGTACCTTTTTGTCTTTCATAGGGATCGATCGTCTCAGTGGTTTTGACGTGAAAGGGTATCAGACACAGTTAATACTTTCACATCAAATCTAATCAATCAAATCAAAATCAGATTTCTCATTATACTCATTAGAAAACTCTGCCATTCACTCTTTATTAACTAAGAAATTTTATTTGTAAACATATTTGTGACTAACTAGTTGTCAATACTTCCCTATTTGAATCGAATTTTGTACACAATTTCATGGGCTTTAAATTTTTTGCACGGAACCCTAATCCTTTTTCTAAAATAAAAGTAGCCTAAGTTACTCCTTATAACATCAGCTATCTGCCAGTGAAAGTCCCGTTAAATCGGTCCAGCCGTTTCGGAGATTAGCCGGAACAAACAGACAGACAATTTTTTTTTTTTTTATATACTACCGTATATGCTTTTGTAAAAAGCTGTTATTTTGACATTAAAAACAGACACTTTCATTTTATTTATTTGTATAGATGTTATTGTTTTTATATGGAGACCTTTCTCGGGAGATAAAGGCATGATAACCCAGTCTTTAAGGTCTAAGTAATTATTCTCAATGCAATTGAAATCATGTGCACTTGAAACTATTTAACCGACTTCAAAAAAAAAAGGAGGTGGTTATGCATTTACCGGGTTTTTTCACTTCCTTTTGGCAGGTATCACACCTCCGCCGCGAAACCATAGCAGCGAAACCGCAGTAGTTCCATCATGACTTGTCCCTTGTACGACAAAAACGATCCCGCGCCATTTCGCCGCAAGTCGGTTACACCTCCGCGCTTAGCGCTTGCCGCGTTTTTTCCGCACGTATCTGTGGCATAGACAAGTTTATAAAGCGAAACTTATTTTTTTTTGTAAAATTGAGTTTCTTTTTACGGAAAAACTAATCCAAGAGATGCGAAGTAGACCTATAGTGTATTTACTACGTCGAAAGGGACCACATATTGCTCTGATTGCTACAATTTATCTGCTCCGCTACTCGAATCGCGACATAACGGAATTCTTTAAGCGGTTTCACATCATTATTTTCGCGTCGGAGGTGTGCTAAGGCCCTCCGTCTCGCGTTTGACCACGACCTCACTACCAGATGTTCAGTAAGATGTTTATACATGATAGGTAAACATTATTCACACTCACTAGGCGGTGATACTCTGTCTGTTTGAACCTGTTAATTGAAGAGGTTATCAAAATTTTCCAAGGAGTGGCAAGTACGAGTAGTCAAAAAGTCAAAAGTCAAAGTTTTATTTGCATACTAAGTGTACATTTTGAGGTCTTTTACAAAAGTAGGTACTTACAACTTAGCGGCCTTTTCCAGGCATCGCAAACTTTGAGGGCTAACTAGCAAACATTTAAATTATAATGACACAATAATGAAATTTATACCTTCTATCATTATGTAGGATTAATCAATCTAATAAATAACAACATAACACAACAACACACTAACTTAACATTCTAACGCATGCACATTAACATAATTAATTAACTCTGGTACTCTCTCTCTCTCTCTCTGGTTGTGTAAAATGTCTGTGAGCGAGGCAGGCGTCTGTATTATTTATTTAGTAATTCATTCAAGTAGGTATTTTCTTATTAACCCGTCGCGCGCCAATTAGCAGACACAATTGAAATTCTATTGTTATCTGTACACATGGTGTACAATCGACATTTTAAGAGTTAATTATTTAAGTATGACTGAATTATTTCATTTGTAATTATTAAATTTTTTAATTATTTATCTATTCAATTATTTCATTATATAATTATTTTATTATTTTTTGTTTAATTATGTCATTATTTCTGATTAAAAAAATCCTCAATTGAGTAGTAGCAATTTTCCAAAAGAAATGTTTTCAATTTACTGTTAAACGGAGTGAATCTAGTTTCATTTTTTATCTCTTGAGGCAGCCTATTGTATATTCTTATTGCCATGTATTGTGGGCTTTGATGTAATATTTTAAGTCTTGATGGTGGTTGGTATAAGTGATGTTTGTGTCGGGTGTTATAAGTGTGTATCTCCTTTACTTTAGTGAATGTGTGCATGTTTTTGAATACGTAGATACATATATCGTGTAAATATATACATGGAAGCGTGAGTAATTTATATTTAAGGAAATAGGGTTTACAGCTTTGTCTATTGTTTATTTGGGCTAAGATTCTAACACATTTCTTTTGTAAAATAAATAGCTTCTGTATGTTTACACTTTTTCCCCACAACATAATACCATAGCTTAGCCACTTAGAGTATGTAGCTAGGGTAGGTTTATTCCATCACTGTATTGTTACTGCCAATATGAGGAGGAGCTCGTGGCTCAGTAATAACAGCCGCAAGGGTTGATCCATCAGGTTAAGCTACGCTTGCCGGGATTGTTCAGTGGATGGGTGACCATCTTTACATACCGACACTCCTCCGTGCCTCGGAAAGCACGTTAAGCCGTTGGTCCCGGCTGTGTTTCGTGGATCTTTGACAGGCGTTACGAGTCGTCAGAAGCCCGAAAGTCTGACAACCAGTCTTCCGTATCGTATTACCCAGTTACTGGGTTGTGGAGGTCGGATAGGCAGTCGCTCCATGTAAAATACTGGTATTCAGCTGCATCCGGTTAGACTGGAAGCTGACCCCAACATAGTTGAGAAAAGGCTAGGCAGATTTGATTTTGAGGACTGTCAATATGATGATACTGATGACAGGATGTTGTTTATCAGAAAAAAAGTTTATTTTTATTTTTATAAACTAATCTGCCTTTTTAGGATTATCACACTACTTGCTATCACCCGAAATTAATCATGTACAGTATTTTTATCTCACGAAGCGACGCGCGCTTTTGTTGTAGTAACCTTGTAGTAATATGTTGTGAATGTGTGCGTGAAGACGAGTAGCATAACACACACACTTCCGACTTCGCCATTGTCTCGGACGGTACCGAGAGCTCTAACATAAATAACATTCACAGACACAACGTGTACATTTGGGAACCACAAGTAAAGAAAAAACTAAAACCCGACTACTGAAAAATCACGCTCTAAAAAGTATGAAACAAAAAAATATTCTCATCTGAAATTAGAAAAAGACAGACAAATTAAACATACGGAGTCACTCGTCATGTTAGGGATAAATCGAACAGATTACCTACGTGTGACTCCGGATTTTTAATTTGTCTGTCTTTTTCTAATTTTCTAATTTTAATATAGCGCCCTCTAGAGGTCATGAAGTCATGAAAAATATGAAACAAGAAAATATTCTCATCTGAAATTAGAAAAAGACGGACAAATTAAACATGCGGAGTCACTCGTCATGATGTTAGGGATAAATCGAACAGATTGAATCGTGTGACTCCGGATTTTTAATTTGTCTGTCTTTTTCTAATTTCAGATGAGAATATTTTCTTGTTTCATATTTTTCATGACTTCATGTCCTCTAGAGGGCGCTATATTCAATTTAATGTGACGTCACATAGCTTCTAACGACAACTCATTTATCAAGTTATGATAAGCAGTTAAGAAGTTATGAGGGAACAGATGAACATACATACATACCGGTCAAAATCATAACCCTCCTTTTTGCTTCGCCGTAGTCGGGTAAAAATACTATAGCTTAATCTTCATCCACTGCACTCGAAAGATTCAGACGGTCAATTCGCCCGTTGATTGGTTACCGATAAAGATCGGGATTGAGATACCTACATTATTAATTTCGGGCGTAAATCACTCCCCATAGAAAATAGTATCACAAACTTACTGGTGATTGACCCATTACTGCCGAAATTGGACCAATATTCTATATTGTTATAGCTGCAAACTCAAACTGACTTAATTACCGCGTGCCCGGCGCGCATACGACCGGTTTTAAATAATTTATTAAGCATGTTCTATCATATTCCCGCCCACAATCCAAATAAAAACCGGCCAAGTGCGAGTCGGACTCGCGCACGAAGGGTTCTAGGATCTATAAAAAAACTTTTTTTTACAAAAAAATACAACCGACTTCCAAAAACAACACTACAAAGTGAAAAATAACTTTAATTTCGGAAGTCGGTGTCTAGTTAAATGTATTTTCGTTTTTTGCCACCGACTTCCGAAATTAAAGTTATTTTTCACTTTGTAGTGTTGTTTTTGGAAGTCGGTTGTATTTTTTTGTAAAAAAGTTTTTATTTTTCACTTTTTGGTTGTGTACCTACCCCACACAAATTCTAATATCACTATCTGCAAAACAAACTAGAACATCATCCATATAAAAGTGGGGAAAAAATACGTATTATTGAAGCTAACTCAAAAACTACCCAAGCAAAGTTAATCAATTTTATATGGGACCAACTGTGATGTATACCCTCTCGAATAAAACAAAAAAAATCCAAATCGGTCCAGCCATCTTCGAGTAATCGGGGAACATACATAAAAAAAAAAAAAAAAAAAAAAAAAAAAAGGTTCCGACGAATTGAGAACCTCCTCCTTTTTGAAGTCGGTTAAAAACGGCAAAACAATCACGTTTGTTGTATGGGAGCCCCCTTAAATATTTATTTTATTCTGTTTTTTAATATTTGTTGTTATAGCGGCAACAGAAACACATCATCTGTAAAAATTTCAACTGTCTAACTATCACGGTTCATGAGAGACAGACGGACGGACAGCGGAGTCTTAGTAATAGGGTCCCGTTTTACCCTTTGGGTACGGAACCCCAAAAACGACATCATAATGTCCTACAAACACGTGCAATAAAAAAAGAAATTGGATATAGCAACTTGTTAAAAACTTAAGACTTGCTATACCTTATTTATTATGTAAATTACATTTAAATAATAACATTAACATAACAGAGCAGGTGAGAGCAGTGGTGGCCCAGTGGTAACGGCCCCGGCTTACGAGTTGTAGGTCGTGAGTTCGAACCCAAGCAGGCACTTCACTTTGTGTAAATATTTTCATCACCACTGCTCTCAAAACGGGAAAACATCGTGAAGAAACCGGCATGTCCTAGAACCAAAAATTGGAAGACATGTGACATTTACCAACCCGCACTGGGCATGCGTGGTAGATTACAGCCTTCTTCCTCTCATAGAGAGGAGGGCTGTGTCCCAACAATGGGAATATTATAGACTGATTTTGTATTAACATAACGCCTGTATTTCCCCGAAAGGGGACCCCGGCAGGGGTGTACCATAGACAAACGTTAGGCCTTTCCAATTTTGAAACAATTTGGCTTGCAAACTGCATTTGTAGGTACTTATGACAAAGTAAAACAAAGGACCATCGGGACAGGGTTTTTTCAATGAATCAGTGTAAGTATACAAAAAAAACTTTTTTACAAAAAAATACAACCGACTTCCAAAAACAAACATGGAAGTCATGGAAGTTTCGGAAGTCGGTGTCTAGTTAAATGTATTTTCGTTTTTTGCCACCGACTTCCGAAATTAAAGTTATTTTTCACTTTGTAGTGTTGTTTTTGGAAGTCGGTTGTATTTTTTTGTAAAAAAGTTTTTATTTTTCACTTTTTAGTTGTGTACCTACCCCACACAAATTCAAATACCACTACCTGCAAAACAAACTAGAACATCATCCATATAAAAGTGGGGAAAAAATACGTATTATTGAAGCTAACTCAAAAACTACTAAAGCAAAGTTAATCAATTTTATATGGGAGCAACTGTGATGTATACACTCTCGAACAAAACATAAAAAATCCAAATCGGTCCAGCCATCTTCGAGTAAGCGGGGAACATACATGAAAAAAAAATAAAAAAAAAGGTTCCGACGAATTGAGAACCTCCTCCTTTTTGAAGTCGGTTAAAAAGCAACTTTAAGGTGTAAAGGCGTCCGTTTTGTCAATAGTACCTATAGTAAACCTACATTTCGCTAGTTATGTTTAAATAAAAACTTTTGTAAGTTAATGGGAATGGGAAGGGGTATTGAACTCTGACATTTAGGTTCTCTTTCAATGTCACACAACTGCTGCAGATTTTTTTTTATTGCAATTTCATTCTGATAGCAAAGTAGGTACTTATGTGCTTTTTAAGTGGCATTATTAATGATATACGTAAGTGTTGAGCTGCCTGTCTAGTAATGTATTATTTTAATTTATTTATGTTTTCTTTGCTTTGTAATGTATATTTTTATTCAATTTAGATTCAAATGGTCAACATTAATAATCTATTAGTATTACTTTAATAATAATATATTATTTTTTGTTTCTTACTTTTGCATGATGTGAGGAGCTTGTGGCTAAGTAATAACAGCCGCACGGGTCGATCCATCAGGTTAAGCTACGCTTGTCGGGGTTGGTCCGTGGATGTGTGACCATCTTTACATACCGAGACTCCTCCGTGCCTCGGAAAGCACGTTAAACCGTTGGTCCCGGCTGTCATTCGTGGATCTTTGACAGTCGTTACGGGTCGTCAGAAGCCCGAAAGTCTGACAACCAGTCTTACCAAGGGGTATCGTATTACCCAGTTACTGGGTTGTGGAGGTCAGATAGGCAGTCGCTCCATGTAAAATACTGGTATTCAGCTGCATCCGGTTAGACTGGAAGCCGACCCCAACATAGTTGGGAAAAGGCTAGGCAGATTGATTGGTCTCCTATAATTGAGGGAGCACATAGATTTCTGTTCTTGTCCTTTATAATATAGCATGTAAGGTGTATTCTTTGTTGAAGATCCTAATAAAATAAAATAAATAATAAAACATGAACTTAGTCTGAAAGTCCAAAAATGCAGTTATCAGTGCTTGTTCCATTTCTAAATATGAAGAGTTCTTTATCACACAGCGGGATTTTGTTTTTGGTACTTGGTCTCTAGCTGTTGTTTGAATAAATTATAATTAAAAACGCCAACTCTAATTTCAAACCAGTGTCGAAACCTACAAACATGAATAGGAAAGATGGAAAGTTACATAATAAATATGTTTTTATACCTTTGAATATAATTGGCCTACTAATATTGCTAACTTTGAGTTAAATCAACCTTTGAATATAATTAGCCTACTAATATTGTTAACTTTGAGTTAAATCAAATCAAATCGTTTATTGCTAAATCCATAATGTACACAGGTGGTAAATAAAATAAAATAAAATAGAAACAATTATGGACCCTGTCGGGCACAGCAAATCTTTGTAAATATGTAGAGAGGACGAGCGCTTTATTAATTTTCAGTTTAAAATGTTTTATATCCTATTAAGTTTTTTTCTATTTCCATTAATTTATTAACTTAGTTCTTGGTTGCTTAACCAGATTATCTTGACACGCCCATTTTTACCGCAGATTTTTCTTCAAAATAGTAAAAATAAATAAATAAAATTCATTTATTTCAGGTAGGAACCCATACTATACAACATCTTTAAATTATACAACAATCAATGCACACAACAATAAACACAAAGGAATAAATACAACATGAACACACAACCTGCCTAGCCTTTTCCCAATTATGTTGGGGTCGGCTTCCAGTCTAGCCACATGCAGCTGCATGCAGCTACACACATACACATACACACACACACACGCACGCACGCTTAAATACACACACACATTTACCAACAGACTAATAGTAGTAAACTAGAATAAGTAATTCATAACCCTTTGTTTCGTTGCATGTTTACACTTCTTGCACGATATAAAAGAGCGGCGCCTCCTGGCACAGGCATTTATATGCTTAAAAGGAGACGCCACCAACTGTATACTGTACAAAGTGTAATAAGGAAATAAAACATTTTTGATTTTGAATTTGAGCTGAATACCAGTATTTTACATGGAGTGACTGCCTATCTGACCTCCACAACCCATTAACTGGGTAATACGATACCCCTTGGTAAGACTGATTGTCAGACTTTCGGGCTTTTGACGACCCGTAACGACTGTCAAAGATCCACGAATGACAACCGAGACCAACGGCTTAACGTGCTTTCCGAGGCACGGACGAGTCTAGGTATGTAAAGATGGTCACCCATCCACGGTTCGACCCCGGGAAGCGTAGCTTAACTTGATGGATCGATTCATAATCAATCATAATTAACAGCTTATAGCTAGTCTCCTAGTAGCGACACTATATGTAACTTGTCTGTCACAGCAGTGTCGCACATAAGGGTAGGTGTCGTAAAACAACATGGTAGAAACCTATTCAAAGTCAAATCGTCAAATAAGTATCTAATTCCTTGTCTAGTAATTTATATGAGAAAAACTTTTTTACAAAAAAATACAACCGACTTCCAAAAACAACACTACAAAGTGAAAAATAACTTTAATTTCGGAAGTCGGTGGCAAAAAAACGAAAATACATTTAACTAGACACTTAAATGTATTTTCGTTTTTTTGCCACCGACTTCCGAAATTAAAGTTATTTTTCACTTTGTAGTGTTGTTTTTGGAAGTCGGTTGTATTTTTTTGTAAAAAAGTTTTTATTTTTCACTTTTTAGTTGTGTACCTACCCCACACAAATTCTAATACCACTACCTGAACAAACTAGAACATCATCCATATAAAAGTGGGGAAAAAATACATATTATTGAAGCTAACTCAAAAAGTACCGAAGCAAAGTTAATCAATTTTATATGGGACCAACTGTGATGTATACCCTCTCGAATAAAACAAAAAAAATCCAAATCGGTCCAGCCGTCTTCGAGTAATCGGGGAACATACATAAAAAAAAAAAAAAAAAAGGTTCCGACGAATTGAGAACCTCCTCCTTTTTGAAGTCGGCTTAAAAGATAACTGATTCTGAAGCAGAAGGAAAAATAGAAAATAATAAAATTGATTTGTTGAAAGTTCAAATCTGAATTTCAATATAAAAAAAAAAAACATCATACTCATTATTGCAACTAAATCGTATTTTTATTTTATTTTGTCTACATCTTATCATTTATGTAAATATTCATTTATTTTATTGTTTCCATGTATCCAAATTGACATTTTTATTGCAAGAATGCAGAAGTTCAATCGGCGCCAAGCTTACCAACACAGAGTTGTTTTTTTAACGTTATCTCAAGAATATGTAATAGGATATTTATTTATATTTATGACCGATGAAAGGAACATTGGCACAAACATTGATTGGCTGGAAAATGCCAAGCGGTTCAGTGTGCTTGCTCCGTAGAGGCGGAGAGACGCGCGTCAAAAAAATGACTCCCAAAAAAACTTTTCAATTAATATTTAATTAAAATTTCATAAAAATTCAAAAATTACATAAAAAGTGCTCTCAAATATTTTTGCGCTAAAAATTTATTATGATAATAAAATGTGCAGCTTTTTTTCAATTTCAAAATAAAGTGCTTCGTTCGGATTTTTCTTTAACTTCTTAAAATCATAATAAAAGTGTAATTACTTCTAATATGAAGTGCAGTAGTTCTCTTTAATAATACCTATTTTACCTAAAACTTCATTCAACAAGTCAAATAAAACCTCTTTTAAAAAAAAATGGGCAAATCACACAGCACGCTAAAGCTATGCAAAGAATGTTACCTCAACATAATAGAAAGATTTAAAAAGTTTTTCGAATTCAAAAAGGGAATGTTCGACCTTCGCGTCTGGCCGGGCGTGGAGGGCAGCGAGAAGACCCCGGGCAAAGCACCTGACAGGGGCAAGGAACAGATGCAGAGGCTGGCCAAACTGGCCAAGAAACACCGGAATGGACATATACCAAAGGTACCGCCATTTTTTTTTGTATATTTTGGTACTAACATAAGATCAAGTGCAGCCAAACTAAAAGGCTATCGGATGCTCCCTGCTCGTGTATGTGGCAGTGGACTGACCATGTTTGTCAAAGGACCCATCGGTCCTTTGACAAACATGGTGGTGGCCGGTGGAGCAGACGAGTCCTGGAGTTGGGACCGCGTATCGGCAAGCGTGATGTGGGACGCCGACGACCTTAAGGTGGCTGACTAGATGCGGAAGGCGGAGAACAGGGTGTTGTGACGCAGCCTGGAGAGACCTATGTCCAGCAGTGGACTGCGATATTGATTGGCTGAGTTGATTGTAATATGTGGGTAGCGAAACATACCTTGATTTTGTATGAACTATATTTTGATACCCACAGTGGCAATCGCATATTTCTTAATAGGCCTTAACACCTACACACGTAGGATTATTTTAGACGCAGTTGCTTGATCTGTATCCATACCATGACGCTTAGTGCCGAGTGTAAGGAGTGTGTGTTTACTTGTAGGTACTTTATTTTACGAATGCGACTATGGTATAGAGTCCCGAATGATAATAAGGAACTACCTCAGCAATCGCATATTCATATTCTATGTTTCCATTAAATGGCTACAGGTCATGTAAAAGCACAGCAAAACGAAAACAATTGATTCATCTCACAGCTAAGACTAAATTAAAAACCAAGACGCTGTCAACAGTGACGCGAGGCCGGTTTCGTAAACACGTGTGCACTTAGTGAGGTGTAGTTTAGTTGTAGTTTGGTGTGAATGCACAGAGCGAGGTGTAGTTTTGAGCATGCTTCACTGTATTGTTCGCAGCGCTATGTCTTGGTTTTTTATTTGGTCTGAGTCTCACAGTAGCATAATGTATTGACAAGAGTGAGTTTCTTTTATCTTTTTTGACATTAGGGGTGGGTTGCACCAAGGGCTACGTTATAGTTTCCGTCAAAGTTAATTGTAACAGTAACACCTGTGGTAACACCATAATGTTGTTGCACCGTCATGTCAAATGAGTTCGGAGCAAGGACATGATATTTGACACGTCTGACAGAAGTGACAGATATTTAACAATATCATTAACCAGCAATTAAAGTTATGACGTCAGCTAACAAATTGTCAAATGAAACAACCCACTTTTGGTCTAACAGGTACTTTAACAAGCGTGGATTGCACCGTCTTACTTTAACAATAACAAACAACGCACTGAAGGTGAGATGTTTGTTATTGTTAAAGTACATCACCATCTTACTTTAACAATAACAAACAACGCACTGAAGGTGCGATGTTTGTCATTGTTAAAGTAAGATGGAGCAACCCACCCAATGATATTATAATATCATTGAAGCCACCCTAAGTTTTCAAAAAGGTTTCGTTATATTGTGCGCGCAAGCAAAATTTCAATGATAGCAAAAGCAAGCATGCAAGGAATATGATTTTGATCCATTCACAATTAGTGTAAATTTGGCCAGAAGGTGCTTAAGCCTCAAATTTTTCAAGGAGCGGTAGGTTATATTATTTGTTTTTGTTTTTATTATTTTCTCTAATTCAGTCATTTAATTGCAAACCAAGTGTTTATAATTGCTACTTACTTTAATTTAGGCTATGTTTTTTTTTGTTTTTGTGCTCACACCATAAATTATTATGTACTTAATTGTCTTTTTGGTGACTATGGTTTCCTTTTTGTTTGTTTTTATTAGTTTAAGTGCTCAATGTACTAAAATAAATAAATAAAAAGTAGTTTTCAATAAAATCGAGGTCATGTCGTTTGCAATTCTTATATTTTTAGAAGATAATTTTAATATTTATGAACAAAACTTAATCAGCAATACGCATTATTATCTGGCAGCTACAAGGCGCGCTTATCTTTTCCGCAGATCTGTAAGATCAGGCACGATATGTAGATGTTATTTGATATCTCGGTCATCAAAATTATTCTAAACTCTATCAATTCAACAACTTTAAACTGGCTCTAAGAAATCTTATTCTGTTTTTAGGGTTCTGTACCACGAAAAGGAAAAAACGGAACCGTTATAGGATCACTCCGTTGTCCGTCTGTCTGTCAGTCTGTCAATACCCTTTTTCTCAGGAACGCGTGGAGGTATCAAGTTGAAATTAATATCAAATACGTAGGTCTACGGTTCCTTGGAGCTCTAAAAAAAAATCAAGCTTCTAAGTCAACACAATAAAAAATACGACCACATAAGCGACATTTTTTGATACTCGCAAATAAATCAAAACCTTTAGGGTACCTACTTCCCGTTGACCCAGAATAATGAAATTCAGCAAGAAGCAAGGTCTCACAGCACAAGTAAAGGAAAAAGTCCGAAAATAATTAATTTGTAGTTTTATCACGACAAAAAACATTTTATTGCGATTACAAACTTACATTAATTTGCAGTTGGAGAATAGACCGTGACGTATATCAATGTATGGGAGAACAGGTTTTTCAACTACAATGTTAAGTTTGTTTTTGGGATAAATTCTTTTCAAACTACGGAACCCTTCATTGTGCATGGTCCGACACGCACTTGGCCGGTTTTTAAAAATTGTATTTAAAAATCGATTGAAAATTATGAATCTCTAAATCTCTAACTGCTATAACGTGTCAGCATTGCTGCAGAAATAGTTACGCAAAATGCTGCACATTGCAGAATAGTAGATTGTATCATAAGGGAGCAAAATAATATTTTTACGGCGGGGGCGCTTTTTTGAATCCAGAGCGAAGTGAGGGATTCTAGAGTAGAATCCCGAGCGTAGCGAGGGATTCTTTAGTAGAATCCTGAACGTAGCGAGGGATTCAAAGTACGTCGCCCGAGCCAAAAATATATTTTGCGCCCGAGTGATACACTCTACTTTTCATCACCCTCTATGAGAAAATAAAAGGCGCCTTATCTTTTAATATAATATTATTATTTAATAAAACATAGAGCAACAACTAAATTGAAATTAAATAGTATCTAATAATAAAACAACTAAAAACTTATATTTACATTTGAGACATTTTCGCAATTATGAAAATTTATTGTTACAGTTTCATTAGGAATAGAGATTGTTGTTGATTTTATATTCTGCGTGTTTAAATAATGTCCGAATCCAGCTCATTTTGAGGAAAATGTGACGGTGAATCTCGTTGTTTGAATGTAGATGGGCGCGGCAACAGAGGCATGGATGGATTAACTGAAGGTTGCAATTTAATGTTTTCCACGATGCGTTTACATGCTTTCGCCTTGTTCTCAATGGAATCTTCTATATACCCCTCTGCTACAGCACTCGACTTCCATCCTCCATGTCGCTTGAGAACAGTTAAGTCCGCTCCAGAATCTGCCAAAAGGGTAGCAGAAGTACGACGAAAACAATGTCCTGTATACAGTTTGATATCTGGTAACTTCAATTAAGTAGCGATTTCTTGTGGCATGTTAGAAATTTAATTTTTTCCCATAACTTGTTTGAAGCACTTGGCATTTTGATAACGGATGAAAAACAAGTTGGTCTTCATATCAGGACGCAGGTTCAGGTATTTCTGTACAATAGTTTTGTATTCTCCTCGGATTACGAAGGATCGGTCAATTTTTGTTTTTGTGTCTGTCAGCTTTACTAACAGTAAATCATCCGAGTGATTTTCGACATCATCAATAGTTATTTTTAAAAGTTCATTGCCACGAGAAGCTCCATGTACTCCGAAAATTAAAGCCAGCTGTGACAAAACCGAATGTGAATAAGACAAGTATCTATCGAAGTACAGGTTACAATAAAATGAGCATTTTAAAAAAAAACACTATGGTCATACTCGTAATTTACTAATCTACCATATACATAGTTACTTACTTTTATGGCAAGAAAGACTTTGTCGGGTGCCTCATTAAGGAAAGTCTCCACGTTCTTGACTGAGAACACTTTGGATTTTTTAGGTTTAAATCCATCAGACATCCTCCTCAGATACGCTATTAATTTCGAATATGTGTCCAGTTTTACGTCGTTATTAGAACTGACTGTTGATTTTAGCATTGAGTAGGTACTCCAAAGAATGGAAGGTTGTTTAGTTTTGGCTAAGTACCTACTGGAAGTAGGCCAAAAACACAGATTCTGCAAAATTCTTGGCGCCTCTTGCATTTCTCCATTCAATAAAATTACCATCGGCTTTCATATATTTCTCCCGCGATTTTGCAGGTACCTAATAGATTATCCATCACATTTCTTACGTCAGTTCTAATACTTTCAGGAGTTAATTCTATACTTTCACTGTCAATTGAAGAATTCATTTTTCAAAGCAAAACCATGAATTTCTAACAATCCGTGAAAATTGACGAAAACGCGGGCTGTAGTTCGCGCGTTTTTAATTTGATTTCTTTTTTTTTTATTCAGCCGGGCGCGGCGGCGCGACTGGGCCGTCGTACCAGCCAGTCTTTATTCAAACAATATTTGCGTTCGCTTTCTTTGGCGCTGAACACTAAGTTGTTCCAAATTCAAAAAGTGCGCGGCAAAGATAATTGTGGCGCACTTATAAAGAGGATTAAAAACTCATTACTGCCCGCTAAAAGTTTCTTATAGAAAACACCACCTTTGGGTGCACTTAAAGGCGAACCAATTCATCCTTTTTGAATAGATGGAATGAAAAGTTATTACAGTGACGAAGTATGACGTAAACGGGAGGAAGATATAATTATCTTTTACTTGTGACCCCCTGCGACTCTGAGGGCGTGCCAGATGCATGTATGCAGTATATAGTGTCTATAAGATCATAATAATATGTAACAGCTGTATTAAAGTCCGGTTAAA
This sequence comes from Cosmia pyralina, assembly GCA_946251885.1. NCBI lineage: Eukaryota > Metazoa > Arthropoda > Insecta > Lepidoptera > Noctuidae > Cosmia > Cosmia pyralina. Next base: position 2,259,848 of record OX276358.1, on the reverse strand, counting down.
GATGTTTACTTCGTAGAATTCCCGCAAGTACTTTGTGCATAAGTATGTTTACTCATGGTGGAACTCTTTGTGATGCTAATGCATTTCTGTTACTGTACTGATTCCTGAACGAGCGCTGTCAGTGGCTGGTCATATCTTAGCTGCCACGGCTTATTTTAATTTAATTTAAATTTTCAATTTTATTTTTTATACTTACATTTTTATTACGGACGCTTTTAACGTTCTGCATCGTTCTCACATTTATAATTTTAACACGAATGATGTAACTATAGGGGCATGAGGAACAGGATGTAAAGTTCACTTATCCTCCATAGATAAGGGAGGATCCTCCGACCAGACGGGTGTCGTGTCTGGTGGGCAACTACCCGACGGTTGATTTCGGGACGTTGTATACATATATGCTAGTCGCGCGGTAAACTCTAATTGCGCGATGCAGGATTGCGTGACGTCATGTCATTGTGACGCGTAGTTCGTATGTGGCGATGTAGATGCCGCCACATCACCAATATTTTGTAACCATATTTTGATTTACAAGTGTGTCCTTGGAGGTTCTTGCCCGTTCTTCTCCATAGGTACCGCTTTGGAATGGGCGACTAGCTTCATTTTTCTGACTGAGCGACCCATTGACAGTTCAAAAGTGCCTGTAATTGGTTTATTTGAAATAAATGCTTTGAGTTGAGTTTTGTAATCTTATCTATAAAGCATTTTATGGGCGACGGTTAACATTGACCATAGGTGGCGAATGCTATCCCTGAAATAGTTCAACCAATGGAAAACATTCATTCATTCTCGAAAAACATTATCCTCCTTCTGGAGCAGTCGAGTAAAAAAGAAAGTGTTTGTCATGGTTGTGATCGCAATAATATAATATTCCCGAAGCACATAAAATTACTTTTCTTGGGATATCTTTCACTGCATTGATAAGTCAAAGTTTGTACCTAAAAGTTTATCAATGCGCTCGAGTGACGTTCGATTGAGGGGAACGACTTAATTATTGGGTACTTACAAGTAAATAGGGTAGTTAACACTTAATTAATTAGAACTTTAATTAGAACTTTACTATCAATTATGATGACTTATTTTGTTTTGGCGCGTGAATATAAAAAATGTGTTTTGCTTTTGTGATGTTGTATGCTGATTTGTATGTATGTTTCAACAACATCGTCACATTGACGCTAGAGGCCATCATTTGGAGGATATACAAAACTTAATAGAAATAACTTTACATGTATATTTATATTATATGTCCCTATTCTAAAAAAAATATTGCCTGTACTTTATTTAAAAAAAAAGTTATAGCTTCATGAAACAATGTCATTTCTTTTGCGCACAGAAATCTAAATAATTTATTTAGATTTCTGTGCTTTTGCGCCACCCTGTAGATAGAAATATTCTCCTAATTATGTACCGCTTGTTTACGTACAAACGAAAACAACATTGAAATTAAAAATTTAAAAAAAGGTGCAGAAAAATCAAATTCGTGCTTTAAAACCAAAGATTTAAATCGATGGATTTGCCTTCACCGTCTAAGGTCGCGCGAAAAAGTATCCATACTGAGAAGAGTGAGCTTAGACATCCCGCATTTCCACGAGATAGATACGATTTTCATTATGAGTGAGCAAGACATACTGTAGGTACTAGATATCCTATCCTAACTAGTACTCGTAGTTCTGCGAACAGTAGGTCCTCGCGAGAACAATATTATTTGCAACAATTAATTTACCACTAAAGTTATTGAAAACGGGATATTTACCATGTTTTCTGTTTTCATCAGATATTCCCCAAATTTTTATGAGACCAACTTAAAGTAACTATCTGTCAAATAAAAAAGAGTCATCGAAATCGGATCTCATAAGGTTGAGATATGCAGTATAGCCCCCTTTTGGCCCCTTTTTGCAGAAAGTACAATATTCCTCCAGTCAAAAATCCCCGACGACAAAAAAAATCTATAAAGTCATAAAACCTGTACCTACACCAAGTTTCGTCCAGATTGGTTGTAAAATACGACGTGTAGAGGAATACCAACAAACTGACAGACGAAAGGAAATTTCGCCAAACTTGAAGCAGAACGGCTTCGCTCGCTACGCTTGCTCTGTCAACTATTTATTTATTTATTTATTTATTATTACAAAATCCATAGCTCTTTAACAATTTTACTTAAATAGATAAAACCAATCTTACAGCCAATTATGGCAACACACAACAACAATTACACACAAACAACAACAACAAACACAACAACACACAACACAACAACACAACACAACAACAACACAACAATACAAAAAAAAAGAAAGATAAAATAAAATTAAAATTAAAAATTTATAGCAACACTGATTACATGCATCAGAAACAACAGGATGACATGCTACGAGTAGAACCAAGGTCTTTGGTAGAACCATCTAAGCAAGCATTTCAAAGTGTGTGCGGGGGTGTGTGTGTGTGTGTGTGAAGTGTTATAGTAGTGTATGGATTCTTACATTTGAATGTAAGAACTAACATATATAAATGCGAAAGTGAGTTTGTTGTTACGCTTTCACGCCAAAACAGCTGAACGGATTTGAATGAAATTTGGCACATTGATAGATCATGACCTGAATTAGGACATAGAATACTTTTATCCCGGTAGTACGTTCCCGTGGTATAATTTTCCGCTGTCCACGCGGGCGAAGCCGCGGGCAAAAGCTATTATAGAATACTATTCAAATGTCATTGTCAACAAAACAGAAACGTGACATTTTGAAGCGGTCCGGGGGATTTTAACGATTTAAATATTTGTTTAAAACAAAAAAGTTCAAACTTGATTTTTCACAAAGTCACAAGACTCGATTACTTGAATGGTTAATTAATGTAGACTTTATTGTGTTTGTAATAAAGTGTTGTTTTGTTTGGCAGGTGGACTGGCTAGACAGGTTGACATTCAGGGAGATTGAGATGATCAACGAGAAAGAAAAGCGCAGTTCAGACTACATGTACTTGATGGTTGAGTTTCCTACAGTGCAGGTTGATGGGATTATTGTAAGTATTAACTTGGTTTTTGCTATTAAAATGGGAGCATCTCATTTGATTGCTGGGGAGTTTGTTTCGCAACTTCTTCTTAACTACGAGTCAAGGAAGTGGTGAAGGGCGGGCGTGCTGGGGGAGTCTTATGTAATTTTAACGTTTAAAAAGTGCTGATTCTCAACCTTCTATATCTATACTTACTTATAAAAAAACTTTTTTACAAAAAATTACAACCGACTTCCAAAAACAACACTACAAAGTGAAAAATAACTTTAATTTCAAAAGTCGGTGTCTAGTTAAATGTATTTTCGTTTTTTGCCACCGACTTCCGAAATTAAAGTTATTTTTCACTTTGTAGTGTTGTTTTTGGAAGTCGGTTGTAATTTTTTGTAAAAAAGTTTTTATTTTTCACTTTTTAGTTGTGTACCTACCCCACACAAATTCGAATACCACTACCTGCAAAACAAACTAGAACATCATCCATATAAAAGTGGGGAAAAAATACGTATTATTGAAGCTAACTCAAAAACTACCAAAGCAAAGTTAATCAATTTTATATGGGACCAACTGTGATGTATACACTCTCGAACAAAACAAAAAAAATCCAAATCGGTCCACCCATCTTCGAGTAATCGGGGAACATACATAAAAAAAAATTTAAAAAAAAATAAATAAATAAAGGTTCCGACGAATTGAGAACCTCCTCCTTTTTGAAGTCGGTTAAAAAAATAATGTCGTTTTTCATGTCTGTCTCTATGACCGCGTTGTTCTTCTAAACTATGCAACGGACCTTGATGCGGTTTCACTATCGTTTAGAGGATTTATTCCGGAAGTTTTTTAAGTATAAAACATTTAACTTTTAAATAATATAGAAACCTTCATGATTTGTCAAGTCGTAAAAACCGTGCAAAGCAGAGCCGGATTGCTAGTATTTGTATAAATGACTTGTGATTTTAACTTCGATTTTTCTTTCGTTTTTAAACTATTTCACGAAGTCGTGTCTTGAAATTTTATGTCGTTAATCATAAGGCTTAAATTGCAATAACTGACACGCCTTCGTGAAATATTTTAACTACGTATATCGGCCCTATATGAGACTATAGTTTGACCGATACCGCTGAACAGTGCCTTGGGTATTTGCGCGGCGAGACGGGGGCCAGTGCAGGCCGCTCATTCGTCAACGCTCACGGCGGGTTTCCCGCCCTCGCGGTACAGCGGTAGCGGTCAAACTATAGTCATGCGTGGACATGTTTTAGTCAACATTAACAATAATAGTTGCTCTATGACGTAGTCTATGTGACCTTTTGAAATGTCTATTAAAAATAAAAATATTATCATAATATATGTCAATATACAATATATTTCTTAGTTGGAGGTTAGTAGCAAGCAGAGCGTGTGTCGTATAAACAAGGTTTTATGAAATCTCATTATTGAAGGACAGTTTAAAAAAAATTGGAAATTTATTTATTTTATGATAAGGCACTTCAAAGACTCATAAAACATACAAAAACAAGAATAACATAGAGTTTTAGGTATTGTGAATTCGTCACTTACAGAAGTGCACATCACTGGCATTGAAACTATTAAGGGACGTGTAAGATATCGTTAGTTGAGCTGGTTCATGTTACAAAATAAAGCAAAAAATGAGCATGTTCACAAATACGTAAGTACAATGGGAAGTATTTAACAGAAATATTAACAAAATAATTACTGAAAAAGAAGGAAATGGAAGTGGATACAATTATAAAAATACATGAACAGGCGGTTCGTGTCGCACAGAGGCCTTGAGACTGCAAATGTTATGAATACTCATGTATTTTATTTTGTGGTAAGTCTTCATAAAGTATCATACGACACCGACAAAATTATATAGAAATAAACGTTAATCTGCCCTTTTCATTAACCGACTTCAAAAAGGAAGAGGTTCTCAATTCGTCGGAACCTTTTTTTTTTTTTTTTATCTATGTTCCCCGATTACTCGAAGATGGCTGGACCGATTTGATTTTTTTTTTGTTTTATTCGAGAGGGTATACATCACAGTTGGTCCTATATAAAATTAATTAACTTTGCTTCGGTAGTTTTTGAGTTAGCTTCAATAATACGTATTTTTTCCACACTTTTATATGGATGATGTTCTAGTTTGTTTTGCAGGTAGTGGTATTAGAATTTGTGTGGGGTAGGTACACAAATAAAAAGTGAAAAATAAAAACTTTTTTACAAAAAAATACAACCGACTTCAAAAAACAACACTACAAAGTGAAAAATAACTTTAATTTCGGAAGTCGGTGGCAGAAAACGAAAATACATTTAACTAGACACCGACTTCCGAAATTAAAGTTATTTTTCGCTTCGTAGTGTTGTTTTTTGAAGTCGGTTGTATTTTTTTGTAAAAGTTTTTTTTAAATTTTCGATCATTCGTTAGGCGAGTGAAAGATTCTGAGTGGCAAAATCCAATGTTGTTGGATCGTTTCACTAATGAGTTAATTTTTAGGGTTCCCTACCCGAAAGGTGCCAAACGGAACCCAATTACAAAGCCTACGCTGTACGTCCGTCCATCCATCCGTCTGTCGGTCAACGGGCTGTGTCTCATGAACCGTAATAGGTAGACAGTTGAGATTTTCACAGATTGTGTGTATTTCTATTACCGCTATAACAACATATTCTAACTTCCTAGCTAATATTATAAATGCTAATGTAAGTTGGTTTGTTTGTTACCTTTTCACGCCTAAACCACTGAACCGATTATCCTGAAATTGTACATATAATAGGTTGGGGAAAAAGTTTCTTCGCATTTTTTAAGAAAATTCAAAACATTTTTTAATATACATTATTTACATTTATCAAAAGTATATAGGTACCATTTTGTTCGATAACTTTTTGCCATCTTGTAGGTAAGGACATGATCCCATTGCTATAGAAATTTTGGGACTTCTGATCAAAATACCGCGACAAGTGGTTTTGGCAGTCCTCTCGTGATGTTAACCTGACACTGCCTAAAGAATTCTGAAAAGACCGAAACAGGTGGAAATCTGAAGGTGCAAGGTCAGGACTATACGGCGGATGCATTAACACCTCCCAGCGAAACTCTCTTAATTTTTGCTGAGTGGCTAAAGATGTGTGAGGTCTAGCGTTATCATGATGAAAAACCACACCCCTTCTGTTGATTAATTCCGGCCGCTTTCTCTCAACTTCTTGCTTTAATCTCATCAGTTATTCGAAGTAGAATTCAGAATCGATGTTCCTGCCTGGCGGTAACAGTTCATAATGAATAATGCCCTTCCAATCCCATCACACACACAGCATCACCTTGTTGCGAGTTAACCCGGGTTTCGCCACAGTCTGTGAAGCCTGACCGGCCTTTGACCACGACCTTTTTCGCACGTTCTTGTCGTACGTGATCCACTTTTCATCATCAGTTATCAGCTTCTTCAAAAATGGTTCGGTTTCATTACGTGGTAATAAAAAATCACAAATGAGTACACGGTTCATTAGGTTTCTTTGAGTGAGCTCGTGGGGTACGCAAATATCGAGCTTTTTTGTGTACCCAGTTTTTTTCAAATGCGCCAAAACTGTTGTGTGGTCAATTCCCAGTTCTTCAGCTACGTCGTAACTACTGATATGCCGATCTTGCTCCACTTTTTCAAAAATGGCATCCATTTTATCCGTAATAGGGCGACCAGAGCGACGTGCATCTTTGACATCAAAATTTCCGGATTGAAAACGCTTAAACCAAATTTGTACTACCCTCACAGATACTGCACTGGGTCCATAAACATCGCAAATTTTTTTCGCGGCTTGCGTTGCGTTGTTACCTTTTTTGTAGTAAAATTTTAAAATGTATCGAATTTCTTCATTAGATTTACTCATCTTGACAGTACGAAAAACAAATGAAAATCACACATTTTCCTAATTTGAATTTAGAATTATGTTCTTTAAAATTTAAACTTTCAATGATACCAAAACCAGCCAGATACAAATAGTATAGCCAAAGAGATTTTATTTTAAGTTCATACATACTATAATGCGAAAAGACTTTTTCCCCAACCTAATACGTTGTCAGGTGTACAGCAACGGACATTGAGTACTTTTTATCCCGAAAAAAGTACTGTTCCCGAGGAAAACAACAATATATTTCTTATGATAATAGATGGCGCCACGTGTCTTTCGAATCTTGATTGAATTAAGTATATTATTACAAGCAGAGTACAACTCGAACTGATTATCAAATTCTAAATTAACGTGAGCGAAGCTGTGGGCAAAAGCTAGTTAATGAATCCCTATTTCCCTTGATCAAGCCATAACTTGAGAACGGCTGTCAAGCCGTTCTCAAAATTTCTTTCTTCTTTAAAGAGGAGAATAAAAAAAAAAAATATTCAAACCATGACTGGTTTGAATATTTTTTTTTTATTCTCCTTTTTTATTTTATCCTCCTTTTTTTCTTTATTCTCTTTAAAGAAGAAAGAAATTTTGAGAGGACAACGTCTGGCGGGTCAGCTAGTTTTTTTTTCTATAAATATGTAGTGTTAAATATTGTACGATGGTACGGAACCCTTCGTGTGCGCGTCTAACTCGCACTTGGCCGGTTATATCACCTTTGATTAATTTTGTGTTTTGACGTTTCACTTCGAATGAAGCGTCTGTTATCGGCTTTATCCTCATTTTAGGAATAGGTCTTAAAACTTCAATATTGTTGCAGCATGCTGTAGTGTACTACGAACAAGACGGTGATGAGATGTACCAGTTCAGAGCACAAGCTGAGATCGTCACCGTGCCTGACTATGAGATCTTACAGGTATGTGCAGGATACAGGACATAGTCAACCTTGTTTACACAGCGGAACTGCGGAAGCCTTCGGAAACCGGGCGCATCGAGCTTTTGCCTTCGTCTCTGTCTTTTTTTTTACGTGTAAAGAGTAAAGAAAATAACCACACTTTTGCACTTTTTCAATGTTATTCGTTGTTATTTTCATCTTAATGCTCTTAAATAAAAACTATCGTGTATATCAGTATAAACGCTCCAGTCATCTATGAACTTTATTTTAGCAAAAAGTTACTCGAAAAGAGGTAACTTTGTGAATTTATTCTACCGAGTCAACTTTACCAAATCGTGTTTCCATCGTGTATGCTGTCTAGTGTGTATCCCCAATAATACCAATATATTTCCCTAGATGGCTCGCGTTCACCACTTCATCGTTTGGTTAAGACTAATAACAATGAGTTTAGTTCAATTGATATTCTTTTTCTCAATAAAAATGCATTTAGGCAACATATCCAAGCAACATTAAAGGATCAGCAAGGTAATGTTTAATACTCGTAATAATACTTAACGTAATGTTTAATAATTAATAATGTACACGCACAAATTTACTTTTTCTTTATTTAAATAAAATCCAGTTTGAGTTTTAGGACAATATTGTAGCTGTGTTACTATAGTATAGTTAAAATCTCGCTGCAGACTTGGTCATAAATCATAATCGGAGTAGGGATGTGCGCTAGTTGCGCGCGCTCAAGGCCATTATCGATAACAGAATCATTAAGGTTATAAGGTCTCCATTGAAAATTGGCAAAAATGTGTGAAACATGCAGAATTGCTGCAAGATGAAGACTTAAGAAAAGCACATTTATGCGAAGAGTTCATCATTCATGTGGATGATGATGACGATGACTCGGACGAAGAATTTTAATTTTCTATTTTTAGTTTTATATATACGTTCTTTTGTTTATATATTTAATATGCTTTGTAGTAAATTTGGTAATAAAATAAAAAAAAATGTGTATTTATTTCTATCACCCATTTATGAATATATAAAACTATCGATATCACTCATCGACTGCAGTAATGCACAGGACTACGTGTGGGCGTGGCCTGCCCATTAGGCCCGTGAGTGGGAAAGAGAGCGAAACACTCGAATGATTTATGACCGAGTCTGCAGCGAGATTTTAACTATACTATAGCTAGTTTTTAATACTATAAATTGTAATCTGTGGAGAACGTAGTGGGTAGCATCATTGTTAAATGTAATATTTAATCTATTTTGTCTGTTTGTTATTATGCTACTGTTTATTTTCCCTAAACAAATAAATAAATAAATAGAGTTTAATTTAATTGTATACTGCTTCAAACAACGGTTATAAAAACGTGTTTGTGTGTATAAAAAGCTCGGTGCCAAAGACATGCAGTGGTAATAGATGTTTAAGGGGGATGTACTAAAGCAGCCCGCGAAATTCAAATTTTCTTATGGTTTTTGCAATTTGCAGGTACCCTTATCCCTCTATTAGTCTTCATCTCGGTAGTCACTCACTTTCTCACCATATCATCTTTCACACACCCCAATCCATCGTTTCTTTGGTACTAAAGGGTATCTCAATAAGGCCCCTCGCGCACTAGGCAGCCTGGCTGCGGTAGCCAGGCTGCGGCAGCCAGTCGAGCATATGTCGGCGTATGGGAGCCCGCGCACTAGGCAGCCACGAATTTTCTCAATATTCTGGCTGCCGCAGCCAGGCTGCTTAGTGCGCGAGGGGCCTTAGAGTGACCTATTTAGATTTCGTGTAAGTATTTTTTTTTCGTGCAAGTGGCAACTCTGAAATTGTACAGCTGTCACCTATGGTTGTTCCGATTATTAAAAATGGAGCGCTACACAAAAAAAAAACTCGTTATCATTGTGAAAACCCATTTCAAATATGGGGACCTGAGACCGCTCGCATTCATTACAGGAACATAATAACGGAGTTCTTGTGGTCTCAACTGGACGGCATGGATCTAGACGACATGTGGTTTCAGCAGGACGGCGCCACCTGCCACACTATGCATGAAACAATCGATTTTTTGCAGCAACGATTTCCAGACTAAATCATCTCACGAAATTATGATGTCAACTGGTCACCAAGATTATGCGATTTAACGCCGTGCGATTTCTTTCTTTGGGGTTTTGTGCAATCTCGGGTTTATGATAATAAACCAGAAACAATTCCTGAGCTCAAGGGAGTCTCAATACCTGAGATCTAACGAGTCATTTACGAGATACAGCCACATATTTGTCAAAAAGTCATCTAAAATGAGTGCCATTTGCCGGATTTTTATTCCGTACTTAATCCGAACATGTCTACTTTACAATGCAATAAAAATACACAACTCTCACAAAAAAAAATATTTTTAAATGAAATGGTGTACTCTTATTGAGAGAGCCTATATAATATTCTCTCTTACTATTTCATTTATATACACATAATTTACATTTTTAAATATTTTTATAAAAAATAAAAATAAAAAAACATTTAAAAATATAAAAAATAGTAGCCCACCGATATCGGGAACAGGGTCCAAGCTACCGGCGGTCAGGGCTCCAGAGAGAGGAACCTCCTAACAATGCGCGCCGTGTTCAGATGTACCTACCGCTCTCTGAATCAGGTCCTTAATCCAACTGCCCAACGAGAGCCTCCTTAGATGTTGGTCGAGGCTCTTGGCAATTAAGCCATTGGCTGAGACGACTATCGGCACAACTTCGATCAATAATAGTACTAGATTCCCGATAAGCGCTTCAAAAACGGCCCGAAAAATAAAAACACAAATACTTTTGTGGTCTTATTTCAAACATCGACTGTTCGGGAACAGGGAAATGCATGGAGTAGTATTGTTACTTTATATGTTGTTTTTGTTTGTAGATTTCCTAGTGACCCATTTCGCAATGCAGAATGGGTATCTATTGTCGCGAAAGAAAGAGGAGAAGAAATATATAAACCTTGTAAAAATTCAACAATTTGTTTTAATATTTTTATTAAAATAATTAACTATCAAATTAATAATCAAAATTAAAATAACTATTGTACTAATTTACTCCTTCTACTTTTAAAAATCGGTCAAAAATATTTGCTACCATATAAAACGAACCTTGGCCTAAAAAATATATTATTATTCTGCTACTCTACATCTTTCAATACTTACTGTGTTCTGAGCATTGAAATGTAAATACCAAGAACTATGTCTAGTTCCAAAATAGAGTAAGCACAAAATTTTCAACAAAATGTTTTTAACCTTATTGCTTAAGTTTTAAGTTTCACTTTAGAATAAATATTTTTGTACTTATTATAAAAATGACCTTTTATTTTCAAGTGACATTTTTAATTTATTGCTTTTACCTTTCTCCGATGATAGAAGGACTTAAATATAAATATTTTGCAATCGTAATTAAACTTTATGTTTGATTGTTAAGGTTTATAATGAATTGAAGTTGTAAATATTATAAAACTTTTTTCTATATTTCGTAGTAACAAATGTAAATGTTTATGTGTGTGTAAACGTGGCCACTACAGCGACTTATTTTTGTTCCTGATCCTGTATCTAGTGCTATTATTGATCGAAGCGGCACAATGATCGCCGAGTCCACATCCCACATGTCGACAACCTCGCGAGCCAAGTCAAGATACTTGATTTGTTTATCTTTCTCGGCTTTCACGATGTTCCCGTCATGCGGGGCCGTTATGTCAATAATCATTGTGCGCCGCTCTATTCGATCCACCACCACTATATCAGGCTTATTGGCAACAATATCCCTGTCAGTGATGACAGATCGATCCCAGTACAATGTGATATTTCCATTTTCGAGAACTGGGTCGGGCACATACCTAATTACGGCACGGGTACGGTACTTCCGATTCCGCAAAGCTGTATTTCAGCGCAGGTTGCTGATGGATAATCCTGGCTACAAGGTTGTGTCTATGCAAGTACTCTTCGTTAGCAAGACGAGAACACCCGGAGATAATGTGTCGGATTGATTCTCCTGGACGGTGGCATGCCCGACAAATGTCAACCGTGCCGTCCTTCACATCCTTCTTCTCAGTTAATACTAAAAATGTTTTTTTTTTTACCGGTACTTACTGCAATTTCATGCTAATGCGAGTTTAACACGTTTTTTTTTTCTATTTAAGTCAGTTCCCGTCTGCATGAATTCGAAGGTTGTAACAATCAATTTTTTAAAACAAAAAAAAAATATAAATATTATTTACGTGTGAAATTTTTATGCCCTGACTAGTTTTGCTAGTGACTTCGTCGTGTGTAGTGAAGACTTTTAATACCGAATATAGCTAGTCTGACAAATTCGAAACATGCATGTGAGTATTTGAGTAAAGCACAAAGTAATTTACTTCGGAGTAGTAAGTTAAAGACTAATAAAAAAAAAAAAATTGCGAAAAGTCGCTCCTAATATTTTTATTTTTTGTCTGATGTATTTCATTCTCGGAGGAGCTCGTGGCTAAGTAATAACAGTCGCACGGGTCGATCCATCAGGTTAAGCTACGCTTGCCGGGCTTGGTCAGTGGATGGGTGACCATCTTTACATACCGAGACTCCTCCATGCCTCGGAAAGCACATTAAGCCGTTGGTCCCGGCTGTCATTCATGGATCTTTGACAGTCGTTACGGGTCGTCAGAAGCCCGAAAGTCTGACAACCAGTCTTACCAAGGGGTATCGTATTACCCAGTTACTGGGTTGTGGAGGTCAGATAGGCAGTCGCTCCATGTAAAATAATGGTATTCAGCTGCATCCGGTTAGACTGGAAGCCGACCCCAACATAGTTGGGAAAAGGCTAGGCAGATTGATTGTCTGATGTATTTCATTGTGGGTTCCGAGACATCGTCAACAATATCACTGACACTAGGTTTGCTTTATTATCTCGACATTTTTAGGGTTCCGTATCAAAATGGTAAAAAGGAAGCCTTATGGTGCGACTCAGTCTGTCTGACTGTCACAGCTGGATATCTCAATAACTACTAATGCTGTTAACTTGAAATTTGGAATAGTTTGAGATGACGACGTTTGCCCAGGTATTTTGCTAATAAGTAAGAAATACCTAATTTTTTTGGGAGTGGAAGTGGGGCTACTAGGGCTTGTTGGGGTATCATATGAAAGAAATTTAATTTTTTTTTAGGCCGCATTGTTTTCGACTTGATGAAAAATTTTAAAAAAAACCGTCCCCCCCCCCCCCCCCCCCCTATCTCCGAAGGTTGCATAGAGAAAAATCAGAAATTATTCCATGTGATAGAAGCTTATGTAAAGATTACAGGAAAAATAAAACGATGTCTCTAAATAGCACACTTTTTCAGAAATCGAAACGGAACACTCGGTGCGCGAGACCAACTCGCTGTTGACCGGTTTTTTTTCTGATAGGTAGCCACTGTAGTTACTGGCTGACAGGAGTTGCATAGGTTAGGAATAAAAAAATATCAATCTGCCTAGCCTTTTCCCAACTGCGTTGGGGTCGGCTTCCAGTCTAACCAGATGCAGCTGAATACCATTATTTTACATGGAGCGACTGCCTATCTGACCTCCACAACCCAGTAACTGGGTAATACGATACCCCTTGGTAAGACTGGTTGTCAAACTTCCGGGCTTCTGACGACCCGTAACGACTGTCAAAGATCCACGAATGACGGCCGGGACCAACGGCTTAACGTGCTTCCCGAGGCACGGAAGAGTCTCGGTATGTAAAGATGGTCAGGTTAGGAATAATTCACGCAAATTCTGCTCCCCACACTATGTATCATCTCAATAGCTACAGTACCTCTAATGCGTAGGATTTCCCCCAAGGTCGATACCTTCACATACACGTACAACAAATAACCTAATAATTTGTATCTTATTTTTGCACAGGAAAACCTAGTAGAAAGCAAACAACACCGTCTCGCTCGCTCCCTCCGCTCGGGTGTTTCCGGTCGCGACGCGAAACCGACTGCGGCCGAGCGCGACCAGCTGTCTGCGCTCGTAGCCGCGCCACCTGCGCGACCGCTCACTGCCACTGATCAGGACTTACTGTGGAAGTTCAGGTAATTTCAACTTGATACCTCCACGCTTTCCTAAGAAAAAGGGTATTGACAGACAGACGGACAACGAAGTGATCCTATATGGGTTCCTTTTTCTACCCTAAAAACTTTGACCCTGGGGACCCTTAGAGGTAAAAACATTAAAATCACTTGGTTTTCAGATTCTACTTATCGTCGCATCGCAGGGCGCTAACGAAGTTTTTGGAATGCGTCAACTGGAACAGGCCGGGTATGTTTGAAACCATTTTTTTTTTTTTTTTACTTTAGGTAATAATTTTATTTTTATTGTTTGTTTGTTTGTTTTTATTGTTTGTTTGTATAGCGGCAATAGAAATACACAATCTGTAAACATTTCAACTGTCTACCTATTACGGTTCGTTACATACGGACGGACGGCCAGCGGAGGCATATTAATAGGGTTCCGTTTGGCACCCTTCGGAACAGAACCCTAAAAACATCTATAAAACAAAAGCCCTTTATACCTGTCACCATATAATTATGAACTTCGTTAGTTATAAATTATAATCTATCTCGCGAGATTGTAAGCTGTCGATAAATTGTGAGCTTGTACCATACTGCTTACAATATAACGTAGGTACTTGTTCATTTTCGATAGTTTATAATCTATCCATTTCAAACCGTCAAATTGTGAACGAACTTGCAATCTGTCCGATTTTATCACTCGTAAAATTGTGAACTGACTAATTGGTAGGTCTTGGCGGTAGCCCAATTGGTCGCAGCAACTAAGCCATGACACACCGACCAAATGGGTTAGGTTAGGTTAGAACTGAGAAAAATCGCGCGCGAGCCAAGTCAGCGAAGCGAGCGGTTCCACGGCAGCGGCCGGCGAACTCTTCTTCCAAGTTGGTTGCAGTTACTCAGCTATTTAGTATTCGTGCAAGGTGTATTCGCCGAATGCAACTTCAGTTCATAGTTTGTCGGTTTGCCATGGATAAAATGTGTCGTTTTGCATCCTCGTCAAATTTCAGGGTGTGGTATAGACCATCAAACCGAACAACTTTCTCCATGGCACCAACATCGTAATCGCGAAAAAATAATCGGCCGTCCCATACATTTGCGTCGAGTAGGTATTGAAGTTTTATATGGGACAATTGAAAAATTTTTCGCGATTACGATGTTGGTCCCATGGAGAAAGTTATTCGGTTTGATGTTCTGTATCACTCCCTGAAATTTGACGAGGATACAAAACGACACGTTGTATTTACTTACTGAAACTAACGAAAAATAATGCGTTAAATTGCAAATGGTTTGTTGCAGTTCAAACAGTATCATAAAAAGCCATAAAAAAGTAAATAAAGCAAATAGGACGTACACACGGCTACATATCAAGCTATACATTTCCACTATAAGCTGACCTCGTATTGTACGGAAATCCAATACAATACGAGATCAGCTTGTACTGGAAATGTATAGCTTCATATGTAGTCGTGTGTACTACAAGACATACGTATCTAGGCACCTGCATACTCGTCCTATAAATTATGCAGTACTAATATTTAGCAGCTTTTCCTTATCCATGGATTTCCCCTTTATATTATATCGCGAGAAATCTTCCTCGTCTAAATATTTTTCTTTTGTAACGTATACATTTGTGTAGTTGAGCTCTGCTGCTCTTTCCCGGTACGTATTTTATATATTTTTCCACTCAGCAATCGGCATTTTGTTTTGTGCCAGTGTCGCAACACAGACGGAGTAATAGGTACTCAAACTCAACTCAAACTCAAAGCATTTATTTCAATTAAACCAATTACAGGCACTTTTGAATTGTCAAGGGGTCGGTCAGTCAAAAAGATGAAGCTAGGCGCCCATTCCAAAGCATAGTAGGTACCTATGGAGAAGAACGGGCAAGAAACTCCACGGACACTCTTTTAAATCAAGATATGGTTACAAAATAATGGTTACATCATTCATGTTGAAATTTCACATGTGAGAACGATGCAGAACGTTAAAAGCGTCCTTAAAAAAAAAAAACAATTCAAATATTTAAATTAAATTAAAATAAGCCGTGGCCGCTAAGGTATGACCAGCCTTCACTGACAGCGCTTGTTCACGAACCTGACGCATGGATTAGCTAAATGATCCAACACGCGCCACCATCAGCGAGACATTAGACGACGCAATGTAAATTGTCTTTGGTACCTTTTTTTTTGTGGATTGGAAATCATCGAATGACTTCGCTCGCTCTGGGCGGAGCGGGAGGGCGTGTCAGACTTTTACTGACTAAAACCCACCCGTGTTCCTTCAGTTGTCTGTGCCAGGGCCACGGTACTTATCTCTCTCGAACAACCGGCGATCCCGGCGGGTCTTTAGTTCCTGGGCCTGACATCAAACAATTTGACAGTTAAAATTTTCACAGATTGGGTATTTCTATTGCCGCTATAACAAAAAATAATAAAAATAAAATAATGTAAAAAATTTAACGGGATCCCCATACAAAGAACGTGTTTTTTTCAAACTGAGGTTTTTTTTAAAAAAAAATTAGGGTAAAATATTATACCGGGGTACGAACACCTTCTTGTGCGAGTCCGGCTCGCACTTGGCCTCACACGCTCTTTTCTTATGTTAAACGAAAAGTTATTTCTCCTAACTCGACACAACACAAAACACACTTTAACTACCTTTCAATAAAGTCGAAATCGCCTTGAACAGTCAACGAACTTTAGTTCAAAGACATTAACTATATGAATTAATTAACATATTTTTTCAACTTTAACTTGTTTACCTTCGAAATACCTTAAGTACACGTGGTCTTTATGCAACGAGTTTCAATAAACTCGTTAAGTTAGTCGTGTTGAAATGGCACCGAAGACACACGTACGATATGTACTTTGTAGTTTTAAAAGAACTTTTGTGTGATATTGTGTTGGTTCGAAATGAAGGAACAAATTGAGACTGAACTTAGGAAATTGCCGGAATGTGATTGTGAGTACCTACACGTTGTTTCCTGTTTTACCTTTTTTAGGGCTCCGTACCCAAAGGGTAAAACGGGACCCTATTACTAAGACTCCGCTGTCCGTCCGTCTGTCACCAGGCTGTATCTCATGAACCGTGATAGTTAGACAGTTGAAGTTTTCACAGATGATGTATTTCTGTTGCCGCTATAACAACAAATACTAAAAAACAGAATAAAATAAATATTTAAGGGGGCTCCCATACAACAAACGTGATTTTTTTCCGTTTTTATAGATAATGGTACAGAACCCTTCGTGCGCGAGTTAGACTCGCACTTGGCCGGTTTCTTATCCTTATACCGTCTTGTAACCTATTTTTCTCCGGTTTGTTATCTTAGTATTCTGAAAGAATAGAATAGAATACTCTTTATTACGCACACCATTGAAATCAAATTTTTATGACGTTCAGACTGGGCGTGTCAGACTTTTACTGACTAAAACCCACCCGTGTTCCTTCAGTTGCCCGTGCCAGGGCCACGGTATCTCTTTCAAACTACCCGCGACCCCGGCGGCATGTTGAAGGTCCTTACTGTGGAATCAGCGGCTTTATAGGCTACTAGCTTTTGTCCGCGACTTCGGCCCGCGTGAAGGTCGGATATTATCCCATGGGAACATACTACCGGGATAAAAAGTATCTTTTGTCCAAATCCAGGTCATGGTATACCCATGTGCCAAATTTCATCCAAATACGTTCAGCCGTTTTACCGTGAAAGCGTAACAAACAAACAAACTCACTTTCGCATTTATAATTTTACTAGCTGCGCCCCGCGGTTTCTGCCGCGTAAACCGGTATAAAAAGTAGCCTACTTATGAGTTAATCCAGGGTGTCGGCTACCACCATACCAAATTTATCAAAATTGGTCCAGCCGTTTCAGCGTGAAGAAGTAACAAACACACACTCACAAACTTCATCTTTATAATATTACCTAATGTGATTGTCGCTGGTATGAAATTGAGACTTGAATTTGAACGTTCGTTTAAGTTTTCGTGATAAGAATATCGCAAAAGTGGTCGTGCCCACTTTCGGTGCAAAGCGTCTAAAGTAGGTATTGTTCTCGTATCATTAAAATTTATGTATGTAAGGCCAGCAAATATTTATTCCGGGTCACCCACTTCACAACAAAATACTTTCATCAATGTTTCGTTTTTAAATAAAAATAAAACCTCTTATCTCTCTAATATATGTTCATGTCGCAGCCAACTAGCTTAAGGCGAGTACAGTCGTGAGCGCTGAATGCTTTTAAATGAGTCTACAGAGTATTCCTAAAAAAATATACATACGAAACTTTGTTATGACTACTTCATTCTGAGCATTTGAAAATTTTCAACAAGAAAATATTCAACTTTAAATTCACTTTTACTACATGTGACATTTTCACGGCTTAGCGATGATAATATTGGTAAATACTCATCTTACAACTGTGCACTTTTTATTTTAAAATAATCATTAAATTTTACAAAACGCGAAACTTTAACAGCGAAAATTTAGAAATATCTGCTAGCGGGTCCGTGCGACGACGACTGTATGGGAATGGGACTTCAGATCGACGACTCTCACCTGAATCAGCCGTTTAGTTAACAGCCTAGCCTTTGGAAGTAGCCCTCTTCGGCTGGTACCGCGGCACCACTCGCTTCGCTCGCTCGTTTCGCGCGTAGTTGGTCACAGTTCTAACCTGACCTAGAAAGGAATATCATTCAGGGGGCTTACTATGACCTCTTATAGCAGGGCAGAAGTTGAACGGTTTCAGTGTGAGAGAGAGACACAGCTATATACGACCTATAGCATCATCCTTTTTTCTCAACGGATCCATTATGTTTTTCACGTCATAGTACGGCCCCAGGCCGCTAGTTGAACGGCGCCGTTTAGTTAAAAGAAGTAGGCTGTTAATAAACGGCTGATTAAGCGTTGGCTGCAACATTCACACAACTACTTCCACCCATTCAAATAATATCAATTACTTAGTCGACTCTCATAAAACAAATGGATAGAAAGCATTATAAACTCAAAACAGACTTGAAAAAACAACTACAAACTTTCTTTGCTATTTCCCGGCTATCACATGCGACATTTCACTAATTCATCTGCCTTGCCTTTTCCCAACTATGTTGGGGTCGGCTTCCAGTCTAACCGAATGCAGCTGAATACCAGTATTTTACATGGAGCGACTCTGACCTCCACAACCCCAGTTACTGGATAATACGATACCCTTTGGTAAGACTGGTTGTCAGACTTTCGGGCTTCTGACGACCGTAACGACTGTCAAAGATCCAAGAATGACAGCCGGGACCAACGGCTTAACGAGCTTTCTGACGTACGAGGAGGTCGCGGTATGTAAAGATGGTCACCCATCCGCAGCAAACGTAGATTAACCTGATCGATCGACCCGTGCGACTGGTATTACTTGGCCACGATATTTCACTAATTATGTTTAAAAAAAAATCTGTAAATTCGTCTTAGTAACGGTCACTTAAGATATCGCTGTAGTGTTTTACAACTCAAGGTTACATTGATATAAATATTAGACTAAACTATATCAGTTAAAAGAGTTAAGACGCGATTGCCTAAACAGTGGTTGTTTGTTAATAAATATTTAAGTAATCGAGTTATATAAAAATGTGTTTCACTGCTATCAGTAAACACACAAGAATGATGCGCTGTCGAGGGTGTAAAGGTATGTCTTATGTGTTTTTTAACTTCTTCTAAAAAGGAGTAGGTTCTCTTTTCGACTGTTTTTTTTTTGTGTTTTTTACACGATTACTCCGCCAATTAAGAATAATTAGTTTTTTGTTTGGTAGGTCCCATATAAATTGTATTAACTTGCTTGGGTAGTTTTTGAGTCAGCTTCGATAATACGTATTTAATCCACGATGATGTTCTAATACTTCCTGTCGCTGTTGTTTACATAGCAAGTAGTGGTATACGAATTGGTGTGGGGTATGTACCATAACTAAAAAGGGAAAAATAAATAGCTTTTTTACAAAAAAAAAACAACCGACTTCCAAAAAAACACTACAAAGTGAAAAGTAACTTTAATTTCAGAAGTCGGTGGCAAAAAACTAAAATACAGATCCAAAGACACCGACTTCGGAAATGAAAGTTATTTTTCAGTTTGTAGTGTTTTTTTGGAAGTCGGTTGTTTATTTTTGTAAAAACGATTTTTATTTAAATAATAGTTTCAACTTGAGAAAGGAAATTCTTAAAATAAGGTTATCAGCGGTTCTTAAAGATGTTTGCTAATTAAAATTTAATACAAACGCAAACTGACAGCATTTATTTCAAATGAACCAATTACAAGTACTTTTGAATTGTCAAGGGGTCGGTCAGTGAGACAAATGAAGCTAGTTGCCCATCCCAAAGCGTAGTAGGTACCTATGAAAATCAAAGTATTGGTTAATCATTCGTGTTGAAATTATACATGTGAGAACGATGCAGAACGTTAAAAGCGTCCGTAATAAAAATATAAACAAACAATTCAAAAATTAAATTAAAATAAGCAGTGGCATAATATGACCAGCCTCCACTGACAGCGCCCGCTCACGAACCTGACGCATGGATTAACACCATTCAGCTCAACCATTTTGAAGGGAACTAAATGATCCAACACACGCGCCACCATCAGCGAGACATTAGAGTGAGCATGACGTACTCTCAAACAAATATTTATTATTATTACATATAGGTATATCCAAGCAGGAGCTCGTGGTTAAGTAATAACAGTCGCACGGGTCGATCTATGGTCGATTCGTGGATGGGTGACTGATCTATAATTTATCGTAACTCTTCCGTGCCTCGGAAAGCACGTTAAGCCGTTGGTCCCAGCTGTCATTTCTAGATCTTTGACCGTCGTTACGGGTCGTCAGAAGCCCGAAAATGTCAACCAGTCTTACCAAAGGGTATCGTATTACCCAGTAACTGGGTTGTGGAGGTCAGTTAGGCAGTCGCTCCATGTAAATTTCACTGGTATTCAGTTGCATCCAAGCAAAAGTATAAATATTGATGTGTGGCGTACATTTCGGTGACCGCAGTCGGTATGAATGATAGAATTAAAAGGTGGACGACAATGCTGTCCATCCAATTGCGTAATGCTATGAATCTCTTGGCAAGAGTCAATTTACACGGAATATTTGCATCCTAATTATATCTTCCTAACTAATCACACTATTATTATAAAGGCGAAAGTTTGTGAGTGTGTGGGTGTGTTTGTATGTTTGTTAACTCTTCGCGCTCAATCGGCTGGACCGATTTGGGTGAAATTTGGTATGTAGATAGCTTATACCCTGGATTAAAATAAATCTTTATTATCAGACCAGAGATCCATAAGATGCGAACAAGTTGGCACCTACTAACTAAAAACACAATCACAACAGGTTTCCTTTCTTTTTGTTTCTTTTTTTTTTTAATGACTATAAATAAACTTATCTCTAATATCTGAATGACGGTCTGTGAGCTGCCATCCAGCGACATATAATTTGGCCATCCACCCTGCCGGCCACAGTAGCTACGAGGCTGTTGGGGCTGTCGCGCACCCGACGCATCAGCGATGCGATTCGCAGACGCAGCAGCGAGCCGAAATCCAGAACGCGTGCGTCCGCGAACATCACCAGCATTACCCGAAACGCATTATTGTATTGGACTCGTAGAGCATTGTACGAGCCGTGTGTGTAACTGACCCACAGGGCGCACGCATACAGCGACTGGCAGTAAGCCCTTAATAGTTTTATTTTAACCTCTCGCGTACACCGTGCGAACCTGCGGGCCAGCATATTACACCTGACAGCCAATGCTCTACGTTCCCTCTCTAAATCGTCGTCATCCGACAGCCTATCGATTAACGCATAGGCTACTTTTTATCCCGGTCTACGCAGGTGAAACCGCGGAGCGCAGCTAGTATTATCATAATCCTAACTATCTTAACTTAGGCCTCTGCCTCGAATTTCGCGGGCAGCGGGGCGGCGGCGGCGGCGCGTCTCGCATTGTCCCGCCCCGCTTCCGCGCCGCTGTTTTCGAGGTCCGGTCCATTTGTTTTTACGCATAAAATCCGGCCGCTCCCGCGCCGCCGCCGCTGCCGCCCCGCTGCCCGCAAAATTCGAGGCAGAGGCCTAATATTATAAATGCGAAAGTGAGTTTGTTTGTTACGGTTTCACACTAAAACGGCGGAACGGATTTGGATGAAACTTGGTACACGGGTAGACCATGACCTGGAATAGGATACTTTTTATCCCGGTAGGCGGTAGTACGAGTACTGATGTTCCCGAGGGATAATTTTCAAAATGCACGTGGGCGAAGAAGCCGATGCTAGTATTTCTATAAATTAAGGCCATGTTTAATATGAGTTTTGACGGTACATCTACATATGCATGTTTCATAACTGAGGCATAGTATTAATATACATATTAATTCTATATTTATCAGCTTTCTTAACTCAGGTGGCCACATTCATTGACACATTCAAACTGTTCACACAGCTGAAATAAACCAATGAAACGGATATTGACTTATTGGTTCATTAGTTTGTATCATGTTAGTCTCTTTCTGTGCGTCGATAGTTAGTATTTATAACTGACGAAAAAAAAGGAGGAGGTTCTCAATTCGACACGTATGTTTGTTTTTTTTTTTATGTATGACCACGCATAACTTGTTACAGAGTTCGTCCGATTTAAAACATTTTTGTTTTATCCGAGAGGTTTATACTCGTACATCAAAGTTGGTCCCATATAAAATTGATTAACTTTGCTTGGGTAGTTTTTGAGTTACCTTCAATAATACGTATTTTTTCCCCACTTTTATATGGATGATGTTCTAGTTTGTTTTGCAGGTAGTGGTATTAGAATTTGTGTGGGGTAGGTACCACAACTAAAGAGTGAAAAACAAAAACTTTTTTTACAAAAAAATACAACGACTTCCAAAAACAACACTACAAAGTAAAAAATAACTTTAATTTCGGAAGTCGGTGGCAAATTTCGGAAATCGGTGGCAAAAAACGAAAATACATTTAACCACACACTGACTTCCGAAATTAAAGTTATTTTTTACTTTGTTGTGTTGTTTTTGGAAGTCTGTTATATTTTTTTGTAAAAAAGTTTTAATACTTATTTTTTATTTTCGACAAAAGTTGAAACAGGATGGTTTTTTGTGACGTGGCAGTAAAGGTAGGCACCTTAACCCTCAGACCAAATAAAAAACCTAGATACAACGCTGCGAACAATATAGTGAAGCATGCGCAAACTACACCTCGCTCTGTGCATGCTCTCACACGCACACAGTCAGTGAAGGCTGGTCATACCTTAGCGGCCACGGCTTATTTTAATTTAATTTAATTATTTGAATTGTTTTTTTTTTTAAGGACGCTTTTAACGTTCTGCATCGTTCTCACATGTAAAAGGAGATTGTTCTGCATCCATACATCTTTCGCCCCAGAACCAACAGCAAAGGAAAACTACTTCGCGTGTTCCAAATTACAAGTATATGCCCATGAAGACAAAGTTTAATGACGGACACCTTGTAGAAAGGATTTATTTAAAAAGAAAACAAAGATTTTGAGGTTATATTTAGTAAGAACAATACTTCGAAATATATGCTAATTAATGCCTGTCACTGTTATTTCTATTGCTTGTATGTGGTTAACTGTACTTAATAGGTATTTGGTAAGTAAATCTTCTAGTTTTTGTAGGTTTTAAAATAGGTAGGTAGGTAAATAAGTACTTCTTTATTTAACTTCAATGGAAACGACTATTCGAATGTTTTGTTGATTTTATTTATTATATTTTTTTTTTTTTTATTCAACTGTTGCTTTAAAAAAATATATAATAATCAACAAGTTAATCCATTGAAAAAATACAAGCTGAAAAACACTGGATAAAAAATCATAGCATGCCTTAAGGGCAATGACGACCCAAACTAGTTTCGAGGGTGTGCTTGACCCCGTAAATCCGAAATCGACATTCATAGTTTATCATTATGTAAGTACGAGTAGGTACGTGAACACTTGAATATCGTAGCCCCTAAAACAACCCACTGACCGAAATGTGCGTTTGCCAAAGAGTGGAATAGGTAAGCATTGTACCCACTTACCAAAAGAGGTGCAGTCAATTGTTGTATACAGTGAAGAACCTGGTCATCTCCCAACACCATGGAACCACCAGCAGAGCCACAATTAATACAATATCCACTTTCCATTTCGTAAGCAAAGTCCGTTATCAATGCCAGGTGTCGTTTCAGCAGATCACAAAGTCCGTATATCACAGCCAGGTAACACGTTAATGAAAGCAATCAGAGTCCGTAAAAAATAGCAAGGTCGTCGAATGTATTCCGAAAATAAAAGCAAATTGAACGTACACAAAGCAATCACAAAGAAATGCGCGCGAGTGTGACTGCAATAACACTTTGACACTTTTGGCAGTTGAGTTGATTGACAGTTTTATGACAAAGATTAGGGATGCCAATATCGATTATTTTAAATAAAATCGATAACTACCCAGCGTGTATATTTGAAATATTACAATGCATCTCACTTATGTGTAGTAATTGTTTTAAAAAGATAATTAATTATTTATGATGCATGGATTAGGATATGAAAATCGGTTTTGTTGTTGAATTATTTTCACTCCTAAAGTGTATAGCAATACCAATAAAACCAATGGTGTCTACTAATAAAAGCGGCGCAAAAGTCACTATAGAAGCATAGATGTGACGCATGTTTCTCACAACCTTTCCTTATTATATTTTTTTTCGTGTTCTGTTATTTTTTGCGTCATGTTTACCGCAAATAAACGTATTTTCTTTCTTTCTTTCGTATGACGCTTCTGTAGTGACCCGCCCTAGAGCGAAAAAGGTTGAAAAGGAAAGTACTTATGAATGCGTATGAAATCCGTGAGCAGGTAGCCAACACAAGTAATCTAGCTCTCGATGTTTGTGAAATTAAAGATTGGACATCACTAATATTGTCAAGTCTAATATAATTGTCAAAGATGGCGGCATATTTTATGTGATGTCGATAGTCGCTCTTTTAATATTGTTCATTATGGAACGCAGTGTCCGTTTCATACAGATATTTTTTTTTTTTTTTTTTTTTTTTTTTTTTTTTTTTTTTTTTTTTTTTTTATTTGGACATATCACACAACGCCATCTAGCCCCAAGCTAAGCAACCTAATGCTTGTGTTATGGTAACGAGATGGCTGATAAACTACTTATATCCTATATATTCGCAATTAGTCTAATAAAATATATTTATAATTATTATGTAGGTCAGATGTTTGTTGGTCCTGGGGCCATTTCCGACGATGTCCTTTCAACATGAATGATGTAACCATTATTTTGTAACCATATCTTGATTTAAAAGAGTGTCCGTGGAGTTTCTTGCCCGTTCTTCTCCATAGGTACCTACTATGCTTTGGAATGGGCGCCTAGCTTCATCTTTTTGACTGACCGACCCCTTGACAATTCAAAAGTGCCTGTATTTGGTTTAATTGAAATAAATGCTTTGAGTTTGAGTTTGACACATTTACACTAAACTACACCTCACTAAGTGCACACATGTTTACGAAACCGGCCTCACGTCACTGTTGACAGCGTGCAGCGTCTTGGTTTTTTATTTAGTCTGAGTCATAATCATTGTACCTAGCTACAGAAAAACTTTCTACATAACATAGAAGACTGTCCCTAACGTCAGAAAAATGTTTTCGGCCTGTGCCTACCGCCGCTGTGTTTCGAAATCCAGAAAAATAAAATGTCTTCACTATAGTCTACACCGTCTAAGACTAGCATCGTCTGCCTATACCCTTTTCCCAACTATGTTGGGGTCGGCTTCCAGTCTAACCGGATGCAGCTGAATACCAGTATTTTAGTATTGAGCGACTGCCACCACTGCGTCTGCTGTATTATCTGACACGGAGGAGTCTCGGTATGTAAAGATGGTCACCCATCCACGGACCAACCCCGGCAAGCGTAGCTTAACCTGATGGATCGACCCGTGCGGCTGTTATTACTTAGCCACGAGCTCCTCATTTGCTTAAATTATGCAATAAATAAATAATAACAATAAGGTTACAATTCAAATAAAAATTTTATAATATTAGATTTAAAATTATTTTTCGAGCATGCAAATATATCAATATCAATGAAATTATAGGATTCCAACATTCTATGAATAGGGCAGCGTAAGCCAGAGTTCGTACGACAAGAATTAAGCGCAAACAGAGTATGTCCGTCACGGTTACCTGTCAATAAATAAGGAACTTCACAGTGTCCAAGAAGTATTGCATTTTTTGTCTATGGTTGCTTGTCAATAAATAAGGAATTTCCACTGACGATCTGACTGATCTTACGGACTTGGCATAGCTACCTACAAGAAAAACGTGTATACCTATACTTTAATGAGCGCATAAAATTATAAAATGGCGGTTAATAGGGCAACCCATACCGATATTTATATATAGTAACATCGATAATAATAATAAAACATTTATTTCAGAAAACAATCCATAAAGCATAATAAATAGTAATAAGAATAGTCAGCATTCAGATATAAAAATTAACAAAATAAAATTATTTAAATTATCAAATACAATAGAAATGAAAATACAGAACAACTTTAAAGATTAAAATTATAAATTCAATGTCAAAGATACTAATAAGTCAGTCAGTCAAATAAATTAGAAATTATACATGAAAAATTCATTAAAACAAAATAAAATGGTATGTCAGTATTGTCCAGTAGATATACACATCCACTTATGCTGGATCGGACAGTCTGTGCGGGAAGCAATCATCCTAAGGATGCCATTGCTACTGTCTCTCACTCGTCTCACCAAAGAAGCAACCTTTTTCCGTATTATAGCTTGATAGCCATCCGTTCGAGCTTCTGCAAACATTAGCGACGCACTGCAATAGGGAGGCAGCCGCATTAGCATCCTAAAGATATTGTTATACTGAACGCGAAGACACTGGCAGCCCGACGGGTATGACTGTGCGTAAAACGATAAAAGATTGTGAGAATGTTTTCATATTGTCACGGTACAATATCTACGGGTAAAAATAACCTGTTTTCTAAGGCCTTTCATTTAACTTTGGTACCAAACAGCGAGATGATAAAATGGCGACCCGGCCGCAAATAGGTATTTCATTGACTCTAGGAATGAAGGGTTGCCATTATAGTAACTGTCAAAACATTGATAACCTTTTCCACTTACGCAAAATTAAGAAAGTTAAAAAGAGATGGCAATGTTTTTATGATTTTGGCGTCGATATCCCTCATATTTGTGTATAACTGTTCTTTCTATAATCAAATATTCAAGTCCATATTATGTTAAATGTCAAAATTAAAATAAATGGTTGAAAAGAGTTGTAATTGCTTCTCAAGATCGTAGTTAATTGATGCCTTGTGTTATTTCGTTTGCAGGCGAGGTGCGCCAAGCCCTGTCTATGATGAAGCAATGGGCGCCGATGGACGTAGAGGATGCGCTCGAGTTGCTGACACCTAAATTTACACATCCTGCTGTCAGAAAGTATGTTTTGATTTTTAATTCTTAAAAGAAAGTGTTTTTTTTTTTTTTTTTTTACAATTTTAGCGTACAATACTCACTTATTAATAACAGCTTCTTACTCACTCACTCCAAAAGATCGGGATTGTTTTTTTTTATTTATCATTTCTCATGCCAAATTACATTTAAACATATTATAATTTGTACATATTTTTGTAATCACCTTTTAAAACCCTTCATTTTGTTGCCCCGTTCGATAGGTTTGGAAGATTTTCTTGAAGACACATTTTGGCGCCAAAAATCCGCCATATTGTTTTTTTTTATATAATTTTTATGTACTCAGTGACACTAGCGCAATAAAGACGAACCCTACGACATATCACTCTACAAAATCGGTCAAGGGGTTTAGGCTACAGGAGGTCACAATGGAACGGACATACAAATATACATACATACACGCAAAAGACATTACCCTCCTTCTGGGTCAGTCGGTAAAAATGTTATTCAACAATAGCTTAAAAATTTATTGTAATTAAATAAATAAATATGTTTGGACATATCACACAACGCCATCTAGCCCCAAGCTAAGCAACCTAATGCTTGTGTTATGGTAACGAGATGGCTGATAAACTACTTATATACATTTTTTTTTTTTTTTTGTAAATACATACATATTATAGATAGAAAAACACCCAGACTCGGAACAAATACTTGTAGGTCGTACAAATATTTGTTCCGTGCGGGAATCGAACCCGCGACATGCTGCGCAGCAGTCAATCGCTCAACCACTGCGCCAACCGTGTCGTCACTAATTAAATTTTAATTAGTGACGACACGGTTGATTAATTAATTCTGACTAAAGATAAAAAAATCACAATAAAATACAGTAAAATCACAGTAAAATTATCGCAGTATGACGAACGTACGGTGATATTTCATTTAAAAATTAAATCAATTTGTTTTTGTATGTAAGGATTGTAGCAGCTAGTGTTCTGTAGTTTCTGCCTGCCCCCATGGGAAGAAGGCTTAAGTTTATGTATACAGGTGTGTCGTAATTAATGGATAACCTCTTAAGGGGTCATTGTACTCATCATTATGAACAACTTTTATTAGGGGACCAAACCTGAAATCACGAAAAATAAATCAGCTACTCCCTACATTTTAACTAGTTTGATGTAGATAAATGTACTGAACAGCTGATTTTTTTTTCGCGATTTCAGGTTTGATCTCATAGTAAAGGTTGTTCATAATGATGAGTACAATGACCCCTTAAGAGGTTATCCATTAATTACGACACACCCTGTATAAATCAATTTCAGATACGCGATCTCCCGCCTGAAGCAGGCACCTGATGACGACTTGTTGCTGTACCTTCTGCAGCTAGTACAAGCGCTCAAGTACGAAGATTTCATGGAAATACATGATGGTAAGATAAATCGGGTCGCGCCCGTCTGGTAACGCTCCCGTTTGGAGGAAAGAAAAATCTTATATACAAAAAAATATCTAACAAAATAAGTGCAGTACTAACAGGTTCGAAACCTTTTTATAGCTGCACTTATTTCGTTAGAATTCTTTACCTGTGATTCTTAAAAATATTTTTATTTAGATAGGTTACTTAAATTGTATTCTATGAAGTGCTTAATGTGGTAGTTTTAAAATGTAGAAAATAAAATGATTATTAAATAAACTCGGCACACCAGAACTTTTTACTCTGACTGTACTTTAAGGTGTGCTCAGGTACGTAATATCTACAAACATAACCAATGTATATGTAGCGTTGCCAAACGGGAGCGCTACCAGACGGGCGCGACCTGACAATCTGTACAGCTTTGTGATTAAGTTAATATTTTTTGTCACGCGAATAACCATTTGTAATCGAAAATCGATAAAATTCTAATAACTGAAGCATATTTACATTTAGTTGGGAATAGACTTGACGGATTTGACGGGAAGACTTTCAGCATTTCCTCGTAGTCTTTGCCACCACATCGTTAGTGTTACCTTTTATAAAAGACTAGCTTCGCGCTAGCCCGCGACTTGGTCTGCGTGAAATTTCTTTTTCCCCCGACCCACCAGGTCGCATCCGATCGCCCACCCGTGCTATTACTTCGTTTACAGCTTTATTTTTGTTTGCTCGGTTCGGTTAAGGGTCTTAGCGTGATGTCTAAAAATATTTTTTCAAATCAGACTGGTAGTTCCAGAGATTACCCCCTACATACAATAATAGTTAAACATAATATTTGCAGAGTACGCTCGCGTGTGCGGTAAAGACCCCAGCACTGTTGAGTTGGAATCTCGTGAAAGCCGTCTCATGCAGAGTGGTCATAGAGGCAGCCAAGCTAGTCTTCTCTCGGCTTCAGGTAAGAAGATTGTCACTATCATTTAGAGAATTTATTCCGGCAGGTTTATCTAACTTATACAGGGTGTAAGTGTAAATAATGGCAATATTTTAAGGGGTCATTGTACTCGTCATTATGAACAACTTTTACTATGGGACCAAACCTGACATCGCGAAAAAAAATCTGCTGTTCCCTACATTTTGACGAATTATGCGAACATAAATGTACTGAACAGCTGTTTTTTTTTTTTCGCGATTTCAGGTTTGGTCCCATAGTAAAAGTTGTTCATGATGATGAGTACAATGACCTGTTAAAATGTTGCCACTGTTTACACTTATAACCTGTATATATTATAGAAACCTTCAAGTCGTACAAACCGTGCGAAGCAGGGCTGGGTCGCTAGTTATTTAAAATGCAAGAATGTATTAACCACTTTCCATCCACCTTTCTGTTAGTATGAGTTTCTCGTTCCTCCTGTACCTTTTTGTTAATTGTTTTGTTTCTCAATGTTTTTAGAAACTATGAAAGTGCAGGAAGAATATAAAAGAAAAACTTGATCTATAAAATTATTATAAAAAACTTTTTTGCCGTGCCTCGGAAAACACGTTAAGCTGTTGGTCCTGGCTGACATTCGTGGATCTTTGACAGTTATTACGGGTCGTCAGAACACTACCACTGTGTTGTGTAGGTCAGATAGGCAGTCGCTCCATGTAAAATACTGGTATTCAGCTGCAGCCGGTTAAACTAGAAGCTGACCCCAACATAGTTGGGAAAAGGCTAGGCAGATGACATTAAAATAATAGTAAGTTACAATAACAGGAACCATTCATTTTTCCAGTTCTTACTGCAAGTGAAATGACGTCATCAATCACAAGTCGTCGCTCCACGGATGCAACAATAGAAGAGGCGCCCGCCGCGCTAGGGAACAGCGTCAGTGTCAACAACAACAACAGTAACGCCGACAACAACAGTCCCTTTAGGTAGGTGCAGTACTTACATAGTTAGCACAATAAACAGTATTCTATTCTATTTCTAAATGGTGGAATTCAATTCATGGGTATCCTTTTAAGGAGTCATTGTAGCAACCATTATGAACGACTTTTACTATTAGACCAAATCTGAAATCGCGAAAAAAAATTTGCTGTTCCCTACATTAATTTATAATCACATAACCCGTTAAAATGTAAGAAAAACTGTTTTTTTACGATTTTAGGTTTGGTTCCAGAGTAAAAGTTCTTCATAATGATGAGTACAGTGACCCGAACAATTTTTCTATGGCGGCATCTACAACGCCACATGCGAACTACGTATCAAAGACCTGACGTCACATAAATCCTGCGTCGCGCAAGCAGAGTTTACCGCCCGACTGGCATATGTACAACATCCCCTCATCAACCGTCAGGCAGTAGCTCACCAAACGTAACACCCGTCTGTATATATATATATATATTTCTAAGCTAAATTATAAATATAAAGTTCGTCGCAATCGTCACTGGAAGTCATGAATGGAACATCCGAAATAAAATAAGCAAGTGTCATCTGCGTATAGAGTAAGAGACGGCCATGTAGTTTAATTTCCTGAATATTATTTATGTAGATTAAAAAGAGCAGGGGTCCTAAAATTGTTCCCTGGGGAACTCCACATAATCCTCCATTAAAAGTAATGCGCCACTTTGATAATTATAATCCGTTCTAACTGTGATCTGTTTTTTAGATAGGATCCGAACATTTTTAAGGCATTGCCGGTAATATATGGTTATGGTTTCTGGGTTTTTTAAGTACCTAGCAATTCATGGCTTACTGTGTCGAACGCCTTTTAGAGGTCAATAAAGATATCAAGGAAGGACTGTTTTTTTCATCTAAATTTTAGTAACGAGGTCGACTGTACCTGTAATGTGCTGCTTTTTTGTCTAGGCCCATATTGTCTGTCTGAAAGAAAGTGAACAGATATTAAATGTTTATCTAATCGCACGCTCTCCAGTCTAAACTTACAGGATGCATCAGGAGAGATGGGCCAGGGTATTACGCAGTGGGTGCCTGAAGTCAGTACTTAAAACTAACGTCATATTTTTCATCAATTCAGTGAAACCACAGACCCAACCGAAGAGCGTCTCTCTCTAGCCTCGTTCCTAATCTCCCGCGCGTGCAACAACAGCGTGGTCGCGAACTACCTGTACTGGTACCTGCTCATCGAGTGCGAGGACCAGGACGCCGGCCGCGACCACGCCGCGCGCGGCATGTACCTCGCCGTCATGAGGAGCTTTAGCCATCGCCTGGCCAAGGGTATGTAAGAAGGAAGAAAATACATTTATTTATATTTATTACTTCAAGCACAGAAATGTACAGAGGCGGACTTAATGCCATAGGCGTTTTCTACCAGTCAACCTTTGGGTGATGCAGAGATAAACAGTGGTAGGTGCAATTACGAAAAATTGTGGAATAAATATTTATTTACTTATAAAGATACACAAATACCTATTACAAACTCAATCAACCTGTAATGTAATGAATTTCAATATATTGCTGAACAACCAACTCATTACGAAGCACTGGGATAAAAGGCTTTGTTACGCAAATAAGGTATTCGAGTTCATAATAGTAGTTTATGAAACTGTTGCATAATGAGGGTTATTGAAACACGAGTGTTTTAATACCTAGTTATGTACAGTTTCATACACTACTTTAGCTATTTTCCCACTAAATTCAGTACAACAAAACGTATGAATGGCGCCAAAACCTAGCACATCATCTCGCATGCGCTAAAGCGGGTGCTGCCACAGACAGTAAAAATTGGAATCAAAACTTTTTGGAATCCTCATTTTTAGTCGACGTTCGCACGGACGTAAAAATATCGCGGCGCTTTTATTTTGCGCACTGGATTTTCAACATTGCTTAGCGCCGAGAGTTGAAAATCCAACAGTGTGTGGAGCTATTTTATTGTAACATTTTAAACAGTACCCCATGAACGATGAGTCTACTTTAGCTAGTCTGAAACCTGGTTGAGCTAATGGATCTCTTTTTCTAGTACTATAATTATGCCTTTCACCTCTTTTACTAAAAAGATGTAAATTTTTCCTTACGTACATGATAT
Source organism: Cosmia pyralina (assembly GCA_946251885.1). Taxonomy (NCBI): domain Eukaryota; kingdom Metazoa; phylum Arthropoda; class Insecta; order Lepidoptera; family Noctuidae; genus Cosmia; species Cosmia pyralina. The sequence goes on along the minus strand of OX276358.1, from coordinate 2,227,150 downwards.
TTTCGTAGATATATTGACAAGGTACCGTCATGATGTTAATTTCCTTAAACAGTTCCCTTAGAGAATTGCGCTTGCGGAGATTATATATGGCTCTGATGGCTCTTTTCTGCAGAGTAAAAATTGACTCGATGTCTCCAGCCCGTCCCCAAAGTAAAATACCGTAAGACATGATACTATGAAAGTAACTAAAATAGACTAGCCTCGCGGTATCTACATCAGTAAATTGACGGATTTTTCTGACAGCATATGCTGCTGAACTTAGCCGTCCTGCAAGTGATGTTAGATGAGGACCCCATTGTAGCCTTGAGTCGAGCGTGATCCCCCCCAAGAAAACGGTTGTATCGACGAATTCTAGTTTCTCTTTATTCAATACTATCTCACAATCACTATTTTTTACATTTGGTAAAGAAAATCCCATTCTCATCCCATGTAAAACTAAATTGTGAACCAATTTTGGACCTGCAGTAGGGCGTTATTACGTCGTCAAAATTTGTATCACGTCTACCTATCTACCTTAAAAATTAAGGAAGTATCGTCAGCAAGTAACACCATTTGTGGTTGATTTTTTAATAAATAGAGTAAATCATTAATGTTAATAAGGGCGGGGTTCGAAGTAAAATAGGCAGTAGATGTAAAAAACACTATAATATTGTATCTCACACTCAAACATTAACACATTAACGGAATAACACTTATAACGTAAACTACTACAATTTTGGCGCGAAAACGGATTACACAAGAAACAGTTGCTATGCATGCGCGGCGCAGACTGGTTTTTCGCGGCGGCGCGCCTCATCCGAGCGCGCACCCCTCCCCCCGCCTCGCTCCCGTGGCGCCACTGGCGTGGAGCGGCGCGGGACGACATTATAACGAACTACTAACATTATATAGGTACTTATAGAAACAAGTAGAAATTAATAAAAATATTGTTCGGACAGACGCGCTACTTAACAATTAATATACACTAAAAAGAGGAAAGGACCCAATATTGAGCCTTGTGGAACACCCATTTTTATATTTAAACCGAGTGAAGTGATACCATTTATTTGAACTTGTTGTTGTCTATCATTTAAATAAGATTTTACTATACTGAGCGCAAGTTTTCCAAGACCGTAATGCTCAAGTTTCAAGAGTAAGGTTTCGTGATCGACGCAATCAAATGCCTTGGAGAGGACACAAAATAAACCCTATGGCGTCTTGGGCCTCTCCGCTTTCCTATGAATTGCTTTACACATATTTTAAAAATAAAACCATGTTTTCTCCACAGGTAACACAGACCACCAACGCACCCGCTCCTTCCTCGCCCGGCAACAGGTCTTCATCGACAAACTAGTCAAGCTCGTGAAGACAGTCACTCGGGAGAGTGGCAACAGAAACAAGAAGGCCGAGCGACTGCAACAGTTACTGGCTGATCCTGACGCGTTCAAGTTTAACTTTACTAACTTTGAGCCCATGCCCTTCCCGTTGGATCCTAATGTTACTATTAAAGGTTTGTGTTCAACGATATAATAGATTTTTTTGAAATATTCATCAAAATCTATTTCGCATGTGTATGAGCGTTTTAAAATTAAGTTTTGAGGGTATACGGTGCGTTAAATTACATACAAATTAGACTAATATTTGCACAAAAAATAAAAAAAACAAGCGAACCTTACAATAGTCGCATAAATTATGACGTGTAACATCTAACATCTCACCTTGGTAAAAGTACATTTTAGTTCCATAACAAACTTAGCCAACATTTCAATCCGTCACTCAAAACTTTTAGAAAAATATTTTCACTTCCTGTTACACACTTCCGTCCCTTTTCACGAAATCACTCCAACAGATTGCAGGAAAGCGAGAGGAAAGATGTTACACATCAAACAAATATAGAGCAGCGCAAAACCTGGCACGTATAGGCATAACCAAACGAAACGATAACTCTTTGACAGTAACTTCTCCGGTTTTTTTTTTTTTTTCATATGTGCCACTGCCAAGCCGAGTAATTTACTAGTTTCCCGTGTCTGAAACTGTCTTGTCTATATTTTATTACATTTTAAATGCCGTAAAATAAACGTTTACCTTCCTTTGTCTTCCAGGAATCGTCGCCAAAAAAGCAAGTCTATTCAAATCAGCACTAATGCCCTCAAAACTGACCTTCCTAACCACAGAAGGCATGGAATACGAAGCCATATTCAAGCACGGAGACGACTTACGCCAAGACCAACTTATATTACAAATGATAACTTTAATGGACAAATTATTAAGAAGAGAAAATCTAGATTTAAAATTAACGCCTTACAAAGTACTAGCAACAAGTTCTAAGCATGGATTCCTACAGTTTATCGAATCTGTGACAGTAGCGGAAGCCTTGGCAACGGAGGGTAGTATACAGAATTTCTTCCGGAAGTACAATCCTTGTGAAGGCGCCCCCTATGGAATTAAGCCGGAAACTATGGACACGTATATTAGAAGCTGTGCTGGATATTGTGTAATTACTTATTTACTTGGTAAGTCGTTAGTTATTTTTATAAGTATTACTTTCTTTAGCGATTACAAAGCGAAATAAGGCCATGATTCACAGATCACACTTTGACTTTGCTAAGCGTCCCACACAAATTTGTACTTTATTCTAATGCATGTAATGTTCATTTTCGTGTAAGCGACTGAGGTGAGTGAGGAGCATTCGTTTCATACTAATATGAGCATTAATGCTATAAAAATAATGTTCATATTCGTTTTGTGATACTTGCCCTATGACTAGAAGCATCGCAACAATTCGAGTGAAATATTCAGCTTTTGCATTGTAGACCATACTAAGGGCACTTTTCAATGGCAACGATTGTCGCAATTTATCCCGCTTGGGGGCGCTGTTGTAGATGTAGATCTGTCAAATTTAGAACTACTCAAATTATGTAGTCATTGTCAGAATTTAAACTATTTATTGTATCCTACCGTGTTTGTTAGATTGAATGGCCTTTAAATCCCTAAAATCTGGCTATATGGCAATGATCATTGCAATAACTCTATGGCCGGAGTTGACATCAACATCCAAGATGGCGGTTCCGAAAAACTGCAAATTTTTCATCATGGGTTTCGAAACTTATTAAATCCCTAATCCCACTTTCCAGGCGTGGGCGACCGTCACTTAGACAACCTGCTGCTGACGCGTGCCGGCGCGCTGTTCCACATCGACTTCGGCTACATTTTGGGCCGAGACCCAAAGCCGTTGCCCCCGCCCATGAAGCTCAGCAAGGAGATGGTGGAGGCCATGGGCGGCGTGCACTCCGAGCTGTACCACGAGTTCCGCAAGCAGTGCTACACGGCCTTCTTGCATTTACGCAGGTATGTTATTGTAATATTTTAAAGTATCCACTGCTGAAAAAGTGAAAATAGGCCTCTTCCAACCATTGCCCTTAAGGGGGATGCGCTAAGGTAGCCCACAAAATTCAAATTTTCTTGCATAATCAGCCTATAACGGTCCAACTGCTAGGACACAGGCCTCCTCTCTGTGAGAGGGGGTGGGCTGTAATCTAACACGCGGGTCCAGTGCGGGTTGGTGGATGCAACATGCCTTCGAATTTTTGGTTCTAGGACATGTCGGTTTCCTCACGATGATTTCCTTCACCGTTTTGAGAGCAATGGTGATGAAATAATTTACACAAAGTAAAGCGCGGGTTCGAACCTACGACCTACAACTCGTAAGTCGCGGCCGTTACCACTGGGCCACTACTGCTCTCTATTTTCTTGCGTTTTTTGCAATTTGCAGGTCAGTGTAAATGGTTGTGTCTTGATCAAAATATGATTGGCGACAATAAGTATTTATAATTTTAACCACGAAAATCATCAATACATCTCTCTAACTTAGATTTCTTCCGGATTGGTCTGGTTACGGAAATCCTGCAAATTGCAAAAAACGTAAGAAAATTTAAATTTTGCGCCAGGACGCTGTTACAAATGGGTAGTCAAATCAATACTTTTTTACACAAAAGTCATCATCATTCTCCTGCCCTTCTATTTAGTGTCGGCGCAACATGTCCTTTTTTACGCAAAAGTATGTTTATTACATAAAATACTTTGCATTCTTAAAATGTTTTTTGGCCGAATTGTTGATAGATATGCATGGTACGCACGGCTACAGATCAAGCTATACATTTCCAGTATAAGCTGATCTCGCATTGTATAGCATTTCCTTACAGTGAGAGGTCAGTATAAACTGGAAATGTATAGAAAGAAAGAAGAAAGAAAGAAAGAAAAATTGTTTATTTTGCACAAATAAAACGCACATTAGAAACTAAAAAATAACAAAGTACACACATTATGCAAAGTAAGCAAAAGCCTCGTATCCAAGTTGTCTTCGATCTCAGACCAAAGACAACAATTTAAAACAGTAATTCTACAATACTACGTAGACTATGAACTCTATATTGCCTCTGGTCTGTGTTGTGACACTAGGAAATGTCATGCAACTAACAATAACAGCAGCAAACAAACAATAACAGATCCGAATTGCATAGTGTAAAAATAATACTTTTATAACAAAAATAACTAGAACACATTAATCCGTGCGTCGTATCTGCGCAAGAAAGCTTGATGTGTAGCCGTGTGTACGATTCTGAACTATAAATATAATTTTAGATAGGTACAGTTTCTCAATAAATGTACCGAAGCAAAAAAATTTCACTTCGGTACATTGCACACCTATACACATGCACATCTATTAACAATTCGGCCAAAAAACATTTTAAGAATGCAAAGCATTTTATTTTATAAACATACTTTTGTGTAAAAAAGTCATTATTTGACTACCCATTTGTAACAGCGTCCTTAACGACTGGTCCTTTAAAAGGCAAGGAAGGCTTTAACTGCCGAAAAAATATGAAAGTTATGTGCGTTGAAATAAAGTCTAAAATAAAAAAAAGTGCTGCACACTACTTAGATTTAGATGATTCCAAGTGGGGGCAATACAATACAACATCTTTATTTGTATGAAAATAGTCTTTACGGGTCTAAAAATTCTAATAAAATATCAGTCATATCACATAAACTCAACTTCAAATATTATAGAATGTATAAAGGTTTTTTCTTTGCTTATAGACACGCGAACTTGATGCTGAATCTGTTCTCCCTGATGGTGGACGCTTCAGTGCCCGACATCGCGCTAGAACCCGACAAGGCTGTCAAGAAAGTGCAAGATAAGTTGAGGTAAGCAATCCCTACATAATTTGAGGTAAGCAATCCCTACATAATTATACTAGTTTTGAGGCTAAGTAATAACAGCCGCACGGGTCGATCGATCAGGTTAAGCTACGCTTGCCGCGGTTGGTCCGTGACCATCTTTACATTCCAAGACTCCTCCGTACCTCGGAAAGCACGCTAAGCCGTTAGTCCCGACTGTCATTCGTGGATCTTTGACAGCCGTTACGGGTCGTCAGAAGCCCGAAAGTCGGACAACCAGTCTTAACCAAGGGGTATCGTATTACCCAGTAACTGGGTTGTGAAGGTCAGTTAGACTGGAAGCCTTGTGACTGACACAGGCATGGCCACCATCAGGGATTTTAATTTTGATAACACAAAAAATTTGTCGCTAATTAGTATAAATTTGTCGGCAAATATCAGAATTTGTCGGTCACTGGTTCAAAAGTTATAAGGGTTCATTGGTGGCCGATCTGGAGAGCATCTCTCCAGCTTGGCCACATGTATATCTCAAAAACTAGGCCGCCTAGCGAAGATCTGTTTTCTCCCAAATTTAGTCGCTGATTAGTCGCAATTTTTCGCCAAGTCACAATTCAGTCGGGTCTTAGTTTAGAAGATATAACGAGTTCAATTTTTAAGTATAGTCCAAGAGCTACATCAAAGATTTTATCGTAAACTCTTCGACTAATTAGCGACTATTTTTTTGTGTTGTCAAAATTAAAATCCCTGATGGTGGCCACGCCAGTGTCAGTCACACCTGGAAGCTGACCCGCAGGTGACGAGTTTTTATCAGGGCTTATTAATTCGGAGTTCTTACATCTCTCTGCTTCCAGTCTAACCATAACAAGTACCTATTTTAAATGGAGCGACTACCTACCTGACCTCCACAACCCAGTTACTGAGTACTAATATTTTTTTTCCGTAGCCTATGAGTTCACAACAGTTTAGGAAACTTTCCGCCTCCTTTCTACTCGAAAGGGGTCAAACCATGAAATTACTATATGATGTAACTAATACCTATCTGTCATTACTTCCAGACTGGACCTGGGCGACGAGGAAGCAGTGCACTACCTCCAGAACCTTCTGGACATGTCGGTCACAGCCGTCATGGCAGTACTAGTCGAACAGTTCCATAAGTTCGCGCAGTATTGGAGGAAATAGGCCACAGTCATTTGACGCCGCTGTGGCGGGTTTAGGGACTAAACTCGTACGAAATGGACCGCAATGAGAGTTAAAATTGTATTTTTGCAATTACTATTATTCGCATTGCAGCGAGGAGATATTTTTATCAAGACTTGAATTAGTTTTTTTTTTTTTTTTTTTTTTCTTTCTAAGTACGGTAGTTGGAGAAACACTGCGTGGTTTACGTTCGTCAATGCCAGACATAATTTAAAGCCTGCACTACACTACTCGAGAAGTTGGTACAAGTTAAGCGAATCATGCATCCTCGGCGACTTCCGTTTCGTTGTCGACTTTTGCGCCCGAGTCAAACGCCTCGAAGCGTCCTGTAGGCACATTCCGCATTTTAGGTGTAAAGCTACAAGTACACGGCGGGCTCGACTTGTCGACACAATTTAGTGTGGGCTGCCGCCCACCGGCTGGCTCGCACGTTAGTTCGATACTCGCTCACACGCCGCGTCGTAAGAGGGTTGTTCCCGTTCGTCCACACTGCGGACAACTGGGAAAGATGCGTTCTGTTCGTTCACAGTTTAGACGAACAGAACGCAACATTCCCAGTCGTCCGCACCTCAGGGTGCAGTTACAATAGTTGAGTATATCCAGGCGATTGTAAATTTAAAACTTTTTACATATTAATTGCATTTAAACTGATATTGATACAATACCCAATATGTAAAATTAAAATGTGAAACATTCTTATGCTATACATTTTGTATAAAATACGCAAAAAAGCTTTAGATTTACTAGGTATGTACTTTTAAAGTATTTGCGTTACTAAAGTAATAAAGCTAAGTACATAATATTTTAAAAGTATGTTTATTATATATGGAAATAATATCATCATATTTTCTTTATTAGGTAACTCTTAGTGCTCGGCCAGACTGGCAGCGCGGTGCGGGGAGCGGCGCGGGCGCGGGAACGCGCGCGATCTGCTTATCCGTAGACGAGCTCGGAGCGGCACACGGGCGGGCAAGGTTATGATAGGTGTACTGTGCGGGTTACTATCAATCAATCAATCAATCATTTATTTTGTAAAACATAGGTATGATTACAGATAGTATATTTTTTAAAAAATACATGCGCGCTATGTTTTGCCAATATATGGCGTACAAAATTAACACAAATAAGCATGTCACACATTAAAAATATAAAACAATAACAATACAATTTAAAATATGTCAATTAGGTTAACAGATCATCAATAAAATATAACACATTCCTACTAAATAAATAAATAAAATTATAAGCCTTTAATTATCAAGTCGGGATCGTCATACCTCTGTTTATCAGTAGTAAACTCAGTGATGGAGTAGTAACATCTATCTAAAAGTAATTTAAACAAACACCTCTTAAAGGATCCCAAACACTCTTTATTTCGAATAGCTGCTGGTATACTGTTATATATTTTTGGGGCCATACCTAGCACACTTTTACCGAAAAATGCGGTTTTATGAGAGGTAACATGAATGGTATTCTGATAACGGCGAGAGCGTAGTTTTTCAAATAAATGCAGGTTACAGCGAACAAACACTCCCATTTCATATATGTACATAGACGGTAGAGTGAGCAAACTAAGTTCCTTAAACAATGGTTTACAACTATCAATCGATTGTAGTTTGGTAAATGATCGCAAGCATTTCTTCTGAGCTTTAAAAGCAATGTCTCTGTCCGTGGAGTTGCCCCAGAAAATGATTCCGTACCTAATGCCAGAAGCCACATAAGCATTATAAGCTATTTGTACTGTAATACGGTTAACAGTTTTAGATAGCTTATACAGAGCATACGCAAATTGGCTAAGCTTCTTTGACAAAGCGTCGATATGATATTTCCAGGTCAGATGACTATCTATGTAAAGGCCCAGAAATTTAGTGATGTCACTTTCAGAGATTGCTACGTTACCATATTTTATATTCAGTTTCGGTTTATTTGTTCTTTGATTAAATGTCATTATTTTAGTTTTGTCAAGATTTATTTTTAGATTAAACTACTTGACCGTCACTGGAAGCTTTATTATTTATTTAGAGAGAGCATATCCGTTTCCGTCGATTTATATCAGTTTTAGTACTTCTTTAACCTACTCAGTGGCGCCACCTGGTGTTTGCTTGCCATTTTAGTTTCGTAAAATGTAACGAGCTACTTTTTGTTCATTGGCGTTTCGTTCTCCGTCGAAGCAACTTGTGTGCATCGGTCATCGGTTCATGCATGACCGATGCCAAAAAATTGCACTATATTTTCTTCTAAATTTGAATATTTATTATATTTCATAGAAAAGTACGTGATCATACCTAAAGTTTAACGGTTTTTCCGTTCGGATCACTATCTTGTAAATTAACAGTTAAGTAAATTCAATATTAAATTTAAAAATATAGTGCTGTTTTACGGTGAGTTGTTTTTGAAGAAAAAACTGTAAGTACTCTCTACCTTGTAAAAGCAAGTGATCATTACTTTGAACGATCTTCCGTTCGGATCACTACTAAGAATTTTTATTTACATGTGTGCTTAGGATTTTATTGTGAGTCAAGAAGGCTTTATATTTGATTCGGTCTATCTAACCGATCTAACGTAACTTTTATTGTAAAAATGGATGACCACGTAATTGTTTCGGCTGCCGAGCCACAAGCTGTGGCCGGTCCGAGTGGAATGACCCGGAAAAGGAAGATTAGCTGCTCTAGCAGCAGCACTACGAGCAGTAGCTCTTCAAGTTCGTCTTCTGCAAAACGCAGTAAGCGGTCGCGCCGCGCACACCGCAAAAAGAATAAGCGCACCCAACAGTCTAATCCGACATTGGAGAAGCTTATAAAGGAAGTCAGTGAGCTACGCCAACAAGTTTTTGCAAATAATATGCATACTGCTTGCCATGATGGGGTATCAGTTTGTTCTGAAGTCAGTGGGGAACTATATGACCAACATAATATTGACGAACAGTGGCCTGATGTTGAAGGTCAGAACTCACATTTAGACTTCACTTTTGATATCGAGACAAAGCTTAAGGAACCTTCAGTTCCGAAAACACCTGATAGTTTTTTAAAAATGCTACTAGATGTCCAGCGCTTAGGTAGCACATCTTGGTCCGAAGTAAGGTATTCGGATACTCAAAAACTCTACAATCACACCCCAGGTTTCATAGACTTGGACACAAACGAAGAGGTAAAAATGTATGATACCTTACGACACTTGGCACATGCTGATAAATCATATGCAGCAATTACTTTTTGCATCCTAAAACAAAAAGAATCATTACAAGAAGCTATTCGTAATCTACTTTTGTGGGCTAAAAATAAAGAAGTCAATTTTGATAATTTAAGTGGCAAGGTTGAAGAATTATTTCAAAAAGGTGATTTGCAGAAAATCTCATCAGACCTGTTACAATTGGTTTGCGGCCATCGAGCCGAAAGTATAGAAATGCGCCGAGAGACAATTACTAGTCAAATTAGAGATCCATTAGTTAAAGCATCTTTGAACAGAATTCCCCCATCATCTACCTATTTATTTAGTCCCGAATCTTTCACGACAGCATTAGAAAAGGCCGGTGGTGTACGTAAAGCTTTTTGGCCTCCAAAAACTGATTCACATACTAGATCTAATCAATCTAACCGCCGCCCCTCGCGGGGGCAAGGCGTACATAAACCAGTAGTTTCATCGCGTGAAGCTCAATATTTTTGCCATGAACAAGGCATACCGTTGCACACGCATGCCTATGACAACTCACCCTCGCGGGGTGGATATTTTCGCACCAATTACACAAACAAAGGTCAGAGTCTACCCTCCTTTCAATCCGATCAATATACCAACGGTAGAGGTTCATTTCACAACCGAGGCTCGCGGCCCGATCGTGGAAGTAACCGAGGTCGAGGACGTTCAAACCTTCCAAAAAGCTCTCGAGCGAACCAAAAACGGTACAAGCAATGACTCGAATCTTTTTCGAGCAGGTCAGTTGGCACACTACCACTCGAAATGGAAGGAAATGGGGGCGCCAGATGTTGTGCTAAAATTAATTCAAGGGTATCGCATACCATTTACCCACAAACCTCCTCTGGTATACCCAAATGTAAAAAATGGTCCCTTTCAAACGCCTGTCTCAAAAGAAATGTCCGCAATAATAAACAAAATGAAAGCGCAGGGCATTATAAAAGTGGTTCAACTCTCACCGAGTTTCATTTCCCCTCTATTTTTGATACCAAAACCCGACGGATCAGCCCGTCCCATATTCAACCTAAAAGCGTTAAACGAATTTGTAAAGACCCAGCCATTTCACTTAATAAACATGTATCGCGTCCCGGACTTTCTGCAACCACAAGATTGGATGTGCAAAGTGGACCTATCACAGGCATATTTCCACTTAAAAATTTCAAAGTCACACAGGCGTTTCCTTCGCCTGATATACAACCAAGAACTATTAGAGATGACCTGCCTTCCATTCGGTTTGAGCACTGCACCCAAAACCTTTTCAATACTAACGAATTGGATTGCCGAAATATTACGAGAACGCTGGAACATCCGAATCATCGTATATCTCGACGATTATTTAATAGTACATCAAAATGTACACGTTCTACAAGATCATGTCAAGCTGACATTAGACACATTACTAAATCTTGGTTGGCAAGTAAATTTCGAGAAATCGGTTCTTTGTCCTCAAAAGACTATTACGTATTTAGGAATATTGTGGAGTCCCTGGGACAATTTAAAATCCCTGCCAAAAGAAAAGACCTTTTCTTTAATGAAAAAAGTGAGTCAAGTTCTCGAGCGAGGAATAATAACTCTAAAGGAGTTGCAGAGAATAATAGGACTTCTGAACTTTGCCAGTTATGTTGTCCCTCGAGGCCGGCTCAATCACCGACAATTATTAATGTTCATGAACTCGCTACCAGACCTTTTATCGAAAACCTACCCACTACCTCAAAATGTTCGAAAAGAACTGGAATGGTGGAATCTGAATTGTCAGTCATCAACACCTCTACATTACCCCCCGCCAGTAAACTTCCTGACAACAGATGCATCAAACCAGGGTTGGGGAGCGCAACTGAACAATCTGGCTATATCGGGCAGTTGGTCGCAAGAAGAACAGGCATTGCACAGCAATCAAAAAGAAATGTTAGCCATATTTCGCGCCCTTCGAGACAACGCTCACCTGCTCTGCAACAGCTCGATCCTGATACAATGCGACAACAGGACTGCTGTCAGTTATTTAAGGAACGAAGGAGGTACGAAATCATTACCCCTAATAGAACTAACCTATCAAATTATGAATTTACTGGACCAATTTCAAATACACTTCCGCATACACCATCTCCCAGGCAAGTACAACAATCATGCCGATCACTTGTCACGCTTTCGCCAACCTCCGGAATGGCACCTAATGCCAGCCTGTACGGAAATAGTGTTTGCAAAGTGGGGAACCCCAGTAATAGATTTGTTTGCCTCAGCGACAGCTCACGTAGTTTACAATTATGTATCCCGAGACCTGAAAGACCAACAAGCACTCTTTCACGACGCATTCAGTGTCCCATGGAACTATCCACTTGCATGGGTGTTTCCACCTCCGTTCTTAATCCCAAAAGTCCTAACACACCTCAATCAATCAACGGGAATATTTTTAATAATAGTGCCTCGATGGGAGAAGGTATTTTGGCGTGCAGACCTCAAAGTCCGAGCGCTAGCACCACCTCTAACTCTGCAAAACTTACAGACGCACCTGGTCGACACCTCGACGGGACTACCACCACCACAAGTGGACAAAATCATCCTCGAAGTCTGGAAATGTGGGGGTGGTCCGAGGCCATAGAAACATGGACTGCTGAACAACAGTTATTGCTCAAAAATTCCTGGCGTAAGTCTACCTTGAAAACGTATGAGGTGGCTTGGAAACGTTGGACTTCTTGGTCTATATCTAAAAACATTGATACGAATAATCCTACAGGTACGCAATTAGCTCAATTTTTATCTGATTTGCATCTAATTCATAAATTATCATATAATACAATTCTTTTACATAAATCTGTCGTTTCCACTTTATGTAATGTTGAAAGATCAAGTCAATTAAGTTCACATGTTCTTGTAAAACATATTTTAAAATCAATTGCTCTGGAAAACCCTAAGTCTTCTAAGCCACCAGTTTGGGATGTTAGTGAATTAATTACCTTTCTAAGTAATTACACTGTAGACATAAACAATCCCTTTCAAATATCACGCCATACTGCAACTTTATTACTGCTTTGCTCAGGTAGACGCATACATGACTTAACGCTGCTTAGAGTTGATCCTGACCATTATATTAGATCAGATGATAATGTTATATTATGGCCTCAATTTGGTTCGAAAACAGATTGCAGTAATCACAGACAGTCCGGCTGGAAACTTCTTGTGAATCCCAACAATTATAACCTAAATCCTATATTCTGGATAGAAAGAACTAAACAATTATTATATGAAAGACGTAATACTGCAAAATCATTTAATTTGTTTATTACAGTTAGAGGTGTACCGAAGCCCGCTTCACGCACCGTCATCGCTGGCTGGGTAAAAACCCTATTTAATGAAGCTGGCATCACAGCAACTCCAGGGAGTACACGATCTGCAGTAGCCTCTAAAAGTTGGCTAGAAAATCATCCCCTTGACGAAATCCTATCTCGAGGAAATTGGCAATCGGCCAATACATTCCAGAATTTCTACAAAAGAGAAGTTAAAAGAAGGGTTGATTTGAATCAAAATGTTACACAATTGTTTAATCCGATTAATTAACTCTGATTAATATTTTGTTATTATATTTTTGTGATTTATTGTGCATACCTTTCACATGTGTAATAAATATGCTTTCTGATGACTTAATTTGTGTTTAAATTTCCTATCACATTGGCGTTATCTAGTGGCGACACCAGGCGATAACAAACAGGTCTCAATAATAAAGCTTCCAGTGACGGTCAAGTAGTTTAATAGAAGCGTTTTACCTGAAATAAAACGCATATTAAAATACTTACCTCACTGGAAGCTTTATGTTTACTTCTGCCTGGTTATATTGAGCCAATGAACAAAAAGTAGCTCGTTACATTTTACGAAACTAAAATGGCAAGCAAACACCAGGTGGCGCCACTGAGTAGGTTAAACAAGTACTAAAACTGATATAAATCGACGGAAACGGATATGCTCTCTCTAAATAAATAATAAAGCTTCCAGTGAGGTAAGTATTTTAATATGCGTTTTATTTCAGGTAAAACGCTTCTATTATTATTAACTAACCAATTTATTATATTTATAAGATCGTGATTTATGTCATTTTCAAGAATATTAATGTCATTACTAGAGAATAAAATAGTGCTGTCATCAGCAAATAAGACCATCTGGTTTTTACTGACCTTAGGCATATCATTTATGTAAATGTTAAATAATGGATACTATGCAAGATAAACTATTGAAAAGCTTGCCGCCCGCGCACTCACTGTGGTTACTTGTATGAACGAGCTATAAGCAGCCCTCGCCGCTCATTGCGCCCGCGTGCCCACTATGGACGCTCAAATGAAGTTCTTATGTTTGAGTACGTCGCGCCGCGCCCGCGTTTGCAGTCTGGCCGAGCACTTAGACTAGACGTGAGATGACGGGGTGAGGACGACTGGGAATAATGCGTTCTGTTCGTCCATAGTGTAGACGAACAACATTCGCAACATTCCCAGTCCTCCGCAGTGTGGACGACGGGGTGTGGACGAGCGGGAATGACTCGTAAAAGAAGACAACCCTTAAGTCGGAAGGTATAAAAGAGCTACGCGATAGAAAAAGAGATAACTTCTAGGTGAATAACTGTAGGTAATTAACGCTGTGCGACTGAATTGCACTTTATTGTGTAGTAGCAAGAGTCGCTATTTATTTAAATGATTTTGCGGAGTGAATATTCTGTACCAGTACTTCGTCGAAGCAACATCGCGAGTATTGTAGAGCAGCTTTAAGTCTTCGTCAGCCGAGGGTATTCATGACGATTCAACTCTGCCTAGCCTTTTCCTAACTAAGCTGAGGTCGGCTTCCAGTCTAACCGGATGCTGCTGACGATTTCTCCACATAAAAAGGAGTTTAGTCCCTATTAGTCAAAGCATGTCTCTGGTTGTTATAGACTAATTTACTGGTACCTTTTTACGAAAGACTATTCAATTTTGTATCAATATTTAATAATAAAAATATGTAATCATTCTTTGTATCGGAAAAGTTTTTTTGTATAAAAGTTTTAAAGAACTTTTCTTGTCAAGATAAAAAATACTATAAATAATAAAGCTCACATGTTTATCATATTTATTGACAAAATTGTATATTTGGAAAGTACCATTTCCAAGTTTTTTTTACATAAAATTGGTTCGCACAGTGGAAATGGTCGAACAATATTCTGTGATAAAATAGGTATTAGTGTTCATGAATCATAATAAAAAAGCTATTTTAATATAAATGAGATTTTCATTTCTTTACATCTTAGCCCTAAGAATAATGTTTATTATAACACACTTATAAGCTTAAAAATGAAAATGTAAATAACTTCGCTTCCAACAAATCCAGGCCTGCCTTAGATAATAGGCCTCCTTTGAAGAAAAAGTTTTAAAAAGTATACAAATAATAATATCAACAATGTAGCTTCAGTAACTCAATGGGCAGAGACTGGACATGTTACTTTACATTTTAGGTGGGATTATACAAATTTCCCTTATCAGCAACAACAAGCAACCCGTTTATTGAAAATTGAAGCAGTCGAAAGTTTTACTGCTTCAGTTTTTATTGATCATAAGTAGTAATAACTCAATATTCTCTATTTTAAGATATTGACAAAGGCTACTTCTCCGGATACTGTATTCCTTAGTTCAAGTATTAGCAGCCATCAAATCAGCGCCACTAGATATGCAGTCACTGGCCACAAATATTTTACTTCCCGTATTTGTCTGTACCACATCACAGGCTGCCACCTCTGCATAGTTTACACCTCCAACCACATACACTAACACAGTTTTAGGCTTCAAAGGAAAGCAACCTCCTTTGTTTGGCTCAGTCTTCAAAACTTTAGCTAAACTTCTAACATCTTTACATCCAAATTCTAAGTCACTCTGTAACTTTAAATTAGATAGCTTCTCATTCAAAGTCTCCATTCCATCTTTGAATTTATCCAGGATTGTACCGCCTACTCTCAAATCTGTTATGGCAGATAATTTTGATAGAGCATCAGCAAATGTGTCTGCTGTTAGTATTGCATTGCAAACTACTGCAGCTAATGGTACATAGCCTCCATGGAAGACATAACTGGGTGATGTCTTACCCACCTTATCAGGTTGTGATGGAAGCTGCTTCAACTTATTTGCTATACTTTGAAACTCATTTTGCCATTTGGGGAGTCTGTCACTTAGATTACCAAGATTTGTGATGTTCAGAGATAGTTTTGGACTTGATGGTTGGACTAGCAACCCAGCGTTGATGAGGTTGTTGAAAACATACAGATATTTGTAACCAAAAGCAAGTAAGTATTTACTGACTAAAGCATTGTATTCATCATAAGTTAATGACTGAGTTAAGCTTAACAAACACATGAGCCGTAAACTGTTATAAATATGGATGTCTGTTCCAAAGTTTTCATCAACAAAAGTGAAGTTTGACTTCTTATTCCTGTTGTTTAACATCTCAGTTTCTGCTAATTTCAAGTTTTCAAACTTGTTGCTCATTTCTGATATGATGGTCTCGCAAGCAAGTACATGGTTGACTAGATTGTGTTTGAACAGTGACACTTGTTGCAACTTAGTTGCTACAAAATGCTTTATTTCTTGAATACCTAATGCTTTTATATCCTCATTCTTCAAAAGCTTTGCTTTAGAACTTAATACACTTAAGACTTCAGAGAAATGCCTGTGCTTTATTTCTCCATATAAAGTATCTAAACAACTATCTAATGTCATGACTGTGTTTTTGGAAGGTGCACCTTCCTCCTCAGCAGCAAAGTTCAGTTTACCTTTCTTAACTTTTGTCTCTTTGACATTCAAGTCAAGATGTCCACAGTTTATGTTAAACAATTCACTCAGTAACCCACTGTAAGTTGCCGGAGTAAGCAAACTTGATGCATAGTCTTGGTTCCTATCTATAACAATCAATGCTCCAAGTTCTTTTGAACTATGTGTGTCAAGAAAATCTCTGGCATAAGTTTCATTATAAATCTCTAACATGTCTAGTACACTAGCAGATAATTTACCAACAGAGAATATGGTCTTAGGTTTCCCAGTAACATGGAATAAGCTCCACAGTGACATTGATATACTTGAAAGTAATGAATGATTTTGTTCAACAAACAGTTGCTTGAAGAGAAATGGTAGTTCTAAACTGAGGAGCTGCTCATCCAAAGCCATGAACTCCCATGAAAATGTGTGGAGCTTCACTACGCCGTACAATCCTTTACTTTCAAGCACGGAATCATATGTTGTAAGGACTTTTGGTACTATGATTATGTGAAAGCATTTCAGGTCAGAAAGGGCTGGATTCTGGCTGAGTAGTGATGCAATCTGGTCCAGGACACATTTGTATTTCAAAATGCAGGCTGGTATGAAGTATACTCGATTTGTGTTAGCTGTGTTGCCAAGTTGAGGGTCCATTTTATATATTTTTTCAATGCCATGTTGTCTGGAAAAACATAAACATAAAGATGAAAATAATAATAATGGTACCGTAGCATAGCAGATTTAATCTATTTGCATCAAGTTAGTGAACATGCAGTTGTCTCGTCAGTTTAGAATAATTAATGAAAGATCTTTAACATACCTCAGCCAGTTTACACCGCAAATCCTCTCCAATGGTTTAATAAGTGTAGCATCTATAATGAGATCCTTTTTGTCACCGCACAACAATAGGATTTCTTTCAGTTTGCACTGAGAAATAAGTCCCATTGAAGCCAATTTCAATGAAAGGGGTTGCTCCATTTTCTCAAATTATCTTTATTTTATTACTTTCACTCAACTACATTTTATATCAGACGTACAAAAAAACCACAACATTTACTACAAATATGCTTTCCGTTTTATTCAGTTTGATGTTCGATTTGATAAAAATGAAAATTTTATCAATAACATTGACAAAACAAGTCAACCAAATCAAGTAGTCAACATTGAATGAAACGTCAATCAAAAGTCAAAGTCAAAAGCACCGAGACACAGGACCATAGATTATAATTATAATATATCTGGGTCATTTCTTTAACAAATAATAAATAAGGTTGGACTGAATCTACTAAAAAACGTTTTCTGCCTTAGTAACCTGCCTATTTTTTTTTACCTTATAATAAAATAACTTCTTTTCAATATGAAGTAACAATAAGTAACTCATTTGAGAAAATTTTAATTTTCGTGGGGTGGTTTGTGATTAGCGTGGCCTCCATTTTTTAACCTCAATTATCTCTGTAAGTTTATCGCTCTCTGAGGTGCCTTTTTTATAAAAAATATTACTTTTACGCATATTTTAAGATTCTGAAAAAAAAATTGAAAATTGTCACGATAATCACCAAAGAATGTGTTACTCGAAGTAGCACCCATCTAGGAACATAATATGTAGTAGGTACAGACGCCAACACATCAAGCTTAGAACATCAATCTGTCTTTATTTAATAGACTTTAATTTTTATCGCTAAGTACCTACCTATTAGGTTCAAGGTTGATTGGGAAAATTTGACAGTTTTGGGTGGCTTGACCTGCTGGCGTCTGTACATAGGATCATATCTCTTAACCTAAATGAATATGATGACCTCGACTTTTCAGGAGAGCCAAAAAACGAAAAAAAAACTTTTTTTTTGCTAATATCTTTTTTATTTCTAGTGCTACCTAAATGTAATCTAGGGCAAAAGTTCTTAAAATTAGTTGTATTTTCACGTAATAGGTAGGTATCTAAAAAGAATGCCTCGGCCTAGCCGTTACAGAAATAGCTTATCCTATACGACCAAAAAAAAGAAAGAAATGTTCTTTACACCCCTCAAAAACTACCCTGTGTAGGAATTTTAGGGCGTAAGTCTAACCTATCGCACAAAATACAAATTATAATCAGGTTAAAGGCCATTTGCGTTTTATTTTAAACTACTATAAGACAATTAATTAGGGTATAAAAAATCATGGACGAACAACAAAGGTCGGACGGAACTCCGCTAAGACAAAACTAATGGCCGAGACTATGTGTGAATGTGTGCGTGTCTCTTTATATTGGTGCATCTGAATATGCAAACTTTATTTACTTAGTATAAATTGTGTAGTGAGTGAGTGATCTTCGTATTAGGTACCTATCACTTTATTGATTTGATTTTGTGACTTTATTTTGTCCAATACTTATAAAATAAAACAGTAGGTAATAGAAAATTACTATATTTTTTATTCAAAAGTGAAACAATAGACTTCCTGATTTTGTCCTTGTGTCGATTTCAGCATGATTAAGTGCTTCATCCGAGGTAGCTCTGTGAATTTCAGGGCTGTAATAATATTCATTGTAGTTTCAACCGTATGATCTTCAAATACTCATATTTGTGGCATCCGAATCTGAGTTTTCTTCGCGGGTTTTAAGCTGGATAGATCTTTTGGCGTCAGATGGTGCGGCTGCTGTACAAGTAGACGTGGCCACGTAACTGGTAGCAATCGTGTTGTACTTACGGGTTCAGGATTGGTTTAAATTTCAGCATTTCTCGAATCTTTTATATCTGATAGTCATCATCATCTGCCGAGCCTTTTCCCAACTATGTTGGGGTCGGCTTCCAGTCTTCATCTAATAGTATGTGAATCTTTTTGTTTGGATTACGGTACTAAGTACAGTTACCTATCTGTTTTCGGTGGACTAGTCTGATGCTCATTTCCAAAATATGTATGTGAGCGAAGAAAAGTAATCATCGAAGTAACTTCATCATCAACTTCTCATCATCTTCAACTTCTGCCATCTTCGCCACTTGAGTTTAATATGGTCAAATGACGTCTATTCCTCCTTTGACGAATGTTTTCATTCTCCCAGTCTTCTATTAGATCGGTGTTGTTACTTTGTTCGGCTCTCAACTAGAGAACTTTCTATTTCATGAGGAAAACTGGTAATGTTTTCGGTCATTATGAGATGAAGTGTTTATACTTCAGGAACTGTTTCATGCATGCATGTCCTTAAAATAAAAAAAATACTTTCAATAAGTTATCTGTGGTGAGTGTCAGATCACGCACAATGAAGACATATCTGTGAATGAAGGGTTCCGTAGTTGGGATGAATTTATCCCAAAAACAAACTTAATTTTGTAGTTGATTAGCGTGTTAACTTTAATAACTTTAATTTCGGAAGTCGGTGTCTTTGGATCTGTATTTTAGTTTTTTGCCACCGACTTCCGAAATTAAAGTTATTTTTCACTTTGTAGTATTTTTTTTGGAAGTCTGTTGTTTTTCTGTAAAAAAGTTTTTTATTATTCACTTTTTAGTGGGTCAGTTTGTAATTTATCTAAGTTACAATAGCCTAATGTTAACTGCTCATCACCTCTTACAAAATATTGCTTTTCCCTATACAGGAACGTTACTTGTTGAGGAGTTCTCCCAGTAAGGAACCAGGAGAACTGGAACTGATGGTGAAGTCACGATCAGCCCCACTTTACCATATGCATTGTGACGAGTATAAATTGCTTAGCAACCATATT
Organism: Cosmia pyralina; assembly: GCA_946251885.1. NCBI lineage: Eukaryota > Metazoa > Arthropoda > Insecta > Lepidoptera > Noctuidae > Cosmia > Cosmia pyralina. The sequence goes on along the minus strand of OX276358.1, from coordinate 2,207,154 downwards.
AATGTAATTGAATCGCAGCCCGTGAAATACGTATTGAATAGTTCCGATGGCCATCTGTGGTCTTCCTCATCAGTTCCACTTCACCAAATGGTGCTTTCCGAGAGAAAATGCATGAGTTACTATAAAAAATACCCAAATCACTATAGGTGTGCCTATAAAATTTGAGGGTTCCCCTGGATTTTCATGAGATCCGCTCATCAGATTCTGAGTTGGTGATAATGGGACCACCTCGAGAGCACACCCTTTCAAACAAAAAAAGAATTTTAAACATCAGTCAACAATTGACGGAGAAATCGGTGTATTTATATATACACCGTGTTCCGGACGATATACATAAACTTCGACCAGATGTTCAGACCATGGAAATAAGCTTTTTTCATTATGGACACGTTATCGAATTCTTGTTTCTTAATTTTTGTTAATTTTCATTCAAACTCAAACAAAACCTTGACGTAAATCACCCGATATGCATGCTTCTTTATCCGAATTGGCAACTTCGTATTCGTAATGAAAATTTACAAGTCCGTGATAAGGCCTGTCGTACTTTATGGATCGGAATGCTGGACAGTGAAGAAGACGGATGAAAAAAAATTGCATGCAGCGGAGATGAGAATGTTGAGATGGATGTGTGGAGTGACGAGAATGGATAAAGTGAGAAATGAGTATATAAGAGGAAGTTTGAAAGTGGCGCCAGTGACAGAAAAGTTGAAAGGAAATCGTTTGTCTTGGTATGGGCATGTAATGAGGAGAGACGAAACGCATGTGACTAAAAGAGAATATACATGTTGATGGATGGAGAGGCAGAGGAAGGCCAAAGAAAAGATGGATGGATTGTGTGAGGAATGATATGAAAGAGAAGGGAGTGAATGATAGCGTGACGGTTGACAGGGGAGAATGGAAGAAGAAAACGTGTTGCGCCGACCCCAAGTAATATGGGATAAGGGCAGGAAGATGTATTCGTAATGAAAATTCATAAGATTTGGCAGGCTGAAACTTGTCAAAACTAAGCTTCTTTGGTTTTTCATCTCGTTCCTTTTTCTTCCCACAGACTTCTGATTAGTAGCACTCAATCAAACGCCGTACTTATCTAAAGAGAACGTATAAGACTACCAAACAGGTTGGTACGTATTTCGAATTGTGACATTTGGGTGTAAATCATAGTTGCGAAGTTCATTATCGCGATGTACGTTACTGCGAAAGTTCATTGCCGTGATGTACGTTACTGCGAAAGTTTACTATCACGACGTTCGTTGTTGCGAAAGTTCTTTACTGCGATGATTGTAGTTTCGATAACACGCTATTACGACGTAGGTTATGTAGGAGGGTTGCTGATACTGGTGATAGTGGAATTAAGTAGTATATTGTTAGACATGACAATAAATTAACAAAAATTGTAAGCAACTATCTAAGTATATCGCACACTAGGTACTTAATCTACATAATGAAATGAAATGAAATGAAATCTTTTTATTCCAGATGTAAATCCAAATAAACTTACAAATTAATTACATATATATAAACAAACACAAACACACACAAACAATATCATAATTATGAACCAAATCAGGTTATCGGCGTGTGGTAGGACTGCCATCTCATATGTAGGGGGCTGTGGTTCCAGTCACGTACTGCGGCCACCAATGAATTGGCCGATCGATATATGGCGGTGCGTGCGGCGGCCGACCGGCTCCTCAGCAGCGCCTGCCAGCAGGGCACGCGGCCCGCGGTGAACATGGCGCATAAATAACACATAAAAACGTAATAGTTTTCTCTCTGCCGGCTACTGTTTTAATTGAATGTTGGTCATTTTTTAGAACGCCTAAGATAAAATCAATGTTATAGGCGTTCTAAAAATGACCAACATTCAATTATCCATTAGTATCAAGGTTAGTTACAAAGATTGAAACCTAGACCTATTAAAATTCAAAACAGTGTTTACTTTCATTGTACTTTTTTTATGTTGTTTTCCCAGCTATCACATAAACCTGACCAACGGGGAAAAAAAATCCCATTGGAAAGACTAGTCTGACCATCAATCTGACCACTGGGAAATACTGAATTTTATTTAATAAACATACTTTTGTGTAAAAAAGTAATGATTTGACTTCCGATTTGTAACAGCTTCCGTTGATTTCCCAAGAAAACACGCAAAAGAACTATGAAATTATCAATATCATTATTATTGTTATTGCTATTATATGTGTAACCTTTGTTGGAGATCCAAATAAATCAATTTCTTAAAAACTTGGTTAAATTAAGAAAATGCTTCTCTGTAAACGATGTTCGAGGTAGAGTTGTGTGTGAACTGTAAAACAACCCATTTACTGAGATCCATCTCTGGTTGTGGCCGCCATTTTGGATTTTAATTTCCTGATTTTCGGCCCAGTGGCGCCCTCGGAAACTATGAAGATGACCACCCCCTTATCGAACATTATGTACACCATTTTGATTTAGACCGCTTTTTACTCCCGAAAATCGTAAAAATTACACCCCCGCTTTAAAATTAATATAGTATTTTATTTATGTGCCCATCGTTAAGCAAACTTACAAAAACAATAAAACTGACTTTTATAAAAAACACTACAAAGTGCAAAATAACTTTAGTTTTGGAAGTAGTTAGCAAGAAATTACCGAAACTGTAACGGACTTTAATAAATACTAATAATTAAACGTCTTTTGCATTATGGTACACACGGCTACATATTAAGCTACACATTTCCAGTTTAAGCTGACCTCTCATTGTACGGAAATCGTATACAAAGCGAGATCAGTTTATACTGGAAATGTATAGCTTGATATGTAGCTGCGTGTACAATACGTGCCACTAAAGATGAGACTTGACACACCACGTGGTTTGACTTGCCCAGTAGACGATATAAAGGTCTCTTTAGTGGTATGAGGTAAAGAGACGGGAACGGACCGGGCGTCAAGTCTCATCTTTCGTGGCGCATTTTATACCTACCTACCACACACTATACCTAATTCGTGTACCTGCTTCTTTAAATTGATACTCGGCAACTTTTTTTCACATAGGTACCGTAGGATAACCCATGTCATAATATGTATAGGTAATGTTCGTCATTGAGGAGTTCCGTGACGTGGGTTTCTTCACAGTCATGATCAGTTGACCACTGTTAGGTACTTAAGCTACTGTGTTTCATATTCCGTACGGTTACCCATTAACAATAATGTGTACTGCTCATCGATGAGGAGTTCCATGGGGTTAGTAGGTGATTACCTACTTATTTTCGAAGTCCATAATTAGTTGACCACGGATAGTACCTGACCAGTAATTTTCTTTGATTTCTGTATAGTAACTAAATCACAGTACGTTATTGAGGAGTTCAATTGTCAGAGCTTCACCATAATAAAGGTGAGCATCTCGGGAGAATCCATATCCAGTATAAGCTGATCTCGCATTGTATAGGATGTAGTTTACAATGAAAGGTCAGTGTAAACTGGAAAATGCAGGTATAGCTTAATGTGTAGCCGTTTGTACAATTAACTTACAAAGTGAAACCCAGTTGGATTTAAAAAAAGTTCTATCTATAGCATTGCATTTTTTAACACTCGGAACACCACATCAGTTAGTAACCTATTATCTTACATAGCTTCCTCCCGCGGCTTGGCCCGTTTGGTATGTCGATAAAAAGTAGTCCTTATCCAGGTCATGGTCTACCCGTGTGCCAAATTTAATCCAAATCCGTTCAGCCATTTTAGCGTGAAAGCGTTACAAACAAACAAACTTACTTTCGCTTATTATTTTTGTGCTGCGGAGTTATTTTAAAACAGTTATATCTCCGAAGATATTCATTGAAATGAAATGATGTACCTAAAGGCAACGTTGTTCAAAATTAAATACTTGGTGATGAATAACGTATTTGTTTGGATAAGGATTAATACCATGTTTATGAAAATACCTTCGCAAATAATGCATTATTTTATAACAAATTTGATTACCATTAAAACAGTTATATTGAGCCAGCCTTAAAAGATAGACATATGCTATCGCCGACTTTTTTTTAGAACTTTTTAAGAGGAACAATTTCTGTCATACATGATTGTTGCGTAACTTTAACCGCTTACGCAGCGCACGCAATAGAAGCTCTCAAAAGGAATCAATTTTCTCCGTTTTTGCAACATTTTTCATTGATGCTCCGCTCCTATTGGTCGTAGCGTGATGTTATATAGCTTATCGATAAATGGGCTATCCACAACACTAAAATAAATTTTCAATTCGAACTATTAGTTCCTGAGATTAGCGCGTTCAACCACACAAACAAACTCTTCAGCTTTATCATATATATATATATAATTATACGTTACGTACCTATATAAAAAAAATATTGAACTAAAATTTGTACTTACATCTGGACCAAACGGTTTATAAACTTGAAATTTTGCAGAGGTGTCTGTATTTTAGAGAAACACTAACATGCAAATTAAGAAATATTAAAACAAATTATTACTGTTGTTTTTTTTATTAATAAAAAAAAATAATAAAAAAGTAACAGTTATAAATAATATTAATATTATAATACATATACGTATACATTTAAATTAGTTATCAAAATCGTTATCAGAATTAGAATCTGAATCCGACTCAGAGTCAGAATCTAAATGAGAAACATCAAAAAATTCGAAATCGGTCTCCTGAAGTTTCAAAACATCCAGGGTCTCGTTGAAAAACTCTTGCTTTATTTTCGAACTCATCTTGGGTCTTGTTGCAGAAATAAATGGATCTGTTGAATGAAGTAACATGGTGAGGATATTCCACACAAAAAACAATTAAAATATACATTATATCTTTGAGCTATCGTCTCTCAAATAGAGAGCACGGGGTGGGCCAATTTTTTTGCAAGCCAGTGTAGATAGAATGAGGTTTTGTTGATAATTTCGAAATTTGCAAATATTTTATTGTGTCGACTTGTTGACAAATAAATTAACTTTTATTTTGTTTTCTTTTGCATTTGATTAGTTATTTACATTCTCAACATAATTTTAAAATGTATAATCTTGCAGCTGGAATTTGTTTTTACATGATTTGTGACACAGTGTCTTGATTTACGGAGTTTGCGTTTGAAGTGGTTTAAAACATGGTCATTTTGATATGAATAAGAAGCTAAATAGAATTAGTAGTTCCATTTCTTAGATTTATTTTCTTGTTTTATTGACAGATAAATTCACTTGCATTTTGTTTTCACGCTCACTCTCATTTTATTCCTTTTAACATCATTTTAGAATATATTTATATTGGACTGTTTTTCAGAATTCAGATAATCGATAATACCTAGTCGTAGGTATAGTTTTATTTCTCTAAAATGTCACCCACGTAGACGGTATAAAAAGTAGCCATGTGTTAATCCAGGGTATAAGTTATTTACATACCAAACATCAAAATCGGTCCAGACGTTTGAGCGTGAAGAAGTAACAAACATACAAACACACACCCCCACACACACTCACAAACTTTCACCTTTATAATATTAGTGTGATCGACTGTTTTTGAGTATAATATAGGTAGTAATAGCGTGTCTTTGGTTCTACTACTTGACTATAGATGGAGTTAAATTAAAAAAGTAAAGGATTGACTAAATTTTTTGAGATAATAAATTTTGATGTTATCTTGCTTTTTTGGGAACTTAAGAATGTTTCCTCCGCTTCCCTCTAATGGAATTTCTTCTTCTTTGCTTCGCTAGTGGTGCCGATTCTCTTGTACACCGAATTACACTAACTAAACTATCACTAAAATTCCTTACTTTTGGCTATGAGAACCTTAGAGCGATTCTGCAAAAAAAACCTCTAAATTAAGGGGCTTACAGGACCTAAACGCAAGTTTTACAATGCCTAAAAGTATATGATCTACTGCAGTAAACTAAATCAGAAAAATATATGATATTCTCCAGGATATATACTAATTAGATAGTGAGCTGAAAACATAATACAACTAATTTGATACGATAGAAAAAAATCACGAAGATACCTCTAATAATTTCTTTTATCGATTAAAAACCATATTATTGTGCATGCAATCATTCTGATTTTTTGTCAGAGCAGTACAAGCAACGTACTAAAGTAATAGTGTTTTAATATTTTAGTCCAATCAATAGATTTTATGTAAATCGCATACTGTTATTTCTGAAATAAAACCTTTGCATGTGTGCGTAAACGCCTGTGTACAGACCATAGATATATGAAAGAAGGAGATATGCCCGGTAGTTGAAAATGTATCAGAACCCGATGTCGCTAGGTTGGCCCCACCACCGCGCCACTACTACACATGTAGTTCAATAAAAGCAATAGATACAAAGTCGCGCTCATAAATCAGAACATACTACACAATCAATTATAAACCTTAACTCGTCACACACAGCGTGCATTTACCATGCACCGTACTACTTACTCACACAAAAACATCTGTCGCTATTATTGTGTTGTGCAAAAAGCAATTTATTTTACATATACGCTAGTGATTGACTAAAACGGAAAGTTATCGATACTTCCATTTATTACTGTACAAGAAAAATTTGGGGTCCTGAAAATAAAATAAAAAATGATATGTCCAGAAAATATTATACATTTTAAATTAAAAAAAAAATGTATATTAAAAAAAAAAACACGAATCAATAAATTAAAACAATCCGGTTAAGTTGGTTTAGGCTGTGAAACCATAGGAATTGTTGAACCCTGTTATGATGTGTTTACTCACTGACCTGTAAAGTGGAGGTATTTGTTCAGTACTTGACGTACTCTTAATTTTGGGATTGCCCATTCAAAAAGCCTGCGAGTTTTCTTTAGAGGCTGGAACATTTCTGCCTTAAAGTGAATTGAGCATATGGTGCTATATTTTGTTGGGAACCAGTTAGGTAGCCTTACTGTGGCATCAATCCATTCTTATTTGGTATTTGTATCTTTTGGGAAGCTAAAAAGGTACTATAAGAACTTATTTATCATTTACATAATAAGTATCTTAAGCTATAGTCTATAGTCTAGGAACTAGTTGGCCGCTGAGACAGGGGTGAGGCGGCGGTTCGCAACGCACGTACTGAGTAATGCGCCCCTGCTCCTCCATCCCACCGCTCACATACCTAAGGCGTGGTCTATACTTCTTAACCTCACGATGAGTAAGCAGGTAGCAGGCAACAGGCGAATAGGCTTTTGTTGTTAAAAAAAACCCTTAGTTAAGAAATAGTTAAATATATGAAAACAAACACATACCATACTCATGCATAACAAATAAATAGCATGAATATGTTGACTTATTTTAAGCTAAAATCACTAATATTTTATCTGAACCATACCGATTACTACAACGCATTTGAATCTTGTGGTGCATAGTTAAAGACTTTAGCGGAAGTAAAATACCAAAACCAAAAAAACGTAAGGAAATAGCACGAAGATGCCTATAATTTAAACCCAAAAACACTCCACCTAAACATTAATAAACTTACTTTACGACCGTTGGTTATGCATTTCTCTACTAGGTACGCTGTAAAATAATCAAAAACAGTAAAAAAGATTATTTTACATTCTCAAAGGTTTCCCAACCGTACTTAAACGTCATCTTTTCAAGTGTTCCAACCGGGCTAAAACGGTTGACAAATTGAAAAATAAACTACACTTCTGGACACATCTTTTGGCCCACCTTGTATTTTCAGTTTCGTTTGGTCCTAGCCAAAATTTTATATTAGGTCGAGCAAAAAGTTTTTATGCAGTTTTGAACCTGGCACATTCACAATTTCATTCAATAGTCTTTTTTTGAATTTCGAACACAGAATTTAAAGAAACAAAAGACAATTTGGAGCCTGTTTGTTGATATCAAACAATCGAATACTAAGAAAACTTGGTTTTATTGGTTTACTTGGATTTAATTCTTGAAAAAGTGATTGATATCTTTGGTTTAGCAACAAACATTACTTATTCTTAACATTAAGGTGAGGTTCTATCAATAATCTATGGATACTTCACCTGAAGTCGCCGCCCAAGCTGTGGCACTTATTCAGGCCGGACACAGCCAAAGAAACGTGAGTGCTCAACTTAATTTAAGTCGATCTGCGGTCCGAAATGTTTATCGGAGATACCTAGAGACTGGCGGCTTTGTTCGTCGCCAAGGAAGGCCACGATCTCGGGTCACAACTGAAAGGCAGGATCGATTCATCGTGACGACCAGCTTGAGAAATCGTCACCTTACCTCCATTGAGATACAAAACCAACTTCGCGACTTCCACGGAGTATCTGTGAGCGCTCGAACTGTTCGGAGAAGGTTAAAAGAACGCGATATGGTACCACACAAGCCAGCTAATGGCCCCAAACTAACGCGAGCCCACCGAACAGCGCGCCTTCATTTCGCACGCAGTCATTTAAATTGGACACAGCAAGATTGGAGCCGTGTACTCTTTTCTGATGAGTCTAAAATTGTGTTACATGGCAATGATGGAAGGAAGAAGGTCTACCGACGTAAGGGAGAGCGTTTCGCACAATGCTGCTTTGAAGAGAGGGTTGCTTATGGCGGTGGCTCATGGACTGTCTGGGGCGGTATATCCGCGAGCGGCAAAACTCAACTTGAGGTTGTTACAGGACCACGGCTGCCAACATTAAATGCTGAAAGGTACATTCGTGAGTGCTTAGAACCTCACGTGATACCATACGCGGACTATGTGGGCCCAAATTTCCTTTTTATGCATGATAATGCAAGAGCCCATGCGGCCGGCATCGTCAGGGAATATCTTCGGGATGTGAACATCACAGTTATGGACTGGCCAGCCAGAAGCCCAGACATGAACCCCATTGAGCACATGTGGGACGAGCTAAAAAGACGTGTTAGGGCTCGTCAGCCAGTTGCCCAGACGATGCAGGAGTTGAAAACTGCCATAGAAGAGGAATGGGAGATGATCCCTCAAAATTTCATAGAGCGGTTGATAAACTCTATGCCTTATCGTATGAGAGCTGTGGTAGATGCCCATGGAGGCAACACGCGTTATTAAATTAAACCTTTATTTGATAAAACATGTTTTTTATTCAAAAATCAATTGCCTTTAACAAGGCGCATATCCGACTTGTTAGGCGTAGCTCCATGTCGTATGGTATTCTGAATTCAAATTTAAAACAATACGATCGAAAAAGATGGTAAAATGTATCAGGTTTAAAACTGCATCAACAGTTTTTGTTCAATCTAGCAATCATATTTCGGTAGGGGCCATCGAAACCTAAACTCTAAGGTGGGCCAATAGATGTGTCCAGAAGTGTATAATAGCAATATAATATTCGTTGGGCAATCGACATTATTATCGATAGCCTACTTTAGTGGATCTTAACCTCATCACTATCTCGCCGCAAGACACAGCGGCTGTACTATGCGACGCTCCGCGTAAATAAAGTATCGTTTTGTTATTTTTACATTGCTTGTCTAGTCGCTTAGCGACATACTTAAGGTAGTGGTTAAGGAGCAATGTATTTGCTGCAAAAATAGTACAGCCGCTGCTATATTTGAAAACAAAAATAACGTAGTAAAAGCAAGAAATATTTTACGATTTGTTGTTTTTTATGATTTTAAAGATAAATACAGTAAAATACTTTTACTTACATATGGTAAGTGATCCCGTGAGATACGAAGTTTTTAATATCACTTCGGTTTTTGCAGGAAACCACTGAACAACACGGCATTTTTATAATTTATCGTGACCACGGTCGAAAGCGTACTAGTTCGCGGAGACGGCCATTTGGCGAGTAAAGGCACAGCGTGCGCATAATGCGTGCGTGGACACAGGCACGCCCCCATGCCACTTCTCCTGTTTTTTATATTTCTATGGTACAGACAGTGCCGGCCGAGGCCTGATGCTATGAGGACGTGTCGCTCTTTTCGCCGCATTATTTCCGCCGAGATTGTTTACTGTTTTTGAAGTCTTATTTGTAAATTCATTGTTTCATAGCTTGTTTCCGTAAATATTATTTTTTCGTGTAAATATATAATACTTTCGAGTAAAACCGTACTAAACAAGGTACTTTATTATTCAACATTTGTAAATATGGGAAATAAAGTGAAACCCGTTACGAGGACTAAAAAACGTTCCTATAAATCAAACGCCGAACATATGAACGATATTAAAAGGTAAGAGCATTTTACTCTTTAGAATCAATTATTTTACTATTACTAAATATTTATTTTTGTAGCATTCCTTATAAGAATTTTGGGAACGAACGTATAAGAAAGTGCAGTCAGTTCGCATACGGTTTCTTTTTTCGATCAGTATTGTAACTGTTACATTAGTATATATATGGTAAAGGTGTGGATTGGCGAAGGAGAGTGCTCGGGTTCGAATCCCAGGGTTTACATAAGTATATTTTCTTTTTACTATAAGTATATTTTCTTTTTTACTTTAAGTACTAAGTGCTATATTTAGTCTATATATTATATTTATTAAAATAATACTTTTATAAATAACTAAAATTTTTTTTTAAATGTAACAATTTTTTACAGGAGCAAGAAAGTCAAAAAAATATCAACACGGAAGTTATTTCCAATGCGTAAGAGTTTAATTTTATTGATTTTGTTTATAATAAATAGGAATTATAATTTTGTACGAATGTTAGGTAGGTACCTAATATTTAGGTACTTGTAGCTTAACAATTTTTCAAAGTCAAATACAAAAAATAAACGAAATGTAATTAGTTACCTATCTTGTGAACCATAGAACTAGAATATATTTAGAATTGACATTTCTACGTAATATAAAATTTTGTATGTTTTTTATAGATTGGAAACAGTTTTACCACAGAAAGATCACGATTGTGAAGTTATTGATAAAAGTACATATTTATCTAAGCATGTACTAGAAGAAGCCTATAATACACAGGTAATATTCATAAGATCAGCCACCGATTCACCGAATTCTCTGTCAATTGTGGACCGATTTTGAAAATTCTTTTTTTGTTTGAAAGGACATCCTATTCAGAATCAGCTACCATTCTCCTGGTTCTTACTAGGAGAACTCTTCAACAATTAACATCCCTGCATCGGGAAAAGGAATATTTTGTAAAAGGTGATGAGCAGTTGGCATTAGGCTACTGGCCCACAAAAATGTGTAAAATCAAAAACTTTTTTACAAAAAAGCATCCGACTTCCAAAAAAACAGTATAAAGTGAAAAATAACTTTGATTTCAGAAGTCGGTGGCAAAAAACTAAAAAACAGATTCAAAGATACCGACTTCTGAAATCAAAGTTATTTTTACCCGACTACCCCAGGAGGGTAATGTTTTTCGAGAGTATGTATGTATGTATAATTTTTTGGCACGCTCTGTAGCATATACGACTTGATGAATTTTAACATATGAGGTGTTGTTAGATTTTTCTTAATTGTGAGAATGACATAGGTTAAATAATATTTATATATTGGTTCTGGAAATACAAAAAAAGGGGGGAAGGTTTTTTTTTTAAAATAAATTATAACAACATTGGTATCAAATAAGAGCTAGTAATGAGTAAATTCCAAATATATTAATAAACTAAAGAGAATGAAATAAAAATTTAAAAAAACACAAAACCCGACTGCAAAAACACATAACTGAAAAGAGAAAAACAAGCATTATAATCTATAGAATTTTGGTATTGCAGGCGGGGACAATCAAAAGTTACACCATAATTCAGGGTATTAATTTGTCCCCGCCTGCAATACCAACATTATATAGGGTGTTAGGTTAAACGAGGGACATACTTTAACGGAGTGCAGTACTCATGAAAATGAGCAACTTTTACTATGGAACTAACCCTGAAATATGAAAAAAAAATCAGCTGTTCTCTATAAAGTGCAAAACCTACGCGATCAAAATGTACGAGACAACAGATTTTTTTTTTCATATTTCAAGGTTAGTTCCAAGGTAAAAGTTGTTAATTTTCATGAGTACTACACACCGGTAAAGTATGTCCCTCGTTTAACCTAACATCCTGTATATATTATAAAATTATAATGGTTGTTTTTTTCTTTTCAGTTATGTGTTTTTGCAGTTGGGTTTTTTGTTTTTTTAAATATTTTTTTCACTTAGTAGTTTTTTTTTGGAAGTCGTTTTTTTATATTAGTAATAATTTAATTTTAGGTGGCTAGTGCTCCTTATAGTCAAAACGATGTCCAGCCTGAAAACCAAGAATCAGATGGATTATATTACAGTATAGAAGTAAGTATTTGCGTGAACACATCGTTACTTAGGGATGTCTTATCTACCAAGAAAATATATTTGTACTAATTTATTTTTCAGATGGAAGACTATACTTCTGAAAAGAACATCCAAATAGGACGGAGAATTATTAAAGTTTCTCATTTTTTAGAAAAGTTACACGAGATCTCAAATCACGGACCATTAGACTGCGGACTATCTTGTATCGCCTTAGTTGGCGAAAAACTTCACGGCTTATCTTCAAAATTTACTTTTTTGTGCAAAATGTGTAAACGACAATTTGTGATCGATAACGACGGTGATAATAGTATGCCAATTAATACATGTGCTGGCTCGTGCCATTTCAATTGGGTGTGGTCATTCTCAGCTACAAGAATTTTCATCTGCCATTAATTTACCTATTATGTCTCAAAAAACTTACCAGAAGAACCACAAATTGTTGTCTGAGAACTGGCAGCAACTTGCACAACAGTCCATGGACCAAGCAGCTGAATAAGAGAGGAATATAGCTATAGCAGAAGGCAGAGTCACAAAAAATGGTACGCCAATCATAGATGTGTTATCAGATGGTGTGTATGGTAAAAGGTCGTACAAAAAAAACTATTCGGCTTTATCCGGAGCTGCCGCAATCATTGGCAGAAAAACAGGCAAAATTTTGTATTTGGGAGTGCGAAACAAATACTGCTACCATTGTGATCGTGCCGAAAAGAAGAAAACAACAGTCCCTCAACATTTTTGCTCCAAAAACTATTCCGGTCCGTCCACTGGAATGGAGAGTGAAATTATTGTGGAAGGTTTTAAACAATCTTTGGCTACCCATGGTCTGATATACGGACGACTGATATCTGACGGAGACTCAAGTACTTATTCCAAAATTTTGCAGGCAAGACCATATCCAAATATTACAGTTGAGAAGGTAGAATGTAGGAATCATTTACTGAGGAATTTTTGTAATAAGATGCAATCACTTCAAACTGAAACCAAATATCTAAAAAGTCACAGAAAACTCTTAACAACATCACGAATCATGACTATGAGATGCTGCATAAAAAAAGCAATTAAAAAGAATAAAAATGATTCCTGCCCAGAATAACAATATATATTTGATGACATTTTGCAAGCACATCATCATGCTTTTGGAAATCACCTTGAATGCAAAACACATTTTTGTGATAAAATAGGAAATCTGGAGCAAAATGATATTCCAAATGATTTTGAGCTAAGTTCTCTGTGGCAGAGAATCTGTATTATGATTCAAGGTATTGCCGGCCATGCTCGAAGTTTAATTCATGACGTGGACAGTAACGTGGTGGAACGTTATCACAGCATCATTGCGAAATACGTAGAAGGGAAGAGAGTTAACTTTTCCCTCAAAAATTCTTATCAGACGCGATGCATTGCTTCAGCAGTGTCGTACAATGAAGAAAATGCACTGTCAAAGCTATACAAGAAGATGACCAATAAAAGTCCAAGAGATAAACTGAAGACGTGGGAAGAAAGAAAATATAAACAAAAACTGCTCAGTAAAAGGTATACAAAAAAGAAGAGACGGCTAGTTTTCAGTAAAAAACAAAGTGATAAGGTCTATGGTCAATCCTGTGAAAAACCTGTAGAAGTACTGGATAAAATGAAAAATGATTTCATGAAAAAAATTAAAAAGACGGATGAGGAGCGAGCAATAATAGAAAGAAAAACTATTTTACAAAGTGCTAATGGAGAATGGCTTGAGATGAGAAGATCTTTATTGACTGCATCCAATTTCGGCAGGGTTATAAAAAGGCGAACTAATACACCATGTGCTAATTTAGTAAAAGATATACTTTACCGAAAAAAAAATAGATCACGTAGAATCCATAAGCCATGGCCAACACAATGAAAAAATCGCCCTTGCACAATTGGCTGTACAAGAACACATAACCATTAGGCCATGCGGTTTATTTATAGACCAAGATTTAGATTTCTTGGGTGCAACGCCTGATGGATTAACTGGAGCAGATACTGTGATTGAAGTGAAGTGTCCTTTGACAGCCAATAAAATGAGCCTTGCAGCAGCAATTGAAAAGAAAAAAGTTAACTTCTGGCAAAAAACAAAAACAGGTGAACTAGTCGTCAACAAAAAACATGTTTGGTATTACCAAGTACAAGGACAGCTACACGTGACCCAAAAAAAATATTGCTTGTTTGCCGTATGGGAGAATGAAAAAGAAAAGCTCAAGACGGAAATAATTCAACGAGGTGATACATTTTGGGATAAAGAAATGAAAGAAAAATTGACAAAATTTTATTTCGACTGCATATTACTTGAGATACTTGATCCCAGAATGTCAAGAAATATGAAAATTCGTGAGCCGTACATAAAAAATAAAGATGAAAATACAGACAAAGACAAAAGTGGAAACGAAGGCAAAAACGAAAACAAAGATAAAAGCGAAAATAAAGATTGTGATAATGACAAAGAAGATCGTAAAAATTATGACGAAAATTATTCCCAACAAATGTCAATCTCTAGACGTTACTTAGATGTTAGTAGATTTTAGGAACAAAAATAAAAATAAAAAATAATAAAAACTGAAAATAATTTGATAACATACTAGCTGACCCGCCAGACGTTGCCCTGACAAAATTTAAATTTCTTTTTTTTTTCCTTTAGATTTAGACCATCCCAGTAAAGAGGATAATAAAAAAAAATATATATATATATTGAAATCGGTCAAACCGTTCTCAAGTTATGGCGTGACCAAGGAAAATAGGGATTCATTTATATATATGTAGGATCAGGAATGTAATCTATTATTATTGTTAATAAATAATATAAATTTAATAGGTAATTATTAAAAACAAATTTCCATTGTGTTATCTAATAAACTTAGCTCGAAAACGGCTTTGACTTACTTATTGAGCTCAAACTCAAACTCAAACTCAAAGCATTTATTTCAAATAAACCAATTACAGGCACTTTTGAATTGTCAATGGGTCGGTCAGTCAGAAAGATGAAGCTAGTTGCCCATTCCAAAGCGTAGTAGATCCCTATGGAGAAGAACGGGCAAGAAACTCCACGGACACTCTTTTAAATCATAATATTTTTACAAAATATTGGTTACATCGTTCAAGTTGAAAATATACATGTGAGAACAATGTAGAAAGACGTGCACGTTAAAAAGCGTCCGTAATAAAAAGATAATAACTAAAACAACTAAATTAAATATTAAAATTAAAAATAAGCCATGGCAGCTAAGAGACGACCAGTCCCAACTGACGGCGCCCGTTCACGAACATGACGCATGGATCAGCACCATTTAGCTCAACCATTTTGAAGAGAACTTAATGATCCAACACACACGCCACCATCAGCGAGACATTTGAGTGAGCATGACATACTCTCAACCGCCAGGGCACACTCAAGTCAGTGAAAGACGTACCCAGTAAAAGGTAGCTTAATAGTAGCTACATAGTGCTCACACGTGCTATGCAATTATATAATACTAAGAGATTGAATCTAAACAATTTAAGCTGAATTTATTAGATGACACAATAAAAATGTGTTTTTAATAATTAACTATTAAATTAATATCATTTACTAACAATAATAATAGATTACATTTTTCAAAAAAGCATCTATTCATTAAACATTCTTAAAAATTTGGTCCCATGCGAGCGAGAGAGGTGATAATATGTGACAGGCCTCTTAATAGAAAAAAAGTTAGATTAAAATATTATGTTGTTAAGAAATCTGTATCATAATAAAAATTTTTAATTTTATTGGAGTTGTAAATGCATAAAGTCTGTCACTATGGTATCTACTATTTTTCATTCTTATTCAGAACTTTACGAGAGTGTAGTGAAAGGTATTTTTTTTGGAATAGATATGGACGTTAAATAAAAATGTTTTACTTTTCTTTGAATGAGTTTTATTTCACATCCTTAATTTTTCAAGTAACACTTAAAACAAATAAATATAATTTATTTGATCCATCTATTCTTTTCTTAGATCTATGACTTACTTGCGCGCCATCTATTAGTATACTCGGGCGTAACCTCGCTAAACCGTTAGTGCAAAACCTCATGTATGCTTTGTGTGATAATTGCTATGGGCGTCGTCGTTAGATGGCGTTCACGTCGATTGTGTAAATGTGTGCATGCGTTCTTCAAGGTCAGTTAGGTCTACTAGTCCTCTTAAAAAACTATTTTGACACAACTAAAACCAAGTTTGATAATCGTGACTCCGCGTGGTATAGTGCCCGTAGTTTATTATGACCCGGTGGCTGTAGTTGGAACTAACGAAATCACTATGAAAAGTGACAAGGTTTGTCATATTTTGTTCACCGAGCAGGGAGGGGGGTGGGGGTAGCAACGTGTTTTTTTGGTACCTATATGTTGAGGTTTATTTATTATTTATTTATTTATATAACAATTGCTTGCTGCACTTACAGTTTACACCAAAGCGCGCAGCCAGCCAACAACAAGCAATTAACTAAAAATCTTCATGCAAACATTATTCATAGATTTACTGCTATACATAAATATGTCAACATCCGGCTGCCGAGCAATCAGGGCGTTCAGCAGATTGATCGGCTGTGTTGTGGGAGCATATCGAGCAGTATGGTACGCACTGGTGGAGCCGCGAAAATAAAATATTAATTTATAAAGGGGGGCCAAATTTTCATTATTTTTGCAACAGGACACACCGTTTTCGAGATATATGCAAAAGATAAAAAAATACAGTACTGTTTTTGCACTTGAAGTCAAGGTGTTGGTGTGAATTTTAGTTCATGACAACTAATTTTATTCCACACCTTTTTAATCGCGATTAAAAATAGTCGGATTTAGTTTGACAATTAAAATTTTAGGTGAAAACAGTGAAATTCAGAATAGCAAAATTGCCATTTTCACTAAACTAATAACTCGGCACGAAAAACGAAAACACAGTTAAGTTGTGTCACTTTAGTCAATTTCAGAATGAGAATTCGTCGTTTGACAGGAATAAACTAAATTTTGGTCATTTTTAGTCTAATGAGGCATTTGTGACAAGAGAATCGGCACCACTGTTGGTCAGGGTGCCCTGGCTTAGTTACTGCGACCAATTCAGATCGCGCGTGGTTGGTCAGTTCCAACATGGGCCGCTAGTTGAACGGCGCCGTTTAGTGAAAAGGCTAAGCTGTTAACTAAACGGCTAATTAAGCTAGTTGGCTGCGACATGAATACGCATGTTCTGTGTACGAATTACTCTTGTTACTAAAACTTTGTTCACAGTTATGTTTTGTCACCAGTATGTATTCGAATATGTTTTGTAAAACTACCCTTTTGACTAAAACCAAGTTGACATACATCACACTTATAAGGTTTTTCACCAGTGTGTATACGAATATGACCTGTTAAATGGCCTTTTTCACTAAAACTGTGCTGACATATATTACACTTGGTAAGATTTTTCACCAGTGTGTATTCGAATATGTTTTGTTAAATTACACTTTTGAGTAAAACCACGATGACATACATCACACTTATAAGGTTTTTCACCAGTTTGTATACGAATATGCCTTGTTAAATTACACTTTTGATTAAAACCACGATGACATACATCACACTTATAAGGTTTTTCACCAGTGTGTATACGAATATGACCAGTTAAATGGCCTTTTTCACTAAAACTATGCTGACATATATTACACTTGTAAGATTTTTCACCAGTGTGTATTCGAATATGTTTTGTTAAATTACACTTTTGAGTAAAACCACGTTGACATACATCACACTTATAAGGTTTTTCACCAGTGTGTATACGAATATGCCTTGTTAAATGGCCTTTTTCACTAAAACTATGCCGCCGACATATATTACACTTGTAAGATTTTTCACCAGTGTGTATACGAATATGTTTTGTTAAGGTAGACTTAGTAATAAAGCTACGTTGACATACATCACACTTATAAGGTTTTTCTCCAGTGTGTATACGAATATGTAGTTTTAAATTACTCTTTCGACTAAAACTACACTGACATACATCACACTTGTAAGGTTTTTCACCAGTGTGTATACGAATATGTTTTGTTAAAGTAGTCTTTGCAGTAAAGCTACGCTGACATACTTCACACTTAAAAGATTTTTCATCAATTTTTGTGCGAGTAAGTTGAATATTTTTTTTTACTTTGTTATAACTAAGCTGATCACATTTATGAGGCTCTTTGAAATCAGTGCCAGGTTTGGACGTACGTTTTTGAGTTGTCCGGATAGTTTTCGAGTCTGATTTGTCTGTTCTCGATTGCTCAGCTGTTATTGCATCTTCTAGTTTTGTTGTTTGAGTGTCTAGTTTTGGTTTCTTTGCAACTGTCGCCCCTATAATCATAAAGCTGGTAAGTACAATGTTGGAAGAAGATTGGCATATGCACACAAATCCAAATACGAGTAATAGCGCTTTAGATGATAAATCAGAAATTTCTTTTTGGAAGGAATTTCTGGTGACATTGAATTATACGATTTCTCTGAAACCAGAGAAATCGTACTATAGTCGGTTTTTTTTAACAAACTAGTACTGAGTTATGTCTCTCGCACATTTCCGATATTGACAGAGTGGGTTGGGGTGGGGTGGGTGGTTGGTCGGGGTGGGGCCAACCCCTTTGTTTTGTTTTGAAGTTGTTAAGGCCCGTTCATATTGAATACTTCTAAAATTTACTGTACAGGAGACATGTCCGCCATGACGCACGCTCAAACAATATCGTCTGGTTCACTCACTAAAACACGTGCGACACGCAAGTAGCCGATGGCTCAACTGAAGGTACATGTAACTACAGCGTTCGGTATGTCTGTATTATGTTTCTGATAATTAAATAATTACATTCATCTTCAATGTTTTATTTATTATGACAGTGACCACACAATGACATGACAAAGTCAAAAAGAAATAAATGAGAACAATGAATGAAGTCGAAGCAAAAGTAAAGTAAAGTTTATTTATTTGCATAGATTGTAGGTACATGACATAAGGTATTAAAAAACAAAAGAGAGAAAGAGGCCACATATATAACACCTCCGTCACAAATCGTCTAGTTGTTAAGTTCCGGAGGTTAATTGTTACGGTTTTACTGTTCCTCTCTTGGTATTAATGTACCCAGCATCTGATCAACATCTCTTTAGCAAATCTGACCAGAATTAGTTTCTATTTGATAATGTAATTGGCCTAATATCCTTAAAACGGCTCCGAATTCCCACTTAATTTGGTCGTTTGTGTAGCTGCGTATTTGCACTCTCTGCCCAACAGTAAATGAGCGTACCGTTGCCTCATCAGTCGGCGGCCGTGTTTCATCTCTCGTCCTCGCCTTGAAATGAACACTTAGGGTGTTTCTTATCTCCCTGCCAAACATGAGCTCATATGGGCTTTTATTTGTGCTGCTGCTCGGCGTCCTCCGTAGGCGTTCCTTAATACCCAGCAGTTTGTCTTGTAGAAAGCCTGGTTCTGCGCTGACGCTATGTATTGCCTTTTTAATTGTTTGTACGTATCGCTCTGCCTGTCCGTTCGTGGCCGGATGGTATGGGGCTGTGGTTTTGTGAACAACCCCACTTTCTCTGAGGAATGAGCAAATTCATTTGAAACAAATTTTCGACCGTTGTCTGATACTAAAATAAGCGGAAATCCAAATGTCACGAAAAGTTCTTTAAGTTGGCGGATACACCATGAGCTTGTGGTTGTTTTCTTTAAGTTGGCGGATACACCATGAGCTTGTGGTTGTTTTCTTTAAGTTGGCGGATACACCATGAGCTTGTGGTTGTTTTCTTTAAGTTGGCGGATACACCATGAGCTTGTGGTTGTTTTCTTTAAGTTGGCGGATACACCATGAGCTTGTGGTTGTTTTCTTTAAGTTGGCGGATACACCATGAGCTTGTGGTTGTTTTCTTTAAGTTGGCGGATACACCATGAGCTTGTGGTTGTTTTCTTTAAGTTGGCGGATACACCATGAGCTTGTGGTTGTTTTCTTTAAGTTGGCGGATACACCATGAGCTTGTGGTTGTTTTCGTTTCTATAATTTCCACCCATTTTTTAAAAGCATCTACTATTATAAATAAGGAATACCCCTTAATCGGCCCAGCAAAATCGATATGGATCCTTTGCCATGGGCCTGATGGTGAGTCCCAATGATGTAGTACAGCGCATGCAGGTTGATTTTCCTTAAGTCGACATTCTCGACAGCTTTAAACTATAAATCTTCTATATCTTGATCCAAATTTCTCCAGAACACGCATCCACGCACCAGTAATTTTATTTTTACTATTCCAAGGTGTCCTATGTGTAGTTCTTCTAAAACCTGTTGCCTCAGATTTGCCAGTATCATCACACGTGTTCCTTTTATAATGCAACCGTCTTGTATGGTCAATTCGTTATCATTGTAGCCATGTCTTCTCACTGAGGTACCATTTTGTAAAGCTTTCAATAAATTGTTGTCATCATCTAGTTGTGTATTTTCGGCAATTTTTATACGGTCGACGGCAATTGTGTTAATTTGATTTAATTGAAATGCGCAATGTACGTCAATTAGGTTATTTGCTACTGTATCTACAGGAAATCGTGATAGATAATCTGCATTGCTATGATCATCCGATGTTCTGTATTCAATAGCGTAGTCAAAACCAGATAGGAAATGTGCATAGTGAAAGAGCCTCATTGAGCTCATAGCCGGTAGTTTTGTGTGGATTGAAGATCGTAGTTAATGGTTTATGGTCTGTAATAAGTATGAATTTTCTAACGTAGCAGTAATGAAAAAAATTCTTTAATCCCCAGAATAAGGACGTCGCTTCTTTGTCTTTTTTTTCACTACTCGCCAATGAACGCGATGAAAAAGCAATAGGCCGATCAGATCCGTCCGATAATCGATGCGATAGAACTGCTCCAAGTCCAAAAGGTGAAGCATCTGTAGCGAGAACCAAGGGCTTCTCAGGGTCAAAATGCATTAAAACTCTCTCACTGAGGATTTCCTGTTTAATTTCCTTGAAACTCTCATTACATTTGTGTGTCCATTCGTATTTAATGTCCTTCTTGAGTAGGTTATTAAGAGGGCTGGATATTAAAGCTGAATTCGGTATGAACTTATTATAATAATTAGCCATTCCTAGAAATGTCCGCAGTTCGTTGATGTTGCTGGGACATTTTGTATCCAGAATAGCGTTCACCATGTTTCTATTTTTGTGCAGTCCATTTTTATCAATGGTATGACCCAAGTATTCGATTCTCTCTTGAAAAAAAATGAGATTTATCCTTATTGAGTCTCAAATTTCATTTTTTTTTTTTTCATTTTTAAAGCCAGCAAGCGTAGAGAGTGAACGTGCTTAATGTTTTGTTTTAAAAAATACTTATTACGGTCAGTCAAGTTTGAGCTTAATTTTTATAAAAATACAGTTCATTCTTTAAAGTGCGCAAAGAGTGTATTTAATAACTAATAACCCACGTATAAGTGCGAAAGAGACAACTCGCGGCACGCGCATCAGTGGTGTCATCATAAAAGTGCGTGCACAGTGCATGAGATGAGAAGCGATTAGCGGAGCGTTTTGTTGTCGTCACTGTATATTCTTCAACTTTACAATTTTGTTGCTAAACAGTAACATGAAAGCCTTGCGTTCTCCTACTCCTACTATTAAAGAAACTGTGCTCAAAACAAAATTTTTGGGAGAAATGAGCAGTTCCCAACCTGATTTGTCTAAAATTAGTGAGGTATACTCAGAAAATGTATCTCTGCGGAAGAGAAAAACTCCTGACAGTGACTTTACATGCCAGTTCAATGAATTTAAAAACGAAATTATGAAAGAAATTGTTGGAGTATTACAGGAATCTAGTAAAAATCAGAACGAAAGCATAAAAAAACCATAAGCGTGAATATTTCTTCTATTAATGAAACATTACAAAACGTGAAGATTACAACCGAACAACTAGTAACAGAAAATAAAAGTCTTAAAACACAAATTACTGCACTATCAGAAACTGTTAAAGAAAACGAAGAAAAAATAACATCCCTCCAAACTGACTTTCACCTGCTTAAATCTGACTCTGCTATACCAGCAGTTACACAGGCAACACCACAAGCTATTTATGAGGGTCTTTTTGAAGAATTTCAGGACCGAGCAGAGCGAAGTAAAAACATTCTTATAGTGGGTATTCCTGAGAGACATATTGATAATATCGAAGAAAGACGAGAAACAGAATGGTGTAACGCAGCTAAAATTATAAGCACCAGATTGATTATAAGATCCAGATTGTCCTAAAGCTGAAAGAGTGTTACGGATCGGGAAATACGATGGCAAGAAAGTACGCCCAGTAAAATTATCTTTTTCCTCTCAAGAAATAGCGAAAACTATACTGCGAAATAAAGTTAACCTGAAGGTAGATGGCGTCCGAATTTACTCTGACCAGACTCCTCAGCAACAAAAGTTTATGAAAAACCTTAGAACCGAACTACAACAGAGAAAAGATAAGGGAGAAAAGGATTTAGTCATTAAGTTTTCAAAGGGAATATACTAAAGATTGTAACAGAACAGTCAAAAAACTAAAAAACATGAAAGAACTAGTAAATAAGCGAAACTCAATAACATACGAACTAACAAACAACTATACAAATATTACGACTACAACTAAATCAATTAGCTTTCTATTCGCAAAATGTTCGCGGTATTGTTGCGCCAGGTAAACTCGATGAACTACAGTGTATTATACGAACTTTTAAATGTACTGTACATGTAATATTATTGGTTGAAACGTGGATAAAGAATGAGGATGAGGCCCGAAGGCAAAAATTACCAAATTATACCCACTATTATAATTATAGAACATCTTAGAGGCGGTGGAGTATCAATATATGTGCATAACGAATTATAACACGAATTAATACAAGGACAATGCGAAGATAAAAATCATTACTTATGGATACACTTGGAAAAACTTTCTCTGGACATTGGAGTAGTCTACAAACAGCCTGCAGCAAACATACAAAAATGTCTTGAAACGTATACAACTAACCTAACCAAAAGAAAAAGAACTATCATATTTGGAGACTTAAAACTTGAATTTGCTAAGTAAGGAAAAATCTATTAAGGAATACAAGACTATGTTAAAAGAAAATGGACTAAGAATACTAAATAAAATTGATAAAATGTACTGCACGCGCATTACTAAGAGTTCAAAGACAATATTAGATCATGTGTGTACAACCCTAAAAGAGAATAGTTTCCACATGGCTTTAATAGAAAGCGCCATGTCAGATCACAAACAAATCTACTTTGAGGTTAACAGAATCACTCCAGAAAGACCCAAAAAGGTTACATACGAAGCTATTAAGTATAACAACCTATATAGAACTATAAAAGATAATACTTTATCTGACATACACAACGAATTCACAATGCTGGAAACTTATCTAATGGATGCTATTTCTAAAAATAAAATTATATAAACTAAAACACTAAATCCGCCCAGACAAGATTGGATCAACAAACAACTGATTACATCTATAAACAGGAGGAATATTCTTTGGCATAAATTAAAACATTCATCACCTGAAGACAAAAACCTTGAGGAAGGGTTTTTTGCAACAGAAGTATATCGTTTATCAAGAAATTCAATCAACAAAGAATCAATACTATTACAAAGCTTTCAAAGATTGTGAAAAAAAATCCTCTTAAAATGTGGCAACTTATTAATAGTCTGGCTAACAACAAAATAAAGCATAGTTCTACCCCTGCAAAATTAAACACTCCATCAGGCCTAATTACAGACACTAAGGAAATCAGTGAGTGCTTCAATTTATTCTTCTCAAATATAGGTGCAGAGCTTGCAAATAAAATTCCAAAACCGTATCATAATAATCGAGCCTTACAGGTATCAGATAGCAAACAAGACGTTACTGTCAACTTATCACAATTTAATCCTGCTACTATTGCCGAGGTACTTAAAATAATTGAAAACTTGGATACAAATACAAGTGCTGGTATCGACGGAATAAACAAAAATTATAAAATGTATTAAGGAAAATTTCCGCTTAATACATTTTATCATTTTTGTGTTTATTCTGTCGATACCAGCACTTGTATTTACCTAAATGGCTACCTTGTTGGTTGGGCTGCTTGTGGCGACTGGTCGTCTTGCTGGCCATGGTTTTGTTATTGTCATCAGAAATTAACAGTTTATTGATTTAACTAACGATGGTCCTAGTTTATCATTTGTAGACTTCGAGATACAGTCCCCTATGGATAGAATTCAACATGTAAGCGTGTACCCGCTTTAAGTAACGCTAACCACTTCCTATCCGAGGGGAACCATTGGCCTGTTTGCTTACCTATAGATTAACTAACTAATACTCGTACTTACTTTGTGTCTCCCCGGCTCTTCGTTTCTTCTTCGATACTTCTTGTTCTTCTTCCAATTCAGTTTTAAACTCCATAGGTACATCATCATCTAAATCTGCTTCTGAATGGTATGGTGGTATATCTGCTACATCTAGATAGCTATTATCTAAATTTTCCAATTCTAGCTCTGTAAGTAAACAAAAACAGTCAGGAGTTACTCCTTTATTATCAACTAGCGACCCGGCCCTCCTTCGCATGGTTTTTATGACTTCACAAAACATCGTGATTTCTTTATTATAATTATGTATGTGTATAATACATTTATTTTACTAAGTTTATAATAAACGTATAGTGATAATAATGTATTATACACATACACCTTCCGGAAAAACGTGTGCGGTCGGAGGAGCCCCATGCAGGAAGTTCCATCTCACGTATGATTCAAAACAAAAAAAAATATTCACAGCCGCCATCTTGGAATTACATTTTGACGTCACTATCGACTTTAGCACCCTCGAAAACAATGAAAACAATACCCATGACGAAAAATTGTCCTTAATACAGGCTACTAAGTAACCTAGCTAGGACATCAGATCGTAAACTTATATCACAGTCACATCATCACACACAGTCGTCCGACGAAGCCGTCCGTCTAGACAGGCCAATCGTGCGGGGTGTGAGGGGCGAGACCCGAGAGGCGCGAGACCGAGCTGCATACTTCCACGTGTTAGTAGCTCGGGACATAATTTTCAGGGCTATCGTGTTGATTTTATTATTGTTTTAATTTATTATTATTATTCAATTTATGTAGACGGAAAAATACAGAGATACGAAATAGTAACATTTGAGGGTAGCAGGACACTTGCGCGAACCCACTTGCGCGAAAAGACATTTCCGCGAATGGACTTTTACGCGAACGTGGGGTCAAAATGAAAATCCAAGATGGCGGCTGCGAAAATTTTCAAATTTTTCGTCATGGGTGTCATTTTCATGGTTCTTGGGATCGCTCAAAACGATAATGAGGTCAAAATGCAAATCCAAGATGGCGGCTGCAAAAATTTTCAAATTTTTCGACATGGGTGTCATTTTCATGGTTCTTGAGGACGCTCAAAACAATAATGAGGTCAAAATGAAAATCCAAGATGGCCGCTGCGAACATTTTCAAATTTTTCGACATGGGTATCATTTTCATGGTTTTTGAGGTCGCTGAAAACGATAATGAGGTCAAAATGAAAATCCAAGATGGCAGCTGCGAAAATTTTCAAATTTTTCGTCATGGGTGTCGTTTCTATTGCTTTGAGGACGCTAAAGCCGATGAGCTAAAAATCAAAATGGATTTTGACAAAAAAAATTGAGTCTTTCGCAGTCGCCAACATGGATTTTGATTTTGACCTCACTATCAGCTTTACCGTCCTCGAAAAACAGGGAAACGATACCCATGACGAAAAATTTGAAAATTTTTGCAGCCGCCATCTTGAATTTTGATTTTAACCCCGTTGTCGTTATCAGCGACCTCAAAAACCATGAGAATGACATCCATGTCGAAAAAAAATAAACTAAAGAGAAAAATAATAAAATAATTTTGAAAAGAAAAAAAACTTAAGGAATAAGCATGCACTCAAATGTCGTTGATAATAATAATAATGTTGGTGACGATGTTGATCTCAAATAAACAACTTAAACAACTTGATTAATATCGTTTACTTGGGACAACCCTTGCTGTTGCGACAATGTCTAGACGTTGTCGGCATTTACCACGAGATCAAAGGTGTGTATGTTTTTATACTGTGCTTATATTGTTACCTACTTATCTCAGATCTATACTAATCCTAAGTTGTCAACCTACTTTGTAACAGACTGTACCTCTTGTTTATGAAATAAAAAAAATATTTATTTATTTAAAATTTGAAAATTTATGCAGCCGCCATCCTTGATTTACATTTTGACCTGACTGTCACCTTTAGCACCCTCTAAAACTATGAAAACGACACACATGAAGAAAACTTTGAAAATTTTCGCAGCCGCCATTTTGGATTTTCATTTTGACAAATTTTTACCCACTTTTGAATGAATGAGTGTGTGAAGTCGAAAGAAGAAAGTCGCATAGAGGGGCATATAAGTATGAACGCTTTTTCGCGTGACGATTTCTACCAGTTAACTCCTACCGCAAGCCACGTTAAAGAACTTCGTTCCAATAAATTCTCTAAATAATGGTGAAAACCGCATCAAAATTCGTTGCGTAGTATAGAAGAACAACGCGGTCATACAGAATGACGCGAAAAACTACTTTAATTTATAGTAACAAAGGATAGGCACCCATGCTCATCTCAGCAGCTTCGGCTTGCCATGCACGGTACGCGGCGGAAGTACGGCTCGCACGTGTGCCTATCTTTGTCACAGCGGACGGTGGCTGCCCTCCCTCCGCACTTCCGGATTTTTATATACACTCTAGGGGTAGCAGCCAATAAACTACGTAGAGTCGGGGTGCCCCGATTCGGTTTTGCGTAAACGGATTTAAACTGTGAGAAACACTAGAAATATTGTGGCTTGTCGACGCCATATTGACAGTGTGGATTTCAGCGCCACGTGTCAGAAAATGGAACTAAATTTAAATTGAGTTGTCTGGGCTAGGCAAGTAGTTAAACTATCGATCCAAGTAATTTGCCCAGCCGTTTGATTGAATGGCTGAATATCGTTCAGGCCGTTGATTAAATGACGGTGTTTAGTGAAATGGATAGGCGATTGATCAAACGCCTAATTAAACCAGTTGGCTGCGACATATAAGTACATAGTTACATTTCATAATATAATGTGGTTACAGATAAGTTTAATTAAACTAAACACTATCAAAACTTTGAAGTAGTTCAAAACATGTTTGTGATCAATATAAAACTAATAGATATAAGTATCTATATTATAATTGTTATTTTTTTTTCTTAAAAACTTACCATCACTTTGATGTTCCTCCTTTGGCTCAATAATATCATCTAGTTCCTCACAAACAGCTGCTAACTCTTCTTGGATAGTAATGCTGTCTGTTTGACATTCATCATCGATTATACTTACGTGCACTATTGGAGATTTAATAAACCCATTGAAAAGTTCTAAATGGTTTTGGTTTATATAATTGGGCTGTAAAAAGATGAGTATAGTATTAAGAAAATATGCTGGTGATCACAGTCCCATGAGAACAATTCTTTCTTCATTTTACTAAAGTCACACTAAAGAGCCCTGTGGGAGCTCTTTTGAGGTCACAATTGAGGATATTTAAGTAAGTAGGTCCAATGTACCCTGGAGAGTCGGCCATGCTACCACAACCACGCTGACCACTGCACGAGTTATTGTCGCATAGCTCGTGCCGACATGAGATAATACCGTTATCAAACTGCCACATACAAGTTTCATACAGAAGTTGTAGTTGTTGTTATGTGTAGCATTTAACATGTAATAAATGTAAACACCTACATTCATTGATGTATAAATTAGGAAGATATGGTTCGCACTCCTTGACGTGGACCCATAAATTGTGCTCACGGACACAATTGACCTTAGTCACAATCGAACTGACGTTTGTGTAGCACGTTAAGTAAAATTACCGTAATCGTCTAAATAAGCAGCAGCAATCCTCCCCTGTGTGTGTGTGTTATCCTGTGTTTTCAAAATGTGCACAAATAGTTTAAATTGAAAATTATAATAATATTTAATGTTTGCTTCGCCATATTTGTGAGAGCGAGATAGACATGCCATGTCATACATAATCGTAAACATCCGGCCAACATTCGATGGCTAACGCGATTTCGCATGCACGACAGCGCCGGCTCCTATCTCTGTCCTTGTCTATCGGTAACTGTAGTCGTGCGCCTAGTCCAGGTTTAGTGATTGCGATGTTAGTGCGTAACAGATCTTCCTCTAATATATCAATGCCTACCTTTGACAAAAGCGTTCATATCAACATTCGATAGTATGGTTGGCGTGATATCCAGTCACAATAGATATGAGCTTGTGACGAATCACTTCCACATTATACTGAATTTAATAAGAATAAATGGCTGTGGAAGAATACCTCACCTTATAATTCTCATTTATCATCTGAGCGAACAGCTGTTCGGCTTCCAGACATTTTCTCTGTAATCTGTAGCATTGCTTTAGTTTAGCGAAGCAGAAGAAACAAGCAAGAATTGGTCTACTGTCTTCAGTTAAAAACTGCAACAACAATTTTTGAATGAAGAAAATACCTAGGTATATAACCTTAATCATTTAAGACATGAACATTGATTGAGGCAGATTGAAGACTTAATATGCATATTAATTTTAAGTCCAGGTTTCCTGACGCTGTTTTCCTTCACGAATGCCAATAATTTCCATTTTCCCCTAAGACAACCCTCTGAACAAAAGTTCATATAGGTAGTATGAATCTTCGCGTAGAAGAGGCAAAAAACCTAAAAGATGATTCTCTTAATTCTTATTAAAACTATCTACTTACTGGAATATCAGTCAGCTTCTCATACAGTTCCAGCAAGTTCCTGTTGACCACTACATACATGCGAACATTTTCTGCTAAACATATCCTACACATTCGCAATTTTTCCAAATATTCAATCTGTATGTTATGGGATGATTTTTCACACTTGCTTGTTGATGGTCTTTCACCTGATTCAGAGACATTGAATGTAGTGAAATCTGCAATAAAACATATTAATTTTGTAATTAATGTTTTTCCATACATGGCAAAAGAATTGAACAAGTGACTCTGATCAGAAATATCAGAATCAACCTTCTTATACAAATATACATATCTACACATCTATACTAATATTATAAAGCTGAAGAGTTTGTTTGGTTGAACGCGCTAATCTCAGGAACTCCTGGTTCAATTTGAAAAATTCTTTTAGAGTTGGATAGCCCATTTATCGAGGAAGGCTATAAGCTATATAACTTCACGCTACGGCCAATAGGAGCAGAGCATCAATGAAAAATGTTGCAAAAACGGGGAAATATTCTTCCGTTTGAGATCTTCTGTTGCGTGCGCTGCGTAAAACGGTTAAACTTACGCAACAATCATGTATGGCGGATATGTTGCTCTTAAAACGTTCTAAAAAAAAGTCCTCGATAGCATAATGTATCTTTTAAGAGGCCGTACACGAACTTTTGCCAGTTTTGCTGATTTACGTGATTTACAGACGTAATTTTGCAGTTATAAATACTGTATTTCTATAAGTTTTAGGAGGCTACCGAGCGTGCAGTGGCGCCCTCATCGTTTGTTTGGTTATTTCTTTTATTTTCGAATGAAAATGCAGAAAATAAGCCGGAATAGTTGTGATCCACAAGACTATACGTTATTATTATTACAAATAGTACCTTTATATTGTTAGTTTTATTATAATCGTTAAAATGGAAAAAGTGGCTACTATTTTCCGTTTTAACGATTATAATAAACTTTTTGAAGTTCCACCAGCAGAAAACTCTAAATAATTACAAAAAACCAGCCAAGTGCGTGTCGGACCACGCACAATGAAGGGTTCCGAAGTTGAAAAGAATTTATCCCAAAAACAAACATAAGAGGCCGTACACGACATTTTGGTCGATTTCGCTGATTTACGTGATTTTACAGGTATAATACTATATTTCTATAAGTTTTAATGCACTATATGAATGAGCATTTCAATTATGATCTAATGTATGAGCTACTTTTTTATTTTTATTATTTAATTTTGGTTAATCGACCTAAACCGGCGACTGTTTTGTGAATTTTTGCTGTAAGAGGTTTAGAATATCACGTATTTACGAATTATTTGGACTTCTAATGGGTTAGGAAGAATTGCAATATATTTGTGTGAAAGTTGTTTAGACAATGTGTGAATCACTTTTTACTACTTTCATATAAAATTTTTGAGTAAAAAAATATTTAACCGAGTCAAACTATAAAGAAAATGCGCAAAGAATTGCTTTTGATTTCGGCTACTTAGAACTCTCATTCATAAAATTAAAACAACAGAAATAAACTTCAGTTCAAAGTCAATCCATTTAAAAAAAAAAAAAAAAAAAAATATTAAAAACATTTGGTATTAAAAAATCTTTTAAAACAACCTAATTCTCGCATTTATAAACTCGACACAAAATAAAAAAGTAGCTCATTCATTAGATCATAATTGAAATGATCTTTCATGTTGTGCATTAAAACTTATAGAAATACAGTATTTTAACCGTAAAATTACGTCTGTAAAATCACGTACTTAAAATAGCTAAATCGGCAAAAGAACAATGCCCACACATTAAAACAACCGAGGCCTACAGTGAACACTGATAAATAGTTTATGGGAGTTTAAGTTGTTATGAACACCTTCTTACTGGAAGGTGGTTACTCTTATCAGTTAAGAAAATAAGTCGCCATTTGGAAAAAAAACAGTTTTTATTTTTTTTTTACCTTTAATTTTTCATAAGCACAGACTTTTCTATACACTTATATTAATGTATACACACCTAGCACATCTATAATGTACCCATCTGAGCAAACAAGTAAAAATGGTTTTACCAAGTTTCGATATTTATGTAGAAAATATGTGTTTTTTTTGGTATAAATAGAGGTTTTTTTCAATATAAATGTAAAGTCCCATCGGCAATAACAATTGGATGACATTCCTCTGTTCCAAATAGACCATTTGGTATTAATACGTTTCTCCGAGAGATATCTGTCCTAGTCAAATGATTTAATCCCAGGTTTTGGGGCACAAAAACTTGGTGTAGTATCTCTTGGGACATGTTCATTAAACATACTAATGTACTTCGTGGTACACTTAACAAAGAACAAATATGTTCATCGCTATCCCGTTCTTAATTTTATTAAATATGCCGCTAGGGCAAATCGTCCTTTATACTTGTTTGAATTGAGCTTTTGTTATCCCAAGATAATAATGCACTATATATTCTGGGATTTCATCTATATTTTCAAAAATCTAAACGTGCATACATATTCTGCTGTAATTTACTGTCAAATCCATCATCTGTCAAAGGATAATGTTGCTATATTTAGAAATATAATCGATTAGTTGCATCGCTTGTTGGCCTTGATCAATTTAATTATCTAACTACGGCAAAGCCATAAATAATGGAGTGATTTTACCATTCTATGTATAAGTATGTGTAGAATAGTCCACACATACATAAAAATGGATCTCTGGTCTGAGGTGTTTATGAACATACTTAATTGTTTTGTCAAGGTCGAGTAGGTTTCGTTCAAAGAAACTAAAATGGCCGTGACATCAGAAAAACGTTTCGCTTACCATAGAAATACATAAAAACAGTTTAAACCTATATTCATACCATAGTAACACAGTTTATATCATAAACCCGATTAACGTATTTAGCAATATTGGCGCTTCCCGGAGTCGAAGAGTTCAAGTTTTAATTTAAATAGTTGCCGACAGCTAGCTTTGTTTCTTTTTTCGGTGTTGTGTTTTAGTTTTTAAGTAGGTATATTTGTATTTATTTTTTTTATTTTATATCAATATTTTAATATTATAAATCGATTAGATTTAGTAAATTTATGAATCGAAATTAAATTGACCATAATGGCAATGGCAACCCTAAACTTCGCCTAACTGACATAGAAACTAGCATTTATAATGTTAAATTCTGTTAAATTACTTATTTATTTGCTGTGATCACGGCGTCATAGTTAGAGATAGAACTAAAACGGATAATTCCTATTTAAGAAACTTATATTTTTTGTTTCAAAATGTGTTTTGAGGTGGGCCATAGACGGGCATTGACCTTTAGCATATACGGCCTCTTAAATTAAATTAAATTAAATAAAACTTTATTTCAGACAAGGTCCATATTAAATATGTTAGTACATTGGTGTTAGTAACAATAATGCTTATACATAGGTTAGTATTGTTAGTTTTGTACAGTAATATTATGTCAGACCTAGGACTGTCCCCACCCAGTGTCCCTGAAAGGGACAGTCCGCTCTGGCAGCAATCATTTTTAGAATGCTGTTGTTACTACTATGCAGGCGCTGTAGTAAGGAGGCCGCTTTCTTTCGCATAATGGCATGGAATCCATCTGTGCGAGCCTCTGCGAACATTCCCGAAGCACTACACCGCCGCGGCAGTCCCAACAGCATCCTAAAAGCATTATTAAATTGAACACGCAGGACGTTGTAGGCTCGGCGCGTGTATGACACCCACAGGCCACTCTTGTAAAACGATTGACAGAACGCCTTAAAAAGAGTAACTTTGACGTCTGTAGTACAACGAGCGAACCTGCGGGCAAGCATATTACTCCTCACAGACAACGCCCTGCGCTCCCTCTCTATATCTAGGTCGTCCTTTAGGTCGCCCGTGACAATGTGGCCAAGGTACCTAAAACTATTGACAACCCTTAATGCTACACCATTGAGACTTATGGGCGGAACACTGCGCGGCTGCTGCTTAGGTGCTTTAAATACAAGAAGCTCACTCTTCTTCGAGTTGTATATCAAACCATGCTCCTCCGCATAGGTCTCGCAGGTAGATAGCAACTTCTTCAACCCACCTATCGACGGACTGAGAAGTACCATGTCGTCTGCATAGCTTATATTATTGACACAGATTCCGTCAATGTGGCAGCCAACATGTGTACCGCTCAGTCGCTCGATAAGCAGGTTGACATAAAGGTTAAATAGCAGAGGCGAACATTGTAATCCGAAAAAAAGTTTTTTTATGGGATAAAATTACAAATTAACAATTTTCTGACGATTTCCTCTATTTGTGCTTTGATACCTTACTTCTTGACAAATTTCATTATTCTAGGTCAACGGGAAGTACCCCATAGGTTTTGATTTACTTGCGAGTATCGTATAAATGGTTGTATTTTTATATTACGTTGACTTAGAAGATTGATTTTTTTAGAACTCTAAAGGCCCATAATAGAGTTGAAATTAATATCAAATGCGTAGGCATTTGATATTAATTTCAACTTGATACCTCCATGCGTTCCTGAGAAAAAGGGTCTTGACAAGCTGACAATCTTGAAAATATTTTTTTTATGTGGTAGAATTATAAATTAACATTTTTCAGACTTTTTCCTTTACTTGTGCTGTGAGACCTTGCTATTTGCCAAATTTCATTATTCTAGGTCAACGGGAAGTACCCTGTAGGTTTTGATTTACTTGCGACAGTTGCGAATATCAAAACGTGTCGCAAAATGGTCGCATTTTTATATTGCGTTAACTTAGAAGCTTGATTTTTTTTAAACTCTAAGGGACCGTAGACTTACGTATTCGATATTAATTTCAACTTGATAACTCCACCCGTCCCTGAGAAAGAGGGTCATGACAGACTGACAGAGTAAAAATTTTTTTTTATATGATAGAATTACAAATTGACAATTTTCGGGCTTTTTCCTTTATTTGTGCTGTAAGAGCTTATTTCTTGCCAAATTTCATGATTCTAGGATAACGGGAAGTACCCTATTGGTTTTGATTTACTTGCGAGTATCAAAAAATGTCGCATAAATGGCCGTAGGTTTTTGTTGCGTTGACTTAGAAGCTTGAGTTTTTTAGGACTCCAAGAGACCATAGACTTACGTATTTGATATTAATTTCAACTTGATACCTCTACGCGTTCCTGAGAAAAAGGGTCTTGACAGACTGACTGACAGACTGACAGACAGACAGACAGACAGACGGACAACGAAGTGATCCTATAAGGGTTCCGTTTTTTCCTTTTGAGGTACGGAACCCTAAAAACATAAATAACTCGAAAACTACAAAAATCGCGGAACATACATGGAGTATTTTCATATCCCCTGGGGGTATGAGGAATTCAGATTTTTCTTTTTGATGTCACTATTTGTACCACCCTGTATGTATGATATGATGACAAATAGAATATTCTTTATTATCAAAGTGATCATTTTGAAACAGAAAAACATTTAAGTAAAATTACATCTGTTTGTTTGAAAGAGCTACTGGCAATTTTCAATTGTATTGTGTACACAGAGGTACCACATGGATTGATGAATTTAATTAATGATAAAATTACAAACCTTGATAAAAAATTAAAAGTAGTTAAAATTATTACCAGTATTGAGAACTGAAGATGGAGGAGGATCTTCATATATATCGGCTGGTCTTGAATATAAATGATCAACTGGATGTTCTAAAATAAGAAAAAGGTACTTCAGTATAACAGAAAATAGAAATTAAGTTATACCAAAGTATAATTAAGATTGAAAAAGCGGCCAAGTGCGAGTCATACTCGCACACAAAGGATTCCGTACCATATATGTTTAACAACCGCAAAAATAACTTTATATTTCATAATGATACTGTGAATTACAAGGTCATTTTTTGCAGTTGCAGAAAATAGCCCATATTTAAACAAAATACCTTATGAATCGGCGTTTTTAGTTTTGTTGATTAAATTCAGTATATGGTACATGATATACAGAGGTTTCAAATTCCCAAATTGTTGCAATAGAGCTCGTACAAAAATGGTCTAAAATTTACAACTTTTACGGCTCCTTATTTCTTTATTTTTGTAGATAAAAAAAATAAAAATATATTTGTTCAAAGAAACTAAAATGGCCGTGACATCAGAAAAACGTGTCGCTTACCATAGAAATACATAAAAACAGTTTAAACCTATATTCATACCATAGTGACAGAGTTTATATCAAAAACCCGATTAACGTATTTAGCAATATTGGCGCTTCCCGGAGTCGAAGAGTTCAAGTTTTAATTTAAATAGTTGCCGACAGCTAGCTTTGTTTCTTTTTTCGGTGTTGTGTTTTAGTTTTTAAGTAGGTATATTTGTATTTATTTTTTTTATTTTATATCAATATTTTAATATTATAAATCGATTAGATTTAGTAAATTTATGAATCGAAATTAAATTGACCATAATGGCAATGGCAACCCTAAACTTCGCCTAACTGACATAGAAACTAGCATTGATAATGTTAAATTCTGTTAAATTACTTATTTATTTGCTGTGATCACGGCCTCATAGTTAGAGATAGAACTAAAACGGATAATTCCTATTTAAGAAACTTATATTTTTTGTTTCAAAATGTGTTTTGAGGTGGGCCATAGACGGGCATTGACCTTTAGCATATACGGCCTCTTAACATTGTAATCCGAAAAAAAGTTTTTTTATGGGATAAAATTACAAATTAACAATTTTCTGACGATTTCCTCTATTTGTGCTTTGATACCTTACTTCTTGACAAATTTCATTATTCTAGGTCAACGGGAAGTACCCCATAGGTTTTGATTTACTTGCGAGTATCGTATAAATGGTTGTATTTTTATATTACGTTGACTTAGAAGATTGATTTTTTTAGAACTCTAAAGGCCCATAATAGACCTACGCATTTGATATTAATTTCAACTTGATACCTCCATGCGTTCCTGAGAAAAAGGGTTTTGACAAGCTGACAATCTTGAAAATATTTTTTTTATGTGGTAGAATTATAAATTAACATTTTTCAGACTTTTTCCTTTACTTGTGCTGTGAGACCTTGCTATTTGCCAAATTTTATTATTCTAGGTCAACGGGAAGTACCCTGTAGGTTTTGATTTACTTGCGACAGTTGCGAATATCAAAACGTGTCGCAAAATGGCCGCATTTTTATATTGCGTTAACTTAGAAGCTTGATTTTTTTTAAACTCTAAGGGACCGTAGACTTACGTATTCGATATTAATTTCAACTTGATAACTCCACCCGTCCCTGAGAAAGAGGGTCATGACAGACTGACAGAGTAAAAATTTTTTTTTATATGATAGAATTACAAATTGACAATTTTCGGGCTTTTTCCTTTATTTGTGCTGTAAGAGCTTATTTCTTGCCAAATTTCATGATTCTAGGATAACGGGAAGTACCCTATTGGTTTTGATTTACTTGCGAGTATCAAAAAATGTCGCATAAATGGCCGTAGGTTTTTGTTGCGTTGACTTAGAAGCTTGAGTTTTTTAGGACTCCAAGAGACCATAGACTTACGTATTTGATATTAATTTCAACTTGATACCTCTACGCGTTCCTGAGAAAAAGGGTCTTGACAGACTGACTGACAGACTGACAGACAGACAGACAGACAGACGGACAACGAAGTGATCCTATAAGGGTTCCGTTTTTTCCTTTTGAGGTACGGAACCCTAAAAACATAAATAACTCGAAAACTACAAAAATCGCGGAACATACATGGAGTATTTTCATATCCCCTGGGGGTATGAGGAATTCAGATTTTTCTTTTTGATGTCACTATTTGTACCACCCTGTATGTATGATATGATGACAAATAGAATATTCTTTATTATCAAAGTGATCATTTTGAAACAGAAAAACATTTAAGTAAAATTACATTTGTTTGTTTGAAAGAGCTACTGGCAATTTTCAATTGTATTGTGTACACAGAGGTACCACATGGATTGATGAATTTAATTAATGATAAAATTACAAACCTTGATAAAAAATTAAAAGTAGTTAAAATTATTACCAGTATTGAGAACTGAAGATGGAGGAGGATCTTCATATATATCGGCTGGTCTTGAATATAAATGATCAACTGGATGTTCTAAAATAAGAAAAAGGTACTTCAGTATAACAGAAAATAGAAATTAAGTTATACCAAAGTATAATTAAGATTGAAAAAGCGGCCAAGTGCGAGTCATACTCGCACACAAAGGATTCCGTACCATATATGTTTAACAACCGCAAAAATAACTTTATATTTCATAATGATACTGTGAATTACAAGGTCATTTTTTGCAGTTGCAGAAAATAGCCCATATTTAAACAAAATACCTTATGAATCGGCGTTTTTAGTTTTGTTGATTAAATTCAGTATATGGTACATGATATACAGAGGTTTCAAATTCCCAAATTGTTGCAATAGAGCTCGTACAAAAAAGGTCTAAAATTTACAACTTTTACGGCTCCTTATTTCTTTATTTTTGTAGATAAAAAAAATAAAAATATATTTGTTCAAAGAAACTGAAATGGCCGTGACATCAGAAAAACGTGTCGCTTACCAAAGAAATACATAGAAACAGTTTAAACCTATATTCATACCATAGTAACAGAGTTTATATCAAAAACCCGATTAACGTATTTAGCAATATTGGCGCTTCCCGGAGTCGAAGAGTTCAAGTTTTAATTTAAATAGTTGCCGACAGCTAGCTTTGTTTCTTTTTCGGTGTTGTGTTTTAGTTTTTAAGTAGGTATATTTGTATTTATTTTTTTTATTTTATATCAATATTTTAATATTATAAATCGATTAGATTTAGTAAATTTATGAATCGAAATTAAATTGACCATAATGGCAATGGCAACCCTAAACTTCGCCTAACTGACATAGAAACTAGCATTGATAATGTTAAATTCTGTTAAATTACTTATTTATTTGCTGTGATCACGGCCTCATAGTTAGAGATAGAACTAAAACGGATAATTCCTATTTAAGAAACTTATATTTTTTGTTTCAAAATGTGTTTTGAGGTGGGCCATAGACGGGCATTGACCTTTAGCATATACGGCCTCTTAACATTGTAATCCGAAAAAAAGTTTTTTTATGGGATAAAATTACAAATTAACAATTTTCTGACGATTTCCTCTATTTGTGCTTTGATACCTTACTTCTTGACAAATTTCATTATTCTAGGTCAACGGGAAGTACCCCATAGGTTTTGATTTACTTGCGAGTATCGTATAAATGGTTGTATTTTTATATTACGTTGACTTAGAAGATTGATTTTTTTAGAACTCTAAAGGCCCATAATAGACCTACGCATTTGATATTAATTTCAACTTGATACCTCCATGCGTTCCTGAGAAAAAGGGTCTTGACAAGCTGACAATCTTGAAAATATTTTTTTTTATGTGGTAGAATTATAAATTAACATTTCAGACTTTTTCCTTTACTTGTGCTGTGAGACCTTGCTATTTGCCAAATTTCATTATTCTAGGTCAACGGGAAGTACCCTGTAGGTTTTGATTTACTTGCGACAGTTGCGAATATCAAAACGTGTCGCAAAATGGTCGCATTTTTATATTGCGTTAACTTAGAAGCTTGATTTTTTTTAAACTCTAAGGGACCGTAGACTTACGTATTCGATATTAATTTCAACTTGATAACTCCACCCGTCCCTGAGAAAGAGGGTCATGACAGACTGACAGAGTAAAAATTTTTTTTTATATGATAGAATTACAAATTGACAATTTTCGGGCTTTTTCCTTTATTTGTGCTGTAAGAGCTTATTTCTTGCCAAATTTCATGATTCTAGGATAACGGGAAGTACCCTATTGGTTTTGATTTACTTGCGAGTATCAAAAAATGTCGCATAAATGGCCGTAGGTTTTTGTTGCGTTGACTTAGAAGCTTGAGTTTTTTAGGACTCCAAGAGACCATAAACTTACGTATTTGATATTAATTTCAACTTGATACCTCTACGCGTTCCTGAGAAAAAGGGTCTTGACAGACTGACTGACAGACTGACAGACAGACAGACAGACAGACAGACGGACAACGAAGTGATCCTATAAGGGTTCCGTTTTTTCCTTTTGAGGTACGGAACCCTAAAAACATAAATAACTCGAAAACTACAAAAATCGCGGAACATACATGGAGTATTTTCATATCCCCTGGGGGTATGAGGAATTCAGATTTTTCTTTTTGATGTCACTATTTGTACCACCCTGTATGTATGATATGATGACAAATAGAATATTCTTTATTATCAAAGTGATCATTTTGAAACAGAAAAACATTTAAGTAAAATTACATTTGTTTGTTTGAAAGAGCTACTGGCAATTTTCAATTGTATTGTGTACACAGAGGTACCACATGGATTGATGAATTTAATTAATGATAAAATTACAAACCTTGATAAAAAATTAAAAGTAGTTAAAATTATTACCAGTATTGAGAACTGAAGATGGAGGAGGATCTTCACATATATCGGCTGGTCTTGAATATAAATGATCAACTGGATGTTCTAAAATAAGAAAAAGGTACTTCAGTATAACAGAAAATAGAAATTAAGTTATACCAAAGTATAATTAAGATTGAAAAAGCGGCCAAGTGCGAGTCATACTCGCACACAAAGGATTCCGTACCATATATGTTTAACAACCGCAAAAATAACTTTATATTTCATAATGATACTGTGAATTACAAGGTCATTTTTTGCAGTTGCAGAAAATAGCCCATATTTAAACAAAATACCTTATGAATCGGCGTTTTTAGTTTTGTTGATTAAATTCAGTATATGGTACATGATATACAGAGGTTTCAAATTCCCAAATTGTTGCAATAGAGCTCGTACAAAAATGGTCTAAAATTTACAACTTTTACGGCTCCTTATTTCTTCATTTTTGTAGATAAAAAAAAATTAAAATATATTTGTACGTGTTTTATGTACTCTAAGACTCAGTGAATTCTAGACAAGGACACCCCACATGCTAGGGTAAGAATTTATTTTTTTTCAAAATGAAGTTTATTGAATGGGGACCCATTTAATTTTTAACTTTATTTTTATTATGTTGTTAAAGCCATAATAGAAATACACAATCTGTAAACATTTCAACTGTCTACCTATTACGGTTCATGAGATACAGTTCCATTTGGTACCCTTCGGGAACGGAACCCTAAAGATGAGTATAATTACCTCGGATAACAACTGGATTTTCCTCAATTTTCTCGATGTCTTCCTGTTTACTGTAGTTATGATCATAATGATCCCCTGAAACTAACAAAATAAAGTTTTAGTACATATTCATAAACAGGAAGAATAACTATTAGAGCATATTTATGTTCTGCTAAAATCTGGAGAAGTTCTTCATAATACATGACAACTGAATAAACATCGGTTATTTTTCTTGCTTTTTTAAACTTCCCTAATTGGTACAAATTAAATGTGGGATACCACACGCACACACGCGCAATTATACAGCGTAGTCGTTCAAAGCATTTTGTTTTAAAAGTGTATCACCGGGAAGTAACGCGATTGTACATATACCCCATTTTATGTTCAATGGAAACTAAAACATGACATTATCACTGTCGAGTAATACTGGCAAACGTAGCGGCCAATTCATATGACATTATTTCATCTTCATTTGTCACTTTCACACAACAAATCACATCATCTTTGTCACAAATCTGTAGTACCAACCTAAATGACACTCAATAGAAATTCAATATTGTTAGGTCATCATCATCTGCTTAGCCTTTTCCCAACTATGTTGGGGTCGGCTTCCAGTCTAACCGGATGCAGCTGAATACCAGTATTTTTCATGGAGCGACTGCCTATCTGACCTCCACAAACCAGTTGCTGGGTAATACGATACCCCTTGGTAAGACTGGTTGTCAGACTTTCGGGCTTCTGACGACCCGTAACGACTGTCAAAGATCCACGAATGACAGCCGGGACCAACGGCTTAACGTGCTTTCCGAGGCACGGAGGAGTCTCGGTATGTAAAGAATGGTCACCCATCCACTGACCAACCCCGGCAAGCGTAGCTTAACGTGATGGATCGACCCGTGCGGCTGTTATTACTTAGCCACGAGCTCCTCTATTCAATATTGTTAGGTATCGGCACAAAACGTGCCTATGCCACTTAGTGGTTTAACCCACAATAAATGAGCTTCGGGAAGGATTTAATGTATAGAATGAAAAATTTAACCAGCACAGCTATTTATTTATATATAACAGATACGTCAACAGTATATACCTTTTGCATTAATTAATAATAGTTATAGGTACAGTACGGTTGATTTATCTTGGCAGGTCCGAACTTAGCGCAGACGGCTGCGCAGTAATATTTTTTAGGAATCAAATAGTGATGAGGCGAGTGTGAGTGAGAGAACATGTGCGAAACTTCTTAGTGGCTATGTTCTGACCTGCCAAGATAAATCGGCCGTAGTGTATAAGTTCTGTTGTATAAACCAATATTACAAGAATACACGACATTCACATGCTTAATTAAAGCAACATCTAAAAATTATATAAAAATTTAAAAAATATATTAATGTAAAAACAAAACAAAGAAATAGCTTTGACTTATGGAGTCTAAAATAAATGGTCTATATTCAAAATTAAATATCAAAATTCTATTAATTTGGAAAACAAAGATCCATAAGTAATGTTAATAATACCTTATAGCTAGTGTAAGTAATAAAAATATAATAATAGGTCTTTACCTATGAAATTGCCGTTTTGTATGAAAAAATTTAAACGAATTTTTTTCATGCATTTTTTATTTGTATTAATCGAAGTAATCACCCATGCAATCAATGTATGTTTGCCAACGCAGTGGCAGTTTATTGATGACCTTCTTAAAGAAATCAGCTGGACGGGAGGCAACAAATTCTTCAAAGGCATTTTGTACTGCCTCTCGGGTATTGAATTTTTTTCCCGCCAAGAAGTTATCCAAATTCTGGAAAAAGTAGTAGTCTGTAGGCGCAAGGTCTGGTGAGTAGGGCGGATGACGGAGAGCTTCCAACCCCAGTTCTTGCAACTTGGAGACCGTCTGCTGTGCAGTATGAGGTCGCGCGTTGTCGTACAGGAGCAGCGGAGACGAGCGATTGACCAATGCTGGTTGGAGATGTGCCAGCTTCTCCATCATTGTGTTCAGTTCTTCACAGTACACATCTGAAATAATGCTCACCCCGTTTGGTAAGAAGCTGTGATGAATCACACCGGCGCTAGACCACCAAACAGTGACCATCACTTTTCTAGGGGTAAGTTTTCGTTTAGGGCATTGTTTAGGTGCTGAACCAGGATCCAACCAACTTGCTGAGTGCTTGCCACAGAGTACATTATAATATACTGAGATAGAGACCAAACTTCGGCTTTAGATTGGGTAGCCACTTTCAACGCCATCTGTTATCACCAGTAAGAATCTTTACGAATCCTATAATAGCTATAGCTATACCTGTGCATAGAACCTATACGTACGTACGTACAGAATGGGACCTATACTATATTTTATGTACTATCTTAATTTCATGCTTTATGTTATTTAAATGTACTCTGTGGTTATTTAAGGATTAATAAATTAAACATTTTATTCATCGAAACAAGTTTATTTGTGTCTTTTATAACATTTATTTAACTTCTTGGCTTTTATTTGTAGATTGTCCTCATCATCATCAACCTGTCTTCTCCCAGCTAATATTTTATTAATATTTTTACAATAATTAAAAACCATACAACGAACAACGATGTTAATCAAATAATCAATTAATTTGCCTTTATGTATTTTACATTTTAAAAACTCAAAATCAACAAATATAATTATCGCTGTTTTAATAATATCTTTTAAATTGCATTTTTCAATGTTTTCTTTCATTATTTCATATATTATGTCTTGCATATTTGAAATTAATTGTACTAATTCTTTGCTGGGAGTGCAAAGCCATTGTCGACCTGCATATTCCCTATATTTAATATATTCTATTTCATTTTGTGATGATAAATCATTTGTGCAATCAGCGCAAGATTTAAAAACTTGGGATTTTGTTTTTTTTAAGAAATATCCACTCATATATTGAATTGGAGCAATAATACGGGGATCCCTTTCTTTTACCTCTAGTGGGGTAAAATTAAAATCGAATATCTTAGAAAAATCGAATGAGCAGGTCGACGTTGCTTTCGCATTTTCGTTGATGATGAGAGAGTGCAATGCATCACAAAAGTCTGCTTCACAGTTACCGCGGGTGTGGACACTGCTTAAATTATTTATTAGTAATGTGGCGAAAGCAGATTCAAACTGATCACACGTGGGGTTGATGTTGCGACACCCTTGGCTTCGCACTGCGCCAAAGAAATTTTCCAAGGGGTCCTGATTAAGGTGTCGCAACCATACTGACGACACGTTAAAATCATCTTTTAATTTTTTTAATAAAGTCTGTATTCCTTTCAGTGTCCACACCCAATTGGTTACAGAGGGAACAGTTTCAGTTTTACCAGCCGAAGTTACAAATTTCATAGAATTAAATATTTTTATGCCCTCCACCCATGTTTTGTTGTGGACAGAGTTCGGCGTTGCTGGGCCAAGTAGGGGTTTGGCGTTTTTATTTTTCATTTGACTTCCATTCACGGAGTCAAATATGTTGTCCATGAAAAGAAGCAGGTCCGCAGTTTCCTTGCACTCTTTAGGAAGGATGTTCTTATCTGAAACAAACAGAAAACAAAACAATTAAATGACAATACATAAAAAATGGAAATAATCCCTGCAAACTTGTTAACCAGGATAGGTTTTTTTTTTGTATTATTGACGTTTTATTTATTACTGTGTCTCCATTAATCAAATCCTACTATAACTGTGAAAGTTTGTGTTATGTGTTATACATACTACATAGGCAGTCGCTCCCTGTAAAATACTGGTATTCAGCTGCATCTGGTTAGACTGGAAGCTGACCCTAACATAGTTGGGAAAAGGCTAGGCAGATGATGATAAATAATAATAATAATAAAATATCTTTATTTCCCAAAACATACAGATAATTGTGATTGTAGGTTACAACTATGAAGATATGTGATTTACATAATAACATCTAAACGCTGCAAAATCTGTACACAAAAGATTAAACTCTGTCTCTTAAACTAGGGTATCCTGTATCTTAAGAGACAGTGTCTCACAATGAGGTTCCAATTAATACAGTTATGTGTGAGTGGACTGTGTCAGTATTTCATCAGAAGGGGGAAAAAAAAAAGAAAAATGTTTTAATTTACATCTGCTATTAATTATGTATGAATATGAAAGAGAACAAAAGGTGAGGGTGAAAGAATGTGATTGTTGGTGTGTATAGGTGTTTATGTGTGAGTATGTATGAGTAGGTGATGAGGTGTTTGGAGTGTAAGTGAGTAGGGGAGTTGTATTATATTCAAGTGTGTTTGGTTGCGAGGAAAGAGTATTCATGCACGCATGCATAAAATTGGGTGAGTACTTATTAGGCGATGTAGGTAAGTAAAGTCTCCGTTGCAGCATAGTCCTGTTTAAGAAGCCATTCCGTCACTTTTAATTTTAGGTTGTGTTTGTTGAGGTCTAAGATATTCAGTTTTTTA
The DNA here is from genome assembly GCA_946251885.1 of Cosmia pyralina. Classification (NCBI taxonomy): domain Eukaryota; kingdom Metazoa; phylum Arthropoda; class Insecta; order Lepidoptera; family Noctuidae; genus Cosmia; species Cosmia pyralina. Next base: position 2,162,611 of record OX276358.1, on the reverse strand, counting down.
TGAATCTTTTTGTAAATGTAAGCGCTAATTACGTAATACTGATGCTGTGCGAACGAGGTCCTGTGTTGGGTGCCGGAGGGAAGGTTTGTACGCTTGGTTGGGTTAGACGGGGGAAGGCTGCTATGTTTCCTAAGGACAGATTGAAGCACAAAGAGCTGACGAACTGTAAGAACCTTGCAGTCCGCGTACAGTTGAGTTGTTGGGTATCTATGGGGCTTCTTAGCCATTACTTTTAGTACTGCTCTTTGTGCTCTCTCTGCCTTCAGGATGCAACCTTTTGTTGCAGCACCCCAGACAGAGATGCAATATCCTATGACCGATTGGCATAATGCATAATACACCATTTTCAGAATAGCGGCATTAGCAGAGTTTCGAAGGGATTTAAAAATATGTATAAGGCGCAATGTTCTAGTCGTGACAGCTCCAAGTTGTTTTTTCCATGTAAGTCCGTCGTCTATATGGACTCCTAAGTACTTTACGTTGTCACTTCTAGTTAGTGCTGGGCACCAGCATGGAGATGATCGGTTAAAGCATGAATGGGCAGTAATTGAAAAACTGTGTGACGGTGCGGTCTTTCGCCTAATTGCGAAAGGGATGTAGGAGGTTTTGTTTATGTTTAAGGTAAGAAGATTAAAATTGAGCCATTTCATTACTTCTGCTACAGCCGACTCTGCCATAAATTTTATACTATCCCAGGTAGAACCATGAACTAAGATCGCGGTGTCATCAGCGTAAGTATATATCTTAGTATTTGGGAGATTCATTTTGCAAAGGTCGTTAACGTAAATTTGAAATAAGGTGGGACCCAGTATGCTGCCTTGAGGGACGCCGAAAGTAACAAACTCCTCATCACTGAGGTGGGTATCAATTTTTACTCTCTGGGTGCGATTCTTGAGATAATCTTTAAATATTTCAAGTGCCATGCCGCGTACACCTAAGTGTTCTAATTTTGAGATAAGGATGGGAACAGAAACTGTGTCAAATGCCTTGGAAAGGTCTAGAAATATACATAAGCATTTTGTCTTCTTGTCCAGATTTTTAGCAACCTCTTGTGTCAATCCCAGCACTGCATCCTCTGTTGAAACACCAGCTCGGAAGCCATACTGGTTGTCTGCTATAATTTTATATTTTTCCAAAAAGGTCCTGAGACGATTGTTTAAGATCCTCTCAAGGATCTTAGAAAGTGTCGGCAAAACTGATATAGGCCTATAATTATCGACACAAATTCTGCTCCCTCCCTTGTGTATAGGATAAAGTAACGCCTTTTTAAGAGCATTCGGGAACACGCCCAATTGCAGACAGCGATTGTATATGAAGGTAAGTGGCGGTATCAGTGCATGGCGACAATTTTTCAATAAAAAAGGCGAAATACCGTCCCATCCTAGCACAGTCATTGCGTAACTGTAGGATAAGCGACTCTGTTTCAGATTCATCTATATCTAAGAACCCAAGAGAGTTTACAGGGGAGGGGTATATACTACTTAGATGAGACTGGTCATTAGTGTGAGGTGAAGGGTTGGGGTTTTGTGATATGATGTTGTCAGCCAGCTTTTTTCCTACATTACTAAAGAAATTGCATACCTCATTGACGGAAGATTTAGGATCATTGCGTATTTTTAATAGCTCAACGGGGCATGCACATTGCTTCGTGGTGTTGGTTATTTCCTTTATTGTTTTCCATAAAATCTTTGGTTTATTACTTGCTTTCTCAAGCTCACTATTTTCATATGATATTCTTAGGAATACAGTCATAATATAAAATAAACCAAACATTACCTGCTAAATATCCAATGTTAGATGCCACAGTACGACTGAATATTTGTGAGGCGAATTTCACTTTCATTTTGTTTAGTTTTTCAGGGTTGACATGATTTTCCGTTAATTTTGGGATCAATCTAATGCCCAAATCAACTTTAACAAATGATGATTTACACACAACGACATATCAAGCTATACATTTCCAGTTGACACTGATCTCTCATTATAAGGAAATCCTATACAATGCGAGATCAGCTTGTACTGGAATTGTATAGCCGTGCGTACCTACATATATTGGAAGTTCTTAGAACTTTTGCTGGAAATCAGTTGATTTTCACCCAACTCTGGTGAAGCCAAAAGTCAAATAACATTTTCAAAAAGTTTAGTTTTTTAACCGACTTCAAAAAAAGGAGGAGGTTCTCAAATCAGTTGTATTTTTTTTAATGTTTATTACCTCAGTTCTCGGTCATTTACGAACCGATTTGGAAAATTCTTTTTTTATTTGAAAGGATATACTTCCAGATTGGTCCCATTTTTATCAATATCCAGTTCTGATGATGGGATCCATGAGGGATTGAGGGAACTCCTCAAATATTATAGACATACATATAGCGATTTTGTTATTTTCATCAACAAATCAAGCATTTGCATTCAGAAAGTATCAGTCGGTGGCAAAACACGAAATTAGAAAACCAAAGACACCGGCTTCCGAAATTAAAGTTATTTTTCACTTTGCAGTGTTTTTTTGTGAGTCAGTTTTTTTTTTTTGTAAAGAGTTTTGATTAAATTTATAAGATTCGTTTTATTTTGTATACACTTAAAACTTACCAAGATTTTGTTTACTAGTTGTCTTGGGTATTGGAGACTTTCCAAGTGGCATTTTATGCTCACGCACTGGAGTATCTAGATCTGAAATATGAGTTTATTTCATTTTAACAATATGCAAGCTAGCATAGCAATATTGTACCAGAAAGGTGTGGTCAAAAAGGGTGTGATACAGTCGTCTGTATTTTCAGTTTGATCGTTCAAACTGAACAACTTTCTCCACGGGACTGACTATTTTTTCGCGATTACGATGTTGGTCCCATGGAGAAAGTTGTTCAGTTTGATGGTCTCCACACCTCATAAAACACCACACACACCTCATTAAATACAGTACATGGTGAATGATATACAGAAGTTTCAAATTCCTATCTTGTTTAGTTGTTGCGATAGAGCTCATGAGGTGCATGAGATACAGACAGCCCACCCGGACAGACAGATGGACGGATAGCGGAAGCTTAGTAATATGGTTCCGTTTGGCACCCTTTGGGTATGGAACCATAAAAGTTGCATCTGCTGCCTTTTCCCAACTATGTTTGGGTTCACTTCCAGTCTAAACGGACGCAGCTGAATACCAATATTTTACCAACTGCCTATGCAACAAGTTAAAGAAAGTTTCATGATGAGTTATGCTCTTTAAGATTGAATAAATCAGCAAAATCTAAATAATGTGTAATGAACTCAGAAATAATAAAGACTTACCAATATTTTCTTTTTGTACTACATCCTTTCCAATGCACATTGATGTATGCGGCAAAGATTCAAAGTTAAAAGTGGGATCTAGAAGAAAAATACATCATGATGTTAAACTTTTAAATACATGAATGCTTTTTGCAAATGTACACAAATTTAAGAGTGTAAACAGGTACCTGATGATGTTGATGGAAGCTCCAGAATTTGTTGTAATGGCTTTTTAATAACTGATGATGTAAATCTCTTCAGTGACAATGGTGATGAAAGAAATAACACATGTCTAAATAGAGCCACAAATTACTAAAGCATCAACATAACTCCAAACAGGAATACATACAGCATAGTTGAGTATATTCATATAATATGTACAATGATGATTTATACAAACCTGGCATATTTAATGTTGGTACAGCAATGTTGCTGATTTTGTTGTTACGGCATAGATATTTATCTTCGAAGTGCGAGCGACACACACGGCGGTACTTAAATATGCGCTCATTTTCCAACTCCAAGATATCACCACCAATTGCATAAAGCCATGTGTTGAAGCGTTCTCTGTTGCTTTCAGGGTTTGGGAACCCATGGAGCACTCGATGCATACCTAAAATAAATAATGCAATCCTTAAAATTGGAAAATGATTAGGTTAAGTTCACAAACACTAATTTTATTGTACTGTCAAGATCTCAACCATTCATAGACAGCTTAGCTATGATGTTGGTGAACTTTGGGCCAATGCGTGCAATATTGGAACAGTACCAGTATGACTTGACCAGAGATGACAATCCCAGTCAGTTATTTACCCCATTGGCTACGCACAGTTCTACAACTGAGCGTAGCCAATGGGGTAAATATATATGGGGTATGTGGGTTAGTGGTTTCAGATAATACACTTAATATAAACAAGTTTGAATTGTGACAGTTTGATGATTCCTGTGTCGAATTCATGTATAACTTTTTTATGCAATGGGTCACAGAGTACTTTCATAAACGGAAATTATGAATTGACTAAAGTCAGTCATAAAGATAGTTGCTTAAATACGGTAATACAAAGGTGGTAGGTAAATAAATATTCTTGTGCGATGACACATTTCGCCATATTTTGTTGGCGCAGTTTGTACCTACTTTCAATTAGTAAGTAAAATGAAGTCTGACATACCTGCACTCTCCTTGCACCCTGGAACACAGCATTGCCTGTCCGTCGACATGGTGTAATAAAACAGATGCACTAAAAAGAGTCCTATCTCAAACACAACACTAAACCAGAGTCCTATCTCAGTTTTGGTATTAAATCACACGAAATTTCTTTCTGGTCACAAAATTGGATTAGCCGAAGGAACTTTAGCTCAACTTAACGACAAATGCACAATCAAAAAAACACAAAAACAAATAATACAACAGAAAGATCACAAAAAAATCGCATGAAACCGGCGCAAGCGTCAAGTATCAGCAGACATTCGCATTCGGGGCTACCAGCTTATTGATAAATAGACCACCAATGAAATTCTACCATCGCTGCATTCTACTAAAGTTATGAATTGATAGATATTGTAACACATTTTAGAATCATTTGCTACAATTTCTAAAAAAAAAATAATCAATTCGTTTTGTACAATTAAAATCTTTGGGATTGATCAATGATTGTCTCAAAATATAATAAAATCTACTATTTTAGTAGCAATCTTCCTCACCATCCTCACAAAATTGTCTGTTCGATTTTGTTTAGTGTCATCTGTTGGAATTTTAGTGAGCATTAGTACAGAGCTACCATCTCTTAGCCATAGTTAGTACCTTAACCGTCTACGTCACGCTATAACCCCACAAAATTAAAACACACCTTTCTACTACTTCGCAAAAGTACTATTATATTCTTCGTGATTTAGTATCATTGTAAACACTGCCTACCCCAGTTTTTTGTACTAAGATTGAACCGCCTGGTGCTTGCGGTTATCAAGTTGATAACCGCAAGAATTGATATTGATAATCAAACAGAATCCATTTTTCATCGCAGGTAACAATGCGGTTCAAAATTCCTTCATTTGTGTGTCTGTTGAGCAGTGCAAGGCACGTCTCGACGCGTACTTCGCGCTGGCGATGATTGAGTTCGTGGGGCACCCATTTGTCAAGCTTTTTTACCTTGCTAATTTGACGCAAATGGATCAATATTGTTTTGACGCTAACGTCGAAAGCTGCTGCTAATTCAGCCGTAGATTGTGTATCATCAGCTTCCACAATCGCCTTTAATTCGTCATTGTCGACCAAAGTCTTCGGACGACCGCGAGGTTCATTTTTCAGGTCGTAATTTCCAGAACGGAAGCGAGCAAACCAATAACAAGTAGTGCGTTGGTTTGTAGTGTTAGCTCCGTAAACATCGTTGATGTTGCGTGCCGCTTGTGCCGCGTTGCTGCCACGACGGTACTCATATTCCATAATTACTCGAATTTTTAACATATCCATGATGACGAAAAAGATTGAAATGCGATGAAAATGTAACACTAATCAATAAACAAATGACTACTTTTGGAAAAAAAAATCCATGTTTTTAAAATAAAATTAATTTGAAATTAGAATTCTTAGCCAAACAAAAATTATTTTGATTTGAAATGGCCAGTACTGCAGAACGGCAATTTCATAGGTAAAGACCTAATAGTTAGTTATTAGTTATTTATATATGGCATCTCGCAGTTGACCACTAAGGGTCGAGACTGCTCAACCGGGCGTTTCCTGTGGGTTCTTTAAGCGAACTTAAAGCCCCCGGCCAGGCCTAAAACTAAGGTAAATTATTAGTCGACTGAGCGTCGCTAATAATAATATGACAGCCAGACGGGGCAGGCTGGATCATAACGGGGAAAGACCTAATAGTAGTAGTAATAGTAGTAGTGAGTATATATCTAATGATGACCAAGACTGACAGAAAATTCAATAGGTACAAATTACAAACAAACAAATTAGAAAAAAATGTATGCGAGTTAAATAAATAAATTAATATGCTTAACTTTGACTATTTAAATTATTATTGTAATGACGGTTTACCTTAAGTGTTGATGAGTGGAGATATAGTAAATATATCTCCACTCATCAACACTTAAGTATTGACTTAAGTATTGATGAGTGGAGATATAGTAAATATATCTCCACTCATCAATACTTAAGGTAAACCATCATTACAATAATAATTTAGTAAATTAATATATCAACATCTTAGTAAATAAGATGTTGATATATTAATTTACTTTAAAAAAAGTAAAAACCTGAAACTAATAAAATAACTTTCATTAAAAAATTTAATAAATTCTGAGGTTGGTCCCAAGCTAAGTTGTATTGAAGAATTGAAGACACCAACCAACCAAGTTATTTTATTAGTCTTAGGTTCTGAAAGTCAGTTTTAACTTTTTAAGTAAATTTATTTTTCCATTTTTAGTTGCCTATACAATTACCTACATAATTACCAGCCTGTATTACCTATTACCTACCTACATAATTATGCCCAAGACGAACTTAAAGAAGAATCATCAAAATCCGCTTAGAAATACCGGTGATACAATACATTTATACATATAACTTCGTACATAAGAATAATTCCCTAATGTATTATATAATACATTAGGGAATTATTCTTAAATTAAACCTTCCTGAATTACATTAGTGAAAGAATCATCAAAATTTTAAGAGATTCAAAAGTTTTGGCCAGAGCTGAAAAATAGCAATGGGTCTAAAGTTTTTAACCTACTTCTTTAATATTGTCTTGCTTGCCCTTTTTATAAAAACGGGTACAATTATTATAGATTTCTTCTATTCTGGAAAAATTCCTTCAGCAAGAGAGCAGATTTTGGCTAAAGGTGCAGCCAGTACATAGGCACACCGTTTTAGAATAAAATAACAATGTATTGAATCAGGAACTACACCTTTGATAGTATCAAGCTGATTCAGCTTATTATTATTTCCCTTGGAGTGAACTGTACATTGCAAAATAAAGAGTTGTTAATATCTGTGGTTGTGATGATTAATGTTTGGGAATCCTAGCTATAAATTTATAAGTGTACCTATTAATATGCAGAGGTAATACACTTACCAGATAAAGGCACTCCATGCTCGACTTCTTCAGTAGAAAATAGACATGGATAACCATATCTGAGACGATTACCCTTGTCATCCAGTTGGTGTTTTTCGAAGTGTTTTTGGCACACACGTTTATACAATAACTGAGCCTTTGATAAACCAAGAAGTTCGGAATTCACTGACACCAAAAACGACAGCCACAAAGCCCTAAGTTTATCGTTTTTTGGTAAATTATAACAGCGATGAGTTTTGTTGGTTGAAGTACAACCGACAACAGTGCATTTGATAGTAGCCATGGCCGCAGACCAAAACACCAGAGCACTGCAGTATAATTCGTATCGATTCGCTTCGTATTCGTATCTTGGAATTAATCTCAACTCAAACAATAAAGCGAGGAAAACGACCATTAATTAAAGTCTACTATTATTAAATATAAAATAGATAGGTAATCTGATTTTTAATTCATTACAATTCTGACATTTCATAAGTGTTGCCAATAATAAAACGGAACGCAAGCGAAATTAAAAAAAAAAACTTTCTTGAATTTTCAATTAGAAAAACTATAACTTAAAAATGGACTGATAATTTTAAAATGGAAATTAGTTTTTTTACTACTTATTGAAGTTACAATAATCACTACGATAATTAATTTTCTTTCACAGGAAACCCTGTCCACTAATCCTTGTTTCAAACCTTTTGTTTGTAAAATCTTCGCTTGTTTCTAAATTCGAGTCGATGATGATGACGACGATGATGTTATTAGTGGTAATGATACCTAATAAATATTTAAATTTTAAAAATATGTCCTTTTACTTACTCTTTTTTTCCATCTAGCCATTTAAAAAATGTTTTAGTTTTTGTGCATTGAATGCACAGAACACTATTTACATTGTCATACTAAATGGATCTCATTTTCTTTCATATTTTCATATTTGCTCATACCTGCAGAAGTCATTGGCTGCTGTATTTCTGCTTCATAAGTTAGAATAACTTTGACACGTTGATCACAATTGATGTCTTTGATACCCAATGTACATGCAGAAGTTGAAGGCACTTTGGGATTATTGTGACTTTCTTCAGTGATTGCTCTTATTGCTTGTCTATTAACAGAGAATCCTGCAACAGGTTATAAACCATAATTAAATTGTAGTATCCCATCGAGATATAAGTACTAACATACGTTAGTACTTATATCTCGATGTAGTATCCCCTAAAATAGAACATTCTTCATAGAAAACTAAACAAGCATTAGAGGATCTGATTTTAATTTGATATTGAACAATAATTACGCCCTGGGGCCCAAGTCTGTAAACTAACCAACTTGTCAATAGTGTGTCGGTTGTGTGTCAGTAGTGTCTCAATAGAATAGTTTTTGACATTTGGTATTCCACAAATTATCTATGGTCATTGACTTGCCACTGTAGTGCCATTGAAACGCCACAGTAAGACTATTGTAATATTGGTAGTCTGGTCCACTATAATGTGTCAATGGCATCGTGATGGCCAAAGATAAGGTAGTCTGTAATTATTTTAAGTGTATTTGACAGTTCTGTCTATCGTGTTTGAATAGTGCTATGCCCATCAAACCGCCATTGTGAAGCCATTGAACAACGACACCTCTTTCCCAATAGTGGTTCATTAAGTAGTAATACGTGTTTAATATACTTACGTGATTTAATATTATACTTTTTGTTTTATGTACTTATATTATATTGTTTACTGTGTGTGTGTGTTTCTTTATGTACTTACTTCAATTTGTTTATTTTTTGTCAATTTAAAATAAAGTACCCGTGTGTGTGTCACGTCAAGTGCTGCAAGTGGACGTAGTTTTTCCGTTTCGGCACAATGAGGCCTTGTGTACCTTCTTTGCGGTGGCGTATTTTAGCATTGGCTAATAGTGCCGACCGCCGACGTTTGCTTTTGCGCCAGCGCCGCAAATCTCACGCACTAAAGAGGCTGCAAGTGAATGCCTTTCGTGATCTTCCCGAGGCGGAGTTCGTCAAAACGTTTCGGCTTGGTAAGGAGCAAGCAAGGGAGTTAATTGGCGAGCTCATTCCCTTTCTCCAGAGACGGCGACGGCAGAATGGAATCTCTGCTGAATTAAAGGTTTGTATGTGAAGGTACCTAACTTGACACTCCGACCCAACTTTTAAAACTGATGTGAATAATTATGTAAATGATAAAATTATATCAGCACAATTATGAATTGTCGAAGTTGTTCCTTAAAATTCATATAAAAAAAATTTAAACATTTCAGATACTTATTGCGCTGAGCTTTTACGCCACAGGATCATACCAAACACTGGTTGGCCAAAGCGCATTGCATAATGTTTCACAGACAACTGTGTCAAGAGCTGTGAAACAAGTCACCGATGCATTGAACCAAATCAATAATAAATATACCTATAGTTTGGTTTGGCCGATGCATTTGACAGTTGTTGGTTTTTTTTTCAGAAAGGCAAAGACTTGTGACAGTCAGACAAATGTCGTGATAAAAATCTTATTTTTTAACAAAAAATGCACGGTTTTAGTGAAATATGATGTTTTTGATAATAAAACGTTTGTATGTTAATAAAAAAACCCATAATATAAAGATTTGATTGATAAAAATAGGATTTCAAAAAGTGGTAGGTTTGGTGTACCTCTATGATCGCATGGTAGATTTCTGTGAGCAACACTGAAAACTATTGTACTGCCACTCTATCGACACACCATCGACACACTACTGAGACACCACTGAAACGCCACTGAAGTTTTTACAGAATACCAAATTTGCAACAGTGGCGAAACAATGTTTGTAGTGTGTCGATAGAGTGTCAATGGCGTGTTGCTTCGTGGCAAGTTACAGAATTGGGCCCCAGAAAACAAGCGCAACCGTGAGACCACATCGGAGACGTGTTTGGCGCTGTTTAAGCGGAATCCAGCGGAGTTTTTGCGTCGTTTTGTGACCGTCGATGAAACCTGGATCCACTGGTACACACCAGAGACCAAGGAGCAATCAAAACAATGGATCCAGACCGGGGAACGTGCTCCAAAGAAGGCGAAAACTGTAAAATCGGCCGGAAAAGTTATGGCCACCGTTTTCTGGGATTCACAAGGTGTGATCTACATCGATTACCTCGAGAAGGGTAAAACAATTACAGGGCTTTACTATGCCGATTTATTGGGCCGATTCGACGCCGAATTAAAGAAAAAACGACCGACCCCATCTGGCGAAGAAAAAAGTGCTGTTTCACCACGACAACGCACCGGTTCACACGTCTGCCGTTGCCATGGCCAAATTGGTCGAATTACGCTACGAATTGCTGCCCCATCCACCGTATTCTCCAGATTTGGCCCCTTGTGACTTCTTTCTGTTTCCTAATCTGAAAAAATCACTCGCCGGGAATAGATATGGATCAATGAGGAGGTCATCGCCGCCACGGAGGCCTATTTTGCAGAGTTTGACAAAAACTATTTTTCGGACGGGTTAAAAAAGTTGGAGCATCGCTGGGCTAAGTGTATCGAACTAAAAGGAGACTATGTTGAAAAATAAATTGCCACTTTTCCAAAATTTTCGTTTACTTTTTGTAGGCTAAGTATTTATTGAATGACCCTCGTAGCTCTCCATTATCTGCCGTGAGGCGAAGGCCGAGGTGAAGGCGTGAGTTTATGTACAGCTTGGCAAAAAAGAGTCTGACGCGGTGACAGTTGGAACTAAAAATCGATGATTGTGGCAACATTGCTTTACTTGAATTACTTGTCAACTGCTAGTACATTCTGTGTCAACAGTGCGTATATCCTAGTCGTTTCTTAGAGATTTCTAAAAATTATCAACTTTCGTTGCATAATTAACTATTTAAAATGAATAAAACTATTCGTAGTAGTGGCAGAGAAGTGATTTACCACGTCTTTTCGCGGTGTTTGGCCGAATCTCAAGCGGGACAAGTTTTGTCCGATATCGAGAATGTTTATCAAAGAATTGCCGACATGACAGGTATTTATGTACCCTAAATAACTCATTGTACCTTCTATAAGTATTTATAAATGTTTTCAATGCGTAGTTTTGTTGATATCCAGATATAAGTAACTTTTAGTCTTATTTATTTATTTATTTCATTTGGGAAAACAAACAGTAGTATACTAATCATAAACAGTGTTGTCTTAAAATTAGAACTTTACAAATATACTACCCACAACATTTACCACAGATTACACATTATATAATAAAAACAAGCTATTAGCAAACGTGAACTGTAGCAGGCTGTGTCTTGTTTACAAAAATTGAAAATTGAGGTTATGTTTTGTAGTTTGACAAGTCTCGTATACCCTAACCTCTACAAATTGATACTTGAAGGTACTGAACATGGAATGAATAATAAAATACTGTTAATTTTTATTTTGTTTTAGGTAAATCAGTCAACACAGTAAGAAAAATTGATGAGGAAGGTGAAAAAAATAATGGTATTTTTTCTACACCAGGAAAACATCGCAAAGGTCGCCCGAAGAAAGATTTAGATGATTTCGATTTATGTGCAATTAGACAAAAGGTTCATTTCTTTTACACTGTGAAAAAGCAGGTACGTTTTATTCTTACACTACTCCAGATTTCATGAATTTAAAAAGCAGATATAAAAAACATACCATGTTTCAGGTGCCTACACTGAGAAATTTACTGCTGGTAGTTAGAGAGAACTTAGGATATGCTGGAAGCCGTGAACATCTCAGAAAGATATTACACTCTCTGGGTTTTTCATATAAGAAATGTAAAACAGACATATCATCTCTAATAGAGAAACCTAACATAGCAGCAAAATGGGAGCAATATTTGAAAATTATTATGGTTAACAGAAACCAGCCTCCAGAACTACACAAAGAAATAATATATTTGGATGAAAGTTATATTCACTCATCATACAAGCTGAAAAAATGTTGGCAATCAGTTGATGTCAGCGGAGTGAAACACAACATATCAAAGGGCAAGAGATATATAATTGTACATGCTGGCAGCGAGAAAGGATTTGTTCCAAATGCCCTTTTGATTTTCAGTGGCACAAACAAAAATGAAGACTATCACTCGGAAATGAATAAAACTAACTTCACAAAATGAGTCACTGAAAAATTAATCCCCAACCTAAGAGAACCTTCCATTATTGTAATGGATAATGCTCCTTACCATTCGGTGGTCTTGAACAAGGCTCCAACTAGCGTTTCAAAAATTGCTGAGATAAAGATATGGTTACTGCAAAATAATATATCTTTTGACAAGTCTCTCCGAAAGCCTCAATCATTAATGCTAGTGAAGCGGCATAAACCAGAGCCCATTTACAAAATTGACCAAATTTTAGGAGATCATGGTCACACTGTGGTACGCCTTCCACCGTATCACTGTGACCTGAAACCTATTGAATTAATATGGGGAATTGCAAGGCATAAAATTGCTTCAGTCAATGTTGGGTCCATTGATATAAAGGTATGTAGCCTAGTTTATACATGCATAATATATTTTAATGTTGCTATGTAAGAACCGTTCATAATGATTATTTCTTTTTTTATAGGTGGCTGCTGAACAAGCATTTTCAAACATTACTGCCGAAGACTGGAAGAATTCATGCAAGCATGTAATGAAAATGGAAAAAGAATATTATGACAGTGGTGTGACTATGTATGAACAGATGGAACGATTGGTAATAAATCTCAGAGATGACAGTAGCAGTAGCAGTGATTTATCAGAATTTGCTAGTGATTCTGAAGTTGCAAGAAGCTCTAGCCAAAATGCGAGCTTTTCTAGAATTGAATATTTAGATGAAAGTGTTTTTGATTCGTCTGATTGAATTTTTTGTATTTTATATATATAAAACTTCAAACAAAACGTGTTCTTTCATTATCCCTGTAACCAAACTATTATTTAATATTTATACTGTGCTATTATCGTCAATTTCTAACAATCCCTCTGTTAAGACTTCCCTCAGGGCCATGATTGTCTGTTTGTGGGTACGTACACCACCGCACCACTTTCGTGCAAGACTTCAGAGCCCACTATTAACATTGTTAATAATGGCCTTCCTGTTTGCGTAGCTTCTGAGGGACTGAACCACCCACTTGGAATTGGGATCATAATTATCCCCAAAAATAACAAGTATGAAAAACTGTTGAGTCGTAGTATTTCGGGTTGCCACAGGTACGATACTGGCGACCTCATTTATTCCACACTCTTTTTTGCCAAGCTGTATGTATGTAGTTATTTAATTTAATTAATTAACATAAAGTAAAAATAAACATACTCACACCGGCAAAATTAGAGGAACACAAAAAAAGGTGCCTTTTTTTAAACACTTGTGGGTATTTCGACAAGTGGTTGTTATTTGAATGATTACCCTTTTTTCATACAAAATTAAGGGCATTTTGGCCAGTTTTCAACCTTCTAACATAAATTATACACCCTTAAGCGTTTATTTACAATTTACGCTTCGAAGTGCTTTTGATAAGAAAGTTGGTTTATGCAGTCAATGGTGGCCCTAGATCAGTTTGTTTGTTTTGTTTGGAGAGGTAACATTGTATTGCATACAGAATGAGTGATTTGCCAGCAACAGAAGTCGCCAGGGCTGTGACAATGATTGAGGAAGGTCACACATACCGTTCAGTCAGTCGAACGTTGGGTGTATCAGTATCCGTGATCCACCGTAATGTGCGACGATACAGACAGACAGGATCTTACGTGCGCAGGCGAGGCCAAGGCAAAAAACGTGCAACCAGTGCCGTAGACGACCGTTTTATAAAGGTGCAAACTTTGAGAAATCGTCGTCAAACGGCTGTTCAGACCCGAAATCTTTTGGAAGAAGTGCGTAACGTACGTGTTAATGAACGAACAGTGAGGAGAAGGTTAAATGAGGTTGGTTTGAAGTCATACGTGCCAGCAAAAGCGCCTAAACTTGAGGTGAGCCATCGAGTAGCAAGATTAGCGTTCGCTCGTCAGCATCAAAATTGGTCCAATGAGTGGAGTCAAGTGTTATTCTCTGACGAAAGCCGTTTTTGTGTAAATTTCATCGACGGAAGGGAGAAGATGTGAAGATATCGAGGAGAACGTTATTGTCAAGCAAATTTTTCGGAAACAACGTCTTACAGTGGAGGGTCTGTTATGGTGTGGGGTGGTATAAGTTTGACGGCGCGCACCGCTCTGGTCATCATCAATGGCGGTTCTCTGACTGCACACAGATATATAACTGAGATCCTAGAGCCCCATGTTATGCCTTTTGCACCATTCATAGGGTCAGATTTTGTGTTTATGCACGATAACGCACGGCCCCACACTGCGCACATAGTGTGTGATTACCTTAATGAGATCGGTATAACCCAGATGGACTGGCCAGCACGATCGCCCGACATGAATCCAATAGAACATGTCTGGGACATGATTGGACGAAGGGTCCGGGCAAGAAATCCAGTCCCTTGAAATGTTGAAGAGCTGAAATTGGCGCTGGTGGCTGCTGAATGGGACACTTTGCCTCAGGAAATGATTGAAGGTGTCATCAGGAGCATGGGTAGACGTATCCAAGGCCTTATAAGGGCATGAGGAGGCAACACGCGCTATTAATTCTTTTTATTTTACTTTTTTCTTTTAATTTTGCTCTGTCTTTAAGCATTACAATACATCAACATTTTTCACTTAAGACCACTTTTATTGTTTCTTTTTGAATAAATCCTAATAAACCCTAATTTTTCTTTTTTTTTTGTCTTACATAAAATAAACAAACAAAGCCAAATGAAGCGAAAACAATAATTAAAAGACATTAAATCTCAAAAACCAATGTATTTTTTTTGTGTTCCTCTAATTTTGCCGGTGTGTGTATTTACTATGCATATTGTAATAAAAATTCTAGTAATATTGCAAGTTCCAGATATACTATTAAAAGATGTTAATGTGGGACTCTGCTAACAATAGCATTTGAGCAACCTTTCTAGTTTGTGGATAAAATAACCAAAACTAATTAGAAACTGACCCGGCACATAAAGAGTTGGAACAGCATTAGCACTAAGCCGCTTACTGTGAGTGTGATATATTTCTTCAAAGTGGCGGTCACACACTCTACGACTCTTCATTATTTTTTGGTTGTGTAGTTGCAAAATGTCTCCTCCAATTGTATACAACCAAGTTCTGAATCGATCTGCATCATTATCAGGGTTAGGGAACATATGAAGAGCCACCTTATCAGAACCTAAAAGAGAGATCAAAATATTATTTTATAGAATGTTTTGAATTATTGTTTGGTCAGTGGGTCGTCTTAGGGCCGGATACGCATTTCTAATGAAATATTATAATTATCACAACAATTTGCTTTGCAACAAGCTTTTAATAGTTTGTACATTTCTCATCCCGCTGTCGTACCCTTTATCTGTTCTGTGGTCAGACTAAAAACGCATATCTGTCAGTCACACTAGAACAGTTCGATCGACTCACATTTTGATGGAATATACTTGGAATAAACATTAGATTATTACTATAGAATGAAATATAAGAGTAATACTTATGGAGGATGCGCTGTGGAAATTCAAATTTTCTTGTGTGTTATGCAATTTGCAGGTCCATGTCAGGTTGTATCTTGATCAAAATATGATACGCGGCATTAAAACATTTAGATTTACATAATTTTAACCATGAAAATCATCAATAAATCTCTCTAAGTTAGATTTCGTGCTGATTCGCCGAACGAACGAAATCTAACTTAGAGTGATGTATCGATGATTTTTATGGTTAAAATGATGTAAATATATATGTTTTATTGCCGCGTATCATATTTTGATCAATGTACAACCTGACACGGACCTGCGAATTGCAAAAAACCCAAAAAAATAATTATTTCGCAGGCTACCACAACGCATCCCGTTAAAAGGTACTTACGTGACTTTCCACAGCCAGGAACACAACAGATGTGAGCCATCATAAAACAATTACGTATCGCAAGTTATGTAAATCAAGAGTCTAGTAAACAATGCCAAAATCATACAGAAATTACTGAATCGTCGTACCCATTAAACCATAGATAATACACTATATAAAGTAATAAACATTAAACAATGCCACAATCCTATATACAAATGTACTGTGTGGCCACAATCTTACAAAATACTTGAGTCGTCGGAGTCCAAGAATAAAAGCCAAAACGAAAATACAACGGGAAAACAAGCAAAATCACAACAAAAATATTTGAGTTTTGACAAGAAAGTGTTTGACTTTGACAACTTTAATTAAGCACAGAGCACAATATAATATTGGTAGGTAGTAGAATACATTAGGGAATTGGCATCTTGGCAATCATTGAAAGCTCAAGTAATATTACTCCATAGAAGTATAGAAAAAATAAATAATAAATAAAAAACCGAAAATTAAAAAAGTTAAATTTTCAAACAAAATAAATATCAAAATAAATTCACTTAAAGTAAACACTCTGTTTAGACAACGTACCTTGACCCCAGGAGCGAAGAGTGGCAACGGTGCACGCGGGCGGCATGGCGGCTTTTTTGTCGGCGCCGGCACTTTGATTTGTTTGACAATGTGCGACGAAAATAAAATCCACTAAGTTCATTTGTACCGCCACGTGTTTATTTCGCGATAACTGAACTGAACTAAATACTATCGAAATGTTCTAAGACTCGGTGTTCAAAAGAGGATGGAACGTGACGCGGAGCAACTCCTTCATGTGCTGATTTTCCCTGATCCTTTGGACAGCTCCCAGGATTGTCCGGACACTAGTAGGGCAGACGCGAGTTGCGTGAAAAATGCTGTTGTCTTGGCATTTTGTTAAAAAGACACACGCGAACACAAAAGTCAAGTGTCAATTTCACCTTAAAAAATGTATACAAAAAACTTAAAAACACAATTTACACACATACAGAGTCAAATAACTAATAAACTAATAAGTGTCCATTCCACTGATAAAAAATTAAACTAACTAAGCACTAAATTTACTGGTATTTGCTAATCACGTTTTGAAGCAATGCGCGCAAGTAGACGAAATCTCTGCGAAACACACACTATCCCGGAAGACTATCGGTGAACTGACAAAGCGGAACGCAACTTCCAAGATGGCGAAAAAATATTATAATGTAGGGCACATGGTGCAATTATCGTAATTAACGCTTATCGATAACTTTTTACACATAATTACTTTCTACCGAAACAAGGCATTAGAAAACAAGTATCTTTGTGTAATTTAAATATTTATTTTTAACAATTAAAAATATTAATTGGACATTAAAAATACGATTGAACAGTTTACGAAACTACCGTTAAGTTGGTGACTTCCTGAGTAATCCTGAGTATCAATCGGGTCTGTCGATCCACCGGGAGCCGGTCGGTAACTAACTATGTAACATGCGAAAACAATTCATAAATTGTTGTTGTTTACTTTATGCATTTTATCTCTAAATCTACTTAATAATATTTAATAAGAACACACTTAAACAAAAATGCTGTTTAGCTTTAAATACTCAGGGCATAGTGGTTTTTAGAATTATGACAATAATTCTTAAAACACCATAGCACCACCTAAGTATTTAAAGCTAAACAGCTTTTATGATTATCTATCTTTATTCCTTTTAACAGAAGCTAATAGTCGATAACAGGTGTGCTTCCCTACGTGGCGCGAGCGCACCCCGCACCCGCGCGCCCCCCGCAATATTATTTCGCTGAATCGCCTTTGAAGAAAGCCGCGTGGCTTGTGCCGCTCTGTGTAAAGAAGCCGCCAAAAGACACCGCTGCCGATGTACACCCGCAGGAAATGTTGGCGCGTCCCAGTGATGGATTATGTTTGTGAAAACAAAACAAAGTTTCGACCATGGCAGGCCAAGGAAGTTGTTCAATAGGAAATTCCAAGTACTAGTATACCGAAAAAAAAACCAACATTAACATTATTAACATTAAATTTCATAGTCAGTCTGTACTGGTCTTGTGTCTGTGAGAGGTAGTGGGCCGTACCGTCACAGTATTAATCGAATGTGGGTGTCGTCGGGCGGCGCGGTCCGCGGCTGCGTCTCCCGTACACGCTTAGTTTTGCGCACGCACTCAAACGTTGAATTATTTTTTTTTACATTAAATTCCAGCCTGTCGTGCAGGTGTACCGATTTTACATTTCGGCAAATAAGTAGAATAGGTACGTAACAGCGTCGTGATAGTTTGCACTGAGTGGCAACGTCACATTTTAAAGGGTTCATTGAATCATTGACCTAGTGATACAATTCTACAGAGTGTTTAAATTTGTTCAAAATGAAAACTCTACTTTTTGACCTAATTACTGGACCGATTTCGTTCATTTTTTGTATATCGTCAGAAAAGGCGATACCAAGTGTGTCCTAGAAATTATTGCATATAAGCGGTCCCCATACTGTATAATAGGTCTTTACCTATGAAATTGCCGTTTTGTATGAAAAAATTTAAACGAATTTTTTTCATGCATTTTTTATTTGTATTAATCGAAGTAATCACCCATGCAATCAATGCATCTTTGCCAACGCAGTGGCAGTTTATTGATGCCCTTCTTAAAGAAATCATCTGGACGGGAGGCAACAAATTCTTCAAAGGCATTTTGTACCGCCTCTCGGGTATTGAATTTTTTTCCCGCCAAGAAGTTATCCAAATTCTGGAAAAAGTAGTAGTCTGTAGGCGCAAGGTCTGGTGAGTAGGGCGGATGACGGAGAGCTTCCAACCCCAGTTTTTGCAACTTGGAGACCGTCTGCTGTGCAGTATGAGGTCGCGCGTTGTCGTGCAGGAGCAGCGGAGACGAGCGATTGACCAATGCTGGTTGGAGATGTGCCAGCTTCTCCATCATTGTGTTCAGTTCTTCACAGTACACATCTGAAGTAATGCTCACCCCGTTTGGTAAGAAGCTGTGATGAATCACACCGGCGCTAGACCACCAAACAGTGACCATCACTTTTCTAGGGGTAAGTTTTCGTTTAGGGCATTGTTTAGGTGCTGAATCAGGATCCAACCAACTTGCTGAGCGCTTGCGGTTATCAAACAGAATCCATTTTTCATCGCAGGTAGCAATGCGGTTCAAAATTCCTTCATTTGTGTGTCTGTTGAGCAGTGCAAGGCACGTCTCGACGCGTACTTCGCGCTGGCGATCATTGAGTTCGTGGGGCACCTATTTGTCAAGCTTTTTTACCTTGCCAATTTGACGCAAATGGACCAATATTGTTTTGACGCTAACGTCGAAAGCTGCTGCTAATTCAGCCGTAGATTGTGTATCATCAGCTTCCACAATCGCCTTTAATTCGTCATTGTCGACCAAAGTCTTCGGACGACCGCGAGGTTCATTTTTCAAGTCGAAATTTCCAGAACGGAAGCGAGCAAACCAATAACAAGTGGTGCGTTGGTTTGTAGTGTTAGCTCCGTAAACGTCGTTGATGTTGCGTGCCGCTTGTGCCGCGTTGCTGCCACGACGGTACTCATATTCCATAATTACTCGAATTTTTAACGTATCCATGATGACGAAAAAGATTGAAATGCGATGAAAATGTAACACTAATCAATAAACAAATGACTACTTTTGGAAAAAAAAATCCATGTTTTTAAAATAAAATTAATTTGAAATTAGAATTCTTAGCCAAACAAAAATTATTTTGATTTGAAATGGCCAGTACTGCAGAACGGCAATTTCATAGGTAAAGACCTAATAATAGGTCTTTACCTATGAAATTGCCGTTTTGTATGAAAAAATTTAAACGAATTTTTTTCATGCATTTTTTATTTGTATTAATCGAAGTAATCACCCATGCACTCAATGCATCTTTGCCAACGCAGTGGCAGTTTATTGATGCCCTTCTTAAAGAAATCAGCTGGACGGGAGGCAACAAATTCTTCAAAGGCATTTTGTACTGCCTCTCGGGTATTGAATTTTTTTCCCGCCAAGAAGTTATCCAAATTCTGGAAAAAGTAGTAGTCTGTAGGCGCAAGGTCTGGTGAGTAGGACGGATTGACGGAGAGCTTCCAACCCCAGTTCTTGCAACTTGGTGACCGTCTGCTGTGCAGTATGAGGTCGCGCGTTGTCGTGCAGGAGCAGCGGAGACGAGCGAATGACCAATGCTGATTGGAGATGTGCCAGCTTCTCCATCATTGTGTTCAGTTCTTCACAGTACACATCTGAAGTAATGCTCACCCCGTTTGGTAAGAAGCTGTGATGAATCACACCGGCGCTAGACCACCAAACAGTGACCATCACTTTTCTAGGGGTAAGTTTTCGTTTAGGGCATTGTTTAGGTGCTGAACCAGGATCCAACCAACTTGCTGAGCGCTTGCGGTTATCAAACAGAATCCATTTTTCATCGCAGGTAACAATGCGGTTCAAAATTCCTTCATTTGTGTGACTGTTGAGCAGTGCAAGGCACGTCTCGACGCGTACGTCGCGCTGGCGATCATTGAGTTCGTGGGGCACCCATTTGTCAAGCTTTTTTACCTTGCCAATTTGACGCAAATGGAACAATATTGTTTTGACGCTAACGTCGAAAGCTGCTGCTAATTCAGCCGTAGATTGTGTATCATCAGCTTCCACAATCGCCTTTAATTCGTCATTGTCGACCAAAGTCTTCGGACGACCGGGAGGTTCATTTTTCAGGTCGAAATTTCCAGAACGGAAGCGAGCAAACCAATAACAAGTGGTGCGTTGGTTTGTAGTGTTAGCTCCGTAAACGTCGTTGATGTTGCGTGCCGCTTGTGCCGCGTTGCTGCCACGACGGTACTCATATTCCATAATTACTCGAATTTTTAACGTATCCATGATGACGAAAAAGATTGAAATGCGATGAAAATGTAACACTAATCAATAAACAAATGACTACTTTTGGAAAAAAAAATCCAAGTTTTTAAAATAAAATTAATTTGAAATTAGAATTCTTGGCCAAACAAAAATTATTTTGATTTGAAATGGCCAGTACTGCAGAACGGCAATTTCATAGGTAAAGACCTAATATTAGGTCTTTACCTAATATTTTAAGGACGTATGTCGTTTGTTGATGTTTCGCAGGCTATTTTTATATCCGAGTCGGGCATTGTGATTAATTTAAATTGGAGTTTATCATGTTTGCGTAGATTTTGTAATTCCGAATCGCTTTTTTGTAGTTCAGCTAACTTTTGGTAATCGAATAATGATGGCACGATAATCTCATCGATTCGGGATAATGCGTCAGCGACTGTATTTTTGTCACCTTCTATGTACTTGATGTTATTACAAAATTGAGAAATAAAGTCTAACTGTCTTATTCGTCTAGGTGAGTCTGAAGGCGACACCTTTTTTGATAGGGCGAATGTTAATGGCTTGTGATCTGTTAGGATTGTCAGCTGTCTGCCTTCTACCAAATGGCGGAAGTGTTTTATTGCCATGTATATTGCTAAAAGCTCTCTATCATAAGTACTGCAGTGCTATTCTGTACAAATCTCACCGTGAAAACCTAGGTGAAGTGAGTTGTCATTCTGCCTGATGCTAGGGATTGACACTATATTATAGCTCACTCCACGCTCACTTCACCCAAGTTTTCACGGTGAGATTTGTACAGAATAGCACTGCTGCCGGTCGATTCTGTAAAAATCTCACCGTGAAAACTTAGGTGAAGTGAGTTTGTTTTTGCTAGGAATTGACACTATTGACAGCTCACTCCACGCTCACTTCACCTAAGTATTCACGGTGAGATGGTTATACAGAATCGCACTGCTGTATCTTGTTTGGGTGTCAGTGAGTTTCTTTGAGTAAAATCCTAGAGGTTGCAATTTATCGCTAACTCTCTGATTTAAAACTGCACCTACGCAAGTACCGGAAGCGTCGGTCATCAACACTAGTGGTACAGTTGCGTCTGGGTGTGATAACATGACTGAATTATTGATCATTATTTGTTTACATCGACTGAATGCTTCTAATGCACTTTCGGTCCACGTAATTTCAGTTTTGTCGCGTTTTTTGGAATTATGTAAATACGCGTTTAGTGGTGCTTGAATTTCTGCAGCTTTCGGAATGTTTAGTCTGTAGAAATTCATCATTCCGAGGAAACGTCGGAGTTCCTCAATTGTTTTGGGTTGTGGATAGTCATTTATAAGTTGCATTTTCTCCGCGCTCGGTTTTAGGCCCTTTGAATTGATGTGATAACCTAGGAAGTTTAATTCAGACTTGCCGAATTCGCATTTGTCTGTGTTGATCGTTAAACCGTAATTATTTAAACGTTCCAAAACTATTTCCAAATGTTTTACATGCATTTCTTTTGATTCTGACGCTATAATTATGTCATCTAAATATGGAAATGCAAAATCTAGACCTTTTAATGTATTGTTTACAAATCTTTGAAAATCTTGCGCTGCGTTGCGTAACCCAAAATTCATTCTTGTAAATTCGAATAGACCGAATGGAGTTATGACTGCAGTTTTGGGGATGTCTTCGGAAGCCATTGGTATATTATGGTATGCTTTCCGAACGTCAATTTTTGAAAATATAGCTTTTCCTTTGAGTACGTATGTGAAATCAAGTAGTCTTGGTAATGGGTAACGATCGGGAGTAGTTTGTGCGTTAAGTCTACGATAGTCTCCGCATGGTCTTATTTCACCGTTTTTTTTATTAACGCATACAAGTGGGTTAGCCCAAGGACTATTCGAAGGTCTACAAATACCTAATTGCATCATCCTCTCGAATTCTGCTTTGGCTACTTTGTATTTCTCCGGATTAAGTGGTCGTACTTTTTCATGAACCGGGGGTCCAGTAGAGTAAATATGGTGTTCTACATCATGTTTAGGATTTGTTTTAAAATTTTCCAGTTTGGTGATGTCGGGAAATTTTTGTAATATGAGATGGTATTCGTCGTTTATGTCGATTGATCGAATACTTGATTCGTCGCTATTTATAATGTTTGTGGCACGCGACATTAAAGTGAGTTTGTCTATTAGTTTCCTACCATGTAAATCTACTATTAGTTTGTTAGCAGCAAGGAAGTCAGCCCCTATAATTGAACGTTGGACATCGGCTAGTATGAACTTCCATTGGAATGGTCGACGTAAACCTAAGTTAACCGTAATGGTTTTTTCACCGTACGTTTTAATTTTTGAACCATTGGCTGAATATAATATGTAATCTGACGTGGATACGTTTTGCCTTTTACCGGCTAAAACTGACACATCAGCACCAGTATCGATAAGAAATCGTGCACCAGTTATAATATCTGTAACACATAAACGATAGGAATTGCTGACACCGGCGACATTGTGTATTTGACCCGGTGTCTGGATTAGTTTCCCGAGTTCTTTTTATTGCAGTTCATTGTGTCGCCGCATTTACGCGCATCGGTACCGTAAATGAAATGGTAAAAACACAGATAATCCGCATCACCTGGTTTTTCTTTTTGACTTAGGTATTTTTCTCTATTTTTTTGGGTGTTTTCGCGACTTTTAGAGCGTGCCCGGGATGTACCAGGGTCATAACGATCTCGGCTTCGCGACCTACGGTTGTGATGATTATTGGAACCGTTTAGTCTACTACGTAATTCTGAAATTTCTAGTTTCATTTGTTTTAGTTCGCTAACAATGATTTCGGGGATTGTTTGGTCTGCACTCGGAGTTGTTTTAGTGATCGGAGATATTTCAGACGGCCTAGTATTTTCCAGGATTTTGTCTGCAATTTTAGCTAAACTGTCGAGTTTTACCTCGCCAGTGTCGCATGCGGTAATGACGGCCCTAATTGAGTGTGGGACAATAATTTTAGAGTCTCGTCAGTCTGATACTTTATTTTTACCTAAATCTCGCATACGCCGTAATAATTGAGACGGTTTCTGGTCTCCGAGTTCGATTTCGTTTAAGAGTTGGTTCATTTGTTTTGATTCCGACTCTTCATAAACCGAAATTAACCTATTTTTAAGGGTATCGAATTTATTATTTTCAGGCATGTTTTCAAGAATGTCACTTATATCAGGTAACTCGTCAGGTTTTAGCCTAGCTATTAGAAGTTGACTTTTGTGCAGGTCACTTGCCTTTTGGGGATCCACGATGGCGTTGAATTGGTGAAACCAGAGCCTTGGCCGGTCTCGCCAAAAATCCGGTATCCTCGATGTGATGGAAACTGCCGTCATTTGTTGTGGTTGTGGCTGATCCAGGGTTGCTGTGACTGCAGGCTGTTGCAGAGCTGCAGACTAGTGACGCGGGTCGTTCATTTTCACGCGCGATAATTTCAGTCTCTCGGTTGCGATAACTTGAAACTCGATACGCGCGCGGACACGTACGGGTGTCACCACTTTGCCAATGAGGTTGTTGGTGTGTGTGTGTGTGTTCAGAAGGTTTGGCAAATAAAAGAGCGTGTTCTCAGTTGGAGCTTTACTGAACGACTGGATGTATACAAAGGTTGGGACTTAGAATAATCTTATGAGCTACGTCATACATAGGTATTGCCTAAGACTAAAGATGTTTAATATGCCTACGCGCTACAACATGTCTAAGACTACTTGGCAAATAATTAATAAGAGTAAATACAATGCCCCAAAAAACTCAATTTCTTGCATTTAATTTGAAAGTAAAGACATCACACACCCAAAGGACATTGCCATCACATTTAATAATTATTTTATAGATAAAATACATCCAACAAATAATGCGGGAACAAACTCAACGTCACTAATTCTTGGCAGAGCACAGTCCATGTTTATGGCTCCGTTTACGCCCTATGACATACTGAATATTATAATGAAGCTAAAAAATACGAACAGCGTTGGCTACGATGGCATTGCCACAAACATATTGAAAGCAGTTGCATTTGAAATATGTACTCATATGTGTTTCATTATTAATCTTTGCATAAGTACTTACAGGAATATTTCCTGATGCATTAAAGAAGTCTATAGTGAAACCGCTATAGAAAAAGGATAATCGTGAATTAATGATAAATTATAGACCGATCGCGTTTATACCAGTTCTGTCTAAGGTGTTCGAAAAATATATATATGTATGGTGAAATGAATACCTACCTACTTAGAAAAATATCATATACTTGTATTTAGTGACGAACAAAAGGGATATCGTAAAAATAAAAGCATAAATTTGGCTATTTATGAGTTTTTACATAATGTCATGATAAATGTAGATAAGAGAATACCAGTCTGTGCCATATTCTGCGACATGACAAAGGCTTTTGACTGCGTCCATTATAATTCTCTGGCAGAGAAACTTGAAGCCTATGGTGTTAGGGGCAACGTTTTAGACTTAATTAAATCATATCTTCATAACCGTAAACAAGTTACAGAAATCAGTGCAATAAATCAAAAAAGTATACGTGAAGAAACTTCAAGATCAGAGGAACGCGAAGTTATGTACGGTACTCCGTACATAACTTACCCAATACACTGCCTTGAGGTACTCCTCAAGGCAGTGTATTGGGGCCTCCGTTGTTCACCCTGTATATAAATGACTTGCTTATAGTAACTGACCAACCTATGGCACTTTTTGCTGACGATTGCACTGTGACAATAGCTTGTAATGACATAAACACATATGAACATGACATTAATAATTCACTAACATCTATTATAAATTGGCTAAATGATAATAATTTAATCATTAATTTAAAAAAGACTAACGTAATGCACTTCACACAACGTACACAAACAATCAACAAGCTTAATATTCAATTTGATAATATAAATATAAATGAAGCCGACACAACAAAATTTCTGGTACTAATAATAGATTCTAGATTGAATTGGAAACCTCAAATAGAGGCACTTAGTAAAAAATTAAGTAGTGCAGCCTACGCTCTGAAACAGCTTGCTGGGGTTCTCAACACTGATGCGCTAATTACTGCTTACTTTGGTTTAGCCGAATCAATTCTAAGATATGGAGTCATCTTTTGGGGGAATAGCACGGACAATGAAATAGCGTTTCGGGCACAAAAAAGGTGCATTAGATCGATGTTTGGGCTGCAAACGACGGACAGCTATAAACCTTATTTTATAGAACGTAAGATATTGACATTGCCCTCATTGTATATCCTAGAAACAGTAATGTTCATTAAGTCGAATACTCATTTATTTCAGCTTTTGTCTGATGCTGTCCCTAGGAATAGACGCGATAATTTCAAACTGTCTGTTCACGCCGCTAAAACCGCTCTTATGCGTAAGAGCACCTTTTGCATGGGTCCGACTATCTTTAATAAATTGCCCAAATCGTGGAGAACACTGAATTTATCTGCTCTTAAAAGTAAATTGAAGAGTTTACTAACTGAAAGAGCATATTACAGTACCTATAGCAGAGTTTATGAAAGAGGACAATTTTCTTCGTCTTTGAGATGGCGATGTTGTACTTTATTGACATGTTATTGTAATGTATTGTATTTATGTGGAATAATTGTAATTTGAATTGAAATTTTAATGACAGTAATTTATATTTATATTGACTAATTTATTTAATGACTACTCTGACATTTAATTTTATCTAAAAAATGTGCTTGATGAATTGTAATGATACCTAATCTTTAATGAATAATGATGATTTGATAAGGGTCTACATAATTTCTATAATGTAATTTTGATGAATATTATCACGGTTTATGCACCATTTCTTCCTACCAATTTGTACGCTACGATATGCGGCTGAACATGTTAGAACTATTTCTTTATCTGTTATTATCCTGCATGCAATGTACACCATGTTTAAACAAATAAAATTTTACTTACTTAGTTACTTTGTGGTTAAAATAACGTAAATACATATTTGTTATAGCCGCGTATCATATTTTTATCAACATACAACCTGACTCTGACCTGCTAATTGCAAAAAACCTAAGAAAATTTGAATTTCGCGGCTACTACTGCGGAAGTTTTGGTACCAATGTTGCCATTGGTGGATTCACAGTGGTCACCCGCAAAATTCAAATTTACTTACTTTTTTTGCGATTTTCAGGTCTTTTATATCTAGCAAATTAACTTAGTTATGTAAATACATATTATTTGTTATTGTCTCTAATCATGTTTTGATCAAGAGCAACCTTACACTAACCTAAAAGTTGCAAAAAACAGAAGAAAATTTGAATTTCGCGGGCTACCAACCATATGGTTTTTAACCTGTATTTTAAACTCTTTTTAATAACTAGCTCTTGATGGCATACTCATTATTTATAACATATTTATTAAAGAATATTGCACTTCATTTTTGTATGAAATCAAGTTGTCTTGAATCGTAAGAAATGTCCTTGATAGCTGTTTCCGGTCATGCGTAGTTACCGCGCAGCAACTTCCTCCCCCTCCGCCCTTCACCGCGAAGTTATCACTCGTTGAATTAGCAAAAATTAGTGAAATGGCTGCAAGAATTATCAGGAAAATTGTAAGTTTGTAAAAGTGTTACATAATAACTAACGTAGAGTCCTTTTGCATGGACCTTCATAACTTATAGCTTTAATGATTTACTGTGTTATAATTCTCTTTATCCAAAAATAGACGTACTATTATAGTTATGTCGAGGAATTACATAAAAGTGCTTTTGGAACCTTTTCGTGAGAGTAAAGTATTGGGATCACTGCTGAAATGGTTGGAGCCGGGTGCGAGCAATGGTTCTGGGGTGAATAAGGGAGGGAAAGATGAGGTTACATATATTTTTTTTGTGATTAATTGGTGGTGTATTTGAGGTTATGTGACTGGTATTCTCTGGTGCTGTGTAGGTGCCTGCGAGCCGGAGCGGCGCCGCGCAGTACAGCTCGGGCGTGCGCAAGGTGACGCTTATCCCCGGCCACGGCATCGGGCCTGAGATCACGGTCGCTGTGCAGAAGATCTTCGAGGCCGCGAAAGTCCCCATCGAGTGGGATGAGGTCGACGTCACAGCTGTTCGGGTAAGCCCCCTATTTGTTTAAGAATCTAACTAGATTAAACTGCATGGGCATGTTGCTTGTCTGTTTTAAATATGACATTCTGCAAGAAAGACATTCTCAAAAAAATATAAACAATGTTTTATAATTTATAACTTGGTAAATAACATTGTAAACAATGTGTTCTTTTGTCAGAAACATTAGCAGGTAATAGATAAATAATAACAAATTTTTAAAAATGAGTGCAATATTCTTTGGGTTGTGTTCTAAAAATAATTTCTTTTTTTTTTTATGAATGCTACACATTTCTTTTTAAATTCTGAAGTTATGCACTTATTTAAATGCCAACTTATGCATTAAATGTTTAAGTTTGTGATAAATGACAGCCAGGTTTTATCCCATTAATCATTATTCTATTGTATAAGCAATGCACTCTATGTAGGTATGTAGTGTCCTATTTTCAGTATTGGAAGTTGACAAATGCAACTAACACTTGAATGAAACAATTAGGCTCATATTTGACACTAATATAGTGTAGGTTTTAGGTTACATAAGCTCATCAAAATATCCTTGTAGAGCTAGATATTTTCCGTTTATAGCAGTAGTAAAATGAACCACAGTGTAATGAGACCAGTGTGTGATAAAAATTATAAATTCCTCAGATTATTTTTCAAGTCCACAACCTATGTAATATGCCTGTAATAAGATTGCAATGCCGAGCTCGTGGCTAAGTAATAACAGCCGCACGGGTCGATCCATCAGGTTAAGCTATGCTTGCCGGGGTTGGTCCGTGGATGGGTGACCATCTTTACATACCGAGACTCCTCCGTGCCTCGGAAAGCACGTTAAGCCATTGGTCCTGGCTGTCATTCGTGGATCTTTGACAGTCGTTACGGGTCATCAGAAGCCCGAAAGTCTGACAATCAGTCTTACCAAGGGGTATCGTATTACCCAGTTAATGGGTTGTGGAGGTCAGATAGGCAGTCGCACCATGTAAAATAATGGTATTCAGCTGCATCCGGTTAGACTGGAAGCCGACCCCAACATAGTTGGGAAAAGGCTAGGTGGATTGATTGAAGATTGCAATGCCTAAGCAATTTAAGCTGTAAAATTCAAGTAATGATTCTGTTAACCCTAAACCTGAGCATATTATTTTTGTAACTAACTAAACAATTATATTCTAGGGCCCAGACGGCAAGATGGGCATCCCACAGAAGGCCATTGACTCAGTTAATGCTAACAAGATTGGTCTTAAGGGTCCCCTGATGACCCCGATCGGAAAGGGCTACAGGTCCCTTAACTTAGCTCTGCGTAAGGAGTTCGACTTGTACGCTAACGTCAGGCCTTGCAAGAGTTTGGAAGGGTATGTATTTCTTTATTTTATCTAAGATTTTATTATAAAATGTCAAGCAAAAGAAAAAGAAAAATATATCTTTGTTATTTTATTAAATGACTTGGACAGGATAATTTGTGAGAAAACTGCAAATGAGATTCCATTTCTTGGTTTGTGCAATGCCTATATTGGTTTTTTGTAAAACCCTATATTAATTTAAAGGATAAGTAAGGTTTACAAGGGAAAACTTGAAACTATTTAAATAAAGGTAATATTCTTGTTTTGCTGTTAAGAAACCAAACATACATTCAAGAACCATACACATAATGTAAATTAAATAAACATCATTCCTCAGTTGATAACATTGAGAATAGAAGTTAATTTAAATTAAGTACATAATTTAAGAACAAAGCAAATTGTTTTTGTTTTGCATTTTATCTGTTAATTCAAGTTTCCGGGATCACAGTATCTGAATGTGCAGTAAACCAAAATATAAGTAATTGCCGACGTGTGTTAAACCTGACACTTTGTAGGTCAATGATAATCACCTCTGATAACGAGTCTAGACTGTGTTTCAAGGTCTTGATAGAGGGAATCGGTTTACATGCAAAACATGTCCCTATGCAATTAATATTTATATTTTACTAGCTGATCGTGGCCGGCGTCGCCCCGGTGAATTTCATGTCTCATCTCCACTGGTTTAGATTGTATGTTGTCTGTTTTCATACAAAATACCATGTCAATTTCCGACTTTTCCGGTGAATTTTCCAAACAAGAACCTTGTTGTGACAATTACAAAATTAAATACAATATAAAAAAAAATATCCAAACAGCTGCAATCATTCTGAAGTGATGCGCTTTACATACATTCGGCAATTGATTTTTATTTATGTAGAGGTAAATTTGCAAAGCTATAGTAATTTTAAGTTAGAACATGAGGGAACATTTGAACAGGCATCTTCTGGACACGCTAGTTCACTTTCACATCATCCATCGCTTTCTATCAGGCGAGATCGAGGTCAAGAACAGGCCTATTTAACAATCTATACATCTGTACAAATAAATAAAATTGAAGTGACCATAATATCAAAAAACAGTTTTTTTACTAAATGTGTATAAAAGTTTATACGGTACTCATAACAAAAAAAACAGTTTTAAAAATTTTTGTCTGTTTGTTTGTTCCGGCTAATCTCTGAAACGGCTGGACCGATTTTGACGGGAGTTTCACGGGCAGGTAGCTGGTCAATCTGCCTAGCCTTTCCCAATTATGTTGGGGTCGGCTTCCTGTCAAACCGGATGCAGCTGAATACCAGTATTTTACATGGAGCGACTGCCTATCTGACCTCCACAACCTAGTACTGGATAATAATAGGGGTTAAAGTATGAAATTGCCGTTTATTGTATTAGGAACTTCGAATTGACATAGAACCTTCATGGTTTGAGATTTTTGAGTGAAACTTTTTTCACATGGTACCTATGAAATTCTAAAAATGTGCAACATTCGATTATCGACTTTCAGTTGTTTCTTTTATTCTGCTTAGACAAGAAAGATGGATACTTCGAAATTTCGAGTTATTTTTGAATACGAGTTCCGACGCGGAACTAACGCGGCAGAAAGAGCTCGCAATATCAATGTTGCGTTTGGAGAGGGGACTGCTAATGAACGCACCGTGCGATTTTGGTTTAAACGCTTTCTTGATGGAAACTTTGATTTGAAGAAACGAACCACGTGGAAGATCGCCCACACAGGTGAATAACAATGACTTGAAAGAGATGGTGGAAGCCGATCCGAGCCACTACCCAGGAATTAGCGGCATGGTTTAACGTTACCTTACCAACAATATTGACTCATTTACGTGAAATCAATAAAATAAAAAAATATGAGAAATGGGTGCCTCATGATTTGACTGATCTGCAGAAAGCAACGCGTGTTGAAACCTGTGTTGCCTTGTTGAATAGATACAGAAATGATGGAATATTGGATCGAATTGTGACATGTGATCAAAAGTGGATTCTTTACGATAACCGTAAGCGAAAAATGCAATGGCTGACCCCAGGTCAAACGCCGCAACAGTGTCCTAAAGCAAAGCTTACCAATAAAAAGGTAATGGTAACTGTTTGGTGGTCTCAGCATGGTGTTATTCACTATAGCTTTCTCCGATCTGGTCAAGCAATAACGGCAGATGTCTACTGTGCCGAACTCCGAACAATGATAGCAAAACTAGCAGTGAAACAGCCCCGACTCATGAATCGAACTTCACCATTATTG
Source organism: Cosmia pyralina (assembly GCA_946251885.1). NCBI lineage: Eukaryota > Metazoa > Arthropoda > Insecta > Lepidoptera > Noctuidae > Cosmia > Cosmia pyralina. The sequence continues at coordinate 2,130,887 of OX276358.1, read as the reverse complement.
CTCCATGATAACGCGAGACCTCATACAGCACGAGAAACCGTTTTAACTCTACAGGAACTGCAATTAGAAACCATTCGTCACCCTCCATATTCGCCAGACCTTGCTCCAACGGACTACTATTTTTTTCGTAATTTGGACAATTTTCTACGTGATAAAAAGTTTTCTTCTCAGGAGGCAGTACAAAATGCTTTCACACAGTTTGTCGAATCTAGATCACGAGAGTTCTATCGCAAAGGCTTATATGACCTTCCTATTAGATGGCAGCAATGTATAGATAATAATGGTAATTATTTTGATTAAATAAATACTCATTTCAGACCCACGGTACCCCTGGCCATACCCCCGGTGGTACCGTGGGTTTTTAAAAGTTAAACGGTACCATCGACTACTAGTGTTGTGATGCAACAGCCATGGCTGATAAAACACGGTGTTAACAGTAAATAGGCAATTACTATAATATGTTTATTATTCTAAAATAACTAAAAAGACATTTTGTATAACAAATCATAGCTTTTTTGAAGCTTTTCACTAAACCAACATGTCACACACTACAAAAAAAATGTATAGGTACTACGTAATTAACGCAATTTCTCTAGTCCGTAGCCTACAGATATGACTTTATGTACAATTTGGAGCTGTATGCTCATTATGTAATCATCGTTGACGATTTGATCTTTGCGTCTTTTTTTTGGAATCATCTCCAAAGTGTGAACTTGCTCTAGTACGTGAAGCAATCGCATCAACGTAACCGTGTTTTTATTAATCAGTTTGTTTATTTTTGAGTGGAAGGCTTCTAAAATGTTTGTTGTTCGGTGGCGTTCACCAAACACACTAATTATTTTCGGACTATGGACCTTGAACCAAAACGATTCAAGATATTTTATAAATGCTTCTGGTATGTTATCGGCTTCAGCTTTTATGTAGTCCATACCCTGTTGAATATTGTCTTCAGGAAGAAGCGGCAAGGCACTTGCCAATGCAACGATTCTACGCCCAGATTTCGTTTTTGTGCATCGTAACGACTTGCCTTTCTTCCAAATGTTGCGAGTCCAATGATAATAGCACCCTCGTAATGTAATATCTGGACATACATTCAAAATTGCATTCATCGCACCTTTTTCGTAGTCAGTGTGAACTTTATGTGGACTCCACTCTGGAAGTTGCGATTTTATCATATTGAACAAAATCGTATAACTTTTTTCAGTTCGATCCGACATTAGTGCGAAGATTAAGGGTCTTAATTTAATTGTTTCCACACCACTCCCTATGTCACCGTGAATGTTATATAATTGTGCAAAGGGTTTTGGGCAACAGTAAAAAGTACCATCAAAAAAGTATTCTTTTATATTCGGAATTATTAATCGAGACTCCTTTGAGCAAAAAGCAATGATCCGGGTTTGTTTGTTTCCTTCCTCGCAATAATAATCGGTTAAAATTAAATTATGATATTTAATGGGCACTTCAATTTCTTTCACATTCCGAAATACAGTTTTGGAAACTTGTGCTGACTTGTTTCGCGCATCTTGAAGGAAGTGCTTTACGCTTTCATATCGAGGATATTCCCCATTCACAAAATTCAGTCCAGAATTTTTAAATTCTTTCTTTTTCTCGTCGTATAGTTGTTCGATGGGTTTATCCGAATTAAGCACTCCTTCACGCAGCTTTATCTTTTCTTTTAATATTTCATTACTCAATCCATTTAACTCACAACTATGATCTTTGCTTTTGATAAATATGCAATCCTAAAATGAAACATAGACGTAAGTTACTTAGTACGAAACTCTGAAAACTGGAATAATTATTAAAAAATACATTACAGCATTACCTTTGAAATTTTGACAGTACCACAACATTTACTTTTATTGTATGTAGAACACCGCCATAATGTTGACCCATCTGTGTAAGTCTTGTGTCGATGGTAACGGTAATTACCCCGAAGAAGGGCGGTTCCGCCATTTATTTTAATGTAATCTATTTCCATTGACTTTTCTTTATCTTCCTCTTCCATGGTATTTTCTCACAAGTACAGAAAGAACTCGCAAAATATTAATATTACAATTCCCTTGTTTTTTTAGACATTTGAAAGAAGAAAAATAAGAACACACTTTCAAAAACCCAAGAGGTTGTAAACAGAAGAGGTTTTACTATTTAAACGCAAAACAGGTTTTACCAACTATTTAATAGCAAATATAGGTACTTACTTGCATTCATTATTGGAATATGCATTTTCTATTATTTACCTAATTAACTAGTTATCATGCGAGAGATATATAGGTCAACACATCACTAGGGTCACATACTTGATGGTACCGTTTAACTTTTAAAAACCCACGGTACCACCGGGGGTATGGCCAGGGGTACCGTGGGTCTGAAATGATAAATACTTATGTTAAATAAAAAAAAAAAACGAATTTAAATTTTTCAGTATAAATCGGCAATTTCATACTTTAACCCCTAATACGATACCACTTGGTAAGACTGGTTGTCAGACTTTCGGGCTTCTGACGACCCGTAACGACTGTCAAAGGTCAACGAATGACAGCCGGGACCAACGGCTTAACGTGCTTTCCGAGACACGGAAGAGTCTCGGTATGTAAAGATGGTCACCCATCCACGGACCAACCCCGGCAATCGTAGCTTAACCTGACGGATCGACCCGTGCGGCTGTTATACTTAGCCACGAGCTTTATCTAATCAAATGAAACGCCAGACGGGCACGTAGTACGTCATAAAGTTAAACTCCCGAAGGCCGAGGTTACCACTTACCAGCCCATGCCACTATTACACGATAATCAAATTATCTCCCTATTGTGTAACAATATGATCCATAGATAAGCCGATACTGCAAAATAATCACAGAAAACATGAGATAAAATGCCTGGTTTTTGTAGTAATCAAAGAGAATTGATTACCATCGATACATCGATATTCAGTCTGTGGTCAAATCATATCTGGGCGTTACAAATTGATTTCAATCACATGAGTTGTTTTACGATAAAACGTCCACGATTTATTTCTGTAGTTTATTGACGATAGGTGGTTTGAATTGATTTATGGAATGCGAATTATTTATCTTGCTTGTTGGGGAGGGGGGGGGGGGGGGGGGGGGGGGTTGGCGCTGCTTGATAAGGCAAATTGGTGCAAATCCAGTAGGTATACAGGATTATTGGTAAAACACCAGCAACCTCTTAAGGAGTCATTGCACTCATCATTATGAACAACTTTTACTATGAGACCAAATCTGAATTCGCGAAAAAAATCAGCTGTTCCCTATATTTTGACGATTTTTTCGCAATTTCAGGTTTGGTTCCATAGTAAAAGTTGTTCATAATGATGGGTACAATGACCCCTTAAGAGGTTGCTGTTGTTTTACCAATAACCCTGTATATACAGTACGTTATTTTGTTCACCATTTGCCAGGATATGCTGGTCTTTCTACTCTATAGCATGGCAACGGGGAGTAGCTCGTGGCTAAGTAATAACAGCCGCACGGGACGATCGATCAGGTTAAGCTACGCTTGCCGCGGTTGGTCCGTGGACAAGTAACCATCTTTCTTTATATACCGAGACTCCTCCGTGCCTCGGAAAGCACGTTAAGCCGTCGTTGGTCCCAGCTGTCATTCGTGGGTCTTTGACAGTCGTTACGGGTCGTCAGAAGCCCGAAAGTCTGACAACCAGTCTTGCCAAGGGGTGTCGTGGTACCCAGTAACTGGATGGTCGAGGTCAGATAGGCAGTCGCTCCATGTCAAATACTGGTATTCAGCTGCATCCGGTTAGAGTGGAAGCCGACCCCAACATGTTGGGGAAAAGGTTAGGCAGATGATGATGACGTATTATTGTTTAATTTCATCACCACTGCTCTTAAGACGGTGAAGGAAAACATCTTGAGGAAACCCAATGTTCAATATCTTTATTGCTTTACCATAATGTGTACTTAGGTGGTAATTATATAATTGAGATCATTATGGACCCTGTAGGGCACAGACAAACATGTCCTAGAACCAAAAATTCGAAGGCATGTTGCATCTACCAAGCCGCACTGGGCCCGCGGGGTGATTTTCGGCTCACTCACTCCCTCTCGCAGAGAGGAGGCCTGTGTCCCAGCAGTGGGAAAATTATAGGCTGATCCTCAATTCTTTATTGCATTCTATAATGTAAAACAGTTGGTAAGCTTAAAATTAATGACATAATTATGGATCCTGTCGGGCACAGCATAGTAGGAGAGAGGTGTTTATTATTATATATTTATTCTGGTAATTGTATTTTTAATTAATTAATTACTACTTTTTCTTTTAATAAGTAAGTATTTAATTTTATTACATATATTGGTTCATTAATTAGTTATTCCTGTTGTTCAAGATTATGCTTATGTTTAATGCTTTTCAATTCTATTGAGGAGAAAACTGCACGTAGTTGACATTACAGATATCAGTAACTGCAATCTCACGGAGGTCAGATGGCAATTCAATAATTATTATTATCATTATTAAATAAATTACCGTTAGCTACTGGTCTAGGTACGGTTGTCAGACTTGGCGTAATATGTACACACGGCTACACATCAAGCTATACATTTCCAGTTTACACTGACCTCTCATTGTAACGAAATCCTATACAATGCGAGATCAGCTTATACTGGAAATGTATAGCTTGAACTGTGGCCGTGCGTACACGTATACAATCCTATGAAACTTGATTTCCGTATGGTCTCTAGGGTACAACGCGACGAGACGGCAGAGTCTTTAAGTCTGAGGCAGAATATTTAACCTTTCTTAGCACTTACTTTGGCATAGATTATGTCTGCTTGCCCCGCGCATTTGGTAGGTTTTCAAACAGTAATTATTTTAATCATTTTATCACGACAAAATTGTGCCAAACAATTTTACTACCTTTTCATTTATATTAGGTCTTTACCTATGAAATTGCCGTTTTGTATGAAAAAATTTAAACGAATTTTTTTCATGCATTTTTTATTTGTATTAATCGAAGTAATCACCCATGCAATCAATGCATCTTTGCCAACGCAGTGGCAGTTTATTGATGCCCTTCTTAAAGAAATCAGCTGGACGGGAGGCAACAAATTCTTCAAAGGCATTTTGTACTGCCTCTCGGGTATTGAATTTTTTTCCCGCCAAGAAGTTATCCAAATTCTGGAAAAAGTAGTAGTCTGTAGGCGCAAGGTCTGGTGAGTAGGGCGGATGACGGAGAGCTTCCAACCCTAGTTCTTGCAACTTGGAGACCGTCTGCTGTGCAGTATGAGGTCGCGCGCTGTCGTGCAGGAGCAGCGGAGACGAGCGATTGACCAATGCTGGTTGGAGATGTGCCAGCTTCTCCATCATTGTGTTCAGTTCTTCACAGTACACATCTGAAGTAATGCTCACCCCGTTTGGTAAGAAGCTGTGATGAATCACACCGGCGCTAGACCACCAAACAGTGACCATCGCTTTTCTAGGGGTAAGTTTTCGTTTAGGGCATTGTTTAGGTGCTGAACCAGGATCCAACCAACTTGCTGAGCACTTGCGGTTATCAAACAGAATCCATTTTTCATCGCAGGTAACAATGCGGTTCAAAATTCCTTCATTTGTGTGTCTGTTGAGCAGTGCAAGGCACGTCTCGACGCGTACTTCGCGCTGGCGATCATTGAGTTCGTGGGGCACCCATTTGTCAAGCTTTTTTACCTTGCCAATTTGACGCAAATGGACCAATATTGTTTTGACGCTAACGTCGAAAGCTGCTGCTAATTCAGCCGTAGATTGTGTATCATCAGCTTCCACAATCGCCTTTAATTCGTCATTGTCGACCAAAGTCTACGGACGACCGCGAGGTTCATTTTTCAGGTCGAAATTTCCAGAACGGAAGCGAGCAAACCAATAACAAGTGGTGCGTTGGTTTGTAGTGTTAGCTCCGTAAACGTCGTTGATGTTGCGTGCCGCTTGTGCCGCGTTGCTGCCACGACGGTACTCATATTCCATAATTACTCGAATTTTTAACGTATCCATGATGACGAAAAAGATTGAAATGCGATGAAAATGTAACACTAATCAATAAACAAATGACTACTTTTGGAAAAAAAATCCATGTTTTTAAAATAAAATTAATTTGAAATTAGAATTTTTAGCCAAACAAAAATTATTTTGATTTGAAATGGCCAGTACTGCAGAACGGCAATTTCATAGGTAAAGACCTAATATACAAAATAAGAAAAAAAAACGTCTGTTTTGTAGCGACATTGATCAAACATTACAAAAAGGGGTAACTTTAGGATTTTTTTCTATCTAGCAAAGTAAATCTAATCGTGTTACGAGTATTAAAAGCGGTTGGCTATCCGCCAGATCCTTAAATAAGATTTATCTTTTTTCAGAATTAAAAAAAAAACTAGTAAGCGCGGCCTCTGTCGGGTCATAGCGCCTTAAAGTAACGTACGTTTACAACGTTCCTCCGTCTCTGTCTTGCACTTATAGTTTGACAGTTATGCGAGAGTGACAGAAATAATGCTTGGCTAGAGTACGTGCTAAGTAACATTTATTAATCTCGGCCTCAGTGTTGATAGAACTAAGGCAAGATTCCCATTAAAATTAACCAAAACGGACTTTTAAATTTTTTATCTCAATGCTGTTATAGTTTCTTATGTAACTATTAACTATTCGTTAATAATATGTTGTGTAACTGAAGAGGCGCCAAAATGTATGTTTAACACCAATTAGCTCTATGACAGCATAATAAGGCGCTAAATGATAATGTTTGCTTGTTCAGTAAAGCACGGCCAATTCAAATCTCAAGAATAAACATAATAAATTTACTTTAAAAAAAGGTGCATTGAAGAATTAAAGACACCGACTTCAAAAGCTGTGATATGCCGATCTTGCTCCACTTTTTCAAAAATGGCATCCATTTTATCCGTAATAGGGCGACCAGAGCGACGTGCATCTTTGACATCAAAATTTCCGGATTGAAAACACTTAAACCAAATTTGTGCTACTCTCACAGACACTGCACTGGGTCCATAAACATCGCTAATTTTTTTCGCGGCTTGCGTTGCTTTTTTACCTTTTTTGTAGTAAAATTTTAAAATGTATCGAATTTCTTCATTAGATTCACTCATCTTGACGGTACGAAAAACAAATGAAAATCACACATTTTCCTAATTTGAATTTGGAATTATGTTTTTTAAAATTTAAACTTTCAATGATACCAAAACCAGCCAGATACAAATAGTGCCAAAGAGATTTTATTTTCAACCGACGAAAAAAAAGGAGGTTCTCAATTCGACACGTAGGTATGTTTTTTTTTTATTTTTTTTTTTATGTATGACCACGCATAACTTTTTACAGTCGTCCGATTTGAAAAATTTTTGTTTTATTTGAGAGGGTATAACGTCGAAGTTAGTCCCATATAAAATTAATTAACTTTGCTTAAGTAGTTTTTGAGTTCCCCACTTTTATATGGATGATGTTCTAGTTTCTATTGTGGTATTAGAATTTGTGTGGGGTAGGTACCACAACTAAAAAGTGAAAAATAAAAACTTTTCGGTTGTATTTTTTTGTAAAAAAGTTTTTATAAGTTTATGAGTACTATAATGCGAAAAGACTTTTTTCCCAACTTAATACTTACATACATACATACGGGTCGAATACAGAACCTCCTTTTTTGAAGTCGGTTAAAAATAGTTTTGTGATCAATAATTTTCTAATTTTTTACGAAGTGTCTGGATGGGTACCTAAAAGTCTTCATTGATTTGATTTCATTCATTCACTGACATACAACAGCACGCTTATCATGACCGCTATAGAAACAGGTTTTGTCGACGGAAGAATAGACAAAATGGCAGATAGTAGAAATATTTGTAAGCATTCTACGCGTCTAAGCATGGCAATGTAGTTTTATCTATTCTTCCGTCGACAAAACGTCGACATGGTACGCGTGCAGCACAGCCTAAACCGCTAGGTCTGGCATGTAATTCTGCACATGCAAAAAAAACTGTACTGTGGGAGTCGAACCTCACAGGGGGTAGCTACACTATAATGAAAGAGGTAGATGGGAGGTGAGAGGGCCGAGGGCCGCTATTTAATGATGATACTGAGTTTCAACTTAAAATATAACACTGCCCTCGCGGAACCCTAGAATGAATCTGACTGACTTTTTTTCAATAGTAATTCGATGTTTGAATGATAGAACGTCTGCCAGTAACCTACTGAGGTTGATTAAAAACCTCTACAGTAATCATCATTATGAACAACTTTTATTATGGGACCAAACCTGAAATCTTGAAAAAGAAAATCTCCTGTTCTGTTTTTTAATAGAAAAAATAAACTTCTATATATTTGCCGATGGGAAATCCCATAGACACGTCTGGTCCTCCAGATAATTTCAAAACTGAAACAGCATTTGTTGCATTTCATGCATGAAATTATTACAGGTAATTTAACCCGCCCGGAGGTAGTGAATCAGGCCGAAATACAATTAAACTTGCTGGTAGACTAGTGTTAACCACTGCAAAAATACAAGGGGTCATAATTCATTCATTTAAATTAAAAGGTAGCTTATTGATAAGATTTATCACGTGTTGTTATTGATAACAAAGAAACCGGAATGTTCTGGCTATGTTATATTTTGTAATGTAATTGTTATAAATATGATACGGATTGATTTGCAATCAGTACTTGTGAAGTTGTCAACATATCTAGATTGTGCGTTGCATTTTTTATAGATTAGATTCCATTGTGTGATTGACATTATAGATGTTCCGAATAAAATTGTGGCGGTATTACAACGCCTCCTGCGAACCATGCATCACACTGACGTCACGCAAAATCCTGCATCGCGCAGGGAAAGTACGACGCGCGACTAGCATACAACGTCTCGACGTCAAATTGTCGGGCAGTAGCCCACCAGACTAAACACCCGTCTGGTCGGAGAAACCTCAATTTTATATGGAGGATGAGAAAATTTACACCCTGTTCCTCATACCTCTATAATATAATATAGCGCGAAAGTACAGTGTTGCTCTTCATATCATAATCAATTACTTAGTAAGTTTTAGGGTTCCGTACCTCAAAAGGAAAAAACGGAACCCCTACACTCGTGTCTGTCCGTCCAGTCTGTCACAGCCGATTTGCTCCAAATGTAACGGACCGATTTAGTTGAAATTTGGTACACATATGAATTTCTGTGACCCAAACACGAACGTGTAACGTAAATAGGTAAATGAATTTTGAATATGGGGTCACTTTTGGGGGCCAAATAAGAAAATAAAAAAAAAAGTTTTGCAAACTGTACCGTGCGACGTGTGACATATCATGTAAGGGCTTACTGTGAGGGCCTCAAATATATATTTTTTTTATAATTTTAAAATAAATTATTTTTAGTTATTTAAGAAAATTGACGAAAATTTACCATTCCCCCTTTATCACAGAAACTACTGAGCCTTAATCAAAGAGGTCCCCGACTGCAATGACAATTTTATTTATCTGTTTAGTCAGGGAGTAAATGAGTGACTTCTCCTTTTTTGGGACAGTCCTGTAAAAAGGCCTCACTTGAACCAATCCATTAACCCAGCCACAACAAATGTCAATGTCCACAGTGTCCCAAATTAACATCAGAGCACCCGGATTCCGCATCCAGTTACCGTTTAATCCACCTGACTTCCTTACGTAGACCGCTGATCAATCCCAGAAGTGTGATCTCAGTTTCGCCGAATATCACAAAGATAAGAACGTTTTGTTTAGCACGTACCGATAAGGATACCTCAACACTATCAGGCAATGTCAATGACTTTTATTCGTGGATTCGTGTTCAAGGTTGAGGCAGATAGCTCAGATTGTCGAAGATGTTTTTACTTAGATTTTTTTGATTCGGTTAATATTTATTATTATTGTTTGGGAACGAATGACAAAACGGTATCTTTATTTTGTAACCATAGTTGCTTTTTGCAGACAACAAATGTCTTCGAAATTTTGGTTCTAATACATGCTGGTTTCCTCACGATGTTTTCCTCGCAACGTTTTGAGAGCATTATTGATGAAGTAAATTACATAAAGTATAAAATATTTTTTGTTAGTCTCACATTACAGTACAGCCTTTGAAATGGTAACTTAATTATTCGTTATTCGGTATGGATTGCAAACAATGTTCTTGTGACTCATACTGCCATTAACTTCAAATTACAAGGCTGTATGAAGAAGGCGATGTCGTGATAGCGCCAGTTCAATACATCGATTGTGTAGCTTCAAATTGGAATGTTGATAAGTACTGAGATTTTTTTTCAAGTAGGATTAATAATATATTTTTGTCTAGAATAGTTAGGTTCTACGTGACTTTTCCTCTGTATTCAAATCAGGTATCAGTTAGCGAACATTTTCCACACACACACAGTCATATACCTAATTTGACATTAACAAAATTATAGTAATTTTCTATGCTACTTAACCGCATTATCACGTCGATAATTTTCTCATTGTTAATGATACAGTCATTTACAAGGACAACTACATAACTATTGAAGGAAAAGATACGTTCAGATAGCAAATGTGTGTTGGTTAACTAACACATTGACATATGAACACGGAATTTATTATACGCGCGTTCCATGTAATGCGCGTTTTTAGCTTTGAAAAACTTTTTTACAAAAAAATACAACCGACTTCCAAAAACAACACTACAAAGTGAAAAATAACTTTAATTTCGGAAGTCGGTGTCTGGTTAAATATATTTTCGTTTTTTGCCACCGACTTCCGAAATTAAAGTTATTTTTCACTTTGTGGTGTTGTTTTTGGAAGTCGGTTGTATTTTTTTTTGTAAAAAAGTTTTTATTTTTCACTTTTTTGTTGTGGTACCTTCCCCACACAAATTCTAATATCACTAGGTACCTTCAAAACAAACTAGAACATCATCCATATAAAAGTGGGGAAAAAATACGTATTATTGAAGCTAACTCAAAAACTACCGAAGCAAAGTTAATCAATTTTATATGGGACCAACTTTGATGTATACCCTCTCGAATAAAACAAAAACTTTTCAAATCGGACGACTGTAAATTGAGAACCTCCTTTTTTTTTTCGTCGGTTAAAATAGAAGCGTTAGTTGCTTTGCAGCGCGCATACGCCGTGTGCATAGGTCCTAAGGCGCAAAAAAATTGCGCGTTACTTTGTATCAATTTATAATTAGCTCTTACATTAGCGTACCGTACAGAGGAGCTCGTGGCTAAATAATAACAGCCGCACGGGTCGATCCATCAGGTTAAGCTACGCTTGCCGGGGTCGGTCCGTGGATGGGTGACCATCTTTACATACCGAGACCCTCCGTGCCTCGGAAAGCACGTTAAGCCGTTGGTCCCGGCTGTCATTCGTGGATCTTTGACAGTTGTTAAGGGTCGTCAGAAGCCCGAAAGTCTGACAACCAGTCTTACCAAGGGGTATCGTATTACCCAGTTAATGGGTTGTGGAGGTCAGATAGGCAGTCGCTCCGTGTAAAATTCTGGTATTCAGCTGCATCCGGTTAGACTGGAAGCCGACCCCAACATAGTTGGGAAAAGGCTAGGCAGATTGATTAGCGTACCGTACACGTGCAGTTTAAAAAGTTTAATTCATTTGTCGTCTCTATAGGTGCGTTTAAACGTCTGGACTTCGGCCAAGATACGCATAGCGCGGAGACGGTCGTCTTGCGTATTGGATCGAACTATTCTTGTTCTACTATTAAGTATATGCTCTGAATTACGTTGTGTTGACAAAACGCCACTTGCAACTACTCATCTGCAGGATTAGATAACAAAAGAATTCCTAGAATCTATTGGTGATTGTAAGGACATTGTTTGCAATCCTCTGCTGGATAACCCTCTTATACAAATTGTGAATGGGGTTGTCTTTTAAAACTTGACGTTCAAGAAGTGCTCTTTCTCGGGCTTATTTGAATAAGGGTGGGTTGCATCATCTTACTTTAACATAACAAACATCGCACGTTCAGTTCGGTGTTTGTTATAGTTAAAGTAAGATGGTGCAACCCACCCTTGTTAAAGTTCCTGTTAGACAAAAAATAGATTGTTCCATTTGACAATTTGTTAGCTGACGTCATAACCTTAACCGCCCATGCTTCGCTGGTTAAAGTTATTGTTAAATATCTGTCACTTCTGTCAGACGCGTTGAATGTCATGTCCCTGCTCCGAACTTTATCTTTTACATTTGACCATGACGGTGCAACAGCAGGTTGTCATTCTATGGTAATTTTAACTTTATCGGAAACTATAACATAGCCCTTGGTGCAAATCATCCTTAATATGTTTTTAAAATGAAGCACACTCGACAGAACTTTTGCTATCTTTTTAGAACAACACTCCCAAAATGAGCCAACCTGCTCCAAATCTAAAAGTGACCTCAATTTTGTTGCAGCATCAAAACCCTGTACGACAACGTAGACGTGGTGACAGTGAGAGAGAACACAGAGGGTGAGTACTCCGGCATCGAGCACGAGATCGTCGACGGAGTAGTGCAGTCCATCAAGCTGATCACCGAGGAGGCCTCCATGAGGGTCGCGGAGTTCGCCTTCGTATTCGCCAAGGAAAACAACAGGAAAAAGGTCACGGCTGTGCATAAAGCTAACATTATGTGAGTATTGAAGGCAAATCTGTACTAATATTATAAAGAGGAAAGATTTTTTTGTTTGTTTGTTTGTACCGAATAAGCTCGCAAACTACTGGACTACTGGGTAAAACTTATTTTTCACCAAAAGAAAGCTAAATTATGAGGAAGTAACATAGGCTACAATTTATTTTCAAAAACCTTAGGAACCGAGCAAAAATAAAATAATAAAGCTAAGCGAAAACGAAGTAACGTGTGTAGGATAATATTTTATGTTAAAACAAGAAATATCACGCGGACGAAGTCGCGGGCTGAAGCTAGTCTTGGAAATAAGTTCAACTTCAATCCATAGTTTTGTACTCCATACTAACTTAATATTAAAAATGCGAAAGTAAATCTGTCTGTCTCACCTCTTCACGCCTGAAGGTAAACGCACACTTGTCCGCGCCGAAAGAATCGACCGCGCGAAGTTCCTAGTAACTCTTCCGGCGAATCATTCATACATTTCGATACTCGCAAAAGACAATACTTGAGTCGCATGCCAATAAAATACTTGTTCGCTACTCGAGGTTCATACATTACGCTACTGAAAACAAAGAAAATTTCATCATTTGCATCACATACCTCTACGGGTTTTTAATTATGTCGAGTGATTCCAATGACGAAGAAGCACTTGCAGTGTCTCTTTTATTCAGAAATAGAAGACGAAATAGAAACAAATGAAAATACTGGACTCTTTTTTTTTGACGATTAATTGAAATTTATTTCCAACTAGCTGACCCGACAGACGTTGTCCTATCTTGGCTATGAATATTCTAATGTAAACGCGTGAAGTTAAAATGTTTTTTCTAAAATTTTCTACGAAATTTTCTTGATTTTTAATAACATTAAAATCCTTCTCCTGACAATCATAAAAACAACAAAAAAAGAATTAGCGAAATTGTTCCATCCGTTCACGCGTGATGCAATGACCAAGGGAAATAGGGATTCATTTTTATATATAGATTTATCCACAAAACCTTCTCAGTCGTATCTTTTATCATATATTCAGGCTATTTAAAGTTACAGATGTGTATATTTTTCTATTTCTTCAACTTTAATATTGGAACTGCTGTTCTGCCGCCATTTTGCCGAGATTCGTAGCAGACGCGACGACACGGCGGGTGTCGCAAGTGAATGAGAATGGCCTTAGTGTGCGAGGTTTCACTATAGGATTTCATCCAAGTAATTCTAAAATTCGATTCTTACGGTTGCTTCGCTTCCTTCGGCTTTGACAAGTGTGCGTTTACTTTTTACCACCACCGATCGTTATGTAATTTAATAGATATTAACCTGTCCGGAGAAGCGAGAAGGACATAGGCTACTTATCTTTCATACTGGATATTTTTATTAAAAAATAATTAAATACAAAATACATGCAGACAGTCGCGGGCAACTAGGCCTGCCCGCGGCTTCTTTATAAATAGCTTTTGTGAAAGAGTCGCCACAGCTAAAGACAATGTTATATACTATGATGAGCTATGAAACGCAGAGGTTTTTATGTGGTTTTGATGTTTGGTGTAGTTAAATGAGCAAACTAATTTTTCAATTAAGATTATAGTGTGATTTTGGTGGTGTATTTTACCTATTCAAACTTCCAATTAGGGTTGTCGTACAAATGACCCGCGGTTTTATCCATGAGGTCCTTATCTACGTGAATAGTTCAGTTAAATGCCTTAACTCGATTACACAAAATTCCTTTTAAATATTAAGTGACACACTTAAGATTTTTGTCATTCTAAAATGAACCTACTGGTCTGGATTTTAAAATTATAATTTACTAGAGCAATAACATTTTTCCATTATAAGTTAACAATAGCTAAAGTAATGTTACGTTGTAATCTAGCACTTCATAAAAAAGAAATGTTTAAGTGCCACATAATATTACACTTGAGTGGAATGTCACGTGACGTCGTGACGTATTGGCTAGCAACGAGTGTCAACATGGGTGTCAATTTACTCTTCACTCTTCACACATTGTGTTTAATTGGCTTTAAATGTAGCTCCCGTGGTGCTATGTGCTTTGTACTACATGTTATATGCATTATTTTATTATACATCATCATCTGCCTAGCCTTTTCGCAACTATGTTTGGGTCGGCTTCCAGTCTAACCGGATGCAGCTGAATACCAGTATTTTACATGGAGCGTCTGCCTATTTGATCTCCACAACCCAGTTGCTGGGTAATACTATACCCCTTGGTAAGACTGGTTGTCAGACTTTTGGGCTTCTGACGACCCGTAACGACTGTCGATGAATGATAGCCGGGACCCACGGCTTAACGTGCTTTCCGAGGCATGGAGGGGTTTTGGTATGTAAAAATGGTCACCCATCGACGGACCAACCGCGGCAAGCGAGAGACAAAGCGTCTGTGCGGCCATACCTATCTCTTTTTTGATCCGAACGACAAAAAAAACCCGTCAGCGCAGAACGATACACTTTTGAGCACCAGTGACATGGATCAATCAGAATCACATTCGCTTTGTCTCTCACGTATTTTTTTATCCATTTTCTGTCTACGATACTGCCACTTACAGGTCTCAGGTCTGTCAAAATTACAGTGATCTTTATTTTCCTTGCAATAAGGTTGGACCAAAAGCGTTATAACTCCGGTATACGTCGTGTGTAAATATTTATTAGTAAGACTGTAACTGTCTTACTACAAAAGATTTAAACACATGTTCAACGCGTGTCTTACGTCATGTATGTATGGAGTTTCGACGTAAGACTCACGTTGAACATGTGTTAAATCTACTATAGTAAGACCGGTGAAATTGTAAAGTAGAAGAATTATCCTTCAGATGTTAAGCGACGTGTTTTGCACGCCTCATAACGTGAAGCGTTTTCGGTAGTGCTGTATGTGTAAGGCGAAGCGATTTCCTGGCCTGAAAATGACTCTATTTCATCCATAGGATAATATGAGTACACGTATATCAAGAAAATAATTGAGAAATCTTACGCATTTGTTCTGCTACGTTGAAGAATTATCGTATCGAAAGCGGGTTTGTTTGTTAGCTCTAGAATTACAACGAGTGGTCGCCTATTTCATTTCAATATCCTAGTCCGTGTGGTTTGTTTATAAACAATATCTTTGTTAAATTAAACTATTCTACACATAATTAAAAAAAATATATCCTATTTTACTCATGAAAAACTTTTTTACAAAAAAATACAATCAACTTCCAAAAACAACACTACAAAGTGAAAAATAACTTTAATTTCGGAAGTCGGTGTCTGATTAAATTTATTTTCGTTTTTGCCACCGACTTCCGAAATTAAAGTTATTTTTCACTTTATAGTGTTGTTTTTGGAAGTCGGTTGTATTTTTTTGTAAAAAAGTTTTTATTTTTCACTTTTTAGTGGTTCACATGTGCTTACCCCTTCACAGCGTACTGGCGTGATGTTATGTTATGAACTGGTGTGAACAACAAACAGACATGAGATTTCAGCAATCCCAGTCCATTTGCTATCATTTATTGAGGAGTTCCGTTGCCTATCTCAGAAATTCTTCATCAGATCTTTGGCGTTACTTAATCCCTTCTCTATCAATATAATAAATGGAAATAATAATAATAAAAAAAAGTTTGTGTTATAAACTTATAACTTATAATCATACAGATAGGTAGTGTAACCTTTTAAAGGCGATCATCACTCCTCAATTTTAATGGTAATTTATAAAATATCGTATGTTAATTCCAGGCGTATGTCAGACGGTCTGTTCCTGCGGTGCTGCCGCGACGTGGCAAACAAGTACAAGGACATCAAGTTCGAGGAGCGCTACCTCGACACCGTGTGCCTCAACATGGTGCAGGACCCAGCCTTGTTCGACGTGCTGGTTAGTTCACATAAATGAAAATCTGTCATTTTCACCAGTATTTGACATTAAGTCAAACCCCGCCCCTCAAAGATTTCAATCACTAGATTTGCCCTCACCGTGAGTCACAAGAAAAACTGTCTGTATTGAGAAGAGTGAGCTCACATATTATTAAACAGCGTTTCCATGATAATCAAGTGAAGTCACTGCGTCATTGCGTGTCAGAGCTGTCGAAACGAAACAGAAACGAGACTATTTTTGACGCGGTAGGGCGAATTTAACGATTTAAATCTTTGCCGCTGTCATCATTTTCATGACAGCCGTTACTGTGGGCACCGCTCTTGTAGGAAACCGTAGCTTTATACGCAGTATTAGAAATAGAATAGAACTAGTTTTTTATTCAGGTAATTAAAGTAAGCAGCGACAGAGGTTAAACGCAGGGTGAGACATCATGACTAGCTTAAAATATTACCAGAATGGAGACGATTGATTATTCATATTTGATATTTGTAGTCTGTTTATTGTTTCCGGTCTGGGCGTTTGTGTCAGATAAGGTTAAAAAAAAAAACAGTACGCCAAACTAGCTATTTTTACCTAGCTATTTTTGTCGAGAAAATCATAGTTTCGGCTAAATCAGAGTAAATTTTTCCAACTACGTCTTGGATCAAGAATCATCAATCAAGGGGACGCGATTGCATGTATTATAAACCTTAACACTCGAATATAAAGTTTATTATAGTTTGCTTTTTATTTACTACTTCGACTGAAATGTAAATTTATTTTAAAAATAACAAATATATTTATGGAAAATAAAAAAAAAACATATTTTCTAAACAATAAGGTTGAAAAAACTATGTTGCAAAATAAGACCACAACATTATTTGTGGTCTTATTTTTCCCGCCGTTTTTGATGCGCTCATCGGAAATCTAGTACCAGTTGATCGAAGCACTACGATACATTTTAAGCACTACATTTAACCGGCTTTAACGTCTCGAAAGCTTTTCTAGGCGACACGAGGATGAATTATTGACGATAGGCTGTCGTTTTCATAAAAATAACGAAATTCTTGCATAATTATATGTTCTCCAATCTGTATTCAAACTTGAGATTGCTTCTAATTTTCTCACATACTAATTTTGAAATGTTCCAGGTGATGCCTAACTTGTACGGTGACATCATGTCTGACTTGTGTTCGGGTCTCGTCGGAGGCCTCGGCCTCACGCCTTCGGGCAACATCGGCAAGAACGGCGCGCTATTCGAATCCGTAAGTATTTCGTTAAACGTTGACGAGTGGAGAAAAGATACGGTTGCGTGAATGGAAGAAGATTGATTGATTCGTCAAAGATCTTAAAGAGAAGTCTGTCCTTTTAAAATAACGGATGTTTCATGTGTTTGTTGCTTAAGGTCTTTTTTAACACCCACTATTAGAGCGATGCCACACTGCTCCTTCACGTAGCGTCGCGTCGTGGCATTTCAATGACGCTTGCTCGGTTCTAAAAAACATTAAATCCTCATGTCTTTTAGAACCGAGCAAGCGTCATTGAAATGCGAGAACGCAACGCAACGGAGCAGTGTGGCAACCCTCTAGACTCGTAAAGTCTAGAGACCTATTCGAAATGGCAGAAAAAAACTCGTCCATTATGAAATTTATACTAAGCAACAAAAGACTTTAAATCATACAAAAAGGATGGATGAACGGAATTCGTTGTCTCAGCAGGAATCCGAATAGAATTTAATTTGAGGCCTCGGGTTGAAAACCCTCAAATTCGATTGACGTGTTTATAATAGCAGAAGAGAAAAAAAACAGTAAAAATTGAGTTTATACAAAATTTTCTCGAAAAAGCAAATAATAATGTCACCACATAAGTTTAGAGAAACTGTTTTGATGTTCGCAAAGCAAACAAGTGTAGCCGATCATCACACAATCAGTTGAACTGTATAAAATATGGCCGTGTTATATACTGAAGTGAAACACAAATAAAGTATCTGTAATAAAATCTCTGTCCGACACAAAAGATCATACCCATTATAAACAACTAGCTTTTGTCCGTGGCTTCGTCCACGTGGAAGTCTGAAATTATCCCACATAAAAGTACTACCGACCGGGATAAAAATTATCCTATGTCACTTTAACTTTCAGGATTGAAAAGGTAGGCGTTGGACAGGGGTTTTATTACAACATGTTAAAGTTCATTCAACTGTTGGGTTCATTCAAAAGGGGCTTGTGGCTAAGTAATAACAGCCGCACGGATCGATCAGGTTAAGCTACGCTTGCCACGGTTGGTCCGTGGATGGGTGACCGTCTTTACATACCGAGACTCATCCGTGCCTCGGAAAGCACGTTAAGCCGTTGGTCCCGGCTGTCATTCAAGGATCTTTGACAGTCGTTACGGGTCGTCAGAAGCCTGAAAGCATGACAGCCAGACTTACCCCAACATAGTTGGGAAAAGGCTAGGCAGCAGATAATGATGATGTTAAAGTTCATTCAATATTTTCAAAATCAAAGTGTTTTCGGTTATAAACAAAAAAACAAACTTGGAAAGATAAGTTATTTCAAATTATTGAGTTTGAACTAACAGGTGTGGGTTCCATGTTCTAAAAACATATTTTTTTGATCTGGCAATAACCGCATGACGATTTAAAAATTAAACCGTTACCTGTGAATGTTTTTTTTATAACCTGATATAAATTATGTGAACTAATACAAATAATGTGAATGTCTAAACTCTAAAATACATGTTTTGTACTCACTACACGTGATGTTTACTTGGATCTGGCATTATTGCATGTGTGCCTGATATTTATTAATGTATGTATGAAAATTGAAAGATAATGAAAGCTCTTTCCCAGATGACAGTTTTATCAAAAACTGATAATACTTTTGAGTTGAGTTTATTAGATAACACAATAGAAATGTGCTTTTAATAATGAAGTACCTATTAAATTA
This sequence comes from Cosmia pyralina, assembly GCA_946251885.1. Taxonomy (NCBI): domain Eukaryota; kingdom Metazoa; phylum Arthropoda; class Insecta; order Lepidoptera; family Noctuidae; genus Cosmia; species Cosmia pyralina. Next base: position 2,111,517 of record OX276358.1, on the reverse strand, counting down.
ATAGTATTTACAACATCGCTAATTGATTACATTTTTCAAAAAACCATCTTTATATTGCAAAATTGCATTTGACAAAATGCGACAGCCCTCATAAAGGAAAGTTCAAAAAATAACGAATGTATTCATAAAATAGCGAGAGAAACTGCTAATCACAAAGAGCTTTCAAGTATTTCTTAAAAATGTCTTAATTTAACGCAGAGAATGCCACTATACTATATAAAAATAATTGATTTTTCGTTTTCTACATTTCGTTCATGTTTGATGCTTTGTATGGCTGATAGTGACATGTTTGCATAATTACTAAAATTCTATCCACACATTTCCGGGTCTCGCAATTTTTCCTATCCCTGACAGCCCGGGGTTCTTAAAAATCTGACAATGAAATGTCTGGATAGACCCATATTATATGTTTGATAACTATGAATAAAAGCTTGACTTATAGAGAACGACTGGAAAACTATATTCAAATTGTCACATGTACTGTTTTCAATTATAATATTTCCAACCATTTATTTTTACTTTAGCGTATATGTGGGGCTCGTGGCTAAGTAATAAACAGCCGCACGGATCGATCGATCAGGTTAAGCTACGCTTGCCGCGGTTGGTCCGTGGATGGGTGACCATCTTTACATACCGAGACCCCTCCGTGCCTCGGAAAGCACGTTACGCCGTTAGTGTCTGTCATTAGTGGATCTTTGACAGTCGTTACGGGTCGTTAGAAGCACAAAAGTCTGACAACCAGTCTTACCAAGGGGTATCGTGTTACCCAGTAACTGGCTTGTGGAGGTCAGATAGGCAGGCGCTCCATGTAAAATACTGAAGTCGACCCCAACATAGTTGGGAAAAGGCTAGGCAGCGTCCTTGAAGTATAGCATTTTTTTGTCTATGGTTAATTGGTTTCGTCTAAATAAATAAGGAACTTCATAGGCGTACAGAGGTCAAAAGTAAAATTAATAGTTGGAAAGAGTTTAAAGCTATACAATTCGTTTACACTTGGAGAGTTTCTCGACCGTTCGAGAGACGAGAATGTCCATACGAGACTCATAGGGGGGAAAGAGCCAGGCAATTTATGGTATTCACGTGTTTACATTTACACTAGCCGAGAAACACAATTGAATACGATAATGTCCGGGCTTGCCGGGCGATTTTCTTGAACTGTGTTTTTTTTTTATTTGCACAGATGCAACAAATTCTGTTTTCGAGACGCGAGTACTCTTACACGAGTCAAACTTTTTATTCGACTCGAAAAACCCTTGTCGTGTAAATGTAAACTAAGCATTATGATATTTAATTCCTGGGTATGCGCTACGAATCCAACAACGCCTTCTTTCTCCCATTAAAAAAAAAACATCCCATATTAACATAACAACTTTTTTTATGTTATCTACTAACACATCTCTTTGGAAACTTGTCCATATTATGATGCGACTAGACTGCGGGCGATAGATGGCACTAGCAGGTCAGATCGATTCAATGAACTACGGTCGACTTACAAAAATCTTAACCATACTTAGAACCTAGTCATATTGCAAATGCTTCATAATGTGAGGGGTGCACAGACATGTTCGTTTTGTTATGTACAATCGACAAACTATAGGCCTTTCCAATTTTGAAACAATTTTGCTTGCAAAATGTTTGACTTTCTATTGTTGGATGAGATCAAAGGACCATAAAGGCAGGGTTTCTTCAATGAATAAGTGTATACAAAAAAACAACTAAGGTGTAAAGGAGTCCGTTTTGTCGATAGTACATTCAAAATTTAAATTCATTTATTTGGTAGAATGTAGGTTTGCAATGGCCTCTTTACAGTAATAATTGTCTACACGAAGCAATTACAACACAATCCTCGGCTTTCATTTGGCTCGTGCCGATCGGGCAAGCTTCGTTCGGCATCTACCCTTGCTTCGGGTTGGCTCGGAACATTTCGAGCTAAGCGGAACAGCTTTTTCCCGAACATATAACTACGTAATATTCGATTTTGCCGAATCATGTCGAGCCGAACATGCTTGTGTGCAGCACCCCTGACATTAAAACGAAGTCCAAAAGTGATCGTTTCCGTAAGGTTCTTGAATAAAGACAACCTTAACCTTACCTTTTAAACCTTAGTTGATATCTATCGCCCGCAATCGAGTCGTACTTCTATTTTAATGAGTCACCTTAATAACCTCCCCATGTTTTCTAGGTACACGGTACAGCGCCCACAATCGCCGGTCAAGACCTCGCCAACCCGACAGCACTTCTTCTTTCAGCCGTCATGATGCTCCGTCATATGAAGTTTATCCAGCATGCTGATAAAATAGAACGTGCTTGCTTCAGGGTCCTACGGGAAAGCAAGGTCCTCACTCAGGACTTAGGAGGGACATCTAAATGTTCTGAATACACAGCGGAAATTATTAAGTATTTAGACCAGCCTGAATAGAATTGAAGGGGCTGTGAATTAATTAATCATGTTTTTTAAGGATTAGGTACAATGTTGATTCGTCTCTTCAAGGTTGAAAATCTTTTTTTTTCTACTTTTTATTTTATTTTATTGTATATTATTTTATATAACATTTTATTGTCATTGATTTCCGCATTTTATTATGCACTTTTTTTATTTTATTTTGTTTTTGTTTTTTTTTTTTAAATATTATTATGAATTATTTCATCGACATTTGCACACTAGTCCTGTATCAAAATGATGAGCATTGTTGTGTGATAGGAGTTAGTTCAATTATTAGAACAAATTGTTGACCTACTTAGTAGTAAGCGTAAAGTTGTCTGACTGAGATACTGGCAAACTATACTGTGCGCGCAAGTGCTAGTCACCGCCAGAGGTATGTGAGCGGTGACACAGGGAAGGGCGCGATTGACAAGATTGGCAGACTGAGTTAGCTTGACGTTTGTCTACCTCCCTCGTCTCACCGGTCACATATCTCTGGTGGTGACTAGCACTTGCGCGCGCACTGTACTACAGCAGCACTCGGAAAAATAGTAGACATTAAAGTCCACACCACAGCTTTCGCAAACGAATGATTGGCTCGCAATGGCATTACCGCAATGTGACTTGCTTTTGAACGCTCATGGCCTGAATGTAAAGTCAGGGTCATTGTTTGCCTACAAACTTAAATGATTCGTATATTCAAGTCACAACTGTCATTGATCAACATATCACGGCTAATTGATGTAGGGGAAATCCTACACTTAAACAAATTGAAACAACATCATAACCCCAAGGTACACCTTGGAGTTGTAGCTTCTGAATTGCCGTCCCATATGGTGTCCTAGTACTTTGTTAAAAGTTAATATTAAAACATTCACTCTTAAAGAAGTACTAGGATACTATAAAACCTAAAAGATCTCACTACAATTTACCACCTAACGGCAATTCAGAAGTTACAACCCCGAGGTAAACCTTGGGGTTGTATTTGCTTAACAATTTATTTCTCTGAGTGTACTTGTGCGAGGAGTTTCTTTTAGCTACAATCCTGGACAGAAGACCTTGCCATAGCCAGATCGTACACAAGCTTTACTGCCCAAGCAAACTTGTGACTGGAAGCGATTCTTGGGTTACAAAATTAAATGATGTTTTGCGGCTGCTCCAGCTTTGACACTGCCCATAAATAAACTAAGTACAAGAAATTTTATTTATTATCTCAGTCAGCCAACTCACAAACCGGTGTAACTGCCAAAGATGTATGGTCTATTCCAAAAGTATCAGATGATAGTGTAAACAAACCCTGATATTCTTACGGAAGGTAGAAGGTTTCAACTTTATTGTTCGAATACCTTTATCATCGGCGAAATTTGATGTTTCAACCTCAATTGTCAAATGAAGATCGTCTATAACGCGATTTAAAATTAGAATGTTATGTTTATGTAAAGCACTCGGTTTGTGAGTGCACTACAAATTGGCATCAACAGGTATGTTTTCCGATCAATTTGTTTACATGTTCATCAGATACTTTTGAGACAGACTATATTAAAACATTGTAATTTATTTCACTATTTATGAACATTCCGTTTTGTAGAACATAGATCTGCTCATTTATATTATACATATGGTTTTTGTGGATACCAATAAAAAAAAAATATTCCGTCAAGATGAGATCTTGTCGAGAAAGATATTTCGTTTCTAATAAGGGACGAAAGAGTGAATTTCGCGCTTGTTCGCGTGCTATTTATGTCCACATAATTATGATCATTTATATAAGAACTATCTATTCATACACGAAATCTCAAGGGGTCATTGTACCTACTCATCATTACGAACAACTTTTCAACAAACCTGAAATCGTGAAAAAAAATCAGTTGTTCCCTACATTCTGACGAGTTCTGCGAACATAAGTGTAGGGAACAGCTGATTTTTTTTTCGCGATTTCGGTTTTGGTCCCATAGTAAAAGTTGTTCATAATGATGAGTACAATGACCCCTTAAGAGATTTCGTGTATGAATAGATAGACGATATATAAACATTTAGGCCATAATAACCGCTTACGATTGTAGTACTTAGTTAATTTTACGAACTATAAGTTACCATTGCAGTTTTTTTGTAGTATACAAACTGTAAGTAAATAAATAATTATGAATATTTCAAAAATTACATCACGATTGTACTCTCCAAAGGAGCAAACAGAGATGTATATTATATATAACACCCAATTTTCGCCAGTTATAAGACGTCCCATGTTATAAAATATTATAATATTATTATAACTGGTAAATGAGTATTATTGCTGTTTTCTTTGATTCGAATGCTTACACTGCGTGTCAATCAATTTTGAACTTTAGTTCTTTTGCATTTGATTGAAAATAATGTGAAGACATTGTGGGTATTGTAGTGATATTGTTAGAGCAACACAACAGGAACATTGTGATATAATCGGCTGTTTTATTTTCAGTATTTTAATTCAATTTACAATGTGATACAGTGAGGTTAAGAAATACTCTGCTACAAGGATCTTTTGGCGCTCGAATGTCGTTGACAGGGGGCGTTGTTATTGAACATTACACTTACAAAATGACGGCTGTAGGTCCGATTTTAACCCCGCGCCAAAAGAACCTTGTCCAGCTGTACAACCCAACGAGTTATCGTATACGTTGATGCGGTGCTGTATATGTCGCCGACTGCTAGTTTAATTAGCCGTTTAGTTAACAGCCTAGCCTTTGGAAGTAGTGCTCGGCGGCCGCTACCGCGGCACCGCTCGGTTGGTCACAGTTCTAACCTAAATTTGGTCGGGGGGTCCCGACTTGGTTACTGCGACCAATTCGGCTCGCGTGCGGTTGGGCACAGTTCCCACCTAACCTATAATTGAATATCGTTCAGGCCGCTACTTGAACGGCGCCGTTTAGTTAAAAGCTAATAATAATAACTAAGCTAGTTGGCTGTAACATATACATCGATTTTTTTAAAGTAAATCAAAGTATTGCTAGTTTTAAAGCTATTCATGTATTCCCCATGCTATTAAATGTAAGATCCCAGTTAAAATAAACCAATGCAGCTCCTTGCTTTGCCATAATTGTCTTTGAATTTAGTAGTTTAGCTATATTTAATTTTGTGTAATGCGATTTTAAATAATTTATCTTACTACTAGGTCGGATCTTATCTGACAATAAAACGTACAACATCTCTAGCGAGTTTAATTAAGTACTTAGATGAAAATTAAAGTAACACACACAGCAGCAGGTCAAGTTACTACAAACTGACACAGACATTTATTCGTCGGATATGGGTACACTCCTACCAACTTATCTGTGAAATGGCGAAAATTGTAACTACGGCCGTCATGTTCAAATGTCTTCGATTGTGCCGACGCATGTCATTCGATTGTGTCGACGCATCGACGGTGGCACCCTCTTTCAGTTCACAGATAAGTTGGTGGTAGGACTGTAGCAACAAATTATCCGATTTTGAATTTAATCGTCAACATTTTAAGGTTTAAAATCGTTGGAGAAATTTGAAAGTTTGGTATAACCTGATGTGCTGTGTTCTGTACATGACTTAAAAGAAATGTAAAATCTTTTGATATTTTTCCATGGGAAACTATAATTAGATTGGATTATATATAATAATACAAGCGGTGATAATATTTCAAATATTTCGCCTCACTGAGCTTTTTGACATCAAGTGATATAATATGTGTCGTTTACACTAGGATTTAATAAGTTACCTGAACCTAACGCGAAATGCTTACGTGTAAATCAGCCGTGAAGCTTAATCAATATTCACTGCCTTAGTTTGACAAATGTGTAGGTTCGTAAGATTCCCATGGAACGTAAACTTTATTTTATTGTGATTATAGTAGAATTTCTAACGTATTTTACATACTTTGCTAGTTATTTATTTTATGATCAAGTACACAAAATGCTGTGAAACCATGATTTTATTAAGTAGTTAATTTATGTAAATAAGTAGACGAATAAATGCATTAACAGAAATAAGCAATGCCATTTTATTACATTAGCTTTGATACAGGATGTATTAGAACTGTGTGGTATAGACAATCCAACTGAACAACTTTTGCCGTGGGGCCAACATCGTAATCGCGAAAAAAGAATCAGCCGTCCCATACATTTGGGTCGAGCAGGTACTAAAGTTTTGTACATAACAGTTGATATTTTTTTCGCGATTACGATGTTTGTTTCGTGGAGAAACTTGTTCAGTTTGATGGTCTATACCAAACCCTTAAGACAGTCTTGACGCCGAACGTCATTTTCGCACAACGTTACTTTCGCACAACGTTACTTTCGCAAAACGTCATTTTCGCAGAATGTCATTCAAGCCATTTTTTTTCTCAGGAGACCTAATACAAACTGCAGAATCTGGTAAGTATGTATTTTATTAAAAATATACAAAAAATCATCAATCAAATATACCTATATTACATACATAACTTGCCCGATTCTGCAGTGTTAGTATTAGGTCTTTCTTGAGAAAAAAAATGGTTTTTATGACATTCTGCGAAAGTCATGTGTGAAAATTACGTTTTGAGAAAATGACGTGCGAAAATGACGTTTTGCGAAAGTGACGACACCTTTCTGGTACACCCTATATTTGGAGAATCTTCAGACGTCCGCAATGAGTAATTCAACAAATTCTTCAGTCTAATTATACCACTGACTGGATTCAAGTACCTTTACGTTTGTTGCTGTTATGCCATCACCACCCATGGTGTGTCGCATCGGTGGTATACTATCGTTCTATCGTTACTTTAATTTAGTTCTGAAGCCTTAGTGCAAGTTTTTATACTTACTCGATAACGTTAACGTAAACACGATCGAGTAAGTATAAAAACTCGCACTAAGCCCTCTGTTCAAAGTCACTGATTAGAATACCTTACTAACATAGTTGTAAGTATTAGGTATAACATTTTTTGAATCCGACTTACTCAAGTAAAGAAGTAATGACTTATCTGTTCTAATACCATTCTTTGGCTGGCTGCAGGTGCACGGCACAGCCCCGGACATCGCTGGCAAGGACTTGGCCAACCCCACCGCCCTGCTGCTGTCAGCCATCATGATGCTGCGACACCTGAAAATGCACGACCATGCTGAGCGCATCCAGAGCGCCTGCTACACAGTACTGCGCGAGGGCAAACACCTCACCGGCGACCTCGGCGGCACCGGCAAGTGCAGCGAGTTCACCAACGCCATCATCTCTAAATTTTAAACTGTACGAACATAGTTCCTCTGCCCTTAGAAAGAAATACTTAAAAAAAAATTGCCACAAACATTGGCGTTAAAATAGGGCTAAAATATTAAATACAATCTAATTGTATTTTGTAAAAAAAATAACAGAAGCACCACCAAAGCTTACTGTATCCTTAGATAAGTAGTCGATTTCAACAAATAGATTTACATACAGTATTGCTATGCAATCATAGTATTTATTTCGTTATAATTGAGAGCAATGTTACCAAACGTATAGGGTATTGTAAATATATTTTTTATTGTTATGAAGAAGTATCCGGTCAATTTCAAGTCGGGGATACCTTAGAGTAGATGCCAACACGACATTAACGTATTTGTTTTGACGATTTGTATCTGATTTATTTCGTCCAATATCTCTAATATCATTAAAAGGTAAAATACACCGAAAACCACTTTAAAAAATTAAATCTTTGAATTTTTTTACCTTGGTTTTATTTACACTGATGCTGTTTTCCACGTGTCCAACCTGAATGTACGGACTATGGTGTAAAACGTCAGTACTTACCGCGAGCATTAGCTTCACGAATTTGTTTTGCAAACATTCGTTGCGCCGTGCGCGAGCTTTTGTTGCGCGACAAACATTCATTCGTGAATCCAAACAACAATATCTTGGGCACCAGAGATTTTAATTTTTGTAGAGTTAATTGTACCCTTTAGATGAGCGTGAACCAGTGAACGTCCGCGCCGCCGCCGGCCGCCACGGATTTCGGTTTGCTTTGTATGAATTCATACAGCACTGCGTTCCCTACCGGTGCCGCCCGCATTTTCATTTCTTCATACAAAACCAAAATCCGTTGCATGCCGTGCGTGGGTTGCGGCCGGCGCGGACCAGTGGACGCTCAACTTTAGCCTAGGCTTTGGTAAAGTAAAAAAACTTTTTTACAAAAAAATACAACCGACTTCCAAAAACAACACTACAAAGTGAAAAAAAAACATTGTGCTTATGGGTGCATACAACAATACAGATATCGTGGGAGTATTTAAAGTTATGTTAGAAACATATAAAACTTCTTAGTTTTTGAAAAAAAAAGGCAAAAATGTTGAAACTTTGACCTTCAATATCTCCGTACCTACCTAACCAAAAGGTACCCAGGTTTGGTCCTTCCTACTTACAAATAAAATATCATAACAACTGGAAGAATAACATCGACTTCGTTATGGTTGTTTTTACACCCGTTATACTCCATTTACAATAAGATTAGATATTTAAACAAACCTTTTTTACAGTCCGTTCAATCGATTTTGACTTTTGTTGCGTTAGTGGCATAGCAAATGGCAGCTGCAGTAAACAGTTGGTATTGTAACCACTTTTTTGCCTTTAATGCCATCCTTAAGCCTACGGAATAGAAGTCAAAATCGGTTGAACGGACTGTAGTAAAGGTTTGTTTAAATGTCTAATCTTATTGTAAATGGAGAAATTATAGTTAGAACTTATAGTTTAAGACGCTCTGACGACGAACGTTCGACGTCGTTCGATGGCGCGCTTCTCCCAGTCTGCTCCGACTTTCGGTATCTCGGTTCACTCGTGCAAAGCGATGGCGATGATCGGACGGATGAAATGGCGGCAAGTCACGAGAACAATCTGCGACTCCCGCATACCCCTTAAACTTAAGAGGAAGATATAAAAACAATGGTCAGACTAGCTGTCTTGTATGGATCAGATTGTTGGGCTACAAAACGGATGAATGAAAGGCAATTGCATGCAGCTGAGGTGAGAATGTGCTAAGAGGGAAGTGTGGTGTTACACGAATAGATAGACTATGAAGTGATACCTAGGACGAAGTTTGAAAGTGGCACCGGTGAGTTGACTGAAAAGTTGTGCGGAAATCGGTTGTCATGGTATGGGCATGTGATGCGGAGGATTTTGGAGGAATGAGGAAAATGTCGTGAGAAAAGTTTGAGTATGGCAATGATGAGGTCTAAGCACTATGATTTTGACCACAATATATTGTCTAATCTTGAATGCAAGAGCTCAGAGACCATTACATTGGTCTGAGTACCTACCATGGCAAATAGGGAAGAGGATGGAAGGTTCTATATTGATGACCGTTAAACGGATCGTGGTTGTCAATAATGTCTCTGTCAAACGTCAAAACCAAAAGTGACAGATTTAGGCAACAGTGGATTGCGCACGTTGTTTATACTTTTCTAACCTATTTCTTAACAATATTTTCGATTTTTTTTAATGTATTAGTGGTGAACTAATAAACATGGTGAAGCGGGTAAGTTCCCCAAACATATCCTTTCATAAATAACTGTACAGACTAGTATTTTAGTTATCATTCGATGTGTTATTGCATGTTGGTAAGTTCAGTCAATTTTTTTTACAAAAAAATTGTTATTAACTGTGATTTTACGTTTTAGGACGCAAAAGCATCTATTTCAGAAGAGAATGGAGAGGTTCAGGTTATCAATGAGAACGGGAAACGGTCTGCTGAAGACGAAAATAAAGATGGCCCAAAACGCGTAAGAACCAAAAGTTTATACCGTCAGCCAACAGTAAACGAATTAAACAGACTACAGGAGACAGAAAACTTGTTCAACTCTAATCTATTCCGCTTACAAGTGGATGAAATAATCGAAGAAGTAAAAGTCAAAGAGAAAACTGAGAAAAGGTTCCTTCAGTTTTTCAAAGAATTAAAAACTCACTTACTGTCTATACCTGAAGATGGTACGGAATATGATTTGTCTGAACAAACTCTGTCCAAGAAACTCAAAGTAAAATTACCAATGAGTAACCAGTTGAGTAAAACAAAGTGTGTTTTTAAGTTTCATAAATTCTCCAATGTTGAAATTGTTGGGTCTCATGCGTTAGGGTGTGCAATCAACTCGAAACTGAGAATAGACTTACAAATAACAGTTCCAAGTGAAACATACACAAAGAATGACTCGGTAAACTACAGATATCATAAGAAAAGAGCAGCATATCTAGCTTATATTGCAGCACATTTATCTAAATATGGGTCAGTTGAAGAATTACATTACTCATACATTAATGGCTCTGAAACTAAGCCTGCACTAGACTTCAAGCCTACAGGCAAGCTTGGCAACCACCTATCACTCCGTATCAACATTGTATGTGAAAGTGATGCATACAAGCTGCACCGGTTTAGTCCTGAACGTAACAACCTGAGAGAGGCATGGTTGTTCAACGAAAACTCTGAAAATAATACCGAAGTTGGTCCTCCAACACCTTATTACAATAGCAGTGTGTTATCAGACTTAACTGCAACTGGGAATCAAGAATTTCTGAATGAAATCTTGCAAAACAGTGAGAATTTGAAGCAAGCTGTTACATTACTAAAGATCTGGTTACGTCAAAGGAATCTGAATGTTTCGGGACATGTTGTGGCTCTGTTTGTTGCTTACTTCGTGCAGACAAAGCGGGTAAACAATATTATGAGCAGTTATCAAATTGTGAGGAATATTTGGATAGCATTGAGTAAGTTGTTTTATATTTAAAAATCATGTTTCCATAGAAATGATTACTAATGCGCCTGTTGTGTCCCACTGCAAGGCACAGCCCTCCCTTTTGCATATCCATGTTTCTCTCTTTTAAAATTTGAGAAAAGAAATTAAATTAGAAATTCTTTCCTCTCTCAATTGAAAAGAGTCTTTAAGTTATAGCTTTAAAGATTCTTTTCAATTGGCTCATTCTTGTAACCATTGCTAAGAGCAGATTTCCCGAACTCCTGATTAAATCTAATACTTATTCTACAAAAACAGATACTGCAGTATACAGTAGTAATTCTTTTTGTAAACCAATAAATAATTAAACCAATAATTTCCCAGAAACATCAGAACTAGACACAAAAGGCATAACCCTACATAAAGGTACAGATACATCACCGTCTCTCGAAGTCTTCCACAAGCACTTTCCTGTAGTCTTCATAGACAGGACTGGCTACTACAACATTTGTTGGCAGATGTGTAGTGGCACTTATAATGCATTGAAGAGGGAGTGTGCGTTGGCTGTTGATATGTTGGATAATGGAAAAATTAACAGTTTCTTGCCACTTTTTATGGTTCCAGTGAAGCCTTTGATGCAGTTTGATCATATATTGAGGTAAGTAAGCAAATAGGGAGACTTGATTTTAAAAGCTTGTTATAAATCAGTATTTTCAACAATAATTTATAGAGCTGGTATTCCTAAAATTTAAAAAAAAAATAGTTCACTGATTTGTTTACCAAACGCATTAGATTGCAATTGAAAGTAAGTTACACTACATACTTTCATTATTAAAATATTAGGTTGCCTATCTTTATCTGGTCTTAACCTCACCTGTTTATTTTATACCTGGCAACCCGCTATTAGGGGCCAGAAAAAGGTAGACAACCTAACATGTTACATGTTCTGTACATGCTTTATACTATCAATTGGAATCTAATTCATTTGGTAAACAAATGTATTAAATATACCATATTTATAAACATATTATCATCATCATCATTTTAGCCGAAAGACGTCCACTACTGGACATATTATATTTGATAAGAAATATTTTTTATCTGGTAAACAGATGGGTGAAGGTCGATCTTACTTCAGATCCTGTACTACCACTACTTACTACTACTTACTACTTACTACTGTACTTTTCATCCTGGATATATGTATTAAAAAAAAGTACATGCAGACGAAGTCGCGAGCGAAAGCTAGTATGAAAAAAAATCCTTAAAAAATTAAAGAAATGCATGCTTAATCTGTCATCTACTACAAGATAGGTGGCGTCTTTTAAATTCAAATAATCTCCCAGTTTAATTATTATTTTTAGTTTAATTTATTATTTAAGGATGCTGTTACAAATGGTTAGTCTTAAAATGTTTTTTGGCCAAATTGTTGACAGATGTGCATGGTACGATTCTGAACTATAAATATAATTCTAGATAGGTACAGATTCTCAATAAATGTACCGGACAGAAAATTTTTACTTCGGTACATTTATTGAGAAAATGTACCTACTTAAAATTATATTTATAGTTCAGAATCGTACCATGCACATCTATCAACAATTTGGCCAAAAAACATTTTAAGAATGCACAGCATTTTATTTAATACACATACTTTTGTGTAAGAAAGTAATGATTTGACTACCCATTTGTAACATCGTCCTTAAGACCGATTGTTTGCGAAAAACCATCAAGTAATTTTAATATTCTTCATTTGCAGATTCAAAAACCTCAAACAGATCAAAGAGTCAGTGCTATCTAAAACGCCGAAAGAATCGCAAGTCAATCATGGCATAGAGCAGCTGTCACTTGTCATTGACGTCATCCATTCCCTCCTGACCAAAGGGTTGGGGAGCCGAGTGGAGCTGATTCAGCAGTTAGTTGAGGCTGACTTCTCCTGGCCAGTCAAGAAGAGTTTGGATAAGGCTAGGAATGGGTGAGTGAAAGAATTTCTATGATATCTACTTACTAATAATAAAGCTTGTATAAAGTTTGAACGCGCTTATCTCTGGAACTACCAGTTGGATTTGAATATTTTTTTTTGCATTTGATAGCCCAATTCTTGAGGAAAGATCACGCATCGACCATTAGGCCCCATTTCCACGGGCGAAAGAATCGCGGCGATAGTTTGGCCGCGCCATTAAATTCTCCGCGATGAATAGTCTATAGGAACCGAACAACAAGAAAAAAATCAGAAAGAACCCTAAGGGAAAACGAAGTAATAGCGCGATACCGGGTGATGCCATGCGACGCGGCCGCGGTGGGTCGGGGTACAAGAAATTTCACGCAGACGAAGTCGCGGGCAGAAGCTAGTCTACTAAATAAAAGTCTTGAATTCATTCACTGACAGACAATGCATAACCTAAGCCGCTGGGACTAACTTGAATTGGTTTACAAGACCTTTTATAGGGTCAAATTAAATTAGCTAGCGAAACTCCGCAGACGTGATGGGCATCGATAACATCATCATCTGCCTAGCCTTTTCGCAACTATGTTGGGGTCGGCTTCCAGTCTAACCGGATGCAGCTGAATACCAGTATTTTACATAGAGCGACTGCCTATCTCACCTCCACAACCCAGTACTGGGTAATACGATACCCCTTGGTAAGACTGGTTGTCAGACTATTGGGCTTCTGACGATCTGTGACGCCTGTCAAAGATCCAAGAATGACAGCCGGGACCAACGGCTTAACGTGCTTTCCGAGGCACGGAGGAGTCTCGGTATGTAAAGATGGTCACCCATCCACGGACCAACCCCAGCAAGCGTAGCTTAAGCTGATGGATCGACCCGTGCGGCTGTTATTACTTAGCTACGAGCTCCTCTGATAGGTATCGATAACAAAACACGAAAAAAACAACAAAAATTGTTGATTTTTTTTGGGGTTAGTGACCGCTGGTAGTGTTGTTTCTTGAAGTGTAAGTTGATAAAATCTGTTTTATCGTGTTGAGATATCGATACTTATCACGTCTGTGAAGTTTACTAAACAAAACAGATTACAGTTTTGAGGCGTATCATACGTCTTTATTCGTTTATAAACTAAGTAAAATATTATTTCTTATTCTGTGGCAACAGCCTGAAATATTTCCAAGTGATCTATGAAAGCATTGCAATATTATTGCAGGTTTGAAGAAAAACTATCCTTTGGTTTTGTATTGAATCCAGAAAATTCAATAAACGTAGTGGAGAAAGGACCTCCAGCCAATTTACCTGAAGCAGAAGAATTTAGGTAAGTTCTTTTTCCCTTCTATTTATTACTACTAAATTACTTGGGACAGCTTTTTAGGGTTCCGTACGTTCGAATGAAAAAACAGAACCCTTATACATACAGGGTGAAATTGAATTCATGGGCAAAATTTTAAGGTGTCATTGTAGTCATCATTATGAACAACTTTTACTATGGGAGCAAACCTGAAATCGCGAAAAAAAATCAGCTGTTCCCTACGTTTTGACGAGTGATGCGAACATAAATGTATAGAACAGCTAATTTTTTTTTGCGATTTCAGGTTTGGTCCCATAGTAAAAGTTGTTCATAATGATGAGTACAACGACCCCTTAAATGATTGCCCATGAATTCAATTTCAACCTGTACGGTCAGCAACAGAAGTCGGTTAACACTGCTATTTTTTGACATCATCTAAATTAACACAAAATGATTTGATAAACTGCTTTTCTTTCGTTTCACTGTTAAGAGTTAATGTTCATAAAATTTTAAGTACTTCTGTTCCGATTTGAATTAAATATTTCGCTTAATATTAAAGTTAAAAAACTACAAGTGTTATGTTGCTGACTGTACAATCACTTTTGTGTCTGACTGTCTGTCTGTCCATCTGTCGCAGCCTAATAGTCTCCAATCTAATGGTCCAGAAAGGTTAGGTGCGTAAAGTTAAAAAACTACAAGTGTTATGTTGCTGACTGTACAATCACTTTTGTGTCTGACTGTCTGTCTGTCCATCTGTCGCAGCCTAATAGTCTCCAATCTAATGGTCCAGAAAGGTTAGGTGCGTAAAGTTAAAAAACTACAAGTGTTATGTTGCTGACTGTACAATCACTTTTGTGTCTGACTGTCTGTCTGTCCATCTGTCGCAGCCTAATAGTCTCCAATCTAATGGTCCAGAAAGGTTAGGTGCGTAAAGTTAAAAAACTACAAGTGTTATGTTGCTGACTGTACAATCACTTTTGTGTCTGACTGTCTGTCTGTCCATCTGTCGCAGCCTAATAGTCTCCAATCGAATGGTCCAGAAAGGTTAGGTGCGTAAAGTTAAAAAACTACAAGTGTTATGTTGCTGACTGTACAATCACTTTTGTGTCTGACTGTCTGTCTGTCCATCTGTCGCAGCCTAATAGTCTCCAATCTAATGGTCCAGAAAGGTTAGTGCGTAAAGTTAAAAAACTACAAGTGTTATGTTGCTGACTGTACAATCACTTTTGTGTCTGACTGTCTGTCTGTCCATCTGTCGCAGCCTAATAGTCTCCAATCTAATGGTCCAGAAAGGTTAGGTGCGTAAAGTTAAAAAACTACAAGTGTTATGTTGCTGACTGTACAATCACTTTTGTGTCTGACTGTCTGTCTGTCCATCTGTCGCAGCCTAATAGTCTCCAATCTAATGGTCCAGAAAGGTTAGGTGCGTAAAGTTAAAAAACTACAAGTGTTATGTTGCTGACTGTACAATCACTTTTGTGTCCGACTGTCTGTCTGTCCATCTGTCGCAGCCTAATAGTCTCCAATCTAATGGTCCAGAAAGGTTAGGTGCGTAAAGTTAAAAAACTACAAGTGTTATGTTGCTGACTGTACAATCACTTTTGTGTCTGACTGTCTGTCTGTCCATCTGTCGCAGCCTAATAGTCTCCAATCTAATGGTCCAGAAAGGTTAGGTGCGTAAAGTTAAAAAACTACAAGTGTTATGTTGCTGACTGTACAATCACTTTTGTGTCTGACTGTCTGTCTGTCCATCTGTCGCAGCCTAATAGTCTCCAATCGAATGGTCCAGAAAGGTTAGGTGCGTAAAGTTAAAAAACTACAAGTGTTATGTTGCTGACTGTACAATCACTTTTGTGTCTGACTGTCTGTCTGTCCATCTGTCGCAGCCTAATAGTCTCCAATCTAATGGTCCAGAAAGGTTAGGTGCGTAAAGTTAAAAAACTACAAGTGTTATGTTGCTGACTGTACAATCACTTTTGTGTCTGACTGTCTGTCTGTCCATCTGTCGCAGCCTAATAGTCTCCAATCGAATGGTCCAGAAAGGTCAGGTGCGTAAAGTCAAAGTCAAAACATTTATTTCAAATAGGCTCTTAAAAAAGGCACTTATGACCATCATCATCTTCCTGCCCTTATCCCATATTACTTGGGGTCGGCGCAACACGTTTTCTTCTTCCATTCTCCCCTGTCAACCGTCACGCTATCATTCACTCCCTTCTCTTTCATATCATTCCTCACACAATCCATCCATCTTTTCTTTGGCCTTCCTCTGCCTCTCCATCCATCAACATGTATATTCATCACTCTTTTAGTCACATGCGTTTCGTCCCTCCTCATTACATGCCCATACCAAGACAAACGATTTCCTTTCAACTTTTCTGTCACTGGCGCCACTTTCAAACTTCCTCTTATATACTCATTTCTCACTTTATCCATTCTCGTCACTCCACACATCCATCTCAACATTCTCATCTCCGCTGCATGCAATTTTTTTTCATCCGTCTTCTTCACTGTCCAGCATTCCGATCCATAAAGTACGACAGGCCTTATCACGGACTTGTAAATTTTCCCCTTCAACTTGAGGAACATCCGTGGGTCGCAAGTTGTTCCTGTAACCTCTTGCGACCCACGGATGTTAGAAAAGGCACTTATGACCGTAAAAAAATAACTGATTCTAGTCGTAGTACTCGCAACCGGCGTGCGTGTATGACCAACCAGATGTATGAGCGTAAACTACGCAAAAGGAGTACTAATGTAAGGATCGTATAGCAGGTGGTGTTCTGTAGTTTCTGCCTACTCCCATGGGAAGAAGGCGTGAGTTTAGTATGTCTACTGGACCAATTAAGTTGATATTTGGTACACATGAATTTCTGTAACTCAAACGCGGACGTGTAACGTAAATAAATGAATTTTAAACATGAAAGTCACTTTGGGGGGCAAATTGCAAAATTTAAAAAAAAAAGTTTCAATACTGAATACTTTATTTCATTCCGTATGTAATAAATAGATGGTTTTACAAAGTAAAATATCAATATGGACACGTTATATGGATGGAATATGGAGTTTTGCAAGCTGTACCGTGTGACATGTCAAATAAAAAGGGTTTACGTAAAAAATTAAAATATATTATTTTTATAATTTAAAAATAAATACTTTTAAAGGTATTTAAGAAAATAGATATAAACTGACTATCCCCCCCTTATCTCCGAAACTACTTGTTTCTTGAAACCATTTGTATACATTTTCATCAGATACTTTAGGAATCTAGTAGAAATAGTCAGGTTCGTGAACAAGCGCTGTCAGTGAAGGCTGGGCATACCTTAGCGGCCACGGCTTATTTTAATTTAATTTAAATATTTGAATTGTTTTTTTTTTTAAGGACGCTTTTAACGTTCTGCATCGTTCTCACATGTAAAATTTCAACATGAATGATGTAACCATTATTTTGTAACCATATCTTGATTTAAAAGAGTGTCCGTGGAGTTTCTTGCCCGTTCTTCTCCATAGGTACCTAC
The DNA here is from genome assembly GCA_946251885.1 of Cosmia pyralina. NCBI lineage: Eukaryota > Metazoa > Arthropoda > Insecta > Lepidoptera > Noctuidae > Cosmia > Cosmia pyralina. The sequence goes on along the minus strand of OX276358.1, from coordinate 2,093,669 downwards.
TATGCTTTGGAATGGGCGCCTAGCTTCATCTTTCTGACTGACCGACCCCTTGACAATTCAAAAGTGCCTGTAATTGGTTTAATTGAAATAAATGCTTTGAGTTTGAGTTGAGTTTATAGACTATAGTGTTTTCCTGTGCCATTTCGAACCAGTGTGTCTTATAAAATATTCCATTGCAGAGCTTTCTGGGGTGACAAGTCAGAGCTCCGTCGGTTCCAAGACGGATCTATAACGGAGACATGTGTGTGGGAGGGAGACAGCATGACGGAGAGACGAACTGTCACCAAGCAGATTGTTGACTACCTCATGCAGTTGAAGTTTGGTATGTGAATAAGTTTTTTTTTTTAATAGCTTTTATGTACCTACAGCTTAAGATAACCGTTATACATAAATACATAGGTAAGTATTTTTTCCATTTATAAAAACTACAAAGAATTCACGCTTGAGATTATTTTCGCACTGAAATCCGCTCGCCATGTCTCGCTATAAAGAGTTCTGCTTGAGGATTTTTAACCTGGGCCCAAGTGAAACTTAACAGCTTCTGAAGTCGGTGCCAAGCTAAGGTGCATTGAAGAATTGAAGACACCGACTTGAGAAGCTGTTAAGTTTTTTATGAAAGTTATTTTATTCGTTTTTGAAGTCGGTTTTTACTTTTTTTTAAATAAATTTATTTTCCATTTTTAGTTGAATAATTATACAATTACTAAGTAAGCCCAATATGAACGAAAAGAAGAATCAGCAAAATCCGCTTAGAAATGCCGGAGATACAGTACATTTATACATATAACTTCGTACATAAGAATAATTACATAATGTATTATATACTATAACCTTCCTGAAAGTATGTATCACGATAGTGAGAGAATCATCAAAATTGGTTCATTAAAAAATCGAGCACAAACATACATACATACATACGGGTCGAATACAGAACCTCCTTTTTTGAAGTCGGTTAAAAAGGAAAAGATTTTTAAAATGACAATGAATACCTTTGTAGCTGTTCGCGGTTCCGGTCGCAGTTGGCGCAAAGTCAGTTTCAGAATGACCTGTAATAAATCTCACAAAAACCAATCTTCCACAGCCATAAGCCCATCCGACCTATTCCACATATCGGACCAACTGGACAGCGTACTCGCCCGCAAGCAGTGGGCGAGTGAGCGAGTACAGTATGCAGACGACAGTTCACTGAGCGCGTTACAAGCGTTCGACGCACTGCGGCGCGACTTGAGGCAGCTAGTACAACTGCCGCTCGACATTAGTGCAGTATATGGTGAGTACATATAGACAGTGAGCGAGTACTGTACGCAGACGACAGTTCACTGAGCGCGCTACAAGCGTTCGACGCACTGCGGCGCGACTTGAGGCAGCTAGTACAACTGCCGCTCGACATTAGTGCAGTGTATGGTGAGTACATATAGACAGTGAGCGAGTACTGTACGCAGTGGAGAGTTTACAGACACAATGACACAATAAAGATTTATTATAAAAACTAACTGCGCCCCGCGGTTTCACCGGCGTATCCCAGGATATAAAGTAGCGTATGTGTTAATCCTGGGTATAAGCTATCTACATACCAAACTTCATCCAAATCGGTCCAGCCGTTTGAGCGTGAAGTAGTAACAAACATACAAACACACACACACACACTCGCAAAGTTTTTATAATATTAGTCTGATAGTGTGATGTGATGACACAATAAAGATTTATTATAAAAACAATCCGTGTGTCTGATAGGATTTCCCATCGGCAAAAATGGCGAACAGTTTCCATACAAACTTTAATTTAATTTTCCTTTGCTAAAAAAGGACCTCTTGTGCAACATGTCATGCTTCTAGATCCAGCGGTTTAGGCAGTGCTTTGTCTGTAAGTGAATGAATGAATGAACTTAAGATTCTTTGGCCACCTTCTGGGGCCAACTCATGTAATAATTTACCATAGACTCGAAAAGAAGAAAAAGAAGTAGAAAATAAAAGGCTCCGTCTGTGTCAAATCTTGTTGCGAGCGTCGCACTGTTACAGATAGTCAGCCAAAAACAGATATTAAAAACACTAAAATGATACCAAAAAGAACACTTTTTTATACCAAATACGGCTGTTAGGTTTTAAAATGGAAAAGAGCACACAATTCAAGCTTTATAGACCCTAGCTTAGAGTAGCTTCGTAGATCATAAATTCATAATGTACGGAGTTTTTGTCCTAAGATTTTTGGCAAATTGAAGTTCTTTCTCTATAAAGCACTTCCGACTTTCAACTCATGGTATTGTTCCAGGCGTGTCTCCTATCTTCAGCTACAGCGCGCCGCTGCCCGCACTGCCGCGCGCCTCCCCGCACAACCCCTGGCAGCGCGCCAGCACGTGTCTGGTGAAGGACATGCAGAGAGACGGGCTGGCTGCACTGCCGGAGTACACGCCTGTGTGTAAAGCTATATTGGAACTTGGTGAGTTATTCATTATTGAATTTTCGTTTAAAACCTTTATTTATTACAAAAGCATTATTCATTTTTGCTCCATCCGGCAAAGTCTGGCATCAGACAAAATGGATAATTTATTAAAATAGTGCTACTATTATCGAGGAGCTCGTGGCTAAGTAATAACAGCCGCACGGGTCGATCCATCAGGTTAAGCTACGCTTGCCGGGGTCGGTCCGTGGATGGATGACCATCTTTACATACCGAAACCTCCGTGCCTCGGAAAGTAGGTATGTTAAGCCGTTGGTCCCGGTTGTTATTCGTGGATCATTGACAGTCGTTACGGGTCGTCAGAAGCCCGAAAGTCTAGCAACCAGTCTTACCGAGGGGTATCGTATTATCCAGTCACTGGGTTGTGGAGGTCAGATAGGCAGTCGCTCCATGTAAAATATTCTTATTCAGCTGCATCCGGTTAGACTGGAAGCCGACCCCAACATAGTTGGGAAAAGGCTAGGCTGATGATTCCATTATCGTTTAGCTATAGAGCTTTCCCGCTTGGCCAGAAAAAAGTAACATAAAATAAATTGAGAACATATTAGACCTGGCATTTTCTATTTCGTTGCGACGAGATGAATGTAGAGTAAGCTTTCTCCGGATTTCAAGAAGCTCAAAAATTTAATATTTCTTAAATACATTTTCAATTTATCAATATTGTGTTCAACCTTTAAAATTCGAATCAAAATCGACAGAAAATCTAGGCCAATTCACAGTTCATCCTCTTCAAATATAACATCAAGGAGCAGTGGTGGCCCAGTGGTAACGGCCGCGACTTACTACTTGTAGGTCGTAGGTTCGAACCCAGGCAGGCGCTTTACTTTGTGTAAATTATTTCATCACCACTGCTCTCAAAACGGTGAAGGAAAACATCGTGAGGAAACCGGCATGTCCTAGAATAAAAAATTCGAAGACTTGTGACATCCACCAACCCGCACTGGGCCCGCGTGGTGGATTACGGCCCACTCCCTCTCACAGAGAGGAGGCCTGTGTCCCAGCAGTGGGAACGTTATAGGCTGATTATGTAAATATAACATCCACTTGCAGGTCACAGCGGCAAATGGCCAGGCGACATTCACGCCTTCAGGTGCCTCAAAGCCGCCTTCCACCTTCAAATAGCAGAACGCCTTACCAAACAATACTCCATACCAACCCAGGCATATGCTACACATATCGACGTATTGAAGGATGGTCTCGTATTTCGTCTAGAGATCGCGCATCCGAAAGAGATAACGTTACTGAAGAGGGAGATGCAGAAAGGAGTGGTGAAATATAAGGATAGTGAAGAGAGTGTTAGTTTGCAATGTGATACTGTGCTGATGCCACGGTTGAGGGGGGCGCTGCATGGGTGAGTTGATGAAACTAGTTTATAAATAATTCTCGTAAGCCCAAGATCCCAACGCCCATTGGGCTACCTTAATTAACCAGCACCCTAATTGCGTGACACACTATCAATGGGAATCATTCATTCATTTATGTTTTGTCTTTGTCTGCTCGACAACGTAAATAACGCAATGAATGTTGTTGAACTGTCAAAATGAAACCAACTCCGATTGATAGTGTGTTACGCAATTAGGGTGCTGGTGCTTTTGTAGACCAATGTTGAGCGACCAGCCTTACTTTTTACGAAAGTAAAGTGTTTAAAGAATTATAAATAAATAAATACAAATCTTTATTGCTGACCACACGATCCACAAAAAACATAATTTAAAACATGTGTGTCAGCTCCGACACACGACTGGAGTTTACTCCTATTTTCTGTGCCGTCCCGACTTTCTGTTGTTCGACGAAAACAAAGGACCATAGGGGCAGGATTTATTCAATGAATCAGTGCTATACAAAAAGCACTTCAAGGTGTAAAGGCGTTCGTTTTGTTTTACGTTGCGCAGCAAAACGTAACAACGCTTTTGAGTTAACGCTTGTATTTCACTCCTCATAAAATTTCCATACCGGGGGCCTAATATTAAAATCGATTCTTAAGGAGTAAACTCCAAATAAAAGTAAGCATGCGTTTTGAATTTATCACCTCATTTCTTTTCACAGCCTACACCAAAAGCATCCATCATATGGCCCAACAGTCTGCCTCTTCAAACGCTGGCTGTCCTCTCACCTCCTTTCCCCCCCTCACTTCCCCGACACAGTGGCAGAGTTGATGGTGGCCACTGTGTACATGCACTCCGAGCCAACTCAGCCACCAGCATCGCCCACTATAGGATTTGTGAGGGTATTGAAGTTGTTGGTGGACTTCGACTGGCAGAGAGAAATGATCGTGCTGGATTTTAATGAAGATATGTCACGTAAGTGTTTTGCTTATTTTTTTCTCTAAAACTACAATGGCGGCACTAGGTGTTTTTTCAAAAATTTATTGTCCTGGATACTGTGGCCTTAAGTCAAGTCTTTTTAGGGTTCCGTACCCAAAGGCTGCCAAACGTTGCCAGCGGGGCGGTTACTAAGCCTATGCTGTCCGTCCGTCTGTCTGTCAGCGGGCTGTATCTCATGAACCATAATAGATAGACAGTTGAAATTTTCAGTGTGTATTTCTATTGCCGCTATAACAAAAAATAATAAAAATAAATACTTTTTATCCCGGTCTACGCGGGTGAAACCGCGGGTCGCAGCTAGTAAATTATATAATTAAATTAGGAACCGGTTTGATTTTGTCTAGTCCGAAACTAGTCTCAAACACCCAATAACTAAAAACTTTACTTCCATTTCAGACGAAGAAATAACCCAACTGGAGCAGAAGTTCACTGCCGACCCAGACTCGGCGCCTTGCATGCGCATAATCACTGCATACGACGGTCCCATGCCTTCCGTGTGGAGCAGTGCTGCCCCGTCCACTCACGTGCTAGCTAGAGCGCGAGTACTGGCGGATAGTGCGCTCAAGTACCTGGATGAAGCCGTCATGGTGGGACACAAGGATAATATACTGGTAAGTGTAGTAGTTAGGGGAAAATGTGTCCCTGCGAATGTACACACATCAGAAGTGTCTAGGGATCAAGCACGTTTTTGCTAGTTACTAAAAATCAGGTTTTATAATTATAGTTTTTGTAACTCCTATGGATGTTTTTTTTTAGTAAATTTCGTCATTTGAATAGTTTTTGAATTTCGGTCAAAAGATGAAAATCTTCTGTCAAGTCATATTCCTGTATAATCCTGCAACGGGTTTGAGACCAAATCAGTAAAATTTCTGCCATACTTCTGAGTGGAATCAATACAAAAGAACTTTATTATGGAGAGAAGGCGTCATTTGAACAGAGAAGAAATTAATAGAGCCGTGGGAACGTTGGAAGCTGGTTCTCGGCAACGTGCTTGGCAATCTCACGAGTGTTATAAATCGACTTTGGACACGTTACCGCATCACTGGTAGCGTGGCAGAACGACATGGAGGACGAGCTCGCATCACCACATGCAGACAAGATCGTTACATACAAATTACTGCTCGACGAAATCGTACAGTCAGCAACAAAAGTCGATTAACACTTGCAGTTTTTTAATCTTAATTACTAAGCGAAATATTTGATTCAAATCGGAACAGGAGTACTTACAATTTTATAACGTTAACTCTTAACAGTTAAACGAAAAAGAAGTAGTTTATCGAATCATTTTGTGTTAATTTAGATGTTGTCAAAAAGTAGCAGTGTTAACCGACTTCGGTTGCTGACCGTACAATGACCGCGATAATGTTGGTTACGTGGCTTCATAGCTCTTCAGGGATCTTAATAAGCGATCAAACCATAACAAATCGCTTGCATGAAGTCAATCTCCATTCCTGAAGGGCACTACGTGTACCACCTGTTGAGTGTGTAGTGACACAGAGCCAGTCACTTACCTCCAGTACCAGAACCAACCCACCGTACGTAACCCACAGAACGTACCACCTGCAAAACCAATACCTACTTGATGAATGTAAATATAAATAGGACAATTTACGAATAAACACAGATCATCCGGACACGTCTTGGAAATCAATACTCTATACCTGCTTACCCCTAAAAGTGATTACTGCATGATTACACATCAAAGAAATAATTACTTAACCTTTTGACATTGTATAATACAGCTTAGTAAAACATGTTGCCAAGATGGAATTCTAAATCTGCTACACCGTTGTGTAACCTCTCAGATTCTTTGCTATGTATCACTAAGGGTGTAACATTAAATTCCTTATTTCCAGGGCATGTTCATCCCCTCGTACGCGGGTTACAACGTGCTCATACACCTACACCCCACACTAGTCCCGCACTCATCCGAGCGAGTGGACAGTGTGCCCAAGCTACAGCGCCTGCCAGAGAAGCCGACTGAAGAAATCATACCTGTCGTTGAGTTTCATCCCGTGGCGAAGTACTTGGAAGAGTTGAGGGTGAGTTGACAGTTTTTAAATGGTGTTACAGATGCGCTTTTAAAATGGTCTTTTAGTAAAATCAGTGCCAAACATAAGAGACAGTGTCAACAATTGAAAAGAGTATGCTTAGATGGTTTGGTCACGTTAGAGGATGAATGAAAGGCGACTAAAAAAAGTTATTTACAAGACATGTGAGTGGAAACGCCGGGAGGGGACGCCCTAGGAGGACATATGGTGACGTTATTGGTGATGTTCTTCAGAAAGTTCAGGTGCGTAGTACTCGCAACTGGCGTGCGTGTATGACCAGATGTACGAACGCAAACGAGGAAAAAGGAGTATGTAAGGATCGTAGCAGGTGGTGTTCTGTAGTTTCTGCCTACACCCCCATGGGAAGAAGGTGTGTGTAGTTTTGTAGCAAATTGACTGCAACTTAATTGCCAGAACATTCAAAACACAACTGTCATTCTTTAATAGCTGTATAAAATGGTTAGAACACGGCAAATGGACGTAGTGTCGATTTGATAAATAATTTCCCTGACTGTAAGTACCATCGATAAACGCTAGCCCTTTCCAATTTTGAAACAATCTTGCAAGCTGCCATTGTACTTATGACAAAGTAAAACAAAGGACCATAAGGGCAGGGTTTTTTCAATGAATCAGTGTATATATACAAAAAGCAACTGTTGCGGCGGCCTAAAGCCTTGGGGTGAAAATCGAAATTTTCTTAGTGGACTGTATGAGGGGCGGTTCGGTGACACAAGTAGGTGTTTTGGTGGTGTGGGAAAATGATGATGGTACCTGCCTGGTGAGCTATGGCGACACGACGAGAAGGGTTTCCTTAGCCACGTGGCTGGCGCGTCCAGGATATCACGTACGGACGAGAATCTGCACTTTCCACAACACACATACACGCACTTGCACTGTTCAATAGCAATCTTCGTTCTTCGCGGTGAAAATATGAGTCCTTTTTCGACTTGGGATTAATTTTACCCACAGGCGTCGATGTTGGTTGAGAACTGGCGGATCTTCTTGGCGGCAGCGTATGCGCGCCATTGCGGATCTTCCTTCTCGCTCTCACTTAGGCATTATAAGGGTTGTGGAAGGGAGAAGGAAAGCGGAAGGAACTTTATGTTACACAGATACTAATTAATTAGAGTTGCCAGTAATTAGGCATGAAATATAAAACTAAAGAAAGTAATGGCGTTAACATTCCTCGCGGCCTTAAAGGGTCACCTTTAAAGAGAATGATATAATAATATATACAGTGAAATTACACTTAAATCTAACTAAAGAGGGAATGGACTGAATAAGATATTACTGAGTAGGAATGGGGCATAAGCGGACCACAGGTCGCACAAGAATCCCATTAGAAGTGCGTACTGAAACGACTCGCGTGCTACCGTCTATAGACGTATGCAACTTCTCAATAACACCTAGAGGCCAGGATAGAGGAGGCGCATTATCATTAACTATCACTACTACAGTGCCTTCCTTAATCATGTCTCCATCAGGTTTATTCCATTTTAAGCGTGATTGTAAACTATGAAGATACTCGCTTCGCCATCTTTTCCAGTACGACTGGACTAATTTATCCATAAGAGAGTGTCTTTGAAGCAGGTGATCAGACAGTAAACCTACTTCCGCGGCGGGTAATGAGTTAAGCGGTACAGTATGTAAAAAATGCGAAGGGGTAAGAGCTTTAGGCTCTTCCGGATCAGCGCTAAGAACAGTAAGAGGTCTGGAGTTCAACAGGCACTCTATTTGAGAGAGAATTGTAACTAATTCTTCATAAGATAGAAGTTGTTGACCTATTGTCTTGAAAAGGTGAGTCTTCACGGCCTTCACCATGGACTCCCAACATCCACCAAAGTGCGGTGACGCGGGCGGAATAAAGTGCCAATTAATGCGATGCTCAGCGAGCTCCTCTTCAAAGCGCGGGCGGTATTCTTTATTTATGAAAGTATACAAGTCGCGTAAAAACGAATTAGCTCCTCGAAAATTGGTCGCGTTGTCCGAATACAAGCATTGTACCGGTCCACGGCGGGATAAAAACCGTTTCAACGCGGCTATGAACGACGCAGTCGTAAGATCTGTAGCTAATTCAATATGAACAGCGCGAGTAGTCATACAGGTAAATATACATAAATAACCCTTGCGACTCTTCGCACCTCGAGTGCGTACGGGCACATACTGTATAGGGCCAGCGTAATCACACCCTGTATGAGAAAAAGCTTTGGTTGCAACATTTACTCTAGATTTAGGGAGATCGCCCATAATCGGCGGACCATGAGGTCGCGGTCTCCACCTGTGACATGCGTTACACTTGTGGATTCTATGACGAATAATGCGTCTAGCGGACAAAATCCAATACTTATGGCGCAATAACGACATAGTGAGTTCTGGACCTGCATGTAAATATTTTATATGATAATAGTCTACGAGGATTTCAACTATGCGATCATGACGGGGTAACACTACCGGGTGTTTAGTACTATAGGCCTCAGCCGAATGAGTTAATCGACCCCCAACGCGGATTAAATCATCACCATCTACAAATGGCTTGAGTTTAATAAGAGCGGGTGAACAAATTGTATTATTTTTTAACTCGGAATAATCATCCATGAAGTGTTTTCTTTGAACATGACGCCACAAAATGGTTTCAGCGAACTCGAGGTCGCTAGCGGTAACGGTGTCAGTCCGACGCGGGAGTTTTTTCATGAAGCGGTATATGAAAACAACAATACGCAGCAGTTTAGTCCACGACGACGTACGTTCTGCGAGTGCGAGTAGAAGCGAATTTTCCGAACTTGAATCCGCGACTATGGGATGCGCGTGGACCTTTTCTTCCGGAATGGGTTCCGAATTCAAGTCTGTAACCTTATGTATGGGCCATTCGGAAGGGTCGCGCTTAGCCCAAGCGGGTCCGTGCAACCATAATGGGTGCTCAATGAATTTGTCAGGTGTTAAACCACGTGACAAACAGTCCGCTGGGTTTTCAGTACCAGGTACGTGGTAGAAATGTTCCGCGGGGACGTTGTCTACGATGCGAACGACACGATTGGCCACAAACGTGTGCCAACGATGCGGAGAAGAATTTATCCAGCAAAGAGTCACCTTAGAATCGGTGAATGCGTAAATAGCGGTAACATTATAACGCGGATTATAAGTGTCATGAACACGGCGAAGAAGTTTAGCGAGGAGTTCGGCACCACAGAGCTCCAGTCGAGCGATAATCAATGGTTTAACCGGCGATACCTTCGACTTGGCACAAACCAGCTGAACGACTACGTCATCGTTGCGAGTGACGTGCGCATAGATGACAGCGCCGTAGGCGCTTTCACTGGCGTCGGAAAATCCAATGAGGCGAAGAATACAATTTTCAAAAATACCTAAATGGCGCGGGATTTTAAAATCATTTAAAAGCGGCAGGGCAGAGCGAAAAGTTTGCCAAATATTTATGATGTGACGCGGGGGAGTGTCATCCCAATCGAGCTTCAGTAACCACAATTCTTTGATAAGTAGTTTAGCATAGAGAACTACAGGCGCGACAAGCCCCATGATGTCCCACAGTCTAGCTACGGCCGACAGAATAGCACGTTTAGTACACGTGTCTGGCGGTGCGAAAATAAGAAATTCAAAACAATCATTTGACCTACACCAGCGCAAGCCGAGAACCTTTTGTTCTACCGACTTGTCGAATTCTAGTTGTTCGGTCAACCTATGCGACGCGGGAATACTGTTTAGTACAGTTTGAGAGTTACTGGTCCACTTGACCAACTCGAACTGACCTCCTCTAAAGAGTTTAATCAGTTCGTGCGAAACCTGGACTGCACGTGATTCGGAGCTTACGCTGTAGACTACGTCATCCATATACAGCGAATCCGCGATGATAGCGCTGGCGCGCGGGAAGTGATGACCATCGTCTTGAACCAACTGTTGTACTGTGCGGATCGCATGGTAGGGACTTGACTTGAGACCAAAACAGACACGGTTAAACTGATATAGAACCAGAGGATCGTTTGGACTAAAACGATATAAGATGCGTTGAAAGCGACGATCGCTTTCTCTTACTTCAATCTGTAAGAACATTTGTCGGCAATCAGCCGAGAGCGCGAATGCGAACAATCGAAAATTCAGAATTATAGTAAACAAGTCACCCTGTAAATTTGGGCCACTGTGTAAAATATCGTTGAGAGATAATCCAGTACTCGTTTTAGCACTAGCGTCTAACACGGAGCGTAGTTTTGTTGTTGTCTTATCTAAACGTACAACTGCGTGATGCGGAATTACATAGTCAGGACAACTACTGTCTGAACTATCGAGCGGAGCAGGAGATAAATATCCATTATCAATATATTCGCGAATGACGTCATCATACGCAGTACGTAACTCGGGTGCGGATTCTAATTTCTTTTCTAGGCAGAAAAAACGTTTTTTCGCGATATCGAGTGAGTTCCCCAATGAGAACACATCGCTGCGAAACGGTAGGGCTACAGAGTATCTACCTGTGTCCCCATCGCGTTCCGTGGTCGAATTATAAAAGTACTCGCACTCAAGTTCGTCGAGCGATTTGCTCGTCGAAAGAGTGACGGGCGCTTCATCGACCTGCCAGAATTTTTTCAACGCCGATTCTAACGAGTCTTTGTCGGACGGTTGCGAAATATGTGAGTAACAAGACTGTGGAGGCTTATTACGACGTACAGGCAGCGCGGGCACAGTGCCCATGATGACGTAACCGAGTACCGTCTGCATGGCGGGCGGCGCGGAGGAGTTGCTGCTAACTACGCGGGGCAGCATAAGATGCGGGAAAAGCGAAGCCCCGATCAACACATCGATGCGACCGGGTTTGCCAAACGATTCGTCGGCGAGCGGTAAACCTTTTAAGTAAGGCAAGGCGGAAGTATCTACGGGAGCGGTAGGTAAATTATCGGTGATTGCATCGACAACTAGCGAATTAACGTTAAAAGTAACGTTCGGATTAAAACGGGAAAAGAAAGCGAATTGTACGGAACCCTTAACGGATTTTTCCGTACCACCGATACCCTTAACGGAAGGCGTATCAGATGAATGTCTAGTCAAACCTAATCGTTTGCAACATTCTGCGGTAATAAAATTAATTTGTGAGCCACTGTCTAATAGACAGCGAATAAAATGCTCCTTACCAAATGAATCTCGAACTATTACAGTAGCGGTTGACAACAAAATAGTAGTATTCGTATTACATTGCGGCTTTGATACGCGGGAGTTCGAGTCGTAAAAGATCGACGCAGCAATGGATGCATTACATTGCGGGGCGCTCTGAGCGGTGGCGGCGAGCGGCACGGCGGCGGCGGCGTGAGCATCTTGCTCGCTCGAAGCCGTGGAGTTTGAACCCGATTGTGTACGTGCGGTATCATCAACACCGTTCGATAATACAGTCGCGTGCGATTCGCGATTAAAGTGTAAAAGCGTATGGTGTTTATTTTTACAAGATTTACATCTAGATTCAGACTGACAGACTCTGGCCTTATGTTTAATACTTAAACAGTTAGTACATGCATCGTTTTGCTTCACCGATTTGAAACGATCACTTGGTGTCATTTTAGAAAAGGCAGGACATTTAAATAAATGTTCATGAACAAAGCTATCACACAAACATTTTGCGAATTTATCAATTACAGTGTAAGATTGCGGTTGCGGAGTTTTGGACGTTTTTTTATTTACAGGATTGTTGTTAGACTGAGTGAAACTCAAGCTGTTTAAAGCTTTAGTATTTTGTAAAATGCGAGATTGATTTTTAATGAACTGTACTAAATTGTCGAATTTAGGAATTTCGTCTTTTGAGTTCATTTCAAAAAGTCGAGCGGTTTCAGAATCAACCTTTTTTATAGCGACATGGAAAAAAATCAAATCTGATAAATCATTTATTTTAAGGTTTTTTAATGCGTTTGCGGCGGAAACAAAATTATCAGAAAAGGATTCGAAATTTTGAATAGATGCGGTATTAAAAGATTTATGTTCAAACATCCGATTAAGGTAACTAGAAGCTAACATACGTTTGTCTTCGTACTTGTTTATGAGTGAATTAAAAATTAATTGGTAGTTATCGCCATTAGGGCAAACTCCTGAGAACGCGGTTTGAGCCTTATCTTTCAATTTCCCCATCAAATAATATAATTTCTCCGAATCAGTCAATGTATTATTTTCGTGTACCGTGCTTTTAAAATTAGCATAGAACAGGGGCCAGTTACGAATATCGCCATCGAATGACACAATTTCAATGGGAGGCAAGCGAACTGTTTGCTTATTGACACCACTACCACTAGAAGTAGGAGCCGATGTGGCTGATGATTTTGAGTAACTTGAATAATTATATTTAACGCAGCAATATAATTCCTCAAAACTAATCCACGACTGATCATCAATATTATTTTCCGGGTCTTGTCTTAGAAGAAGCGAGTTATATTTATTAAATGCCTCGAGGAACTCGGTGCGCAACGCATCAACATTGACACACGCACACAAGAACTTCTCTAGCGGTTCCATACCGGACTTCATTTTTCCCATTAAATCGTAAATGATTTGCATGCGGGCAAAAATCATATTACGACATGACAGTGCTATTTGAATCGCGGATTCTATCTGATCATCCGAATCCATGGTCACTTTCTTAGGCATTTTCGATATTTTTGTAGGTTTTTATAATAGCTAAAATAAATCGCAAACTTCAACGAGTTGCGCGCGGTGCGGGATTGGTAGGTGGTACCTACGAATATAGTACCGAACGATAGCGAAGCGAGCGAGCGGTAGATTTTGCTTCTACCTACGTATATTAAAATATTAAGTTGAGCGGGATGCGAAATACCTGTGAATGTACGCAATGACAAGTAGGTACTGTAATAAATGAATAAATGAAAGCGGTTTAGTATAAGAGTATAAGGAACGAAGATTGAAATGAAATATAGTTGCGGGATGATGATATACGGATATAATATTGATATCCGTTATCAAGAGGATAAAGAAAAATAGGTATCCGTGATCATGGGACCAAAACTGTTGGATATCTGTGATCGTAGGACCAAAAACTGTTGGATATCCGTGATCGTAGGACCAAAAAATGTTGGATATCCGTCTCGAAGGACCAAAAAATGTTGCGGCGGCCTAAAGCCTTGGGGTGAAAATCGAAATTTTCTTAGTGGACTGTATGAGGGGCGGTTCGGTGACACAAGTAGGTGTTTTGGTGGTGTGGGAAAATGATGATGGTACCTGCCTGGTGAGCTATGGCGACACGACGAGAAGGGTTTCCTTAGCCACGTGGCTGGCGCGTCCAGGATATCACGTACGGACGAGAATCTGCACTTTCCACAACACACATACACGCACTTGCACTGTTCAATAGCAATCTTCGTTCTTCGCGGTGAAAATATGAGTCCTTTTTCGACTTTGGATTAATTTTACCCACAGGCGTCGATGTTGGTTGAGAACTGGCGGATCTTCTTGGCGGCAGCGTATGCGCGCCATTGCGGATCTTCCTTCTCGCTCTCACTTAGGCATTATAAGGGTTGTGGAAGGGAGAAGGAAAGCGGAAGGAACTTTATGTTACACAGATACTAATTAATTAGAGTTGCCAGTAATTAGGCATGAAATATAAAACTAAAGAAAGTAATGGCGTTAACAGCAACTATAAGGTGTAATTAAAGAAAAGAAATAAAGAAAAACTATTTATTCACGTGAAAGTGACGCTCATAGGTACAGTAGGCTGCATCAATTGGGCACCCCAGTTGTATTAAAATGTTAATACAACTGGGGTACCCAATTGATGCAGCCCACTGTACATAAAATTGTTGTATAACAGAAGCCTAAAAACAAAGACAAGTGGGTATTTGTTCTCAAAATAATATCCTAGACGGAAATATGCGTCACTACCTCGCGAAACGGCCGCCGCTCGTTAGGCCGTAAAGGCGTTCGTTTCGTCGATAGTACACTTCTGGACACATCTATTGGCCCACCTTAGAGTTTAGGTTTCGATGGCCCCTACCGAAATATGATTGCTAGATTGAACAAAAACTGTTGATGCAGTTTTAAACCTGATACATTTTACCATCTTTTTCGATCGTATTGTTTTAAATTTGAATTCAGAATACCATATGACATGGAGCTACGCCTAACAAGTCGGATATGCGCCTTGTTAAAGGCAATTGATTTTTGAATAAAAAACATGTTTTATCAAATAAAGGTTTAATTTAATAACGCGTGTTGCCTCCATGGGCATCTACCACAGCTCTCATACGATTAGGCATAGAGTTTATTAACCGCTCTATGAAATTTTGAGGGATCATCTCCCATTCCTCTTCTATGGCAGTTTTCAACTCCTGCATCGTCTGGGCAACTGGCTGACGAGCCCTAACACGTCTTTTTAGCTCGTCTCACATGTTCTCAATGGGGTTCATGTCTGGGCTTCTGGCTGGCCAGTCCATAACTGTGATGTTGACATCCCGAAGATATTCCCTGACGATGCCGGCCGCATGGGCTCTTGCATTATCATGCATAAAAAGGAAATTTGGGCCCACATAGTCCGCGTATGGTATCACGCAGTATCACGTGAGGTTCTAAGCACTCACGAATGTACCTTTCAGCATTTAATGTTGGCAGCCGTGGTCCTATAACAACCTCAAGTTGAGTTTTGCCGCTCGCGGATATACCGCCCCAGACAGTCCATGAGCCACCGCCATAAGCAACCCTCTCTTCAAAGCAGCATTGTGCGAAACGCTCTCCCTTACGTCGGTAGACCTTCTTCCTTCCATTATTGCCATGTAACACAATTTTAGACTCATCAGAAAAGAGTACACGGCTCCAATCTTGCTGTGTCCAATTTAAATGACTGCGTGCGAAATGAAGGCGCGCTGTTCGGTGGGCTCGCGTTAGTTTGGGGCCATTAGCTGGCTTGTGTGGTACCATATCGCGTTCTTTTAACCTTCTCCGAACAGTTCGAGCGCTCACAGATACTCCGTGGAAGTCGCGAAGTTGGTTTTGTATCTCAATGGAGGTAAGGTGACGATTTCTCAAGCTGGTCGTCACGATGAATCGATCCTGCCTTTCAGTTGTGACCCGAGATTGTGGCCTTCCTTGGCGATGAACAAAGCCGCCAGTCTCTAGGTACCTCCGATAAACATTTCGGACCGCAGATCGACTTAAATTAAGTTGAGCACTCACGTTTCTTTGGCTGTGTCCGGCCTGAATAAGTGCCACAGCTTGGGCGGCGACTTCAGGTGAAGTATCCATAGATTATTGATAGAACCTCACCTTAATGTTAAGAATAAGTAATGTTTGTTGCTAAACCAAAGATATCAATCACTTTTTCAAGAATTAAATCCAAGTAAACCAATAAAACCAAGTTTTCTTAATATTCGATTGTTTGATATCAACAAACAGGCTCCAAATTGTCTTTTGTTTCTTTAAATTCTGTGTTCGAAATTCAAAAAAAGACTATTGAATGAAATTGTGAATGTGCCAGGTTCAAAACTGCATAAAAACTTTTTGCTCGGTTTAATATAAAATTTTAGCTAGGACCAAACGAAACTGAAAATACAAGGTGGGCCAAAAGATGTGTCCAGAAGTGTACATTTTCCGTCGGTAAGTTTTCAATCATTTTGGCCGGGTTGAACGTCGATGCGAGCTGATGCGCATCAAAAAAAATTCTGATGGGACGATGGAGGAGTGTGGGATGCGCAAGATGGTGGTCGCGCTCACTTCAGCCCGGACAAAAAGATCGGGGACTACTGTAACTTACTGGGATTGACAACTAATTTCATTGCTGACTTTATTAAGGATTTACAAAGATGGAGAAGAACTGATTTTTATATTTGTTATTTCAGAGTGCTTACGGTGACTTTGCCCTGTTCTTCCACGATCTGTACGGAGGAGAAGTGATCGCAGTGCTGTGGAAACCTGACATCAAAGAAGACAGAGAGTTTCAGGTATGTTATACTGATAAGGGATTATGAAATCTCAATCTACCTAGCCTTTTCCCAATTTTGTTTGGGTCAGCTTCCAGTCTAACCGGATGCAGCTGAATATCAGTATTTTACATGGAGTCACTGCTTATCTGATCTCCACAACTCAGTTATTGGGTAACACAATACCCCTTGGTAAGACTGGTTGTCAGAGTTTTGGGCTTCTGACTACCCCTAATGACTGTCAAAGATCCACAAATTACAGTCGGGACCAAGTTGATTTTAGATTGTCTTATTGTCGTAGCGTAGCGTATCTGATCAATCGACCCGTGCGGCTGTTATTACTTAGCCACAAGCCCCGCCCCTGAAATAAATAACTAAATAAAAATAACAATTATTAAGATATTTGTCACTCAATCAATGTAAACGGTAAATGGAACAAACTGATCCTCCTCCTCCTTAGTCGTTCACTCTTGACAGAGTGGTCGTGGTTGATGACTCTGCATTTTCTTTGGCCAAAGCAGCCCTCGCGATGCTCCTCCACTTATTCCGGTCTGCCGCGTCTCGAAAGTTCTGAACTATGGAGGTTTGTGTTGACGCTTTGATAAGGTCTGTCCAACGCGTAGGTGACCGACCGCGTGACCGCTTGCCCTCCACTTGTCCCTGGACAATGAGTCGTTCCATGGAGTGTTCGTTACGAACCACGTGGCCGAAATATTTGATAATTCGTGTTTGCACAGTCGACGATAATCTCTCTTTGACCTTTAGTTCCTCCAGGATCGAAACATTGGTCCGAAACGCTGTCCAGGGAATCCGCAGCAGTCGCCGCCAGCACCACATCTCCAGTGCATCGATTTTGCGTCGGTCTTTGAGGCGAACCGTCCACGTTTCTGCGCCGTATAGGAAAATCGGGAAGACTAGGCTTCTCATTAGGCGGACTTTTGTGGCTTTGGTGATATTACGGTTGCACCAGACTCTTTTAAGCTTGTCAACGGCAGATCGTGTGATAGCACATCTCCTTCGAATCTCGTCTTCACATCCTCCAGTGTTTGTGATGGTGGAACCGAGGTACACATAAGATTGAACAACCTCGCAGTTGCCAACCATAGAGATGTCAGGATGGTTTAGTTCAGCTCGGTCCACGATCATCATCTTGGTCTTGTCTCTGTTGACCGTTAGTCCGAAGGAGAGGCTTGTTGTCTCTAGACGGTTCAGCAGGTGTTCCATGTCTTCTCTTGTTTGTGTGAGAAGAGTAGTGTCGTCGGCATATCTTAAGTTAGATACCTTCCGACCTCCCACTGAAATACCCTTGTCCCATTGATCCAAAACGATTCTCATAATACATTCCGTGTAGATGTTGAAAAGGAGTGGAGAGAGTATGCACCCCTGTCGGACACCAGCGTGTGTATGAAAACTTTTCGAGTCAACGTCGTCTATCCGAACAGTCGCAGTTCCGACCTCGTAAAGTCGGCGTATGAGACGAACTAGGTGGATAGGTACTCCCATTTGAATGAGTACGTCCCATAACTTATGCCATTTTACGGTATCAAAGGCTTTGCGAAAGTCAACAAAGCAGATGTAGAGTGGGATGTTAAACTCTCTAGACTTTTCAATTATTTGTCGAACAATTAGGATCTGCTCTCGTGTTCCTCGACCCTTGACGAATCCCGCCTGCTCAATAGCTATTTCGGGATTCAGAAAAGCTCGTAGTCTGGTATTGATAATATGAAGGAGTACTTTGCTGGCGTGTGTAATTATAGATATAAGTCTGTAGTTGCCACATTTCTTCGTTGATCCCTTTTTGTGTAATGGTATGAACACGGAGTGTGCCCAGCCAACAAACTGATAGATCTTGTCTATGATTAACACAGTGTATATTTTGATTACACTGGGGCTAATTAAAGTCCAATTAAAAAGTAAAAGGTTTAATGAAGACTAGTAGAATATCGTGCGTACAATAGGTGGGTAATAAGTGGTGGGTAGGCTGGTTTTACACATCAGTGCATTAAAGCTAACTAACAAACGCCTACTAAAACCATCATAGTGCGTCGACTTAACCACGTGTGAATTAGCTATTTGATAAGAACAGGGTTTGCTGAGACAGTTCTTGTTGTTTTTGTAGTCTTAACCTATTTACTATATTTCATATACATTAAAATGCTTATAATATAATATATAAAACATCTATCTAGATCCAGTACAAAATTATTATTTTTATTTTTTATATCTTTATTGTACTTAATTATATTTTGATTACTAGTTTATTTATTTATAAGTATATAAATTATCAATTAGGTATGTTGAAACTGTTTGTACTCCCCGTCACTTGTCTCTACAGGTTCATTAGAAAACCAGCGTCAGGCAGCATCTGTCTGGCATTAATGCTGAAATGAACCTTTTTGGCGCAGCCGTGAGGCACACACTTTTGTTTTAAAACATTATTTTAATTTTTTTTTTCTTTTGTTTTTGTGTTTCACGAAGTGTGTCCAAATAAACGTTTTTCTTTCTTTCTTTCTTTCTTTCTTATATCTGTCAGGCTCTGCGCCGGAACTCATAGGTTAGTTTTTATCTGGTTATCCGGGTATATGAAAGAGTTCTCTAAGGCTGCGAACGAAACCTTATTATTTGTTTGTTTTCTTTTCAGTTAATAAACGCGAACGCGCTCAAGCCATACACTTCAAAGGGTGAGACAAAATACAAAGTGAACATCGAAGCTTTGGTAGAAGACTTCAGAATATTAGGCGATGGACTTATAAAAGATATTACTGTTAATTAAATAATGTAATAGAAATAAAGATTTATTTTAAGTATAAAGATGGCTATTATTTCCATTGGTAACCATTAACAAACCGATCTTTTCTGATGACATTGAATAATAAATTTTATTATTAGTGGGATAAAGTGCAAAGTTATACAAACAATGACATAGGCATCAAACACGGGAGCTTATAAAAAATATGGTTAAGCAATGAAACTAAACGTCAAAATAAATAACACTATATTTGTGTTTAGGCTAATAAACTATTTACAAAAAATCGTTTCAATATAATATTATTATGTATATTCTGCTATGTACTGTATTTCGGTGGACATATATATCTACGACGCAAAACAACAGTCTTGTGTAGCCACCTAGACGTTAGTTTCCCTGACATTATCTGATATTATCTCTACAGATAATATCAGATAATGTCAGGGAAACTAACGTCTGACAATCGTAAGGACTTCCTATTCGCAGTCCTCGCTGCTATAGTAACGCTTACCTACGCTCATCAATCTATAGCATCGCAGCATCTGATTTTTGCTGATAAAAAAATATATCGAATTTTTGCTTTATTGGTCAATGCAAAAAGGGGCGGTGAACAGATGTGGTCATCGTATGCACTGGATATTGTTTTCGAGGTGGGCAGACGTACGTTTTTTCGACTGTACACACCATCGCCACTTACTCATTATTTACTTTAGCGTTATGTGTTCTAAATGATATTTGAGTGACCATTTGTAGCAAAACGGTCTTATTATTTTTGTGCGCAATATGTATTAAACTTTGTCATGTACGACATTGAGTCAATTACCCAAAAAATGATAATTATTTCTGATTTTGATTTCAAGTATACGAATACATAACACATATAACATTACTCCTATATTCCCCGATGGGTTCGGCGGAAGTGTTCCTATAGTACACCAACACTCCGCCAGTTATGTTGCTGTTATTTAATTAATGATTGTTTTTTGTTAATTATTGAACTTTAATAAAATAAGGCAAGGTGTCCAAGGGTGCAGGGTAGTTCCGTAGCCAGTCGCCGCCCTGCACGGGTCTGGCCGGGTCGCCTTGTTGCAGCCATTTGCCGGCCGGTAGGTACACGTCGCGCTCGCGAGCAGTGCGCTCAATCACTGGGGCTACTAGGATGTTCTCTCCAAGAAGATATTCTGTAGAACAAAGGTATTATTATTACATACACAATCTAAACATTCCCATAGAAATTGCTCTTGTATTCAATCAATCTGCCATCTCCATCGGTTTAGGTAATTCTTTAATTACCTTTGTAAACAAAAAAACCACGTGTCGTGGTTAACCGACTAAACATAACACCTGTCACTTCGGTTGTCATGCTACGATACAGTTGTACTCTTCAATTTAGCAACTTTATAATTCGTTTACCTGTCTTTTTGGGCTCTTTGCAATAGACAGATAACAAAATGTATTATTATAAATCTAACTAAAAAAAAATTGTGCTCAAGCAGATCAGACGCATTATGAAGGTAGTTTAAGAATAAATGATAAAGTTTAACATACATTTTAAAAGAGAAGACTATCGTAAAAATCGAAAACAAATTTTATTTGGTTAAGAAAGTGTACCTATAAAAACCGTTTTCACGATTTGTTTACCTTTAGTTAATTACCTAAACCGATGGAGTATAGCCTTTTCCCAACTATGTTGGGGTCGGCTTCCGATATTATGGGTGCGTAAATAGATACCAAAGTAACAACGAATTCCTAGGTTAGGCCATTGCAATATTTGTTGAGCCAGCCAAATAATTTATTTAATCACTGCGTCAAGCATGACGTCAAATAAAAATAAGTCGTTATTACGAGAGTACCTACGTTTTTAAATTCGGGGAATGGGTAGTTATGTAATTAGTTGGGGTCGTTACGAATTAAGTAACTCATTATTAGTACAAATACCAAATTTTATCGTAATTAGGACGACCAAACAAGTAAATCTGGAATAAAATGAGTAATATAGAGCAAATCGAGTACCGCGCTGTTATAAAGTTCTTTACCAAGGAAAATCAGTTCAAACTATACTGGATGAGATGTCATCCCTTTATGGGTACTCATGCCGGGTAAAACTATGGTTTACAAGTGGCATACCGTGTCGACTGCACCCCATGTGTGCATAAGGAAAAATCCTTTATATAATAAGTAAGGTTATATAATATATATATATTTATATTTTACAACATACAAACAACACAACACAACAACACAACATATCCGATGGAAAAAAAATCATCATCAGTAGTTGTGAACCTATGTTCGCAACTAATTCCCCCTCCCCCTCCCCTGGGGTTTTGGGTTTATAAATTAGTACATGATTTACAGCCTAAGGGGCAAGGCAGGGCTCACATGAATACGACCCACGACCAGGATGACCGATCAAGGGACTCAGAAAGGATCCTGTAGATTGATTACAAAGATGATGGTGCCTCCATAACCGCAGAATACTGCGCTTCAATCCTTCAATCCTAGAACGGTTAAAGGGAGCCGTCAGAGAAAAAAGAAGGGGAAATTCACCAAGATGTCCTTCTGCACGACATCTCGCCTGTCCACAAGAGCCATGTTGCGATGGCCGCCCTGCAGAAGGTGGGCTTCGAAATTTTGGCTCACCCACTTTAGAGTCCTGACCAAACATGAAAAAAGAACATCGTGGGAAGTTCAAGTGATGAAGAAGTGAAGGATGTAGTTTCAATGTATTTTTCAGAAAAAGTTAAAACATTTTTTTTTCGAAAGTACATACGTTAATTGAAAGATCAGAGCAGGTGAATATATTGAAAATCAAAAATAAATTTGTATTTTCATTTCCACTTTTTACCACCCATTCCGCGAACTTAAAAACACGTAGGTAATAAACAATTATAGCAATTACTTTAATTACTAATCTAGGTACTACCACAGTATAAAAAGTAAGCAGTATTACATTTACATAGAAAACGGCCGAAACGACGCGCTTCGAAATCTCAGTACATACCAGTGCGCAACAGTTCGAGCGCGCGGCAGTTACGCACGGACGGACGCGTATTTATCTACCAAGCGGCCGTAGATTATTAATTCAAGGTCACTGCCCAGATAAACCACTGTAGATTGATTATTCTGTGGCACTACTATATGTATTTTATCGAGTGTAAATAAGATTATGGAAAATTATTTCCTTGCAATGTCGCGACGGTTCATTGTACCGATAATTACAGGCGTCACGCAAACATTTAAAACTAAGCTCAATCAGGATACAGGTGTTTTTCGTTGGAATTCCGTCTTGAATTTTTCCCGCCCGGGGGGAAACCGTGGGGTACATCTAGTAGTCGACCCAGTTTATTAAAGAACTGTCAGTCGTAACGTCATCCGCAAATATACAAAAAGCGGCAAAAGAGAGGCCTAGGGAGCTAAGCGGGGTCAAATTCGACTCTCTCTCTCTTTAGTCCTTCATGTCTGAGGATCGTGGTCAGCGTCGGAATCGGTCATCTGGAGCGGATGATCCGCCTCCACCGGTTTCTGTCCAGCGCATCCCTTACCACCGTGTAGAATTTAGAGAGCGATAATTCCCTCGCCTGATCGGTCCATCGTGTTGGTGAACGACCGCGCGATCGTTTGCCATCGGTGTTCCCAACCGCAATCAGTTTTTCCAAACTTTCATCGCCTCTGCGTACTACGTGGTCGAAATAGGAGAGAATGCGTCGACAAGCGGGTTTTTATTCTGCGTTGGTGCGTTTGGCAGTTCACGGTATTCTCAACATTCGTCTCCAGCACACATCTCAAATGCATCAATCCTTTGTCTTTCTCGGGCCAAAATCGTCCACGTTTCTACTCCATACAGGAATATAGGCAGTACTAGGGCTCGTATCAATCTGATCTTTGATTTTTTCCAATTCCTCTCTTCTTGCAAATGTTACTTAAATGGGTCATAGCATCTTTGGCCATCCCAATACGCCTTTTTATCTCGGGAACTCAGCTACCATCATTGCAGATTTGCGAGTCAAGGTAGGCTACTGGTCAACGTTACAGGTGACATTTGTTAGTTTTTGGCATCTATAACTATACTCTATGGTTTCTGGGCTCGATCCACTATCATCAAATTCGACACAGTTGTCTAATATTGTCTTGGCCGGCTAGCAATGGCAAGTTAATACCTCTTCTTAAAAAAAAAATTGGCAGTCATGGTAAATGTCGACAGAACTGAAAACTTAAACGTAAAACTATGCATAGCATGTCGAGGACCTAAAGCACCTAAAGAAGTTTTCACTTCAAAAATATGTTGGCATGTTTCACTTACCATCAGAAATATCATGTGCCTCGGTATCATTGGGCGCTATCCACCACACGGGAGGGTTGACCGGCGTGCCGTCACTCACCGCTCGCTTGCACGCCGCTATGATGGCCGGGGCGTACTGAGCGTGCAGGTCTACGTACCTCTTGCTTATGGCCACCGTCTGTTGATGGAAATTATGGTTTCTTTAATATTTGTTGTTGAAGCAGTTAGGTGTGATGAGGAGTCTTTAAAGGAATCCATACCTAAAAGAATTTTTGCGTCGAAAATGATTGAATCGGTTGAATAGAAAGTGGATCGATTTATAGTAGATTGTTGGTTTTGCTGTAAAATATAAAGAATCTCGACTGTCACCTAAACTTTTTCAACTTTCCCCAAATTGGCTTTAATGGAAAAAAATTGTGCCATAGACATGCTAGAGTAATTTGTCTTTAACATTCACAGGAGACCAGGACACTAAACATTCCGACTGCTAAATTCGCAAAACACAAGTGAAGTATAAAGTACTTTCGGGATGCTGGCCTAAATGACATAAGTATAGTAAAGCAATAACCCATTATCGAACTTACCTCATTATCAAACTCCCAGGGTACATACGAGAACTGCATACTAGGCATGAAAGTGTTAGCCTGCAGCCACCGAATGAACAACTCCTTGGTTGGGGGCTCGTTGTACCCGTTCCCTCCGATCATGTCGGGAAGTACCAGCGGGTACCCGTTCATATTCATCTGGAGTAACGTGGTGATGAGGGTCGGCAGACCGTTCTCGTAGGTCCAGTAGGTGTCCTTGTCTATCATGCGGATGAAGACTGGCAGGTCTTGGGTTCTGGAGACAAAATGGTGGTGTTATTAGTTGGTGTATGGATTGAAAAAATGACAGACAATTAGAAAACTATCACGAGTAAATGGTTTCGAGATTATGACCACTAAAAATTAATCTTTCTCTTTTGTAACTGACCTTGTCTCTCTTTCTATTTTTTTGTTTTGTGACCCAACACCTGTTAAACTAAGCAGCCCCTGCGCAGCTATTGATAACTGAAAACTCCTCTCTACTTGAAAGGATAATTAAATAAGCCTGTATGAGTAGATAGAGGACGTACCTGTATCCAACTCTGACTTCCACAAGGGGTCCGAATTGAGCGACAGTCCTCACGTAGTCAGCTGATATCACTCCCGGCTGGTCTCTGATGTCGCCTTGTAGAACTGGGATCTAAGAAATTAATTTGCATGAGAACAAAAAAAGACGACGTTGTTCGGGAGTTTTTTTTTTCAGACATAGATCTCTGTTGTCACCAGTCGTCACGTGAATTTATTTTGGTAATACGAAACTGGTGTTTATAATGAGGGAAATGACAGTCACACGGAAAAGCTGCTTTTTTTTTATAAAAGCGTTTTATAGCCTTTGGAATGCATAGGAACAAGGCTTTAGTATCCACAATCGATTATGTAAATAATATCATCCTTATAAGGTTTGCGTACTTGTGGCGACCAGCTAGACTCTCCACCATCGAACTTGAAACTGTCCACTCCAGAGGTATTCTGGAGGAAATGCAGTCTGTCCAGGTACCACTGCCTCGCAGCGGGATTGGTGAAGTCGATGTATGACGTGGTCGTCTCGTTGTCATTCCACCAGCTGGTTTCTACTGAACCGTATTCAGAGGATACTAGGTAGCTGGAAAGATAAGGTAGTTGATTTGTGAGTCTATGCAGAGAAGATGAAGATTCTCGTAGAAACTTTAATGTTTGCAAAAGTTTTACCCCGTTAAGAAACGGGGAGTAAAATGACAACCACATTTTCCGAGGTTGAAGTTTGGCATAACTTGATTGTGTTTTTATTAATAGGGATGCTTACGTCTATTCATTTTGTTTCGTTGTATCTCTGGTATTTAAGTACTTTTGTTCAAACTTACCCGTTAGCTTTAGCTTCCGAATACCACGGCTCGCAGCCTTTATTAATAAACGGATGTGTCCACATCGTCACTCTATACCCTTTCGCCTTCAAAATATCCACCGTATTCTTAATGTTTGGGAACCTTTGGAGATCTATCGTCTGTGACCCGTAGCACGTTTCCCATAGGTCATCGATTTCTAGCTGACTGTTCGGGAACCCATTCCTGGTGATTTCATCGGCGAATTGCAGCACTGTATTGTGGTTCACATCTCGCTTATACCTCGCCCAGGTTGACCAAACTGGGTAAGTGATCATTCTCTCGTCAGGAATCCCTGTGGGCTTCTCCAAATACTTTTCGACGGCATACTCGTGCGCCTTTCTTACATCTTCGAAGATCCCTATCGCGTAAATCAGGTCAGTTTTGTCTCTTTTGTTGGAGTATGGGGATTTTATTTGTGCTATGAAGCATGCAGCATTTTTTTCTAAATCATTCTGGTCTACGAATAAGGGAACCTTTTTGTCGAAGTAATAGAAGATGCCTTCAGAGTTAAGCCAGTAGGGCTCGGCCACGCCGCAGTTGTCGGCCTCCTTTGTGATGTAGGAGTAGTTCGGTAGGACCAAACGTTCTATTGGCCAGTACTGACGTTTCTGCTGTGGTCCGCCGTACCAGTGGTTTGAACCTACAAAATACATTTTGATATGAAAGTAGATAAGTAGGTTCATGGCCGTTAATAATATTTGTATGATTATTTTTCTTTTGTTTAACTAATTATCTTATTGCCATCTTTTTCTTTACTTATCCCAGTCTTTTTACATATTACATAATTTTATAAATCTCCCACCGGAAAATTTCCATAAATCGTTAGTAAGATCCTCTACCCTGCTGCAAAGGTATTGTTTGAGATTGGACATCAAGAAACCGAAATTAGTATAGACTGACAGATAATATCTCACCAAGATTGACACAGTCCTCCAACCCGACTCCTTTGGGTGCCTCCCAAGTGAAGGTGATGATGTACCCGTGCCGGTCGCCCACAATCTCCTCACTGCTGATCCTGACGGTGGTGTCGTTGGCGAACTGGATGACCACGTCACCATCTTGCACCACGTCCTTGATGGCGCCAGTGCGGCGCCCTACTACGGCTATCACTTCTGATAGGCCCTCTGGAGATAGGAAAAAAGGATTGTACGCTGCTTCGTGCTATATTACTGTTGTGCTGCCTGATCTGCCATGCGCCACTTGTCTATGGAATTCCTTAGAAGTATAGAATTTAGAATAACTGATCTCGTTTCAGACTACTCTATACTTTAGTTGGAGTTATACAGGGCATTTTGTGGTAAATTTAAGTGGATATAGCGTATTCGGTTTCGGAACCTAGAGTTAGTGGAAACCATTGATGTATTATTTCAGTGCCAGGAACCCCTTTTTAACATAATCATCACCTGCCTAGCCTTTTCCCAACTATGTTGAGATCGGCTTCCAGTCTAACCGGATGCAGCTGAATACCAGAATTTTACGTGACCTCCATCCACAACCCAGTTAGGTACTGCGTAATACGACACCTCTTGGTAAGACTGGTTGTCAGACTTTCGGGCTTCTGACGACCCGTAACGACTGTCAAAGATCCACCAATGACAGTCGGGACCAACGGCTTAACGTGCTTTCCGAGGCACGGAAGGGGTCTTGGGTATGTATAGATGGTCATCCATCCACGGACCAACCGCGGCAAGCATTGCAGTGCCGCTGTTATTATTTAGCCACAGGCCCCAATATAATCTAGCTGCTTAATTGCAAGATTGTAGGCTTAACTTATTAGTTTCGAAAGTTTTTAGGATAAGCGAGGAACTTGATCTTTTTTGAAATTTAAATTTATTTATTTGTGACACATACATAGGTAAATTTTTGTAAACAAAAATTTACCTATGTATATGTGACAAATAAACCTATTTTTTTTCTTTCTTTATTTTCATAAAAAAAAAAATATGTAAAACCATGGCCTGATGGTGTCAACGGCAATTTTTGAATATAATTGCTAAAGATGGAATATCCCTCATATTATTTAATTTTTTCAATTATTTTTATAATATTTTTTTTATACACATCATAAGACATATTTATTTACACTCACTTCTTTCCAATAAGATGTTGAATCCTCCCAAGGGGTTGTTCTCCAGCTCCGCCTTAACGTCAGGCGCGTCCAGGATGCAGATTTCGATGGCATGCGCACACGCAGCCAGCGCGGCAAACACAACTGTGGGTAGTTATGAAAGTGTATCAAAACAACGTATGTTTTCACCTCATGCTTGAGCTTCCTTACTTAATTTAACCCTTTTCCCATGCCATGATCACATTATGTGTGAACGTTCTGCCCGCGACTTCGTCCGCGTGAAATTACGGCCCCCGACCGGCGACCCACCGCGTCTTATCCCAACGCCGCGCCGCCCACGTTATTATCAGAGTATAATAACGATACAGTACTTTATCTTCATAGAAAACAGCCGAAATGAAGCGTTTCGAAATCTCAGTCAGTCTCAGATAAATTAGTTCCGAGCGCGCGGCAGTTCGGGTGATGTTCCACCAGAGATGTGCTATGCAGCTATGCTGCGAGAATGTAAAAGCTAAGCTACGACACTGTGTGACCGTTTCCACTGATGCTAAGCTGTGTAGCGGAGCGAGTAAGATGTGCTATGAAAATGCGCCGCCACAAGGTAGTTGTGCGAGGAAGAGGCGCAGCTCGAGCTATGCGATGCATTGACAT
Source organism: Cosmia pyralina (assembly GCA_946251885.1). NCBI lineage: Eukaryota > Metazoa > Arthropoda > Insecta > Lepidoptera > Noctuidae > Cosmia > Cosmia pyralina. The sequence continues at coordinate 2,065,234 of OX276358.1, read as the reverse complement.
TAGGGAAGATACGGGGAGCTTGCGAGCATCCATAGCACGCATCCACAGCACGCATCCTTCCATATAAAAAACGTAGCGTAGTTGAACCCGTTTCCACCAGTGCTATGCTATGTGGACCCACGAATATGATTGGTGGATATCAAATGCATCCATAGCAACGTGGCATAGCACATCTTTGGTGGAAAAGCACCCTTACGCACGAACGGATACGTATTTATCTCCCGAGCGGCCGTAGGTAATTAATTCAAGGTCACTGCCCAGATCAAATACTGTATCATGTTTTATACTTCGTTTTCGCTTAGCGTTCTTTCTGACTTTTTTCTGCTCGGTTCCTGAGGGCTTGATGTTTACCTTCCTACTTTCCTTACCTTCCTCAAGAATTGGGCTATCAAATGCGAAAAGAATTTTTCAAATTCGACTGACAGTTCCAGAGATTAGCGCGTTTAAACAAAAAACCGGCCAAGTGCGTGTTGGAACACGCACAATGAAGGGTTCCGTAGTTGATAAGAATTTATCCCAAAAACAAACTTAACCACGGATCCCAAAAAAAAAAAAAAAATGTCATAAAACCACACATTAACAATTTTCGGACTTTTTCCTATAATTGTGCTGGGAGACCTTGTTTATTGCCAAATTTCATTATTCCAGGTCGACGGGAAGTACACTGTAGGTTTTGATTTACTTGCGACAGTTGCGAGTATATCAAAATGTGTCGCAAAATGGCCGTATTTTTTTATTGCGTTGACTTAGAAGCTTGATTTTTTTAGAACTCTAAGGGACTATAGACTTACGTATTTGCTATTAATTTCAACTTGATATCTCCACGCGTCCTTGAGAAAAAGGGTCTTGACAGACTGACAGACTTGATTTTTTTTTTTTTTGATAGATTTACAAATTGTCATTTTTCAGACTTTTGCCTTTATTTGTGCTGTGAGACCTTGCTTCTTGTCAAATTTCATGATTCTAGGACAACGGGAAGTACCCTATAGGTTTTGATTTACTTGCGACAGTTGAGAGTATCAAAATGTGTCGCAAAATGGTCGTATTTTTTTATTGCGTTGACTTAGGAGCTTGATATTTTTAGAACTTAAGGGACCATAGACATACATATTTGATATCAATTTCAACTTTATACCTCCAACAGACAGACAGACGGACAACGAAGTGATCCTATAAGGGTTCCGTTTTTTTTTCTTTTGAGGTACGGAACCCTAAAAACAAACTCTTCAGGTACGTTCTCAATCCAAAACCGAATCGATTGATGATAGCTGATACGAGTACTTGAGAAGTACCTACATATATACTTTATAGGTTGATAGGTAACTAGGTACTAGGTTATATGATCTTACCTACTAGTAGGTAATTTTCATGGCGGAAAAAAACATCTGTAATTCCACGTGGGTGAGGCGTTTAGTCATTAAAATAATCGCTATACTCATAGTTTCTCAAGAAAAGTAGTCTTAAAATAATTAGGTAAGTAATAATAAAAAACGTGTTTGTCCATCGATTTTAATAATATGTTTGCAGTAAAGCTAAGTACCTATAGTTGCGTGAGTCGATCCTTTAATGAGTCCGTTTTTTGTCCCATTGTCAACTTGTACATAGTTGTTGTGACAATATAATTATGTTTTTATATGTAGGTAGTACCTAATTATAATAGAGAGGTTAAGCTTTATGTCATTAAAATAATACGCTTGCCTCTTAGAACTTAATAGTTTTGTTTTCATAGACAATTCAAGAACTGATTCTGATTCTTGTTTTTTAATGTTTATTTTGTTACTTTTATATGCTCCTTTTTAACTATATTTCCTGTGCGTGTCCCAAATAAAATATTTTTCTTTTTTTTTCTTTCTCTCTTTCTTTCTTTCTAACTGTACACGAGGATACGAGGTATTGGTGCAATAAATAATTGACATCCGAGTTCACCTATTGTGTGCTTTTTAATTTCTATCGTGACGGTGGACGTCCACGTTCATGTCACGACATCACGATAACACATACCTGGGAAGTAAAATGTATAGAACTCAGATCAACAAAAAAAGGAAGATGGAGCGCTGCGAACATCAAAAGTGAAGCCACAAAACCGTGCTCCTGCAAGTAGAATACACGCTCATGCACACTCATACAACTAAAACCATCTTAGTACGTGACGAGTCGTCGTCTAGTTAGCATAGTTAAAAAAAAATAGAATTATGCCTTCCTGTGTATTGAAAACTTGTGAAAACAATAGCAAATCAAATAAAATGACTCACGGAATCACTTTTTAGTTGTAAGTAGTTGAAATATGATCGTTTTTTTACTAAATAAACTGAGATTTAGGTTACTTGGAACAAAACTCAACGAACGAACGCAGTGACAAAGTGAGAGGGTTGCCTTAATACGATTTAAAATTTCATACAATATTATTCCCAAAATTATAGGGAAACTATTTAACCAATGGCAACCCTAGGACACACACATAGATAAAAAGGTGGCTTCACTTTTGATGTTCGCGGCGCTTCATCTTCCTTTTTTTGTTGATCTGGTATGGAAATTATATGAAGACGCTTTTTTTCCGTCTACAATAACGTTATATTTATCACATACACGTATTTCCATATATTATGGACGTGGATGTCTGCGATAAAGAGTCATCATCTGCCTAGCCTTTTCCCAACTACGTTGGGGTCGGTTTCCAGTCTAACCGGATGCAGCTGAATACCAGTATTTTACATGGAGCGACTGCCTATCCTTAATAACAACCAGCGGGACAATTTCGTAACACACTATCAATCGGAATCGGTTTAATTTGGCAGTTCAACAATATTCTTGGGTTATTTACGTTGTCGAGCGCACAAATTTTTCGAACTTAAGAAGCAATGGATTAGCAATTTGCAAAAAAAAAATGATTCAGATTCCGAGTGTGTAACGCAATTAGGGTGCCGGTTACTTGGTAATACGATACCCCTTGGTAAGACCAGTTGTCAAACTTTCGGGCTTCTGACGACCCGTAACGATTATCAAAGATCCACGAATGACAGCCGGGACAAACGGCTTAACGTGCTTTCCGAGGCACATACCAAGACTCCTCGTCTTGGTATGTAAAGATGGTCACCCATCCACGGACCAACCCCGGCAAGCGTAGCTTAACCGATAATATAGTCACATTAGAAATTTAAAAGCGCACATTGGTGAAGTCGGCTGTCTTCACGTACAAACAACAAGACAAGAATTGCTATGAGAATGCGCACACGACACCCACGGCTGTCGACAAAATAGGTGTACCAATTGCCTAAACACTCCTCCAATTTTTGTTTTGCACTGACCTTCCCACGCCCGAATAGCTAAAATACCCAGACCTACTTAGACCTACAATGTATGGTACTCATCTCACCATATAAACTCCAAATATTTGAGTCCCGAAGAAGCAGGCACCGTAACTAATTGTGCGAAAAAATAATTAGGTAGGTAGAATAAGTCCGCCCGTACATTTGTATGCTTGAAGTATTAAATAAATAAATAAATAATAAATAGAACCACAGCCGAAGTCAAAAATATTTAAAAAGTTGCGTTTATTTACATGTAAACCTACTGATAGACTTAATTTTTTAGGGTTCCGTACCTCAAAAGGAAAAAACGGAACCCTTATAGGATCACTCGTGTGTCTGTCTGTCTGTCTGTCCGTCTGTCACAGCCAATTTGCTCCGAATCTAATGGACCGATTAAGTTGAAATTTGGTACACATATGAATTTCTGTGACCCAAACACAGACGGGTAAAGTAAATAAATGAATTTTGAATATAGAGGTCACTTTTGGGGGGCAAATAAGAAAATTAAAAAAAAAGTTTTGCAAACTACACCATGTGGCATGTCAAATGAAAGGGCTTACTATGAGGGTCTCAAATATATTTTTTTTATAATTTTAAAATAAATTGTTTTGAAGTTATTTAAGAAAATAGACGAAAATTGACAAATTGACCATTCCATTATCTCCGAAACTACTGAGCGTAAAATTTAAAAAAAATACAGAAAATAGATCTTTACCTGTAGATTACAGAAAAACCTATAAGAAGTCTGTGGTCTTAAAATAACATGGTAAATCTATCCATATTATGAGTACAAACTTACATTTACAGTTGGAATGTATGGGAGAACATGTTTTTCAACTACAATGTTAAGTTTATTCTTAAGATAAATTCATCCCAACTACGGAACCCTTCATTGTGCGTGGTCCGACACGCACTTGGCCGGTTTTTTTTTTTGTCAATAGTTCTCACTACAATGTGTGATTTTGTAACTTTGACAAAAGCGCCTGGTGCGAGTTCCTTCTTGACGAGGATGTGCGTCATGGAAGCTGAATATTTCTTATAAAATAAAAAAAGGTCCTATTCTCGATAAAAATAATGTATTTAGGTACTTACAGCACATGTAGACACCCATGTCGTCGGCGGGACACAGGTCGACTGGTCCAGTGAGTCAAGCCCGTCTGTTATTAAGGCACACATCATTATCACTGTCGCATTGTCCAGCCCGCTATTATCGCTCAACAATAACTATCAGTAATCTTCGCTCATTTCCATCACATTTGCATGTTTCTTAGTTTTCTCAATCTGATAGCTTCGGAGATCCGTTTAGGATCATGCTGTGACAAGAGTTCTTGTGATTTGGATCCTGGTGTTCGGGTAGGTAAAATACTATGCTTGTGGTTTCTGAACGGTTATGCGGAAGTGGACTATTGCTTAATAGTTTCTAGCTAGTACTTACCATGTAGTTAGATACGCAAAATTAGAAAGAATTTTTCTCCTGAAATAAAAATTGCTACTTTGAGCATATTTCATAGTAGGTACTTTCGATAATGCTATGTTCGTAATAACATAAAATATCTATCAATAGGTACTTTATTTATTTATTATTAAACACTTTATTGTACCTACCTAGATAGCATTAATTTTGCATGTGAGCCAAGCATACTTTCTCTCCAAACCTACCAAAAATACATATATACCTAATTTGGCTCTAACATAAACGAAATTATAACCCCAAAATAATTTAAATAAAAAATAAGTTTAAATCAACCCGACTTGAAAAATCACGCTGTAAAAAGTATGAAACAAGAAAATATTCTCATCTGAAATTAGAAAAAGACAAATTAAAAATACGGAGTCACACGTAATCTGTTCGGTTTATGCTGTAACTTGACGATTTTAATTTGTCAGTCTTTTTCTAATTACAGATGAGAATATTTTCTTGTTTCATACTTTTTAGTGCGTGATTTTTTAGTAGTCGGGTTTTAGTTTTTATTTAAACTTATTTTTTTTCTGATTTTGTTTACTGCAGTGGATCATAATACTTTTAGGCAATATAAAACTTGCGTTTAGGTCGTGTAGTCCCCTTAGCAAAAAAGGACACACTACTGCTGTTACTGCTTTAGGAGAAAATCACTTGCACTAGGTAAGTGTAAGGTGCATGCTCGTGCTCGTGACTGTAGTGGTGCACCTCCTGTAGGAAATCGCGTGCGAGCCGCGCACGATTTCCTACAAAGTTGCTGGGTTTAATAAGTCCCGTAATTAACTCAAACCCGCTTAAGGGGTCATTGTACTCATCATTATGAACAACTTTTACTACGTTACCAAACCTGAAATCGCGAAAACAAAATCGAGTAGGTATTGAAATTTACATGAAATGGCTGATATTTTTTTCGCGATTTCTGGTTTGGTCCCATAATCCCTGCAGAGGGTTTGATAATTACGGGACATGTTGTATACTATATTATACTAGCTTCTGCCCACGACTTCGTCCGCGTAAAATTTCTTGCTCCCCCGACCCACCCCGTTAAATTTTGTGTCCTTTGAATATACTTTCTGCATGCAGTGTTGCCAGCAACACAATAATACATATATTGCGTAACTTTTGTGAACCATGAGTATACAATGTAAACATAATAGGTCTTTTACCTATGAAATTGCCGTTTTGTATGAAAAAATTTAAACGAATTTTTTTCATGCATTTTATTAGTAGATATTAATCGAAGTAATCACCCATGCAATCAATGCATCTTTGCCAACGCAGTGGCAGTTTATTGATGCCCTTCTTAAAGAAATCAGCTGGACGGGAGGCAACAAATTCTTCAAAGGCATTTTGTACTGCCTCTCGGGTATTGAATTTTTTTCCCGCCAAGAAGTTATCCAAATTCTGGAAAAAGTAGTAGTCTGTAGGCGCAAGGTCTGGTGAGTAGGGCGGATGACGGAGAGCTTCCAACCCCAGTTCTTGCAACTTGGAGACCGTCTGCTGTGCAGTATGAGGTCGCGCGTTGTCGTGCAGGAGCAGCGGAGACGAGCGATTGACCAATGCTGGTTGGAGATGTGCCAGCTTCTCCATCATTGTGTCCAGTTCTTCACAGTACACATCTGAAGTAATGCTCACCCCGTTTGGTAAGAAGCTGTGATGAATCACACCGGCGCTGGACCACCAAACAGTGACCATCACTTTTCTAGGGGTAAGTTTTCGTTTAGGGCATTGTTTAGGTGCTGAACCAGGATCCAACCAACTTGCTGAGCGCTTGCGGTTATCTAACAGAATCCATTTTGCATCGCAGGTAACAATGCGGTTCAAAATTCCTTCATTTGTGTGTCTGTTGAGCAGTGCAAGGCACGTCTCGACGCGTACTTCGTGCTGGCGATCATTGAGTTCGTGGGGCACCCATTTGTCAAGCTTTTTTACCTTGCCAATTTGACGCAAATATACCAATATTGTTTTGACGCTAACGTCGAAAGCTGCTGCTAATTCAGCCGTAGATTGTGTATCATCAGCTTCCACAATCGCCTTTAATTCGTCATTGTCGACCAAAGTCTTCGGACGACCGCGAGGTTCATTTTTTTTTTTGGTCGAAATTTCCAGAACGGAAGCGAGCAAACCAATAACAAGTGGTGCGTTGGTTTGTAGTGTTAGCTCCGTAAACGTCGTTGATGTTGCGTGCCGCTTGTGCCGCGTTGCTGCCACAACGGTACTCATATTCCATAATTACTCGAATTTTTAACGTATCCATGATGACGAAAAAGATTGAAATGCGATGAAAATGTAACACTAATCAATAAACAAATTACTACTTTTGGAAAAAAAATCCATGTTTTTAAAATAAAATTAATTTGAAATTAGAATTCTTAGCCAAACAAAAATTATTTTGATTTGAAATGGCCAGTACTGCAGAACGGCAATTTCATAGGTAAAGACCTAATATTAATCTATCTATAAGGGCCCAATTACACGCACCACAACCACATCACGTGGACGGGTGCTAATTTGTATGAAAATTAATAGTTTATTCACACGGACCACATTTGGTCAAATAAAATCAATCGTGTAGTCGATACCGACCACATCTAGGCCACGTCGCAGCCACAACCCAACCACCAGCGGACAGCGCACTAGCGGCCGGCCACAACGCATACACAACGTTGCTATTCACACGTAACCACTGCTTGCTCACATTTTGTCGCTGCAAAGTGGTGTGCTTGTGGGTCGTGTGATCGGGCCTTTAGATAACACACCATCCTCCTCCTAAGTATATACGACAATTACGTCCCTCTATAAATGCGTGATAAACGATAAATTAACAGTTAAACGCTGTAGAATTATCATAAAATGCATATAGATGTATCTCGACGGAAACCGTTATTCTTTGACACATTGAGAACGTTTAACGAGCAAAAACTTAACATCTGATATGAGAATGATGAGATCCACATCTCTGTTAAGTGTCCACTTCTTGTCTTGCATCGGCATCAGCCCATACAGGAATAGAATACTCTTTATTATGCACACCATTTAAATTACTGTTACAATTTTACAATGTTGAAATTTTACATACGAGTGACACAATGGGCGGTCTACACAGGGTGAATTTTGGAGACGGAGGAAACAGAGCAGGTACCTGTCGTAACTGTTGTAGCACAAGAAAATGTTCTTAGGAGACTGTCCTTAACTTTTTGAATCATTGCCAATCCATTCACAGATTTTTTCAGTTAGAAAAACGTCAATTCTCACGTTTAATTTTCATGATGCAAATCGATGCAGTTTCGTAAAGAATTCTGGACCAACAGAGGTCAGAGTACTAGAAAAGGCAAATCGCAAACATCTATTCCCATACATTTATTATTACCCCTCCCTTACTGCCCCGTCTCAAAAAAAAGCCCTGTATTGTAAAAGCCATTCCTCACCGGGACGCACAGGCAGCGCAGCCAGGTCGCGTCGCGTCGTCAACAAAATGTATGGTTGGCTGTACCCGAGCGGACGCCAGGTGAGCCACCCACTAATAGCTGTATACATTTAGTTGGCAGCGCGACCTGGCGACGTCGCCATGGCGATCCGTAAGGTATATTGGCTTAAAGTATAGATTATTGTCTCCACCTGGGACTCAAACTCACGCCTCTTCTCTATTAGAGGGAGTAGGCCATAGTCTACCACGCGGGCCAGTGTGGGTCAGCTGGGACTCAGACGCACGCCCCTGCTCTGTTAGAGAGAGTGGGCCATAGTATACCACGTGGACCAGTGTGAGTTAGCTGGCGCCTCTTCTCTGTTATAGATAATGGGTGGGTGATATGAGTTGCTGTTGATTACCTCATGCAGTGGTGATACTTAGCCTCAGCAAGGTGATAGTCGGAAATTTAAGTATTGTAAGCTATTTTGACGAAGAAAAACGGAAGACTTGTCAAGGTTTGTTTTTAATTATTGAAAAAAATTTACAACATAGCAACATATATACACTACAATAATAATAATAATTACATAATTACATAATAATCTTTATTATTACATAAGAAAGTGAATTACAAATAGTGTGAAGTCCCTGACACTTGTGCTAGGTGGTTAACCTGTGTTACAAGAGCCAGCGCCGTCTCCCGGGAATAAATACTATTGAAAACTTATGCAATAAGACAAACAATGAAAAAATAAAAAGACTAAACTAATACAAAAAAGTTTAGAAAAAGCCTATAGTGGAGATTGTGTGTGTGTGCGTGTATTATGTGTGGTGGGTGTGTGTGTGTGTGTGTGTGGGTGTGTGCTTGAAGTATGTGAGTATGTGTGTAAATTGAAATTGAATGTACAGGAAAGGTTGACTGGGACACTACTTTGTCTTCTTAGCGCGTCAATCGGAAACTAATTTGTTTCAGCCCAGAACTTAGCTACGTACATTAGTGCTATTATTTATTCTGTGGCTCCGTGCTTAGTATTGTCACTAATGAAGAATGTTAACAATAACTGCCACAAGTACCAGCATAACAGAAAACACAGGAGCTACAGAACTGCTTTTCAGAACGAAGAATGGCAGTACGTTCAGTGGTGCAGAATAGTTTGTGAGTGTGGTGGGACCTTCGATGACCTTGCTGGAGTCGCCCTGTTCTAACCAGGTGCCCTTCGGAAGGTAGATGTCGCGACTTCTGGCATTCTCTGTTACCACCGGAGCTACCAGGATAGTCTCACCGAGGAGGTATTCTGGAACGAAAGAATATTACTTAATAAAGTTCATGTTTTAAATTGAAAATATTAGATGTCCAGGATCAATGCTGTGGAAATGTTTCTGTGACGCGCGCAAAATGTGAATGGACGCATCGAGTAAAGTCCAATTGATTTTGCAAAGAATGGAGGCCGATGATTTCAAACATCTGCCCCAAATCTTAGTTAGATAGAAAATCAAGAGTACAATTTGGATTAAACTCCTAATGGCAAAGCGACAAAATATTTCAATCACGACAATTATTAATTTATCTCTTCTGCGCTTGCCTTTAGTTATGAAACAGTATGAGGCTTACCATCCCATATGGCATGAGCCGTGGTGTCGTTGGGAGATATCCACCAGATAGGCATGTTGACAGGCGATCCATCGGCAACAGCCTTCTTACAGGCTGCGATGATCTCTGGAGTATAGGTTTCGTGGAGAGTCACGAACGTCTTGCTTATGGTGATGGTCTATAGAAAAACCAAGAATCAATAATTAATCCACTAAGGCACTATGCATGAATGTCCGGGCTACTATAGTAGCATCGCTGACTTTATAAAATAAAAACAAGTTTAAAAAAAAAAATATTACATTATGTTATGAATATGATTGATTAAAGAATTAACGACAAAAAAAACGCTCTGACAGTGGAAATTCAAGTGGGTAGTGTGTTTACTTTTTCAACTTATCAATCAATTCCCTTTCAATTCTATTGTAAAAGTAATTTGACTGAAACAAGCTTGTCAGATTTTGCTTTTGCTATTTAATATCACACATACACACATACACATACACATTATACAACATTATACATTATACATTTTAGCAAGTGGGACAAAGTTAAGAGTTTTATTCAAATTGTTCCTGTGTCCAAAACGTTGACCTTGCAGGAATTAGTATAAGAACACATTTGTTTGTTACACACAGGTACAGTTCGCGAGGCCAAACCTGAGCTATGCATTTGTTTGAGTGATCACCAAAGAAGCGGAGTTGCGTCGTGCGAGGGACGCATCACGCCTTAGGCCGATTGCCAAAAAGCAGTATAAACCGGTTTTAAACCAAGCAAAGGATGCGTCGCGCTCTAGGCCGGACGTCACACCTACACTATGTTGTGCACTCACACAAATGCAAAGTTCAGCTTAGGCCTCACGGACTTGTACCTACGTACATTTGGTCTTCAGTGACAATTCAGTTGACTTTCTATGTTTTACCAGCGGTATTTATAAACATTTTATAATTTATAATTGTAGTAGGTGTAATATAATTAAAATTAAATTCAGAAATTTTATACATTACTAAGTTAGGTAGTTTAGATTAATTCATATTAAATTAAATAAACTAATTACACAATATACAACAAAAACACTTACATTCATTACTTAGTCAATTTATATTAATAATACCTACCTGGGCGATCGACCTCTGCTCAGGTGAAAATAGAGAAAACGATTTTTTTTTAATTTTCCCAGATATGAGACCTATCTAGATCGATTTTTCGCCCCTGCAAACCCCTATACTGCAAGTTTCATCGAAATCGAGTTTTACGAGAACTTGATTACAAGTATATATACTAGTATATAGAGAGATATATATATACAGATATTGCTCACTTAATAGTATAAGATAGGAATTACTGTCATTAAGAAATTCATCTAGGTACAGTGTAATAGCATTTATGCATTAGGTAATATCTTCACATAGACCGTTATCTTAGTTGCTTCACGGACGCAGGTAGCACGATAGATTAGTAATAATTAAACAAACTGACCTCATTGTCATAATCCCAGGGTACATAAGAGAACTGCAGGCTGGGCATGAAGACATTAGCTTGCAGCCACCTGATGAACAGTTCTGAACTCGGAGCTCCATCGTAACCGTTCCCTCCAATCATGTCGGGAAGCACCAGCGGGTATCCATTGATGTTCATTTGGAACATAGTCGTGATAAGGGTCGGAAGACCATTCTCGAAGGTCCAGAAAGAGTCCTTGTCAATCATGCGGACGAAGATCGGGAGGTCTTGGGTCCTGTGGAGTAGGTTCGTAGATGATTGTTTATTTAAGAGGTTTTTTTGGTAAATTGATCTGAATTCGGGGACGCCCTAGGAAGACATAATTATAGTGACTTTATTGGTGATGTTCTTCAGAAATGCCTAGTGCGTAGTACTCGCAACTGGTGTGCGTGTATGACCAGTTAAATGAACGTAAACGACGCAGAAGGAGTGTGTAAGGATCTTAGCAGGTGTTGTTCTGTAGTTGCTACCTACCCCCAAGGGAAGAAGGCGTGAGTTTATGTATGTATGTATTACCTAAGTTCTTGCTTCATTGCTCATGGATAATGTGGAATGACCAGAAATGAGGATATTTAAGCATTCTTTTTTTTTCGTGTTTGACATGAGCTGAGGTCGCAGTTTTGAGATAAGCCAATTAGTTATTTTAGGCAAGGGGTTTAACAGCCCAAGATGTGCCGGACGTACTGAAGTACCTAACTACTGTCATTCGTAGAATTTCTATTGCACCTTAGCAGTTTAACTAGTTGGGAATGTGAAGCAATCTTCATCCAGCACCGGGTGGTGTTAACTGATAGGATTGTAAAGAATAATACTAAAGATATATTTTACCAGTGTCAGACTTACCCGAATCCTACCCTGACTTCCACGAGGTTTCCAAACTCTGCAACAGTTCTGACATAGTCTGAAGTTATGACGTTCGGCTTCTCGTATATGTCGCCTTGTAGAACTGGGATCTGTACAAAAATGCAAGATTTAATTTCTGAAGACTTTGTTTTTCCAACCACTACTGCGTCATAAAGGGCTGTCAAGCAGTGGATTGGAGCTACTTGATGAGTTCAGAAACTGTTTGAAAATATGTGGAGACAAGGCATTGTTTATAGCAATTCATCAAATCTTACTGAAGGCGACCAGCTGGTCTCTCCACCATCAAATTTATATGCATCGACACCAATTTCCCTCTGCAATCTAGTCAGTCGAGCCATGTACCACTTCCGAACAGCTTCCTTCGTAAAGTCGATGTATGAAGTGGTAGTGCCATTGTCGTTCCACCAATGTGACTCAACATTGCCGTCCTCTGAAGACACTACGTAGCTGGTGGCAGAAAGAATTGGATTATCATGAAGTGTGAATCAAGAATTTCCACTTTGTACGTTGCTTATGAATTTAAAAAGAAACCATTGTAGACTTACCCTAGTGCCTTCGCATTTGAATACCAAGGCTCGCATCCTTTATTCAAGAACGGATGCGCCCACATCGTCGTCCGGAAGCCCTTCTCTTTCAAAACTGCAATCGTGTTCTTCATATTTGGGAAGCTTGTTGTGTTCACCGTCAGAGAGCCGTAACATATCTCCCATAAATCATCTAGCTCAAATTGACTGTTCGGGAAACCGTGTTGAGTGATTTCGTCAGCAAACTTTAACACCAAATCATGATTAACATCTCTTTTATACCTGGCCCAAGTTGACCAAATTGGAGATTTAATCATGAGTTCATCAGGGTATCCTGACGGTTTATTCAAGTATTTTTCTATGGCATACTCGTGAGCCTTTCTGACATCCTCAAAAATTGCAATGTCGTACGAGAGACTATTTACTGCTCTCTCGCTTGAATATGGTGCTGCGACTTTAGCGATGAAGCAAGCAGCATTATTTACTACGTGTCCTGAATCGACAAAGAGGGGGACTCTTTTGCCGAAGAAGTAGAAAACTCCGACAGAGTTCAGCCAGTAGCGCTCAGCGACGCCGCAGTTGTCTGCTTCCTTAGTGACGTACGAATATTCACTTATATTTAACTTTTCGATCGGCCAGTACTGTCGTTTCTGCTGAGGACCACCATACCAGTGGTGTGAGCCTGTGGAAGGGTTGGCTCATACAAATTCATTCAGGGTAACACCAGCAAGCAAGCAAGGGAACTCAATGACAGGCAATATCAGCAATAAAAGTATGCTAAAACCACATCGAAAGGTCTGTTTTCTGTTCAACTGTTATTAAATACACATCTATTTGTTGTCTCACCATAGTGAATACAGTCCACAAGCTGAGTATCCCTCGGTGCATCCCAGACTAAGCTGATAACTTGTCCTGTTCTGTTGCCGAGGGCGGCCGCGCTGCTGATTGTAAGTGTGCTGTTTGCGCTGGAAAACTGGATAACTGTGGTGCCCCCCGTAGTTGAAGAAGACGACAGAGCTGGCATCGTACGACCAATCCAGGCGATCACCTCGGGTGCATTGGTTCCTGCACACATCAGGCTAGATATAACTTCTAATCAGCCCGTTAGGTAGCGAGTTTGTTCACTCTAGAACGAGACCTTGGCGAGACCGAAGCAACGACTTTTGAAGGTTGCTGCTTAAAAGCGAAAATAAATGAGTCTATTGAGAATACTTAAGTTTAAAGCGAAGTGGAGTGGCCTTATAAATTTGAAAGCCAATCTAGATTTACAAGGTTAGATAGCTGCTGCTGCTAGATCGTTTGATTATCTCCTCTCTCGTTCTAGCTCTTTAAAGAGAAAAGAAAGAAAGATTTATGGCGAAATATTGGGGTACGGTATCATACCTCTCCTACCCTTTCAGGTAAAAAAAATGTGTAAAAATGTTTAAATAAAATTGTAATCATAACTATGAAGTTAAAAAAGTTCCTATTGATACTTGCCTCTTTGCAATACGATATTGAATCCTAAATTGGGGTTGTCCATCAACTGCGCCTTATTACCCCCAATGTCTAGGATGGTCACGTTGATGGCTTGCGTGCACGCCACCAGGGCGGTAAGCACCACTGTTTGAGAAAAAAGATTAACATAAACCTTGGGAAAGAAGCTGTCATGATAGAAAGGTGGCTTTATATCATGAGCACAGGTGTGCCTCCTAGTGGAGGGCACAATGAACGGAAGAATCGTCTAGGGTTTCAATATTTGTAAATATATGAACACCATGTATCTATCAACATACTTAATCAATTTATCTGTCATTCCTGTACCCATTGTACTCGAACATATAGTAATTTTATTCCTTTTCAGGTGCAATGCCTTCACATATAATTATACAGGATGACTTGTAATTTGACATTGATTCCTTCCAGGACGTGATAGTATGACCCATTTGCAACAAATATGCACCCCATAAAGCCTAGGCGAAAATTCATGGGATTCGAGAAAATCCAATTTTTATGTACCTAACTATTTTTGAAATTTTCCCAGAATTCGTCACTAAAAAAATATCACTAAACTTTCAAATTGAATGGCATTCATTCCTGTTCCATTGGGTACCTAATACTTTAACAAACGTTTCAATGTAACCAAATTTTATAAAACATCAAACAGTTAAAAGTTAAAGGAAAAAGGTTATTAACCATTTTCAAAAATCATCTACCTTGACTACATGAACTTTGTCACCAGTTATTTCAAAATGTTACTATGGCATTAAGAGTAAAAATTACGGGAAAAACATCTTCATTTAATCAGCTATCTAACGAGGTGAAAACGTTAAAAAAATACTTAGAGGTGCCGATGAAACAGTCCAAAATCCTGATAAAGGTCGAATTTACACATGATTGATACTTATTTAAAAAAATGTGTGGAAATTTTCAAAAATACATAATAAAAATTGGGTTTTCTCGAATCCCATGAGTTTTTGCCTAGGCTTTACGGGGTGCGTATTTGTATATAGTTTGCATTTATATGTGTGTTTGGGTCACACTATCACATCCTGAGTCACATTAGGATAATTATGTGTCAAATTACAAATCACCCTGTGTGTACATTACCTAATTACTGTAGGTATACAAAATATTGTAAAACATTTTAAAAGAATAACTTTGGATAAACTCCATACGGAACTACTTTTTGGAAGGTACAGTTAGAATCAATTCGTTTAAAAGTGCCTTTTAATCGCCTAACTACTTGAAATCAATGATTTGACTTTGATTTTGAACGTTCAAAAAGAAGGAATCCGACCAAAATACAGATTTTCGGTCAAGCATGGAAGTATTTAGTAAAATCCAAAGAAACAATACGTTTTGAAACATAATTCATAGTAGGTATATTCTCAAATAACGCGGATTTTAGAGCTGTAAAACTTCAGCAGGCGACTGTACCTTATTATTATATTAATTAACAAATTAAATAAGAAAGCTACTTACAGGACCGTGTGCCCAGCATGGCGTGATGGCGGCAGATCAAACTCGACTGTCCCACAATCAGAGCTATTAATTAACAAATTAAATAAGAAAGCTACTTACAGGACCGTGTGCCCAGCATGGCGTGATGGCGGCAGATCAAACTCGACTGTCCCACAATCAGAGCTCCTGAATAACTATAGGCGAAACTTATCGACACCACTCCAGGTCCTTCACAGTCCACTCGTATTTATCTAACAAAAACAACATCACTAATTCACTACAGGTAGCCGGTGTATTTCCATTAGTTAATGCATGGTTTTTAACCGACTTCAAAAAGGAGGAGGTTCTCAATTCGTCGGAACCTCTTTTTTTTTTTTTTTTTATGTATGTTCCCCGATTACTCGAAGATGGCTGGACCGATTTGGATTTTTTTTGTTTTGTTCGAGAGTGTATACATCACAGTTGGTCCCATATAAAATTGATTAACTTTGCTTCGGTAGTTTTTGAGTTAGCTTCAATAATACGTATTTTTTCCCCACTTTTATATGGATGATGTTCTAGTTTGTTTTGCAGGTAGTGGTATTTGAATTTGTGTGGGGTAGTACACAACTAAAAAGTGAAAAATAAAAACTTTTTTACAAAAAAATACAACCGACTTCCAAAAACAACACTACAAAGTGAAAAATAACTTTAATTTCGGAAGTCGGTGGCAAAAAACGAAAATACATTTAACTAGACACCGACTTCCGAAATTAAAGTTATTTTTCACTTTGTAGTGTTGTTTTTGGAAGTCGGTTGTATTTTTTTGTAAAAAAGTTTTTATTTTTTAAAATGATTCTTCACATGACTTGGATCACGTGAAACTGAGGAGCTAGTCTTTGGATGGCCTATTTTTTAACCTACGAAAAAAAGGAGGAGCTTCTATGCTGCAATCATGTGTATTAGTATCGGTTACTAATTACCAGTCACCCTAATATTTTTTTTTTTTATGAATGACCATGCATTACTTTAAGAGTTGTCCGATTTGAAAGATTTTTGTTTTATTCGGGAGGGTATACCTCGTTAGTTGGTCCCATGTAAAATTTATTTACTTTGCCTGGGTAATACGTATTTTTTTCTACGTTTTTTTTTCCGTTTTTTTATATCGATGATGTTCTCATTTCTTTTTTGTTTAGGTAATGCAATTTTTAATACCACGGTAGGTACATCTCTTTTAACCCATGTGAAAGAACGAGGTGCAGTGGCCCTCCAACAAAAAGGGTTCTTTTGGCACAATGTCAATCCTACTTCCTGCTAATATTATAAACGCGAATGTTTGTAAGGATGGATAGATGGATGGATGGATGGATGGATGGGTGTTTGTTACTCTTTCACGCAAAAACTACTGAATAGATTAGAGACTTACGCGGGTGAAACCGCGGGGCACTGCTAGTAGTAAATAATTTGGATATGGATGAAGTCGGGAAATAAAGAACTAGCGAGCCGCCCCGGCTTTGCAGGGGTAGGTAGCACAAAAGCTAAAAAAAAAATCTCTGGATCACCCGCTGCGCTATTCTGAAAATTGCCTGAAAATTTCATAAAAATAATAATCACACTAATGTTTTAAAGGCGAAAGTTTGTGAGTGTGTGTGTGTGTGTGTTTGAAAAGAAAGAAAGAAAAACGTTTATTTGGACACACTTCGTGAAACACAAAAACAAAAGAAAAAAAAATTAAAATAATGTTTTAAAACAAAAGTGTGTGTGTGTGTGTGTTTGTATGTTTGTTACTTCTTCACGCTCAAACGGCTGGACCAATTGGGATGAAATTTGGTATGTAGATAGCTTCTACCCTGGATTAACACATAGGCTACTTTTATCCCGGTCTACACAGGTGAAACTGCGGGGCGCAGCTAGTATTTATTAAGCATAGGTAACTAATGATTGAAATAGATACTATCGAGAATTCATGCAAGCCTAGTACCTACTTTTTGTTAGGATATTGCTCAGAAATTGTGCACAACGTCAACGTGTCGTGAAAAGAATATCCATGATTGTAAAAACCCACCCTAACCCTGGTTGAGGTATTTTGTTACAACCAAACATGTGGCAACACCTGAAACTGTTACAACCAAACATGTGGCAACACCTGAAACTGTTACAACCAAACATGTGGCAACACCTGAAACTGTTACAACCAAACATGTGGCAACACCTGAAACTGTTACAACCAAACATGTGGCAACACCTGAAACTGTTACAACCAAACATGTGGCAACACCTGAAACTGTTACAACCAAACATGTGGCAACACCTGAAACTGTTACAACCAAACATGTGGCAACACCTGAAACTGTTACAACCAAACATGTGGCAACACCTGAAACTGTTACAACCAAACATGTGGCAACACCTGAAACTGTTACAACCAAACATGTGGCAACACCTGAAACTGTTACAACCAAACATGTGGCAACACCTGAAACTGTTACAACCAAACATGTGGCAACACCTGAAACTGTTACAACCAAACATGTGGCAACACCTGAAACTGTTACAACCAAACATGTGGCAACACCTGAAACTGTTACAACCAAACATGTGGCAACACCTGAAACTGTTACAACCAAACATGTGGCAACACCTGAAACTGTTACAACCAAACATGTGGCAACACCTGAAACTGTTACAACCAAACATGTGGCAACACCTGAAACTGTTACAACCAAACATGTGGCAACACCTGAAACTGTTACAACCAAACATGTGGCAACACCTGAAACTGTTACAACCAAACATGTGGCAACACCTGAAACTGTTACAACCAAACATGTGGCAACACCTGAAACTGTTACAACCAAACATGTGGCAACACCTGAAACTGTTACAACCAAACATGTGGCAACACCTGAAACTGTTACAACCAAACATGTGGCAACACCTGAAACTGTTACAACCAAACATGTGGCAACACCTGAAACTGTTACAACCAAACATGTGGCAACACCTGAAACTGTTACAACCAAACATGTGGCAACACCTGAAACTGTTACAACCAAACATGTGGCAACACCTGAAACTGTTACAACCAAACATGTGGCAACACCTGAAACTGTTACAACCAAACATGTGGCAACACCTGAAACTGTTACAACCAAACATGTGGCAACACCTGAAACTGTTACAACCAAACATGTGGCAACACCTGAAACTGTTACAACCAAACATGTGGCAACACCTGAAACTGTTACAACCAAACATGTGGCAACACCTGAAACTGTTACAACCAAACATGTGGCAACACCTGAAACTGTTACAACCAAACATGTGGCAACACCTGAAACTGTTACAACCAAACATGTGGCAACACCTGAAACTGTTACAACCAAACATGTGGCAACACCTGAAACTGTTACAACCAAACATGTGGCAACACCTGAAACTGTTACAACCAAACATGTGGCAACACCTGAAACTGTTACAACCAAACATGTGGCAACACCTGAAACTGTTACAACCAAACATGTGGCAACACCTGAAACTGTTACAACCAAACATGTGGCAACACCTGAAACTGTTACAACCAAACATGTGGCAACACCTGAAACTGTTACAACCAAACATGTGGCAACACCTGAAACTGTTACAACCAAACATGTGGCAACACCTGAAACTGTTACAACCAAACATGTGGCAACACCTGAAACTGTTACAACCAAACATGTGGCAACACCTGAAACTGTTACAACCAAACATGTGGCAACACCTGAAACTGTTACAACCAAACATGTGGCAACACCTGAAACTGTTACAACCAAACATGTGGCAACACCTGAAACTGTTACAACCAAACATGTGGCAACACCTGAAACTGTTACAACCAAACATGTGGCAACACCTGAAACTGTTACAACCAAACATGTGGCAACACCTGAAACTGTTACAACCAAACATGTGGCAACACCTGAAACTGTTACAACCAAACATGTGGCAACACCTGAAACTGTTACAACCAAACATGTGGCAACACCTGAAACTATTAGCTGTCAATCAATATTGAAGATTTTAACGTTAGTTTGAACTATTGACGTTCAGACGAGTACTTATGTAT
This sequence comes from Cosmia pyralina, assembly GCA_946251885.1. Lineage (NCBI taxonomy): Eukaryota > Metazoa > Arthropoda > Insecta > Lepidoptera > Noctuidae > Cosmia > Cosmia pyralina. The sequence goes on along the minus strand of OX276358.1, from coordinate 2,045,552 downwards.
ACTACTTAATATTATTATATAGACTCTTACTACATTCATTCATAGCTGATTAATCAAATTCTTCATTTTCATTTTTATGCAAATAAATATTAAGAAACACTCGTACAACTTGGACTTTGATTGTAAAAACACCTTGTACAAGATGATTGTAAAAACACCTTGTACAAGATGATTGTAAAAACCCACCTCATCCGAAAATTTTATAAAACAATATAAAAAAATCCAATTATGTTACTAGCTGACCCCGACAGACTTTGTCCTGTCCAAATTTCAATAATTCATACAAAATTCCCATAGAAAATGCACTATCAGTTTTCCCGAATTTTCCAATTTTCCCGGTAGTTTTTCTATTTTTTCTCTTCATGAGAACCTTCCTCGGACTTCCAACGAATATTTGAAAAAAAAAAACGTTTGCCGAATTGGTCCAGCCGTTCTCGAGTTTTGCGCTTAGCAACACATTTATCCATTCATTTTTATTTAATACAAATAATAACAATAATGATGGGTACCTCGTGAAAGCCGAGAAAGGTGAACAAATCAAGTATCTTGACTTGGCTCACGAGGTTGTCGACATGTGGGATGTGGAATCAACGATCATTGTGCCGATAATCATTACGGTTAATGGCCTAATAGCGGAGAGCCTCAACCAATACCTCAGAAGGCTCTCAAGCCTCAATGCGCGTTTGGGTCAAGGGCTTGATTCAGAAAGTAGTACTCCTGGACACGGCACGCATAGTGAGGAGGTTCCTCTCTCTAGAGCCCTGACCACCGGTAGCTTGGACCCTGTTCCCGATATCGGTGGGCTACTATTTTTTTATATATTTTTTTTTAATTTTAAGTTTATAAAAAAATATTTAAAAATGTAAATTTTATGTATATAAATGAAATAAAGTATAATATTATTGTTTAAATTATATTATTAATTGGTTAATTAATAAATTAACCAATTAATTATTACTTAATTTACCATTTTTTTGTTAATTACCTAACTAAATGTTGTAAAACAACGAACATAGCTGTGCTGTGTTGTGTTGAACATAGCTTTGTTCTTCTAATAATTATCACAGTTTTGCGTTCAAAACGCTCTCCTTTTTATAGGTCGCCTTGCGCCCGTCGCGATATGTACTGTCTGTTTGACGCCTAAATTATGGTTCGCTTCGCATCATGTAAGTTTGCCGCTCTGAAATAGGCTACGAATGACTGCGCAGTAGTCAATTCTTCTGTACACTCTTGACGGAGCGGCCGTGGTCATCATGTTGCAGTAAGAGTTCGGACAGCTGTGATTTGCCTCAGGATGCGACGCCATCCTTCCCTGTCGGCTGTAATTTGTGTGCATTTGTGTAATGGCTCTCCCACTGCAGATTTAATCAGCACCCTCATTGCGTAACGCACTATAAATCGGGATCTGAATCATTTTGAAGCAAATTGCTAATCCTTTGCTTGATATGTTCAAAAAATTTGTCAGCTCAACATCGTAAATAACGCAATGAATGTTGTTGAACTGTCAAAATAAAACCGATTCCGATCGATAGTGTGTTACGCAGTTAGGGTCCTGTTCGGTCCATCGCATGGGCGACCTGCCGCGTGCTCTCGTTCCTTCGACCTTTCCTGCACTACCAAACGTTCTATGGAATCGTTTCCCCGTCGTAACACATACCCAAAGAATTGGAGTATTCGAGCCTGTCCTGTAGCTGATAGACGCTGCTTGATGCCAAGTTCTTGGAGTATAGATGCGTTGCTGCGGAATTCTGTACACGACACTCCAAGCGTGTCCTCCAGTACCACATTTCCAGAGCGTCTATTTTCTTCTTCTCAATTTCTCTAAGTATTATATTAGTTAGTTTTCAGTAGTCAATGTCTATACTGAAACAGCAGCGTGCCATGCCATGCGCATCCTGGTTTCAGAGCGGCAAACTTACGTGACGCGAACTAAGTATACTGCGCTCCACCGCACGTTGACTAATCTTGAGTTTCGACTTTTGAATATTTGTCAAAGATCAAGTCTGGGATACTTATGTCAAAAGGGGTTGAATGCACAATGTCCAAGTTTTTTCGCTTGAATGTCAAAGGAAGGTTTCCTTTCAACAACTCTCTTCGTAAATTATAATAACCGTTAGTATTGTTTAGTCGATTTAAATAATATCAGTGTATCATTTTACTGAGTTCTTCTTGGTTGTTTCTCCGGGAAGTTCCACTGGGTGATGGTAGGCATGACTTATTATTATTATTTTTTTTTTTTTCCTTTATTGGCCAACCAACAATTGTTTACACTGATATCATTTAAAGTAAGTAAGTATATAATATCTCAGGTTAGTGTAACAATTAATTACAGGTTAGCACCACATGCCCCATAAAATCAAGGTAGTAATGAAATAACAATAATTTTAAACACTTATTTTATTGCTTTATTAATTTTTCATATCATTAATTGATTTTAATTAATTATATTGCAAGTGACAGGAATAACTTGGACTCTTCTCACAGATAAATACGGCTGGTTTGTCACACCACAAGTCATCCAAGAGCCCCGAACGGAATATCGCACCACAGGATTCACCTAGTGCTGCATTGTCTGGCTGACCTGGAGCAAATTTGCTGAATCCTGCTTCCGTTAGCGTTTGGCCTGAAATGGAAATATGTGGTAGGTTATTCAGCAAAGGGATAAAGCAGTGTCTTATGTCACGGGCGCCATATTAAATCCCGAGTGAAATGAAGGATTCTAGAGATAACTCTGGAGCGCAGCGAGTTCAGAGTTAAACGAGCGAGCGTAACGAGTGAGTTATTAAGACTAGAATCCTGAGCGCAGCGAGGGATGCAACATTTTTTTCTGACATAACACTGACTACAATATAATTTTAATCTCCTCCCGCCATTTAGACGTTGATGGTTTAGTTATTAAATCAAATCTAAGTGGTTAAATGTAAAACGCGCCAACATTTAATCAACCTACTCACCGTTTTGTAATCGGTTGGTAAACAATATATGGGTGATTTATGTGATTTTATTGCATTATAAACTAGATATGTTTTTTACTCATGATGTAAAGAAGAGAATAGGTATAAATTACCATGAATAGTCCTCCAATCGAAATTTTCGCCCCAATCTTGAAAACCGATAAATCTTTCTGTCCTACCGACTTCAAATCTGGATATTTGGCAAAGAGTTCCTTCAGCACTGTGGCTTCGGTTTCATGTTTATAAATAGCAAGATGTCAAATTATGGAATAATGAGTAATTACCATGAATCGTCTTAAATTCCCAAACTTCGCCCCAATTGTGAAATCCGATAAAAGCTACATCTTTCCTGAAATTTCCCACCATACGTCCATCAGGATATCTGGCAAAGAGTTCTTTAAGTACTGTGGCTTCGGTTTCACAGTTTATAATAGCAAGATGGCTGCCTTCAGCTGAACATGCGAGGAAGGCTCGGGAGAAATTTCGTGGAGTTGTATGAAACTTGTAGCATTTGTCAGTTCTTTTATCTAAATTATTTATTTAAAAGAGGGGGGGGGGGGGAGGGGGGAGGGGGAAGATAAGGGGAGGAGGGGTGGGGGAGGATAAGGGGAGGGGGAGGGGGGAGGAGAAGATCATCAAAAACCGTGATTATTACAAGAAAAAAAAAACGTTTATGAACAAATTAACATTTATTTGTGTTCTAAACTCAAAAATATTTGAATTTTCTATTTTTCATATTAGGCTGTTTATTGGCTTTATACCTTTGCTTCTCCTTCAACCTGGCGAAAGCAAAGCGCGGAAAAAAAAAGAAAATTTAAATCATAGTTTCCTAATATAATAATTCATGACAAAAATATTTTTCGTTATTTTATTTTATATCTTCAAATGTGTATTGAAAAACGTCGTTTGATACACGTGGACATTTGTTATTGCAGTTCTCGGCAGAAAAACAACCTCGCCTGCGGCTCGGGTGTTAATTCCGCCTCGAATGCAATAACAAAAATTCTCCCCTGCCAGGCGACTCGAATTTTCTCGGTTTATGTTAAACGCTGACGCTGACCAGGAACATTTCCTAAGAAATATTTTTATTTTTTTTACTTTTTTAATTTATTAAATATTTTGTGGACTGACGAGTCAAAGTTTGACCGGGATGGTCAAAAAAAAAAAAAAACCAAAATACCAAACCAACCAACCAAATAACCAAACCACCAAAACCATAACCAAAAAAACCAACCAAACCACCAATTACCATAACTTACATTTTTGGGCACCTAAAGTAGGCAGGAATCCAAAAAAACTAAAAGAATCTGCGTCGCAAATGAGATTTTCCCTGAACGTATGGATGGGTGTCCTTGATAATTATTTGCTGGGCCCTCATTTCTTGCCCCAAAATTAGAACGGCGAAAATTACGAGGAGTTTCTAAGAAACAACCTAGACAATTTGTTGGCGGGTGTTCCCGAAGAAATAAAAAACAACCTCATGTTTCAACATAATGGTTGCCCAGCACATTACCGGATTACTGTCCGACAGTGGCTAGACGAGAGATATCCAAACCGATGGATTGGGAGGGGAGGGCCAATTCTGTGGCCAGCACGAAGCTCTGATATCACACCACTTGATTTTTACGTTTGGGGTCATTTATTTTATTTTATTTTATTTATTTGGGACAAAAAACAGTTATACATTACAGCATTAACAAAGTAGTTATTATACAATCGAAAAAAACATATAACCCACACTATTGTCCACGAAATAACATTGAAGTATGACAGCGAACGCATGTTAAATAAGAAAATAATAAAAAGTACATATTTATAAGAAAAAAAACACTATAATTATACCGACGTCATATGAAGGAATTAGTTTATGTGACCCCAATAAACTCAGTCGAAGAACTTCGACAGCGAATAATAAACGCGGCGCAACAGATGAGAACAACGTTCACATCAAGAGTGACGAAAACCGAAGTAAGGAACAGAATTCGAACCTGCATTCGTAATCGAGGGGCTCATTTTGAACAAGATGTGTAAAATTTTTTATAAAATTTGACGTAAATTTTTTAATGCATTTTATTTTATACAAACACAAATGACCCTTTCTCTCCCCGCGCCGATTCAAACACATGCCATGCCACGAATTATGTATTTTAAAAGTGACTTTTATACCTTTTTGGAAAGCTTACAGAATAGGCAAGTTGTTTTAGTTATTTGTACGATTAATGTCATAGAAATTTTTGTGACGAGACAACAGTTTTGAAGCGTAAAATGAAAATATTGGTAAGATATTATTCTTATATCGCCCATTATTTTAATTATTTTGTTAAATTAAGTAGTTTTAATTATGTCCATAGCTTAATTGAAGTGCCACCTACAACATCATTTTTAATGGTAACCATTCAAATATGTTTTTTTTTTTTATTTGGAATTAAATGTCAAATTTTGGGTAAATATCGAAAGACTCTTAAAATTCAAATATCTCGAAAACTATTGAATTTCGGCCATACATATGGGGGGTTCAATTTTTGCATTTTGACCCCCTTATCAGCCCCTGACGGATATACGTCGAATTACCAGTAACCCTGTTTAAAGTAACATCAATGTCATTGAGCCCAATTTTATATACACCGTATAATTATGAACTTCGTTAGTTTATAATTTAACTCGTTAGATTGTAAACTGTCAATAAATTGTGAATGTACACACGGCTACATGTCAAGCTATACATTTCCAGTTTATGCTGACCTCTCATTGTACGGAAATTCTATACAATGCGAGATCAGTTTATACTGGATATGTATAGCGTGATATTATAGCCCCGGACATTATGGACTCAGCATCGAGCATTTTAAGTATGCAGGTGTTCATCTGCCGAGGGTCCTGTCCTTGTTTTATGTGCATTAGTCACTCATACCTACCAACTGAACTAATGAAAACTACACAATAGTAGTACCTATAGTCAAAAACAGGACAGGAGATATCTCGGACAAGGGAAACTACCGACGAATCTCTCTTGCGACGACCATTGCTAAAATATTGGATAGTATGCTTGATTCGTGCTTGAAAAAACATCTGTGCTTGCACAATGCACAATTTGGGTTTCAACCTAATCTTTCAACGGAAAGTGCAATCCTAAGTCTCAAGAATACTGTCCAATATTACACTGATTGCAAAACCTGTATATGCCTGTTTCCTGGATCTTTCCAGGGCCTTCGACCTTGTGTCGTACGATGCGCTCTGGAGGAAGTTGGGGGACAGGGATGTGCCGGCGGAAGTTCGTAAAATTTTGCAGTATTGGTATGCGAACCAAACTAATAATGTAAAGTGGTCTAACACACTCTCGAAAACATATGGGTTGGAGTGTGGTGTGAGGCAGGGGGGGTTGACATCTCCCGGGCTCTTCAACCTATATATTAATGACCTCATAGTTGAGCTTAGTAGCATGCGTGTTCGTTGTCGGGTTGGTGGTGTTAATATTAACAGTATCAGCTATGCGGACGACATGGTGCTGCTGGGCCGGACTGCAGGATCTATTGCAGATATGTTAAAAGTATGCGAGGACTATACTGCTGCACATGGGCTCGTGTACAACGTTAAAAAACGTGAGTACATGGTCTTTAAGGCCGCCGGTGAATGCACAGACTATGCTTCTAATCTTACCCTAAATAGCTTGAGCATAAAATGAGTGAACTCATTTAAATATCTGGACCCCAAAAAAAATCTATCTATCTATTATCTTTATTTATATGTTTATGCAGGGTGTTTGGCAGAACGTTGAACATACGAAAATGGTGGATAGGTGGGGTCATCTGCTACTTACTTAGGCCTAATTTATTTGGCCCTGTCCCCCTGGATATTTAAAAAAAATATTTTTTTGCTTTCTTCTAGTTTCACCACTTTCTTAACTTTAAAGTGTATTTTTTATTAAAAATGAGTAAAACAGGCAATGTTTTGTTTTTTTTTAATCTTTAATGTTGGCGGATTCTTATAAAATAATTGCTTTATTCAGATGTTAGCTAGAAAAAAAGTTATGAATCCTCAAACTTACAGAAAGATGTAAAAAATACTTAAATCTTAATTTCAACTTGCATTAAAAATAACAAAAAATGATTGAGGAGTTCCAATTCTAGCAAAACATCCCTAGTGTGTGACCTTTCTAATGGTATGTAATTTGCTTTTATAAAAAAAAAACTTTAAGAGTTATTTCATAATTTTATCAAGTAGGAAATTTTTGACGAAACTACCTTTACGGAAAGTGAAATGTTTTGCGAAACACTTACTACTTACTTACTTGTTTTACTGCAAGGTTGGTAAAAATTAAATGATCGATTGAAGTTATGTAAGTTAAGTAATTTTTAATAAAAAATACACTTTAAAGTTAAGAAAGTGGTGAAACTAGAAAGAAGTTAAGAAAGCAAAAAAAAATTTGTTTAAATATCCAGGGGACCAGGGCCAAATAAATTAGGTCTGAGTAAGTAGCAGATGACCCCACCTATCCACCATTTTCGTTTGTTCAACGTTCTGCCAAACACTCTGTATATCTTTTATTTTATTAATATCTTTTTTTTTTTATATCTTTATCTACCGACGACCTTAAAAATAATGTAGATATTGAGAGGGAGCGCAGGGCATTGGCGGTCCGAGGCGACACGGCGGCACGTAGAGTTTCCCGCTGTACTGACCAGGTCAAGATAACGCTATTCAAGGCGTATTGTCAGGGTCTGTACACGGGAGTCTATGGATCAGCTACACCAAAAGGTCGATAGATGTCTTGCGCGTCCAATTTAATAATATTTTCGGAATGCTCTTGAGACTGCCCCATTTCTGTAGTGCGTCCGAAATGTTTGCACAGAATCGAATTGACGGATTTCATGCGATCATCCGGAAAAAAATCGCATCATTAGTAATAGAACCCGGGGCAGTAGCAACAGCATTCTGAAAACAGTGACAGAGAGTTTCTATTCTCCCATTTTGGCATCTTGTGGAGAGGATGGCCAGGTGAGAAACTTGCACCTTACTTGATCATCTTCTGTGCAAAATGCTTCAAACACTAATTTCAACATTACCTCTAATAATAATATTACACTAACACTATACCCTAAGTCATCAATTCAGATAATTTATGTAAACAAAGGTGATAACAGATCAAAAAAATATCGTCATAATGGTAATTCACATAAAATGGCGGAAAACAAGGCTATATTGGCTTTTATGTACTTATTTTAGAAATAATAATTAAACAATTATCATACCGTGTTAATTTTTATAAGTTTTCGGTTTTAAACAAAGTTATTAAAAAAAGAAAATTTTGTGGTATAAAAAATATTATGATACTGGTAACACTACAGGAGTTCCCAACATTCTCAAATTTCATTTGACATAATTTGCAAACTCGCGTCTTTTCAATACGTTCGTGTTCTTTTCTCCGATCATATTATTCGCTGCGTGTTTGTTAATTGTGCTTTGTTATCATCGTGTTAAGTGTTTCATTTTGTTGTTAGTTGTTATATTTCCTTGTTTTTGTATTTCCTTGTTTTTGATAAATTGTTTTGCAGCACTGTCCTGTCATTTTGACAGTGACATTTCTTTGTTTACTAAAATTATCTGAATTGATGACTTAGGGTTTAGCTATAAAATATTACTAATACTATGGATAGTTGTTGTCTGATTTAATAAAATTTTGATTTGATTTGATTTGATACCTGTGTGTACCATACTGCTTACAATATAACGTACGAGTATTAATTTTCAATAGTTTATAATCTATCCATGTCAAACCGTCAAATTGTAAACCAATCCTACACTTACCGACAGGATTCACATCTGTCTGATTTTATCACTCGTAAAATATAAGTAGATATATGTAAAGAATACATTAGCATCTAAGTAATAACAGCTGCACGGGTCGGTCCATCAGGTTAAGCTACGCTTGCCGGGGTTGATCCGTGGATGGGTGACCATCTTTACATACCGAGACTCCTCCGTGCCTCGGAAAGCACGTTAAGCCGTTGGTCCCGGCTATCATTCGTGGATCTTTGACAGTCGTTACGGGTCGTCAGAAGCCCAAAAGTCTGACAACCAGTCTTACCAAGGGGACCCAGTAACTAGGTTGTGGAGGTCAGACAGGCAGGCACTCCATGTAAAATACTGGTATTCAGCTGCATCCGGTTAGACTGGAAGCCGATCTCAACATAGTTGGGAAAAGGCTAGGCAGATAGACATTAGCATAATCAGCCAATGATGTATTACCTAGTGTGTGTGTGTATTTATATTCACATTATTTATTTCGAAAATAAAAGATTTTATGTTAACATTATGTCTTGTTTATTATTTTAATTAGATAAGTACTACAAATCCGAAATATATAAAAAAAATATATTAGGTTGGGGAAAAAGTCTTTTCGCATTATAGTATGTATGAACTTAAAATAAAATCTCTTTGGCTATACTATTTGTATCAGGTTGGTTTTGGTATCATTGAAAGTTTAAATTTTAAAGAACATAATTCCAAATTCAAATTAGGAAAATGTGTGATTTTCATTTGTTTTTCGTACTGTCAAGATGAGTGAATCTAATGAAGAAATTCGATACATTTTAAAATTGTACGACAAAAAAGTTAAAAATGCAACGCAAGCCGCGAAAAAAAATTGCGATGTTTATGGACCCAGTGCAGTGTCTGTGAGAGTAGCACAAATTTGGTTTAAGCGTTTTCAATCCGGAAATTTTGATGTCAAAGATGCACGTCGCTCTGGTCGCCCTATTACGGATAAAATGGATGCCATTTTTGAAAAAGTGGAGCAAGATCGGCATATCAGTAGTTACGACGTAGCTGAAGAACTGGGAATTTACCACAAAACAGTTTTGACGCATTTGAAAAAATCTGGGTACACAAAAAAGCTCGATATTTGGGTACCTCACGAGCTCACTGAAAGAAACCTAATGAACCGTGTACTCATTTGTGATTCTTTATTACGACGTAATGAAACCGAACCATTTTTGAAGAAGCTGATAACTGGTGATGAAAAGTGGATCACGTACGACAAGAACGTGCGAAACAGGTCGTGGTCAAAGGCCGGTCAGGTTTCACAGACTGTGGCGAAACCCGGGTTAACTCGCAACAAGGTGATGCTGTGTGTGTGGTGGGATTGGAAGGGCACAGTCTCCAGGAAGGAGAACGAGTGTGGTAAAATCCGAAATAAGAAATTCCATAAGAAAATCATCAAAATCAATTGCAAGTTGGCTTGACGGTGCTATTTATTTAAGCCTCCTTTTTGGGGGCATCATCAGTCTCCCGCAAGATTTACTGCGTAGGATCGCATCAATAGCCAGTGCTGATGCGATTCATCGGAGCTTCCTTTTCGAATGTGTGAATGTGAATGGAAACGAAGTCGGCAATTATTTTAAAGTTTTGCCTGGTTACATAGTCCTGCCATGTTGCAATTAACATTTATTAAGTACTTGGTAGCTGAATCACTTGTCGAAAATTAATAGCACCTATATGATAAGTTGATAACATCACTTATTGTAATTCAACTAATGATATCTTGTACGTAGGTACTATAATTTCTCTGCTAGTGCTATTCACTTCTCTAAGTGACGAATGCACAATACCTATAACTGTACGTGATTTTTTTTTTTGTGTATTTCTTAGTAAGTAAGTCGTTGAAGTCCCTTATCAATAAATAAATAACTGTAAAGTACAAAGCCTAGTATTTAATAGTCACATACTATTGTGAAATATTGTGTAATCAAAGATGCGGAGATTATGATATGAAAGATAAGTAGTAGGTACTAAGAACAAGATGTATGGGAGTCCCCATGGACAGATGATGGATGGAAAGCCATAGCCATAGGCATTGTGGATAAAATAACGAAGGGTGAGGCTGAGGAGGAGGAAGATGAGGATTTGATTCGATTTGTCGTTCGTCTTGTGGTCGCACGTCTGACTGTTGGGATTCAATCTCCAGGTTACATTTTTAATGGGTTTTTCCAAATCTCAGTAGCCGCCTGGATTCAGGATTTGGATGAATCAGCTGATGATGATGATTTTATCGGTTTGCTGCTGTTATGTGCCACGTTAAGCTTTCAAAGGATCTCAGTAGTAAATATTATTACGATCAGCTATGAAAGTTTGTTAACACTATTAGTTTTTAATACCTAGATAATTGGACACATTTTTTAACACCCGATAATAAATAACAAAAATACAATCAAAACATTATTTATTTACAGTTAAACAACAAAACTTATAACACTCTAACAATATTAGCGATCAAGCCTAAAAGTACTAGGACGGCAGAAGTGTAAAGTGATACACTTGAATCGGTGGACTTCGTCTTGTCTCGGACGAAGTACGGCAGCACGTCTATGGGTGCTGGGTAGTTCCTGAGCCAGATGGGACCCTCGATGACCCTGTCTTCGTCACCTTCCTCGTACCAGGTACCGGCGGGAATATAGATGTCACGGGACGTAGCACCTTCTGTGAGCACAGGGGCTACTAATACGGTTTCAGCGAGGAGGTACTCTGAAAAGAAAAGGAAAATTTAATATCTTTTGGCATCATTGAAATGTGGTGATCATAAAATATTACTAAATACTAAGCAAATAAACTTTACTAAACATAAAACATAAAAGTGAAAATTGAAGCGGATTTAGGATCAAACCCTGTGGCACTCCCAATTTTTAAACTCGAATTCTATTTTGTTCTTAGTTCTTAATCTCAAGTTCCCAACCTGTTAATTAGAATCGTTTTACTGTTGGTTTTAGTTGTGTCTGCAAGCCGTACAGGCTACACGAGAATGGCAATTTTCGGGAGTCGGTTAATATGCAGAATTTCAAAATTAACTGTATATGTCAATGTCGTCTCAGTAACCACACATTAGACAACATAAAATTCTACTAGGCTACGTTTTACCATCCCAAATCACGAGGGCCTCTTCATCCGTAGGGTCAATCCACCAGAGTGGGGTGTTGACTGGGGTTCCGTCGGCCACTGCCTTCTCCATCGCCTGGAAGATCACGTCTGCGTACTCGGCGTGAAGGTCCGTGTACTTCTTGCTTATGTTCACCGTCTGTGAAAAGTAAGTAAGACTTGTGTTTAGAACTTTTGTACCTACATAGATTATTAGGCTGCGAAGGACTTTACGGGTGCGGACACAGCACTTGGATTTTTTTAATTGTTGTTCTGTTATTTTGGCAAAACTATGGGTTTTGCAACCCCTTTAAATGGTTGAAATGGAAGTAAGTTCACTTAAAAATAGTGGTGGATACGGTTCGATCTCACGGGTCCTCGACCTTTCTATCGCAAATCCACAAAATAATGGCAATAGGCATAACAGACAGTCCTCTCTGTGCAGGGCTTGCATGGAGGCTGAAACCTGTGCAGGTCTTTCACAGATGTTCCGAACAGACCAGAAGCCATGATCAACTCCAGGAGGGAGGTGGCACCGATCACCGACGGTGGCGGCGGCGGCTTGTACAATGGTCTCCTTGAAGGACTAAGTGCGCAAACCAAACGCAATTACATAGAACATACAGACATTTTGAAGCTCCTCCAAATTTTAAGCGTTGTGTCAATAATTCATGATTGTGGCTTGTATACACGTAGGATTTTTTGAAAACTATTATGTAAGTGAGGAGCTCGTGGCTAAGTAATAACAGCCGCACGGGTCGATCCATCAGGTTAAGCTACGCTTCCCAGGGTCGGTCTGTAGATGGCTGACCATCTTTACATACTTAGACTCCTCCGTGCCAAGCCGTTGGCCCCGGCTGTCATTCGTGGATCTTTGACAGTCGTTACGGGTCGTCAGAAGCCCGAAAGTCTGACAACCAGCCTTACCAGGTGGTATCGTATTACCCAGTTGATGGGTTGTGGAGGCCAGATAGGCAGTCGCTCCATGTAAAATACTGGTATTCAGCTGCATCTGGTTAGACTGGAAGCCGACCCCAACATAATTGGGAAAAGGCTAGGCAGATTTATACAGACATTTTGAAATGTCTTATATTTGGCATCATATAAATATCATACAATAGTACTAGTGTTCAAAGTATTCACTGCTTGTCTTTTTAGTAACATATTTTACTAGCTGCACTCCGCGGTTTCACCCGCGTAAACCAGGATAAAAAATTGCCTTTGTGTTAATCCAAGGTATAAGCTATCTACATACCTAATTTCATCCAAATCGGTCCAGACGTTTGAGTGTGTAGTTGTAACAAACATACAAACACACACTCAGAAACTTTCACCTTTATAATATTAGTGTGATTGCAAGCTTTCATTCATAACCTTTTCTGAAACATGAAAATGTCAACGAACTTTTGTGGTAGACTGTACCTTGTTACATCGTTTCGACTGTTGAATAATTTTCTAATTCCATGAAAAAATTACTACTCACATAAAACAGACAGTTTTAATCACATAACAATTTATAACAGATAGTTGTGAAACTTGATCCTGGCGGTATCTTCGTGACGATAATTTATTGTGATTGGCAAAACACAAACTATCAGAGTTATGTCACAATGGTACCGACGCAGGTCCAATTCTATTGTTAATCATCGTATGTAAATTGCTAATGGTTTGATTTACGAAATATCTAAGTCTACTTGTTAAGATCTTGGTTGGTAGGACTTAGGTCCCGACATCTCCGTTCCAACACGTTCAAATAACGGACACGAAAATATTTTTTTTTTGGATTCATCATAAATCTCCAACTAGCTTTTGCCAGCGGCTTCACCCGCGTTTATGTCGGAAAATATCCCACGGGAACATACTACCGGGAATTCCTTCCTTAATCCTGGTATATATTATAAAGGGAACCTCTGTGCGAAATTTCAGTTTTCTAGGTCCAAGGGTTTGGGCTGGGCGTTGATGAGTCAGTCAATCAGTCAGTCAATCAAGGCTTCTCTTTTTATTTATATAGATTTTCCATCGCCCTACCCTTGCCCGAAATTAATTATTTTTTACCAAAGATAATCAATATTGCATGTATTTAATAGTGCATTTATATTGTCCTAACATTAAAAGATAGCTTCAATACAATTTAAATGTCCAACCTCATCATCAAAGTTCCAAGGCGCGAAAGAATACTGCATGACCGGCAAGAAGGTATTGGCTTGCACCCATCTGATGAACAGCTCCTTAGTCGGCAGGTCAGCCTGCTCATGGTCCAGGTTGTAGCCATTGCCGCCGATCATGTCCGGCAGCACGAACGGGTACCCATTCAGGTTCATTTGGAAGGTGGTCGTGATGATGGTGGAGAGGCCGTTGTTGAGGCCCCAGATGGAGTCGCGGTCTACCATGCGCACGTAGATTGGAAGGTCTTGGGTCCTGAAAAATAATGATTCGTTGATAATGTGATACTCAATTTATTGTATTTGTTCTAGAAGAGGTGAGTGATAGGTCTCAGTAAACAGTATCGATGACAATTACTGACGTCAGTATAAGTTACAAAGTGTGTATTGTTCCATCAGAGAGTGTGGGAAAAAGTCACTTCTGTACATTCCTTGTGACGCCGCTATTACTGCGCAGACGTGACCTGTGTGACGGCAGATGATGACGTTCATTTATTGAATGGAAAATCAGCAGATAAAGATAGCTACCTAGCTAGTAGTTGTATGGAAACAGAGAGCTAATTAAAGATTCTCACATAAAATTATATATTTATAGGACTTCAATTCAATCAATTCTTCAATTCTTTTCTTTCACTACACATAACAAAATTACTGAAGCTTATTAGCATCAACACCGTTCATTTCTTGTATTAATTATTTAAAAACAATTATTTGGCCGAACACTGTCTTTTAGAATACAGGCTATCCTAGTCTATGAGACAGGGTTTATATGCTATTATACAGATTTTGCATTATATGAACTGTAATGTAATGTACATTTTAAGTGTGTTTCTGTATCTTAATTGTGAATAAACCTTTTTTTTTTTTTTAATTTTTTTTTTTTTTAATTTAAGTAAGTCTCACAAACTCAAACTCAAAGCATTCATTTCAATTAAACCAATTACAGGCACTTTTGAATTGTCAAATAGTTGGTCAGTTAGTCAGAGAGTGTGAAGTGTGTGTGTGAAGTGTGAAGTGTAGTGTGAAGTGAGGTTGCCTGGAAGAGATTGCAGAAAGCGATAAGGCCGCCCATTGTATATTTTGTAGTGTTTGATTATTTTTTGTTATATATTTTTGTGGTGTACAATAAAGTATATTATAAATAAATAATAATAAATAAAGTGAAGCTACATTTGCCCATTCCAGTACGTAGGTAGATCTCTATGGAGAAGAACAAGCAAGAAACTACACGGACACTCTTTTAAATCAAGATCTATATTACAAAATCCTGGGTGCCTACATTATTATTGTTGCTTCTTTGAGAACAATGTAAAAAAATATTTAAAAACAATTCAAAATATTTGATTAAAATTAAAAGAGTTGATCAGTCTCAACTGATGGCGCCCGTTCACGAACATGACGCGTGGATCAGCACCATCCAGCTCAACCATTGTGTAGGGAACCGAATGATCCAACACACGCGCCACCGTCAGCGAAACATTTAAGTGAGCATGACACATTACCTGAAGCCAGCCCGAACTTCGACCATATCTCCAAATGCGGCACAAACTCTAGCATACTGTTGAACAAGATGGTGGGGCTGAAGCTCAATGTCACCAGTTTGGATAGAAATCTGAAAAATAATACGCCGTCTGTATAATATATTCATGCTTCTAAAAAGATGATGCAACTGGCCGTACCGCGTACCGCGTCCTTTGAGGTTTTGTCCAAAAACGAATGTCAATGTTGTGGAAAAGGAGGTCTAATGTAGAACAGTTAGTTCTATTATACCTACTTCATCCGTGCATTCTAGCTTTTAGAACTTTTTTAGAAATAGCTCATGTTGTAGTGAAGAGCCCATTTGGAAGCTTAGATATAAAATACGTATATATTAATATAAATGTGCAATTAAATATGACACTTGTATAATGCAGGCTATTTGACGAGTAAACGAGATTATGAGCAGCTAGGTTACGAGCTTTAGAAGGTGGCTGGGACAGATTGGATGCGGATGGCGGAGAATAGGGCGTTGTGGCGCAGCCTGAGAGAGGCCTATGCCCAGCAGTGGACTGCGATAGGCTAGTTGATTGAGGTACTCGTAATACCTACTTAACTCGTATAAATTTTCGTATCGAGTTATCGTTGTTTCGATTTCTGTAGCTTTTACAATGCGATTAGTCATGATAGTGGTCAAATGCGAGCCTGCCCATACCGGAACACTGAACGAGAGATAGAAGTTATATTGCTATGGGCGTTTAGTGTTCGGGCGTGTAAGTATTAAAAAAGGTATCATTAAGACAAGCAACGGCGATGATAACAATCATTTTTGTCATCCGTAAACCTTTGAACCCTCACCTCAGGTGCAAAGCTAGCCTCTCCGGCATCAAACTTCACGCTGTCAATATCATATGTGTTTAGCACAGCTCTCAGTCTGTCAGAGTACCAGCTAGCTGCCTTAGGGTTGGTGAAGTCGATGTAGCCAGCAACGGTTCCGTTGTTGTTCCACCAAGACGTGGTGCTGTTGAAATCCTGGTCTAATACGAAGTACCTGGAGAAAGATGATTACGGTTTAAATTTGTAAAAAAATCGTTAAACATGTTTGAAGATAATATAACTTTTCAAGGCTTTTTTTTTAAAGAGCTTTTGTCTCCCTGAAGAGTGCTTTTAATTGAAAGAGTTTCTCACAAAAAATCATTGATGGGTTAAAGATAAAGATATTTTTGTCTATCTACAAAAATGCCCCTTAGCTGTCTAGCGTATTAAATATGATGCAAAGATAATCATATCATTTGGTTTTACGTACTTAGATGCTATGTTTACCGACTGACTGCCTCATTGGTCTAGTGGCCGCAAGCGGTACTGCTGAGCATGAGGTCCTGGGTTCGATTCCCGGGTCGGGCAAAGTGTTATTGGGTTTATCTATCTCGAATTTCTCAGTAGCAGCCCGAAGTCTGGATTTGTGCCCGTTTGATGGCAGTAGGCTCGCCCCCTATTAGATGGAACTTGAACATAACTGGCGAAATACGGGTGTAGGTACTATACAGGTACACCTCTGCCCAACCTTTTACCTACCCTTTTTCTAATGCCTCCGAGTACCAAGGATCACAGTTTCTATTAATGAACGGATGCGCCCAAATCGTGACGCGGTACCCCAGCGCCTTCAGATCTCGCACAGTTTGATTGAAATCAGGGAATTTCTCCTCATTGACCTCTAAAGAACCATAGCACGACTCCCACTGGTCATCAATCTCAAACTGAGAATTATTGAAGCCATTATCTCTGATTTGTTCGGCGAAATCGAGAAGCTTTGTCGTGTTGATTTCTCTGGAGTATTGCGCCCACGTCGACCAAATTGGGTGTTTAACCATTTCGTAGTCTGGAGTTGCTGATGGCTTGCCCAAATAATTTGCTACAGCATGCTTATGTGCTTCTTTTACGTTTGGCAGGAACCAGAGATCGTATGCTAATAGTGTGCGAGGTCTGCTGACCGTGTAAGGATCTGCTAGCTGTGCTCCAAAGCACAGATGGTTGCTCAGAATGTTTTTGTAGTCCACGAAGAGTGGGACTTTGTCGTGTACGATGACGTATCCTCCTGCAGAGTTGAGCCAGTATCGTTCCATTATCGCACCATTGTCTGTTTCTTGGATGTAGCTCGGTCTATAGACTTGTGTGGCTGTCTCTATTGGGTATACTTGGTCTATTTGCATTGGGCCTGCGTACCAGTGTTTGGAACCTTGAATAAAAGTGGCAACTTCATTACTTACGTAAGATCAAAAGCATGAGTAGTCTCTTTTGAGCAGTATGATGATTCATAGTATTTGTTTGTATATTGAGAGATAAAATTGTCAGCAAAACCACAATCAGAAGTTAGAAGTCGAGATAAGTTGTGTCACTATGTCAAGATTTTACATGTTGACATACAATCAATCATTGTAAGTAACGGGTGATTCATTCAGAGGTAGGTACTTTTTAGAAAAGTAAAAAAAAAAATATAAATTTTATCCAAAGAACTATTCATAAAATTTATTTTTTAAAGATTATTTCATTAAAATTTTGGCCGTAACTGTTAAGTTCCAATTTTCTAGACGCGTTGAACATTTCGAGTGGTATTTGGCGAATATCGCGAGTAATGTTGGCTTCCAATTCCTCAATCGCACCCGAGTTATCCAAGTAGACTGAACTTTACAAAGCCCTAAAACTATAAGTCTAGCTAGAGGATATCACACGATCTATATAGGCTGCCAATTCAACGGTTCGAAACGAGAAATTAACTGTGCACCGAATTGCTCTCGCAATGGGAACTTCAGAAAGGACCATGTCAACCGCAGTTGCCACCAGCATTTTAAACAAATAATTTTTAAAAAATAAATGTCATGAATGGTTCTTTTGTATGACAATAAAGATAAACCGATAAAATTGCTGTTTTCACTTTTTTTTTACTTTACTTTTGAAAAAAGTACCTCTAAATAAATCATAAAATCACCCATTATAATAAAAATCACTAACTCAAATCTAGAACTTACCAAAATCAATGCAGTCTTCTAGTCTGGTGTTCTGGTTAGCCTCCCAACTGAACTTGATGCCTCTGGCATTAGAGCTCTTATCATACAGGGTGTGGATGGTCAGGTTCACGCTACCGACCGTCACCAGTATCCCTCCTTCTATGTCCTCAGTTGTGAAGGGAGAGACCAATGTACGGCCAATCTGGCCGAGCACCTCGCGCTCATTTTCTGAAAGAGGAATTAAGGCGAACAATGTTTTGAAACTAGCTACATACGTATCACAACATCACACCTATATTTGCAGTAGGGGTAGGTAGACAGAGGTAAACACCTCTGTTTTTAGTTTTTACGAGTACATTTTGCCTAGTCCCACGCTAAAGAGCATTGCAGTTTTAACTGAACGGATCTATAATCCGGGCTGTTACTGAGAACTTCAAAGTGGAAAAACCCTGCTGATTCAACTTTTTGTTTTTGAACTTGTAGCGGAAGTAAGCTCTTCAACCGCTACAGTGATAATCAAAGACAATGTGTCATTGCTGTAAGGATGATAGCAATAAATTGTATTTAGCACCACGTCTTCAATCTCGCGGTACAGTCCTGTAATTTGCGTAAATTAGAATTAATTTTGTTGTTTATAGCCTTGGTAGATCAAAATGGTAGATACATAGGTAGGACATACGAGAATAGGTACTACTTACAGTTATAGGTTTCTTGGAAAAACCTTTCAAAATTTACGTTTTGTAAATTTACGCTTAGTGCTTACCTTCAATTAGAACAAGTTGGAATCCTCCAGTCAGGATGGGTACCAAAGTGAGGGTGACGTCATCAGCGCGTACGCTTGGCGTTTCTGTCACTGCAGCTGTGTGCGCCCGCGCACCGAGTGATAGTAACACTGGAAAATGTGATATTCCTTTTTACATTTTTGTTCATGTAGGTATATGGACAAATACTTAAGTACATACTGAAACGTAGGGGAACATTAAGTATACTGAAACGTAGGGGAACATTAAGTATACTGAAACGTAGGGAAACATTAAGTATACTGAAACGTAGGGGAACATTAAGTATACTGAAACGTAGGGGAACATTAAGTATACTGAAACGTAGGGAAACAATAAGTATACTGAAACGTAGGGGAACATTAAGTATACTGAAACGTAGGGGAACATTAAGTGTACTGAAACGCAGGGGAACATTAAGTGTACTGAAACGTAGGGGAACATTAAGTATACTGAAACGTAGGGGATCATTAAGTATACTGAAACGTAGGGAATCATTAAGTCTACTGAAACGTAGGGGAACATTAAGTGTACTGAAACGTAGGGGAACATTAAGTATACTGAAACGTAGGGAAACATTAAGTATACTGAAACGTAGGGGAACATTAAGTATACTGAAACGTAGGGGAACATTAAGTATACTGAAACGTAGGGAAACAATAAGTATACTGAAACGTAGGGGAACATTAAGTATACTGAAACGTAGGGGAACATTAAGTATACTGAAACGTAGGGAAACATTAAGTATACTGAAACGTAGGGGAACATTAAGTATACTGAAACGTAGGGGAACATTAAGTATACTGAAACGTAGGGGAACATTAAGTATACTGAAACGTAGGGGAACATTAAGTATACTGAAACGTAGGGGAACATTAAGTATACTGAAACGTAGGGGAACATTAAGTCTAGTGAAACGTAGTGGAACATTAAGGATACTGAAACGTAGGGGAACATTAAGTATACTGAAACGTAGGGGAACATTAAGTATACTGAAACGTAGGGGAACATTAAGTATACTGAAACGTAGGGGAACATTAAGTATACTGAAACGTAGGGGAACATTAAGTCTAGTGAAACGTATGGGAACATTAAGGATACTGAAACGTAGGGGAACATTAAGTATACTGAAACGTAGTGGAACATTAAGTATACTGAAACGTAGGGGAACATTAAGTATACTGAAACGTAGGGGAACATTAAGTATACTGAAACGTAGGGGAACATTAAGTCTAGTGAAACGTAGGGAAACATTAAGGATACTGAAACGTAGGGGAACATTAAGTATACTGAAACGTAGTGGAACATTAAGTATACTGAAACGTAGGGGAACATTAAGTATACTGAAACGTAGGGGAACATTAAGTCTAGTGAAACGTAGGGGAACATTAAGGATACTGAAACGTAGGGGAACATTAAGTCTAGTGAAACGTAGGGGAACATTAAGGATACTGAAACGTAGGGGAACATTAAGTATACTGAAACGTAGTGGAACATTAAGTATACTGAAACGTAGGGGAACATTAAGTATACTGAAACGTAGGGGAACATTAAGTCTAGTGAAACGTAGGGGAACATTAAGGATACTGAAACGTAGGGGAACATTAAATATACTGAAACGTAGTGGAACATTAAGTATACTGAAACGTAGGGGAACATTAAGTATACTGAAACGTAGGGGAACATTAAGTATACTGAAACGTAGTGGAACATTAAGTATACTGAAACGTAGGGGAACATTAAGTATACTGAAACGTAGGGGAACATTAAGTCTAGTGAAACGTAGGGGAACATTAAGTATACTGAAACGTAGGGGAACATTAAGTATACTGAAACGTAGGGGAACATTAAGTATACTGAAACGTAGGGGAACATTAAGTCTAGTGAAACGTAGGGGAACATTAAGTCTAGTGAAACGTAGGGGAACATTAAGTCTAGTGAAACGTAGGGGAACATTAAGGATACTGAAACGTAGGGGAACATTAAGTATACTGAAACGTAGGGGAACATTAAGTATACTGAAACGTAGGGGAACATTAAGTCTAGTGAAACGTAGGGGAACATTAAGTCTAGTGAAACGTAGGGGAACATTAAGGATACTGAAACGTAGGGGAACATTAAGTCTAGTGAAACGTAGGGGAACATTAAGGATACTGAAACGTAGGGGAACATTAAGTATACTGAAACGTAGGGGAACATTAAGTATAATGAAATGTAGGGGAACATTAAATCACGTCTGTATTCCCTGGATGAGTAGGCAGAGGTACAGTCAACCACATATCTGTGGAAACAATTTAACTTTGACAGTGCCTTTATGTCGTTAAGGTTAGTGTGTGTGTGAGGGTAGTTAAGGTTTTCGTAATGCCCATGTCTACGTCTTCAAGGAATATAAGTGCAGACGAACAGGGAATCATCAAATTCAATCACTATCCCACATTTCACTATGGTTATGTAGTAGGTTAAGAATTCCGGACACGAACCCAGAATCCGGGCTGCTACCTACTGAAAAATTCCTGATGAGTATTTACACTGGCTCACAAGTGAATCGAACCTGGGACTCGAGGTTCAGCAGTCGTATTTGTGACCACTAGACCAACGAGGCAGTCAATTGTTTATGTTTTTGCATAATTAGTAAGTACTTAGGTTAGCATCATTGTTATATAATATTTTATTTCTCGAGTCTGATATTGAATATGCAAAATATAATATTCTTCAAGGTCAAAGGGGAAACGTGAAAAATCATGCTTTTTTTAATTAGATACTTTGTAAGTTTCCACGGCTTTGTACGGCATACCAATGTCTTTGGTTAGTAGTATTTTCGTAAGGTGTAGGTATCAATATTTTTGTAAGAACAAAACACAGTACTTACCTACAGTGGTGCTACATTTTGCTAGAGATCTTACATAACTAGTATAGTTATTAAAACTTACAAAAAAACGCCTTCAGAGCCGCCATCGCGTCCCACCAATAACTATCGACTGTCGCTTTTCTTGACGTTGTTATCTTTATCGATATCTTGATATCTGTATCATCTTACAACACTATCACTTGGTCATGAGCTGAAATCATTTGCAAGATAATTCTAGATGATTTTACCAAAATGTACTTACAAAAAATAAATAATAGGTATATATGTATAAACTTAATAGGTAGGTACTTACTTATGAATCATTTACTTAAGTATTAAATTCCTCTGAAAAATTAACTGGTTTCGTTATTAATGCCCATAACCCAATCAGATTACCATCTGCGCGTGAATCTAGTTGATTATTTAAAATACTTAGTTGGGAAAAAGCTAGGCAGATTTAATGCTGCCTAGCTTTTTTCCAACTATGTTGAGCTCACAATGGGCCTTATGAAGGCGAAAAGTCACCCAAAGGGCAATGGAGAGGGCTATGCTCAGAGTTTCCCTACGTGATCGTATCAGAAATGAAGAGATCCGCAGGAGAACTAAGGTAATCGACATATCCCGAAGAATTGCCAAACTTAAGTGGCAGTGGGCAG
Organism: Cosmia pyralina; assembly: GCA_946251885.1. Taxonomy (NCBI): domain Eukaryota; kingdom Metazoa; phylum Arthropoda; class Insecta; order Lepidoptera; family Noctuidae; genus Cosmia; species Cosmia pyralina. The sequence goes on along the minus strand of OX276358.1, from coordinate 2,022,765 downwards.
GGCACATTGCTCGCAGAACAGATGGCCAATAGGGCCGAAAGGTTCTGGAGTGGCGACCGCGTACCGGATGACGTAGGGGCATGCATTCCGTAATTCCGGAATTTCGTAATTCTGGAATTCCGGATTAATTTTTCTTATATTTCAATTCCGGAATTGAGAGGAGTAATATCGTAATTCCGATATTCATAATTTCTTGATACTTTGATTAAGTATTATTTTTTCTGAACGCACCCAATCTAACGTCTGTGGAACTTTCCAAGCCGCCGCTGACTTCTTTGCACAAGCAGAGGATAATACCTTTCCTAAACTCAATAATGAAGAAATTTCTGAGATTATTGTCGATTTACCACGTCAGCTAAAGTTCAAAACTCCTACCGAGCCCATCGACTCTACAACTGCGCAGCCCTCCGAACTAGATTCTTCTGTTAATGACTTTGACTTTTTTCTACCAACCTTACAAGAGCAGTTAGATTTTGACCCAAGAACAAACTTAACATTGTAGCTGAAAAACATGTTCTCCCATACATTCCAACTGCAAATGTAAGTTGGTCGACTATTACTCGTTCCGTTACTACTGACATGAATTTTTTCACATATCCAAAAACAAGCAAGAGGGGGCACTTAATTGTAGCAAAAAAACTTTTTTACAAAAAAATACAACTGACTTCCAAAAACAACACTACAAAGTGAAAAATAACTTTAATTTCGGAAGTCGGTGTCTGGTTAAATGTATTTTCGTTTTTTGCCACCGACTTCCGAAATTAATGTTATTTTTCACTTTGTAGTGTTGTTTTTGGAAGTCGGTTGTATTTTTTTGTAAAAAAGTTTTTATTTTTCACTTTTTAGTTGTGTACCTACCCCACACAAATTGTAATACCACTATCTGCAAAACAAACTAGAACATCATCCATATAAAAGTGGGGAAAAAATACGTATTATTGAAGCTAACTCAAAAAGTACCAAAGCAAAGTTAATCAATTTTATATGGGACCAACTGTGATGTATACATACCCTCTCGAATAAAACCAAAAAAATACAAATCGGTCCAGCCATCTTCGAGTAATCGGGGAACATACATAAAAAAAATTAAAAAAAAAAAAGGTTCCGACGAATTGAGAACCTCCTCCTTTTTGAAGTCGGTTAAAAATTAGCACTTTAAAGCCTAATATTATGCAAACGGATCAAAAAGTGATTTCGCAAACGAATCAAAAAATGATTTTCACAATATTTTTGAATGGCCTATCCAACGATACCCCACACCATGGGATAGACGAGAAAAAAATATCATCTCCACTTTACGTCCAAGGACAATCTTGAAAAAAAAAAAAATTGTTGGGTACCTACAACCACCTCACCCTCACCCTAAAAATTTATTTTTCAATATTTTATTTTCCTATTTTGTTGGCGTGATTAATATAATATGTATAACTGTGCCAATAACAGTATTCTATAAGCTAAACCGCGGACAGACAGACAGACATGGCGAAACTATAAGGGTTCCTTGTTGACTTCGGACCCCTAAAAATTATTAAAAGACTGATATAATTATAAATCTTGTTTGATTGGAAACACTTTTCCTAGTTAAAGAAGGAAGAAACACAAAAACAATTAAAAGTTGCCTGTTCCGGAATTCCGGAATCAGGTCTCCAGTATTGGAACTCAGTTTCGGAATTAAGAACCTTCCGATATTGCACGTGACGTAATGTTGGAAGGCCTCCCACAAGGTGGACCGATGACCTTGGAATCCGCTGGATGCGGGAAGCACAGAACCGGTCGAAGTGGTGGTGCTTGGGGAGGCCTATATGATGATGATGACTCTGAGAACTATTTCATGATCTTCCTCTATTATTGCCCGTTCTTCTCCATAGGAGCCCACTACGCTTGAGTAACTACCTTCATCTTTCTGACGGACCGACCCCTAGACAATTCAAAAGATTGATTTTGTGAGTTTGAGATTATTTATGCTTTCTGATTTGAGCCAATCTTTTATGGGGGTGGGGGGGGGGGAGGGGGGCTAGAAGATGAAATAACGCAACCGATACGAACAAGCTCATATATTGGACTGGGGCGCAGCAGTCGTTAAAGTATAACTAAGACACTAGTCTACCCTACATATTTATTAATTATAAGTATGTAGGTATCCACATAACATCCCTCCACCTTTAGTCAGAAAAACTTCTTATAATCTACCACAGTTCTATTTTGTTTTGTCAGAGTGTCCGGCACAGGTTTTGTGCTGGTAGCTGCCGAAATCTCTTCCTTTTCAGCGGAATGGTCATCGTGAAGTAGCACTGATGCAGTCGGTTCGGACTCAACAGGGAGTTCTTCTACAGAGAATTCGGATGGTAGCTGCCTGGAGCTCGTCGGATGTGATGGCATTACAAATGCGGGAACGATCTCTTCGTATGGCTCATCTTCCCTCCCTCTGTATTTGAGCAATTGGTTAGCGTGTCTTTTAACCATTTGATCCGATTCACTCAGTTGTACTGTACTGTAAAACATTGATGCTTTGATCAAGCCTCGTTAATATAATACTGGCTGACATTCAATCATTCAAATATGGAATATCTTCTGTCAAGAAAACGATCCCCGTTTTCTTGATAGGATGACAGATATAGAATCTGGTCAGGGCTCGGCATAGAACTAATTTAGTAGGAGTGTCTTTTCATATATTTGGTCTGAGCTTTCAATACAGAGGGCTTCAGCCCCATATCTCCTACTGTGAGGTCTAACATCTCTTATAATAATGTCACGTGACCAATAATGTTTGTGTTGATTATAAAGTTTCACTAAGATCTGGTCACCCACACTGATCGTAACATTACTTGTTAATCTGCGAACACTGTTTGACTTTGACAATTGTGTCGAGCGCGGCGCGGATGGCGTTGTGGTGGTTGGTTTCAGGAGATCCAATCTACATCTCAGCTTATGCCCGAACAAAACTTTAGCGGGTGATCTGTTTGTGGTCGAATGTTTGGAATTCCTATAACTGAGCTAGAATTCTGATACTTTTATATTTAAATCTCTTAAAAATGTACCTGATAACAAGTATGATTTTATTGCTTTTTTAATAATCTTAAGGACGCTGTTACAAATGGATAGTCAAATCATTACTTTTTTATACAAAAGTAGGTATGTTTATTAAATAAAATCCTTAACATAGCTCTCCGCTTGCCCATTGCTTGCTTGCTTGCTTGTTGGTGAAGTTAAATGAGTGATATTATTTTGAGTACAGAATTGTTTAAATTCATGCGATACAAAAGAAGTACCGTTATCTGAGCAAACCGTAAGAAATAAGCCAAATTGTGCCATTACTCGCATAGTTTTTCTATTACTACTCGCGAAGTACTACCCGATGAGACATCAAATGCTTCCACCCATTTTGAATACGCGTCCACTATAATTAAAAATGTTTTTCCGCTAATCGGACATAAAAAATCTATATGTACTTGATGCCAAGGCTGCGCTGGGAAAGACCATGGTGTGAGGGGGTGCGCGGGGGCGGGCGCTGCGCGCTGCGATGCACACACGACGCACGCGCCGATGTGCTACTCAATGGCGACAGACATACCCGGCCACCAAAATCTATTTCGTGAAATAAAAATAAAATTTAAACTTGATTAAAAGTTGGAAAGGCTTATGGTCAGTTCTTAAAATAAAAGTAAAAATAAAATAATTATTATTATTTATTTAACTCGAACACATGATTCATATTGTTGTTAGTAACACTTATAACTATGTTAGTAAAATTCCTCATTACAATAAAATAAAATAAAATAAAATAAACTAATTCAAAAACCTATAACTATGTCCGCTTCCCGCGGCACCAGACCTGCAGCAGTGCATACGGGTCCAGTGCCCCAGGAACGGGCAATCAGGCTTATTCACTTTCACCTTTAAAATGCTGTTGGTGCTCTCCCGAATCCTTCGCATCAGGGATGCTGTTCTTTTTCGCATGATAGCTTGAAAGCTATCAGTAACTGCTTCAGCAAACATGCCCGACGCGCTACAGAACCGCGGGAGCCCCAACAGCACCCTAAAAACGTCATTATACTGTACGCGAAGAACGTTGTAGGCCCTCTGCGTATGTCTAACCCACAGGCTGCACGTGTAGAAAGACTGGCAAAACGCCTTGAACAGAGTGAGTTTCACTTCTTTACTACATCGTGCAAACCTACGGGCCAGCATATTACATCGGATCGACAACGCTCTTCGCTCCCTTTCTATGTCACTGTAATCATTCAAATCTTCATTTACTATGTGGCCAAGGTACCTTAAATGCGGCACTCTATTTAGTGGTACACCATAAAGGAACTGTCTTAGGCTTTTGCCTAAGACAGTTCCTTTATGGTCCAGGTTCCAGGTATTCCTTTATGGTGTACCACTAAATAGAGTGTCGCATTTAAGGTACCTTGGCCACATAGTAAATGAAGATTTGTTGATTTGTACCCACTCTAAACACCACAAGTTCACTCTTCCGTACATTGTACACTAAACCATGAGACGTGGCGTACCTCTCATAAATCTCAAGCATCCGTCTGAGTTCATCAATCGATGGACTCAGCAGCACCATATAGAAAGAAAGAAAGAAAGAAAATACGTTTATTTGCATATATATATATGCAAATAAACGTCTGCCATATTATATCATATCGTCTGCCTAACATATACTTACTATTGATAACCTTACCATCAATAGAGCATCCGATACCAGTGCTGCTGAGCTCCTCGATCAAATTATTGACGTATAGACTGAAGAGCGCCGGGGAAGTCAATCCCCCCTGTCTCACCCCACACTCCAACCCATACGCCCCAGACAACGTACCAGACCATCTGACCTGGTTGATTTGGTGGTCATACCAGTAGTCTAAGAGCTTAATTGTTAGCTTAAGCTAATAATGTTGTTTTTTTACAGTTTGTTTACACATTCGCTTAAGATGTCCTTGTACGCCGCACTTTTTGCACTTATACCGCACAAAACGACACTGACACTGACACTGATGGCCTGCGTAGCTGCAGGCTGTGCAGCCGCTGCCACCGCCGCCGTCTCGAGCGCGCTCGCCGCTAGCTCTGGGTGTTGCTGCCCGCGCTGCTGTCGCGTGCTATGCCAAGCTGTGCTGGCGTGTCCATCTTCATCACTTGAAGTGTTGTAGCCATGTCTGCTTGCCGAGTTGTTTCTTGTGCCCCCATACGCGCACTACGTACACCTTCAGATATTTCCAAGGCCCTGCTGAGCGACAACTCCGACATCGCCTTGGTAAATAATTTATCTCTCTCTGGCCCTGGTGCCATGCCCAGCACAAATCGGTCGCGAAGCTGTTCATCTAAAACTGACGCCACAAACCCGCAGTGTATTGCTAAACCACGTACTCGTGCTGCCCACTCTGGCAATCCTTCGCCGACATGTTGCGTGAAATGAACTACTTCATCATAGCTCAAGGTACCGACCTTCCGCGGTAAAGCCAAATCACGAATCGATTTGTAACTTGATTCCGAGCAGTTGCTTAGCAGAATAGCTCGACGTTTAGTACCGGTTTTGGGGGGGGTGAAATAACGCAACCGATACGAACAAGCTCATATATTGGACTGGTGCGCAGCAGTCGTTAAAGTATAACTAAGACACTAGTCTACCCTACATGTTTATTAATTATAAATATGTAGGTATCCACATAACACATAACTTATTTGTTCGTTTTAGATATCATCATCAATGTCGTTACCTCTTCTTATTTTACCGTGTTTCTTATCAATTTTATATTTTATCTCATTTCAAGTAGTCTGGCCCTGTGCTAAGTAATCTTAGTATCTAGGTTTTTTGATGTTTGGACTTGGTCACCGCGTGACGTGCGACTGAATATATGTATGTTATCACTTGCCAATCTATGTCTTCGTTAAGGAGGGAAACAATATCAGATTTTTCACTTTTGAGAGCACTTTTTTAATAGGTACCTTCCCTTCCATCTTCCTTAACTTCTCTGTATCCCTCCTCTAGAAAAATGTGTTCTAATCTGGGTGCGTTTCCATTTTTACAAACATAAACCTCACTTACACAAAAAGCCAGACTCATGCCCTAATTGCGAAACACACTATCAACCACAATTGAATCATTTGAAACAAATCGCTAATCCATTGCTTCATATGTTCGAAAAATTTGTCTGCTCGACAACGTAAACAACGCAGTGAATGTTGTTGAAATGTCAAAATGAAACTGACTCCTATTGTGTGTTGCGCAATTATGGGGTGCCGGAACAAATCTGATAGGTACATACTGATTTGTTCGCACCCATTTGTGTTTATCCAGATACCTATTTATGTTGCCTGCAGCAATCGCACCTGCTTTAGGTAATTATATGGCGCAGCAGTGATGGCAGCAGCCACTGCACTGACTGGGTAGGTTTTAGAAGTCACAATAATTATTCTAGGATTTTAGTGACGTTTCCTCTGACTATTAAAAGAAAAACGCCAAAGTGAACTCGAGGTCAAGGTCTTTGACAACATGGTTACTGGATCATAACAGGTTGTAATCATGGTAGAGTCATATCAGATGTGTAACAATGTAGGGCAAAGCCTCTCATTGATGACACAGGAAAAACCTGTCACAACTGGGAGCATTTAATGCGCCAATTTTGTTTTTACAGTTTATATAGGTACTTATTCCTTTCTAGGCAACTATCTAAATGCCACATGGACGAAAAGAACTGGCGTGCTAGTGATATTCAACCTGAGGGTGTTATAGCAATTAAGAGGTTGACTTAATGATAATAAAAGAAAGAAGGAAAGAAATAATAGTACATTTTGATACAAGTGGAGAATTTTTGTTATTGCATTTGAGGCGGATTTAACACCCGAGCCGTAGGCGAGATTGTTTTTGAGCCGAGAACTGCAATAACAAATGTCCACGTGTATCAAACCACGTTTTTCAATACACTTTTGAAGAAATAAAATAAAATAACGAAAAATATTTTTGTCATTAATTATTAGGAAACGATGATTTCAATTTTCTTTTTTTTTTCCGCGCTTTGCTTTCGCCAGGTTGAAGGAGAACCTATACCTAAGGTATACCTAAAACCGATAAACAGCCTAATATAAAAAATAGAAAATTCAAGTATTTTTGAGTTTAGAACACAAATAAATGTTAATTTGTTCATAAACTTTTTTTTATTGTAATAATCATGGTTTTTGATGATATTCTATTTATAAACATTATTTAACTATTCAAAAAATATTAACGCCGTAAAGATGCATATCTCTTTACCGAGATTAAAAAAAAAACATTCACCTCCGAATAGAGGCATTGAACCAATTTGCACTAAGTTTATGTATAGGTTATCTGTGGCAATTTTCATTCCCGCACACGTGTTGGAAAACGAAAAATCGCACGCGTGTGAAATATATTACATTGTGAACCTAATCGTAGTGCGATATAAACCAGTTTTCGAGGAAGTGTATTGAAAATTAAATTTATTTGACCCAGGTTGTAATCGGACTATGCCAATGACTCTACATATCCTCCTGAGCCCTGTCTAGATGACCAGTCGATAAGCATATGATCCTTTTGACCCACAGGACCAAGGTCCTGGTCTCTTGGTGGCATGATGTAGGCTGTGATTATGATGACATTCTTTAAGCTATGTTAAGCATATTATGTGGGTAACTTATCAAGGGTACCCGAATAACTTCCCAAATTCGGATATCCAACACGCTATACCTATTATGCAGGCAACCTTGAGAAATTCAGATGTGGGAAGGAATGATATGACCGATTGACCGCCATTATGTAAAATTTCACTATCCTCAATCCCAACTCAAAGGTAAAATAAAATAAAAATAAATGACACCTATAAAATTCAATAAAACTTAACAATAATAATTTATTAACACAACTTTCGAGTATTACATAAACAACATTCATGCCTCGAGCGTGAAGTATGGCAACACATCTAGAGGCGCGGGGTAGTCCCTCAGCCACACTGGACCCTGGACGAGGTCACCAGTGTTGCCATCACGCCAGTTTCCACGGGGGAGGTACACGTCGCGGGAGACGGCGCCTGGCTTCACCACTGGCGCAGCTAGGATGTGCTCGCCGAGAAGGAATTCTGGAAGAAGAGAAGAGGATTATTCACTGGGTATCGGTTTCATGGTTAGCAAGTCCCTAGCAAAGTGGCAAATAATTTCAGTATGGTAGGATGCTTCAGAAAGGTCAGGTGCGTAGTACTCGCAACCGGCGTGCGTGTATGAATCACGCCAGAAGTAAGAACGTAAACGAGGCAAAAAGATTGAGGCGTTCTGTAGTTTCTGCCTACCCCCATGGGAAGAAGGCGTGAGTTTGTGTATGCATGTATGGTAGGAATTTATTGCAGACAACAGAGGATTTAGAAGAAGCATTCTTCTTAATTTGATGAACAGTTTACGCAGATAAGAAGTCTAGTTATTTTCGCTGCTTAGAGCATCATCTCTCTAGGAGACTCCTTAATTCGTTGACTCCAGGGGTTTCGCAGCAACATCAAATCTTCTAAGGCTATCAAATTAATACCAGGAGGGGACTGCACGAAAAATGAGACCAGTCTAAAGACAGATCTTTTGTGTTTACTGATATAATTGAAGGACTTGCCTTGACTTGCCTTTGGGGAAGCTTCTAAAGATGTCTTTTATTTCTGTTCTGTGCTCGTGATTCTAAAAGGTGTAATTTAAACAACGCACAGCCTCTTAAGGGGTCCTTGTACTCATCATTATGAACAACTTTTACTATGGGGCCAAACCTGAAATCGCTAAAAAAAATCTCGCTGCTCTCTACATTTTGACGAGTTATGCGAACATACCTATTTATAAATGTAGGGAATAGCTGATTTTTTTCCGCGATTTCAGGTTTGGTCCATATTATAAGTTGTTCATAATGATGAGTACAATGACCCCTTTAAGCGTTATTTAAATTATGCCTTGTAGATCTGTTTATTTGTTTTTTTATCGACTTGCTTATCTTTTTTGTAACTTACGTATTTCTGTGACAATCACAATCTGCCTAGCCTTTTCCCAACTATGTTGGGGTCGGCTTCCAGTCTAACCGGATGCAGCTGAATACCACTATTTTATATGGAGCAACTGCCTATGTGACCCCCACAACCCAGTTACTGGGTAATATGATACCCTTTGGTAAGACTGGTTGTCAGACTTTCGGGCTTCTGACGACCCGTAACAACTGCCAAAAATCCACGAATGACAGCCGGGACCAATGGCTTAACGTGCTTTCCGAGGCACGGAGGAGTCTCGGTATGTAAAGATGGTCACCCATCCACGGACCAACCCTGGCAAGCGTAGCTTAACCTGATGGATCGACCCGTGCGGCTGTTATTACTTAGCCACGAGCTCCTCTGTGACAAATAAACCTATTTTTCTTTCTTTCTTACCGTCAGCAACAGCGAGCGCGTCCTGGTCGTACGGGTCGAGCCACCAGATGGGCGGGTTGACAGGCGTGCCATGCTCCACTGATTTCTCCATGGCGGCCACGATCGTGTCGGCGTAGTCCGCGTGCAGGTGGGTGTATTTGCGGCAGATTTCTACCGTCTGGAGACAATGAACGAGTGTTAGAAAACTTCACAACACACATTAGTTATATAGTTACTAAAAACCTCAATAGCTACAGTCAGGGCTTCACAAGTAGGATAAAATGCCTTTATAGAATCTAAAACGGATTTTATCTACTATAATTTCCCTATTTCTCACTGAAATGAGATCACCTAGTCTGTATTATTCAAAGGTTTATTCTAACATAATATTTTCTAGAACTTTTCCTGGGGAAGTAATATCCAAATATTTTCTCGCCATCATGGTATTGGCAGCTTTAATTTCCAAGTTCTACTAAGATCTTGAAAATTAAAGTTTGAGTAGTGATGTGATGACGGTACCTAGTAAGGTATACATATTAAAACGCCTACCTCGTCATCATGATCCCAAGGCACGAAAGAGTACTGGAGAGTCGGCATGAACACGTTAGCCTGGAGCCACCTGATGAACAGCTCCTTGCTTGGACTCTCATTGTACCCATTGCCTCCAATCATGTCAGGCAGGACCAGGGTGTAGCCGTTGAGGTTCATGGACAGAAGTGTGGTGATCAAAGACTCCAAGCCGTTGTTGAAGTCCCAGAGAGTGTCCTTGTCTACCATGCGGATGAATACCGGCAGGTCTTGAGTCCTGAAAGAGTAGATGTTTCTGGGTGAGGAATAAAGGTAATAGGCTCGGTTCCTCTTATGACTGACATACCGACTGTTATTTGAAAGCTAACAGTAACATAATCTTTGTTGATATCGAAGCATATTTGTTTTTATAGCATATTCTAGAAAAACTTGGTATAGGATAACAGCTAACGACGCAAGATTATTCGCTTATTTTTTTCTGGATCGTTCATTTACTTATAAGATGAGTAAGATCTCACCTCATTCCGGATCTGACTTCAATAGCGGGTCCGAACTTGGCGACGGTGCGCACGTAAGCTTGGACGATGTGGCCGGGGTGCAGGTTGATGTCTAGCGCTTTTTGTACCGGGATCTGTAGAAGAAGGAATGGTTACAGCTTCTGCTGGATTGGGAACTATTATATGTGGTTAGTGGCAACTAACAAGCAGTTCTCGTAGTGTAATGAATATGATTGCGCAAGGAGACTGTTTGTTTTAGGTATAAAATTGTCATTGCAAATAAGGACCGGACAGAATCGAAAAAACTGTCGTGATAGCCCAATGGTTTAGGCTTCGCCTGTCATGCATGTATGCATGTAGAGCAGTGGTGGCCCAGTGGTAACGGCCGCGACTTACGAGTTGTAGGTCGTAGGTTCGAACCCAGACTGGCGCTTTACTTTGTGTAAATTATTTCATCACCACTGCTCTCAAAACGGTGAAGGAAAACATCGTGAGGAAACCGGCATGTCCTAAAATCAAAAATTCGAAGACTTGTGACATCTGCCAACCCGCACTGGGCCCGCGTGGTGGATTACGGCCCAGTCCCTCTCACAGAGAGGAGGCCTGTGTCCCAGCAGTGGGAACGTTATAGGCCGATTATGTGTCATGCATGAGGTTGTGGGTTCAAATCCGGGCAAGTACCAATCATATATGTACTTTCTAAGTTTATCTTGGACGTCACTGTCATCGGTGAAGGCAAACATCGAGAGGAACCCTGGACTTATAGTCAACTAGTTGCGCCCCGCGGTGTTACCCGCGGTTTATGAGATACACTAAAACGTGTATTATTTAATCGGTGAGAAAAGTATTCACAAAAAAATTGCCCATCCCTCGGAAACACTACATTTTTTCAGGAAGTAAAGTAGCCTAAGTGTGCTATGTGTATACAGGATGTCTGCTACTTCCACACCAAATTTTATCAAAATCGGTCGAGCCATTTGAGTTTGAAGGAGTAACAAATATATTTGAATTCCTTGCTTGCAGGGGGGCACTACATTTTTTTCGGGATAAAAAGTAGCCTATGTGTTAATCCAGGGTATAAGCTGTCTACATACCGGATTTCATCCAAATCGGTCCAGCCGTTTGAGCGTGAAGAAATAACAACACACGCACACTCACACACACAACCACTCGCAAACTTTCGCCTTTATAATATTATTAAGTGTGATGGTGTGATCATTTAATTATTTTTTTTGTTTTCAAACTTTTATTAGTGTTTTTTGTTTAGTTGGTGATCTTCCTGTGCTAGTCACAATAAATACTTTTTCTTTCTTTCTCTATTTTTCCGGGATAAAAAGTAGCCTATGTGTTAATCCAGGTTATAAGCTGAGTACATACCGAATTTCATCCAAATCGGTCCAGCCGTTTGAGCGTGAAGAAGTAACAAACATACACACACACACACACACTCACAAACTTTCGCCTTTATAATATTAGTGTGATGTGATGTGATGTGATAGTGTGATTATTTATTTTTGTTTTTTTGTTTTCAAACTTTTATTATTGTGTTTTTTGTTTAGTTGGTGATCTTCCTGTGCTAGTCACAATAAATACTTTTTCTTTCTTTCTCTATTTTTTCGGGATAAAAAGTAGCCTATAAGTTTATCCAGAGTGTCAGCTACTTCCACACCAAATTTCATCAAAATCGGTCGAGACGTTGGAGTTTGAAAGAGTAGCAAATATATTTGAATTTCTTGCTCATCCCACGGGAGCACTACATTTTTCCGGGATAAAAAGTAGCCTATGTGTTAGTCCAGGTTATAAGCTGAGTACATACCGAATTTCATCGAAATCGGTCCAGCCGTTTGAGCTTGAAGAAGTAACAAACATACACACACACACACACACACTCACAAACTTTCGCCTTTATAATATTAGTGTGATACAAGTCTGAAGTCTTGAGCAAGCGTGGTGATCAAAGCTCGTGACTTCTCTGTACGAGAAGAGACCTTTGCCCTGCAGTGGGACAATAATAGGCTGGTATTATTATAAATGAGGACTGTTAAATTTTCTGGATCAACGGGTTTCTTATTTCGCCGCGAAATCAATCTCCATCACAGCCTTGTGAATCGTGGTTACAAAAAAAAAAAGCATGCATTTAAAAAAATTACATACATACAAGATACGCGCGAAAACATAACCCTTCCTTGGCAGTCGGGTAAAAACTAATACCTATGTTCATGTGATCGTAGAATATGTAGATAATACTTCCGGTAATATAAAGGAACTTCATCAAAAATACTTACTTGAGGAGACCAGCTGGATTCTCCAGCATCAAACTTGACGGTGTCAATGTCATAAGTGTCAATAATGTTTTGAACTCTCTTGGAGAACCAGTTGGCGGCGTCAGGGTTAGTAAAGTCGATGTAGCCGGGTACGGAGCCGTTGTTGTTCCACCAGGTCGTGTCGGGGCTGCCCTGCTCGTTGAGGACCAGGTACCTGGATAAAGACAGGAGGAAGGGCTTTTATTTGATTTAGTTCTTATGGCTTGCAAGATGTAAGTATAGGATTTAATTACGATAAAGGAAATATAAATATGTAAGTGTATAATATAAATATGTACTCACCCATTGCCTAGAGCCTCAGAGTACCAGGGCTCACAGTCTTTGTTGATGAAGGGATGCACCCAAATAGCAACCCTGAAGCCAAGGCTCTTGATGTCCTGAACCAGCTGTTTCAAGTCGGGGAGCTTCCTAACATCCACGAATAGAGAACCGTAGCAGACTTCCCAAAGATCGTCGATTTCAAACTGAGCGTTGGGGAAACCACTGTCCTTGATCTCATTGGCGAAAGCCCAGAGCGAGTCCTGGTCGATTTCCCTCGAGTACCGCGCCCAGGTCGACCAGATAGGGTACTGGATCATTCTGTAGTCAGGGATGCCGGAGGGTTTGCCGAGATATGTGTCGACGGCATGTTGATGAGCGATTTTAGGGTTGTCAAAGAACCAGAGTTCGTATTTAAGTATGTTTTCTGTACGCTGTGTGCTGTACGGGTCGGCGACTTCAGCGATCAGACAGAGATGGTTCTCCAACACGTTGTGGTAGTCGACGAAAAGTGGTACTTCAGGAGCCACGTAGATGTACATGCCGTCGGAGTTGAGCCAGTAGCGCTCGCTGACAGCCGCATTGTCTTCCTCTTTGGACACGATGGAGTACTTCTCAAGTTTGGAGTTTTGGATGGGCCAGTACTGCTGTTTCTGTTCGGGGCCGGCGAACCACTGATTAGCACCTGACAAAGAGTATTATTGATATTAACAATAGTAACAAATAAAATTCATTTAATTCGGATAACATAGATCCATAAAATACATAATACAAAATACAAAAAATACACATTCAATAAAATTAAAATTAAAGTTACATCAAGATTATTAAATTAAAATTAAATACATTCATAAAATTAAACCTTCATATAACCCTCTTAACAAAGGATCTCCATAACGGAGAAGAGATCCTGTCAGCTACAGTCTTCAGAATACCGTTGCAGCTGCCGCGCATTCTGCAGATCAGGGATACAGTTTTCTTGCGGATGACGGCATGAAAGCCATCAGTGCGATACTGCACAAACATCCCCGATGCACTACAGAAGCGAGGTAGCCCCAACATCATCCTGAAGATGTTATTATACTGCACGCGCAGGACATCCAGCGATCTTTTGGTGTGACTGACCCACAGGTTTCCCGTATTTAAATGCTTTGACAATACGCTTTGAACAACGTTATCTTTACTTGTTCAGAGCAGCGGGAAAATCTGCGGGCCAGCATGTTACCTCTGACCGCTAAAGCTCTGCAGTAACGTAACATATTATAAACTTAGACATAGCTGCAGTTCAAGTCTCCTTAGAAATACTGGGCATATTTTTCCATTAATCTCTTGTTGAGTTACCAATAGGGATGATGTCTGGGTAAAAAAAGAAATTCTAATTAGTCCATCAGTCAGATAATATAAAAATATTAGACACCTATTTTTCGCTTTATCTTATTAATCAAAAATTAGTTAGATAAACGCATTGAAGTTGGCGAGTGGGGGTAAGTTACGTCACGTCTACGTATAAAGTCTAGCTAGGCGTGACGTCAAGCCACATTTTAACTCAATTAATCTACATGACGGACAAAACCTTTCCTTTATACCGGTTTTTGTCTAGCTACAATAAGCTGAGCACGCGTACTAACAACTTGGACATATTTTCGAACAGTCTGAATGAATTCAGACGATACGTTCTCAGTTCTTGATCGATCTGTTTGTTTATTTCTCTTACAAAATGTTATTTGTGTATTTGTGTGACTCCATCCAATTTATTTAATATTGTACAATTTAATTTAATTTTTTTTAATGATGTCATAATTTATTTGTTATTTTTAAGCTTTGTAAATTTTTAATTTTAATTTTTATTAATGACCATACAAGTGCTGTGCACACCTACAAGAGACAAATTCACCGCAAAGCTGTTGATATAGAATATATTTAATGTAATGATTTAGTGAATAAGTCGTTGGTGTGTCAATAAATAAATAAATAAAACAAAAAGTGTTTAGTCATCATCCCTATTCATGACGATGAGATTCTATTGATAACAAACATTGACAGGTGCTTCGCTTTCAAGCACTTTTATCATTCGGATAAGCTTGTTCTGTTCTGATGGCTGATTATATACAATACTTTTAGATAAGCACCAACTCAAGTGCTAAAAAAAATGTACATAGAGAGTGCAAAAAAAACCTTGAGAAATAACAGTTTTTTAGGGTTTCTTACCCGAAGCGTGCCAAACGGAACCCTATTACTAAGCCTCCGCTTTCCGTCCTTCTGTCTGTCAGAGGGATGTATCTCATGAACCGTAATAGATAGACAGTAGAAATTTACAACAAACAACAACAACAAATAACAAAACACAACAAATCAACAAATAAACAACAAATAATAAAAATTAAATAAAGTTCAAAATTAAAGGAGGTCCCCATACTTAACAACTACCTACTTACATAACTTTCGATTTTGATTTTTTTTTTACCCTAGCATAATGTGCGGTGTCTTAGTCTACAACTCGTCAACAAACATTTTTTTTTTATCTTCAAAAATGAAAAATCAGGCGGCCGTGAAAGTTGTCAGTTTTAGACCATTTTTGTACCAGCTCTATCGCCCCAACTTAACAAGTTAGGAATTTGAAACTTCTGTATATCATCATATACTGTAGGTATCTAATCAACAAATACTAAAAACGCCGATTTATAAGGTATTTGGTTTAAATATGAGCGATTTTCTGCAACTGCAAAAAATTACTTTATAAGTAACAAAGTTTTATTTGCGATTGCTAAAATTTAAGATGAAAAATATTCTTCGTTTAGTACCTACTTATGTATTTTCATTTATTTGAACTAAAAAAAATTGAAGTACGGAACCGTCCGCGCGCGGGTCCGACTCGTACCTGGCTGTTTTTTTCATCAGTTTTGGTAATTTTGTGTATATTTATATCACAAGTTCTCCTTCAAACGACCTGAAAAGATTATGCTGCTTACCAAAATCGATGCAATCCTGGAATGCCACGTCGCTGGGACCAGTCCAGCTGATGCTGACCTTGAAGCCGCCTCTCCAGGTATTTCCGGTGGTTTCCATGTTGAACTTCACCCGTTTGTCTTCGACGCCCGCATTGCGGCCGATGTGACCCACATACTGGGGGCCAGGAGCTGTTAGCATACAAAGTGGGGGTTTTATGAGAGACGTAAATCAATCTGCCTAGCCTTTTCCCAACTATGTTGGAGTTGGCTTCCAGTCTAACCGGATGCAGCTGAATACCATTATTTATGAGAGACGTAAATATAATGAAACAATAAATAAAATCAGCAGTGGCAATTAAGAGCTTGATGCTAAGCAGAATTCGAAATCTGGGATATTTGTTTATCACGCTGACAGGGAGAAATAGCCATGGGGTATCAACGAAGAAGCGAAACAATGACGGGAGGCCGTTTCAAATTAAAAACATTCTTGGTTTAGTATTATAATGAAAAAAAGAAGCACTTTTTAGCATAACTTACGTCCTTCAGTCGACAAGAGGAAGCTGCCGTCGGGATTCTCGTGGGCGTGGAGCCAGTGGGTCTGTTGGTACTTGGGCACAGCGCAAAGCGCCACTGTCGCTCCTGTAGACGAGCAAATTCAATAATTGAGTGGTGTGTTACCGACGAGTTCAGAGTTGGTGCCTTCTTCTTCAAATGAAAATAATCCCCTAGAGTATAGCGTACTGGTGTGCACGCACATTTCGTCAGGTAAGTGCACGGAGAAGAGGCCAGAGCTATTGTAACTAACTATTACAATACGCTTATTGCGTAGCACACTTTCAATCATAATCCGAAAGATTTTGAAGGAAATTACTAAACCATTGCTTCTCATGTTTGAAGAATTCGAATCATTCCACTTTGCCCCACCGAGCCACTGGTGAGGCAAAGTGGATTGCCTAAAATTTGACAGTGGAATCTGCCCCTAGTTCGATTTGGTGGGGCAGATTCCACTAGCTACTCTAAAATCTTGCTGGATTCTGCCCCATTAGGGTTGGCACCTTAGAATAAAAGTACGAAAATAATTGTTCGGAAATTTTTATTTCTTATTTGTTTCTGGAAGGGAACGGGTTGTAAATCACAGATTAATTACACGAGCTGTATGTATGATAGTATAAAAAGCAGTAAGGACAAATCGTACATCTGTGATTTTAAAAGTTTAGTGTACACACGGCTACAGATCAAGCTGTAAATTTCCAGTATAAGCTGATCTCGCATTGTATAGGATTTCCTTACAATGAGAGGTCAGTGTAAACCGGAAATGTATAACTTGATGTGTAGCCGTGTGTACCTAGTTACTTTTATTTTATTTGTAAAATCTGTGAATTACAACCCGTTTCCTCCCAGAAACAACTAGGAAATAAAAATTTCCAAACTATTTTTTTTGTACTTTTATTCTAAGGTGCCAATCCTAGTGGGGCAAAACCCAGCAAGATATTAGAGCAGTGGAATTTGCCCCAACAAATCGAATTAGTGGGGCAGATTCCACTGCAAAATTTTAGGTATTCCACTTTGCCCCACCAGTAGGGCGGCTCGGTGGGGCAAAGTGGAATGATTCAAAAAATCGTCTAGTTATCAACGTAAAAATAACTCAATACATAATCAGCCTATAATATTCCCACTGCTGGGACACAGGCCTCCTCTCTTCGAGAGGGATCTACCACGCGGGCCCAGTGCGGGTTGGCTGATGTCACGTCTTCAAATTTTTGTTTCTAAGTAGGACGTGCTGTGCGTGTGTGTTTTATTTCACCGTTTTGAGAGCAGTGGTGTTGAAATTATTTACACAAAGTAAGCGCCTGCTTGGGTTCCAACTTCCAATCCACGACAGCACGTAAATCTGGGCCGTTTATAAATACAGCACAGTGGGCCACCACACAATGAATATTGCAATTGTAAGTCTATGATTAGTCCTAGCATGCAGTGGGAACATTTTAGGCTGATTACTAGGACATAGCAACAAAAATATCCTACCTGCCAACAGGAGTATCACCTTCATCTTATTATGTGGTACTGACGATAATCTCTCAAAGTAGAATATATTTATTTGTCTCATCGACCCGTATCTAGGGGCATATCTGTACGATGAAGAGTCGCGCTTGTCAGATAAACGAATGAGATCAAATCCCCCTGTGGTTTACGCGGCATACCTACAGTTGTGATATAGGCTGTTGTTAAATGTTTTTGCAAAAATGTACGTGGCATGGTAGCATGTCTCTAGCCCACAAGACAAATGATAAATAATATTTTTAACTTCCGACGCAAAAAGACCGTTAACTGTGTGTGTGTGTGTGTGTTATGTTTGACCGCTATGTGTGCCTGTGGGGGTGTGTGTGTGTGTGTGTGTGGGTGTGTGTGTGTGTGTGTGTGTGTGGGGTGTGTGTGTGGGTGTGTGTGTGTCTGTTTGTCTGTCTGTGGTCCGATTTGGATGCGGTTTTTTTTTATTTGAAAGCAGGTTTTCTAACGGTGGTTCTTAAACATGTTTTATCAAAATCAGTTCAGCCGTTTCAAAGCTATCCGCTCTTTTGTTAGCTATCCAGCACACCAGTAGGTACCTAGTCTCGAAAGATTAAAAAGCCGATATGTCGTGTTTGGATTCATTTTGATCAGTATTTAATTCAACATACAATGCAATGGTGGCAACACGATGAGCTGATGCTGCAGCCAGGATATCCAGCACACTTGTACGATAAGGTTTGCTCATTGGAATGGCGCTATGATGTCACTGCCTTCACTTGATTGATTGACAATACACATGACATATGCGGTACCCGCCGCGACATTATAGCGCAATTTCAATGAGCAAACCTTATCGTGCCATCCATCAATTTCTGTAATTAAAATATAATATAGGTATTACTCAATCGAATGTGATGGCTCAACGACAGGTATTATTTTTGACTTTTTAAATGTTCGCTTTTCTTTTTTGTGTTGGGGGTTTTTAACATCCGGATATTCTTAACCATGCCATTTAAGGCGACAATAACGGACTTTTAATTATTTTAAACTGAATAGGTAGTTATCACGTCTAAACTAAACGAGTAGGTACATACCTGGATTTACTAATTTGGAAAAAAATGTAGGTAATGTTAAATTAGAGCATTTTCTTAATAACTTAATGTGTAAATATTTTATGTAGATTATGTTTAATTAATTTGTAATGTTATGTCTAACGCGGATAAAAAACTAAGATACACGCAAAAATTATCAATTTATTTATTTATTTATTTAAATAATATGGGAGACTTACAGCTAAAACAAACAGATCAAGAACAGTACATTAATCAGAAAGCCAATAACAGGTCTCCACTTTTAAAAAACAGAAAAAAAAAAAAGAACCTAAATTCTAAGGACATTCACACTCAGTTACTAAGTAAACAGCATAATTGCTATGCTGCTTGCACTGCATAACTACCATCATAACATTTTTTAGTTAAAAAAGTTACGGCTTAAGCACTTCCTGGCTGACGACACACTAGTCAGGAACGGATCTATATCATACTGTTTACAAAGCTTATTAAAATTTTTGCTTGCACGCACAACGCACGAATTCTGCCTATAATTAGTTGAAGCAAACGGCACTCGCAAAGGTGGATTGTATCGCTTAGACATCATGGGAGTGTTGAAATAGAATCTTGCCAAAATATCAGGACAGTCTATAGTATTGCTGAAGATTTTCAACAAACACACACAGTCAGAGATCTCGCGGCGGTTGATTAAAGGTAATAAATGAAATTTTTTACATAGATTAAGATAGTTTTCCGAATGATACGGTACTTTTTGATGATAGCATAGAAACCTTATGAACCTTTTTTGGATGCTCTCAATGCGGTTAATATATTTGTGGTAACATGGGTTCCATATCTCAGATGCGTATTCCAAGTGGCTTCTAACAAAAGTACAGTATAGAATTTTTAGAGTTTTGGCTTTAGTGAAGCACTTGGATAACCGCATTATGAAACCCAGTGATTTTGAGGCCTTAGCGACTATTGCATCAACGTGAATTTCAAAACTGAGCTTGGAATCGTGATGAACCCCCAGATCACGGATGGAGTTTGATCTTGGTAGAACTTGATCACCTAGGGTATACGATGTAGCAATGATTGAGCGCTTCCGAGAATACGTAATAACCGAGCATTTAGCGGGATTAAGATCCAGCTTATTTCTTTGGCAGTAGTCCTCTAAGCGACGCAGGTCATTCTGGAGTGCCGTTACGTCCATCTGTGATGATACTGTGGCATAAATTTTCATGTCATCCGCAAAACACAAAAGTTTGGATGAAATCAAGCAGGAGTGGATGTCGTTTATGTAGATTATAAAAAGCAATGGACCGAGCAATGAACCTTGCGGGACTCCACTAGGAACAGGGACCCAGCTAGATATATAATTATTTAGTACTACTGCTTGGGACCTGTTGACAAGGTAAGAGGCAAACCATCTGAGTAGGTCACCACGAATTCCCATGCCATTTAACTTGTATATCAGAATGTTATGATCAATCCGATCAAAGGCTTTGCTGTAGTCTGTATAAACGACGTCAACCTGCTTACCGTTGCACATGGCATCAGTTATAAAATCATTAAGGAGAATGAGGTTCGTAACAGTAGACCTCCCTTTTAAGAAACCGTGTTGGAATCAAGCGTAACTTTTAAGAAACCTTCACCATTAGGTACCTATATTTTAACTATTTGTCTTTTAATATTCGTGTTTTAATATATTACCTTCTGTTTTATTTTAAATCAATAACGCGTCTAATTTGGGACAGCGCTCCTTGATGGGCGAGTCCTAGTACTGGGTGGACGTACGACGCGTTGCGTGAGCCCAGCACAGAACACGCAAGCTAACCACTCAAGGCCGTTGACATAATTTATCTTCTTTACTTAACCCTACAATACTAATCTTACTTTATCACCACTTATTACTAGGTAATGATCGCCTGGAAGGCTATTTTATAAATAAATCGAAATTATGTAAGTGATAATGACACTTTTACTGAAATTTAAGAATCTAACAGGCAAGCATTCTACCTTTCTTGCATTCAAAACGTTTATTTCAAAGAAACTTCAACTATGTACACACGGCTATACATCAAGCTATACATTTCCAGTTTACACTGACTTCTCATTGTAAGGAAATCCTATACAATGCGAGATCAGCTTATACGAGAAATGTATAGCTTGATCTGTAGCCGTGAGCGTACTCACCAATACAGGGTGAAAATTTAGATGATGTCAAAAAGTAGCAGTGTTAACCGACTTCTGTTGCTGACCGTACAATGACCCTTTAAGAGGAAAACAACAAAAATAAAATTTATTTCACCTTGTCTAAGTAGCTAGATACTGTGATAACTACCACAGTGTGTGTGCTTCATTCTTCTCTAAATAAATAATAATCTGTAAAAAGTTATAATTTTTCATTGGTTTTTATTTTCGGTCAACCTGTATTAGTTTTCTTTTATTCAAACTGTTAAAGATTTTGTTTTCACCTGGAGTCAGATACCAGGGACGCAAGTTATAGGTACAAAAAATCTTATCTTCGATATTTTGTGATAAGAAGATTATAAGGACAGTGTAACATCACTCAAGTGTCTTGTTTGTAGATAATATTTATGTAATGCATTTAACTCCATATTCAAGGTCCCAATGATAGGTCCTACTTGCCAATGATATCCTTCGTTTTGCTACACGAACTACATACAATAACGCCAATTTATTCATTGATCCGATCCAGCCTGTCCTTTGCTGCCCTGCCCCAGCCACGCCCTAAACCCAGGTCCGTACCCCACTGAGAGTGCCTAATAGCGTGTAGGTACAGACACCAGCCCATCAAGCCACCCGAAACTGTCAATATTTCCCAATCAACCTTGAACCTAATGCTTTAGCGATAAAGATGAAAATCTATTAAAGAAATTGGACAGATTGTAGTAGCTTGATGTGCTGGCGTCTGTACTTACCGTAAAATTCTGCAACTTTGCCAACTAAGCCCAAGTTTGCCTATTTCGTTTCAATTAATACGACATTTCGCGTTTGCTTAGTTTTTTCTTATTTTCTACAAAATCAAATCAAAAATCAAAAGTTAGGCTGAGAATCAGCACTTTTCGAACGTCAAAATGACTTATGACAGTTAGACAGTCCCCAAACGCTCGACCTTCAGTGTCCTTCACTACTTCCTAGCGCTTTAACTGGGAAGAAGAAGTGGCGCAACAAACCAGAGTAATAGTGTTCTGTGTCACAAACTCCCCAGCAGCACAGCTGTCTGTACCATTTGGTAGTGACTTTACATTATTAGGGCAACATAATAGGTTGGGGAAAAAGTTTCTTCGCATTTTTTAAGAAAATTCAAAACATTTTTTAATATACATTATTTACATTTATCTAAAGTATGTAGGTACCATTTTGTTCGGTAACTTTCTGCCATCTTGTAGGTAGGGACATGATCCCATTGCTATAGAAATTTTGGGACTTCTGATCAAAATACCGCGACAAGTGGTTTTGGCAGTCCTCTCGTGATGTTAACCTGACACTGCCTAAAGAATCTGAAGAGACCGAAACAGGTGGAAATCTGAAGGTGCAAGGTCAGGACTATACGGCGGATGCATCAACACCTCCCAGCCAAACTCTCTTAATTTTTGCTGAGTGGCTAAAGATGTGTGAGGTCTAGCGTTATCATGATGAAAAACCACACCCCTTCTGTTGATTAATTCCGGCAGCTTTCTCTCAACTTCTTGCTTTAATCTCATCAGTTGTTCGCAGTAGAGTTCAGAATCGATGGTCCTGCCTGGTGGTAACAGCTCATAATCAATAATGCCTTTCCAATCCCACCACACACACAGCATCACCTTGTTGCGAGTGAACCCGGGTTTCGCCACAGTCTGTGAAGCCTGACCGGCCTTTGACCACGACCTTTTTCGCACGTTCTTGTCGTACGTGATCCACTTTTCATCTCCAGTTAGTAGCTTCTTCAAAAATGGTTCGGTTTCATTACGTCGTAATAAAGAATCACAAATGAGTACACGGTTCATTAGGTTTCTTTCAGTGAGCTCGTGAGGTACCCAAATATGGAGCTTTTTTGTGTACCTAGTTTTTTTCAAATGAGCGAAAACTGTTTTGTGGTCAATTCCCAGTCCTTCAGCTACGTTGTAACTACTGATATGCCGATCTTGCTCCACTTTTTCAAAAATGGCATCCATTTTATCCGTGACAGGGCGACCAGAGCGTCGTGCATCTTTGGCATCAAAATTTCCGGATTGAAAACGCTTAAAACAAATTTGTGCTACTCTCACAGACACTGCACTGGGTCCATAAACATCGCAAATTTTTTTCGCGGCTTGCGTTGCATTTTTACCTTTTTTGTAGTAAACTTTTAAAACGTATCGAATTTCTTCATTAGATTCACTCATCTTAACAGTACGAAAAACAAATGAAAATCACACTTTTTCCTAATTTGAATTTGGAATTATGTTCTTTAAAATTTAAACTTTCAATGTTACCAAAACCAGCCAGATACAAATAGTATAACCAAAGATATTTTATTTTAAGTTCATACATACTATAATGCGAAAAGACTTTTTCCCCAACCTAATATTTTTATTTTTAGGGTTCCGTACCTCAAAAGGATAAAACGGAACCCTTATAGGATCACTCGTGTGTCTGTCTGTATGTCCGTCTGTCTGTCTGTCCGTCTGTCTGTCTGTCTGTCTGTCTGTCTGTATGTCTGTCTGTCTGTTCGTCTGTCACAGCCAATTTGCTCCGAATCTAATGGACCGATTAAGTTGAAATTTGGTACACATATGAATTTCTGTGACCCAAACACGGACGGGTAAAGTAAATAAATGAATTTTGAATATAGAGGTCACTTTTGGTGGGCAAATAAGTTAATTAAAAAAAAAAGTTTTGCAAACTACACCATATGGGATGTCAAATGAAAGGGCTTACTATGAGGGTCTCAAATATATTTTTTTATAATTTTAAAATAAATGGTTTTAAAGTTATTTAAGAAAATAGACGAAAATTGACCATTCCCCCCCCCCCCTTATCTCCGAAACTACTGAGCCTAAAATTTTGAAAAAAATATGGGAAATAGATCTTTACCTGTAGATTACAGGAAAACCTATAAGAAGTCTGTGGTCTTAAAATAACATGGTAAATCTATCAATATTGTGAGTACAAACTTACATTTACAGTTGGAATGTATGGGAGTACATGTTTTTCAACTACAATGTTAAGTTTGTTCTTAAGATAAATTCATCCCAACTACGGAACCCTTCATTGTGCGTGGTCCGACACGCACTTGGCTGGTTTTTTTATAATGGTAGCTTTAATAGTACTTACTCTATCATTGCGGCAAAAACCGGTGCGACTTCATGGAATTTTTTAGTGTTCTGTAATTTTTGTTGCCGATTTAAGTCACTATGGGGTAGGCAGCACACGATCATATGAAAATCAACGGCTCTGAAAATCACTTTATTTTTGATCCATTTTCGTATTCTGAAAGTGGACTCCTGACCAAGGGGCTCCTATCTGAAACTTTTCAAATATACTGGGTGTCCCAGAAAGGTGTGGCCAAAATTAAGGGTGTGGTACAGACCATCAAACTGAACAACTTTCTCCCGGGGACCAACATCGTAATCGCGAAAAAAATATCAGTCGCCCCATACATTTGTTCGAATAGGTATTGAGGTTTTGTATGGGATGACAGATTTTTTTTTCATGATTACGATGTTGGTCCCCGGGAGAAAGTTGTTCAGTTTGATGGTCTGTACCACACCCTTAATTTTGGCCACACCATTCTCAGACACACTGTATATTCGGTGTCCTCTACAAATGCCGCTCCTACTCAGCTATCAACTTTTCGCTCTGCATATGCTGGCTCAAAAACCCTCTGGGCTCCCCTACCAAGAGGCTTTAGCCTGCCACATAAACTTACCCACACAATATTTAGGTACCCACATAACCACTCCCGCGCCTGGCTCCCCCGCGCGACGCCCCTTCGCACGCCCCCGAATATTTTTTGTCAGCGCGCAACGGGTGCGCATCCGCTTACCTACCTAGACACGGCTTCTATGCAAAATATTTATACGAACTGATAGTAAACTAATGACTATTTCTTAAAGTGGGTAGACTGGGTTTCAATACCCACAAAAAAAAAAACAATTTGTTTATATTACCGCCAATAAAAAACTTTAATATTATTTATTTTAAAATTATTAAAAAAAATATTTGAGACCCTCATAGCACAGAGAATATAATACTACGTACTCATAGTAAGCCCTTTCATTTGTTAAGTCACACGGTATAGATTGCAAAACTTTTTTTAAAATTTTCTTATTTGCCCCCCAAAAGTGACCCCCATATTCAAAATTCATCTATTTTCTTTACCCATCCGTGTTTGGGTCACAGAAATTCATATGTATACCAAATTTCAACTTAATCAGTCCATTAGATTCGGAGCAAATTTGCTGTGACAGACGGACAGACAGACAGACACACGAGTGATCCTATAAGGGTTCCATTTTTCCTTTTGAGGTACGGAACCCTAAAAATTAAAAAACACGCTTTAACCCGTCGCGCGCTAATTAGCAGACACAATTGAAATTCTATTGTTATCTGTACACATGGTGTGCAATCGACATTTTAAGAGTTACTATCATTAAACTGAACTAAAAAGTAAAAAATGAATTTTTCAATATAAGAATAAAGTGATTATCAAGAAAATTTATGTCATTGTAAAAAAGCATGGGGTGCTTTGTGCAGAGGCCAGCACATTAAGCTACCCCAATCTGTCAAATTTTCCCAATTGAATATGAACTTTATTCCTATGTAGTAAAGTTGAAAATCTATCAAAGAAATTTGACAGATTGGGTAGCTTGATGTGCAGGCCTCTGTACGACATTCTTACACTAACTCTGTAATTTGAAAGCACCTTACGCTTTTTTTTACAATGACATTATTTTTTGTGAAAATCAATTTATTCTTCTAATGAAAAATTATTTTTTTACTTTTTAGTTCAGTTTAATTTTGGTTTTTTAAACTATAATTTTATTGACCTTTCGTGCAACGGGACGTTTCAAGTTTTCACCACCCGGGCACCACGTTTCGGGCAATGTAATTATTTCATTAAAAACATCTCCACAACATAAATATCTTCATTTGC
Organism: Cosmia pyralina; assembly: GCA_946251885.1. Classification (NCBI taxonomy): domain Eukaryota; kingdom Metazoa; phylum Arthropoda; class Insecta; order Lepidoptera; family Noctuidae; genus Cosmia; species Cosmia pyralina. The sequence continues at coordinate 1,996,624 of OX276358.1, read as the reverse complement.
AAATCTGCAACTGCAACACATGCAGTACAGATATCCTGTGCGGGAGCCGGGAGGTATCCAGGTACATATTTTATGAAGGTCGCAAATATTATTTCGTTGGAACGCATCCTTTTAATTGCCAATTATTGCCAAGTTGCGCAATGCGCCAAGCAAACCAATTGCCTTCGCGAGTGCGCGCCAGTAAAAATGTACAGACGCCAGCAGGTCAAGCCACCTGAAACTGTAAAAGTTTAGCGATAAAGATGAAAATCTATTATAGAAATTTGACAGATTGTAGTAGCTTGATGTGCAGCAGGGCTAACATGCGCAAGTCGACAAAATTTTGTCGACGCATTATCTCGTGCTGAGACGACATTATGTCTGTTTGTCGATGGGAGCTAACATGGGCGTCTGTACTTTGTCGTTCGCGAGCAAAAGAAATTGAAATTCGCGGGCTACTACTGCGCATTGACCGTTCCTTGTTCGCGTGGCGCACCATAGACTAATAGTTAGGACGTAAAAATATCGCGGCGAATTTTTTTCGCGCACTGGATTTTCAACGCTCTGCTTAGCGCCGAGATTTGAAAATCCAACAGTGTGTTTTTTGACGTGCTGCGATGCACTCACGTGCATGCACGTTGTTAAGTTGGATTCTCGAAGCTCGGCTCAACAATGAGAGTTGAAAATCCAGTGCGCGGTAAAATCCTGCCGCGATATTGTTTACGTCCGTGCGAACGTCGGCTATCCTAGCTCAATGACGCGGACGTCGCGCGCCCGGTAGTGCTATTCTGTAAACATCTCACCGTGATAATTTAGGTGAAGTGAGCGTGAAGTGAGCCGTCATTCCACCTGATGCTAGGGGTTGACACTATTGATAGTTCACTTTTAGATCACTTCACCTATGTTTTCACGGTGAGATTTTTACAGAATAGACCGGCGGTAGCGTATATATGTTCTGTGGTCGCGCGTCGCAACGCAACGCAGCGCGGTCGTGTGAAGGTGAAGTTGTCATTTTGAGTTTGACGTAAATAAAAAACAATAGGTAGGCCGTAGGCGAGCTTAGCTTTTTAAAAATGGCAGATCCCAGAATTCGTCAAATAAAAATAAAGACTGGCGTTGTGAAACGCATAGCCAAAGAGAAAGTCGTGTACGAAAAAGAGACAGAACTACAGAAGAATAGAATACAGAGGATTAAAGACGAGGGCCAGGACGAGCACAATATCCGAAAACAGGAGGAAGTTTTGCAGGAGTCGCTGATGATGGTCCCAGATTGTCAAAGACGGTGAGTTTACCACTGAAACTGCTAATAACACCTAGAAATCATAATAAATTGGTGTTCCGAAGACTTTGTCAGCGTAGTTTCATCGCATTTTACTTGTAAAATCACAGGTGTGCATGGAGGTTAGGATTCGTTGCGCGACATCTGTTCTTTGTCGGCGTCCTTAATCACTCTAGCGTGATGATTCATGATTATAATCTTTTGTAATGCATCACTAGATACTATCCTTTTAATTTTTTACCTATACGTATGCATTATTTTCTAGAACCTTTTGCCTTACCTACCTAATTATTAGATAGAACCATGGATAATGAATGAAACGATGTACTGCCAGTTTCTTCCAGAACATTATAGATAGTGTTTATAGTACTTGAAGTGAGTCATAGTTACTTTTTTGTTACCCTTGCATAAAACTGGTGATTGAATTTTAATAATTCAGAGGTTCATCTTGTTGCAAATCACATCTGATGCTTATTTCTCTTATTTTCCAAAGAGCCAGCTGTTGTCTGTCGTTAACTCTTTCTATTGTATCATTTTACAGACTGGTGAAGGCATTCAGTGATCTCAAGACTACATTAGAAAGTGAACAGGATCTCAAAGATAACCCGGACTACATTGCCGCGGAACAAGTACTTAAAGACGCTGAGAGTCAGCTCCCTGAAACCGTGGCATTATAATTTAACACATTATTTTTCTACTAATTTAAAATTACAACAATCATGTCTTATAATCCTAATTTTTATAGTAATTTTGGCAAAAATAATTCTACATTCCAACATTTGCCACCATATGTTACACTGCCCCGAGCAAAGCCTCCCCAACATTATATGCCACCTCCACCACATTTTGTATCGCCCCCAGCACTGCCTTCCTCACATTTTGTACCACAGTATCATCAACATCATGTACCACCCCCACCACAGCCTCCCTCATTCTTCATTCCTTCTGCTACTCCTGCAGCTAAGAGAGAAAAGGCAGATCAAGACTTTCTGTCAAATTTTGTCAGCAGAATACCTTTGCGAAAAATTACACAGATCAAGGTCAAACACCCAACATTATCGGATGTCCGTGAAGAAATATGTAAAATATTTTTTGCTGTAACAGACTTGAAAGCTAAACAGAAGCATCTAACAGAGAACATGAGTGCTCTAACGGAAGAAGAATGGACTTCTCATATGCAGCAAGTTGAAGGAAACAAAGCTCAAATTGGTAAAATTCTTACCCTTGTCACTGGTCCATATTTGGAAATACTACGGAAGCTTCTGGCAAAACGGTCAGCAAAGAGATTGCGTTTAAAAAGACTTCACTTGGAGAAGAAAAGAGAAAAGGAGGAGAGAATTAAAGAGTTGAAAGAGAAATCCCGAAAGATTGATGAGAACTTGCAGAAAATAAAAGATGATATTAATAAAGCTAAACAGGTAACTCAAATCTTTAACTTTTATTGGAGCTTCCATGCCTTTTGATGATGGTCTATGCTTTAGTTACCCTTCATTTTGTAAAGCTGTTTTAAACCATCCTGTAACTAATATCTTCCATCGATTACTAAAAGATCTTTTTATATTACAGGAAGCAGAAGAAAAACTCCAAGCAGACATGGTACTGAAAGAAGTTCTTCGCAAGAAAAGTGATGCAAGGAAATGTCTAACCAAACTAGATGCAGTTCAGAAACTGCGCAAAGCTAGACAGAACACTGCTACGGGCCGAGGCGAGAGTTTCTCTGAGGCTGAAGCCACTGCTTTTAATACTCACGTTGGTAAGCATGATGCCTATCCTATGTTTACAATTTAGTTTCCTAAATGTAAGCAAATTACAAATATTGTTGTTGTGCTTGCCAATACCTCTATTTGTTTTTATAAGTTTTCCGGGGAACAATAAACTATTTTTGTTTATTGTCTCCCCTGAAACCTTGACTAAAACACAGAGGTTTTGGCAGTGCAACGAAAATATGTGTTTTTTGGAAAAAATACTTCAAACATTTTTTTTATGACTACAAGTACTACTTACTCATTGTGAAGAAATTAACTTGATTAACACAACCATAAAGTTGATATTTGATACCTCTATTTGTTTTTATAAGTTTTCCGGGGAACAATAAACTATTTTTGTTTATTGTCTCCCCTGAAACCTTGACTAAAACACAGAGGTTTTGGCAGTGCAACGAAAATATGTGTTTTTTGGAAAAAATACTTCAAACATTTTTTTTATGACTACAAGTACTACTTACTCATTGTGAAGAAATTAACTTGATTAACACAACCATAAAGTTGATATTTGATTAGGGGGAAATAACATTAATTGGAAACAAGGATTTGAATATGGCTAGCCTTATTTGAGCTTAGTTACACAAGACCACATCATGAATAGATTGAAAATAATATGGCTGGATGGGTTACTGCCATACATGGCAAATGAATTAGTGATTTATATAATCACATTTAATTTGGTTTCTTACATAAAGTAGGATGCTGTTTCTTTTCCAGCTTTAATAAATCCTATGTACCCAACTTTAAGGCAATTATGAAAAGATTTTGGATGCTATCCTAAATTACTCCATAAAGTAATGATAAGAGCTTCAATTCAAATAGCCTTTATTAGCAATCTTAAAAAAAGCTTAGTTTTACAATTTATTTAAATTTCCTATGATAAAGAGCAAAGCAATCTGAAGATTTCTGATGTCTAAAACCTTTAAATAAATTGCATGAGACTCTCTGAAATCTTACTTTTCCAATTTAATTTACAGACAAACTAAAATCCCTGTGGGCACGGAAGCTCATTCTCTACGAGACGGAAGAAGGGGTCCTGCATGCCCAACTGAAGGCGGACTCACAGATGAGCTCTCTGCAAGCTCAGATGGAGCAAAACGTAGCTTCTAACTTGGCCAAGTGGAGGGGAACGCTGTTTGGTGGACAATTGCCGCAAGTTGACTTTGGAGGCGATGTCGCTAGATTTGTTGGAGTCAGGTAAACAATCAGCTCAACGTTTTGAAACTAGAAAGCAAGAATATGCTTTAATATGGGTCTAGTTCTGGTCTCCCAATCTCGAAAGTTTTTATATGTAGACTCTCAGAGTTCCAGACTGATTAGGAACTCAAACTCAAACTCAAACTCAAAGCATTTATTTCAAATAAACCAATTACAGGCACTTTTGAATTGTCAATGGGTCGGTCAGTCAGAAAGATGAAGCTAGTTGCCCATTCCAAAGCGTAGTAGATCCCTATGGAGAAGAACGGGCAAGAAACTCCACGGACACTCTTTTAAATCATAATATTTTTACAAAATATTGGTTACATCGTTCAAGTTGAAAATATACATGTGAGAACAATGTAGAAAGACAACAACTGAATCCTGTTTTATCTACAGTTTTTTTTACTTTGTTACATGCTGATCAATATTCTTATTTACTAAATTATGAACCTAGTGTTGTCTTTCTAATGAACAGATAACAAGATGAAGTCAAAACTTAATATAATAATGACTTACACACCAGTATCAATAAAATGGCTTTGTTGTTCTTTCTAGGTGGCAGTGGGACCGCTACATAAGCAGTGAAGGAACTGCCCTGCCCATAGGTTGGGTCCCACCAGCTTCAAGGACTGATGACATACCTGCTGAATGTGCTTTTTAAAAAACCAGTATTTGGAATATAAACATAATCTAATATTTTTTGCATTTTATGTATGTGGTATTAATTGCAATGCTTTTTTAACGAATAAAGTATGCATTTGCGATAAATTTTGTATTGGTATTCACGAAAATATAATATTGAATGAATGAAATAAATAATATGAAAAAATGTGAAAGTTTGTATGTTTGTTACTCAATCACGCAAAAAACGGCTGAACGAATTTGAATGAAATTTGGCACACAGATTATACCTGGATTAACACAGAACACAAAAAAAAAACGAAATAATATACAGTGTCCGGTAGTAAAAGGATAACTTTGAAATAATGGCCGTTCAAAAATTGTTTTTTTCGTAAATATCCCGGACTAAACAGACGTCCTAGGTAAATATAAATAAAATTTTCATCTCCCCCTTGTGTAACACCTGGGATTTTCTCTGCAGATGGTAGTGAAACGAGTTTTAATTGACCTTGACCTGTCCAAACTTTTTTACAAAAAAATACAACCGACTTCCAAAAACAACACTACAAAGTGAAAAATAACTTTAATTTCGGAAGTCGGTGTCTAGTTAAATGTATTTTCGTTTTTTGCCACCGACATACGAAATTAAAGTTATTTTTCACTTTGTAGTGTTGTTTTTGGAAGTCGGTTGTATTTTTTTGTAAAAAAGTTTTTATTTTTCACTTTTTAGTTGTGTACCTACCCCACACAAATTCTAATACCACTATCTGCAAAACAAACTAGAACATCATCCATATAAAAGTGGGGAAAAAAATACGTATTATTGAAGCTAACTCAAAAACTACCGCAGTAAAGTTAATCAATTTTATATAGGACCAACTGTGATGTATACCCTCTCGAATAAAACAAAAAAATCCAAATCGGTCCAGCCATCTTCGAGTAATCGGGGAACATACATAAAAAAAAAAGGTTCCGACGAATTGAGAACCTCCTCCTTTTTGAAGTCTGTTAAAAATTCACGGCCTTCGGAACGAGCGTGTTGACTCGCCAATAGAGGGCGCCTTCCGGTTTTCAGAACAAATGATCGCGTCGCGCGACGATCGTTTATATTGTGGACATTGTCTTTTACGAACCTATAAGGACAGGAAGAAAGAGATAGTCTAATTAAAAAACTGCAGGCCTCTCCACTGAAGTTACGTACACATTTCAAATGTTAGTGGAGAGGCGTGCAACTTTAAATTACGGCGATCTCTATCATCGTTTCAATAAAACACAATAATCAGCATACTCAAGTCTTTTACTCGTCACAATTTCCACTTTTATGGATTATTTAGTATGAAATTATATGTAAAAACACACGGACACACAGTCCATTAATTATACACTAATATTATGGATATTGTGTAACTATCAAATTAGTATTAAACTAATTACTCCATAGTACCTAAGTCTTAACCCGTCAAAATTGTACTGATGCCGCATTTTTTTTTTCACGTTTTTTCAAGGATAAGTGCGGCTTTATGGGGTCCATTCTAAGACATATTTACTATGAATAGTTTGTAACTATGTATCCGTGAAAACGGGACGACTTAAAAATTTAATTATTGCCCTTACAGCATACTGAAACATTTAGTTAAAAAAACGGTGACAACCAATTTTTTTTGAACGAAGTTGTTCAGACTTAAATCTAATTTAAAATTTATATGAAAATAATGTATAAATGAATGAAATTATAGTACATTAATAAAGTATATCTAAATTATATACAGTTTCAGACATAAGCGTCCCGTTTCGTCTACAACATTACTGAGGTAAATGCGGTATTGAATCGCGAAGTGACAATTATATCTAATAATAGTCTCGTGATGTTTGAAGAACAGTTTACAAGGCATTACCAAGACCGAGTCGATCCGAAACCAATCTGCACACGATTAAGTTTTGCAGCCAAGAAAATAAATAATAATCATCATAAAATTTAATTATTAATAATCAATAATAGTCTGGCAACACTAGCAAGTCAACACACGTCAAAATTTTCTTATATCATATTTTCCTTATTTATTTATTTCTACAGCCATTTTAGTATCAGAAAGCACGAAAATCACAATAAAACCTTTAGAAAAATACCACAAAAAAAAAATAAAGAACCACAAAATGATAATAAGTATATAACAAATAGTTGTAGCAAAACCAAAAATGACGTTTGTCAAATTCGGCTTAAAGAAAATAAAGTGATGATGTAGACGATGCAAACAAGAGCCAGAACACGACATCAGGCACACCCACCATCTCCGGACTCGTCGCTCAGCTCCGCCTCACAACCGCCGGTACGCGCCTCAACCGTCAGCGCTGTGTCACCGGTCGCTGCAGTTGCGTCGAGCTCGAGCGACGAGTATTTCTCCCCGCCGTCGTCACCAACACCACCACGGCGGCAAGGAAGAGGACGGCCACCAGCGGGCTTGGGACCTCGAGGCCAACCGGCCCCGAACAGGGTCCCCGCTGCCGGTGGAAATGTGTCGCGCATGCGATGGACTCAGTCCATGAATGAAAATGTGATGCGCGCATATTATGGGGCTACAGAGGGAGGAATTAACCTTACAGCGTACCGAGGACGGATGCTCTCTCTGTTTCAGGTGCTTGAACCTGCCGTCAACGTCTCGGCCCAACGATTGTCGGATCAGGTGCGCGTCATTCAACACAATCATAGATTGGATAACGCTACACTTGATCGGCTGCGCTCGGAAATGCAGAGTAGTTCTGCTAGTAACCCGTCCCCATCCCAGAATGTCATGCATGTGTCTGCTGAGGTTCCACTGCGAGCTAACCAGCGTGATGAGGAGGAGGACGCCAGAGCTATATCTGCAGATATCCTATGCAATGTGGAATTAAGGAGCGTTCTGGAGGATGCGATCAGTGAGTACCGGTTCACATCACCTGACCTTAGACCACGGCTTCCACGTTTGCCCATGAATAAAAAAAATAGAGCACTGGTGTGTGCTCTGGATGCGCTGTTACCAAATTTTATTGAAAGCAGCGCAGATCTTTGCGATACACACTCAATCCTGTATTGCACGGCTGTTGCGGCATGTCGTGTAGCTCGTGTCAAATTTCCAAACACTGACCAAGCTACACGGCCAAAACCCGCCGCACCAGCCTGGCAGTGCAGGATTGAGCGTCGTATTAATGAGGCCAGGGTACTCATTGGGAAGCTTATCTGCTTCAGGGAGGGCAATACACGCCCCAGGGTGATGCGCTTTGTGAGACGGGCATTCTCGGGAACTAGTATTAGTCCTCGTGAATATGTATGCTGTGTCACAGAGCGCATCGACTTCCTGAAGCAGAAAGTTTATGCATGGGCAAACCGTATTCGTCGGTATAGGCGAAGAGTGGATCGGTACACTCAGAACCGCATGTTCCAGAGTGATGAAAGGTGGGTATACAGAACATGGGAGCGGCCTATTCCCACTCAAGGTGTGACTGACGTGCATCCACCGGATAATGAGACCATGAGTGCTTTTTGGCGAAGCATTTGGTCGGTGCCCGTCAGTCACACTGAAGGTGATTGGATGCGTGTTGTTGAGCAAGCGTGTGATTCAATACCAGACATGGAGGCTATTAACATTAGTCCTCTGGATGTGGCCTGTGCAGTCCGTCCGTTACCTAACTGGAAATCTCCAGGACCGGACGGACTGCACAATTTCTGGATTAAATGGCTACAAAGGTCACACGCCTGCTTAGCCTCCCAATTCCAGTCATCTTTAGAGACTGGGTCGCTACCACTGTTCTTTACGACAGGAGTTACCCACCTGCTCCATAAATCGGGTAGTACAGCGGAACCTAAAAACTATAGACCAATCACATGTTTACCGACGGTCTATAAAGTCCTTACATCCATTCTTAGAGCAAAAATTGCACACCATATTTATAGTAATTCAATTATGTCTGTGTCTCAGAATGGATGTAAGAACGGGTCCCGCGGTACTAAGGAGCTGCTCCTAATAGACATGACCATAAGCCAACAGGTTCGTAGATCCCGGAAAGATCTGTCGACATGTTGGATAGATTACAAGAAGGCCTATGACTCGGTGCCACATACATGGCTCATTAGGGTGCTGGAGTTGTACAAAATAGACGCAACTCTACGCACCTTCTTGATGTCGTGTATGGGGCAATGGAGGACGGTCCTTCTCTATCCAGGATGTCAGCAGATCCGAAGGATCGATGAACCGATCAGGATTGAGCGGGGAATATTTCAGGGCGATAGTTTGAGTCCGCTTTGGTTTTGCTTAGCCTTGAATCCTCTAAGCACACTGCTGGAGGACTCAGGTCTAGGCTACCGGTTGAGAAGAGGTGGTCAAGTGATATCTCACCTCCTTTACATGGATGATTTAAAACTTTTTGCCCCCAACAATTTGCGACTGATGGAGTTACTGAAGGTAACAGAAACCTTCAGTAGCGCCATCAGGATGGAATTTGGTGTGGAAAAATGTGCAGTCATGCATGTAAAGCGAGGGAAGATTATGGAATCCGTGGGAACCCAACTCTCGGATTCCATACATCTTAGATCCCTCTCGTCAACCGAAACCTACAAATATTTGGGTATGTCGGAAGCGTTGGGCATCAATGCTACTGACATGAAGCAATCGTTGAAGGAGCGCTTCTTTGGCCGCCTGAAGAAAGTATTTAATAGTCTTCTATCAGGCGGAAACAAGGTGCGCGCCTTCAACGGTTGGGTCATGCCGGTCTTGATGTACTCTTTCGGTATACTCAAATGGACTCAGACCGAACTCGACGCCCTGGATAGGAGAGTCCGTACGCTACTGACTGCGTATCGAATGCATCACCCACGGTCATCGGTAATGAGACTGTATATCCCGCGAAAGTGTGGAGGTCGAGGCTTTTTAAATGCTAAGACCCTCCACAATCGCGAGATATGCAGTCTCAGGGAATATTTCCTAGAAGCCGACGTGGGGTTGCATCGAGATGTGGTCGCGGTGGACAAGGGCCTCACCCCACTCTCCTTGGCGAAAGAGAACTGGCGCAAACCTGCAGTACTTGATACTAATGATCGTAAGGAAGTATGGCAAGGCAAAGAGCTTCACGGACGCTTTTTCCGGGCCCTCCATGGGCCTGATGTGGACTTTTTGGCGTCTGTATCCTGGTTACGTTTCGGCGACCTCTTCGGGGAAACCGAAGGTTTTGTCTGTGCAATTATGGATGAAGTTATCATGACGAATAATTATCGGAAATACATTGTCAAGGATGGTACGGTTGACATCTGTCGGGCATGCCACCGTCCCGGTGAATCAATCCGACACATTGTTTCCGGTTGTTCTCGTCTTGCAAACGGCGAGTACTTGCACAGACACAATCTAGTGGCTAGGATTATCCACCAGCAACTTGCCTTGCAGTACAACCTTGTGGAATCCGAAGTACCATATTACAGGTATGTGCCCGACCCAGTTCTCGAGAATGGTCACGCCACATTGTACTGGGATCGATCTATCATCACTGACAGGACTATTGTAGCCAATAAGCCTGATATAGTGGTGATAGATCGACGAGAGCGCCGTGCAATGATTGTTGATATCGCTGTCCCTCATGACGAGAATCTCGTGAAAGCTGAGAAAGATAAAAAAATCAAGTATCTTGACTTAGCACACGAGGTTGTCGACATGTGGGACGTGGACTCTGCAATCATTGTACCGATAATCGTTACGGTTAATGGCCTAATAGCGGAGAGTCTCGACCAACACCTCAGGAGGCTCTCATTGCGCGGCTGGGTCAAGGGCTTGATTCAGAAAGCAGTACTCCTGGACACGGCACGCATAGTGAGGAGGTTCCTCTCTCTAGAGCCCTGACCACCGGTAGCTTGGACCCTGTTCCCGATACCGGTGGGCTACTATTTTTTATATTTTTAAATGTTTTTTTTTTTAATTTTATGTTTTTATAAAAATATTTAAAAATATAATTCATATGTATGTAAATAAAATAAAGGAAATAATCATCATAACTTTGCATTTTTTTTTAAATGGCCAGAGAACTTTTATCTAAAGAATAAAAGTTGTGTTTGATCTATTTATTATTTCTCAGACATGTTTGTTATCTGAGGATTGAAAATCAGCCCTAAGTGGAATATGTTAACGTTACGCGTGCGAAATCCAAATTTAGGTACTTGTTTTTTTTTTTTGCAATTTGCAGGTTAGTGTCAGGTTTTATGTTGGTCAAAATGTTATCCGCGACCATAAAAAATATGTATTTACAAAATTATAATCATTAGAATCATCAAACGACTCTCAAAGTTAGAATTGACTTCCAATGTTTTCACGAAATAGAATAGAATAGAATACTCTTTATTATGCACACCATTTAAAAAAAAAAAAAAAAAAAAAATAATCAAATAATAATAGTCAATCATTAGGGTAATTTGAACTAGAAGAGTTGTATTGATGAATTTAATTATCAAAATTCTGTAAAGACATTGATTTTGACCAACATACAACACACATATGCAAAAAAAATCGGCCCTTATTGCAAAAACGTAAGAAAATTTTCGCAGACTACCCTGACGCTTTCGCCTTAAATTAAAGTTTTTAACATTGATATAATTAGAGATGTTTTACAGGATAGTATTTTGTTTTTCAGGAATAATGTTCATAATTTACATTCTTGGCTAAAAAATTGTTAATCATTCACTGTTTTACATCAATATCCAGCTATTACAATTACAGCGGCAAACTCCTTTAAAATTCTTGAATTTTGTGACCATTTCATACGATAAAAACTTTAGTTTCTGAGACATTTTACCGCAGCAATTCTTTATCAGTTAGTGTTGTAGCAGTGATATTTTTTAATAGATCTTTTACATATTATATAGGGTGTATTAGAAAGGTGTGGTACAGACCATCAAACTGAACAACTTTCTCCATGGGACCAACATCGTAATAGAGAAAAAATAATCAGCTGTCCCATACATTTGGGACGAGTAGGTACTGAAATTTTGTATGGGACGGCTGATAATTTTTTCTCGATTATGATGTTGGTCCCATGGAGTAAGTTGTTCAGTTTGATGGTCTGTACCACTCTCTTGACGACACATTTCTGATACACCGTGTATACCAAACCTACAGGGCATTTAAAAAGGTACATGATTCCTCCGAGTGTACTTGTGAAGTATGGTCATTTGGACCAGGAGTGTAGTCTATCTTTTTAAATCCCTCTGTAATCTTTTGAGATAAATTTTCTATTGCACTCTTTTACACATCAATATAAACAGATCTGCTATGTCAATTACACAATTCCGTACACTTTTATGCGATAAACCATTTTACTATATATATGTACTAACATTTTTTTTTACTAATAGTTACTAGTCGACCAAGGTAATTACAAAACTGGTGTGACGTCATCAGGATCCGAAGGCGTCATAAGGGTCCAATTATCTTGGTAGACTTGTAAAATATGCAATTTACATCACCCAAAAATGTCCACTATAGAACACGGGTTTTTCCTCGAAGAACACTAGAATCTAGTCTTGAGGAAGTTTTTACTTAATTTAACATCACCAAACTTTTTTTCAATTTATATACCACAGATAAATAAAAAAATAAATCACGCGTCATTTTTAGGGTTCCGTAGTCAACAAGGAACCCTTATAGTTTCGCTATGTCCGTCTGTCTGTCTGTCCGTCCGTCCGTGCGCAGCTTAGCTCAGAGACTCTTTAGTACTAGAAAGCTATAATTTGGCATGGATATACATATTCATCACGCCACAAAGTGGTAAAATAAAATATAAAAAAAAAAATAATTTAGGGTACATTCTGTACACGTAAAATGGAGATGTTCTTTTCTTTTCTCGTCTACCTCACCTCATGGTGTGGGGTGTTGTTGGATGGCGATGGGTCTTTCAAAAATATTGCGGGTTTGTGAAAACAGTTTTTCGATTTAGGGATCCGTTCCTGAAATATTAAGCTTTAAAGTGCTAATTTTTGTTACAGTCAAGTGTCCCCCCCGTGCCAGCTAAACGGTTAGTTTTGGATGGGTGAAAAAAATCATGATAGTAGTATATATAACGAAGTTAAAAGGAAAACTATCACAGCTAAGTAGGCTTTTCAAGTTTACGAGTCAATCAACTAATTAAATTTATTACTGTGCAACTACGGAACCCTATTATTGCGCGTGGCCCGACACGCACTTGGCCGGTTATTTAATTTATACATGAGTTGTCTATCCGGCTGTCAATTGGTAACCATTTCCTGTCAGTCTTCGTATAACATTACATCCATTATGGCCCGAAGGGTTCTGTTTAGCACACTCACATTTCGCCAATTAATTTTCTGTCTTCATACACGATATAACTCGAAAATATTGTAGACTAAAGTAGAAAAATTAACTAAATATCTTTATTGATATAACTCATCACAAGGATATATATGGATATAGCTATTAATGCCAAAATAGTTTGTCTAGTATCACACTATGTTAAAACCTCAGATCAACAAAAAAGAAGGAAGATGGAGCGCCGCGAACATCAAAAGTGAAGCTACCTTTTTGAGTGTGTCGAAGGGTTGCCATTTGTTAATTTTTTTCCCTATAATTTGGGAATAATGTTGTATGGGTAAAATATCATATTTAAATATGTTTAATCGAATGAGGAAATTTTAAATTATATTACGGCAACCCTCGCACTTTGTCACTGCGTTCGTTCGTTGAGGTGTTTTTGTTCCAAGTAAGTAACCTAAAACTCAGTTCATTTAATAAAAAAACTATGTTATTTCAAGTACTTACAAGTGAAAAGCGATTCCGTGAGACTTTTTATGTGATTTGCTATTGTTTTTAAACGTTAACCAAACTACGAAGTTACTAAGAGCGGTGAGCGTGGTTTTAGTTGTATGTGTGTGCGTGAGCATGTATTTTACTTGCAGTAGCACGGTTTTTTAGTTTCACTTTTGATGTTCGCGACGCTCCATCTTCTTGTTTTTGATGATCTGAGATTAAAACATAAACGCATACTCGCGTTATGAACTGAGTCGTCGGGTCAAAATGTCAGTAGCAATAAGAATGTGCAACGCCTTGAGCTCCATAAGTGCGAGCGAGACAGACTAATAACAATGATTTATGGCCTGACAACTCAGTTCTTAACGCGGCGACTATAGTAGGTCACTCTACGTTCGGGGAAAATGACTGTAGCCAAGTTATGATCAATGTCTTATTTATGTTATTATTTACGAGTGTTCTGTATTTATTGGCTGAATACGCTGCACTTCATCTCCTTGTCTAAAGCTATTGCGAATGACACTGTTTAACAGCATTGATCGCACGCGGGCTGGCAACGTCGCATTTCTAGAGATTTTTCGTGATTATTTCATTAAATTTAAATCAAAGGACAATTTCCTGTGATGAATTCTTAAATCGTTGGTATTTATAAGTATGTATGCTATTTTTTGACAGTTATTTTGGTAATTACTATTCTAGAGTAAATTCCGAAATAGCTGTCAAAAATAGCATACATAGGTACTTATAAATGCCACAGACATTTTCTCCATTTGAAATAAGATTAGAAATTTAATCAAACCTTTTTTACAGTCCGTTCAATCGATTTCGACTTCTATTGCAGTGGTGGCATGACAAACGGCAGCTGCAGTGAACAGTTTGTATTGTAACCACTTTTTTGCTTTTAATACCATTCTTAAGCCTACGGAATGGTATTAAAGGCAAATAGATGTCAGCAGAGAGAGATGGGGTCCGATAGGGCCGATGCCGCCGGGCTCGCGGGTTGTTCGAAAGAGTTACCGTGGCCCTGGCACTGGCAACTGAAGGAACACGGGTGGGTTTTAGTCAGTAAAAGTCTGACACGCCTTAGCTCCACCCAGAGCGGGAAAAGTCATTTGATGATTTCCATACTCAAAAAAAAAAAGAGCCTACGGAATAGAGTCAAAATCGGTTGAACAGCCTGTAAAAAAGGTTTATTTAAATGGAGTAGGTATAGTTCCTTCATAAGCGGAGCGGGCAGCGGATCGTATTCCAGAACAGACGAGTGTTTGACTGATGTAAGGCTACAGCCACTGAGCTAAGGGTAAAGACCGGCGTAGTCTATAAGCGGAGCGGGCAGAGGGCAGTCCCTCAAAATGACGATTGTTCTACGACTGACGAGTATTCTCCACGTATCTATCTGGCGATGTTAGTCTACTGCCACAGGCCGGCGTAGTTCCCTATAAGCGGAGCGGGCAGCGGGCCGCCTGCTGTGAAGATCCTCGTGCCGCTGTCGTCGTAGCAGTGCGTGTATATCGCGGGTACGTGCTTCACTTGGTTGAAGCCGTCGGCTTCTTCGTCGGGGAACTGGAAAAGAGGGTTTAGTAAAATTATAGCTAGGAAAATGCCTATGAATACTAATCCTAACTAATATTATAAATGCGAAAGTGAGTTTGTTTGTTTGTTACGTTTTCACGTCCTAACGGCTGTACAGATTTCGATGAAATTTAGCACAAAGGTAGACCATTACCTGGACAAGGATAGAGGATACTTTTTATCCCGCAAGTACGTTCCTGTAGGATAAATTCCGAACTCCACGCGGGCGCTGCCGCGGCCATTAGGTAGTGGTTTTATATTGTGGTTGTAAATTCAGGGAAACTGAATGTTTAGCAATTTGACTATCAACCTTAATGATCAGTTTATTAAAATCACAATTGGCATTCTTTGACAGTCTTACACGGAAAATTACTGTGATGTCAAACTGCTAAACAGTTAATTTCCATAACAGCACACGGTAAAAATTGCACTATAATAGAAAAAAATACATTGTATTTTTTATTTAATAATAAAAGTCTTCGCATTGAATAAGTTAGATTCGTCATTAGATAAGTTATAAATATCACAAAAAACCCTGATGAACTCACCACATAGCCTCTGGAAGCCTTGAGTGTGACAGTTTTGGTAGAATGAATATTACTTTCTAAGTATTTGCCCGCGCGCAGGTCGTAGAACATTAGTAGACCTGTCAAAAGAAAAACAAATTTTAACGGGGGGTTATCCGAATTTTCCTGTTTTCAGAATCAATTTTAAATGGTCAAATTATTGTATTAAGGTCCTGAAAAAAATATATGCCATAGATACATCCTTGCTTTAGGGAAATTAACGGTTCAAAACACGATAAGTTGTAATTTCCTCGATGAAAAAAAATCCGAAACATGGTCGATTTCAAAACCATTTTCCGTTTCATTTCCTAATTACAGCATAAAATGTTATGAAAATTGCATGTATCATGAGGTAATCGTATTTCGGAGGGAATTTAACGGTTGGATTTTTGAGTAATAGATTTTTTTAAACTCAAAATTAGTAAATTTGGCTAAATCCGCTCGCGATCAGAGTCCTGCGGGACGTCATGGAGGTTGGGACTGTGTCAAAATTTTTAAAAATTCGCTCTCCCTGCAGTTGTTCAAAAAAAATTCAAATATAAGAAGAACACATTGGATATGAAATTGCGACAGCTCAGAAAAAATATCTCGTAATTATATTATAGTTTTAATTCATAATATCGTTTTCGAAAATGTGATTATTTATATGTGGTATGATGACGTTTAATTGTCATCTTACGATAGTGTTAAGACACATTGCAAATGATTATCGATAAAATTATAGTCAAGCGCGAGTAGTTTATAATTTTTTATCGTGGTCCTTTATGAAGAAGTTATAAAACACATTTTTCTAAGATTTTTTCATCAGATTCATACATATTACTATTTCACTCTCCATCGAACTGTCTTCGCTACTACTATATCCCACATTAATTACACATAATATGTATAAATACAATGTATCTGGTTGTCGGTTGGATACTAATATCAACTTTCACTCTGACAACAACAATGAAAATTATAAAAAAAATAAAAATGTGCGGTCGGGAACCACCGTCAGGAATGAAGTTCCTTCTAACGTATGATTTAAAACATAAACACAAAATTTTCACAGCCGCCATCTTGAATTTTCATTTTGACTTCACTGCCGGCTTTGGCTCCCTCGAAAACCATGAAAACGACACCCATGACGTAAAATTCGAAAATTTTCCCCCTCCGTCCTCGTCTGTCGTCGTTTTGTCCTCTCTCTCTTTGTATCTTTCAAGATATAATAGAAAGAGACAAAGAGAGAAAGTCACATGGAGGGGGCCATTTAAACGTTTTTTTCGTTACATGCGATTTTCTGCCAGAGAATTTCGTTCTAATAGCTGTTTCAAACAAAAGTGCTATACTAACATGACCTAATGCATGAACACGATAAAAATTGTCGATCGAAAAGATTATTTTCTTGTATCGTTTTAGCTGCGTGAACAAACTTTCAGTTTTGAGTACAAAAAGTCACTGTATACGATAAAATATCATATTCTATGCACTTGAAAAATAGCGCCGTGTGAACGTAGCCTGGTTAGGCGGTAACCGTACCTATCACTCGGTGCCCATGTTCCAAAGCAACTTAGTCGATGACGCACCTGTCGTATGTTTGTTGGTTTGTAACTTTTAACATATTGATACTTGCAATTTTTTTTAGGCTAATAGTACTAAGGGATGGCGATCCGACATGAGCGGGGCCGGTTAAAAAATACACTAAATTAATTTTGATGTCTTAGAGTAGTAAGAGTCGATAAATTATAGCTGTAGCAGTAGGTACGTCCCTTGACAATAAAGTACGGCAATTGTTCCTTCATATGTAGTTGTCAATATTTACTTATCTTCATGAGCAGTGGTCAACATCAAAAACAAAAGAATATGGTTACAGCATAAGCAAAACAGTACGACAATTTTTAGCCCGTACTTAATAAAAATCTTATTGTTTTTTTTATTCAGTCACTAAAGGGGAATAGGGGATGAAAATTCATCACTTATGTCGATAGGAAATACCATCGGGCACACGGCTTGTCTACTTGATAAAATTCTTATATTCACTGACAGACAATCCACAGCCTAAATCACTGGGCTAGAAGCATGAAATTTTGCAAGAGATCTATTTTTAACGAAAGAAATTAAATTTCTATTAACATTAACTTTTGCGTGACTTTTTGATACCCAGTAGAACCATTGCAATTTGAAACTTTCACCTTACTACCTCAAAATCATGTTTATCTCTAGCTAGCTTCCGCCCGCGACTTCGTTCACAATATAATAAACAACAGCCATATTTTATAAAACTTTCCTGTACAGTACGTTTGTAGTTGTGGTCTCAGCAGCCAAAATATACAGAGAGGCCGTTTGAGAAGCAGCTCGTCCTGAGGTCTAAACCCGCAGCCTTCAGTAGCAATTTCCCATTGCTTGCGAAGATTTTCGTTTTTAGTGAATAAATACTCGTAAACGCCTGTTCGTGCCATTCCTGCATTTAATACCTAATGGCACAACACTGATACACAGTGATTCTTACAGATTATTCCTGACGAACCCGGCTATCGCTAAAAAATATAACAGTAGATTGTTCACACGGGATTTCTCATTAATACTGTTAGCTAACCATTGATATTTATTTTTATTATAACCGTAGATGATATAAAAGGAATAAACTTCATGGATTCTGTGTACGTTCTACGAACTATCAAATAACAGTATAACAAAATGTAAAAAAAGAATCGAAAAAAATATCAACAGTTGAGAATCGAACTTTTAACCACAGGTTTGCAAAGAAGTCGTCGTACCACTAAGCTATTTGCTTGGATGGAAGTTTAAGTCAAAATGGCCGTTCTTATGTTATTATTATATCACGATTGACATCCTTCCATCCGCTAAGCCTTAATTCCATAAAGATTTAGCGCGATGATAATCATTTAAAGGTTAAATCTGTATCTGCTATATTCGTTTCCTGCTCCGCCCAGTGAAGTAATGGAATAATTCGCTTTTATATTGTGTTTTATTGTCACCTATATCGTCGTAGACAAAACAGACACCGATCATCTATATTCTCCTGCCCTTATCACATTTTTTTTCGGGTCGATACAACTTGTTTTTATCTTCCATACTTCTCTATTACTTAGTTGTCATCACGGTAGTCACTCCCTTTCTAGCCATATCATCTTTCACACAGATCATCCATCGTTTTTTTGGTCTTCCCTTACTCGTATAGCCATCCAGATTCATAATCAAAACATTCCAGACGACAATTTTCTTCATTCTCCACATCGCATGCCCATACCATTCTAACCGATTTCCACACACACCGACACCGATATCGGCACGATATCTACCGGCGAAGACAGTGCGGGGTGAGAGTAGCGGGCATTCTTTCACTTGAGCAAACTTTTTCGCACTGCCGACTTCGAGACGTCGATACTTAGTAGTGTGCATGTTTGTCGAGTCGCGATGGTCATCGATATTCACCAATATCATGGGGCCGGTAATAATTGTACCTATCGCTATCGAATCTGTTGGTATCGTTATCTGATAATGTAAAAACAAATTTACGACATTTTATGTAATTATCTTAGTTCACTCCACCGTAGACACAATAAAATGTAAACATAAGGAAAAAAAATCGACCTAAGAAAAACTAATTAAGTTGATCAACTGCAAATATTTTACACTGTGGCATGGATTTCCTGCGAAATCGTCGGCGGCGCGTCGTAAATAAACACGTCGCGCTGCATTTGGGGGAGGCGGAGGTAGCGTTTCAAAGGCCTACAGGCCCGAACAACCTGGCCTTAACAAACTGAATCAGAATCAGGAAGAGTAAAATAGGATAGAATAGATAGCTATAAATGGCGCAAAGGTAAAACGTACGAAAACTGAGATTTGGAATTAATCAATTTTCAAAAGTATATTCAGGGCGAATAAAAGTTATTCTGTGCAATAGCAACATGTCTTGATAGTGATTATATAAATATCTGACAGATTGATGGAGTATTTTGGGAAATATAACGAAATTTCATTGATCTGATCAAATTCTGGGAAGTAATAATAACACAGCTAAGTAAAGGGCGTATTTTTATCAAAATACAATTATTTTAAGTTTGTAACCATTTTTAGGGTCCGTACCTCAAAAGAAAAAAACGGAACCCTAATAGGATCACTCGTGTGTCTGTCTGCCTGTCCGTATGTCACAGCCAATTTGCTCCGAATCTAATGGACCAATTAAGTTGTAATTTGGTACACATATGAATTTCTGTGACCCAAACACGGACGGGTAAAGTAAATAAATGAATTTTGAATAATATGGGGGTCAGTTTTGGGGGGCAAAAAAGAAAAAAAAAAAAAAAGTTTTGCAACCTATACCGTGTGACATATCAAAAAGGACTTACTATGAGGGTCTCAAATATATTTTTTTTTATAATTTTAAAATAAACTGTTTTAAAAATTGGCCATTCCCCCCCACTTATCTCCGAAACTACTGAGCCTACAATTTTGAAAAAATACAGAAAATATATCTTTACCTGTAGATTACAGGAAAACCTATAAGAAGTCTGGTCTTAAAATAACATGGTAAATCTCTCAATATTGTGAGTACAAACTTACATTTACAGAATGTATGGGAGAACACGTTTTTCAACTACAATATTAATTTTGTTCATGGGATAAATTCATCCCAACTATGGAACCCTTCATTGTGCGTGGTCCGACACGCACTTAGCCGGCTTTTTTAAGTAACTAGAATATAAACAATGTCAATGCACTGAATCAGTAGTTATTTCAGAATAACTTTTATTCGCCCTGAATATCGTTTTAAAAGTAGTCCAAATCAGAGTTTTCATAGTCGTCAGATTTAGGGAAAGCCCACAATTTCTTCATCAGATTTGACTATCTAGATGCGTCACACGATCACACGAAAACCAAAGGCTCACTTTATTTTTAGTCCACTATGGAAATCTGAAAGTGGATCCCTGGCCACGGGGCTCGAGTCTGAAACTATTCAAATATATTTTCCGTGTTCTCTCGTCGTGCCGCACATACAGCTTTCAACTTTTCGCCCTGCATACGGGGTTACTTGTAATTCAACGTATTCCTTGCAGGACGCCATAGTATGGTTAATATGCAACAAATTAAGCCACCAAATGTTCTACCGAAATTCAATAGTTTTTGAGATAGTTAGATTTTTAGTTTTTTTTTTATGAAAAATACAATTAAAACTAATTTACGGCGCGACATTACTGGAATTTAAGTTATTATCATAGCTGATGCCGTAGCAGATCTTTGTTAAAAATTAAAAGTTGAAAAAAATGAATTCTTTGTCTAAAATTTTGACAAAATCACTAATTAAACATTTTATTTATCGTAATTTATATTTTTCTTATAGAAAAATTATTACAAAAAAAAAAAAAAAAAAAAAATACGGAATTTCGGTAGAACATTTGGTGGCTTAATTAGTTGCATTTTAACCCTACTATGACGTCCTGCAAGGAATACGTTGAATTACAAGTAACCCCGTATACTTGCTCAAAGACCCTCTGGGCTAATAGAATGAAATAAAATGTTTAGCTTTAATTAGAAATGCTATTCAAGCTGAACATTTGAATATGAACATAAAACATAACCGAGTAATGTTCACATTCGTATGCGACGCTTACTTGCAGTCCGGCCGTCGAGAGAATGCGTTTTGACACCTGTCAGTTTCATACTAACAAATATCTGTTTCGCGAATTTGATCCTTATTACTTATTACAGAATACAAAATAGTACAAGTATAGAAGATTCACTCCGCAAAATCATTTAAATAAATAGCGACTCTTGCTACTTTATTGTGTCGTAGCAAGAGTCGCTATTTATTTAAATGATTTTGCGAAGTGAATCTTCTGTAGTTGTACTGTACTACTTGTTTGTATTCTGTGTTACTACTAATCTCAGAAATCGAATTCGAGATCAAAAATGTAAACAAAGGTGTTGCGTAATCGCGTTGTTAATTTCAAATAACAACCTGAATTGTGCAGTTTGCCGAAAAGTAAAGTAAAGTGCTAAAATTGTAGGCATATCTTAAACAGGTAAAATATAATATTGCACACAGTTTTCAGCTTTAAAATGACATAAACTACGATCCAAGAATACAATATAACTGTTTGAAATAAAATCGTGCAATTATTTTTATAATACTGGCAATAAGGCAGAAGCTCTAAACATTTGGACCTTCATCAGTTGTTTTCTATTTATAAAATGTTTTTAAAATAAGTGAATCGTAAATAATATTGCGTTATCCTAATAATGGATTCAAGTTGAGCGTCCCAACCTGGCATAGAGAAAAGTAATAGTACTGTCATCCGATTTCAAAATCAAATAATTAGAATGACTAGGGAAATGTTAGCTACCCCTGAGCTGTCACTTTGATAATGACATTTCTTTGTTTACATTTTTGATCTCGAATTCGATTTCTGGGTTTAGAAATTGTCCAAATCTCAGGTGTCAGAAACGTATTCTCTCGACGGCCGGACTGAAGCAGAGTACAGTCACAGTCTGTGAATCTTGTCCTATCATTGCCAAAGTACTTCTTTATTCCAGAAGACTTTTGGTATATTCCGAATTGTTAACAATTTGACTGTTTCTACTTACCCAGGCCAGTTCCAATGGTGAGCATATTGCCTCTAAAGCTGGCAGAGCGGATGCCGCAGCCGTTGTACCGCGACGTGATCTTCTTCACAGACTGCAGCGTGCGGCAGTCGAGCAGCAGCGTGTAGGACTTGCAGCCTATTGCGTACACGCCGCTTTCCTGCCGAAATAGACACCACATTTTAATAACATGAAGAGTATGCTTAGATGGTTTGGTCATGTTGAGAGGATTAATGAAAGGCGACTAACATAAGATGTGTGTCTGGCAAAACAGATTGTCACAGACGTTGTGTAATGTCTATGATCACTGTACTAAAACCAGTATTCTGAAACAAGCCTGATAACCAAAGATCGGAATAGGTTGCCCATATTTACCTAACCTTCGAGGGAGTAAATAACATAGAGAGGATAATACCTCCTCCAGAATCCCGGAATAATGATAGTGACGGTTTAATCCCGGGCTTTAAAAATCACCAATTATTTAAAAGTATAATATGGTTCTTCAAATCAATAAATAATTCGAAATTATTAAATCCCGAGTTTAAAAGTCATTATAATTATTCCGGGAATTTAGAGGGCCACTCTATGTCACTTACTCCCTCGAAGTTTGGTAAGTATACTCTACTTATTCCGATCTCTGCTGATAGCTGATCTAGGTGTTGTGATAGTATTTTACTTTTTGTTTCTGCCTTAGCCCTAAGTTACTTCAGGTCTGCGTCGGCGTAATATGTTTTTCTATTCTATTAGGTTGGGGAAAAAGTCTTTTCGCATTATAGTATGTATGAACTTAAAATAAAATCTCTTTGGCTATACTATTTGTATCTGGCTGGTTTTGGTATCATTGAAAGTTTAAATTTTAAAGAACATAATTCCAAATTCAAATTAGGAAAATGTGTGATTTTCATTTGTTTTTCGTACTGTCAAGATGAGTGAATCGAATGAAGAAATTCGATACATTTTAAAATTTTACTACAGAAAAGGTAAAAATGCAACGCAAGCCGCGAAAAAAATTTGCCATGTTTATGGACCCAGTGCAGTGTCTGTGAGAGTAGCATAAATTTGGTTTAAGCGTTTTTAATCCGGAAATTTTGATGTCAAAGATGCACGTCGCTCTGGTCGCCCTATTACGGATAAAATGGATGCCATTTTTGAAAAAGTGGAGCAAGATCGGCATATCAGTAGTTACGACGTAGCTGAAGAACTGGGAATTGACCACAAAACAGTTTTGGCGCATTTGAAAAAAACTGGGTACACAAAAAAGCTCGATATTTGGGTACCTCACGAGCTCACTGAAAGAAACCTAATGAACCGTGTACTCATTTGTGATTCTTTATTACGACGTAATGAAACCGAACCATTTTTGAAGAAGCTGATAACTGGTGATGAAAAGTGGATCACGTACGACAAGATCGTGCGAAAAAAGTCGTGGTCAAAGGCCGGTCAGGCTTCACAGACTGTGGCGAAACCCGAGTTAACTCGTAACAAGGTGATGCTGTGTGTGTGGTGGGATTGGAAGGGCATTATTCATTATGAGCTGTTACCACCAGGCAGGACCATGGATTCTGAACTCTACTGCGAACAACTGATAAGATTAAAGCAAGAAGTTGAGAGAAAGCGGCCGGAATTAATCAACAGAAGGGGTGTGGTTTTTAATCATGATAACGCTAGACCTCACACATCTTTAGCCACTCAGCAAAAATTAAGAGAGTTTGGCTGGGAGGTGTTAATGCATCCGCCGTATAGTCCTGACCTTGCACCTTCAGATTTCCACCTGTTTCGGTCTCTTCAGAATTCTTTAGGCAGTGTCAGGTTAACATCACGAGAGGACTGCCAAACTTACTTGTCGCGGTATTTTGATCAGAAGTCCCAAAATTTCTATAGCAATGGGATCATGTCCCTACCTACAAGATGGCAAAAAGTTATCGAACAAAATGGTACCTACATACTTTAGATAAATGTAAACAATGTGTATTAAAAAATGTTTTGAATTTTCTTAAAAAATGCGAAGAAACTTTTTCCCCAACCTATTATTATCGTCTGTCAGCCGTCATCCCTTTCTCCTTCATAGCATCACTTATACAATCTTTCTTTGGTCTCTCTCTATCCCACCATTCATAAGTTATCAATTTATCATAATACACAATGTAAAGTGTATTAAATTCAACAAGATTTTCTAAATCGCAAGAACTTTTAAATTATCAGCTGATTTAGTATTTTTATACTATACACGCGCTTTACATGTGGTTACCAAAAGTACAAACAAGCTATGGTGTGTACGCGTAGGAGCTCTCAGTACCGTCCGAGACAATGGCAAAGTGTTTGTGTGTGGTGTGCTGACGTTACTCGTCGTCACGCACACATTCACAGCGTGTTTGTACACTTGGTAAACACAAGTAAATCGCGTGCCGCTTAGTGAGATAAAAATACTGTACTTTCTGTGTGTTTATTTCACGTTTACCAATGTTATACTCAGTTTAAATGTTACATACCTGCGTCGCCAAACACACGAGGTCCTGACACGAGGGCAACTTTCTGGAGAGCGTCTGGCGGAAGGTCTCTGCGCTGAACACGTGGATGTAGCCGTTCAGCGTCAGCGCCGCGATCTCGCGCCAGCGTTGGTTAAACGTCAGCGCGCGGACCTTCTGACCTGCGTGGCCAGATAATATTGCTAGTGTATAGGTTTGTGGAGGTACTATGTAAATCACGGAAGATGAAAGAAAGCGACAAACCTACTGTTACGTATTGTTACTTTTACTGTTATCGAGTAGCAGAACTACACGATACGTCGATTCGTGACAGATTTTTCTAGAACATTCTAAACACTTCCAGAATCTTCTAGATGGTTAAGCGTCGTTTTGCAGCATTCCTGTAAGTACTAGAATGTTCTCGAATTATGGCCTCGAACTTTCGAGAAGCTTACACTCGTCATATAAATACAGGTTTGGCAGCGGTGTATGGGAGGGTTCGCTCCCCTGATAATAATAATTCCCCTAACTTGATCCAGCCTATTGCTTTGCCTTGTTTATCAATGGTCAATGACAACGACTTCCTAAGCCGAGGTCCGTACCCCACAGGGGGTGCCCTTAGTGCGCAGTCGTTTAGTTTATAAGTTTAGTTAGTATTTTATGCCCCTGGCTGGAGGCTTTTGAGCTCGTTTAAAGGCACCCACAGGAAAGTCCGGTTAAGTAGTCGAGACCTCTCATGGTCACACTACGAGATGCCATTCAAAAAAAAAAAAAAAAGGTGTATGGGAGTCCAGCTAGGAATGCGAAACAGTGAACAACAGTGAACTAACAGTGGTGATTCAGCTTAAAGTTTCAGATTAGGTACTGTGTTTGTGATTATTTAAATATAGTGTGTTTTTGGTGTAATTTGGCATAAATTTATTTATCCCGAACTCCAGCTCGTAACACTACTAATATTATAAATATGCAAGTGTGTATATTTCATCATCATCATTATTTCAGCCGAAAGTTGTCCACTGTTGGACATAGGCCTCACCGCCACTTCGACCGGTTCCGTGCTGCTTCCCGGATCCAGCGGAATACATGCGTATTCCCTAATGTTTTGAGAAATGAATTGAAAAACAAGATGGCGACACTTGTTCCGATTTTGGCCATGCATCAAAATAACCTTGTAGCGTTATACTGGTGACTGTGAGCTGTACTGTAGGGAGCACTTTTACTTAACCATTCAGGAAGTACACATAACAATATGTAATGTAGGTATGACATACCTGAGCGACACTCCTTGACACAAACAGGTGTCACATAGTGGTGCATGGTTTGCGTGGTCGGCGCGGCCGGGGCCCTCCACAGAGCGAGTTTGGAGTCTCTAGATCCGGTCACCACGAACTCGTCGTCCAGCCAACACATGTCCAGGATCTGTAGTCACATCCAAAATATGTTCTTCACTTTAAGGGCTGTTCTTGTCTGCTCATTACACGATAGAATCTACTTTGCTGACTCAGCGTTATTATATTGCGTCGTAATGTCAATAACGGAGAATGACATTCAGCCATCTTCATTTTTTATATTTCACAAAATGGCCATCAGGACATGACATGAGGTCAAAGGTGTCTGCTATTGTGATTTACGTTATCATTAAATACAGGATCAAATTAAATTAGATAGCGAAACTCCGCAGACGTAATTGGTATCGATAATAAAACGCGACAAAAAAATTGATGAGATTATTATTTTGGACTAGCTGACCCGACAGACGTTGTCCTATCTTGGCTATGAATATTCTAATGTAAACGCGTGAAGTTAAAATGTTTTTTTCTGAAATTTTCCAATTTTCTGCGAAATATTCTTAATTTTTTTTTTCATAAAATCTTCTCCTGACAATCAAAACACAACAAAAAGAATTAGCGAAATTGTTCCATCCGTTCACGCGAGATGCGATGACCAAGGGACATAGGGATTCATTTTTATATACGAGGTGCATTCAATAAGTACCTAGCCTCATCGCCAGAGGGCGCTGTAGTTTCAAAAGAGTTTTACCACAGTGTAGCACATTCTTTTTTAATTCTTTTTTCAAATTTTCATTCCAATCCCTTCATTTGTTTTAATTTGACAACTTATGGAAGCGAACGTGTCGATCGGTTTTACAAAAATGGAAAAAGAGCAATATCGTTCGGTGATTCGATTCCTATTTTTGGAAGGGAAAACGCGCATCGAAATCAAAGAGCGCTTGGATGCTGTGTACGGTGACTCTTCTCCATCGATGGCCACCGTCAAGAATTGGTTCAACGAGTTTGCACGTGGCCGTACGTCGGTTTTTGATGAACCACGTCCAGGTGTACCGAAAACAGCTGCTACGGAGGAAAACATTAAAAAAATCCATGATCTCGTATTGGCAGATCGCTGATTGAAGGTTCGAGAGCTAGCTGAGACTGTAGGCATTTCAGAAGGAACAGTGCATCATATTCTTCACGAGGAACTCGGCATGAGAAAGCTGTCGGCGCGATGGGTGCCGCGTTTACTCACACCAGAAAACAAGCGCAACCGTGAGACCACATCGGAGACGTGTTTGGCGCTGTTTAAGCGGAATCCAGCGGAGTTTTTGCGTCGTTTTGTGACCGTCGATGAAACCTGGATCCACTGGTACACACCAGAGACCAAGGAGCAATCAAAACAATGGATCCAGACCGGGGAACGTGCTCCAAAGAAGGCGAAAACTGTAAAATCGGCCGGAAAAGTTATGGCCACCGTTTTCTGGGATTCACAAGGTGTGATCTACATCGATTACCTCGAGAAGGGTAAAACAATTACAGGGCTTTACTATGCCGATTTATTGGGCCGATTCGACGCCGAATTAAAGAAAAAACGACCCCATCTGGCGAAGAAAAAAGTGCTGTTTCACCACGACAACGCACCGGTTCACACGTCTGCCGTTGCCATGGCCAAATTGGTCGAATTACGCTACGAATTGCTGCCCCATCCACCGTATTCTCCAGATTTGGCCCCTTGTGACTTCTTTCTGTTTCCTAATCTGAAAAAATCACTCGCCGGGAATAGATATGGATCGAATGAGGAGGTCATCGCCGCCACGGAGGCCTATTTTGCAGAGTTTGACAAAAACTATTTTTCGGACGGGTTAAAAAAGTTGGAGCATCGCTGGGCTAAGTGTATCGAACTAAAAGGAGACTATGTTAAAAAATAAATTGCCACTTTTCCAAAATTTTCGTTTACTTTTTGTAGGCTAAGTATTTATTGAATGACCCTCGTATATAGATAGATTAACGACCGCTGTTAATGTTGTTACTTGAAGTATGAGTTGAGAAATCTGTTTCGTTTTGTTTTATCGTGTTTAGATATCGATACCCATCACGTCGTGAAGTATACATAAAAAAACTTTTAAACTGATATTGCAATTACACTGCGGTCGATGACCCCAAAAAAGTCATCAAATTAAT
Organism: Cosmia pyralina; assembly: GCA_946251885.1. Classification (NCBI taxonomy): domain Eukaryota; kingdom Metazoa; phylum Arthropoda; class Insecta; order Lepidoptera; family Noctuidae; genus Cosmia; species Cosmia pyralina. The sequence goes on along the minus strand of OX276358.1, from coordinate 1,968,362 downwards.
TCATTTTTTACTTTATAATGTTTAGATATTGATACCAATCGCGTCTGCGATGTTTCGCTAGCTAATTTCAGGTGTCCCTGTATTTCTCTCTATGCCGCAGCTTCAAAAGGTAGAAATACATTGTTTTGGTAAAAGTGAGACACTATGTCTTGCACTGCTATTCACAACCGCTCGACTCACTATCGAAGTCGATTGTTAAGGTCCGTTTAGGGGGAGCGCTACAAAATTGTAACTTTTATGGTAGAAAATGTTGAAGTGGAAAGTAAATTATTATTTTTAGATATTGCGTAACATAATTTAAGTACTACTATAAAATATACACTGAATGAAAAATAAAAAAGGCACCAAACAGTGATTTTTCAAATGATATAATTTTATGGTTTTATTATTTCGATTTTTTTATTGCGACATGGGCCAGCTCTTGTCCTCAAATGGTGCTATTAGCTAGTTTTAGATAAGTAATTAAAAGTAAAAGAGTTCTTACCCAGTCTTTATGCGCCTCGCCCACACACACGGGGTCTAGGGTAGGTAGACTGTATATCGCGAGCTCACATGAGTTGCGCGCGCCAGTCGCCAGTAACGTTCTGCAACGTAAATAAACAGTGATAAATACCGCAAGAGTCTGGCCACGCTAACTCTGCAGGAACAAAAAAAATGGTGGAATTTGAAAATATATAGATGGCAACGCCGCCTGTAGTACTAAAAAAGAATTTGATTGATTTTTTATGTTTTTGATAGGTTATTTTGTTTATATTCAGCTTGAAGATTAGATATTAATTCTTCACTTATTCCACATGGAATTTATATATTAGGTTGGGGAAAAAGTCTTTTCGCATTATAGTATGTATGAACTTAAAATAAAATCTCTTTGGCTATACTATTTGTATCTGGCTGGTTTTGGTATCATTGAAAGTTTAAATTTTAAAGAACATAATTCCAAATTCAAATTAGGAAAATGTGTGATTTTCATTTGTTTTTCGTACGGTCAAGATGAGTGAATCTAATGAAGAAATTCGATACATTTTAAAATTTTGCTACAAAAAAGGTAAAAAGGCAACGCAAGCCGCGAAAAAAATTTGCGATGTTTATGGACCCAGTGCAGTGTCTGTGAGAGTAGCTCAAATTTGGTTTAAGCGTTTCCAATCTGGAAATTTTGATGTTATAGATGCACGTCGCTCTGGTCGCCCTATTACGGATAAAATGATGCCATTTTTGAAAAAGTGGAGCAAGATCAGTAGTTACGACGTAGCTGAAGAACTGGGAATTGACCACAAAACAGTTTTGGCGCATTTGAAAAAAACTGGGTACACAAAAAAGCTCGATATTTGGGTACCTCACGAGCTCACTAAAAGAAACCTAATGAACCGTGTACTCATTTGTGATTCTTTATTACGACGTAATGAAACCGAACCATTTTTGAAGAAGCTGATAACTGGCGATGAAAAGTGGATCACGTACGACAAGAACGTGCGAAAAAGGTCGTGGTCAAAGGCCGGTCAGGCTTCACAGACTGTGGCGAAACCCGGGTTAACTCGCAACAAGGTGATGCTGTGTGTGTGGTGGGATTGGAAGGGCATTATTCATTATGAGCTGTTACCACCAGGCAGGACCATCGATTCTGAACTCTACTGCGAACAACTGATGAGATTAAAGCAAGAAGTTGAGAGAAAGCGGCCGGAATAAATCAACAGAAGGGGTGTGGTTTTTCATCATGATAACGCTAGACCTCACACATCTTTAGCCACTCAGCAAAAATTAAGAGAGTTTGGCTGGGAGGTGTTAATGCATCCGCCGTATAGTCCTGTCCTTGCACCTTCAGATTTCCAGCTGTTTCGGTCTCTTCAGAATTCTTTAGGCAGTGTCAGGTTAACATCACGAGAGGACTGGCAAAACCACTTGTCGCGGTATTTTGATCAGAAGTCCCAAAATTTCTATAGCAATGGGATCATGTCCCTACCTACAAGATGGCAAAAAGTTATCGAACAAAATGGTATCTACATACTTTAGATAAATGTAAATAATGTATATTAAAAAATGTTTTGAATTTTCTTAAAAAATACGAAGAAACTTTTTCCCCAACCTATTACAGAAAACTGTCTATAGTAGTTTCACAGTGAGTGATTACCGCATAAAAAGTTTCGTTGTTTTGCTTCTTTATGTTGTAATTTAACACGATCTTCTTGTGAACAACGTGAACCCAGGAGTACGAGTATTCGAAAAAAATATTTTTAGATAAATAATCTACGTAGATAAAAAATCAAAAGGCAAAATATCAAAATCATTAGATCTAGTTACACATCAACTTTTAGTATACCTACCATATATAAAACTTTTTGTAAAAACATACTTTTGTGTAAAAAAGTAATGATTTGACTACACATGGAGACATCAATCGCCTCAAGAGATGGCATATCGGACAAAGATTTTGATCTGGGGATACATGTAGGTTGTAGGATGATTATTAGTGGAGATCACCTAATGATGTATGTAACACCTACCATCTGTTTATAGTTGTGATAACCAATCGCAGATTAAAAACACAGAAGAAAAAAAATTGTTCAGAGCTATAGTTATCATCATCACCGAGACGACATGTTTTGGTTGCATGCGGTTTTAGCAAGTGACTCCCTATTTACCAAACTGAGAGGTTTCACGTCAAAAAACCGGCCAAGTGCGTGTCGGACCACGCACAATGAAGGGTTCCGAAGTTGGGATGAATTTATCCCAAGAACAAACTCAACATTGTAGTTGAAAAACATGTAAGTTTGTACGCGCAATATTGAGTGATTTACCATGTTATTTTAAGACCATAGACTTCTTATACACTTTTCTGTAATCTATAAATATAGAACTATTCTCTATACCTATATTTTTTTTTAATCTTAGGCTCAGCAGTTTCGGAGATAAGAGGAAATAGTAAGTTTTCTTGAATAACTTTAAAACACAATAGTTTACAGTTACACAATAGTATAATGTCCCCTCACCTAGAAGGGTTGAGCTGCAGCGCGTGTATGCCGGTCTGCTGGTCGGCACCAGCCCAGGGCGCGCGCGGCCGCAGCGTCGGGATCGCGTCCAGCGTGCGACGCCGCACGTCGTACACCATCAGCTGCGTAAACATAGTATGCTATGTTAAGGGCATGTTGGTGTTAATATAGACACTATTTACCATATAAATAAAAAATGGAACAGAATCTGCTATACTGTTTGCGCTGTAGAATGGTGCGGGTGATATTACACAACACAAACTGTTTCTTTTCACTCTTGAATTTAGTTTTTATTATTTGTTGTTATAGCGGCAATAGAAATTCACAATCTGCGAAAGTTTCAACTGTCTACCTATCACAGTTCATGAGATACATTCTACTGACAGTTAGACGGACGGCCGGACAGCAGAGACTTACCATCAGGGTTCCGTTTGGCACCATTCGGGTACGGAACCCTAAAAAAGGGTAGCTTAGTAATGAATACAAGTAACTACTTGGCCTTAGCCCTTATACCTTGTTACATTTAGTGCCGAACACGACCTGCCTGTCGGAGAGCCACTGCGAACAGAACACCTTGTTCATGTTGCCCAGGTTAATGGGCGTCTCCCGGAACATATCGTGGGTGAGCATGTGTCTTGTGGCGTACGACGGCTCCACTGAGCGAGGCTAGAAGAAAAAAAAATGATTAAGATCTTGTCATCAAGTCGCACGAATGCACCCGGAGAGATCCCCCACTGGACGCCTCAGAGAGGATATCGCCGTCGAGGTAGACCGCGGCGAAGGCTGAAGGTGACGATCTGATCATGTTTCCATGGTCAACATGGCCAGAGATCGCACAAGACAGATAGGGTTGGAAGGAAAAAGGGGAGGCCTTTAGCCAGAGTGGGATACAAAAGAAGCTAGCAAAAAAAACAGAACTTGTAAAACACATGATGTGTTATGCAAACAAGATTTGAATTTGAAAAGATGGATTACTTTGTAGCAGATTGTCCAGAAAGGAACAAGTCTTGGTAATAGCAGTTCAGGCAGCTTAGCTGTTTTAATATCTAGGATTCAGGACATGCTTGCGAAACGTGATAAGAACTTGTAGGACACTATACGGCTATAGCAGTAATAATAATAAAACTTATATTGTTTCGTTAGTATTCATCAAAGTGTAAAAATACTGCGTTGATGTCGTAAAGTTGACCCTTTAAGCAATAAATATTTATACATAGGTATTATAAAATCTGCTGTTTCATACAAATGTTCAATATCTACTCGACCAAAATGTATGAAACGGCTGATTTTTTTCGTGATTTCAGAGTTGGTCCCATATTGAAAGTTGTTCATATTCATAGGTCGAACACCTTGTGAAAATTTTCGCACTGCTTAAAAAACTTTTCTTGTATATGTACACCCTAAAATTCAGTGTAATCTAGTAAAAATGTTAACAATAAAAATACTTGTTACCTCACATAAGAGTCAAGGTCATTTGAGTAAAATGCAACAAGATAAGATTATAGCAATACTAGCAACCTGTCCCTGCTTCGCACGGCTTTTAACACATGACAAAAATCGAGATTTTTTAATTAGAATAGAATAGAATATTTTTATTTCAGACCGGAGTCCATAGGGTTAGTAACAATTTTAACTTAAATTCTAGTGTTAGTAGGTTACAGACACATAAAAATATACAATTAAATTTCGGCATGGAGCCGCATCCACCTCCGCAACATCGGGGAATCCCACCGATCTACGAATACACTGAGAATACTGTTGGTGCCGCCGCGAACGCGAGACATCAGGGATGCACATCTGTTCCTAATAATAGCGGCAAAACCATTAATATTATTACCTGCAAACATCCCTGACGCACTACATCGCCACGGCAGCCGCAGCAGCACCCTCAGTGCATTATTATATTGAACGCGTAGGTCGCTGTATGCCCTCTGTGTGAAGTTGACCCACAGGCTGCACGTGTAGAAAGACTGACAGTAAGCTTTGAAAAGCGTTACTTTAATTATATGTTGAATGAATGAATGAATGAAACGCACCGACCCCAGCGTGGACCAGACTCGATTACTCGAATGAACCCAAAGAGTCACACTAGCCCCTGTTGCCTTGAATGTCACCATCAGTTGCATGGTGCAACAGAGACCATTGCATATCAAGGAGTAGACCGTGGGCGCGCTAATGTTAGGTAGGGAAGACGTGCCCTTCGGATATGGATAAGGATTGTAGAGCCTACCGAGTATGCACTATAGCAAGCAATGGAATTGTGGAGAGACTGGTGATATATATGAATGGGCTTTTTTTTAAAAAAAATCCTGAATGAATTCTCTAAATGATAGCGAAAACCGCATCAAAATCTGTTGTCTAGTTTAGAAGAAAAGCGTAGTCACACAGACAGAGAAGATTTACAATATGTATGTTTGATATTGATGATGCGAATGTTTTGACACTGTCATGATAACGAAGCTAAGTAAACCTACAACAATGTAAGACCAAAGATCCAAGATTGAGGAAGGACCTTTATCATTCTTATATGACTTGTGTTGTATAAATAAGTAATCTTTACTTATTTTATTTCATTAAATTAGTCCATTGGATTAATGCTTGTTTTCTTGTATAGATGTTGTGGTTTCTTTCCAGATTTTGCATGTAGGTATCCCCCCAATTTCGTCCAGCCCCAGGAGTACCTGCCACCCGGACTTGACCTGCAGTGGTCTATATGAAAACCAATAAGTTGATTGCAACCCCATGTGGACCGCTGCAAGCACAATCTAGCGAAATTAGGGATTATTGACCCAACCGACACCCAGAGCAAAACCAATGCTCCTGAACAAGCCATGTCCCATATATTGCGAGTGTCCAGAGTGTTATACCTGCACTTCTGAGGACCTAAAAACGCCACTGGTGATGCCGCGATAGGCGTCCCCAGCTACTGGGCTCAACTCATCTAACATAATTATAGCTAGGTAAAATATTTGTTTTATTATTTGCCATCAACTCAAATAAAAGAAGAATGTACTAATATACTAATACTAATATTATAAATTAATGCGAAAGTAACTCTTGTCTGTCCATTACCTTTTCAAGCCTTAACGGTTGAACGGATTTCGATATTTAACACACAGATAGACCATGACCAATTGACCAATTGTAACCAGTAATTTAAATGGTGTGCATAATAAAGAGTATTCTATTCTATTCTATTCATGACCCGGGTTAGGACATAGGATACTTTTGATCCCAGTAGTATGTTTGTTCCCGTAGGATAATTTCCGACCACCACGGAGATGAATCCGAGGGCATAAGCTCTTTAAAAATAAATAGCTATACATCACGCCTGTATTCTTAGAAGAGTTAAGCATGGGTGTATCTCCACATTTTGCCAGTTATGTACAATATAGTTACAATAAAATTAGAGATAAGGTAGCATAATTGCCATATTAATAATAGTAACTGATTAATATCTCATAAAGTAATCAATCAATTTCTTGGTTGTATCTTATCTTATTGTATTTATAGATCATTGGTGTTCCTACAAAATACTAGCTGTAGCCTGTGACCTTGTCTTTTTTTTTATTCAAATATTCAGGATGACAAGTAGCCTGATGACCTTCTCCAGGTCTAGGATTATCTCTTCATAACTACAGTTTCAGTAGTTTACATACATAAACTGACGACTTATTCCCATGCGGAACCTACAGAACTACATAATGCCACTTGCTACGATCCTTACATTCTCCTATTGCCTCGTTTACATTCATACAGCTGGTCATACATGCACGCCGGTTGCGAGTACTACGCACATGAGCCTTCTGGAGAAAATCACCAATAACATCATTATAATGTCCTCCTAGCTAGGGCATCCCCTCCCGTGGTTTCCACTCACATCTGCCACGTAAATACCTATTGTTAGTTGCCTTCCATTCATCCTCTCAACAAGATCCAAACCATCTAAGCATACTCTTTTAAATTTTTGTCACTAATTAATTTTTAAACCACACTGTTGCTTTATCACATTATATGTGTGAATAACAGACAGAGTTACATTCGCATTTATAATATTAAGTATATCAAATAATCACGAAATACCTGTAGAAATGCGAAGTTGCCAGCCCGCATGGGATAAACGCTCTTAATTGTGTTAGCCTAGAACTGTGATATGAATTAATTAGTAGAGCCCATTAGATCTTATATTGTGTGTTATCAGGGCACTTAAGCAAAGATTACCAAATGACCCATTGTTTGTGGGAAAAGTATAAACTCAAAAAATGTGATTAAGAAAGGTTGACTGGCAGAAAATGTCTTTTGGCGTTAAATCTGATTAATGTATGAAGTAAAAATAAATAAATCATTTATTTGGACCAAACACTTACAAACATTTTGAAACCTGCCAAACTGCAAGACAGTTTGAAATGAAGTATGTGAATCTGTATTCTACTTTGGAGTAGGTATAGATATCATTAAGGTCATGTTTATGGAAGAGCATAGGTTCCACAACAGATGGATTCTAAGTGTGACGTCAAGGACTTCATACCTGCATAAACTCACGCCTTCTTCCCATGGGACAGAAACTACAGTAAGCCACAATCTACAATCCTTACATACTCCTTTTGCCTTGTTTACGTTCGTACATCTAGTAATAAATGCACGCCGTTGCAATATATTATTCATCAGATGAGACAATTCCATAGTTGCATAGTTTTAAGATAAGTGTTAGTGTACAACTGAAGTTAATAAAATTATTTTTTTTAATTTTTTTAATTACGTTGATATATTTATTTAACTTTTGCTGAATAATTGTTGATATGATTATGAGTTTCATACGGTAGTATATGAGTTTATAATATAGTAGTAGTAGATACAACATGCATTCTAAAATAAACGTAAAAGGTTTTCTTTGCTAAGAAATTCAAGTTATTATGTGACTGATATTAAAAAATTGAATTAATACCTCAGCGGTCTGCATTTCTCTTGATCGTACATAGTCAACAAAGTTATAAGACGTTGATAATATCCTATGTTGCTGTGTTGGTGTTTCTTCTTCACTGTCACTGTCCGAGTAGCACACAAAATCTTCTGGCTTGTCTGGTTTTCTTTGCTGTTCTAACCTGAAAAAACAATGACAAAGTAGGTCAAGGAATGCAGTTAATACTGGCTTTTGTGATAAAATTAAGCAGTATGTGCTAAAAATTGTGCAACTATACAAATTTGTTGAGATCAATACATTTCTCAATGATCAGAATTGAAACATTATAATCATACAATTAAGAAGCAATTCAAAGGCAGTGCTTAATTCACACACTTGATTACATCCTGCCATTATTATGAAAAACAATGAAGAAATAATGATCAATAACACAAACTTCAAAGTTTCACAGTGCAGCTGCAGTTTTAAGACTGATTAATTAATTGAATTGCTGTGATCTTGAATTTATGTTTACATTGCTGTACTCGCAAAATCGATTGAAAAATGACACGAAGAAAAAAAGAAAAGAGGCATCTGGCGTGGCTGCGAAGTGCCAATGCCCTGAGAAAAGCAATATTTACCTCAATGCCCGAGCTTTAGCTCTCCTCTCTTTTATCCTACTGGGTATGTAACAGGACGGGTATCTGCCCTCAATCGCTCGTCTCACCGTCTGCGCCATTTTAATGCCAATCGAGTGTTTCAATATCCACCGTATAACACACGGTCAACTAGTCACTTTCGTTTTGTTCGGCTGTACACACACCAATAATAAGACATCTTTCATTGTAGAATGGAGTCCGAACATTCACATCCACTTTTATTCACACGTTAACGCTTTGTGCACTTACTACACATATTATTATAGTTTGAATATAAAAATACACTATGTATAATTTCTAGAAATACATTAATAACTTTATTTTCGTTATTTTTTAGAAAATATACTACGCTGACGGAGAGCTGGCTGTCATTTGTGTTGCCCTTGCCAGAATTGCCAGGTTTATAGGTTTTACCACAGATAACTATATATACGTCAGAGAGTTTAACTTCACAGATTAATAATTAAAAAAAAAATAATGACATGGTTTCGGTTTTACAAAAACCGATAATTTCGTTTTTACAATTTTAAATTGTTTAAAACTAACATTTAAATTTTACCTTGGACCATTTGTTTTTACGTTCTATAATTTAATAAGACGAAAAATAAAAGAAAATATTTTTTTCTTTCTAACTTTGAAGTAGAAGTTCAATAAAGCTATGATTATAGAGTTATGAAGTACACTCCTACCAACATATCTGTGAAATAGCGAAAATTGGAACTACGGCCGTCATGTTGAAATGTCTTCGATTGTGCCGACGCATGTCATTCGATTGTGTCGACGCATCGACGGTGGCACCCTCTTTCAGTTCACAGATAAGTTGGTAGGACTGTATACGACTGTATATGTAATTAAATACTACTTCGTCTGTGAATACAATACATTATTGTCTATTTACATTGAAGTAATAAATAAGTCAATGTTTATTTATATAAAAAAGAGAAGCTGCTGCCTGACTGCGTTCCCATGGGATATTTTCCGATATCCACGCGGACGAAGCCGCGGACAAAAGCTAGTGGGAAATATTTCTACATAGGTATTGACACTGGGCTATTGGGAAGCGATAAATAAAAAAAATAAAAAAAATTCACTCCTATTCCACTATATTATTATTTTATTGCTGAAAATTGTAATTGTAGGATAAAACTTATTGAAATTTTGTAACTCTTTCGAATGGTATTACCTACAATCAATAGATTAAGGTTGCGACTGCTGAGTTAAGTGTGGGTCCTGGGCTTGGTTCCTAGGTCGGCAAAGTGTTACTGAGTGCTATCATAAGGAATTTGCCAGTAGCAGCCCGAAGTTTGGAAGTTAGTGGTGTGATACCTCGGTGCGTACGTGAAGCTGTTGGGTGGCCGTTGGTACTGCGCCTCATCTCTCCCCGGTCGTGTCAGATTGTCGGCCCATCGGATTAAGAGAGTAAAGAACAAGAAGGAACAGAGGGTGCACCTGTGTTTGCGCACACACTTATGTGTGCACAATAATGTTATAAGTAAAAAGATAATCATTGCCTGTGCACTACATAAATAATTCGTCTGCGTACCACCTACCTGGCTAATATTTGTAGAAATTGGCCGCCGCCGCCGTGACCGAAATTCGGCCGACGGGATTATTGACCGAGCGAGCTTAACGTCTCCTTCAAGTCTGGCAAAATTTTCTTTCGTCTGTATGTTTGTTGCGACTCCTCTACAGATCGTATGTTACAACCGATCTGGATGAAACTTGGTAAACAGGTTTTATGAATTTTTAGATTTTTTTTGTCGACGGGGATTTTTAATTGGAGGGGAACTTGCTCCAAAAAGGGGCAAAAAGGGGGCTACTAGATATCTCCGCATTATGAAATCCAATTTCAATGTTTTTTTTTATTTGAAAGGTAGTAACTTTAAGTTGGTCTCATAAATAATTGTTGAAGATCTGATGAGGACCTTCGGCGTGATGAGCAGAAAAGCTCCTAAAAATGCAGTAAATTGCTCACTTTTATATTTCAGATGGTTTGGTTTGGTGGTTTGGTTCTTTCTTCTTCTTTCTTTTTCTTCTTTTTTACCCGACTGCGGCGAAACCCAAAAGGAGGGTTATGTATTTGACCTGTATGTATGTATGTCCGTTTCTTTGTTCCCTCGTAACTCCTAAACGAATGAACGGATTCGGATAAATTATACGTCTTTAGATTTATCTTGGTAGCGCGAGTGTCACTGGCTACATTAAAATAAAAAACAAAGTAAAATGGCGGATTTGGGGTGCCATATTGTGGAGATCGAAATTTTTTCTTCTTCTAATACCATCGAGTGGGATATCAAAATGAAGGGTTTTAAATGGTGATTACGAAAATATATGTAACTTATATGGTTAAAAGTAATTCAAAGTGACAAATCGTAAAAAACACCTTAAAAAAAAAGGCTTGGCTATTTTTGTGCACTTGATCCAAAAAATGACTCTCACGACCAAAACTCCTTGCAAGAACTAAATCGTCTGCGAAATCTTTCACATTTGTAAACTAAAAAGCTGGAAATAAAAAAATTAAAAAACCCGACTGCGGTAAACACTGAAAAGCTAAAAACAAGCCCATTTTAAATTAAATAAAAGTTGGAAGCAGGCGGGACCCATTCCATTTTTATATTTTCTAACTCAAATGGGTCCCGCCTGCTTCCAACTTTTATTTAATTTAAAATGGGTTTGTTTTTAGCTTTTCAGTTTTCTACCGCAGTCGGGTTTTTTAGTTTTTTTAATTAGTTTTTTTATTTAGTTAATAATTCCTGTTCGTGTCCCAAATAAAATATTTTTCTTTCTTTCTTTCATTAAACCAGTTTTGACCAACCTTGCTCGCAATTAGTTTACAGATATTCAATTTACCATAATGGTCACTGCAGTTCCTGTCCGGGGTATGTTCCAGATTGATGAGGTGTGCGAGGAGGGAAAGGGGTTTGTCCATAGTTCGCATCTCTCATCCACTGCTTTGTCTTCCGAGGAGGATGTGTGTCTCTAGATGCTGTTTTGATTCTGTAAGCGGGCTATGGGTATCTGGTGTCCAATGTGCCCATACAGATGGTGACAGCTATCTTCGTGGCGGAACGATGCCACACTGGACCTACGAACTTCCTGGCGGATGTAAGGCGGCGAAGTATGTTATTACAGTATGTTTAAAGAATGAATAGGTATGTATTCTTGCCCTAAATACTCAAATAATACATTTGGATTTTCATTAAGATTTGCACAAAGTTATTGTATTCGTGACCAGAGATCACACGGCACCACAAATAAAAATAAAATATCCCTATTTAAATTTGTTCAGTTTAGTTGAATACTTACTTAAATGAAATACTGGAGCAGATAAATATTCAGCAGTATTATAGTGGAACTGCTTACAAAATCAGAATATAATGTTATCATGAGAATGCATTCCGCTATGGTCTCTATTAACATAATCTGACATTCGAGAAGTGAACGCGCAATCTTGACGTTCCAAGGAAGGCTTCTTAGCATAAGTGGTGGGTTTGTATCAGGCATCGGGCTTCCGCTGTCAATAATATTCACGAAACATTGTTACAGTATTCTGCTGTGAGGTGTTCTTGGCAAAATGGGTTTTTCAAAAACAAATTACCTAACAGGATCGAGTTGAGTGAAAAAAGGAGAGGGAGGCATTTGCCCTGCAGCGGGAGAATACAGGCTGATTATTATTATTATTTTTATATGTTTACATATCTCGGGACCATGGGATCCTGGTGCTTCGCAAGGCGTACGAGGAGCCGAAGCCAACTCGTAGAGGGCTTCGGCTCCTCGTACAATTTTAAATGGAATGAGGCACAAAACGACGGTTATCTCTTTATGCACCATACCCACGTGCACCCACGAATGAGCCCCGGTTGGAGCAGGACTATTGCAGAACATGGAAACAAAACATATTTGGGCTATGGGTTTGGGTGGCTATAGAGTGGATTGGGTACCTTGATCTATGGAAGGACTATGTCTCATCAATCTATATATATATATATATATATATATATAAATATAAAGAGAAGTCCTGACTCCTCAACGCCCAGCCCAAACCCTTGAAACTAGAAAGCTGAAATTTTGCACAGAGGTTCCCTTTACACAAGACCTTTAGATTTCCGGGAGCACGTTCTCGTAGGATTTTCGCGTGCAAAAGCTAGTATCAATACGTCACCTGTTCCCTAAAAAGGATAGCAGAACAAGTAGAAACCGCCAGTTTCAATTTCAGTTTCTACGTTGTGAGCACAAACTCTACTCATAAACCTAACGAATCTTATTACCTCTCGCAGCAGGTTGCACACGGGCGGGAGCAATCAAATCAATATATTATCAAGCATATTTAGATACAGTTAGAAAACAGAATACAACAACACGCTGACGAGGGCAGTTAAAGTTAAGATGGAAATTGTGCTCACGACTCGTGCCGGCAAATATAGGTATTGATCGAATATAGAGGTGCCTATAGTACAGTAGAAAACAGTTTAATCCCTTAGGTACAGTCTCATAAAGACGTTCTTACTCACGAAGCTTCTGAGTCGAGCTATCAACATTGCGCTAATCGAGCTCCGACTCTCGAAACACAGCGCACTTGTTGTCATCCTAAAGAGAACGAGTATCGGGAGAAATCTTTAAACCAATTGTTCAATAAGAACTAGCCTCGAAGCTTTAAGTGTAAGCTGGCACTGTGACACCGGCTCAGGTGTAACTCTGCAAGAATCATTTATACTACGTGATGTGGGAAATACCTACGTTTTATGAATACCTACCGTTTGTGATTCGAATGAGACAAATATCAAACTCGATATCTTATTATGATTTTAGTCATTAATTGGTGTCTAAATTTTTCTTAAGAAATAACAATGGCAGCCAATTCAAATCCCTACAAAATAGGCTTTATCCACCGCACCGGAAACGGGACGTCAACATTGACTTCTTTTTATATCAATGGACGTCAACGAGAAAACATATAGCGACAGTACATTTATGTACACACCTAGGTACCAACTTATCTGTGAAATGGCGAAAATTGGAACTACGGCCGTCATGTTGAAATGTCTTCGATTCTGCCGACGCATGTCATTCGATTGTGTCGACGCATCGACGGTGCCGTCCTCTTTCAGTTCACAGATAAGTTGGTAGGACTGCGACTGTACTTATGTCGTGGCGCCGTCATTTGTTTTCTCGTTGACGTCCCGTTCCCGGTGCGTTGGACAAACAGTGTAAGCATGTTTTTTTATTGTAAATCACGGGAGATGTTTGGTAAATTATTTGATTGTAATTCAAGATGATCAACGAAAAGAGTAGTGCAGTGTAGAAACTCAAGCTCACTACTCCATAGTTGTAATACGAGTAGGTACTTAACTCACGGAGTGTTCCTACCAACTTACCGATCGAAAACTATCATTAGGTATGTTTTCTTGCTGACATTTAGATTGGTCGGTATTGAAAATAAATAACTGCAAGCAATAATATGTAGTATTGTTTAAGGCCTATGCCTCGAATATTGCGGGCAGCGGGGCGGCAGCGGCGGCGGTGGAGCGGGAGCGGCCGGATTTTATGCGTAAAAACAAATGGACCGGACCTTGAAAACAGCGGCGCGGAAGCGGGGCGGGACAATGCGAGACGCACCGCCGCCGCCGCCGCCCCGCTGCCCGCGAAATTCGAGGCCAGAGTCCTGAGGCACGAGGGTTCAAAGTACTTAGTCTGCAGATTTGCGTCCTTAGATATGTCATTTATATTGCGCAATGAGTTCAGCTGTACTTATTACTTTATTTACCTATATAACCTTCTTTTACTTACTGCATTTGGACTTCCTCGTTGGTGTAGTGGTCACAAGCGCTACTGCTGAGCACGAGGTCCTGGGTTCGATTCCCAGGTTTTTTTATCAGGAATTTCTCAGTAGCAGCCCGGAGTCTGATATATAAAAATATGATACGCGGCTATAACAAATGTGTATTTACATAATTTTCACCATAAGAATCATCAATGAGTATCTACGTCTTTCTACTGTAGTTAGATTTGTTACAAAATGTCATGATTTCCGAAATCAAACTTAAACCGTCTTATTACAAAACAGGGTTCATCATCAAACCCAGGCTTAAACCATGCACCCTTTTTTAAATTTCGAACATTATTCCGACACATTAAGTTGTCAGTTTTGTATAAAGAACTGTATTTCTATGACAGCTAGATTCTTATTACAAAAACTGTAAAAACCTCGTTTTGTAATAAGACAGAAAGAGAACAGAGCTAACTTAGAGAGATGTATTGATGATTCTTATGGTTATAATTATGTAAATATATATTTGTTATAAGTAGTCGCTAAGTAATTATATTTTGATCAAGATACAACACGACACTTACTTGCAAATTGCTAAAAATGCAAGACAATTAGAATTTCGGGGCTCCTACTGCGGATCCCTTTTAAATATAAACCCAAAGGTTAACATTATACTGTGCATGAGTGGCGACATACATTTTAAGTGGACTATGTCCAATGCTAATCTAAGCTAGAGTATAAACCCCCGTTCGCACGGGCGTAATAAAATCGCGGCGGGATTTTATAGCGCACTGGATTTTCAACTCTCGTTGTTGAGCCGTGCGTTGAGAATCCAACTTACCAATAACAGAGTACATTCTAGCGCGTCGAAAAAACACACTGTTGGATTTTGCACTCTCGGCGCTAAGCAGAGCGTTGAAAATCCAGTGCGCTATAAAATCCCGCCGCGATTTTATTACGCCCATGCGTACGGGGGTTTACTGACGAAATTTGGGTGTAGGTACACACGGCTACATATAAAGCTATACATTTGAAGTTTAAGCTGACCTCTCATTGTAAGAAAATCCTATACAATGCGAGATCAGCTTATACTGGAAATGTATAGCTTGATAAGTAGCCGTGTGTACTAATATGTAGGTACCTACACCACTGCCTAATCCTTCGAGGATTACGGGCGTGCTGATAAGCATTATTGATGTGATGTCCGGTAATATAATTGTTAGGTATTATTTGTCGGTAATGCAGTGGAACAAAAAATTGAACTGCAACTGCATGCCGCCACCACGTTGTAGGTATTTCCTGAGGTCATTGGCACACAGCTATGCGGCTGGAAACCGTTGCGCCCAACAATACTCGATGAACTCCGCGAATAAAAATGTTTTAGCGCGAAATTATGTTTGTAGGTATTCTATGCCGCATATCCATAATGCATTGTCAGCTGAGGATATTTGAATTTGGAGCAGGGAAAGGGCTGTCGCATTTTGTCACCTCGCTCACACAGAACCAATGAAAAGATGCTTTTTTGAAAAATGTAATCAATTAGCGAACTAATAAATAATATTTACTTAATAGTTAATTATTAAAAAAAAAACATTTTTATTATGGCATTTATTTAACTCGTCTCAAAAACTTTTCTTAATGTAGAAACTGTTTTTTTTTCTTTAAAATTTAAACTTAGCTTCATGTAATTTACTTTAAATTGCACCATTTGAAGTTAAATACTTATTAATACTTAGTCCGTTCGCATGTAAACTTATCCTAGTTATACATGGCAACCTATAATAGCCATACCTGCAGGAAAACCTATAATAAGTCTGTGGTCTTAAAATAACATGGTAAATCTCTCAATATTGTGAGTACAATAAACTTACATTTATATTTGGAATGTATGGGAGAACACGTTTTTCAACTACGATGTTAAGTTTGTTCTTGGGATAAATTCATCCCAACTACGGAATCCTTCACTGTGTCTGGTCCGACACGCACTTGGCTGGTTTTGTTTTGTGCCGTTCCGACTTTCTATTTTTCGGTCATTTCTGTCGGGCAGGGTTTCTTCAATGTTGCAGTGCTATACAAAAAGCAACTTTAAGGTCCGAACTAAAAAAAATCAGCTGTTGCATACATTATGTTCACATAACTCGTCAAAACAGCTGATTTTTTTTTCGCGATTTCAGGTTTGTTCCCATAGAAAAAGTTGTTCATAATGACGAGTACAATGACCCCTTAAATATTGCCCATGAATTCAATTTCACCCTGTATAGATTTACCATGTTATTTAAAGACCATAGACTTCTTATAAGTTTTCATGTAATCTATAGGTAAAGAACTATTTTCTGTATTTTTTTTCAAAATTTTAGGCTCAGTAGTTTCGGTGATAAGGGGGGGGGGGGAATGGTCAATTTTCGTCCATTTTCTTAAATAACTTTAAAACAATCTATTTTAAAATTATAAAAAAAATATGTTTGTGACCCTCACAGTAAGCCCTTTCATTTGATATGTCACACATTACAATTCGCAAAACTTTATTTTTTATTTTTTTCTTATTTGCTCCCCAAAAAGGACCCCCATATTCATTTATTTTCGTTACACGTCTGTGTTTGGGTCACAGAAATTCTTCATATGTGTACCAAATTTCAACTTAATCGGTCCATTAAATTCGGAGCAAATTGGCTGTGACAGACGGACAGACAGACACACGGACACAGACAGAGTGTCCGTTTTTTCTTTTGAGGTACAGAACCCTAAAAACAATATTATAAGTACAAAATGAAAAAATTAAAAAAAAAAATGAAATTATTTAAATTAATGTAAATGATTTTCTCGAAAATATTGGAAAAGGTTCTCGGAAAAACTGTACCTACCTAGGTGCTTCTGTTTCGTTAAAACAGTGACTTGAATTTCATTTCCCATGTGTATTTTGATTTTAAATGAATTAATATTCAGTGGTTTACTGGGTTAGACTCTAAAATAATTTAGAGTATATTTAAATAAATATTCATCCACGATTTCCGTTATTGCACCAACCAACGTTTGTTTCTTCAGTATCCAAAGGTTGACTGGTAGAAAATGCCTATTTCATTAAGTCCGCCTCTGTACATCTGTATGATTAAAGTATTAAATAAATAAATAATGTACCATTACTCTAAATTGCCCCTAACAACTGTTTTACAAAACAGTAAAATTGCCCCACATATCAAAGTAAATAGCTTAACTCCAGCCTTGAATCATAGATGGCGCTACTGATAGGAATTGGTGTTGGCATTCCAAGTTCTTGGAAATTGACTGATTAGATTTTAATTGCAGTGAAAGTTGGAATCTTCGCTAATACTGCTAATGGAACGTCTGCTTTAATTTTGCAGAATATGACACATCATTAGGTGATAATTGGATTCTATCGGATTGATGAAATAGAATCAAGATTGTCATAGGTAGGCATATTGCTGTCGTGGCAATATAGTGGAATCGTCGTGGACTATACTGCTGAACGTATGCTAATGATACATTACTTAATAAAACTCCTGCACTGAATATTAATTTGAATCACAAATTGGATACTTAGTTCTTTTGATAACCATATTTTCATCAGGGCTGTTCCACTGTCGGTTAGGTTAGGCCAGTAAGTAGGCCTTGCTCCTATACCCCTAAAACTAAAATAGGTGATCGTTTTCTAACAATTAGTCCTTATGGTTACGCTCGAGGAGCTCGTGGCTAAGTAATAAAAGCCACACTGGTCTTGCCGCTTGCCAGGGTTAGTCCGTGGATGGGTGACCATCTTTACATACCGAGACTCCTCCGTGTCTCGGAAGAAAGCCGTTGGTCCCGGCTGTCATTCGTGGATCTTTGACAGTCGTTACGGGTCGTCAGAAGCTTGAAAGTCTGACAACCAGTCTTACCAAGGGGTGTCGTATTACCTAGTTACTGGGTTGTGGAGGTCAAGTAGGCAGTCGCTCCATGTAAAATATTGGTATTCAGCTGCATCCGGTTAGACTGGAAGCCGACCCCAACGTAGTTGGGAAAAGGCTAGGCAGATTGATTTAGACCTTATAGTCACGCAACTTATGGTATGTGTGCTTTTGGAAACATTTGAGAACTAAAGTAACGGTAGGTGTAAAAGTCGGTTCAAGTAAATTAATAATAAATTATACCTACAAATATTACTCAAGGTGAGCCTGATTTTGATTAATCAATCCCTGACCGTAAATACCTATAGTAAATTATGGCCAAAAAATCATTTCGTTGGCAAAAATGTAGTAGGTACGTACAACTTCGCGTTGACCTCTTCCACTTTAATTTTAAAGTATATCTCGTAGGCGCTTAAAATATTGGCTACATCCCTCTAGCCGCCAGCTCTTGTCATTGGAAGCTAGCCAGACGATCGCGAAAAGTATATAATTTGCTGACTCAACCTAAGGTTTCAGCTTGCCTACATTTTGTTTGACAAGTAGGTATTATTTTATCGGTAAATATCGATATTTTTATGTGTTGCTTTATTTTGTTTTTGATCGTAAGTTTTGTAATGTTGGCAACATTAATTTAAGATTTTTTGCACATGACTGCCTTTTCTGGTAGCATTGTCATTTATTTTTACCCGACTATCCCCGAAGCTGCGGAGGGTTGGTACTGTTTTTTTTTTTTTAATAAATGCAACGTCTAATAAAAATCAACGGCAATTTCTTGTAAACTTAAAGGCACTACACTACATTGTTTCAAAGCCTTAATTATTTTAGTAAACCGTAATTCTATACCACGTTCATAACAGTCCAAGTATCTTCATGAAATTATAACCTTACCTACAGCCGCGGGCCACCGCGCGCGCCGGTGTGACTTTACGAAAAATTATAAAAAGATTACGTTATTTTTAATTCTACTTATAAATAGGACTACTTTAAAGAAACGAATCATAAGGTTGAACCACTTTAAGCTGCAGCTTTCAGAAGCTTCACCATCCTTTCTTTCATAACACAACATTTGTTTAGCGCCGCGATTATAACTTAATTCTGGCCAGTTTGTGTGTGTTTTGTATTATAATCGGGTTCGGGAGGCGTCAGTACTTTGGCGATGCGCCAAAAAGGACATTCGTTTCGGATGCTAAATGAAAACGTATGAAACTTATAATAGGGAATATAGTTGAACAGTAAAGTTTGACCTTTTGTGTAATTGGACAAAGAAAATTACATTAATTATGTTTAAGCTAGGTATTGATGTAGGTTTTATGATAAGTGGACCTACATAAAGTCAAGTAATGGAAGAATTATTCAAATTATTTCCAGGGCCCTGCGCCTATACATAATTAGAACATTTCCTGAGGAATATTTCATGGAGATTGTACCTCACTGAAATGGGCATTCACGAAAATTTCATTGTAAATCACCAGTTTAAAATCACCAATTTCTTGCGGAACTTAAATTTTGGAAAATTTGGAAGATTTCATTGCTGGATACAAACAAATAGAACCATCATGGTCTACAAAAGTGAACTCCGAGTTACAACTCCCAGTATTCCATTTTGTGGAGTATACCTACGTACCTGCTGTCCGACGAACCGAAGACACTGGGTAAGCATACTGTGGAACTTTTTCAAACATTCAGCTTGCAAAGGGGTTCTCTTCCCGACTTTATTGCTTCCAATTTGACCTGCTCTGGCAACTGACACGACACACCTTCTCCAGTCAGTTGGCAGCGATTCAAGTGTTCGCAAACGATACTCATCCATCTTAGCTAAGGTGTGCCTCTTCAGGTATGTATGACACGAATACGTCTTGAAAAATGTACTTATGGCAGCGATCTGGCCATTAAAATAGCCTAGGCTCACCCCTTATGTATTACATGGGACTCTAACATCATCATCTGCCTAGCCTTTTCCCGACTATGTTGGGGTTGGCTTCCAGTCTAACCGGATGTAGCTGAATACCAGTATCTTACATGGAGCGACTGCCTATCTGACCTCCACAGCTCAGTTACTGGGTAATACGATACCCCTTGGTAAGACTGCTTGTCAGTTTCGAGCTTCTGACGACCCGTAATGACTGTCAAAGATCCATGAATGACAGCCAGGACCAACGGCTTAGCTGCTTTTCGAGAAGTCTCGCTATGTAAAGATGGTCACCCATCCACGGACCAGCCCCATCAAGCGTAGCTTAAACTGATGGATCGAATCGTGCGGCTGTCGAGCTCTATGGGACTCTAACATAACTGGTCAAATTGTGGCGGCAACTAAATCTACACACTGACGTCACGTGAAATCCTGCATCGCGCAATCAGAGTTTACCACGGGACTAGCATATATACAACGTCCCGACATCAACCGTCGGGCAGGTGCCCACCAGACACAACACCCGTCTGGTCGGAGGATCCGCCCTTTTCTATGGAGAATGAGTGAACTTTACACCCTGTTCCTCATGCCTCTATAAAATATTCTTCTTCGTGTGGCAATCTAAATGGTCTCGGCCCAAAATTTAGCTACGTGTTTGGCGCCATCACCAGCGTCCATCAGTTCCTGCAACGTGCAGCTGACAGGATACGCAGGACATGACATTAAGTGTCCCATTGTTTGTGGAACAGCACAAAGTTTACACTCCAAGGCAGAGTCGTCTATGAATTCCCACTTGAACAGGTTTTCCTTGCTTCGGTCAACCTGGGTCCGGAGTCTGTGTATGGACTTCCAGGTTAGCCAAGGCAACTCATGTCCAGGTGGGAGATCTTCAGCAGGTGGAACAAATGGTTGGAAGCACTGTCTCGCCACAGCTTCAGTCTTTCTTTTGATCGTTCGCCAGTGAGACGACGATACACTATGAAAAGCTGTTTGTGTGAAATGTACGTTTCTTATAAAAACCGGCCAAGTGCGTGTCGGACCACGCACAATAAAGGGTTCCGAAGTTGAAAAGAATTTATCCCAAAAACAAATTTAACATTGTAATCCCAAAAAAAAAAAATATTTTACGTGATATAATTTTACTAATTAACATGTTTTGGATTTTTTCCTTTACTTGTGCCTTATTTTTGCCAAATTTCATGATTCTAAGTCAACGGGAAGTTTTGTCGACCCACGTAATATCGTAATAAAAACGAAAGTGAGTTTGTTTGTCTGTTTGTTACGCTTTTACGCTAAAACGGCAGAACGGATTTGTATGAAATTTGGCACATGCGTAGACCATGACCTGAGTTAGGACATATGGTACTTTTTTATCCCGGTAGTACGTTTCCGTGGGATCCCGCCCTCCACGCGGGCGAAGCCGCTGGAAAAAGCCTGCAATATGTAAATAAAACAAAAATGGTCTGTAGGTAATAAATATCTTTATCACAAATTTCTACATACGCTATGAAATCTTTACGGTTGACTTCAAACTGCCTCGCCTTTTATATTACTTATGAAAGCAGAAATAAATCCTTGTTTCGTTTATTGAGAAAACAGCTCCGTACGAATAATAACGTGTCCTTGTGCCTAAGCAAATAGATAGACGAATTCAGATAGTAAATACGTACCTATTGTCAAAATACAACATGTAAGTATCTCTTAAGATTTCTTGTTACGGTTCCGTACCTAAAGGAAGGGACCCTGTTCTATTACTAAGGCTCTGCTGTCCGTCAGTCCGTATGTCTGTCACTGGGCTGTATCTTTTGAACCGTAACAGGCATTTCACAGAGTACCTCCGCCGCTATAACAACAAATAATAAAAATAAATAAGATAAAAAAGTTAAAGGGGGTTACAAGAAACGTGTTTTCTAACGTAACCTAACCACCTAACCACAGAAAAGATTTATCTGTTCTGTGCACCTAACCATAACGCCCCCCCCCCCCCCCGCTGCCTCCGCCCCCACTCCCTCCCCCGCAGGGGGAGTGTAGAATTTTACTATGAAAGTATGAAATAGTATAAATATTGTATTAAATCCTCTTTACATGATATTCGAAAAATCTGGCGGGGTTCCGTCATCTTGACGTTCATGTTTTTCCCGCGTGTTCTTTTACTAAACTAAAAAAAAAAATGTAGTGTTAAATATTGTTCGGTCATACGGAACTCTTACGGTACGGTTACACCAAAACCGATTTTATCGGCCGACACTGTTGTGCAGACATTGGACGTTGCCGGTCTTCTGTGGCTCAAAACACAATGGGAGCGGCGCGGATGGCGGTAGCGGATGTGGGAAGGATTCCCGCGGCGGATTACGCTGCCCGCTCCACTGACACTTTGTTCATAGACAAAAGGAATTATTATATGTTTACGACACCTACTTGCGGAATCCGCTACACTTATAGAGTGTAGACGCTTTTTCAAAATGGAGGAATTCGAACAAATGTATCTTTTAGAAAATTCGTATCGCAATTTAATACCGTCCGTTTCGTACCGGAATTTTTCAATATCCATAGTCGTTTAGGTAGATAACAACACTGACAGAAACACAACAGAATAAAGAGAGAATGATTAGATTAAACTATAATACACTCAATTTACGCTTTAGACGCCGGCAGACTGGCGAGAAATCCCAACAAGTTCGGATTGATCGGCCGTTTTCGGGCGTCATCAACTCATCATCGGAGGGTGGCGGTTGTAGTAGTGTACACGCTCCCATTAATTTACATACGTTTGATTTGATCGGCCGAGTTTAGCCGAAGACGTCCGAGTAAAGATCGGCCGATAACGGTGTAGGTATACGCGTACCGTTCGGGTTTGTAACGGATTTAAACATCTTTGACAGGCACGAATATTCTCGAAATTCGTGCCTTTTCTATTTCAAAAGCAGACATAGGCTGTAGCAAATGTGTTGGCTTCTAATCTACTCTTCAACACAATTAACCGTACTTAAATCAATTCCAGGTAGTAACACACTATATATTGGAATCTGAATAATTTTGAAGAGAGAATGTCGTTGAACTGTCAAAATGAAACTGATTCCGATTGATAGTGTGTTTGGTGCTGCTAGTTGCCAGAGGCACAGAATAAATAATAGTACTACCAAAGGCAATGCTGGGTTTAAAAGGTTCAGGCGCGACGCGACGGAGCGTTATGATACTGGATTTCCATGAAGTTTTCATAGAAAATGTTCTACTAGAGTCGCAACGCGCTTTCAGCCAGGCGCTAATTAATGTAGAAAACTGTTGACAGGTCCCCCATATCACTCGATATCAAAAAGAATAATTCAAGATTTCCATCCGTCATGAATATTTTTTTATATTTATATATTTTTTTATAACTGTTACTAGGCTGACATTTTTCTTAATATAGGTAGGTATATATTTTTTTATGTAATTCTATTGACATGCCACATAATTTAAATTTAGAATAAAGTTGTATGTACCTACTATTTGCATGCCCATGTGTCGGCAAAATATGGAGAATTTTATTTAAAAAAAAAGAACATATGTACCATTAATAACAATGTTTGAAAATAATAAATGATTTGATTTGATGATTTGAAAAAAGAATGGTAGACTAGACTGCTGAAGAGGTCACTACACTAATCTAATGGATATTAACATCTAGTTGTAGTTGTAGATAGCTATTGTAAATTAAATATTAACAGTATGATGCCCTGCGGTAGTGCGGTCACTAATCTACAAAGTGATCCTATCGCTACGCTACGCCCACATGATTTCTATTTTAGGCAAAGTAAGGAATTGGCCCATTTTCTTTTATTATTGTACTGCAATATTTTTTGGTCATTTTCATTTCATTGCTAAATATAGAGTTTTAAATATGGCTACTGCAGCGACGAAGTATACTTACGGAAAAAAAAAACGCCCGTTCGGGAAATTATTATAATAAAATACAATAATACTTTATTATATTAAACAATATAATAAAGTATAATAATATTTCAACTACATTTATATCTGTAATTTTTGTGGTGTGCAAGTGTGAGTAGGATATTATTGGGCATTCTAACCCACGCTTTCGTTCCTACGGCTCACTCCGTTCGCCTTCGTCACTCTCGGTGTGTTAGATTGCCCAAAAACATCCTACTATAACTAGCTCTACATATCAACCACTTATCCGTTCGCCTCGTCACTCTCGATGGATTAGAATACTCAATAATATCAATTAAATGTTACATAGTGCAGTAAAATACTGGTGCGGTGCCTATTCCACCCGATGGATTGGACGGAACTTATCAACATATTCTTTTCCTTTCACAACGAATTTGATGTTTGTTATAAATTTCATATCGAGGACTGTAATTTTTTGGATTCATTTTAAATAGCTGTTAATACGTGTAAGTCTGAAAGTTTAATAAAGGGAACTATTTGTTTGTAGTGACTAATGAATATATAAGTTAAAGGGCTGAGCATTAGTATTATTACCGATGGCTTACCTCGATCAACTAGGTACCGCAGATTCTTGGATTGAGCACTAAATCACTACTTTAGTTCACAATTTTTGTATCAACCACTTTCACACATACTTCGTTTAATAATCGAACTATACGATCATAGTAAGCTAAAATTCAGGACAGATTGTCTCATATCACTTCACAGAGCAAGAAATAGTATGCATCTACAGACACACACATTCTATTTCTATGGCTCAGATTGAGCACCAAGGACATCTGAACTTTACCATACTATAACATTAAACTAAAATTTGGGACAGCTTGTCTCATGTCACCTTCACAGAGCAAGAAATAGCATGCACCATGCATGAAATGCAGACACACACACATTCTATTTCTATGGCTCAGATTGAGCACCAAGGACATCCAAATTTTAATGTAATTAACTCATACAGCCGACACTAGCTTACATGTTAACAAATAAGGGCGCTCGCTGCTTGAACCACTAGCCTAAATTCAGGACAGATTGTCTCATGTCGCTCCACAAAGCAAGAAATAGCATGCGTCTACAGACACACACACATTCTATTTCTATGACCCCAGATTGGGACACCAAGGACATCTGAACTTAGGTTTTCATAACATTAAACTAAAATTTGGGACAGATTGACTCATGTCACTTCACAGAGCAAGAAATAGTATGCATCTACAGACACACACATTCTATTTCTATGGCTCAGATTGAGCACCAAGGACATCCATATTTTAATTTAATTAATTCAAACAGACGACACTGCCTTACACGTTAACGTACAAGTTATGTATTGAGTTTTCTTCTGGTTTCGCATGCTTATACACTTACCATCCTTCCGTCTAGTGTGCCCCGTATAATCAACGTCAAAACGGAGCATGCGCCGTTCAACGGTTAGTCGCTGCGCCGTACTCATACGTGAAACGCCTGACAATAAACGTATCAGGCAGCCGTCGTGTGTGTACATAGTCATTTACAAATGTCAAAGTCAGCAACATTGTATCATGCATCAATTTGCTTATTCGAACTTTATTGTATTGTAAGACGATCGCTGTACATGTTGTAGTCCGTAATTAAAATTCGAGTTTAAGCGATCTTCCTATACCTAATCATCTTCATCAAACTGGGGGGTGATCCTTAAATAAGAACTATGTGTATATCAATTCCGTTAACTGATTATAAAAGAATGATTCTTTCCTGAACATAATAACTACTAATTTTTTGTAATAACTTTTTTGTAAGTCTAGGAATTGTTTGAAAGGCGATCCTTTAATGTCATTGCTGAATTTAGAAATCGACCTTCTTTGCATGAAATGTTTTATAAAGTTTGTTAGATTTAGTAGTTTCATGATTTTACACTTTGAGTTTAACTGCAACATAAAATTAACTAAGTTTTTATCGTGAATTTGTTCACGTGGTTTGTTCTGCACACAAAAAGTTTTGTAAGGATTTTGCATCTTTAGATACATTCTGATTTCTGACTCTCAAAAATCATCATCTGCCTAGCCTTTCCCAACTATGTTGAGGTCGGCTTCCAGTCTAACCGGATGCAGCTGAATACCAGTATTTTACATGGAGCGACTGCCTACTCTACTGTTCTGTGGCCTATCTGACCTCCACAACCCAGTAACTAGGTAATACGATACCCCTTGGTAAGACTGGTTGTCACACTTTCGGGCTTCTGACGACCCGTAACGACTGTCAAAACACGAAAATGAATGACAGCCGGGACCAACGGCTTAACGTGCTTTCCGTAGCTTAACCTGATGGATCGACCCGTGCGACTATTATTACATAGCCACGAGCTCCAAAAATGCGATTTTATTTATTTCACGAGTGTGATGTCATTGAACGTTTTATATCAAGACGTATTAAACAAACATGCTTACATACTTTATTATAATATCTATTGTGTTAATTCTAAGTAACTGTCTGCGGCTTTACCTTTGTCGGCGAGGGTAAGAAGCTGGTTTTGTATTTCATTTCTCACGACAAAATTGCAATTTGACAGAAAGGGTTTTCAATCACTAGGGTTTAATTAGACGTAAGTAACATAAATTAGTCATACACCTGTGAGGATATGTAGTTAAGGTTTAATTTTGTTATGAGGTAAATATTGCTGAAATGGTATTTTTTATGAATATAAACCAATAATTTAGGTGAAAAAATTAAATTCGCTCCAGTGCTACCCAGTGCCAGTGCCGCTGTTGACATTATATTATTATTATATTCCTAATAATATAATATTATACCGACTTCTAAAAATGTAAGTAAGTATTATATTAAGTTAATTTTAGTGACCTTGTTTCTATTGTTCATTGTTGTAACCTTCTTTAGAAAATTATGGTTTTAGCATAAAGTTCAATAATTTTAATGTGTTCGATTTTAGGTCTGACTCCGAAGTTGAATACGAGTCCCAAAGGCTTGATCACGCTGTCGACATAAAGAAGGCAGCACAGCCTGCTAAGAAGAAGGCAACGACGAAGCGCAAATCTGAAAGGTGCACCACGCCTTCGAAACCAAAATCAAGGTAATTTACTATTACTGATTTTTCTTTAAGTATGTTTTTGTGCACATCGGTCGTTGAAGTGAAGTGAAGTTTCTAATGCATATCGGTCTCAAACTTAGACCTGTAACGTAGAGAGCAATGAAATTCATTTTACATACATTACCTTTTTTCGTACAGTGTGGTCAGTGAGATAATATTTACGTATATTACCGAATTGCAGTTCCGAATATCTATTTTACCCTAGTATCGTTAATAATTACTATAAATAATATGTTATTATTGTTTTACAGTAAGACACGCCCGAACACAGACCTCTTCGGGTTAGAGGACGCCGCAGTCGCAGATCGTCCAACGACATCCAGCGGGGACCTGGTATCTTCCCTTCTGAGCCGCGTCGCAAACGGCAAGGTGCGGCGAACAGCACACTTGAACGGTGACTTTTATGTGGAGGTAAAGGTATACCATAAGCCCGACATTATCTCCACTGTAAGGGAGGATCGGTGGAAGAAGGCGGCCGTTGCACTAAAAGTGCAATTAAGTAAAGAAAGTCCTCAGTGGGACACTTTGCAGTCATTCATGAGGCGGGCTCACGAATTGTTCGACGATTCAGAGCCTGTCTTCTACAGTGACCAATTTAGTTTTAAGTAATAATTAATGTATTTTTAAGATTTTAACTTGGAGCACCCACAGAATATTTTAATTTTATGTCTTGTAATCTTAATTATTTCAGTTGCATTTCACTATAAACCTTGTGTGCAAGATAATAATTAACGTAATCGTAATCTAAAATGCCTTTTTGTACTGTTTGTAACGCGACTATTGAGCGCAGTCATTGGACTGGTCACCTACGCAGTACCACCCATAAAAACAGGAATATTTCACATTTTTGCGAAGGTGTTGAAGTAATTCATTCTGCCTTTCGCAATCGTATAGCTTCTTATAGAATTGTTGGTCTATATGAGAACTATTCTCTAGAATTGTTTTTAAATAGTATCCGAGACAAAATCAAAACATTAATAGATAAGTCTCTTAAAGAACATATAAGTTTAAAAATTAATTTTGAATATTTTGCACTGTTTTTAATGGTTAAAAATGATTCTCAGGAGATAAAATCATTTGGTACTAAAAATTATACACTTCACCAGAATTATGAATATGATTCATTAATTACTCAGGTTAAAAATGCGTTAGTAAAAAAATTAGAGGAGTTTCAAGACCGTGACAGTGGTTGGACTTTCTTGAGTAGCTCGCATTTAGAAGTCAATATTAACAAATACCAACCATTGCGCGGTTCAGGCTTTATCGAATTACCGGCTGCAATTAAAGCGAAAAAAGCATGTGTCAATATTCGTAACAATGATGAGTATTGTTTCTTATGGTCCGTTGTTGCTGCTTTATATCCCGCTAAAAGTCATCCTGATAGGGTTTCGTCTTACCCAGATTTTCGGACTGTGTTGAACTTAGAAGACTTAACATTTCCATTAAGTTTCTCGGATATTGCACGGTTTGAAGTAAATAACCCAGGAGTTTGTATTTATATTTATGGCATAAAAAAGAATACTATAATTGGTCCGCTTTACAAACCAAAAACTGTGACTGGGAAAGTGATTCATTTACTTTATTTGGAGAAGGATGACTTGTCACATTATTGTCTTATTAAAGATTTACCACGACTTGTTAAGAATCAAATAACGAAACACCACAGTAAATTGTACTTTTGTAACGTTTGCTTAATGTTTTTCAATTCACGCGATGATCTTAGTTCACATAGTTGTGGGGGAGTTGCAACTGAACTACCTCCAAAAGGTTCGTTCATACAGTTTGAGAATTATAATAGAAAACAAATACTACCATTTGTTATATACGCAGACTTTGAAACAATGCTAGAACGGTACGACTTTTGTGACCCTGACCCAACTAAGGCCAGCACTGTTACACGTCAGCGCCATGTACCTGTAGCATTTGCCTATCATATTACGTGTGCGCTGGATGATAGCTATAATCGTTACGTTTCGTATCGTGGTCCTGATTGTGTTTCCAAATTTGTGAAGACTCTCTTTAAAGATGCACGAAAAATTTACAAAATTTTAAAAAATAATGTTCCCATGATTTACACAGAGGATAATGCTCGAGATTTTGAGAACGCTATGACCTGTCATATTTGTGAAAACTTCTTATTCGGAGATAGAGTCCGCGATCATTGCCACTTAACTGGTAGATATCGGGGTGCAGCTCATAGTTATTGTAACCTACAATACAAAGTACCAACATTTTTGCCTGTATTTTTTCATAATTTATCTGGTTATGATTGTCATCTTTTTATTAAGGAATTGGGCGAAGCCCCTGGATCTATTAAACTTATACCTAAAACAAAAGAAAATTACATTTCATTTACAAAATTTATTCCGATTTCCTCTGAGGAAAGTATGCAGGTTAGATTTGTAGATTCTTTCAAGTTTTTAGGAACTAGTTTAGAAAAATTGGTTAGTACAATGAAAAAACAAGAATTTAAACAGTTGAAAGCTTATTTTCCTAACAAAACAGAATTTGAGCTCCTCACCCGTAAGGGAGTGTATCCTTATGACTATATGTCTACATGGGAACATTATGAACATACGTGTTTGCCTACTAAAAATAACTTTTTTAACTCATTGACTAACGAGTCAATTACCGATGAAGACTATGAACACGCGCAATCCGTTTGGTCAGCGTTTAATATTAGAAATATGGGTATGTACACGGATTTATATCTCAAGACAGATGTTCTGTTGTTAACAGATGTATTTGAAAGTTTTCGAAAAACTTGCAAACGACATTATAATCTCGACCCTGCCTTTTATCTCACGGCTCCAAGTCTTTCGTTTGATGCTATGCTTTTAAAAACCAGAGTTCGGTTAGAATTGATAAGCGATGTTGAAATTTATAGGATGATACAAAATGGTATTCGAGGAGGTGTTTGTATGTGTTCTAAAAGACATGTCAAAGCCAATCATAAATATTTAGATACATACGACCCATCCCATCCCAGTTCATTCATCATTTATTTAGACTGTAACAACTTATACGGTTTTAGCATGTGTCAGTCCTTACCTTATTCCGATTTTAGATTTATGGATAGACAAGAAATTGATTTTTTGCGAAATAACTTGACAGATATCAGTGATTCCGCGGAAAACGGTTACATTCTTGAAGTTGATTTATTATATCCTGAGAATTTACACATGGATCACAATGACTTTCCATTTTGTCCCGAAAAATGCTTGCCACCCGGTGGTAAAAATAAAAAACTAATACCAAATTTGTATGATAAATATCACTATGTTATTCATTACGTTCATTTAAAAAAATGCTTACAGCATGGTTTAGTATTGCATAGGATCCATCGCGGTGTTATATTCAAGCAAAGTGCTTTTTTAAAACAATATATCGATATTAACACACAGTTACGTCAAAAGGCAGAGTCGACGTTTGAACAAGATTTTTTTAAATTACTGAACAATAGTATTTTTGGTAAGACCTTGGAAAATAATGAACATCGGGTAGATGTTAAGCTAATAAACAACTGGTGTGACTTGAAAAATAAAACAAAAAAAACCAATTGTGCTGAAAAATTGATAGCCAGCCCATATTTTCATAGTGCTTCTATATTTTCTGAAAATCTAGTAGCAATTCAAATGAAACCTTCGCGCGTACTTCTTAATAAACCAATATACATAGGTTTTGCTGTATTAGAATTATCTAAGGGTCACATGTACGATTTCCATTATTCCATCATAAAACCTTTTTACGGTAACCGAATTGAATTGTGTTATACTGACACAGACAGCCTAGTTTATAATGTACAGACTAGTGACGTATATAAAGATTTTAAACTCCACTTTCTAAAATATTTTGATACAAGCAACTACGATTGTACAAATGAATTTAACTTGCCAATTATTAATAAGAAGGTTCCAGGACTCTTTAAGGACGAAATGGGTGGTAAAATTATCAAAGAATTTGTAGGATTGCGCTCAAAACTTTATTGTATTAAAACATTAAATAAAACCATAAAGAAAGCAAAAGGCACAAAAAAATGTGTAATGAAAGATTTAAAAATGTTAGATTATAAAAATATTTTGTATAATAATTGCAATATCATTCGCAAAAAAAATGTACTGTTTAGGTCCATAAAACACAACATTTTTACACAAAGTGTAAATAAAATAGCATTATCAAGCAATGATGATAAACGGTTGCTGTTACCTGACAAGGTATCTACTTTGGCCTGGGGAAATGCAACTATTTTTATGTAATCGGGTGCTCCACATTTATGTAATATTAGTTTATAATTGAAAATAAATAAATAGGTACCTAGTTAAAGATTACCTAAGCAGGGACTGAAACTGTAACCGCTATAAGTGTTTTAACACAGTTTTTGAAATTGTTTTATATAAAGAAACAAATACAATAAGTTTACTGAATCAAAGTGTAACCTTATTATCTTATTACTTGTAGCAAATAACGTAAAATCTTATTTAGTCTTAATTAGTTTTAAGACCGTTTACGCGACACGGCATTTCATAAAAAATACTAAAATATTCTCTACTAACTTTTTATGTCATATTATTCATTTCCAAAACTTCGGACTTTAAAATGAAATGCTGTGCCGCATAAACCTGATTCCTAAGTTTTCTTTTAAGTAAGTACCTATTTGTATGAAATAAATAAATAAATAATAAATACTATTTTATAATCATAATTGTATCTGTTTCATTTTCATTCCTGATTTATGACAAAGCACACGACGATACAGACTCCAACTTGATAAAACATGTTGTCAATTTTTGATTACAAAGCACTCATAGCTCGAAGTTCGCACGCGCGGTGTAGAATTTGACACCGAGCAGGTGTTCGTGCAAGAGCTCGAACACGTTAAAACATGAAAATTAATCACGGCGCAATGCTTATAGAGTCTAATTACATACGTTCCACAGTAATATTATTGAGTAGAACATTCATTATTAGACAGTCAGCCGGTGCGACCATATCACTTCAAATAAAACAAAACGAATTGTAAGTATTGTACAAGTACCTATCTACTTATAACATTATTTCATCATGTTGTTTATGTAATTATAATTAAATATTATTCCGTTTGTTTCAGATTATTGATAATGGATGATTCTCCAGATATTATCGACTTCTCACAATACGCTCAAGGTTTTCCGACACCGAGTTTAAGCTGGCATATCCCGGAATTCTCAGAACAACAAAGACCTGACAACAAGGAGTTTAGAGCAAGACAAAACTGCGGACCTGCCAGCAAGAAGCCTAGAACAAGACGGGAGTGTCTAAAACAGAAGTCATCTCCACCTACATGTCAATCATTCGTTATAAACAATGAGAAGAAAAAAGGTTTACGACTGGTCATGGTGCAAGTGCTGGATATCAGTGAACAACAAGAACCTGCAAGTGACAATCAAGACGTGGTAATATTAAGTGCACAGTATGTAGTGACTGAATCGGTGGACCATATTATGGAGGAGACACAATCGTTAATTAATAAAATATCAAAAAAACTTTGTGGGGACAATTGTTACTATTAACAGATATAATTATTTTGTAAGTACCTACTTCATAAGTTATTGTGTAAGATTTGTAGTAATATTATTAGGTATGTATAACATTTATTTGCTTTCTTATTCTTTACTCTCTATACCTACATCTTAGGTTTTTATGTAGTGTAAGTTTTGAATGTATAAATTATTAAAATATCAACTATGTAAGTTTTATTGTCATTAACTTTGTGTTTTATCCTGTACATAGTCTAGAAACTAAAACTTTAAAATATTATAATGTAGATAATATTAATTTCTTTGTTTAATGTAGTTAGGGTAATGTTCATACATCACAAGTTTGTAAGTTAAGTGTGTAGGTACGTATAGAAAACATTAAATAAACTATAACTTTTGTATTTTATCCTGTACATAGTTTAAAAAAACAAAAAAGAAATATATATTATTAAGTAGGTATGTAGATTTTCTTTGTCTAATCTAGTTGGGAAAATGTACATACATCACACGTTTGTAAGTTAAGTATGTAGGTATGTATAGAAAACATTAAATAAACTATAACTTTTGTAATTTATCCTGTACCTACATAGTCCTAAAAAACAAAAACAAAAAAAAAAAAAATACATATACTATTAAGTAGGTATGTAGATTTTCTTTGTCTAATCTAGTTGGAACAATGTACATACATCACAAGTATGTAGGTCCGTATAGAAAACATTAAATAAACTATGTGATGACATCTATTATTGGGTAGGTAGTTATAATTAGTTTGTAATAATTGTAAATAATGTAAAAAAGTAAATAAAACTGTATTCTTTAATGATTTAAATTATGTTTTATTTTCTATTACTTAGTTATACTCGAACTCTAAATTAGCTCTAGTTTAAAGATATAATTATAGTGTTTATTTGCTAACAGTATTTTTTATTAGAATAATTCGTTGAAAATCATGGATGAAATTTTATAAGAAATATCATTTTGCTGCAGCTAATTTAAAGTTTCGTAAGTAGGTTACCCCGATTATATTAAATAAAACACTCATAAGTAGATATACATTTTTTATTAACTGATCAACACAATAATAATTAAAATAAATTAAATACAGACATATTATTATCAATGTACCATTTTCTAATACACACAGCATTATTTAATGCACAGTTCAATTTGTGATCCACACAGTTATAATCAGTTTTATTTTTACAAAACTTTTTTTTTAAGGTCGCAAAATTAGGGCATCCCTTCTCACCTATGTCAATCACTTCACAGTTTGCACATAACTCTTTTATCCACTTAATCTTTTCTAAACCCTTTGTAATAATTTTTCTATTTTCTAAATACGGCATGATGACGTGTTGAAACTCTCTGTAGTCTATAAAGCCCTCACTCCAGAAAATTCCACGATTTCTTTCCAACCATCGCACCTGCTTCTTTTCTTCTTGAGTTAAATAGTAAAACGAATGTGGTGGTTTAACTAAGAACGTCTGTGTGTGCTCATTACTTACGATAGCCACTTCTTTGACAATAAAATTATTGTCTAAATATTTAAATCCTTGGAGTTCGACAATGATAATATCTGCGTTCATGATAACTTCTTCACTGTGTTGCTTAATGGTTTGTATTCAACAATGCAATCGTTAAGAATGAGGCAGTACGCTGAAGTTTGATCTGGTATTTCTGAATCACTCTCGATTTCTACCCTTACATCTACAACAGGACCAGTCTTCAGATTATCGGTCTGTCTAGAGCAATCAACAACAAACAACGGTGCTAAGTCTTTAAATTGTTTCTCGCTTAATAAAGACTCCGGACAACGTCCATAATACGACTGCTGAAATCTGATGTATTGCTCATATAATAAAGCAATTCTGTTATTAGCGAAGTTCACATTGAGGCTTTCATACGGGAAATATGTTGAATTAAGGTACACTCGAACATCACGAACATAGCAGTGATCAAACTGCGACATGTCAGAACTTGCATTATTTTTTCTACTTGTTTGTAGTCCAATTATAACATATCTTGGTTTTTCTATTTGAGATGAAGTTTTGATGGACCAGGTATGCTTTGTAGTTTTAGGTAAAGTAGGGTATTCATATAGATCCCAGTTTCTAAATATCATCTGAAGTGGTCGATCTTTTTCCAACAGTTTTAATAAACTTATTTTTTCTTTGTCTGATACTTTAACATGGGGTACGCGCCATATAATTTTATTGATTTGAATGTCTTCCACTATTTCACCGGTGTTCAATTTTACAGCATTCAAATTAGTGTTGCTTCGTAACAATATTAGTTCATGTCTACTATTTATCACAACTTTTTTAAAATCTTCTGCGAAACCAAGGATATTCCGAAGTGGTATAGACGCAGAAAAACTTCCTCCATTAATATTTTTTACACCATCGATACTCCAACCCCAAGCTCTAGCAATTTTTGATTCATTCTCATTCATTGATATTAATGATTTCATGGTTGTAGTTATACCTGCGTTTTTTATTTTATCAATCTCCACTCCATTTAGTTCGTACCTAATATCTTGGAACAAGAAGAGTAGTCCATTGTTCGTAAAATTGACACTAGTAGCTCTCTCTTTTGAATCTTTTTTGCTAACGATAACGGTTCCTTCCAAATACAGAGTGCTGGCTGAAGGTAATATGTATAGATCCTGTTGGTTGATAGGTATGCGAATTTCATCGTTCCTGTTGAAACTCGTTACATAAGGTTTGTACGAATGAAATTCAATTCCTTCTATACTGTTGTCGTAAGTCGGAGTGGATAAAACGTCTAAGATATTCATTTTAACAATCCGATCGCTTTGAGAAATATCTTATTGTCTTTAGTTAATTTTATTTTGCTCTTAGAACGACGTCTTATTTGGTAGGTAGCTTGAGTGGAACTGGTATTTTTAATTTGTTGAGGCACATATTTATTGTAGTCAATCATTTTTTCTTCTAAGATGTAAATACAGCTGCACTTCTTCACCACGCAAATTAATTAAGCGATTGTTTATATCTAGTAGTCGAATATGTATGCAGCTTATGTTATTTTGATTGATTGGAAAATATATTGCGTTCTTCGGGATTTCTATGATTCTGTAACCTGGTGGTACGTTGAGTGCGAATTCGTGAATTATGTGACTTGGTTCACCGTTTATATACGAGCCGCTCACAATGTCACATTCGATCCTTACCACTGTCGTCGGTAAAATGTTGACTGGATACTGTGACACATGCCATTTATTTGCTTTCAAGACCTGCTTATCAAAGCCTAACAGTTTATTGAAAGAGTATTCTTTCTTAAAATTAACGTCTTTTGAGCAGTATATGCTAGTTTTTAAAGTATTGTTATTGCACTGTAATTTGATTGAGGCATCTTTTATTTCAGATTTTAAATAATCATAAATATCTTGCAATTCATAGGTGCCTTCCGGTATTTCAATAATTTCATTTGAACCATAGTAGAACTTGTTATTACTTATATCAATATTTGGTATAGAATTAAATGTTGAAAAATGTAACAAAGCACACTCATATTCTCCATTTAGTTGCAGCGTATTAGGATAGTACGTAGATAAAATTGAAGAGTTTCCAGTTATCGACAAAGTGAGTGACATCTTGCAAATGATTGAAATAAAGTAAAAGCATTTATTTTATACATTTTTATTCCAAAAAGTCCTCAGATATTTTAAACATAAATGACCACAGTTTACAGTGTTAAATTTTTGATATCTTGTGTAGTTATATAAAACTTTACAATTCTTAAAATATCGTAGCAGTTCTAATGGAGGTTTTAAATTTCCATAGCTATCAAAATATTCACAATAGTCATATACTTTTACATAAGCTACCCAATGCGTTCCTTCGTTTTTAGAATCGTCTAAGTTAACGATACCACATTCCATACGTTTCGGCGTCCTTGGTAGTTGATCTTTCATATATACTCCTCGGAAATATGGAATATCTCTTGCATAGTTTTGGATGTCTACATTAGTTAGTGGGCGATTGGGTAGCTTCTTGTTCAGTTTTTTGATGATTTTATGAACAATCCTTTGCCGTTTTTATAAGGCTTTATGTATAAACCTTTGCCCACTGCTAAACCCTCCATAGTTCTATTATGTCGTTCAGTCTCTCGCAAGTTTTGCTGAGCTGATTTGTAATCATTCACCGTTTTTGCAATTCCAGCCGCACCACCAGCTAAAGCTCCTAAAGCTGATAAGCCAGCAAAAATTGGAATTAAAGGTAGAACCCCACCAGTTTTCGGTATGGGTATCACTCTCGGCACTCGAATTTGATGTAATTTGGGACATAACTTTTTTGCAGCTAAATAAGCAAAGTTTATTAAAGACTTACTATCATTGGGTTTTAGTTTTTTTATTTTCGATTTTATTTTTGATACTAAACTTTTAAATGTTTTGGCACCAGAACCAGATTTCAATTTGGCTTTCATAACTTTGCTTACTAACCATGAGCTTAATTTTTCACCTTTTCCTGCATCTTTTGATTTAAGTCTGCGTTTAGCCATGTTTAATAGCTGTAAGTCGGCTTCGTGACGATTAGGTAAATCTGTATGTTTTGCATATGCTATATCGTGGTGCATACAAGCTTCGTCTAGTTTATTCACACCTCGATCACCTCGCAACAAACGTTTATGAAGTTTAGTTCCTGGTCCGCAATAATTGTATCCAGGCAAATGAGCTTCGAACGGTAGGTTATTAATAATACTGTTAACTAGTCCACCACCTTGCATTACTTAAAGTATAATGATACAAATATTACAAAATACTTCTTTTATATCTCAATTTATTAATGCAGATTTATCAATCCAACTGTTTTCTTCATTACTGAGACCTAACCATTTGACGAATAGTTTCTTTCCTTTCTTTTTAAGTATTTTTTCTACTAAATAAACATCAGGATAGTCAGATTTTTGAAGTTCTTGCTCGTAAAAAGTTCCTAATATATCTTGCTTTCTTTGATCTTCTATGTGATATGTTACTGGCACAGTTTTATTAATCTTTTTTATAGTGAAGAGTTCAGTTGACCAGTTAGGAGTATAACCTTTCTCGAAATTGTGTTTGTATTTACTGATACGAACACAGTCACCATTTTTAAACTTAGGCTTCCGCTGGATGGATACATGTTTACATATTTTTTTAATATTTTCTTTTATGACTGCTTCATTATATTTATTCACATCAATCGGGTTAATTTTAATAGTACGATGTTTTGTGTTGTTATAAGTCTTAAATAAATCTTCTAATGGTGATCCTAACCACTTATAGTTTCCAATGAGACTAAAATATTTATATAAATTATTTTTAACAGTTTTAATTAGTCGCTCTACAATTGAAGCTTTTTTAATTGAGAAAGATGAGTAATGGTTAATGTTGTACTTCTTCATGAGCGTTTGGAATGTGTTGTTATAAAACTCTGTACCCATGTCAGTTTGTAAGTTAACAGGATTTTTATTGCTGCTTATTAGTATACGTTCAAATGCTCGAGTGACTTCCGATTTATTTTTTGATTTTAACGGTTCTGCCCAGGCATACTTTGAAAAGCAGTCAATCACCACTAAGATGAAATTGTAACCTTTGTTATACTTTTTCAGGTTTTGCATGTCCATCAAGTCTGCTTGCCATAAGTCGTGGATTCCTTTTAGAATAACAGAACGTCGAAGGAAATTTCTTCGTGCCGCTTTATGTATTTCATTTACAATTTGCTGTTTCACCATTACGGAGTTTTTTGAAGTAATTTATCCACCTCTGCTTTAGTATAAAACTTATCGTACAAATGAGTTGAAACCTCAGGTATTCTTGCTTTTAAAGTAGCTTGAACTGTACTCTTTGCATCTTTCATGATTTGAGAACGCAATGCACCAATCAGATTATTAAATTCTTTAAACATATTAGCATTCAATCGATCTACATAGTCCTTGTTTACAGCATCATCTGCTTCTACTGGAGATCTGATTCCTCTCAGTCTTGATGTTTTTAAATCAAAATCGCCGTTTTCTGATTTTAACAATGCATTCTCATTAAACTCAAATAACTCTGATAAACGCATTCTTTTGTGAATGTAGTGTCCGAATTTGTCTACGTTCATGTTTAAGGTGTATTGTATCGAGAGGCTGATAATAAAATAAACACAATCTCAAATATTTATTTATTTATAACTTTACTTTCACGCAATTCTTCAATGATAGATATAATTTCATTATCTAACCCTGTGTTGCCAGCATCTCTAGACGCAATTAATAATTTTAACCTTTCCACTAACTCATTAGGATTATCCCAATACACTAAATCTACGTTTTTTTTCCACTTTTTCATTAAAGGTAGACCCTTTCCCTGAACTGCATTCTTCAGTTTAAAAAGAGGTTTAATAACTTGCAAATATTTTTGTCCTTTATTACTTTTTATTGGCTTACTTGGCTCATAGTCTCGACGATGTGCATTTGTAACAAGTAGCATCGACTTATAATTTTGCAGATCACTTTCTGTAACAAAGCTTAAGTCTACATCTTTCTTAAACAACAACTGTTTTAATCCAGGTGTATATCGGTATGTACGTCCAGCCACGATGATGTTTTGATCATTGATCGTTATGCAAGCCGAACCTAACATCAATTTCCCGCGTTCTACTCTAACCCCAAATGGAACATCTACCAACGCCTCTGAAGATACTGACCAGGATGACGTATCACAATCTTGATTCCTTTCATCAGTTTCAACTACTGATGCATATGAAGAATCACTGTTGATATCGGATTCATATTTGTCTTCATCGTCATTATTATCATTACTTTCTGCGCTACCAGTTTCTTCTTTCTGATAAGTTTCTTTAGTAAACGGAACATCAGCAAAATCATCATTAGCACGCAGGAGAGGAGTTTGCTTACTTGCATTAGCAATTAGGTTGAGAGGTTCTGTTACAGGTTTGAAAACAGATTCCAGTGCTTGTTTATTGTTAATCTCAGCATCTCTCATTTTTCGTACTTTTATCTTTACAGCTTCTGCCGCATCAACAATTTGTCGTTTCAATAATTTTTCCATATTGTTGGTAAAATAGGTCGGAATTGATTTAGCGTCGTAAGGCGAATAATAATGTCAGGCAGGTAATGGCCTTATATATGTATTCGTGTTCTTAGTCAAAGACTACAAACGTGTCAAATTTATTTCTATAGCATCCTTTGTTTTTGGAACAATCTTTATTAATTACAATATAATTGAAAGGTGTACTCCATATTTTTGAACACATTTCACGAAATTCAATCCATGTCATGTCAGTGTTAACGTGTTCTTCATAAACATGTCTCATATTTCTTTCATCTTGTTTAAAAAGTACGATTAGGTTTGCGTTGTCTCTTACTAACTGCTTTGGGATTTTACTATACGTCTGATTTAGATAAAAACAATCGATGAACTTGTGTCTCCCCATAGCAAAATAATCGCGCATACTACTTTGATTTTCACAAGCAACATCATCAAATACAATTACAGAATTCGGTTTTGCGGTCTGAACACTCAGTACTTGCTCGTTTTCATGATATTTCTGAAATGAAATGCCTGGTACTCGTTGCAAGACTTTTTCTAAAAAAACGTACTTGGGTTGTTGCAAGGTTTTCGAATAAACATAAACATTTTGAAATCGTAAACCATTCTCGTGTATAAGAAGACCAATTAACAAATTCGTCTTTCCACAATTTGACGGTCCGCAAATGATGCATCGTATCGATTTAGGTAATAATTCTCCATGGCGAAAACCAGTCTCCTGAGAATTAATACAAAGTTTGTTTACATGTAACGATTGTGGTTGTTTTACAAATTTCATGACGACTGTTTGAAACGGTTATATTAATAATGAGTCAATTAATGTATTACACTGACATTTATAGCTCATTGTCGCTAACTCGAACAACTGTACGAACAACCACACCATGGCTGTCCTTCAAGAACCTGTATTTTACTGCACTATGTAACATTTAATTGATATTATTGAGTATTCTAATCCATCGAGAGTGACGAGGCGAACGGATAAGTGGTTGATATGTAGAGCTAGTTATAGTAGGATGTTTTTGGGCAATCTAACACACCGAGAGTGACGAAGGCGAACGGAGTGAGCCGTAGGAACGAAAGCGTGGGTTAGAATGCCCAATAATATCCTACTAGTGTGCATAATAAAGAGTATTTTAACTATCTACCAATATTGTAGTGGTTAGCAGATGTATTGATAACAAGTCGTTGACTAGAGAATAATATGTGAACTGTCCTCATGCCACTATTCCCGAGTCGCTTTAGCGTGGCAGTAGCAGTCATTGACCCACCTACATTTTCTAGCATTCTTTATTTAAAAAAACGGAAATAAAGTCCGTCAAAGTCCTGAAACAATATCTATCGTGCTCTTCAACATGTTCCAATAACGATAAACCAAACATAGTTTATTGTTTGGGAGAGATATTAAAGAAAGAGCAATGACCGTTATTGCCACGCTAAAGCGATTCGGGTATACTCAGTTTTCGACTATCTTCTGCTAGGAACGAACCAAAAAAAATGTACATAATGTTTTGGATAGAACAATAATGGTTTTCCTAAACATACAAGATAAAAATTGGTCCCGAACAAGCTTTGAAATTTGTATTCCATTTAAAACAATACAAAGTAATATCTACGTGGCTCCCAAGTCCCAAGCTTTTCGTTCAGAATCAGATATAAAATAAACTCGTTCAAGCCTGCCACAGTTCAAATATCTACCTTATGTTGTAGCTTGAACCACTGGGGATTGTGACGTTTTATATGTAGAGACTTGCGGTTCTTACTCTAACTCCTGCTGCGCAGTTTAGAATCTCGGAAATATTTTTCTACCCTTTCTTTGCACTACGTTTATCTTAAAAGAGCTTATTTTTTAGGGTAGCATTTTCACTACACAGTTCTTTCATTAACATAAAAATTCATAAATAAATTCCAGCAGACGGACAGTATTGGTTATCAAAAAAAAAAAAAACATTTCACATTGTGTTCGAACATGAATTATTATTTATTAATGTTCGAACATGCATGCAGAAAAAATTAAATTAGATACATTTCAAAAATAATTATAATCGTCAAAATAAGATATTCGTACTTACTAAAATTCTAATCCTATTCCTATAATAATAAATGAGCAATATTTGTATTATATTGTATACTTCTGTTTGTAATTACGTTCCCGAAAATGTCTCTAACTATTTCGATGAAAGTTGCAATATAGTGGTTTACGGTGGCGAAAAATCGATCTAGCTAGGTGTCATATCTGGGAAAATTCATTTTCTCTATTTTCATCCGAGCAGTGCTCGGTCGATCGGGTACTTATAATAGTATACAAAAGAAATAGAAGTAGTCGAATAGTAGTGGAAATAGTGGATTATTAGTATAGAATATTATAGTGTAGTAGTAGTAGTCAAGTAATTTTTAATAGGAAGTTCGTCAAAGTCAAACATTGGTGCTACTCGTAATATTGTAAAAAATTCAAATGATCTAAATCTTCATTTATAATAATGCCTCCCCAATTATTAAAATTATTGTAAAATTGCAAGCAGCAAAACAAGCAAAAACAAAATTTGAGAAAAGTAGAGAAAATTACTGACAGTTATGCTACTTAACTTTATCTAGATCAGCAATGTATCGGCTATATAATTATCTTTCCTAGAAACCGGAAACACGTTCTGACAGTGTAGCCATACTTTAAAATAAACTACAATAGAAGTCCAGTTTGAATGATACATTGAGGAAAGAATTTGTTGACAAACTGTACAAACTTTCTACCAAAGCATTACATAATCACAGAAGTATTCATTATGTCCTGAACATAATCATAAAGTTTAATAAATGTGCATTTTCAGGAATATTAAAGAGGCATCCCACCTGAGATGCCCTAAAAAAACAACATAAAATTCAGTATTGGGGGTACAGTTGTACAGTTTTGTAATCGTTTTCGTAGTA
The DNA here is from genome assembly GCA_946251885.1 of Cosmia pyralina. NCBI lineage: Eukaryota > Metazoa > Arthropoda > Insecta > Lepidoptera > Noctuidae > Cosmia > Cosmia pyralina. The sequence continues at coordinate 1,925,716 of OX276358.1, read as the reverse complement.
AAAATATGAGTGTGGTAAATTGTTTTTGTAAATAATAAAATATTTATTACTGTACCAACTACATAGTTTATACAGGGTTACTGGTAACTCGACCACTTCCTTGCAGGACGTCATAGTAGGGTTCAAATGCAACAAATTAAGCCACCAAATGTTCTACCGAAATTCAGTTTTTTTTCGTAAATTTAATTTTTTCAGACAAAATTTATGAAAAATAAAATGTTTAATTAGTTATCTTTGCCAAATTTTAGGCATTTTTGAACTTTTAATTATTAGCGCAAAGGTCTGCTACTGCATCAGCTATATTACTAACTTAAATTCCAGAATAGTCGCGCCATAAATAATTTTAAATTGGATCTTTCATATAAAAACTAAAAATCTAAGTAACTCAAAAAGTATTGAATTTCGGTAGAACATTTGGTGGCTTAATTTGTTGCATTTTAACCCTACAATGACATCCTGCAAGGAAGTGGTCGAATTACCAGTAACCCTGTATATTAGTTTATGATTGGAGCCTCCTTTTAAGCATAATAACGCCTGTGTTAGGAGACTCCGCTCTTCCACAGCTTTGGTAGGTTAGGTAAGGTTCGGTTTTTCCGAAGATAAACAAATATTTTTTATTTTTTTTTTATTTTTTTATTTTAATTCATAAGTACATATAATATTAAAATATTACATCTGATCATGTTTGCAGGGCTAACATGGCCAGAGATCGGAAAAGATAGAAAGATTTGGAAGGAAAAAGGGGAGGCCTTTACCCTGCAGTGTGAGTGGGACACAAAAGAGGCTAACAAAAAAAAATATGATAGTCTTATGGATGATGAACTAAGGTAGCCCGAGAAATTCAAATTTTCTTACGTTTTTTTTGCAATTTGCAGGTCAGTCAGTCAATAATATAACTTTTGAACGTTGTGGTTCTGTATATGCATGCTGATTGATGCCTTCTGATTCTACTCAGCCAGGCTGCTGTAAGCTTTAAAGATAAAGCTGAAAAATTCTAAATCCTAAGTTTTACTATCTCTCCTTTTCCTTTCAAACGGTTTGTAAAACAAACGCGACAGTGAGCGGGTAATGATAAGCAGTTAGAAACTTAGCGTTTTCTTAACTACCCGCAGAGTTACTTACAAGTTTCAATTAAAATACTTTAGAGTTAGTAACTATCTAAATTATCTTTCCTTTACTTTGAAAAGTTTTTATTATTTCTAACGGTTTATTTTCAGTAGAGTTTTGACAGGCCTTGAGGGAGTTATTTCATCTTAGTAAACTGATAAAGTCTGTCGAAAACCGACAAGATACTTACACGTAATTTTCGTTTAGTTAGCACCAAGAGGAAATCTGTTAGGGTGAAGAAAGACGAGCGTAATTTTTTGAGTTGTGAGTCGCGTAATTTAGGTCGCGTGCGGCGCGTGTGTGGGGCGCGTGAGTCGGCAGACAACTCATTTTGCGTCATCGTGAGAACGAAACAGGATTTTTATATGAAACCGAATGTAGCAGAAATTACGAGACTCACAATTCAAAAAATTATGCTCGTCTTTTTCACCCTTAGATGATTTACATCATTTTATTATATATTTTATTTTTGAACTTGGTTTCTTTAATTACTCTAGCTAAATCAGTACTTACGTAGCTATGCCTGAAATACCTAGAGAGTTGAGTACTATACACCTAAAGAGGTATATACAGGGTGTCCCGTAAATAATGGATCAAACGTAACGGGTAGGTAGCTTACCTAATTTCCAACAACTAATTTGAATATTAAAAAAAAAACCGTTACAGTAACCAGGATATTAATTTTTTTTCGAATTTTACGATTTTGTCTTCCAGAATTAAGCTTTTTTAATGCTGTCGCTGCAAATGATGACATTTTTAGGTATGATTTTTATTTAACATTTCTGAATAGCTTACTAATGTTATAAGATACCATTTTTTTGAATACCGTTTTATTTGCCTTAGAAAAAAAATCTTGAGTTGAAAAGTTTTTTCTTTACGATGTTAGGACCAAAATTGAAAAAATTCTCCTGTAAAAAAAATGTATGACACCGAAAACCACCATTATTTTAAAAACTTGTACATTTAATAAGGTTTGCAAATTGGTGTAAAACTTACGGCTAGTCTTTATCGTTACAAAGATATTGCTATGAATGTGATGAAGACAGAAAATAAATTAAATTGGTACTATTCCATTTTTTCATTTTCGTAATGGCTTATGCTTGAATGCTTGTAATCGAAGCAGGTAGTTAAGCGGCTAGCATATTCCGACCCGATGACGTCATCTGTCCGGAATTTGGGACCGCTACCTGTGGCGGAGTTGCACCTCAGTCAGCGTGAAGGGGATAGATAGCGCCGCTTTTGTATTTTTGGTAAATTGGTATGAAGTTGTACATTCTAGTCCTTGTCGTTACAAAGATAATTGCTATGAATCTGAGAGGTGCTCCAAATCAACGTTAATAAAAAAAATAAAAAAGTGTGTACATTTAAACTTTTTCTTTAAAATGTGTAACTGTAGTATTTCAGAGGCAATGTTCATTGAATTATTGAGGCGTATGAAAAGAATTAGGAGGCCGTACTAAAAAAAAACAGTTAGTTCAAATAAATCGTTTTATTTGGTTTTTACAATAAATGTTCGAATTGCCTTCCCTCTACAAGAATGCAAAGTCTGCATCTCCTAATAAAGGAAGCTCTTATCCGACGGACAAAACGGCTTTGGTTTATTTCTGATGCAGCAGATTGGATGCGCTGTCGTAATTCTTCTTCCGACGTTATTGGATTCTTGTAGACCCTGTCTTTTAAACATCCCCAGTAAAAAAAATCTAGGGGATTTAAATCCGGAGATCGCGGAGGCCACAAAATTGGTCCTAATCGGCCGATCCATCTGTCCGGATAACTTTCATCAAGGTGCGCCCTTACTGCCGTCGCATAGTGAGCGGGGCACCCATCATTTTGCAACCACATTGCTTGCCGTACGTCTTCTGGAACGTTTTCTAATAACCTTGGCAACTCATTCCTTAAAAAATGGAGATAATATTCGGCGTTTAGAGTAGCTGGTAGTTCAAAGGGCCCTATTATTTGCCCATTGATTATTCCCACCCATAAATTTATTTTAAATTGATGTTGGCTCCTGTCCTCTCGCATCAAATATGGGTTTATCAGCTGCCAACTGTGCAAATTATGCAAATTTAAATATCCATCTCGGCGGCATGAAGACTCGTCACTCCATAAAATCTTGTTAAAAAACTGCGGGTCCGCCCGAATCATTCTAAGCATCCTTTGGCAAAATTCTATTCTTGGCTGGTAATCACGCGACGTCAGCGTTTGAACACGTTGCACGTGATATGGGTGCAATCGGCACCGTTGTAGCACTCGATGCACCGTCGATCTAGAAATTCCTACGCGTCGCGCTATGACGCGAACGGAGACTGACGGATCTTCCTCGATTTCTCGAAGAATGACTTCGTCATTAACTTGTCGCGGTCGTCCTTCACGGGTACCACCAACTCCGGTGCCAAGAATTCTTCCCTCAAGAAGCGCGTTATGCACTCTAATAAAGACGCGATAATCGGGATAACGAACCAGGTTCGGGTATCTTTCACGGTACAATCTTGCAGCCGCCCTGGCATTACCTCTTGCTTCTCCGTAGATAAAATGCATTTCGGCGTACTGCCGTGGCGTGTACTCATAACGAGGCATTGGGCTGAATAAGGTTTCAGCGCTACTGCACACACGTACAAGCACACACAAACGAATGTTTTCGGAGTCCGTAGGATCGCCAAGTCGTTTGTCCAATACGCAAAGAGTTCCAAATCGATAGGCAAAGCAAAGTCCAAAAACACAGCACAAGTCAAATTTTACAGAAGAAAACACCGAGCCACTGACCGGGAGCGAAAGTTGTCTGACGTAGCAACTCGAAGAGAGACTAGTTACAACTAAACTAATAAAATCAAGCAACAATGAAGCCTGTACGAGTGAAGGGCGCAGGAAAGAACAAAAGAACCTGCGCAACTTCATACCGATTTAACCGATTTACCAAAAAGCGGCGCTATCTATCCCTTTCACACTGACTGAGGTGCAACTCCGCCACAGGTAGCGGTCCCAAATTCCGGACAGATGACGTCATCGGGTCGGAATTATGCTATCCGCTTAACTACCTGCTTCGATTACAAGCATTCAAGCATAAGCCATTACGAAAAGGAAAAAATGGAATAGTACCAATTTAATTTATTTTCTGTCTTCTTCATCACATTCATAGCAATATCTTTGTAACGATAAGGACTAGACGTAAGTTTTATACCAATTTGCAAACCTTATTAAATGTACAAGTTTTTAAAATAATGGTGGTCTTCAGTGTCATACATTTTTTTTACAGGAGAATTTTTTCAATTTTGGTCCTAACATCGTAAAGAAAAAACTTTTCAACTCAAGATTTTTTTTCTAAGGCAAATAAAACGGTATTCAAAAAAAATGGTATCTTATAACATTAGTAAGCTATTCAGAAATGTTAAATAAAAATCATACCTAAAAATGTCATCATTTGCAGCGACAGCATTAAAAAAGCTTAATTCTGGAAGACAAAATCGTAAAATTCGAAAAAAAATTAATATCCTGGTTACTGTAACGGTTTTTTTTTTAATATTCAAATTAGTTGTTGGAAATTAGGTAAGCTACCTACCCGTTACGTTTGATCCATTATTTACGGGACACCCTGTAGAGGAGATCACATTTTATACATAATTGACTATGAACATAATATATTATTTTACATAATAACATAATCAGCCTATAATGTTCCCACTGCTGGAACTTAGGCCTCCTCTCTTCGAGAGAGAGTGAGCCGTAATCCACCACGCCGGCCCAGTGCGGGTATATAGATGTCATATGTCTTTGAATTTTTGGTTCTAGGACATGCCGGTTTCCTCACGATATTTTCCTTTACCGTTTTGAGAGCAGTAGCGATGATAATATTTACACAAAGTAAAGCGCCTGCCTGGGTTTGAACTCACGACCTACAACTCGTAAGTCGGGGCCGTTACCACTAGGCCACCATTGCTCTCGTATATTATTTTAGTAGACTTAAAAACCAAATATTTCTAGTTTCCAATCTCTCGCAAGGAAGCGAGTCATTATAATACAACTTAATAGCTCCAAACCTCAAGCATTAGATAAATGTAATTCGTTAATACTGGCAACACTGGAATACAAACGGTTTTGTTGCGCACTAAAGAGTAAAGAACGGTTTTTATCGGAATTTTACGGTTATCGTAACGTTATTGCTTGTTTGTTTGTCGTTGGGCCGGGGTCGAATGAATTGTCACGATTCGCGGATAAAGTTTAAATTAGGAAGGATTTTCATCCATGTTTGTTTAAGTGGATTGTTGCTTTTGGTTATTATTATTTAAACTTGTCACTTGAATTTGGAATCATCAAATTACGCACGTGTACATAGGGGTAGTCAGGGTAGTATTATAGAAACTATTTAGGTATGTTATAAGCTATCTACTTATTTAAATCACTAAACTAGAAAGTTGTAAAATGATACATCATTACCCGAATAATTAACTTTAGAACCCATGGGAAATAAACTCCTCAGTACCGGTCACACCCCACTTTCATGACAAATTATTTCGATCTAGAACATTCCGTTCCGGAGCACTTATTATTAGACCACCTTCAAAACCAGCCCACTTATTACATAACGTCTATAATTCTACCATTTTTTATCGCCATTCCAAATCTACGAAGGTGTAAGTATAGCTAGGTAGGTACACCATGCATAGAGGGTGGCGCACGGCGTCATCGATCAGCTGGCGACCTTGCGAGGTCAACGGCCGCTGAAGTAGGTCGTAAAACCAACCATCAAAGGGCACGGACGTAAAGCCAACCTTTTCTTTGTGACGGAAGTGCAGGGATTTTGTTTTGAATTGACCCTAGAAAGGAGGTCATCTGTATTTATACACGACTGTCTAAAAAAAGAAGTTTTATGTTTTTTTGCTAGAATTCGTTTTTTTTTTGGAAAAAATCGTATTCTAGGCATTTTGTGTTGTTCATTTGTGCTGCATACATTTTTACTAGGTATGATTACTTAATTATTATAACTTCGGCCTTTCGAAATCAATGTAGCATTGTTTTTTTTTTTAATTTATGGATAGAAGTAAATAACTCTATTGTCTTTTAATTCGTTTTTCCCATGTTCTGCCCATAATTACTTTGGGCTTCAGGTTATTTCTCTCCGTATTCTGCAAAGGCATAACATTATGTTCAATCGACTTCAAAAAAAATTCACCATTCGGCTGTATGTTTTTTTTTTGTAAGTTTGTTACACGATTACTCCTCCAATTAATGAATTGATTTTAATGATTCTTTTTTTGTTTGGTAGGTCATACTTCAGAGGTAGGTTTTGAGTTAGCTTCGATAGTACGTATTTAATTCACTTGTGTATCTTGATGATAAAATATAGTACTTCCTGTCTCTGTTGTTTACATAGCAAGTAGTGGTATACGAATTGGTCTGGGGTAGGTGCCAAAACTAAACAGACACTTTTTTACAAAAAAAAAAAAAACAACCGGCTTCCAAAAAAAAAAAAAATACTACAAAGTGAAAAATAAGTTTAATTTCGGAAGGCAGTGTCTCTGGACCTGTATTTTAGTATTTTGCCAGAAATTTATTGTGTTTTTTTGTAAAAAGTTTTTCATGTTAGGTAAATCATACACCATATTACGCTATTAGTTATAAAAACGTACTGCACCTCTATCAATTTGTCTCACGAGTGTTACTGAACCCCAAGCTTGAAGGTTGTAACTATACATATCCACCATGGCCACACCCGTGCCCTGGCGAAGTACAGTCACTAACGAAACTCACTTTAACTTTTAGGCTTTTAATACTGCACAATCTATGTACTACGTCTATTCATTAGGGATTCATTAAATTATATAATAACTTTCAATAAAAACTTAACAGATTATTTAATAACTACCTAAACTAAGTAATGATAAAAACCATAAACGAAGGCAAATGACAAACTTCTAATCTCTATATATTTAAACTTTTTTAGGGTTTTGTATCACAAAAAGAAAAAACGGAACCCTTATACCTAGGATCACATCGTTGTCCGTCTGTTTGTCTGTCTCTCAGTCTGTCAAGACCCTTTTTCTCAGGAACGCCTGGAGGTATCAAATTGAAACTAATATCAAATACGTAAGGTCTATGGTCCCTTAGAATTCCAAATAATTCAAGCTTCTAAGTCAACGCAATAAAAAAATACGGCCATTTATGTGACATAATTACTCGCAAGTAAATCAAAACTATAGTAAAAACCATGTAAAAACGTACAATATTTCAATATAATTCGGTATTACCTACAGTATCGGATTACAGAATCCAATACTGTAGGTAATACCGAATTCTAACAATAATATTTCAAGAAGTTTTCATATTATTCGATTTTTTTTCAGGAATCTTTTGACAGACAGTTATTTATGTACCTTACTGAACATAATAAAGTTAGTTTAAATTTATTTGGATCGTGATTGCAATAAATTAATTTGATCATTTAATTAGAGCCGTGAGAGCATGGCGCTGTCATAATTTCTATACTAAACCCACGTCGATAGGTACACGATTACGAATAACGATGACTTATGACTAGAGATCGGATAATCGGATGCATATTAACCTAAAGTTGAGGTGTTAGCTAAGTATGGAGTGAGCTTTTGGATTGTAAAATCCCAAAATTCCGGTATCGGCCAATTTTGACTTCTGATTATAGAATCGAACGTATAATTTGCTTAAGTTCAGATGTTAGTTAATATGGATTGCATTTATGTATCGAAAAAATCCCGGGATTCCGGAACGACAATTTTTAAGTTCTGATTTTGGAATCGAATGTTTTAGTTAGGTACTTGCGTTCAGGTGTTGGCTAATATGGATTGCACTATTGTATCAAAAAAATCCCGGAATTCCGGCGTTCACAAATTTAGAGTGCTGATTATAGAATGGAATGTATATTTACTTACGTTTAGGTTTTGGCTAATACGGAATGCACTTTTGTATCGATCGTCAAAATATCGCGATTCCGGAATTGAAAAATTAAGTATTTTTTGACTATTAGAGGGTAACTTTTTTATCACTAAATTTTCACAGGGTGTTTTTCTCATGAACAACTTTCACTATGGGATCAACCCTTCACGAAACATAAATCAGCTGTTTCATACATTTTGGTCGAGTAGGTATTAAACTTTTGTGTCAAACATCGTAAATTTTTCGTGATTTCAGTGTTGGTCCCATGGTGACAGCTGCTGAAAATGTAAATCCAAGATGGCGGCTGCAAACATTTTCAAATTTTTCGTCATGGGTGTCGTTTTTATGCTTTTCGAGGGTGTTAAAGCTGATAGTGACATTAAAATATAAATCCAAGATTGCTGCTGCGAAAGTTTTCAAAGTTTTCGGCATGGGTGTCGTTTTCTTGCTTTTTGAGGGTGTTAAAGCTGACAGTGACATTAAAATATAAATCCAAGATGGCCGCTGCGAGCATTTTCAAATTTTTCGTCATGGGTGTCGTTTTCATGCTTTACGAGGGTGTTAAAGCCGATAGTGACATTAAAATGTAAATGCAAGATAGCGCCTTCTTTAAAAATGTTGATGGTTTTTTAATTACTATCACACGTGTTTTCAGGTTGAAACGCGATACGCTGCGCTGACGCAGGGTTAGTTAACTAGGCATCAACCAAGCGTCACGCATTTTGACTTCACTATCGGCATTAGCACACTCCAAACCCATGAAAACAATTTATATTTTAACGCCTATTGTATAAGGAGACGAGTGTGTGTAGCCACAATTAATAAATAATAAATAAATAAATAAATATGTTTTGGACATATCACACAACGCCATCTAGCCCCAAGCTAAGCAACCTAATGCTTGTGTTATGGTAACGAGATGGCTGATAAACTACTTATATACATTTTTTTTTTTTTTTTTTGTAAATACATACATATTATAGATAGAAAACACCCAGACTCGGAACAAATACTTGTAGGTCGTACAAATATTTGTTCCGTGCGGGAATCGAACCCGCGACATGCTGCGCAGCAGTCAATCGCTCAACCACTGCGCCAACCGTGTCGTCAACAATTGAATTGTTAGTTAATCATATGAGCGTTTTGGATAGTATGTCCGTTAGCTCGTAAGACCAATTGAATAAATAAATAAATAAACGCCACTATCGGCTTTCTCGAAAACCATGGAAACGACATACATGACGATAAGTTAGGAAATTTTACAGCCGCCATCTTGGATTTATAATTTAACGCCACTATCGGCATTAAAACCCTCGAAAACCATGAAAACGACACCCATGACAAAACATTTTAAAATATTGGCAGTCGCCATCTTGGATTTACATTTTAACGCCACTATCGGTTTTAACACCCTCAAAAACCATGAAAACGACACCCATGATGAAAAGTTTAAAATTTTTGCAGCCACCATCTTGCATTTACATTTTAACGCCGATATCGGCTTTAAAACCCTGGAAAACCATGAAAACGACACCCATGACAAAAAAAAAAAAAATTTTGGCACCCATGACAAAACATTTTAAAATATTGGCAGTCGCCATCTTGGATTTACATTTTAACGCCACTATTGGCTTTAAAACCCTCGAAAACCATGAAAACGACACCTATGACAAAAAAAAATAAATGTTGGCAGCCGCCATCTTAGATTTACATTTAAACGCCACTATCGGCTTTAAAACCGTCGTAAACCATGAAAACGACACATGACAAGAAGTTTGAAAATTTTGCAGCCGCCATCTAGAATTTACATTTTAACATAACTATCGGCTTTAAAACCCTCGAAAACCATGAAAACGACACCCATGACAAAAAAAAAATATAATGTTGGCAACCGCCATGTTGGATTTACATTTTAACGTCACTATCGGCTTTAAAACCCTCGAAAACCATGAAAACGACACCCATGACGAAAAGTTTGAAAATTTTGCAGCCGCCATCTTGGATTTACATTTTAACGCCACTATCGGCTTTAAAACTCTCGAAAACCATGGGAACGACACCCATGACGAAAAATTAAAAAAAATCGCAGCCGCCATCTTGGATTTACATTTTGACGTCAATATCGGCTTTAACACTCTCGAAAACCACGAAAACGACACCCATGACGAAAAATTTGAAAATGTTTGCAGCCGCCATCTTGGATTTACATTTTAACATTACTATCGGTTTTAACACCTTCTAAAACCATAAAAACGACACCCATGACGAAAAGTTTGAAAATTTTGCAGCCGCCATCTTGGATTTACATTTTAACGCCACTATCGGCTTTAAAACCCTCGAAAACCATGGAAACGACACCCATGACGAAAATTTGAAAATGTTCGCAGCCGCCATCTTGGATTTACATTTTAATGTCACTATCGGCTTTAACAGCCTCGAAACCCATGAAAATAACCCCACCGATATATTGACGGACCTTCCAGGGACATCCATTTTAATTCGGCAGCTTTGTATTTCTCGCGGGGACCACGTGTAACAAACGGAATATTTATGTGATCCCGATTTCCTGGTATTTTTAAATAAATATAACTACATTTTATAAGAAGTCGTTTCCATACCATGTATATGTATCCGATTAGTTGTACATTCCCACATTTTCTGGAATCCCGGTATTTATATTAAGAAAAAAAATATTAAGAAGCCGCTTCCATAGTTTGTTAGCCAAATATTAACTTTAGGTAAATATGCATCCGATTATCCGATCACTACTTATGACTGTCTTTATCACCTATAACGTCGAAAAAAAAACCAATCCTAGTCAAAATTGAATAAATAAGGGCCTTTTTCACGATTTCCGAATACTCGTAGCCAATACTTACCGAATAAATTAAAAAATGGTACAGAATTTGTATGAAATTATCTGCCAAGTAAGTTATTAGGAACTTAATCGTAGGTGGTGAAACAGGCCCTAAGTCGTAAGTTTTATAGCGCAACAGACATTCTCTATTACGAAGAAATACGTTCATATTTAGACGTCAGTAAATATATTTTATCAGCATGTTTATGTTATCAGTTTACAAAAGGCTTCGACTATATCTTTGAGGTGCTGAAATTAGGAAAGATACTTGAGCCGCCTTGCTTTTGTTATTGTTGCCTAGAACACGTGCGACATTACTCTTGGATTACATTGTCTTTAGGAATGTTGGCCCCAGTGATTACACAAACTAGGCACCTCTGAAATTATCAGTTGTAAACCAATAAATAAATAATAAAAATATAAAAAAATATTGTCTATAGTATTTGGTTTTTTCTCTCACTCTCTCTTCACTCCACATAACGAATACTCTCTAAAACGAAAAAAAATGCTTGAGTTTCGGTCCCTTGAGTTTCGTTAGTACAATTTATTTCCAAAAAAAATCTCGACTTCTGTGACCAACCGTACAATGAATCGATGTCTTTTGTTTCTTCCCCCTCTCCCCCCCCCCCCCCATGGCAGCTGACCTTTAAGGGATAATAGATAACACGTGTGCCGTGGAGCTGTGTCCCTTTGTCAGGTGTCGGCTTGCGGATTTACCGGACCTTGCTTCATTAGAGAGTAAAACGATAGAGGATATCGATTTAATGTATTATTTACGTGTCGAAGTGTGTTGATGGAAGAAATAGAGAATCTTTGCATCTTTATGGAAAATTTGACATTTGATTTGCCCTTGTTATTTTCATGCCAATTAAGGCTACAGTTCTTAATATAATTTTAAGAAGTTTGATGTTTATAAATTGAAGACGTGATATCGTAATAATGCAATAGGATAACAATTAAATGTAGAGTTTGTCTACTCTGAAAAGACGCGCCCCACTGCCGCATTTTTTATTTTGTGCTGTAGTGTACGTATACTTTCAATAGTGGGACGCATCATTTCAGAGTTGGCAAGCTCTCGTAGGAGCTGTAGCCGAAAACCGCCAATTTCCTATACAGACATGTCATCATCGTCTGCCTAGCCTTTTCCCAACTATGTTGGGGTCAGATTCCAGTCTAACCAGATGCAGCTAAATACCAGTATTTATCGACTGCCTATCTGACCTACATAACCCAGTTACTGGGTAAGACTGGTTGTCAGACTTTCGGGCTTCTGACGACCCGTAACAACTGTCAAAGATCCACGAATGATAGCCGGGACCAACGGCTTAACGTGCATTCCGAGGCACGGAGGGGTCTTGGTAGGTAAAGAGGGTCACCCATCCACAAACCAACCGCGGCGTAGCTTAATCTGGACGATCGACCCGTGCTACTGTTATTACTTTGCCACAAGCCACCTTTTCAGAAACGTAATTGAACTATATTAAAATCGTAAAAAACCCCGCTACAAACATTATGTGAGTTAAAATTACTTCATATTTTTTATATTTTTATTTTTAATGTGTTTTTTGCATGCTGAAAAAAGTAAGCAAAATATGTGGAACTATTTTATGTTTAAGACCTTTTATGTACCATAATTTATGCAAATAAAGATATTCTATTCTATTCTATTCAACTTTCATTCTTCAGATAAATCTGAGTTCACAAACATACAGAAAAACGTGATAACGAACCTCTTTACATTTCCTAATGAGTTTTCGAAGTCAAAACTTGTGAAGCACCACATGAGACCTTCCGCATTCGTTCGGTAGGAACTATTTGGAAGATTTATGTGAAAAACTTACATGTGCATGAGATCCCGATTTTGATCACAAAGGAGGTAAACTTTTGCGTACAACTTAGTTCACAAAACTAGCGATTTATTTTGACATTTTCAATGCGCCGAAAATACAGGATTTTTCCACGACAAATAATACTTTTTAACATTTGCTTATAATTTGAACGAAGCTAGAATCTGTATTAATTTTATTTACTTGTAGAATTTCAGTATAATTCAATACCCACACCAAGTTCCCATAGTTCGCAAAAAAGTAGGAATCTGTGCGTCGTAGCATCGTAGCTTCGCTATGCTACGCACTGTGCTACGGCGTAGGCGACGAAGTACTAAGATTTCGTAGTCAAAATCCCTTTGACATTTCTTAGACGTTAAATGCTTGTGTTGTTTATTAAAGTCTGCTTTCTTTTCACCCAATTACATCAGAGGTAAATAAATAAATACAGGTTAATATTTTGACCCAATTAAGGAACTATTTCACCACCTACGATTACGTTCCTATTAACATACTTGGCAGATAATTTCATAAAAATTCTGTTCCATTTTTAAATTTATTCGGTGAGTAGTGGGCCTGAGCATATTAAATCTTTTCAGATGTTCAAGAACTCCAAGAATCTCTCTGCATCAAGTCGAAACTACAAAGGATATAAAAGCGAGTAAATATCGACAATACACGTACGTGAAGTGGGTTGAGTCACATTACTACTGTGTACTTCGACTCACTACTCCATTACTTCAAGTAATGGCCTGGAATCGCACTCGGTGCTATCACAGTTGAGGTTTACAGCTGTATGGGATTAGAAATGATACTTACTACCTTTGAATGTTTAAGGTTTTAGTGCTAAAAGTTTTGCTAGAAGTCCGTTCTTGTAATTAAAATAATACAATACGGTATTTTACTTTATATGAGAAAAAATCGGAAAATATATTATTTAGATAGCTTAGGCAAAAAGCAGTCGGAAAATATTAGTTTTAGTTCATAAAATAACAAAATAAATTTTAAAATTCAATTCAAAGTTTACAGTTTTTATAATCTGTTTTCTAACACCACGTAAGTAGGTAGCCGCCATGTTATTACGTCATACTGATGTGTAAATTAAAAAGTGTCAATGTCAACTAACAACTGATCAGCGTGTAAAAAGTGTTTGTTTGCACAGCCAACTGACGTCATAACCACAGAGCAATATGGCGTCTACTGCGTCCAGCGTTTTTGCGCGAAATTTGAAAATGTATAATTTAGATGCATTTTTATGATGGCACTTATCGATTGAGTAAAAATTTTGTGTTTTTTTTAGGGCTGATTGTTCAATAGTCAGATAATTTTTATTTGAGGAATAAATATGGCGGTTTGACAGCTTTTGTATTGAAAATATGTCAAACTGTCACATTTATTGTTCAGGTAAAATTTATCTGCCTATTGAACAAGCAGCCCTTAGTGGCTTATTAGCACTATAGAATCTAATTGAGAGACTTTTCAAAAATGGGTGTAATACTGTATTGTACTGCTGACTGACTTAAGAGTGTCTTCCTGCTTGTTGTCAACGGTATAAATGTGCTACTATTGCTTTCCCAGGATATCAAAAAAAAAAAAAAGAAAATGAGATGTCAGCAGTGGGCCTATGCCGCCGGGGTCGCGGGTAGTTCGAAAGAGATACCGTGGCCCTGGCACGGGCAACTGAAGTAACATGGGTGGGTTTTAGTCAGTAAAAGTCTGACACGCCCTCCCGCTCTGCCCAGAGCGGGAGAAGTCATTTGATGATTTCCCATCCACAAAAAAAAAAGAAAAAAAAAAGGATATCCATTAGATCTAGACTAGTTGGGTTCTTATTAAGAATTGTCAGGAATTTCGTCTAGATGATTTTGCAATTTAATTATATTTTAATTAATAATGTGTAAGTTGATTCCTGAAACTCATTTGATGTTAGGGCTGTCGCATTTTGTCACCTCTCTCGCTCCCACGGAATCAAATTTTTAAGAATGTTAAATGACATTATACTTTTTTTTAAAAAATGTAATCGTTTGGCGAATTACTAAATAATTCTCAATTCTTTATTGCGTACCATAACGTGTATACGAATAGGGTGTGTATGTATGTATGTAATATTCATTTGACGCGTGAAAAAGTAACAGACAGACAAACAGAGTTACTCTCGCATTTATAATTTTATTATGGATTCATCTGAAGACAATTATGCGGTAACCATAACTTTAATTAAGATCTTGCATGCTTGATGTGTATGTGCACACACGTTTGACAAATAAACTATCTTTATCTTATCCTACGTAGGTAATTAGTTCATTTCTGACCTTGGTACTGCCCCCAAACCCAGTGGTACCTAATCTTAACCTTGATTGACCTTTTTGGACCCTCAAGTATAACACACAAAAGTTTCAAACTTTGCGTTCTACCGTTTTGGTCCCAAGACTCAACAAAGATCATTTTTAAACTCTCTTAAGAACAGAAGCTTGCTTCAGTAGGTACGGAAGCTGCAATGAATAATATCCTAATGTATCTTCCTGCATTTACTTAGTAATATTTCTGGGAATGTAAGCCGTGCTCTCGCCAGCTCTCTTTTGACGTCACATCAACTATTCAGGAGGTTTCTCTGCTCACTCCCGCTTTGAGCACTTTCATAGTTTTATTTTATGGATCTTGGAGTTCTAAGTCTTCATAAATAATTTACGATTGGGTAGTGTATGCGCAGACTTGGTCTTTGACTAAGGTCCAGAAGTCCAAACTCAAGGTCAGCCAAGGAGCAATGGAGCGCCTGGTATACTACCAGGCGTTAAATTAACGGATCGTGTTCAATACACAGTACTGCGCTGCTCAACTTAAAAGGGTCTGGGCAGGACATGTTAACCGCATCGAGGACAAACTGTGGGCCCAAATAGCACAAAACTGATGCCCTGAGACAGTGAGGCGGCGGCAGACCACGTAGGAGGTGGCGGGACGAGCTGGATAGGTTCCGTTAAACCTGGCAAGAGGAGGCGCGGGCTCGCGAACGATGGAAGGAGTGGAGCGAAGCCTTCGCCCAGGAGTGGGACAGAGTAGGCTAGTACAAAAAAAGAAAGTGTAGGTCATTATTTAGGATGGAATGGAAATCTGCAAATCTTAAGCTATCACAGATGTGTTGCCATCTCTGAGACACCGCTGATCTGTCTCGTGGTGTCTGTAAAGTCAAAGTCAAATCATTTATAATAATATTTAATTTATTTTAAATTATTTATTTAAATTTAATTTAAATTTATATTGAATGATATTATATTTCAATTTAATTTATTTTAAATGTCCTCTTTACTAACATAGAGCTTAAGATATTTTTTTACTAACAAAATTATGGACATTTAATAGCCTGAAATAACCGATTTTTTTTATTTTTTTTTATTTCAAATAGCCACATAAAAGACACTTTAAACGTCAAAATTTATAAGAAAATAGAATTGATTCTAGTCGCCCCATCCAAAAGGTACACACATCAAAAGTGTCTAGGGATCAAGCATTTTTATGCGGATTTCTTGAGATTGAGATGTGGCTTTGTAATAAATTTATGATTTTATAAATTTATATGGATCCTTTTTGGTGCATTTCATAATTTGAATCAGGAACTGTGAATCAAATTCGAGTAAAAGATGAAAATCAGCTGTCAATATTTTCCCTATAAAAACATACAACGCATTGAAGACATTATTAGTGCTACTGTTTCCCTACTACTGATTAAAACCAACGTTATTATGGAGCGGCGACGTCATTTAAGCAGGGAAGAAATGCTCAGAGCCGTGGGAATGATAGAAGCTGGTTCCCGGCAACGTACTGTGGCTTTAGCTCTGAATACAAGTCAGAGTGTTATCAGTCGACTTTGGACACGTTACCGAAGCACTGGTACCGTGGCTGAGCGCCATGGAGGACGGTATCGCTGCACCACACGGAGACAAGACCGATACATTCAAATCTTAACTCGAAGAGCTCCAACTATAACCGCCATGATGTTAGCCGTGAGGCTTCATCACTCTTCAGGGAACTTAATTAGCGACCAAACAGTCAGAAACCGCTTGCATGAAGTGAACCTTCATTCCCGAAGACCGCTACGGGTACCACCTATAGCAATGCACAATCGTAGGATTCGATATCAATGGGCTCTTGAACACAGAAATTGGGCAGAAGAACAATGGCGTTTCGTGTGCTTTTCTGATGAGTCTCGTTTTGGTATGAGACCGGATACAAGACGTATACGACACTGGAGAACCCCTGGACGCCAACAGCGATTAAAATCCTGCCAGGAAGTCCATCCTTATAGTGGTGGAACCATCATGGTATGGGCGGGTATTTGGATCGGCGGAAGAACTGAGTTGATTTGGATCAGAGGCAACCTCAACGCTCAAATTTATGCTGAGACGATTGTATCAGACGTCATCGTTCCTCTACAAGTGCAAATCGGTCCCTTATTTCAGTTAATGCATGATAATGCACGACCGCACACCGCAAGAGTTGTAAAACAGACTCTCGCCGCAGCTAACATCAATGTCCTGCCCTGGCCTGCTCAGTCGCCAGACTTGAACCCGATTGAGCATGCATGGGATATGCTACAGAGAAGAGCTCTGCCGAATATGGAGGGTATCCAGTCGCAAGAAGACCTTTTTTTGTTGTTGCAACGAACATGGGCGGCCATTCCACAGCGTGATTTGGATGAACTCATTTTGAGTATGCCAAACCGATGTTCTTGTGTTGTTAGTGTTCGCGGTAGAAACACGGATTATTAATTGTTTAAGTTACCCAATAAAATTTTAAAGAAAACTGTTATTTCAGTCTTTTTTTCGAACTTTAATGTTAGTGGTTCAAATGTCAAAAATCCCTTTATTAGGAAAATGGCAAATTTCTTTATTAATGCAAAGGTGACTTGGTTTATCGTTACTGTGACAAACGAAAACACTTTATTTGATGAATCCTTAAAGAAAATTTTAATTAATATCAATCAGGAGAAAAGTTATTGCAAAAATATATGTTGATCCCTAGACACTTTTGATGTGTGTAGTTTCGTGTGGAGAATAATGGGCAAGAAAATCCACCGTTACTCTTTTAAAATATTGTACAATATTTTGTATTTATATTAATTATATAGCTGACGAGACAGTTGTCCTGTTCAAACAATAATTCATTAAAATTCCCATAGAAAATGTACTCTCAGTTTTCCGCATTTTCCAATTTTCCCGGCGACTTTTCTAACTTCTCAAGAACCTTCCTCAGACTTTAACCAAAATAAAAAAAAAACTGTTGGTCGAATTGGTCCAGCAGTTCTCGAGTTTTGCGCACAGCAACACATTTTGCCACTCATTTTTATTTATACAGGATGTTAGGTTAAACGAGAGACATACTTTAACGGAGTGTAGTACTCATGAAAGTGAACAACTTTTACCGTGGAACCAACCCTGAAATATGAAAAAGAAAATCAGCTGTTCTCTATAAATTGCAAAACCTACGCGATCAAAATGTACGAGACAGCTGATTTTTTTTCATATTTCCTGAAATTAAAAAAAAACTCAAAGCATTTATTTCAATTAAACCAATTACAGGCACTTTTGAATTGTCAAGGGGTCGGCCAGTCAGAAAGATGAAGCTAGGCGCCCATTCCAAAGCATAGTAGGTACCTATGGAGAAGAACGGGCAAGAAACTCCACGGACACTCTTTTAAATCAAGATATGGTTACAAAATAATGGTTACATCATTCATGTTGAAATTTTACATGTGAGAACGATGCAGAACGTTAAAAGCGTCCTTAAAAAAAAAACAATTCAAATATTTAAATTAAATTAAAATAAGCCGTGGCCGCTAAGGTATGCCCAGCCTTCACTGACAGCGCTTGTTCACGAACCTGACGCATGGATTAGCTAAAAAAAATAATACTAGTAAATATACGAATGAACAACTTTTACGACGGAACTTACCCTGGTTAGTTCCGTGGTAAAAGTTGTTCATTTTCATGAGTACCTACTACACTCCGTTAAAGTATGTACGTTTAACCTAACACCCTGTATACTCGTAGATAGACAAGTAAGTAATTTTAAGTTAAGACGATGTAACTAGAAAAAAAATACTGTACCACAATATAGTGGAAAGAGCACTATAGAGAAGACGACTAATAGAGAAGTATGAAAGAGAGACATGTTGCGCCGACCCCAAATAAATTGGGAGAAGTGCAGTAAAATGATGATGAAAGGTACCCATACCTCCCTAACGGAAACAGCAACGCTGCTTGCCGGCAGACGTAGGTAGAACATTATGTTTTCCTTTTAACTTTTAGACCAATATAATATACAAAGGTCACATTATGAGTGTTGTGACGTCAAAGTTGAGCTCATAATTAACTTGTGTGCCATTCTTCAGTGTTGTACTTCCAGATATTTGCCTAATAACGTGCTGGCGGGGTGCGATGCGGTATGCTCATAATTTATAATTTACTTACATGAAGGGTAGGTACATTAGCAAAGCGATAGATGAATAAAAAAAAAGTAGTAGGTAGTAGTATATAAATCTATACTCTATACAAATAAATAAAATTGAAGTGTCTGTTTCCAATGTCAAAATAACAGCTTTTTACTAAATGCATATGAAAGTATAAACAATTTTTGTCTGTCTGTTTGTTCCGGCTAATCTCCGAAATGGCTGGACCGATTTTGACTGGACTTTCTGCTGATGTTATAAGGAGTAACTTAGGCTACTTTTATTTTGGAAAAGAATTATGGTTCTGCGCAAAAATAATAAAACCCATGAAATTTTGAACAAAAAGTCAATCTGAAAAATTGTTTTTGCATTTAGTAGCCCAATTCTTGAAGATGGTTATAGGCTATTTAAATCACGCTGTGACTCTTAAGAGCCGAGAAAAAGATAATAAGTCTAAAAGAACGCTAAACACGAAGTAATAGCGTGGGCGGGCGATGCAACGCGGCGGGTCGGGGGACGAACGTGGCTCGTATCGACTTCCATGCGAACGAAGTCGCGGGGCACAGCTAGTAGTATAATATAATTAAGATGAAGGAGTTTGAGCCTAGTTACATTGTATTATTGTTTTATAGGCTAGCTTGACTGAATGAATGCGGTATAGTTATCGTTGGCGTAGATTCTATACGCGACTGCGAATTGTGCATGGGTTATGCGCTTTGTGTATGATAATTGCATAGACGAAGTGGTTATTGGTACTGATGGTATTCCGTTAAAGGCCGCTGATATTTCAACCATTTAATATCACTAGCTGAACCGACAGACGTTGCCCTGTCCAAATTTCATGTATGACAAAATTAATTTTCTTCGTTTTTTTTTTTTGTGAATTTTTCCTACGAGTGTGTATGTTTTAATAGTTATTCTGCTATTCGAGGCGGAGACAAATCCAACAAATCAAACATCGTAAAAGTCGGTCCAGCCGTTCTTGAGTTATAAATAGTGTAAATAACCCGACTTGTTTTATATGATAAATTGTAACAAGATCAATCTGCCTAGCCTTTTCCCAACTATGTTGGGGTCGGCTTCCAGTCTAACCGGATGCCGCTGAATACCATTATTTTACATGGAGCGACTCCACAACCCATTAACTGGGTAATACGATACCCCTTGGTAAGACTGATTGTCAGACTTTCGGGCTTCTGACGACCCGTAACGACTGTCAAAGATCCACGAATGACAGCCGGGACCAACGGCTTAACGTGGTTTCTGAGGCACGGAGGAGTCTCGGTATGTAAAGATCCACCCACCACCCACGGACCAACCCCGGCAAGCGTAGCTTAACCTGATGGATTGACCCGTGCGGCTGTTATTACTTAGCCACGAGCTCCTCAATTGTATCAACAACAAATTGTAACAAGATGACAGGTTTAATTAATATGACAGCATTTAAGTGACCTTAGATTGTCTACAATTTCTTTACATTGTATTTTTATAACTTAAGCATGACTGAATTGCAAAAACCAGCCAAGTGCGTGTTGGACCACGCATAATGAAGGGTTCCGTAATTGGGATGAATTTATCCCAAGAACAAATTAACATTGTAGTTGAAATACATGTTCTCCTATACATTCCAACTGTAAATGTAAGTCTGTACTCACAATATTGAGAGACTTACCATGTTATCTTAAGACCACAGACTTCTCATAGGTTTTCCTGTAATCTACAGGTAAAGAACTATTTTCTGTATTTTTTTTCAAAATTTTAGGCTCAGAAGTTTCGGAGATAATCTTAATTATCTAAAAAGTTAAAAAAAAACGAACGAATTTTTTTGAATAACTTTTAACCAATTTATTTTAAAATTATAAAAAAATATAAGTATTTGAGATTCTCAGAGTAAACCGTAGTTTTTTCTAAACTTTTTTTTTAAATTTTCTTATCTGCCCCCCAAAAGTGACCCCCATATTCAAAATTAATTTATTTACTTTACCCATCCGTGTGTCGGTCATAGAAATTCATATGTGTACCAAACAACTTAATCGGTCCATTCGATTCGGAGCAAATTGGCTGTGACAGACGGACAGACAGACAGACTGTCACACGATTGATCCTTTAAGGGTTCCGTTTTTCCTTTTGAGGTTCGGAACCCTAAAAACGAAGTAAACTGTTTTTGCAGCAAGTTTCAATAAATTCTTTTATTCTTCTGTAAGTAGGACCCTATACTCGTAAAACTTTAGTATTTCTACAAGATCTTTTCAATTCAAGCTAGAAAACAATTCAGAAGTTTGACAGAGCAATATTAAGGTTTGTTTTTTCTAAACAACAACATTGTTGTCAACAGATGGCATTAATAACTCGGGCGAGAGAGGTGCCGTACAAAATGAAATAAACTAGGGTTCGCTCGTAAATCATAGAAATAAGACACGACTTAAGGCTCCTGCAGGCAGGCGCGACGCGACTCTGGTGGAACAGTTTCTTTGAAAAAATCATGGAAATTGTTCTACTGGAGTCGCGTCGAGCCTGTCTGCGGAAGCCTTTACAGTGTGTGTGTAATTTGTAGTTTATTGTCCAAATTATAAATGGTGCAGAAGGAACAAGCTGTGTACCAGGATGTACCCATATGAAATAGGGTTTGTTATTTGTGAAGGTTGCCTAGATTTGAGAGATAAGATGTGCCCTTTGTGTGGTCTTCGCCAAAGGTGATCGAGTTGTTTTAAAGAAATGACTGATCGTTATTATCAGAATATGCCTATCCTTATCTCAATTTATTTAATGCAGCTTGTCTTCTTCAACACGTCAATCATTTCATTTCGGTGCAGGTTTATTTTTAAACGACTTCAAAAAAGGAGGTTCTGTATTCGACCCGTATGTATGTATGTTTGTATGTCCGCGATTTTCTCAAAATCTTTTCTTCTTTCTACATACTTTCAGGAAGGTTTTAGTATTATAATACATTAGGTAATTATTCTTATGTACGAAGTTATATGCATAAATGTACTGTATCTCCAGCATTTCTAAGCGGATTTTGATAATTCTTCTTTTGGTTCGTCTTATAAATTTTCGTCTTATTAATTTTCTAAAAATGGAAAAATAAATTTACTTTAATAAAAATAAAAACCGACTTCAAAAACGTAAAACGTATAAAATAACTTTCATAAAAAACTGAACAGCTTCTGAAGTCGGTGTCTTGAATTCTTCAATGCACTTTAGCTTGGCTCCAACTTCAGAAGCTGTTAAGTTTTTTTGAAAATTATTTTATTCGTTCTACGTTTTTGGAGTCTGTTTATATATTTTTTTAAAGTAATTTTTTTCAGGAATGATCGACAGTTAGGTACTTACTGAAAAGTTTAATCGCAACGTCCCCTAAACAAATACATAGAGTAACAAGTTTGCTCACAAACTCTTTAACCATCTCTTTTCAAGAGACAGTAAAACCGATAATAAACTCAATAGCGATGTTTAAAGGCGTTAAATATTTAACAAGTGGAAAGTAGGTCGGGTTCGTTAAGCTGCTCAAATTAACTGTGGACTTTACATTCAGGAAGGGAATTGATACTGTTAAGAATTTAAAGTTTATTTGATCTGTAACTTTATAATTTGATTTTGCCTTTTTTTTTTGTTTTCGGGGGGAAAACTTTGGGGAAAAGACCGGGGAGTGTGGGATTTTTACCTCACTAAAACCACCCCGGTGGTCATCATCTGCACATGGAAGGGGCACCGTTACCTCTCAAAAGACCAATCCGGAACCCCTAATAATTTGATATACCTAGAGAAAAGATTGATTGGTGCAGCGATTTATACCAATACGAAAAATATAGCTCTCGTATCGGCTTCCTCGTTGGTCTAGTGGTTGCAAGCGCTACTGCTGATCATGAGGTCCTGGGTTCGAATCCCGGGTTGGGCAAAGTGTTATTGGGTTTTTTCATGTGAAATTTCTCAGCAGCAGCCTGGATTTTGGATCTGTGCCCGGTTGATGACAATAGGCGCGCCCCCTATTACAGGGGACTTAAACATAACTGGATTACGGATTACAGGTGTGGCGTTATGTTATGTTATTAACTAAGGTTTCCTCACGATGTTTTTCTTCACTGCTGTCAATAATGTCCAAGATAACCCCAAAAAGTACACACAGTAGCAGGTCAAGTTACTACAAACTGTCAAATTTTTTTATTCGATTTTGAACTTAACCTTCAACAGTTTAAGGTTTAAAATCATTTGGAGAAATTTGACAGTTTGGTATAACCTGATGTGCTGTTGTCTGTACACACAGCTACACATTAAGCTATAAATTTCCAGTTTACACTGACCTCTCATTGTAAGGAAATCCTATACAATGCGAGATCAGCTTATACTGGAAATGTATAGCTTGATCTGTAGCCGTGCGTACTTAAAAAAAAAAAAAAAATCATTCACATTGGTATTTATCTGGATTTGACCCACAACATCATTCATGAGAGGTGGGGCCTGAACCACTTGGCAACTGACTGCCGTGAACTATTGTTATGATGAACAGCCCATGGTCAATCAATCTGCCTAGCCTTTTCCCAACTATGTTGGGGTCGGCTTCCAGTCTAACCGGATGCAGCTGAATATATGATGATGCTGATATATGGAGCGACTGCCTATCTGACCTCCACAACCCAGTAACTGGGTAATACGATACCCCTTGGTAAGACTGGTTGTCAGACTTTCGGGCTTCTGACGACCCGTAACGACTGTCAAAGATCCACGAATGACAGCCGGGACCAACGGCTTAACGTACTTTCCGAGGCACGGATGAGTCTCAGTATGTAAAGATGGTCACCCATCCACTGACCAACCCCGCCAAGCGTAGCTTAATCTGATGGATCGACCCGTGCGGCTGTTATTACTTAGCCACGAGCTCCTCTTTGTGAACAGCCCATGGTGTGGTAGCAATATTAGCCAGTCGGTAGGGAGGCACAGAAGCTGACTGTCCAGCCACCTTATTGTGTAACACACTTCTCTCAATCACAATTTTAGGGTTATGAAGACAAAGACATTTGTTCGTCGGATATGGTAGACTTAAAAAAGGATGTTCTGTATTCGACCCGTATGTATGTATGTTTGTATGTCCTCGATTTTCTCAAAAACTAATGAACCAATTTTGATGATTCTTTCACTAATGTGATCGAAATACTTTCAAGAAGATATTAGTATATAATACATTGGGTAATCATTCGTATGTACGAAGTTATACCTATGCATAAATGTACTGTATCTCCGGCAATTCTAAGCAGATTTTGATGATTCATCTTTTCGTTCGTCTTGGGCTTATATAATAATGTATATTCAATTATATAATAATATAAAAAATGTAAAAACTAACTTCAAAAACCTAAAACGAATGAAATAACTTTCATAATAAAAAAACTTAACAGCTTCTGACGTCGCTATCTTCAGTTCTTTAATGCACCTTAGCTTGGCACCGATTTCAGAAGCTCTTAAGTTTTTTTATGAATGTTATTTCATTCGTTTAAGTTTTTGAAGTCGGTTTTTACTTTTTTAGTAATTATGTTCAGGATACATCCACATCTAAAAGCGGCATACGAATATTTACAATATTTCTTATCTACATAGGCATAAAAATAACTTATATACAGTATATACTACATACCAAAACACTAACCCCCCGAAACTCCTAATTCACTGTTTCATCGGTTTGAAAAATTCAGCTGCTCGAAAGCGTTAATACCGCAATTAATGTGACTGAACTCAAAACGTCAAAACGAAAGGCATTCATTGCGACTAAGTGTCATTTTATGCGTGTTACGCAATTATCCCGCTGGGGGAGAAAAGTGGTTCACCAGAAAGTTTGCCGATGGTACATTGAAATACAGGTACTCACTCGATATTTATCAAATGTTTCATAAAAACATGGTCTGCTGGCAGACCTAATTGTCCTTAGAGCGACCTTTTGTCTCAATCATCTATAAAATAACCCCCATTGCCATCAAACTTTCTTTATCGCAAGCCAAACCGCTTCAATATTAATTAATTGCCGAAAAAAACTTGTACCCAAAACCCTAAAAAGGCGATTAAGAAAATTTATGGTTTGTGAAAAAATTGCGGATCCACAAACGGCTATAACTCATTATATGACGCTTGTGGATTGCTAATGGGCGGGAATCGATATCGGGGACAAAAATGGCTTTCCAATATTTTGTTGTTGCTAGAGCTACGTTATTTGAATAAATTGAAAGATTGATACGAGATTCTGAGTGCTTACGTTTTTGTATCGGTTTTTAGAATTCCATACTCCGACATTGCAATTATGGGTCGCTTTAACTTAGCAAACGTAGTCTGCCTGTCTGTCCCATGCCTGTATCTCGGTAAAACAAGAATTAGTCAGAAAATGATGGTCAGGAAATAGCCGCTCGGTTTGTGTGATGTGCTATTTACTTAGGTATAAATGCAAAAGAGAACATATCAAAGAAAATGTTTTTTTTTTAGCATTTGAAATCGCACAGTAAGCAAGCATGATTCTGAATGCTCGTTTTTTAGGGTTCCGTACCCAAAGGGTGCCAAACGGAACCCTATTACTAAGCTCCGCTGTCCGTCCGTCTGTCTGTCAGCGGGCTGTATCTCATGAACCGTAATAGGTAGACAGTTGAAACTTTCACAGATTGTGTATATCTATTACCGCTATAACAACAAATAATGAAAATAAAATAAAGTTAAAAATTAAAGGGGTCAAATAAACAATACACTTTTGATTTTGTATTTTTTTTGTTACATCTGGCATGTGTCTAGAACTTATTTATTAGAGTACAAATATAATTTTTATTTTTGTTATCTTCAAAAATAAAGAAATAGGGGGTCGCAAAAGTTGTCAGTTTTAAACCATTTTAATACGAGCTCTATCGCAACAACTAAATAAGTTACGAATTTGAAACTTCTGTATGTCATTTATGTACCATTTATACTGTATTTAATAATAAAAAATACTAAAAACGCCGATTCATAAGATATTATACTTAAATATGGGCGATTTTCTGCAAGTGCAAAAAATAACTTTGTAATTCACAGTATCATTAAGAAAAACCAAGTTATCTTTGAGACTGTTAAAATTTAAGATGTAAAATATTCTTCGTTTAGTAGTTTTTTTTAATATGTAGTTTCAAACATTGTACAGTGATACGGAACTCTTCATGTGCAAGTCCGACTCGCACTTGGCCGGTCTTTCATTTTCAAGTCGTATTATTTACTATGACAAATTCTCTATATTGAGAAAAGTAGAGGCAAATATTATTTCGAATACTAACGGTACCATAATAACATAAAATGCACTCAAGGTGAAGAAAACCTCATCTCTCCAGCAAATACATCTCCTAGCTCATTTTAAATGCCTTTCCTGTCGTATTGTGGGTAATAAAAGTTTTACAAATAGCCTTTTTAAAGCCTCTGGCAACCGTAGACTTCAACGGACTGTTTTCATTGAAATAATAACGACTTTAATGGATTAACTTTCCTTTATACAAGTTTTAAATTAGTTATTAAAATAAATATTGTAGAGCCTCGTTTTGTTAAAAGGTGTATTGTTTATTAAAAAGGTTTTGTTACTTAGCTTATTTCTGATTTTAATTCACGTATTGATAATAATATAGCACAACAATTATTGGAGTATTTCTAAATATGCAATGTGTTAAGTATATCTAATAGCAAGATTTACAGCTGGACAATAAATATATTCTATTCTATTCTATTCTTTAAGCATCTCTTAAGAGCTTGTAATACTTCAGCTCAAATTCATATTTTGCCCTCACTTCCCCGCACCGGGTCACACTATCATCATCACTGTAAACTGATTCAGTTAGGGTGAACTACGCTATTTATGGACTAGGCTTGTTAATAATTGATTAAACCTATAATATACAGGCGTCCCACGGATATGCCATATGGAAGGAAAGTACCTCGAATATTGTAGATGGAGCATTTTACTGAAAGAAGACATTATTTGAATTCAATAAAACAATTTAAACTGCATTCATATATATTTAAATAATTACATGGTTGAACCGGAAATCGAACCCG
Organism: Cosmia pyralina; assembly: GCA_946251885.1. Classification (NCBI taxonomy): domain Eukaryota; kingdom Metazoa; phylum Arthropoda; class Insecta; order Lepidoptera; family Noctuidae; genus Cosmia; species Cosmia pyralina. The sequence continues at coordinate 1,898,535 of OX276358.1, read as the reverse complement.
TTACATGAGAAAAATAATCACCCTGTAGCTGTATCCTTCCGATCGAAAGGCTTCATCATAAGGATTATTTTTTGCTAAATAACATAGTGTCACAAATAAAAAGGAAGGCCATGAATTTTAACATTTTTAATACAAAATTAATCAATTTATCAAATGCTCAAAATGAGTCCCTTCTTGTTGATTAGAAAGTCGCACTCTTTTGATTACGAGTATCTCGCTCCCGGTCGATTTTTTGATCTTGTTGTGGTGGATATTTAGAATAATTCTAAGTTCTGCTTGTAGCTCGTGGACACTTTCATACTGGTTCTTGTAAACTAAATTTTTTACATAACCCCATAAAAAAAAACCTAACGGGGTTAGATCTGGGGATATAAGCGGCCATCTTATTTGTCCATTTGTTCAAACAAAATTTCACATCAAATGTTAAAATTCATGGTCTTCCTTTTATTTGTGACACTATGTTATTTAGCAAAAAATAATCCTTATAATGAAGCCTTTCGAACATGTAATTATTTAAATATCTGTGAATGCAGTTTAAATTGTTTTTTAAATTCAAATAATGGTGCCGATTCTCTTGTGAACGCACTAAACTAAAATTAGAGAATCGCTATCTTTTACTAACAGGCAGCGCGAGAAAAGGACGGCTATAGCTATGAACTAAGTTGGAGATGTCAAACTAGTTCACGCCTTGCGCTTCACCCTGTTTTTTAGGCGACATGTTTTTACGTGTCGTCTAAATGTCTATGGAAAAATTAGTTCTAACCAATTTGACAGCTCTAATTTACTTCCGTCTCTTTCTTGTCATAATAGAGAGAAAAAGATAGCTATAGCCTAATATAAGTTTATTTTGTGCACAACAGAATCGGCACCAATGTCTTCTTTCAGTAAAATGTTCCATCTACAATACTTTCCCTCCATGTGGCATATCCGTGGGACGCCCTGTATATTATTTTACGAAATAATGCAAATCGATTTCAAAGTACTATTAGAATCGACGACTTCTGGAAAGGTAAATGAAAATATTTTTATAGTTTTAGTGGTAATCATGTCATGATGCATTCTGATTGCAATTTGAATTGAGTTTGAACCTTACAAATTTTTCAGCGCAAGAAACTCTATTGAACATATACGTAAAGTTAAAACGCTGAATCAATTTTTTTATGTAGTAATCACGATTAAATAAATCGGTTATTAATTAGTATTCGTAATTAATGAACAGGTATTTGGGCAAGTAAATGGAAAGCATTCTTGCTGAAACAATACCTTGCCTTCCGTATGCAACAATTCTAGCCTTTGTAAGGAAGAAAACAGTTATTTATTTATTTAAAACATAAGTCAACAGTGCTTACGACCAAATCACTTATATTTTAGTAGCTAAAACTATAAATAGGAAAAAAAATACAACAAAAAAAGTTATACTAACTTACGATACTATTTACTTAGGAATAAATATATATTTACAAACTTGGTACGGCTTATCATGGAAGATATCCAGATCGATGTGCTGGGTGAGCAAAGAGTTCATCAGTGTGACAGCTCGGGCCGTGGGTGCAGCGGCAGCTCGACGAGTGCGCACTCCCGGGGGCAAAAAGTTGTATTTATTTCTCATCATCGTTACCATCATCATCATTGGCACCTCGTTCCACACACTGCTGACCTCCTCCCTTTTGTGCCATGCTTACCTGGTCTGTGCCAGTTTATCCAGGTCTTCCCTGTGATCTTCTGTAGATTGTCCACCCACATAGCCATGTAACCACGAGAAATTCACGCGCGAAGAAATTGATCGTATGCCCTACATAAAATGACCCAAAAAGTAAAGTAAAATTATATACTTTTGAGTAACAAATCGATGTGATTACGTAATTCATTATAACTGGGGTGGATGTGGCGACAACTGGCAGGTCTCGGGCTATAAGGTCACAGTTCATGGTAACGGACGCCACTGGTTGTATTGCTTGTGGACGCTAGCGAGAGGGGCTATGAAAACTGAGGAATATGAATAAGTTATCTTTAGGTAAAAGATTATTGAATTTTCGAACGATCTTTAAAGTCTGGCAACCAGCTATTTTGATGCACACATTCATATTCTAGGTATCTACCTACTACCTCCCATCTCCAACCGACTTCAACAAACAATACGAACAATCTTCTTTTATAGTAAATAAAGTTATTACCTACAGAAATTCCTGGTATTTTGGTGAAAATATTACTTAAGATGCTAACAGTGCCACCATTGAGAAAAAAAAACCGGCCAAGTGCGTGTCGGATCACGCACAATGAAGGGTTCCGTAGTTGCGATGAATTTAGTAGTAGCGTAGTTGCTGTCTCCTAAGATACAGGACTACCTAGTTTAGGAGACAGGGTTACATAATCTGTGTAGATTTATGTAGATAATTGTGTTTTGTTGTTTTGTACATCTGCTTTTGTGTACCTATCATGAATCTTGTGTGTGTAATAAATATTATTCTTATTCTTATTTATCCCAAGAACAAACTTAACATATTGTAGTTGAAAAACATGTTCTCCCATACATTCCAACTGTAAATGTAAGTTTGTACTCACAATATTGAGTGATTTTCCACGTTTTTTTAAGACCACAGACTTTTCATAGTTTTTCCTGTTATCTACTGGTAAAGAACTGTTTTCGTTATTTTTTTTTTAATTTTATTCTCAGTGGTTTTGGAGATAAGGGGGGTGGTCAAGTTTCGTCTATTTTCTTAAGTAAATAAAAGTATTTGAGTTCTTCATAGCGAGCCCTTTCATTTGATATGTCACACGGCACGGTTTGCAAACCTTTTTTTTTAATTTTCTTATTTGCCCCCCAAATATGACCCCCATATTCAAAAATTATTTATTTACTTTACCCGTCCGTGTTTGGCTAACAGAAATTCACATGTGTACCAAATTTCAACTTAATTGGTCGATTAGATTCGGAGCAAATTGGCTGTGACAGACGCACAGACAGACACGAGTGATCCTATAAGGATTCCGTTTTGTCCTTTTGAGGTACGGAACTCTAAAAAATCAACACTAAATCTCCTAGGTTCGAAGTTATAGCAGTTAACTGGAGACTTATTAAATGGTGGCGCTGCCAATCAGTAAGAAATGAAGCAAAAAGCAAGTCTGATCAACCATTCCAGTCATCACCATTTTGGTGAGCGAGTTAGTAAGACTCATGGACATTTCCTTACAATATTGAATACATGTTACAAATAGGCCAAAGCTCTTCATCTTTTCATCTTTATTTGGGGTCGGCGCAACATGTATTTTTCTTCCATACTTCTCTATTAGTCGCCATCTCGGTAGTTACCCCCTTTTTAAAAATATCGTCTTTCATCCATCCCATTCGTCTTTTCTTTGGTCTTCCCCTACTTCTGTAGCCATCCACATTCATACTCAAAACTTTCTTCACGACATTTTTCTATTTTTCTCATTCAAACCTCTTTACCTTTTATTCCTATTATTATTCTTGTGCACATGGGGACAAAACAATATTACAACATTAAAAGGACAGCTATGTAAAAGTATGATGTATAATTTCTTTATTGATCAGACAACAGACTGGATCGAATTTCACTGTGGGAGTTTCGGTGCCTATCAGTAAGAGCCTCCAGGCGTACTATGACGTGTAAAAAGACAATGGATCCATCATGGTTCCAGTATGAGAGAGAGAGACGGAGCTATATTTGACCTATAGCACCATCCTTTTTTCTCAACGGAATCATGATGGATCCATGATCTATTTCACGTCATAGTACGACCCCTGGAGGCTATTGCTACTGTCCCGCAATCTGGTGAGAAAAGATGCATTCTTTTCTTCAACAGCTGAGAAGGTATCTACTCTGGTTTGTGCAAACCCGCTTGAACTTATGCCCAGCTGTTCCCAGTTCTCCGAGCCCTACAAATAATATTTGATTTGATATGGCGTCGTAACACGCGAACGTCGTATAAAGCCACCGCCACACCGCCGCACCACCACACCGCTCGCCTGGGACGCAATAATTAGGTTATTAGGTGCCAGACAAGCCTGCTGTTTGAACTGGCGATCTATTTCTTTTTTTTTTTTTTTTTTAAATATGAACGTAAAAAGAAGTTAATAGCATGGCTCCACACTTTAAACTATAATGACGTAGAGTTACTTCTGCAACGTGTGACTTAATAATATTATTATAAGAGTGATGTTATTTGCGTAAGTTTCTAATGTAAGGGAAGTGCGGAGCCTTCAACTACAGGCATATTATATGCCTAAATGGAGACTCCTCGGCAGGCATTGTAAGCCAAATATGCTATATGAAATAAATTTATTTATTTATTTCACAATAATTGTCACCTGGGTTCACGTCTGAGGCTTGTTTTCTAAATGCAGAGTTACCTGTCTATTGTAAGTGGTAATGAGTATAATTAAAAGTTAGATTTAGAACACGGGCTACTTAAGCCGATTCGGGTGAAATATTTTCAATCTTCTAACGACTGTAATAGCTATTCGTATGACGATAAGGACGTCGGTTTCCACGAACTAACAAATTAATGGTCACCATTTCAGTCTGACCGCGGAATACGCCACTTAAGCTCACTCTTGCTGCAATTTTCAAAAACGAAAATTGCTACGACCATCATGAAAATGCCATAAAAATTCAACATTTTAAAGCAATGTGTAAATAAACTACCGGAATGAGTTGATCGACACTACAAAGTTAAAATAATAAAAATATACACTACCCCACAGACAAAGTTTCGTTCCACATAGTAACACTGCGGCATAGTTTCGAGTTCTACCTTTCGGCACCGATGTAGTTTACTTAGCGCTAAATGAAGCGACGGCATGGATGCTACATTGCCAAGCGAGGCCACCACGAGTTTCAGCTGAAACTTCTGCTTATGTTGCTAAAGAATGTAAGTAATAGAGAAGGCTCATCTCAAGGAGCAACAGCCTCAATGAGTGCTGATGTTATTAAATGTACGTCCGATGAATCTTCGAGAGTTTACGCTACCACGTTGCTGTCGCCACGGCTTGGGCCCAGGGACAGGTAGTGCTGACGACGAGTAATGGGCAGCTCGCCGTCCGGTAAGGACCAGGCCCGGGTCGACGGCGCGTTGTGTTCCACGCGTGCCTCAAAGAGATGTCAGCAGTGACGGGGTCAGTTGGGCCGATGCCGCCGGGGTCGCGGGTAGTTCAAAAGAGATACCGTGGCCCTGGCACGGGCAACTGAAGGAACACGGGTGGGTTTTAGTCAGTAAAAGTCTGACACGCCCTCCCGCTCTGCCCAGAGCGGGAGAAGTCATTTGATGATTTCCCATCCACAAAAAAAAAAAAGGGACAGGTCGTGCTGATACGAGACGAGAAGATCTTTTTTGGAGAAGTTATTAGGGACCTTGTGATTCTTATAAAAAAGAAGCCCTATACATGTGCTTTGTAAAGCCATAATGTTGTAATCATGAAGGTAGGTAGCACGGCCTTACTAAGTTCATCAGTGGGCGTTAAAACGAGCAAGGCTTATCTATACTTAATTGTGTAAAATTTTATTGATCTTATTACCCGCAAAGGGTGTTTTGCAAAGATGGAAATTAAAGGCTAGGCTTCGGAAACCGGAAATTAAAGATTAAAACCATTGTAATATAAGGTGAAAATCTAGTTTCTAAAGTTCATACTTGTGGTTTCACGAACTAAAGTTCATACTTGTGGTTTCACGAACTAAAGAAAAATTGTTTTCCTTTTAAAATATAAAATCTACCTATTTAATTTACAGTATTTTAATCTCACGAAGCGACACCTGCTATACTTGTGGTTACCAAGTGAATGTGTGTGTAAGTGCACGAGCTCTCGGTACCGTCCGAGACAATGGCGAAGTTGGAAGTGTGTGTGTGTGCGTGTTTATCAACTAAAACATGTCAGACTATCTCATAACATTGTAAAAAGAGTACTGTTTGGATAATCTTATCCCACCACAATATTTATACTACCGCGCACTTCGCCATTTCCATTTTACAAACTAACTACCAAAAATAATAAAACTTCCCACTTTACCGCAGTAGCGTAAAACAAAGTAATAACGAAAATAAATTCCATAAACTTCGTTTAAGAAAACAGCCAGCTTTTTCTAGAACTACGCTCTATTACGTGTATGACAGTGATATACAATCCCGGATTAGTTCAGTATTCCCTGCAGCACATTAAAATGTAGTAGTCAGGTAATCTAGCAAGGAGGGTAACTTTCTTGTTGTGATTCATATTTGAACGTACGAGTAGAGGGGCTTATTTTATTTTTATGGGGTTTTTTTTTTATGCGACAGTGTTGCTGTGCGTCCTGCCCGTTATGACATATGGTGCTGAAACGTGGACACTGACGGTCGGGCTGGTCCACAAATTTAAGGTCGCTCAGCGCGCTATGGAGCGGGCTATGCTCGGAGTTTCTTTGAAGGATAAAATCAGGAATGAAGTTATCCGGAAAAGAACCGGAGTAACTGACATAGCTTTCAAAGTAAGCAAACTGAAGTGGCAGTGGGCTGGCCATGTTTGTCGAAGGACCGAGGGCTGGTGGAGCAGACGAGTCCTAGAGTGGAGACCGCGTATCGGTAAGCGTAGTGTGGGACGCCCCCTAGCTAGATGGACCGATGACCTGAAGAAAGTGGCTGGGGCAGACTGGATGCGGAAGGCGGAGGACAGGGGGTTGTGGCGCAACCTTGGAGAGGCCTATGTCCAGCAGTGGACTGCGATTGGCTGAGTTGATTGATTGTTGCTGTTCAGTAAGTTATTTTTGTGTGAAATCTTTTGTATTATGTAGCCTTATTTACTTGTCAGGTTAATCCGTATGACGATTTGTATAGTCATGGGATCAGTTTATAGAATCGTAACTATTTAATTTAATTTAATCTTTATTAATCAGACTACTATGTGGTCCACTAGCGGGCTATCTGCCCGGGCGACTATCAATTGCAGGATAGTGTTGGGACTGTCACGCAGCCTGCGAAGTAGCGAGGCAGATTTTTTACGCCATAGTGCATCAAAACCGTCAGTACGTGCTTCTGCAAACATTGCCGAGGCACTGCAGAGCCTGCGAGCATTTAACTCATACATTCCTATACTCTTACTACTATTATAAATGCGAAACTCTGTTGGATGAATGTATGTTTGTTACTCAATCACGCCAGAACGGCTGAACTGATCCACAGAGATAGATTATAGTCTGGATAGGCTACTTTTTATCCCGGATAAATGTACGGTTCCCGTGGGATAATTTGCGACTCTACGCGGGCGATTCCGCTGGCAAAAGCTAGTTGAATCTAAATTGTTACACGAGTGGTGTGAAAATCAGTCCAAAGATTTGGGCTGATTTAAAAAAAAGTTGGGAGGTGTAGTGTTTACATCTACTCGTACTACAAGCTGCGTTAAAGAACTTCGTTCCAAAAACCGGTACTTAAATATTTTTAGAATCTCAACACTGCCTAATAACCAAGTGCGGATGTGTCTATTGAAACTGAATGCCATCAGCGCATCTAAACCACGTACACGAGCTGTCAGTGTCAATATTCCACAACAATGATGTCACTGACAGCTCTTGAACGCGGTTTAGATGTGCTGATGTGTTCCGTTTCATTGGTGAAATTCGCCCTTCGCAGCCTACGCCCATACGTATAAGAAAGTATATTTCTATGCCTACGCCAGAACAGTTCACGATAGCCTCTTGAATAAATATACTAATCGCCATTTCTAACTACACTGTTATCGTAAAAAAAACAAACACCGTTCGAAAAGGACTGACGTAAGGAATGAAAGAATCAAGGTACTAATTCCAATTTCTCCTTTGATTTATATCAATACATCTATACTAGTAATAAAGCTGAAAAGTTTGTTTTTTGTTTGTTTGTATGTTTGAACGCGTTAATTTCTAGAATTGCTGGTCGGATTTGAAATATTCTTTTTGCGTTTGATAGCCCAATTCTTGAGAAAGGCTATAGGCTATTTAACATTACGCTATGCCCCTTAGGAGCTGAGCAAAAAGAAAAAAGTCTAAAAGAACGCTAAGCGAAAATGAAGTAATAGCGAGGGCGAGCGATACGATGCGACGGGGTGGTTCGGGGGAACAAAAATTTCACGTAAATGAAGTCACGGGCAGGAGCTAGTTTAACAATACACCTGTGTGTGTGTGTCCATCTGTAGTTGTTTACATTTCATTACGGGCCGGCTAGGGGCGGCGTTGAACCGCACGTGACCAGCGCGCGATGGACAGCATTATCTATAGCTAAATTACGAATTTGTATAGACTAGGCTTAGCTGGGCTGTGGGATTAGTGTGTAATGAAGGTTGTTGTTAATATGGGTAAGTAGAGCTGTACGTTGCTATGTGAATTCTAACCAACAAGTATGTTACCTTATGTCCTAGAAGCAAACATTCGAAAACATGTGACATCTACATACCCGCAATGGGCCCGCGTGGTGGATTACAGCTCACTCCCTCTCGAAGAGAGGAGGCCTGCGTCCTATCAGTGGGAACATTACAGGCTGATTATGTAATTAAGTTATCATCATCATTTCAGTCAAAACATGTCCGCTGCTGGACGTATACCTCCTCCAAACGTGCCACGTTAACCGGCCCTGTGCTTCTCGATGAAAAAGTAAGTAATATTATGTTAATTTCTCCATTATGTCTCAGTGTAGGAGATCCAGTCAAGTTCAGGTATGAAGAATGAGGTAATTATGGCAAAATTTAATAATATCCGATATATTTGGTAGTCTCGGACACTCTAATTCCTGTAATCCGATCCGTTGCTTAAATTCGAGTCACTACGCAACGTAGAACCTTCTATCCGCCAGTGTTCCAGTGTTTACAGCAAAATTAAATTTCATGTGTCTTTTTATGTATACTGTTTCTCTATACCGAATACTATAGTAAGTGTGCAGACCGGGGTCGCGGGTTGTTCGAAAGAGATACCGTGGCCCTGGCACTGGCAACTGAAGGAACACGGGTGAGTTTAGTCAGTAAGAGTCTGACACGCCCTCCCGCTCCGCCCACAGTGGGAGAAGTCATTTGATGATAACCCATCCCAAAAAAAAAAAAAAAAAAAAGTTGAGAGGTGTCAAGGGACACCCGGATGGAACGAAGTTCCTTTCGATTAATTAGTGAAGGAATTGTAATATATATTTTTTTTTAAGTTATAATATTATTTTTTTTATTATTAACAAATATAATGTAATATAAACTTAATCTTTCTATAAGAGAGAGAGATAGACAGACAGAGAAACATGCGCACGTCGCACAGCTTACAATAGCAAAAAGTGTCGTTACAACTTTTCGTGAGAATTTTTTCCGTCTAGCCCCCTTTCACACCGCGCGATAAGGAACTTCGTTCCAAAAAAGTATGCAGACAATTATTCTGTTCTTCACTTTTTTAGATCTTAACCATTTTAAATTTTCCTAAATCGAAATATTTTATTTCACATAAACCTACATGGGCACTTATGAAACGTTAGAAGCCTGGTGCACGGTTCCAAATTGGTCGTTTCCTATGGAGAGGAGTAGGCAACAAACTCCACGGTTACTCTTTTAAAAATAATTGGCTTTTGCAATGTTTTCAAATTACAATGTTAATAGGTATGGAAGACAGTGTAGCCTTCCTTATCTAGTAACGCAACGAAACAAATAATAAATAAATAAATAAATAAATTTTTATTAAACCATGCGTATACAAAAATAGTATGAACTCTGGTACCAAAAAAAGATTTAACTTGTGTTATGGATACCAGCATTCTCACATAAATGAAATTTCCATTGAAATGACTCGAGAAAAAGGTGATCACTTCACTGCAAGCATGATACAGCAGTGCTATTCTGTATAAATCTCACCGTGAAAACCTAGGTGAAGTGAGCTGTCATTCTCCTAATGCTAGGGATTGACAGTATTGACAGCTCACTCCACGCTCACTTCACCTAAATTTTCACAGTGACATTTATACAGAATAGCACTGCTGGACCGTTAGACCCAGTTATCTCACAATTGAATTTAATGAAGCAGCAACAATTTGTAGACGTTCCTAGAGACCGAACAATTCGTTGCTTTACTTGGTGCAGACACATGTTACCGCACTGTTTTCGCTGTGCTGTGACTGGAATATCATTATGTTGTTGTTGCGTTTTGGTTGTGAACTGTCATAGTAACATAACATAAACATCACGCCTTGTTTATCCAAACTGTTAAGCAGAGGTTTAGCCGTCAACCGGGCACGAATCTAGACTGCGGGCTGCTACTGAAAAATTTCAGATACAAAAACCCAATTACACTTTGCCCGAGCTGGCAATTGAACTCAAGACTTCATGCTCAGCACAAGCGCTTGCGATCGCTAGACCATCGAGGCAGTCACTGTCATAAGTATGTAAGCTTAATGTAGAGGAACTCCTTGAACCTGTATGAAAAAGTTAACAAAAAGCTTAAAATCTTTCCCTTGAAAAAGTTTGGGTGCAATAAACAGGTTCAGGATTGGCTGCTCGGGCTTAATTATGCTGAAACGGAAAATCTTTTATCTTTCAACTATTAAAGTATTCAGCATCACATACACACTAACACTCATCACATTCATACGTACACTCATCACATACACAGTTACACACTCATCACATTCATACTTACACTCATCACATACACAGTTACACACTCATCACATACATACTTACACACTCATCACATACATACTTACACTCATCACATACACAGTTACACACTCATCACATACACAGTTACACACTCATCACATACATACTTACACACTCATCACATACATACTTACACTCATCACATACACAGTTACACACTCATCACATACACAGTTACACACTCATCGCATACATACTTACACACTCATCACATACATACTTACACTCATCACATACACAGTTACACACTCATCACATACACAGTTACACACTCATCACATACACAGTTACACACTCATCACATACATACTTACACTCATCACATACACAGTTACACACTCATCACATACATACTTACACACTCATCACATACATACTTACACTCATCACATACACAGTTACACACTCATCACTTACACACATACATTTGGTTACCTTTTGGTCCTAAGTTTAATTAAGTAATTATACTGAAACCGTTGCATTTGTTAACATAATATATCTCCTGAAATTCATATTGTCGTCGAAAGAGACTGGATCCTGCGACACAGGGTATCCTAGTGCGGGATCCAGTGTCACACCAATTTTGTACACATGTTTTATGTTATCAATAAACTTTTTTACTTTTTACTTTTACCTTGCCAGGGGGCCAACCACCACTTCTTAAAGCAGTATTATTTTAATGTTACTTCAGTGTGAGAAAGAGATGGAGCTATACAGGACGTCTAGCTCCATCTCTTTCCCACACTCATGTAAGATTAAAATAATACTGCTTTAAGAGGTGGTGGTCTAGCTCCAGATCCTGCTATATTGTTATGAACCTGGTTAGTCAGGAGAGAAAAGATTATTGCATGCAGGGAAGTGTCGACTGTCACCATCGTCGACTGAATGTTCCCTTTAAATGTTACTAAATAGATAAATGTATATAATTTAAAAAACAATCATTATAATTCTTAAATTCAGTTCTATATTAATAAACTCGCTAACTACTTAACTAATAATACAATTTATCACAATAAGAGGGGAGGTGGCCTACGATTCCCCATAAAAAGTATTCTCCGTTTTTCTTCCTGAATAATGCCTCTAGAGCAATCTTTTTTTTTCATAAAATCAAGGTCTGCTGTAGACACGTCATTGTCATTTCCTTTTTTTTTCAGGAACTAATTAGTAAAGAAAATATGACCCTCCAAAAAAATGCTCCTTTTTACCGCCGTGATTAGAGGACTACCAGACAAATTCTAAAAATTTTTAATATAAGAGAAATGATAGGAACCTAGACATACTCTTTCTTAAAATTTTAATGAAAAAAATAATTGAATCGGCTCAATTTTCGAGGAGAAAAAAAGGGAATACGAAACGTCGATCTTGTCGGTCTGAGCAGCAGCTGTATCGCACTCTCTTATCACTATTCGGGCACAGCGTGACGCCAATAGTTTCTTCCTCGTAGGCCACTTCCCCTCTTAAGAACCTAGTTTTCTTCCTCCTCTCTCCTACTTTATGCTGTGCCCGACAGGGTCCATAATTATAACTAATATAATAAATTCCCTACCAACTATATACTCGTAGGTACGGTACGCATATTGGGAATTGGGTGAGGTGAGGGTTTTAATAGTAGGTGGTGGTCAAATAAGAGCATGTCGAATGAAATAACACCCCTCCTTATATGTACGTCGGAGGTTAAAAAAAAGAAACAATTTTAAAACATAAAAAAACGTTACGTGTAAACGTATATTTTTCTTACGTTATCCGGTCAAAGAGAGCTATAACAGAAAATAATAACAGCCAAATTAGGCAATAGAGTAGCAGGCAACTTTTGCAATAGAAGCTAGTAAAAATCTTGCATCAGAAAAGAAAAGCGTGCCTAATAATTTGAAGGTCTTTATTGCCTAATATTTTGAGAGATGAGTCTGGGTTCGAAGGCCACCACTGTTCTATATCATATATGTGCACTGGCTAAAATTAAGTCTAGTTACATAGTTTTAGAAATACCCCGAAGCAATTAAACACGACATGAAGACTAGCGACTTCATCACCGAAGTCAAACGGTAATAGTTCCTTCGTTATGACGTCATCAAACCGCAAGGCAGTGCTTTGAACTCCACACACTGGGAATATGTTAGTGGTGTGTGTTCACTGTAGCGAACCAGAGCCAAGAACCGAATGACCATCTTTACTTCTTCATAACTTACAGTTGTATCAGCTGATCGTTTTGTGTTGTTGTGTTTTGTGTTGTTGTTGTTCTATGTTATTAATTATGACCTTCGATTGTAATAAAACTGCTGCACTCCACTATAGTATTTATTTCGATGCTATGAAGTGTTAGGGTTTTAGACAACCCGTATTACAATATTTTATTTTATAATATTTTATATATATAGGTACTGCTATCGAATACAAAAGACGAATTGTGCGTCCGACATCGACGAGCGCCAAACGAAAAGAGAGCATTTATAAAAGCCGTCGCCCGCCATTACGGCACACTCACAGCTTTACCACAGATAATCACAAACAACCGTCGGTGTTGCAAGCACATTTAGTCGATTGCAATAAATAATCGATTACAAAATAAATTAAAATATAATCGTCTCAAATACTTATTAGTGACATCGGTACCTAACACGATGAATATAAATGTTAATGGATTATGTGAGGAAGGATATGAAAAAAAAAAAATTTTTTCTTAAATCATTTGGTTTAAACAATATAAGTTAAACTTAAGTACCTAATAGTTTAAATGGACAGAATATTGGCATTATAACAGCGCGCTGCGCATGCTGCTTCAGAAATACTGCTTAGAATGCAATCGTTCCACCTCACGCGCACTGACCGCCCAGCAAAGAGAGAATGATAGCGTGACGGTTGACAGGGGAGAATGGAAGAAGAAAACGTGTTGCGCCGACCCCATGTCGGACGGACGGACAAGAGCTGAAGCATCATCATGATTAAGACCTTCGATCAAGAAAGACCAACAGGTTCATAAAACTGGCTTACGAAAAGTTAGCAAAATTAATTGTTTAGCATATAAGGGTGCCGATTCTCTTGTGAACACACTAAACTAAAATTAGAGAATCGCTATCTTTTACTAACAGGCAGCGCGAGAAAAGGACGGCTATAGCTATGAACTAAGTTGGAGATGTCAAACTAGTTCACGCCTTGCGCTTCACCGTGTTTTTAGTCGACATGTTTTTACGTGTCGTCTAAATGTCTATGGAAAAATTAGTTCTAACTAATTTAACAGCTCTAATTTACTTCCGTTCCTTTCTTGTCATAATAGAGAGAAAAAGTTAGCAATAGCCTAAATTAAGTTTAGTTTGTGCACAACAGAATCGACACCATTGTCTACCAACAACATTCAAATCACAACTGTCATTCTTTGACAGTTGCCTGAACTGTTAGAATTACGTTAATTTGAAAAATAATTGATTACTCTGACTGTACAAACGATTGACTCGTACAACTCCTTGGGGATTGCCAAAGCAATGCCTTCCAGGCATGACCCTGTATTGTTAGATTCACATAAAATCCTAATTATATAATGTTTTGACTTTAAAAGAGGCCATGACCTCTGAGTTTGTTTCGGCATTTCTTGAATCGGTGCATCAGAAGTCACACGGCATGAAGCTACTTGCATACTTTTGTGCAAGTTACAAGCATGTGTATTCTCGACCTCACGATTAGTTAACGAACATGCTAAGTAGTAACGTTTAATTAATATAATTAATATTTTATAGCATAAGATCTTGATTCTGTGTTCGTCGAAGTTTTTTTTAAAGGAAGTTGTTGGTGTTTTCATAAATAAGACAAAGTTCAGTTACTCATACATAATGCCAAACTTTTATTGGTCTTATATTATGCTGAGCCAAAGCTGCTGCCAACTGGTGTAAAAATCCGTAAATATTTTGTGTTTTCCAATGTTCTTTTTATAAGAAGTCAAAGTGAATGCCAAATAGCTTCTGGCTGGTCTCTGTAAAGTGCAACAAAACCTGTAGTTTGATTCGTTTAAGTAATAAATTTGGTAGAAACCATTGATTTATAAAAAGGGAACATAAGGTACGCTCTAATGTCACGTAAACATTATTGGACTAGAAACAATGACTAAAGTCAATTACGCCCGCGAGCCTAATTCATGCGGTCCACATCGAGAAGAGCGTACCTTATTTTCCCCTTTTTATGAATCAGTGATAGAAACACTATTATTTACTCTATAGGGGTTCAAGGACCGTGTTTTTGTAGACTGGATAAATAGATTATTTGGGCTTATTAATTTCTTTCTGTCTTTTCCATACTGTCGCCATTCTCGTTACAGATCACCAATAAGTCTGGAAAATGCTATTACTATTAGACAAAAATGAACTTCGCTCATTAATGTAATACGTAAATATTACATTAATTAATGCTATGCAATGTATGTGTGCGTGTAATAATGTGAACGAGGCAAAAGCAGTATGAAAGGATCGTAGCAGGGGGCGTCCTGTAGTTTCCTCCTTTTTTTTTCTTCGGTTAAAAAGGTTTGTTTAAGGACGCTGTTACAAATGGGTAGTCAAATCATTACTTTTTTACACAAAAGTATGTTTATTAAATAAAATGCTTTACATTCTTAAAATGTTTTTTGGCCAAACTGTTGATAGATGTGCATGGTACGATTCTGAACTACAAATATAATTTTAGATAGGTACAGTTTCACAATAAATGTACCGAAGTAAACATTTTCAGTCCGGTACATTTATTGTGAAACTGTACCTATCTAAAATTATATTTGTAGTTCAGAATCGTACCATGCACATCTACCAACAGTTTGGCCAAAAAACATTTTAAGAATGTAAATCATTTTATTTAATAAGCATGCTTTTGTGTAAAAAAGTAGGTAATGATTTGACTACCCATTTGTAATAGCGTCCATAAATGTCTTATCTTATTGTAAATGGACTATAGATTCTTTAGAAAAACAGAACACAGTTGTTATTGCTTCGATAATTAAAATAAAATAAATTTGTAGGTTACTGTTTTAGGTAAAAGTATTTTCTTTCTCAACAATTTGTTCACTTTGTTTCGGTTACCACCAATAATTCACGTCTACCGCAGCCTACGTACCTAGTCCCTTCGTTCTTTGACCTTTCACACACATACATACCCTCATTTAGTGTAAATATTTTCATGCAGGAAGAGTTGCACAAGAGACGCATAGACGTCGTTACGGCGAGACATCGTGGCGCGGCAGAGAGCCAACTCCACCCCGATGTTGTGGATAGAAGAGGGATTTTAGGTAATGTCAAATGTGACTAGAGAATTGTTGTATCGATGTGGTGTTGAACATCGCGTAGTAGATTATTGCCATTCTGAAATCAGAATTTCCGGCTCTGCTGAATACAATCTTTCAATGACAGCCGCAGCCGAGCCAATCACTCGTGTGTACCCCTGACGGTGAGTTCTGTACACTGACAAATGAAATGTGCTCGCCACAGATAAAATCAATCAAAATATTTTATCTATGTAAATAAAAAGAGAAGTCCTGATGACTGACTGATGGACTGACTCATCAACGCCCAGCCCAAACTCTTGGACCTAGAAAGCTGAAATTTTGCACAGAGGTTTCCTATATAATGTAGACAAAAAACAAGGAAGGAATTCCCGGTAGTACGTTCCTAGTTCTTACTAGCTAGTTTTACATAAACCTTATGACGTCAGAAGCTAGGTGCAAGGTTCCAATTGAAAGTAACTCTATGGTTACACTTTGAAAAATAATTGGCTTTTACAATATTTTCAACTAACAGTGTTAATGGGTATAGGTATGGGAGCACAGTGTAGGCCTTTCAACAACTACCAGGTACTTAACAAAATGGAAAATAGTCAACAAATGTACAGTCTACTAGGCCTACAACGTCCTCATATTCACAAAATAGAGTAGAATTTTTGAAAAAGATAAATAAAATATTAAAAATGAAACCTATTTAAACCAAATGACATGATTGCCATTACAACTACAGTAACATAGATATTATAGTCGGGGTTAATTATTTAACAAAACCATGCTGTCAAATCTAACGTAATGTTTACAAACCATAGAATTGACTAAACAAAATAATGTCGCCCAATAATAGAAAATGGAATTGAATAGGTTTTCAGAAACGGAGGGAAGCTGGACAGGTTTGTGATCTAACTGTGGTTGAGGCATTGTGCGCGGAGGCCTCTAACGAAATATTAGTGAAACTGGATTTGAGAACTCCTTTTATGAGATACTAATACCCTTTTATGAGATACTAATGCCCGTAACTTCGTCCGCGTGAAATTTCTTGTTCCCCCGACTCGCAAACGTAACGCCATAGACTACCGTGGCTGTCTGTTATATGCACTAGTAAATAAAAAAAAAGATAAGATAGCTCAACACGATTTTAAATAAATGAAATAAAGGAAACCGGAATTCTGTCCTTCAAGGAGTCCTGAGGTAGTCGAAACGGTTGCAGGACACGAAGCACGAAGTACGAAGCACGAAGTACGAAGCACGAAGTACGAATCACGAAGTACGAATCACGTAGCACGAAGCATGAAGATTAGAGTGCAGGTGTGGTTCCTGAAGCACGTGTAGTAGCCACGTAAACCCAGGCGTCATCGGCTGTGCAGACGCACGCGGAATTTGTAAAATGGGAATATACAAGGGTATATTCTGTCCAAGGAGGACAGTAGACAGGGTCTAGCCGAGGTTTTGATTCATATAGAACTCCAGGTTTTAACGCGAACTTGGACTGTTTCTCGGAGTCCACCGAATAAATAATAATTCTTGAGTAGTTTTAACCATCACTTTTAATAAAAGTATTCACATAGAAGACAGGTAATAAGCTCGTAATAGAATTGGTAGTAGACTAAAAAATTACATGGCTTGACAAGGCAATATATACTTTTAAAGATGTGGTTTAAAAATAGCGAAATACCCACGCTATTACTTCGTTTTAGTTTAGCGTTCTATCTGACTTTTTTCTTTTTGCTCGGCTCCTAAAGGTCATAGCGTGATGTTAAGTAGCCTTCTTCAAGAATTGAGCTGTCAAATGCAAAAAGATTTTTTAAAATTCGACTCTCTTCAACTTTATTAAGTATAGTTATTCAAGAAAATACGTGGACGATGATGAATTATATAAATAAAGCATAGCTAGATTCAAAATAAAATGTGTTATGTTAAAAAGCTACTCAAATCTACCTATTGATTAAGTTACCATTAGCCCTACCATTAGCCCTACTATGTTGCCTGGAAAACTGCCAAATGCGTCGCAACACTGTATGAAAAAGTGATCTCCTAGTATTTTTACAAAACCCTAAAGTTTTAATTGCACGGCAACACGAGATTTACACGTTTGTGCCGAACTACCTAAAAACCAACAAAAAAAGTTTACGTTTAAAACTCTATGCCTCGATGTTTTTTATTTTTTTTTAACATTGGAACATAACTTCAGAGAGTTTTCAATTTGGAACTAGATTTTCTTTATGGCCTACATTTATTTCCATTTTGGTAATATAAACTTCTTTGTGAGACAGTTTTGACAGTTTTTTTAAAGGATTTTTAAATACATGATTATTGAATATTGTTTCGGATGGATTGTCTACACACGGTAGTATTAGTAGTTACTTTAGTGAAGTTTTACTTTTTTTTTATACTAAAACCCCCAAAAATACTTGCCTATTAAAAATAATTTAAATATTAGAGGAACTCTTCTTTTTGAAAAAAAAACCTTTATGTTTAATAAAATATTTTGTTAAGTTTAGAATAAGTAATAATAGTATATTTATTTGCTCACATAAAATATACTTATTTTGTAAAGATAACTTATGTAACGTCTACATTAATATAGTATAGTTTTAAACCCCAGTTCATAATCGCATGCTAAACGATAACCCACATCCAAGTATATCCAACCCATTATACTGAAACTAACACTATTCCTACATATAAACTATGTACATAATCCTCATAATATTCTAGTGCTTACCTGCTGGATGTGACGTATAAAGGCTGTAGCAACCTGAGCCCGCTACGAGCTACGAGCTACGCGCTACGAGCTACGCCGTAGCAATCTCTACGAATAATTGCAAGCAATTGCAAGCGCTCATTTTACGTTATTATGAGATTTTAAGACAGTTAAGCTTTACTGGGGTATGCAATATAAATAGTTATGGAGAGATTAATTTAAGTAGATCTTGAGATGACTATAATGGGAAGACATTATACGTTCAAGCTGTTTTTCTCTCTTAGTAAGTAGACGAATAGAAATCACAGAGGTTTTTTAATAAAAGGATTCGAATGTGTTTGAGGCAGTTACTTTATATGGTAGAACTGTTGTCAAACTGTGACCACCATGAAACTCACAGATGGATGACTTACTTGCCAAGTATGGTAATTGATGCAGATTCGAAGTCTTACGTTTTGTAGTCCGTAATTTACGGACTACAAAACGGATCGTGAACTTAATAGCGGTCTGCTATTAATGGTAACTGTTATTTGATATACTTAATAAAATTTCAATAAGAAAAACTGCAAGGTAGCCCGCGAAATTCAAATTATCTTTGGTTTTTTGCAATTTGCGGGTCAGTATCAGGTTAAATGTTAATCTAAATATGATTCGCGACCGTACCAAATCTGTATTTATAGAATTACTAGCTGAGCGCCGCGGTTTCACCCGCGTAGACCGGGATAAAAAGTAGCGGTATGAAAAATAGATGTTAGCCGATTCTCAGACCTACTCAATATGCTCACAAAATTTCATGAGAATCGGTCAAGCCGTTTCGGAGGAGTACGGGAACGAACATTGTGACACGAGAATTTTATATATAAGAAGATTATCATTAAAATCAGCAATCAACTCTCTAATTTAATATTTCCATATTGAATGACTATTTCATGAAATCTTGACATTTGAGGATTATACTAACTTAAGAATTTGTATTACTGATTCTAATGATTATAATTATGTAAATACAATCAATAAAAAAAAAAACAAAAAAAAAACACATAAAACGCAACACACACACACACAGACACACATAACTAGTAACTACTAACATTAATAATTACTAACATTTAGGCTAAGGCTGTACTAACACTGTAAGGATCTATGGTTTGAAATAAAAATTTGAATTTGAAATACATATTTGTTACAGTCGTCAATCATACTTTAATCAATATCCACCCAGACACTGAACTGCAAATTGTAAAAATCGTATGAAAATTTGAATTTCACGGGCTATCTTGGCCGCAGTTTGATATAATAACTTTGTTAGAATAAAAAAAAAAAACTTCCACAATGACTGCAAGCTTAGATAAAACATAAAATGCACTGTTTCCTACTTCAAATAACCATACAAATTTTATAACGTCTGCGTTCAGCTTTCAACTGTGTAAACTCGAATGGTTTCAGAATGAAATACTGAGAGTATTGGCGAAAGGTTGAGCCAGTGGACTGTGTTCTCTTTGATGTCTACTGCGAGTTTGTCTAAATTGTGTACAAAATGTTTGTATTTGACGAAGAAGGAGAAACGTTTATGTTGTGTTAAATTTACTTATTTATTTTATTTATTTGACATAAAAAGTACAGATACAGGTTGACAGTAAAAAATTAAATGGTTGAATAGTTGATGAATGGTTGAAATGGGTTGCTTTATCTGTAAATCTAAATCAATCAATCTGCCTAGCCTTTTCCCAACTATATTGGGGCCGGCTTCTAGTCTTACCGGATGCAGCTGAATACCAGTATTTTACATGGAGCGACTGCCTACTGACCTCCACAACCCAGTAACTGGGTAATACGATACCCCTTGGTAAGTCTGGTTGTCAGACTTTCGGGCTTCTGACGACCCGTAACGACTGTCAAAGATCCACGAATGATACAGCCGGGACCAACGGCTTAACGTGCTTTCCGAGGCACGGAGGAGTCTCGGTAGGTAAAGATGGTCACCCATCCACGGACCAACCCCGGCAAGCGTAGCTTAACCTGATGGATCGACCCGTACGGCTGTTATTACTTAGCCACGAGCTCCTCATCTCCTTATCTGTAAATCTAAATATTATAATTAAAGTTTGTGTATAAGTCTGTTTCTTGTGTTCGTATTATATTGTTTTAATGTATGGATGGTTACAATAACTGTGATGTGCTTGTAATTTATCTGAAATAAACATGAAAATTGAAAAAAAAAAAAGTTTCTTTTCGAGTCTGTCTGTCTAAGCGCATTGTTCTTTCAAACTTCGCAACGGATTTTGATAATGTTTTCACCATAACTTAGAGAATTTATTTCGGAAGGATTATGCGTATAATACATTAATATTAAACTTACGTATAATAAAGAAGTCTCGATGTTTTGTCAAGTCGTTAAAACCGTGCGAAGCCGGGGCGGGTCATTAGTCAGGAATCTGTAGTTGTATGGTTATTTATTGGTAGTAGGTTGTGAAGGATGCCTTTATTGATTTGTGATTGGTCCATGGCTCGTAAGATAATTTTCCCAGGAGTCCAAGAATCCCATGGTGAGGCTTTGTAAACTTGTCCGATAGTATACACGATGGTATACATGCACAGTCGGTACTAATAATAAAGTTGAAGACTTGGTTTTTCGATTTTTGTTTGTTTGTTTGTATGTTTGAACGCGCTAATCTCTGGAACTGTCATTCGGATTTGAAAAATTCTTTTTGCATTTGATAGCCCAATTTTTGAGGAAGGACCCTTAGCAGCCGAGTAAAAAGAAAAAAAACGTCGGAAAGAACGCTAAGCGGAAACGAAGTAATAACGTGGGCAGGCGATGCGATGCGACGGAGTGGGTCGGGGTAGAAATTGTCATGCGCGTTCATACTATAGAAGCGTATGCAAAATCAATTTTTGTCTTTAAAAACTACAAAGCCATACTTTTTTTAATGGCTATAAAACTTGAAATTAGCATAAAATTGCTCGCGGGCCGGCTGTACCACCGCTCCATACGCCGTGTAATCGTCCGCAGCGCATCTTAGAGCCACACCCGTGTGAAAATTACTCATGTACTAATAAATGTATATTTTTTTATTATTGTACCTTAATATATACATCGAAAGGAAATTCGTTCCAACCGGCGGGGCAATTGCATCAATCGGAATCGGTTTCATTTTGACAGTTCAACAAAATCATTGCGTTATTTACGTTTTTGCGCAGACAAATTTTTCGAACATATGAAGCAATGGATTAGCAATTTGCTTCAACATGCTTCAAATTCCGATTGATAGTGTGTTACGCAATCCGGGTGCGAGTGTCCCACGACACCTCCCGACTTATTTTTAATTTTCAAGGGGATCTAGATGATTCTGAAGTAACTAGAATTCACCTTAGGAATAATTTCAATTCTCTTGAACAATTGAAAATTGCAAATGGTCCACCAACTGAATTGATCAATGGTTGAGTTGGGTAACTTCTTACTTAAGCGTAAGAGCCCTTGCCCAAATAATTTGAACAATGAATTGCCTTAGGTAATGCTTGATTGAATAAACCTCTATTAATGAAATACTACATTGAATTCCGATAAGTGTGAGATGGTAATAAACTTCCTGGTATAAGTCATAGTTTTTCTGGTTCCGTAGTCAACAAGGAACCCATAGGGCGCTTTCAATTTAGACGTTTCGTGACGGACCGCTGCGGTGCTGAGGCTTGTCGTATTGCGCTCGGACGCTCGTTTGTTTTCATATACGTGGAGTTTGCGACTTTGCCGCCCAGTTGTCGAGCGTTCGCGATATCGACGCAGCACTGTTGCCGCATCGCGTGCTTTGTATGAAAACAAACGACCGTCCGTTTGCAATACGACAGACGCACCGCAGCGGAACGCACGAAACGCACGAAACGTCTAAATTGAAAGCGCCCTTATAGTTTCGCTATGTCCGTCCGTCTGTCCGTCCGCAGCTTCTCTACTCTACGAGTCTCAAGAGTCTCAACTCTTAGTACTAGAAAGCTATAATTTGACATGGATATACATATTCATCACGCCGACAAAGTGGTAAAATAAAATCATGAATTTTTTTTTATGGTACCTTCAGGTACACGTAAAGTGGGGATGTTTTTTTTTACCCCATGGTGTAGGGTGTTGTTGGATGGGTCTTTCAAAAATATTGTGGGTTTGTTAAAACAATTTTTAAATTTAGGGATCCGTTTCTGAAATATTAAGCTTTAAAGTGCTAATTTTTGTTAGAGTCAAGTGTCCCCCCCCCTGCCAGTTAAACGGTTAGTTTTGAACAGGTGAAAAAATTTACGGTAGTCGTATATATAACGATGTTAACAGGAAAACTATCACAGCTAAGTAGGCTTTTCAAGTTTACGAGTAATAGTCAACCAACTTATATTTACAGTTGCAATGTGTGAGAGACCATGTTTTTCAAACTACAGTGTTAATTTTGTTCTTGGGATAAATTCATCCCAACTACGGAACCCTTCATTGTGAGTGGTCCGACACGCACTTGGCCGGTTTTATTATAAACAAAACTGTGGAACATAAAGTGTTACTGTTATAAACGAACAAAACAAAATTCTTGAGTAAATCAATTTGTTTTTGTATGTTGTTACTGAGTACGTTGCTGCAATATCCCATAATAACGTAGTTAGTAGTCATTTACGATAAGAAAGTTAAAAAAATCTTTTTCAAGCTAGAGAGAGAGTTGTACTGCTTGAGATCTATGTTTAATCTCATAACTACTGATAGCTGTAAAAACTATTTCATTAAACATCATATACAATTAACATTACCCTCACTTTATATATTAGAAATAGTCATGTTCGTAAAAACAAATCCACAGTTGTTTCCTCGTATGGCAGACAAATTCCCTAGAAATAGACGTGATGATAGTAAACTATGTGGACATACATCGAAAACTGCACTTATGCGCAAGAGTGTTTTTTGCATGGCACCAATTGTCTACAACAAATTGCCCAAAAGTTGGAGAGAGCTAACAATACTTAAACTTAAACAAACAATGAAATCTTTTTTGGCACAAAAAGCATATTATAGTATTGCAGAATTTTTAAACGACTCATTGTGATAAAAATATATAACTTAAATATGCCATAATAAATGTTATTTAATTGAATTCCTATTGTAAATCTTCATAATATAATTTTATTATATGTAATTTGTATTATTGGACTAGTCAAATATAAAATGAATAATTGGATAATGTAAATGATTGATTGTATTTGTTTAACTGACATTAATTAATGTATAATTGTAATATTTTAAAATCAATGTATTAATACTATTTTTATTTTATTTTTTCCAAGATATTTGCACGCCATGAGAAATGGCAAACATGTCGTGAGCTAATCTTATTTACGACCTTGCATGCATATATTATTTTAATTTTGTATGTGTACACATGTTTGCGCAAATAAAATAAAATAAATAAATAAATAAATAGAATAAGAATTAAAAGCTACATCTTTATAATGAAATTATACATCTAAACAAGCCACTGATGCGATTACAGCAAAAAAACCTTTGAAACGTTTTTTGATGTCTTGAAGAAACCGAGGTTTCTGTCGACAAAGACACAACAAACAACATTATACAACTTATACACCGTTATACAAGTACACCGGTACACTTGTTCCGTCAGTGTGGAGTGTCTCTAATGTGTTTACCGTGGTCGGGTGACGCCGGCTGCCGGCTGCCGGCTCCCACGTCTGAGAGGTGCCTTACTTCGTTCTCTCGGGAAATATTATAACCTTTGATTTTTGCTTCAAGTATGTCTAGGCTAGGATTTCATGTCGTTTAGAAGTTTTGAGCAGAGCTTGGTAAAAATCGGAAGATCGTAGTAAGAATTTAGAGGGTCAACTATATTTTTTAAAGGTGTTGCTAGATTCATTGCATCTTACGGGACAAGCGAAATAAATATCAAAATGTTTTGTGTCTTTCAAATCTTGATTGAATTAAATAATTACAAGCAGATTACAACCCGAATTGATTGTCAAATTCTAAATGAACGCGAGCGAAGCCAAGGGCAAAAGCTAGTTTTTTATATAATAACACTGCACTGTACTTCTTATATCTGTAACACCTTTATAACATGTATTATGCAAATAAATTATTTGATTTGATTTGATTTGATTTGAACACTTTTGTTTCATTCCACGTTCACACGAAACCGACAAATTTATCTACATAGGAATGAACTTTCTTATTATGCTCATTTCATTTCTATTCTGATTTATTCTCTTGAAGTATTGTAAAATTTCATTTTTAGGGTTCCGTAGCCAAATGGCAAAAAACAGAACCCTTATGGATTCGTCCTGTCTGTCTGTCTGTCTGTCCGTCCGTATGTCACAGCCACTTTTTTTCGAAACTATAAGAACTATTCTCTTGAAACTTGGTAAGTAGATGTATTCTGTGAACCGCATTAAGATTTTCACACAAAAATAGAAAAAAAAAAAACTATAAATTTTGGGGGTTCCCCATACTTAGAACTAAAACTCAAAATTTTTTTTTCATCAAACCCATACGTGTGGGGTATCTATGGATAGTTCTTCATAAATGATATTGAGGTTTCTAATATCATTGTTTTCTAAACTGAATAGTTTGAGCGAGAGACACTTCCAAAGTGGTAAAATGTGTGTCCCCCCCTTTAACTTCTAAAATAAGAGAATGGTAAAACTAAAAAAAATATATGATGTACATTACCATGTAATCTTCCACCGAAAATTGGTTTGAACGAGATCTAGAGTAGTTTTTTTAATACGTAATAAATCGGTCTATTATTAAAACATTATTCAAAGTTACGACGAACTACTACAAGAACTTTTATATTATGTTACTTGCTGCTACGGAACCTTTCATGAGCGAGTCCGACTCGCACTTGGCCGCGTCTTCAATATTATTTTATGTAATATGGGTTTATTTTTATTTATTTACTTTTTCGATCATTCGGTAGGCGAGTGAAAGATATCGAGTGCCGAAATCCAACATCTTTGGATTGGTTCACTAATTAATTTATTTTTAACTTTTGATTAATTTGTGTTCAGACATTTCACTTCGAGTGAAAGATGCTGAATGAAAGATAGTAAGTGAAACGTCTGATATCTGCTTTAAGGCCTAAAGGATTAATCTAAGAGGTTGTACCTATTAAACACAGACCATAAACACTTCGAGCCATCGGCATCGGCCCCAAATCCATAATTCTCCGATATATGCGTGCGTCGTCACGATGCAAAACTGTTTGTTTGCGAAAATTCCGAAATGTGCCGTTATTGAGCGTCTGTCATGGCGCCGGCCGATTTATGGCAACCGGCCGCTGATAGGTAACACGAAGGTGCAAACTACGCGTCGTTATGTCAGACTAGTGGTTAAATATTAGTCTAATACATACAATAAAGTCTGGAAACTCTGTGAAATTAAAAATACTACCACATGCAGTTGTAAAAAAAATAATAAAGAAAATGTTGCATAACTCTTGTTAAAATGTCTCGGAACAATTAATGACGCACAATGGGAAAAAATACGCACACATACACACACCACACACCTACATCACACATACACAAAGATACCAGACATACCATACAAAACCTGAAATCACCTCTCTAGTCTCCACTCTTGAATTCATACCCCGAGCTCCAAGATACAGACAAACAGTCTGTTTGGGGCTCACTGGCAAATAATATTTTGTAACCTAGCTGTAGGTAATATTTTAATTTACTCATGTCGTCTGAACTTGATCTTAACATGTAAACCTGCTTACTGTACATTGACATTGGCTTTAAAGTATTTTCTATTTTATTTAGAAAATCTGAAGTTATTGGTAAGTAAGAATGCCAAAGACAGCGTGATGAACACACAACAGAATACGAAAAACGTAATTATTATTCCAGTTTCAACGCTATCGTTTTCCATTTTACAGCCTGTTCATTTTTCACTACGTAAAAACCGCATAAAAAGTGGTTTCTTGTTTTAAATACAAAATGTTCAAAGTTGAGAAACATCCCAACTTTGAAATTTTTCTAAGTTATTACAGGCTACATTATGCATGTTACAGCTTTAACATAAGCCATTATGTTATGTAAGTTAGGACCTGTTACGTCGGATAATATTCACAGGAGAACAATGAAACCACAGCAGGTTCTGCAATTTACATTTCCCAAACGACACATTCTCACAAAAAGGAAAAAAAGTAAAGGGGAATGTTGAAACATTGATTTCTGGAGATTACGATGTCATAACTACTTCCATCACTGAAAAATATACTTTTTAGGGTTCCGTACCTCAAAAGGAAAAAACGGAACCCTTATAGGATCACTCGTGTGTCTGTCTGTCCGTCTGTCTATCTTTCTGTCTGTCTGTCTGTCCGTCTGTCACAGCCAATTTGCTCCGAATCTAATGGACCGATTAAGTTGAAATTTGGTACACATATGAATTTCTGTGACCCAAACACGGACGGGTAAAGTAAATAAATGAATTTTGAATATAGAGGTCACTTTTGGGGGCAAATAAGAAAATTAAAAAAAAAAAAAGTTTTGCGAACTACACCATGTGGCATGTTAAATGAAAGGGCTTACTATGAGGGTCTCAATTTTTTTTTTTTTATAATTTTAAAATAAATTGTTTTAAAGTTATTTAAGAAAATAGACGAAAATTGACCATTCCCCCCCTTATTTCCGAAACTACTGAGCCTAAAATTTTGAATAAAATACAGAAAGTAGATCTTTACCTGTAGATTACAAGGAAACCTATAAAAAGTCTGTGGTCTTAAAATAACATGGTAAATCTATCAATATTGTGAGTACAAACTTACATTTACAGTTGGAATGTATGGGAGAACATGTTTTTCAACTACAATGTTAAGTTTGTTCTTAAGATAAATTCATCCCAACTACGGAACCCTTCACTGTGCGTGGTCCGACACGCACTTGGCTGGTTTTTATATACTTACTGGCTTTTGCCCGCGGCTTCGCTCGCGTGGATGTCGGGAAATATCCCACGGGAACGTACTACCGGGAATTCCTTCCATATTCCTTGTCTACTTGTTAAAATTTCAGCTTTCTAGGTCCAAGGGTTAGGGTTGGGCGTTGATGAGTCAGTCAATCAGTCAGTCAGTCAGGACTTCTCTTTTTATTTATATAGATAGATAGCTTCTGCCAAAATTCTGAAATTCCTTGCTGCTGATGCATTGCCTGCCCACGCTATTATTTCGTTTTTGCTTAGTGTTCTTTCTGACTTTTTTTCTTTTTGCCCGGCACTTAAGAGTCCTAGAGTGATGTTAAATATGCCTATAGCCTTCCTTAAAAATTGGGCTATCAAATGCAAAAATGATTATTAATGTCCGCCTGGTAATTCCAGAGATTAGCGTGTTCAAACAAACAAAAAAAGTGTGTGTGTCAGCTCCGACG
Organism: Cosmia pyralina; assembly: GCA_946251885.1. NCBI lineage: Eukaryota > Metazoa > Arthropoda > Insecta > Lepidoptera > Noctuidae > Cosmia > Cosmia pyralina. The sequence goes on along the minus strand of OX276358.1, from coordinate 1,870,533 downwards.
CAGACTGGAGTTTAATCCTGTTTTTTGTGCCGACTTTCTATTTTTCGGTCATTTCTGTCGGGCAGGGTTTCTTCAATGCATCAATGCTAGACAAAAAGCAACTTTAAGGTATAAAGGCACTCGTCATCCCTCCCTGTCTCCCTCTAAGCCCTCTTACCCTCCTCTATCATCCTCCTCACCGCCCCCTCTCACCCCCTCTCCCACCCCATCCCCTCTCCCTCTCACCCCCTCACCACATCTCCTTCCCGCTAACCTCCCCCTCCCCCTTTTACCCCCTCTCACCCTCCTTCACCGCTTTACCCTCCTCCTCTACCCTCGCCAATTCCTCCCTCCCTCACTCCCCTCTCGATACCCTCCCCACTCACTACATACTCCCCCTCACTACAACCTCCTATCCCTCTCCACCTCTTCCTGCTCTCCAATCAATCAGTCAAAGTCTCAACTCAATCTCTCTTCAAAGAATCAGTGCTATACAAAAACACTTTAAAGTGTAAAGGCTCTCGTCCCCCCCGCCCCTCCCTCTAACCCCACTCTCATCCTCCCTATCCCCATCCGCCTCTCCCTCTTACCCCCTCACCACTTCCCTTTCCCGCTAACCTCCCCTTCACCGGTTTCCCCTCTCCCTCTACCCTCAACAACTCCTCTTCTCGCCCTCGTCCCCCTCTCCACCTCCTTCCCCCTCAAACCCTCCTATTCCTCTCCCCCTCCCTTGATCATCCTCCCCTTCTCCCTCCTCACCACACCCTCCCCTTCCTCCTTGCCCTCCTCAGTACCCCATGCCCTTCCCCCTTTCCCTCCTCACCACCTCCTCCCCTGCTCCCCTCACCCTTTACCCTTCCCTCTGGAGGAAAAACTATGAATGGCAAATTTTATTACTTGCTTAGGCAAGTATTTGTGTCAAGTTTCAAGTTAAATAACTAAATGAATAAGATATTTCATATAAACCATATTCCCTGGTTTCACCCCACAAGGGTGGAATTTAAAAAAACCGCTTGGGATATTTCCGTAACTTGACTGAAAGATTATTACCACCAATTTTCGAGTTAATCAAGCCCCACAGTAAAACTTGCCCTGTAAAATTGACTACCCCTCTACACCCCCTTAGGGGTAGATTTTCGAAAAACCCTGATACACGTTATTACACATTATTCTTCATTTTTATCTCAAGTACTATACTGAATTTCGAGTTAATCGGATCGCGCGTTATAATACTCCATACAAACTTTGACACCCCCTATATCCCTTTGTAGGGGGTAGTTTTGGAAAACTAAAAATGACAAACTTTATAATTTACGTAGATAAATATTTGTGCCAAGTTTCAAGTCTATTAACTCAAGGAATAAGATTTTTCATACAAACTTTGGACCCCCGTTTCACCCCCCTCTCTAGGGGGAAAACGGGGAGGGGGGGATTTTGAAAAGGATTTTTCAAAATTCACCCTCTGGTGAATTTTGAAAAATCCTTTTTGTGCACTAAGAAAGGATTTTTCCCTAGACCTCATAAGGAACCTAGGTACGTGCCAAATTTGGAATCTCTAGACCCAGCGGTGTGGTATGTCAGTCAGTCAGTCAGTTTCTTCTTTAATATATTTAGAAGATATTAGTATATGTAACACCATAATGGCTTTTTCACAACGTAAAAGTTCAGTTAACCGAAACTTATCAGGAGGATCTGCCGCCTTGCAGCGTTGTTATATGCCGGATAGAATTTAAGTCATTCTTCCGTCCAAAAAATAAAAAACGATCAGAATCTTAATGTCGAATCTTAAAAATGTATTTAAATGGCTTTTCTTTTGCCTGACCGAAAGATTCCTCGAATCGCTCGATCACCGATGCGGTTAAATTCGCTTTATTTCTTTTATAAGCATCTTACAGCAGCAGCTTAGCAACTTTTATAAGTACAATGCTAAAGCACGTCTTTGGATAATAAACTCGTTGGTATGCGATGAGGAGGCGCGGTCGGAATCCATAATGGTTGCAAGCGGGTAACCGCAGGAGTGACCGAGTTTGTGGCTGTACCGGGTGTTTACTTAGCAGGTGAAGTAGGGTTGGGAAAGAGAGGCAGAGTAATATACGCTGTATAAAGTGAGTCTGGCTGAGTTTGTCACAAGATGGATTGAAGAACTGGTGAAGGCCGCGAAAAACGCATGACCAGTCGCTGTTGCGATGCTTTGGGACGCCTAAGTCCAGCCGTAAACGTCTTTTAGTTGAGATGACGATGATGATAGAGAAGTAAGTTAGACGATTATCACACTGCACTACGCTCCGTCACGTAGCGCGGGGCGACCATATCAAGCAATATGAGCGTGGGAGGATTGTGTTTTCTATACTAATGCCCGTTTTCACCAACCCTAAGTGACTCTAAAATGAATCCCTAAATAAAAGTCTACTGTTGGATTTTAAACGCTAGCTTTAACAGCGCCGAGAGTTGAAGATCCAACGGTGTAATAAAATTTAGAGATTCATTTAAGTGTCACTTAGGTATGGTGAAAACGGGCATAACTTACTGATACAATGATAAATCTGCCGCCCCGCGCTACGCGACGGTCCACACTGCAGTGTGACATATTATTATACGATTTGCTACACTCGAAGTAGAATGAGCAGACTAAGTCAAAAGCAAATTCTGCTAAGTACTCATTCAGAGCGACGCGACGGTAGGTACTTAGGTTTTGTTTTGGCTCCATTTTTAAAGTATCTACACGTTATTTGAAGAGGTCAGCAACAGAAGTCGGAAGTCGGCACTGCTACTTATCGACATCATCTAAATTAACACAAAATGATTCGATAAACTGCTTTTTTCGTTTAACTGTTAAGAGTTAATGTTCTTAAAATTTTGAGTACTTCTGTTCTGATTTGAATTAAATTTTTTTTTTTTCAAATAAAAATTAAAAAAATTAAAATTAAATATTTTTTTGCTCACTGTTTTTACAGTTTTAAAACGTTACAGTATAAAGTCTCATCAACGTTATGAAAAGCTCAAAGAAAAATTAATTTTATAAAGAGCACGGCAAAAAGGTACGGTTTACATAACAAGTGTTGCTGTTTGCTGCCATCAGCAAAAGAAATTTAATGCTTACAAAGAATACGGATAAAAGAAAAACATTGTCTTGACTGAAAAGGTTGCAAGGGTTTATCCAGGAATTAAATAACACAAAGAATTTATATACTTTACATCACTTTACTCTGAGTAGTAAATAACAGAGATTTTAATGCTATTAATTGTTCAAGAATAAAGAGGAGCTTCTGGCTAAGTAATAACATAAGTACGGGTCGATCCATCAGGTTAAGCTACGCTTGCCGCAGTCGGTCCGTGAATGGATGACCATCTTTACATACCGAGACTCCTCCGTGCCTCGGAAGGTATGTTAAGCCGTTGGTCCCGGCTGTCATTCGTGATCTCTAACAGTCGTTACGGGTCGTCAGAAGCCCGAAAATCTGACAACTAGTCTTACCAAGGGGTACTACCCAGTAACTGGGTTATGGAGGTCAGATAGGCAGTAGCTCCATAGCTACTGCCTATCTGACCTCCACAACCAGCCTTTTCAGTATTTTATCCATATAAAATACTGATACCTATTCAATTGCATCCGGTTTAACTGAAAGCCGACCCCAATATAGTTGGGAAAAGGCCACGCAGATGATAATAACTGGTCGCATAGGATGAAACAGCATCAATATAGACAACGCAGTTTGATGCGTTATTTAACGCACTAAAACCCTTTGATGTGGCGAGAAAACTACCATCCAAGTTACAACTTACCGCCTAACGTCATTGACAATGACATATCTCAATGTTAATCTATTCAATATTGGCCACACTTACGTAATGACTTATCATACCAGGGGCCGTACTATGACGTGAAATAAGATCATGGATCCATCATGGTTCCGTTGAGAAAAAAGGATGGTGCTATAGGTTGTATATAGCTCCGTCTCTCTGTCTCACTGGAATCATGATTGATCCATTATCTTTTTTTACGGTCCATGGACATGGTAACGAAAATAGTTAATGTCAAACCCATTTCCCCTGAATTTCCTATGACCTAGTTAACAGTGATGTACCCAGTAGACGCGCAAATGAATCAAATTAGACGCTAAACCTAGAATATTACGACATAAACTGTTGAACTTAACATGTCGGGTATATAACTAAGACTTATCTTGATTTAGTATGTAGGTTACGAGTTCTCAATTATGTTCAAGTTGAATTTGAGGGTAAGATGATGCTGAACTGGAGTTATTGGTTCAAGTGATAACGAAGTTTATTGGGACGCAATGACGCCTGATGGGACAAATTCCATATCGAAAGTGGAATTGGTCCAAACCAACATTGGATGGGCAAATTCCATATTGGGTATGGAATTTGCCCATCCAATGTTGGTCTCATCAGGATTCAGTTTAGGCCTTAGTAATTAACAGGTAAGTAAAGAACAAAAAGAGTAGCCAAGTGCGTGTCGGGCCACGCGCGGTAATGGGGTTCCGTAGTTGCACATTAATGCGGATTAAGAAGAGGGCTTTTTGTTGTTTCATGAATATTAGACTATTACTCGTAAACTTGAAAAGCCTACTTAGTTGTGATATTTTTTTTTTAACTTGGTTATATATTGCCGTGAATTTTTTCACCCATCCTAAAGTAACCGTTTAGCTGGCAGGGGGGGGGGGGGGGGGGGGCGGGACACTTGACTCTACCTAAAATTAGTACTTACTTTAAAGCTTAATATTTCAGAAACGGATTCCTAAATCAAAGAGTTGTTTTCACAAAACCCGCAATATTTTTGAAAGACCCATCCAACACCACTCCACACCATGGGGTAGACGAGAAAAAAAACATCAACAAAAACATAAGGGAGGAACCCTTATAGTTTCGCTATGTCCGTCCGACTGTTACAACCGCACGGGTCGATCCATCAGGTTAAGCTACGCTTGCCGGGGTTCGTCCGTGGATGGATGACCATCTTTACATACTGAGACTCCTCCGTGCCTCGGAAAGCACGTTAAGCCGTTGGTCCCGGCTGTCATTTGTGGATCTTTGACAGTCGTTACGGGTCGTCAGAAGCCCGAAAGTCTGACAACCAGTCTTACCAAGGGGTATCGTATTACCCAGTAATTGGGTTGTGGAGGTCAGATAGGCAGTCGCTCCATGTAAAGTACTGGTATTCAGCTGCATCCGGTTAGACTAGAAGCCGACCCCAACATAGTTGGGAAAAGGCTATGCAGATTGATGAAATATAGTAAATAGGTTGAGACTACAAAAACAACAAGAACTGCCTCAGCAAACCCTGTTCTTAGCGATTGGCTAGATTGATCCGGGCTTGATGCATTCATAAATCGCTATAGACCGCTGAGCGCGACGGACAATACACCAAAAGTTATTAATTAATTTAGTAATTGGGAATTATGTTTCAATCTAAGTACAGTAGTAGTATTATCATATTTTCTTGCTCTACCTGACTTCCCGAAATCTGTTTCTGGTTCTAGAAACACGAGTCTCGAGCGAGACATAATTCATTATATCTTTAGTCCAGACGTGTCCTAATTAGGAGAGTGACACAGTTACACGATAATATTAATGTACTATATGTAATTTGGGTGTGGGCTGTCATTAGTACTTACATTATTCGGCATTCTGTGACTTTTTGTATGAGGGTGTTATAAAAGGAGGTTCTGTATTCGACTCGTGTATAGGTATGTTTGTGTGTCAGCAATTTTCCAATCAGAACATGACTAAGTATTTAACATGATAGCATACATACATACAGACAAAGAAGTACCGGCAGACAGCAGTACACACATAATAACTATAAAATATCTGAAAAATAATGAAAATGATAAGCTGCCTGCCTAGCCTTTTCCCAACTATGTTGGGGTCGGCTTCCAGTCTAACCGGATGCAGCTGAATACCAGTATTTTACATGGAGCGACTGCTTATCTGACTCCCACAAACCAGTTACTGGGTAATACGATACCCATTGGTAAGACTGGTTGTCAGACTTTCGGGTTTCTCACTAGCCGTGACGACTGTCAAGGATCTACAAATGACAGCTGGAACCAACGGCTTAACGTGTTTTCCAAGGCACGGCGGAGTCTCGATCACCCATCCACTAACAAAAAACAACAACAACAACAAAACAATCCATTTCTGTACAATAAAGTAAACGCAATTTTGTCTATGTCTGCATTAAAAACGGTAAGTACTTACATTGCAAAAATGTTATTAAACCTTGGTTACAAAATTTGTCTTATGATGACACTGAAAAGTTACTGGTTGATTTAAGTTATTTAAGTAAGTATTATTTTTAACCGACTTCAAAAAAAGAGGAGGTTCACAATTCGGTTGCATTTTTTTTTTAATGTTTGTTACCTCAGAACTCCGTCATTTATAAACCGATTTGGAAAACTTTTTTTTATTTAAAAGGATACACTTCCACATTGATCTCATTTTAATCAAAATCCAGTTCTGATGATGGGATCCATGAGGAATTGAGGGAACTCCTCAAAAATTATAGGCATACATATAGCGATTTTGGTATTTTCATCAACAAATCAAGCATTTGCATTCAGAAAGTAGCATCTGGTGAAATGGAACTGATGAAGTAGACCACAGATGGCCACGGGAACTTCTCAACGATAATAAGTATTTTACGGGTGGCGATAAGATATCTCGATTAAGATAGTTAAGCGGCTATGACGAAGCTTTAAATAAATGGTTCTGATGAAAATGGTACCATCGAACCGATCTGATGAAGAAGCCGGAATGTAGGCACCGGAACTCAGTAATAAAACAATGTATTTTGGCCGTGGTTGGGCTTATAGGAATTGTCATGAGGTGCACACTCTGGCTATAAATAACTTTAATGGTAATATGCCGTTTCAAATTGCGCTACTTGAGTTGTATGTTATTATGGCCTTGATTGTCAGAAGTCAGATTTCGTAGCCTCGTTATCTCCGTCAACATAAAACTACGCCTTCCAAACTTCTGACACGGCTTAGCGCGACGTATATTTGCCTTTTTGCAACGTTTTTATTTGAGATGGTCGCATATTTATCTTCAAGTTCTGGTGAGTGGCTTTTGACTTAGCTTCAATTCAATAAGTATTTTTCCCGCATAGTCTATGTGACTGATGCTCTAATTTATTTTGCAGAGTGGTATTCGAATTTGTGTGGGGTAGGCACCACTAAAAAAAAAACAAAAAAAAAAAAAAAACAACCGACTCCCAAAAAAACTACTACAAAGTGAAACCAAAGACACCGACTTCCGAAATTAAAGTTATGTTTCACTTTGTAGTGTTTTTTTGGGAGTCGGTTGTTTTTTTTTTTTGTAATAAGTTTTTATAAGTCAATATGGTCCTGATAGTCTGATAAGTTATTCACTATTTATGTAATAAGCTAATTTGCACTTATGATACCTGAGTTTCAGGTTTATCCTAGTTTAGGTTGATCCCAATATTATGTACCTATCACATTAATTTAAGGCTTAATATTGTAAATATGCATTATTTAAATAAATAAAATAAAAAATAAATAACAAAATAGTTTCAACGCATACGATGCTCACTAACCGACCGAGGCAAGCGTAGCTTAACCTTCTATCGGCTCATGTGACTGTTTTTATTTAGCGACGAGCTCCACGATAACGTTGGAGATCATTTCCACCTTGAATGTCCTTGACAAACCTAGGTCTTAATAGCTTACTTAGTAAGTTAATTTCCTTCTTAGACATTCATAGAAAAATGTACTAGCTTTTTCTCTCACAAAGGCCAATCAACTTACAAGGACTGATTAAATAGAAATCTGCATAGCTAGGTACAAGTCCCTGATGCAATCTTGCAGACAAGCGCGCCATCGCTATTCATCGCTTAACTTAGATTAACCTGCTTAGTGTGTGTGTGTGTACTTAGCTTAGAACTTTGCTAACACTTGTAGCTTAAGACAAGAAAATCAATACTTAAACAACTGAATACATCTAACAACTGCGTAGGTCTTTGGTTTCTGAAAACTTATTTCCATTAATATTTATTTATTTATTTATTACATAACACAACTATTATTACAGGTCTTAAATTAACCTAATGCAATAGTTAGTTCTAGTAAGTACTTATATCTAATGTAGGTAATAACAACTTCAACAACTTATTTCTAATATTATCCAATATCTATCGAACAGTCAGTATTATTAATTTTTGGAAGTAATACAATATGCAGTTCGTGTAAATTCACTCAGTGTGCAGCTAAATAGATCGACCTGTTGTGATATCGCGTTGAGCGCCCGCAAAGCGCGCGTGAGGGGCGCCTGCTGCAGCAAGTTGGTCCGCGCCACCGGCACACATGTATATGTCTTCTCTTATAAAGCAATTTGATTTGGGGACCGTTGTTTCTGCCTAGCCTTTTCCCAACTATGTTGGGGTCGGCTTCCAATTTAGCCGAATGCAGCTGAATAGTATTTCACATGGAGTGACAGTCTATCTGACCTCCACAACCCAGTTACTGGGTAATACGGTACCCCTTGGTAAGACTGGTTGTCAGACTTTAGGGCTTCTGATGACCCGTAATGACTGTCAAAAATCCATGAATGATAGCCGGGACCAACGGCTTAACATGCTTTCCGAAGCACGGAGAGTTCTCGGTATGTAAAGATAGTCACTTATCCACGGAGCAACCGCAGCAAGCGTAGCTTAACCCGTGCGGCTGTTATTGCTCCTCGGACCATTGTTCATCTAACTAACAAAGTGAGTCTCAGTTATATTTAAGTTGCATCATCCCATGAGGTAGATAATAAAGGGCTATGGGAAGCCGTTACCTCCTTCTGCGAAGCAATAATGCTCGCGAAGGAGGAAGCGGAACGCGTGAGGGAGAGGCAACAGCCGCGCCCTCGCGCCCCTAGCCGCCGTAGGAGTCGCCCTGGGCGGCGGGAATCGATTGCCGATTCCCGGCCACCGTAGGCGCGGGCTTGCGGACGACGAGTAATGGGCAGCTCGCCGTCCGGTAAGGACCAGGCCCGGGTCGACGGCGCGTTGTGTTCCACGCGCGCCTCAAAGAGATGTCAGCAGTGACGAGGTCAATTGGGCCGATGCCGCCGGGGTCGCGGGTAGTTCGAAAGAGATACCGTGGCCCTGGCACGGGCAACTGAAGGATCATGGGTGGGTTTTAGTCAGTAAAAGTCTGACACGCCCTCCCGCTCTGCCCTGAGCGGGAGAAGTCATTTGATGATTTCCCATCCACAAAAAAAAAAGAAAAAGTCTTATGTCTTAATCAGACACAAATTATTATAGCTTATGTCAATTTTTTTCATTCTTTTTTCTTTTTTGTGCTTCAAATTTTCTTTTATTGTTCAACATTATGATCAATTCCAGCTTTAGAAACTGCAGTGCAGCTATGTAACTCACCCATTACACAATAATATACCTTCTAAATGACTTCAAAGATTCTTAAACAAGGCTAGTAAAGTTCTACCATTTGGGCGAGTTATGACTCTATATTGAGGTTACATTATGGCCCTGTAAGGCGTGGGACCAGCCGCCATTTTGGTATGAAGTTAATTAATCCTGCCGATAAGATGTGAAGACCCTAGCACCCTACAATCTAGATGTGCCTAGCTTACAGTTTGGGTTAGACTTAAAAGCTTCAAGGACTATTTTGTTACATACGATTGTCGTTGTGATACATACATATAAATATGTTATGTATGTTTAGACCTTCTTCTTCGTCGTGTCGATGATTCTCTTTTATTAATTTTATATAAGCTTCGGTCAGAATTCGGCTACTTCAACAGCGCCAGCGTTGGCCTCGCAAATGTCTTCCATAGTGCAGGTGGTGTGGTGTTACACAGAGAGCCATGACAAGAGTCATGGCATTATTTGTGATGTGGCTCCACAGTCGCACTGTGGCTCATTGGAGTACCATCAGTTGTACCTACAGTTATTCACCTGGCTTCTTAGTCGGTTGAGAGATTTCCAGGTGAGCTATGGTAGTTGGTGGCCCGCTGGAAGTTTTTCTGACGTACATAATCTTTTTTAGATAAACATAAATGTTTTATTAAATAAAGTTTTAAATCGATAGCTACGAGGGTTCGGGTTCGAGGGTGAAAAGTAAGTTGTTAGATTTTCTTTAAATGTTACGAAGTGACTATAGAAAGTTACAGGCGAAAGAGTTAATCAATCTGCCTAGCCTTTTCCCAACTATGTTGGGGTGAGCTTCCAGTCTAACCAGATGCAGCTGAATACCATTATTTTACATGGAGCGACTGCCTATCTGACCTCCACAACCCATTAACTGGGTAATACGATACCCCTTGGTAAGACTGATTGTCAGACTTTCGGGCTTCTGACGACCCGTAACGACTGTCAAAGATCCACGAATGACAGCCGGGACCAACGGCTTAACGTGCTTTCCGAGGCACGGAGGAGTCTCGGTATGTAAAGATGGTCACCCATCCACGGACCAACCCCGGCAAGCGCAGTTTAACCTGATGGATCGATCCGTGCGGCTGTTATTACTTAGCCACGAGCTCCTCGAAAGAGTAGAAATATATATGGCAGCAATTCTATTAAAAAATGCTAAATCAATATGAAGAAAAACCGTTTTCACAAATCGATGTCCTTTGATTATGACTCGATTATAAGTAACTTATGTATGGCTTTAAAAAGGATACTAAAGTATTATCTATATGCAGATGACATTAATATCAAAATGTTTCTTTTTTATCTATTAATTTCTAAGGATGGCGAGGTCCTTTATCTATAGACCTCGAGAGCTGACCTATTTCAAAATAAAAATAAGTATGAATATTCTAATTTATCTGTGTTCATTCACCATGAAATAACTTTTAATGATTTCTGTTCAACAAAAACAAGACCAATTTATATATTTAGGTAAATATTGACAAGTATTATGGCCAGTACTTATCCCGCCCGATTTCAGACGAGATCGTAAAACAAGTGGGTTTTAAAGTTGAGTAGACCCTCGGTAGCCGGTACAAGCTGTATCTAGGGATACGAAATTGTTGGATATTACGCTGTAAACTAATGAAATGAAGTGTAAATTAGCTCCATCTTTAGACAGCATTTTGTATAAATATTTTAAACTGTGAAAAAAGGTAGAAGGTATCAAAATTGCTGCTTGCAGTGCTTGCTATTTTGCCAAAGCTTAGGTAGTGATCTTTACTAAGGTTTGACAAATGTTTACAGTAAAATGCAGCCTGAAAAGTGAAAAAAAAATTGTTGTACGCCCTATTACACTTCTGGACACATCTATTGGCCCACCTTAGAGTTTAGGTTTCGATGGCCCCTACCGAAATATGATTGCTAGATTGAACAAAAACTGTTGATGCAGTTTTAAACCTGATACATTTTACCATCTTTTTCGATCGTATTGTTTTAAATTTGAATTCAGAATACCATACGACATGGAGCTACGCCTAACAAGTCGGATATGCGCCTTGTTAAAGGCAATTGATTTTTGAATAAAAAACATGTTTTATCAAATAAAGGTTTAATTTAATAACGCGTGTTGCCTCCATGGGCATCTACCACAGCTCTCATACGATTAGGCATAGAGTTTATCAACCGCTCTATGAAATTTTGAGGGATCATCTCCCATTCCTCTTCTATGGCAGTTTTCAAACCCTGCATCGTCTGGGCAACTGGCTGACGAGCCCTAACACGTCTTTTTAGCTCGTCCCACATGTGCTCAATGGGGTTCATGTCTGGGCTTCTGGCTGGCCAGTCCACAACTGTGATGTTCACATCCCGAAGATATTCCCTGACGATGCCGGCCGCATGGGCTCTTGCATTATCATGCATAAAAAGGAAATTTGGGCCCACATAGTCCGCGTATGGTATCACGTGAGGTTCTAAGCACTCACGAATGTACCTTTCAGCATTTAATGTTGGCAGCCGTGGTCCTGTAACAACCTCAAGTTGAGTTTTGCCGCTCGCGGATATACCGCCCCAGACAGTCCATGAGCCACCGCCATAAGCAACCCTCTCTTCAAAGCAGCATTGTGCGAAACGCTCTCCCTTACGTCGGTAGACCTTCTTCCTTCCATCATTGCCATGTAACACAATTTTAGACTCATCAGAAAAGAGTACACGGCTCCAATCTTGCTGTGTCCAATTTAAATGACTGCGTGCGAAATGAAGGCGCGCTGTTCGGTGGGCTCGCGTTAGTTTGGGGCCATTAGCTGGCTTGTGTGGTACCATATTGCGTTCTTTTAACCTTCTCCGAACAGTTCGAGCGCTCACAGATACTCCGTGGAAGTCGCGAAGTTGGTTTTGTATCTCAATGGAGGTAAGGTGACGATTTCTCAAGCTGGTCGTCACGATGAATCGATCCTGCCTTTCAGTTGTGACCCGAGATCGTGGCCTTCCTTGGCGACGAACAAAGCCGCCAGTCTCTAGGTACCTCCGATAAACATTTCGGACCGCAGATCGACTTAAATTAAGTTCAGCACTCACGTTTCTTTGGCTGTGTCCGGCCTGAATAAGTGCCACAGCTTGGGCGGCGACTTCAGGTGAAGTATCCATAGATTATTGATAGAACCTCACCTTAATGTTAAGAATAAGTAATGTTTGTTGCAAAACCAAAGATATCAATCACTTTTTCAAGAATTAAATCCAAGTAAACCAATAAAACCAAGTTTTCTTAGTATTCGCTTGTTTGATATCAACAAACAGGCTCCAAATTGTCTTTTGTTTCTTTAAATTCTGTGTTCGAAATTCAAAAAAAGACTATTGAATGAAATTGTGAATGTGCCAGGTTCAAAACTGCATAAAAACTTTTTGCTCGACCTAATATACAATTTTAGCTAGGACCAAACGAAACTGAAAATACAAGGTGGGCCAAAAGATGTGTCCAGAAGTGTATTTTTGTAGTGTTGACTGGATTTATTGAAAAACCATTAATTCATTAATATCAATAATTTTTGGTGAGAAACGACTAAGTTATGATAGTGAAGGATATAATCGTGAAAATGATCTCTCGTGGCTAAGTAACAACAGCCACACGGGTCGATCCATGAGGTTAAGCTACGCTTGCCGGGGTAGGTCCATGGATGGGTGACCATCTTTATATACCAAGACTCCTCCGTGCCTCGGAAAGCACGTTAAGCCGTTGGTCCCGACTGTCATTCGTGGATCTTTGATAGTCGTTACGACTCGTCAGAAGCCCGAAAGTCTGACAACCAGTCTTACCAAAGGGTATCGTATTACCCAGCTACTGGGTTGTGGAGGTCAGATAGGCAGTCGCTCCATGTAAAATACCGGTATTTAGGTGCATCCGGTTAGACTGAAAGCCGACCCCTACATATATTAGTTGGGAAAAGGCTAGGCCGATTGATTGACAGTTAAGATATTATCACCCAACCACACTGAAGACAGTACATATATAATATACTCGTATATAGATAGACCAATAAATAAAATTTAATTACTTGATTGTCAAACCACTTAAAATAACCTCAACACCTTAATAATTTTCCTGCCCTTGTCTCATGTTACTTGCATGGGGTCGGCGCAACACGTTTTCTCATTCAACTGGTTAAAAACTTTTCCTATAAAAATCCAAGATTGAAGTACATTATTCATACTGTAAAATTCTGCTTATTTTTCGTTGTGAAACGGGGTCATTTTAAGTCGGTATATTACTACCAACATATCAATCAATCTGCCTAACCTTTTCCCAACTATGTTGGGGTCGGCTTCCAGTCTAACCGGATGCAGCTGAATACCAGTATTTTACATGGAGCTACTGCCTATCTGACCTCCACAACCCAGTAACTGGGTAATACGATACCCCTTGGTAAGACTGGTTGTCAGACTTTCGGGCTTCTAACGACCCGTAACGACTGTCAAAGATCCACGAATGACAGCCGGGACCGACGGCTTAACGTGCTTTCCGAGGCACGGTGGAGTCTCGGTATGTAAAGATGGTCACCCATCCACGGAACAACCCCGGCAAGCGTAGCTTAACCTGATCGACCTGTGCGGCTGTTATTACTTAGCCACGAGCTCCTACCAACATACTGGCTTAAAATCTCTCGGTTCCACGGAAGAAAAATAAGCAAAAGTTTTAGAACTTTTCCGGTAAAAATCCAAGATTGAAGCACAGTATGAAGTCATAACCAGTTGGCTAGGCTAGTGTTAGTATCTGGAAATGGTTCTATTAATATTTAATATGATAATGTTCTGCTTGCCTACCGTACATACGCTGTAGTCTTCTTGAGTGCTAAATTTTCCTCGGGCTAAGTGTGATGGTGTAAGTTAGGAGCACAAGATTTTGTTCAAACATTTGCGAAGGGTAATCCAAATCAGATTTTCAGATTCCGAAAGTCTGATAAACAGTCTTACCAAAGGGCATGTTATCCAGTGCCTAACTGGGATATGAAATTCAGATAGGCAGTCGCTCCATGTAAAATATTGGCATTCAGCTGCATCCGGTTAGACTGGAAACCAATATGGTGTATAGTTGGGAAACGTTTAGGTAGATGATGATTTGAATGGTAATCTGTAACAAAATAAGCATTTCATCGTATCCTAATCTCGATGTTCAAGTGGTAAACTTCACAAATTTCTATTACAAATAGTGCCGATCAGCATTCCTGTGTTTGAAAATGTAGGGAGCCTATGATATTGTAGGAACTTAGACTTTTCAAACTTTTTATAAGTGATTAAAGCACCAGCAAGCCTTGTTGGTGCGTCAGTGTCAACTTGAACATTAAGAAAAATACAAAACGATCATTGCATGCTTTCTGCTTATGATTTGAACCGTTAGAAGAGGTTATGTAGGCGCGTCTAAGTAATTCGCAAAAGGCAAATGTCGTCGGTTAGGTAGGGATACTACAGTTAATTATGATTCAGGGAGCTTGTTTTTTAAGTCGCACCCTTAAATGAATATAGGTAACCTAAATTAGTATGTACATTTTCTGGGAAAATATTTCGCAGTTCTTTCCTAATTCAAAGTTGCGAGTTGCTTATCAGAATTTGGGGATTATTTTGATAATCGACAATTTTGAGAGCCACTGCTAATTCTGTACAAGAGTCTGATTTGCATTGTTACCTAAAGATATTGTATTTCGTTTTGAAAATCTATATAAATAAAAGAGAAGTCCTGACTGATTGACTGACTCATCAACGCCCAGCCCAAACCCTTGGACCTAGAAAGCTGAAATTTTGCACAGAGGTTCCCTTTATAAAGTAGACAAGGATTAAGGAAGGATTTCCTGGTAGTAAGATCCCGTGGGATATTTCCCGACATCCACGCGGGTGAAGCCGCGGGCAAAAGCTAGTGTTAAAGAATATCCACCCGATCGCGGCTTTTCGATAGCTGCAAGCTGCAAACACCAGTGATCTCTGTGAATAATCACTAGGTATTCTAGGTATGGTCTATTGATTGAATTATTTCAGGTCTTTCAGATCGATAAACTGACATAGGTCACGTTGGCTAGCTACAATGGTTGTCGGTATAAAAAAAAAACCGGACAAGTGCGTGACGGACTATGCACAATAAAGGGTCCCGTAGTTGAAAATAATTTATCCCAAAAACAAACTTAACATTGGGGAGCCTGCCGTTTTGCCGAAAAGATTTTGACAAAATTTCACTACCCAAACAAATTTTAGCAACCTTTTTTTATACCAGTGCAATACTTGGAATGATTACAGTACGCACTTTTTCATTTGGTCAAATTTTTACTTCGCAGAATATTACCAAGGATAATGCCATTATGGCATTTGGTCTTTAATCAAATGATTTATTACAGCAAACAATCTATAACCGCTGACGCGAGCGGGAACGCCGCAAAAAAATAAGACTTTTTGGGAATTATATAATTAAAAAATGCAATTTTATTTTAATATAATCATTTATTGAATACAAAAGATTTGTAACTTACAATTTTAAATTTAATTATATTTTTATCAATTTATTAATTATAATTTTACCGCGGTAGCGGCCGGCGAGTGCCAGAAACGACTAAATTATATAGAAAAAAAATATGAAAAAAAAAGATATTATTTTTAGCAGGCTATCGGGAACCGAACTAGTTAGACGAGGTTTATTAAAAGAAAAATGGTTAGTTTAGGTTAGAACTGTGATCTCCTACGCACGAGCCGAGCGAGCGAAGCGAGCGGTGCCGCGGGAGCGACCGGCGAGTGCCAGAAACGACTAGATTATATAGAAAAAAAATATGGAAAAAAAGAGATTATTTTTAGCAGGCTATTGAGAACCGAACTAGGACGAGGTTAATTTTTTTTAAAAGATGTTTAGGTTAGGTGAGGTTAGAACTGTCACTTCCTACGCACGAGGCGAGCGAGCGAAGCGAGCGGTGCCGCGGTAGCGGCCGGCGAGTGCCAGAAACGACTAGATTATATAGAAAAAAATATGGAAAAAAAGAGATTATTTTTAGCAGGCTATTGAGAACCGAACTAGGACGAGGTTAATTTTTTTTAAAAGATGTTTAGGTTAGGTGAGGTTAGAACTGTCACCTCCTACGCACGAGCCGAGCGAGCGAAGCGAGCGGTGCCGCGGTAGCGGCCGGCGAGTGCCAGAAACGACTAGATTATATAGAAAAAAAATATGGAAAAAAAGAGATTATTTTTAGCAGGCTATTGAGAACCGAACTAGGACGAGGTTAATTTTTTTTAAAAGATGTTTAGGTTAGGTGAGGTTAGAACCGTCATCTCCTACGCACGAGCCGAGCGAGCGAAGCGTGCGGTGCCACGGTAGCGGCCGGCGAGTACCAGAAACGACTAGATTATATAGAAAAAAAAAATGCTAAATTGAAAACTGATAATACTAAATATTTGCCTTATTTTATTTTACGTAAAATGTGTTATTCCAACTGAAATATTTAACTACCTAAAAATTGGTATATGTATTAGTTGGTAAACAAGTTATTGTTTAAACGTTCACTTGCTAAATATTAGGTTTGCGTTACAATTATTTGTGAAGAGATTTTTTGCTAAGTAATAATTTGGCAAATGAAATTATGCGGAAAATTGTTTGGGAAGTGATAATTTGTCAATTACTTTTCGATGAAACATAAATAACCCTTAACATTGTAATCCCAAAAAAATTTAGAAAAATAATTACTGTTCCAAGTATATTCAACTCAAACTTAAAGCATTTATTTCAAATAAACCAATTACAGGCACTTTTGAATTGTCAATGGGTCGGTCAGTCAGAAAAATGAAGCTAGTTGCCCATTCCAAAGCGTAGTAGATCCCTATGGAGAAGAACGGGCAAGAAACTCCACGGACACTCTTTTAAATTAAAATATTTTTACAAAATATTGGTTACATCGTTAATGTTGAAAATATATATGTGAGAACAATGTAGAAAGACGTGCACGTTAAAAAGCGTCCGTAATAAAAAGATAAAAACTAAAACAACTAAATAAAAAATTAAAAATAAGCTATGGCAGCTAAGAGAGGACCAGTCCCAACTGACGGCGCCCGTTCACGAACATGACGCATGGATCAGCACCAATTAGCTCAACCATTTTGAAGGGAACTTAATGATCCAACACACACGCCAACGAGACATTTGAGTGAGCACGACATACTCTCAACCGCCAGGGCACATTCAAGTCAGTGAAAGCCGTACCCAGTAATCTGTGTCGGTCCCGGAGAAAGAATAGGACCACCCCATTTCGTCCCGTGGGTGTCGTAAGAGGCGACTATTTGACTAAGGGCGCTCAAGACCCAGTGCATACCATATAGCACTTTGGGTCACCCGCGCGATGGCGGGTAAACCATCAGCAATCGCATTCCCAAGGAGGGTTGGTGTCAGGCTGGCGGCCGACTACAAAATTTTGCCAAAACTTCAAGCAACATGATAAGTAAAGATATGATGCGCGATAGGGCTAGGGCGTACCCCACAGGCGACGCGCAGGGGCAGCACCCGGCTCCTGCGGGAAGTGGACAAGGGTTGTTGCACCATCCCGGGCGGGGGCAACGTAAGAAGCGAGCTCGGGAAGTGAGATTGAGGTATGCTAGTTGGAATGTTGGGACGATGACTGGAAGAGCCAGAGAGTTAGCGGATGTATTAAAAAAAAGACGAATAAATGTGGCGTGTTTGCAAGAAACAAAATGGAAAGGAACGAAAGCGAGAGAAATCGGTGAAGGATACAAGTTTTTCTACTGTGGAAGTGACGGGAAAAGAAATGGAGTGGGAATAGTGTTAGACAGTAATTTGAAAGAAGGCGTGATGGAGGTAAAAAGAATTAATGATAGATTAATCGTTGTAAAAGTTATGTTAGAACATGCAATGCTGAATATAATTAGTGTGTATGCACCGCAGGTAGGATGTGATGAAAGGGTGAAAGAGAAGTTTTGGGAGGACTTTGACACAGTTTTGATGAACATTCCGGTGCATGAAGAATTGATAGTTGGAGGTGATTTTAATGGGCATGTGGGAAGAATGAGAGGGGTTTATGAAAGAGTGCATGGAGGATGGGGATTTGGTAGCCTAAATAACGAGGGAGAGACATTGCTGCAATCCGCTACCGCATTTGACCTGGCAGTAGCTAATACTTGGTTCCAGAAGAACGATGGACACCTAATTACGTATAAAAGTGGCAGTCATAAGACCCAAATTGATTACTTTCTAATACGACGCAAGAACTTAAAACACATCAAAGACTGCAAAGTGCTACCGGGAGAAGACCTAGTGGCACAGCACAGACTCCTAGTTATGGAAATGGTCGTAGAAATAAAGCCCAATAAAAACAAAGAGCGACCTCCCCCTAAAATAAAATGGCATATGCTGGAGAAGAATGATTGTGCGAAGAAATTTAAAGAGCGAGTGGATAAAATGGTAGATATGGGGGACATGAATGATCGAAGTGTAAATGAATGTTGGAATGAAATGGCGGGGTATATTAGGAGTACAGCGAAATATATTTTGGGAGAGACGAAAGGAAAGGGTACTATAGATAGGGATACATGGTGGTGGTCGACAGAAATACAGAATATGTTACATGATAAGAAGAGAAAGTTCAAGGAATGGCAGAGTGTAGAAAATGAGAACGTTAGTTTGAAAGCAGAAAAAAAGAGTGAGTATGATGCTCTAAAGAAAAAAGCCAAGAAAGCTGTAGCCATAGCGAGAGCAAAGGCCCAGGACAAGCTTTATGACACACTGGATAATCCAGCAGGCCAAAAACATCTATACCGGCTTGCTAGAGCTAGAGAGAGGAAGACGAGGGATGTCTGTCAGATAAAGTGTATAAGGGATGAAACTGGAACAGTTCTTTCGGATGATGAGAAAATTAAGGATAGGTGGAAGGGCTATTTTGAAAGACTGATGAATGAGGAGAATGACTGGAGTGGTGTGCTTGAGAATAAACCAGTAAATGAGGGGTTAGTGAGAATTATTAGTATGGATGACGTGAGAATAGCAGTTAATGGGATGAAGAATGGTAAAGCAATAGGTCCGGATGGAATACCAGTCGAAGTATGGAAGTTATTACGGGTAGATGGATGGACGTGGTTAGCTTTATTCTTCAATAAGTTGTTGCTGGAAGAAGCCATACCTGACGAATGGTGCAACAGTTCGCTGGTGCCCATCTTTAAAAACAAAGGTGATGTGCTGGAGTGCAACAACTATAGAGGAATAAAGCTAATGTCACATAGTATGAAGGCTTGGGAGAAAGTTATTGAAAGGCGACTAAGAGAAGAGAGTGAAATTTCGCAAAACCAATTCGGTTTTATGCCTGGTCGAGGAACAGCAGATGCCATCTTTGCTATCCGCCAGCTGTGCGAGAAATACAGAGGTGCGCATAAAAACTTGCACATGGTATTTGTTGACCTCGAAAAGGCATACGACCGAGTGCCTCGTGAAGTTTTGTGGTGGGCACTTAAGGAAAAATGTGTACCAGGGAAGTATGTGCAGTTGATTCGCGCGATGTACAGTCGATGCAGTACCCAAGTCCGGTCTACAGTGGGCACTACTGACAGCTTCGATGTGGCTGTCGGCTTGCACCAGGGGTCTGCACTCAGCCCTTACCTCTTTGTGCTGATAATGGATGCTCTTTCTTCGGATATCCAGGAAGAGGCTCCCTGGTGTATGCTGTTCGCCGATGACATTGTGCTGGTTGCCGAGAGTGGCTTAGAGGTCCAGAGCAGATTGGAGGTGTGGTGGAAAAGACTGGAGACCGTTGGCCTGAGAGTAAGTCGGACCAAAACAGAGTATTTGTTTTGTGATTTTGGCGGACTCTCCGGTCCTGTGCCCATATCTCTTGCCGGAACGCCCTTACCGATCTGCTCCGACTTTCGGTACCTCGGGTCGCTTGTCCAAGGGGATGGCGAAGTAGACCGAGACATAACGCACCGGATCAATGCAGGATGGATGAAATGGCGACAGGTTACAGGAACAACTTGCGACCCACGGATGCCCCTCAAGTTGAAGGGGAAAATTTACAAGTCCGTGATAAGGCCTGTCGTACTTTATGGATCGGAATGCTGGACAGTGAAGAAGACGGATGAAAAAAAATTGCATGCAGCGGAGATGAGAATGTTGAGATGGATGTGTGGAGTGACAAGAATGGATAAAGTGAGAAATGAGTATATAAGAGGAAGTTTGAAAGTGGCGCCAGTGACAGAAAAGTTGAAAGGAAATCGTTTGTCTTGGTATGGGCATGTAATGAGGAGAGACGAAACGCATGTGACTAAAAGAGTGATGAATATAGATGTTGATGGATGGAGAGGCAGAGGAAGGCCAAAGAAAAGATGGATGGATTGTGTGAGGAATGATATGAAAGAGAAGGGAGTGAATGATAGCGTGACGGTTGACAGAGGAGAATGGAAGAAAAAAACGTGTTGCGCCGACCCCAAGTAATATGGGATAAGGGCAGGAAGATGATGAAAGACGTACCCAGTAAAAAGTAGCTTAATAGTAGCTACATAGTGCTCACACATGTGCTATGCAATTATATAATACTAAGAGATTGAATTTAAACAATGCAAAGAAAGTTTTCTCTCTTCTTAATCTTCAGCAGCTTCAAAAATATTTTCTAATAGATTTTTCCTTACGTACATGATGTTTTCGTAGATATATTGACAAGGTACCGTCATGATATTAATATCTTTAAACAGTTCCCTTAGAGAATCACGCCTGCGGAGGCCATATATTGCTCTGATGGCTCTTTTCTGCAGAATAAAAATAGACTCTATATCTGCAGCCCGTCCCCATAGTAAAATACCGTAAGACATAATACTATGAAAGTAACTGAAATAGACCAGCCTCACCGTATCTACATCAGTGAATTGACGGATTTTTCTCGCCGTATATGCTGCTGAACTTAGCCGTCCTGCAAGAGATGTTAATTGCGGACCCGATTCCAGCCTTGAGTCGAGCGTTATCCCCAGGAAAACAGTTTTATCGACGAGTTCTAGTTTCTCTTTATTCAATACTATGTCACAATCAGTACTTTTAACATTTGGTAAAGCAAATCTTATACATTTTGTCTTTTTCCCATTTAATACTAAACTTTTAGCAGTGAACCAATTTTGGACCTGCAGTAGGGCGTTATTTACGTCGTCAAAATTTGATGCACGTTTATTTATCTTAAAAATTAAGGATGTATCGTCAGCAAATAACACCATTTGTGGTTGGTTTTTTAATGAATGGGGTAGATAATGAATATATACTAATAAGAGGAAAGGACCCAATATCGAGCCCTGTGGAACACCCATTTTAACTTTTATACCGAGTGAATTGACACTATTTATTTGAACTTGTTGTTGTCTATCATTTAAATAAGATTTTACTAAACTGAGCGCAAGTTAGATTTGATATAATATATTTATAAGCATATATATAGCTACTACGCTAATAGCAAACCTTAAATGTCAGAATGGTTATTGGTTATTTATTGTGTATGAAAGTATTATGAACATGGTGTGTAAGGGAAGGATTTCATAAAGAAAAGCACAGAAAGACAAGGCTAGATATTTATTATTTCAATTAGGCTTGTCAATAATTATTCATCTTTAATGAGAAAGCTATTGTCCGTTCGCAAAACTAGGTCTTCATGGAGAAGAAGGACAAGAAACTCCATGGAAACAGTATTATAGTATTCTATCAACACATTTCTTATATTTCCACAATTTATACTTATCTCAAACAGTTAATTCTATCACTCAGAATAATAGCAACATAATAACAATATTTAAGGTATAATATGAAATTACGTAACTTACATGACACCTGGTAGATATATTTCACATCACAACGGCACTAGCACTAGCCACTTGAACCTCCACAGAGCAACTGCCTCGAGAATGTCATTACAATCCTTTTTATATCCTACCACCCCTTCCATTTATCCCTTCCTATCAAACATCAACTGACAGTATTGTATCAATTGTTTCAAACAACCTGTTATATTAAAATAGCAATATAAATTCTATGATATACTACAGTTACTATCAAATATTATTTAATTATTTATAGTAATAAAATCTGTACGAATTTGACAAGTTAAGAGTGGTATATTTCGTAAACACAATAACTAATCAAATTAGATACTTCTACATTGGTCTCAAGCTTCGTAAATGTGACAGATGTCAATATCCAACGAACAGTTATTCTAATAATCTAAAGGTTGTTTTACAATGATTCGATGATTTTAATCACAACCGAACTAACTTCCGGAATCAAGGTAATCTCAAGTATTATTTTTAAATATCACATAATAATTACATATATCTAACAAGCGCAAGTTTACCTAGTCCGTAATGCTCAAGTTTCAAGAGTAAGGTTTCGTGATTTACGCAGTCAAATGCCTTGGAGAGGTCACAAAAGATTCCTATGGCATCTTGGGCCTCCTACAACGCTGAAAATATGTGTTTTAATAAAGTGACACCCGCGTCAGTCGTGCAACGTCCTTTGGTGAAACCAAATTGCTGATCGTGCAAGATTTGGTTGGTGTTAAAATGATTAAGCATTTGATCGAGCATTACCTTTTCGAATACCTTGCTGAATACCGGCAACACGGATACTGGTCTATAATTGTTGGTGTCGATATTGTCCCCAGATTTAAAAAGTGGTATAACCTTACTAAATTTCATCAAATCCGGGAAGACTCCTTCATCCACACACAAATTCAATATTAATGCTAAGTATGGTGCTATAGTCTCGATTATGGATGTACAAACTTTGATAGTTATTCCCCATAGATCTTCGGTCAATTTGATTTTAATTTGCCGAAAAGCTTTTATAACTACCATAGGGTTTATATGTTTTAATTGAAATTCAACCGGGCAGCTTGGAACGTTCGCTCTTAATAAATCAATTGAGACATCGGGTGAGGAATTTAAAACTTCCGTTGTTCTATATGGTATATTTGTAAAGAAGTGTCGTTTTTTATGGTATATTTGGAAGAAGAACAAATTCTTGAGCTACTTCTAAGTTAGAGCTTATATCACCACGAGAAGTCATATAAAATCTTACAAGTCATACAATCTTACAAGTTGGTTGACTACTCGTAAACTTGAAAAGCCTACTTAGCTGCCTGCTTAGTTTTCCTTTTAATTTCGATATATATACTACTACTGTGAATTTTATCACACATCCAAAACTACCTAACCGTTTAGCTGGCAGGGGGGGACACTTCACTCTGACAAAAATTAGCACTTTAAAGCTTAAAATTTCAGAAACGGATCCCTAAATTGAAAAATTGTTTTCACAAACCCGCAATATTCTTGAAAGACCTATTCAACAACACCCCACATTATGGGGTACACGAGAAGAAAAAACATCCCAACTTTACGTGTACAGAAGGTAACCTAAAAAAATTTTTTTCCCATGACTTTATTTCACCACTTTGTTGGCGTGATGAATATGTATATCCATGCCAAATTATAGCTTTCTAGTACTAAGAGTCTCTGAGCTCAGCTGCGGTCGGACGGACATGCGAAACTATAAGGGTTCCTTGTTGACTACGTACCCTAAAAAGGACTTCGAAGTGATCTTCATCAAAAATTACTACTGCGGCCGACTTCTGAAACCATAATTGTACACTTCCTTAAAATGTATCATATTATAATAACCTAGCTATTATTTAAAGGCCACTATTACAAGAAAGCCTGTTCCTCACGCTACGAGGCTCAATAGAGGGAGACGGCTGCCTAATGGTGCGTAAGTATCGAGTTAGCAGCATTTAGCTCATCGTTTAATTTACTTCAAAATTTTGGCTCAGGTACATTGGCGTAAGAAAATAGATGGCGTGCAGATAAGTTAGCGTAAATAGCGTTTTAAATAAATCGAAACAGACTATTTAAGCGTTGAATATTTGCTGTGCTATGTGTGCCATATTCTGTGCTGAATAAATGTATTTTCTTTCTTATGTTTTTGCAAGCGTATAGATTTTGAAGTTTCAGGAATAGCGAGCCAATCTGCCTGGCCTTTTCCCAGCATGTTAGGGTCAGCTTCCAGTCTAACCGGATGTAGATGAATATAAGGAGCGACACCAACACCCAGTTACTGGATAATACGATAATCCTTGGTAAGACACACTGACACACTTTCGGGCTTCTGACGACCCGTAACGACTGTCAAAGATCCACGAATGACGGCCGCGACCAACGGCAATGCTTTCCGTTTCACTGAGGAGTCTCGGTATGTAAAGATAGTCTGCACCCATCCACGGATCAACCCCGGCAAGCGTAGCTTAACCTCCTCCTTTTTTTTTGAAGTACGTTAAAAAAATACAACCGACTTCCAAAAATAACACAACAAAGTGAAAAAAACTTTATTTCGGAAGTCGGTGTCTGGTTAAATGTATTTTCGTTTTTTACCACCGACTTCCGAAATTAAAGTTATTTTTCACTTTGTAGTGTTATTTTTGGAAGTCGGTTGTATTTTTTTGGAAAAAGTTTTTATTTTTCAGTTTTTAGCTGTGGTACCTCAATCAATCTACCTAGCCTTTTCCCAAATATGTTGGGGTCGGCTTTCAGTCTAATCGGATGCAGCTGAATACCAGTATTTTACATGGAGCGACTGCCTATCTGACCTCCACAACTTAGTAATTAGGTAATACGATAACCCTTGGTAAGACTGGTTGTCAACTTTCGGGCTTCTGACGACCCGTAATGACTGTCAAAGTCCCACGAATGACAGCCGGGACCAACGGCTTACGGAGGAGTCTCGGTATGTAGAGATGGTCATCCATCGACGGACCAACCCCAGCAAGCGTAGCTTAACCTGATGGACAGACCGCCACGGCTGACGGCTGTTAATACTTAGCCACGAGTTCCTCTCCTCCTTTAGCTGTGGTACCTACCTCCACACAAATTCTAATACCACTACCTGCAAAAGAAATTAGAACATCATCCACATAAAAGTGGGGAAAAAATACGTATTATTGAAGCTAACTAAAAAACTACCCAAGCAATGATAATAAATTTTATACAGGACCAACTTTGAGGCATACCCTCTCGAATAAAATAAAAAAAATTCAAATCAGACTTCTGTATAAAAAGTTATGCATGGTACATAAAAAAAAAATCGTAATAGCCCTTACTTCTGGATTTACATCAAAATGTGTGAAGAAAAAGTCTTCTAAATAATCCTTAATGCTCCCTACACTTACTGTAGTCGTTAAGTTGAATAGGAAACGTTATCATTAAATTTATTCCGAGGGATTCTGTCCCCAGGCATAAACAGTGGAGCGGCTGCGCGAAGGAGCGGCTGATGTCATTAGTGTTTTAGGGTTAGATTCCTTGAGGTGCGAATAGAAGTTCTTATGTGAAAATAGAGAAAACGAATTTTCCCAGATATGAGACCTAGCTAGATCGATATTTCGCCCTCGTAAACCCCTATATTGCAACTTTCATCGAAATCATTTAAGCAGTTTTCGAGAACGTGATTAGAAATATTTAGGTATATACGTGTATAAACAAATATTGCTCATTTAAAAGTATAGGGTGTATAAATAAAAAACGAAATGGTATTCTTTGGTAAGCGCATCACTTGAGAACGGCTAGACCGATTTGGCTATTTTTTATTCTAAAATGTTCGCTATAATCCGAATAAGGTTCACCTCACTCATCTCATCATCATGAGGTTTGAGGGTGAGCTTAAACCTCATGATTTCATGAAATCGCTAGATTTGAGGTAAAATTCTAACTTATGGAGTTGTATTGCTGATTCTAATTATTATAATTCTGTAAAGCCATATTAGCTACGGGCGCGTATCATATTTCAACCAACATACAACCTGACACTGACCTGCAAATTGCAAAAAACGTAAGAAAATTTAAATTTCGCGGGCCACCTTAGCGCATCCCCTTAAATAATAACAGCCGCACGGATCGATCTTCAAGGTTAAGCAACGCTTGCCGAGGTTGGTCCGTGGATGTATGACCATCCATTACATATTACCGAAGCCACTCTGTGCGTCAGAAAGCACGTTTACGGTTGGTCCCGGCTGTCATTCGTAGATCTTTGACAGTCGTTACGGGTAGTCAGAAGCTCGAAAGTCTGACAACCAGTCTTACCAATATATCCTGCTTCATGTAAAATACTGGTATTCAGCCGCATCCGGTTAGACTGGAAGCTAACTCCAACATCGTTGGGAAAGGACTAGGCAGATGAGTTTACCGACTCCTTGATTTTGAGTTTACAATCTCCACTATTCTTTCTGGACCTGCCTTAACATTTTGTAGTTCTGCCAGTAGATTACCTTCATAACAAGTGGTCTTACCTGCCTTCTACACATTAGAACTATAACTTTTTTTGTCGTACACAGATGTAGTGCGTAGTAGGTAATGTCGCGAAAGTTAATCAGCCAATGGCGTGGAAAGGCGAATGGTTCCCAAAAATGTATAGTTGCATTGGATAACCTGTTGTTGTGGAAGTGAAGTGGAACCAAAAAGCATGTAAGGTCATAAATTATATGTGACTTTGATAATAGAGTTTTCGGCTAAATCTGTAATTTTAACCTTCATCGTTGTTCAAAAACCTATAGTTAACCACATCAACTTCATTGACGATGGTCAGAACAGTAGTACTAGTAGTCTAGTAGTAGTACTTATCTGAACAACTTTTTCCATGGTACTAACATGTAATCGTGAAAAAATTATCAGCCGTCCCATACATTTGGGTCGAGTAGCTATTGAAGCTTTGTACGGGACAGCTGATAATTTTTTCTCGATTACGATGTTGGTCCCATGGAGAAAGTTATTCAGTTTGATGAGACCACACCTTTGTGATACATCCTGTATACAGGTAGGTGGCTGTGATACATTTATCACACTTGGACTGTGATTGCAATAGGAGTTGTTGACATAACTGATGTTTTCGAAAGTTTTTACAAGTGGGAACCCAATACAATATTAATTGTACCTATTGGTTGTCGGACTTTCGGGCTTCTGACGACTCGTAACGACTGTCAAAGATCCACGAATGACAGCCGGGACCAACGGCAACGTGCTTTCCGAAGCACGGAGGAACCTCGGTATGTAAAGTTGGTTAATCCACGGACCGACCCCGGCAGGCGTAGCTTAACCTGATGGATCGACCCGGGCGGCTGTTATTACTTAGCCACGAGCTCCTCACACACTCAGAGTTCTACATTCAGTTCTATACTCAGAGACGTCATCCAAAAACCAATTAGACACTACTACCAACAAAAATTAAATGTTTTTGAAAATTGGCACAAACAATAACAGAATAAAAAAGTTATATAAAAGTGGCTCATGCTGTAGTTGGTAAACAAAACCTAATAAATGATGAGGAATGTTTTCTGTCTATGATTAGTGTGACTAAAAATTCACGAGAAACAGAATTTTAGTGAATGAAAGTGTTTGAAGAGGAAAAATTGTGAGCGACGCATTCAAATAAAACCACGTTGAAAAACACATTTCATTTCTTTAGAATTCCGTTGCGAGCGAGTTTTGATGAAAAACGCATTTCACTCTTTTCATCTATTTTTAAATCGCAGTTAACAATGTGAGCGAAGGTTTTCCAAATGCAATAAGTATACCTGTCAGAATTTAAACACAGTTCTGACATCTGGTGATCTGCTATACAGGTATTCCTAGTGCAGACATCAGTCTCTCACAAACTTTTTCATATAATTTGTTTTAATTAATTTATCATTGCATTGTTCGTGAAGAGAAAATAAATTATTTTTGAATTAGAATTTTAACTTTAATATTTCCGCATTCTTTTAGTATTGACCAGGGGTGAAGGCCACTTAAAACATGGGTATTGTAATAGTTTTTTATAAGTATTTTTGTAAGTGTCATTTAGGGATGTGGGTACTTAAGTGAATTAAATGGGCAACAGAATTTACTAAGTGCAAACATCAATTTGCCTTAGCGCGTTAAGTTGATCACCGAGCTTGCCAAGATATTTAGCAAGAGACCAGAAGAGGCCCACAGAGTACATGAAGAGGCCTCTCCTCTATTAGTTACATTGTCTATTGGCTGTATTTTTTTTTAAATACAGCTGTACAAATATTTACACTGATAAGTCAAACATCAATAAAAAAAGTTGTATTCAAAAATCGAACATGTCAATTCTTCGCGTGGTGAAAAACTTAAAAAAAGAATAGACCACAAATTGCATTATAATGGCGGTGGACCATAAGCCGGCCAATGAGCGTGTTTGGAAATCAGCTGTTGAGGAAATCGCGTGTTGCCGCACTGCGACGGCCGATCGATCGCGACCGCGGCCGCTTGCACGCACTGCCCATTACGGACGGAAGAATACGGCTACCTTCGTAAATCGGTCGGGTTATGTGTCTTAGATAAGAAACTGAAGAGATCTGACGAAGCTTTGATTGTTGTAGTTCAAAATCCGTTTAATTTTTCTGATAGTTATTTTTGTGGTAGTATAATTTAGTCTTGTTTACGAGGCGTAGGTATTATCTACTGATCGATAATGTTTATAAATATAATTGATTTCTGTTTTTCTATCCGCATGAACAGCTTAGAATTAATTACCTGTTATGGAATCCAAACCAATTCCCGTGCTCGAATCATAACAATGTGCCAAAACCTTTTGTGGAAAAAACAAAAATATTTCGCCACCGAAAAATACCAAAAATTGCTTTGCTTTTTTTTTTCCATGCCTCCTATGTACACTCACCATATTCGAAACCATCTATGTTTCCGCTTCTCGTTTTCACCCGAAGTTCTTCCTGTATGAAACAGCCAAACAACCGGTTTCGGCCTACCTGTTTTATTTTATAATCTGTGGTTCATACAAATTCAAATTTGGAAGGCGCGGAATGGCGACTTGGCGCGGTAGAAGTTAATTGGGCTCTTTATATGGGAACGATTGTTTCTAGTTTGTTTTTGGTTGTAATTTATATTTCTCTTATTGTTTTTGGTTTTGGGTTTGTTTCTGTTTCAGGGGTAGTTAGGGGTTGGAGTTATTATGTCAGTGGAATTTAGATTTTCTGAAATGACTATAATGTTAGTGGCCTTATATGTTGCTTTTGATTTGTATACCTATGTTATGCAGTAAAGTTGGCGTTCACGCTCTTACAGATAGTAAAAACGCAACAATTTTTTTTTTTTGCGGTTTTTTTATCAACACCATGGAAAAAGCTCTTTTTAACCGACGAAAACAAAAGAGGAGGTTGTCAATTCGACACGTATGTTTTTTTTTTATTATTTTTTATGTATGACCACGCATAACTTTTTACAGAGTCGTCCAATTTGAAAAAAAGTTGTTCAAAGTTGGTCTCATATAAAATTGATTAACTTTGCTTGGGTAGTTTTTGAGGTAGCTTCAATAATACGTAGGTACTTTTTCCCCACTTTTATATGGATGATGTTCTAGTTGCTTTTGCAGGTAGTGATACCATTAGAGTTTGCGTGGGGTAGGTACCACAACTAAAAAGTGAAAAATAAAAACATTTTACAAAAAAATACAACCGACTTCCAAAAATACGACTCGACTTACAAAGTGAAAAATAACTTTAATTTCGGAAGTCGGTGGCAAAAAACGAAAATACATTTAACCAGACACAGACTTCCGAATTTAAAGTTATTTTTCACTTGGTAATGTTGTTTTTGGAAGTCGGTTGTATTTTTTTGTAAAAAAGTTTTTTAATTATTAATTTATTTCTGGTTAGGAGTGGGAGGATTGGGAGTTCCTAGAAGGACTTGGGGGCCTTTGCCCAGCAGAGGGACACTACTTAGAGGCTAAAAAATAATTATACTTTTGGTAGGCAATTTCGTTTTCTTTCTGTAGGTAATGATGAAGGGACACCAGAATAAAAACCCGGATTCCATATTTTAAATGCTTCTCCAAAAGGGTACGATTTCTATTTGATTTGCGTCCGCACTTTTTTGTCAGCAATTTTACGGTCTGTGGTTTGTCCTACCTTGAACCGTGGATGTCATAACGATGGCTTTGTAAGAAACGTCAATTTAATGATCGGTTGATAAGTTAGTACAGCGCTACAAGGTTCTTTTGGCGCGTGGCCATAATCGGAACTACCGCCGTCATCTTCTTTATTCAATTCCTTGTCAATTTCAATTTTTTTTCAAAACAACGCACAAATGTTTACCAACAGCGTCCCCCTGTCAACGTCATTTGAGCTCCAAAAGATCCTTTATGTCGCGGCCACATTAACGGGATTTGCCGTTGATTATCGCGTTGAAGGGCGTTAGCCGTAGGTGGTGGCTACCACTTACCGCGGTAATTTGACCGAATCTTGACCGAATTTAACTACCGCTATGTGTAAGGTGATGATGGGCATTGACGTTCACGTTAATGTGGCCGCGGCATTATAGCACTGTAATATGGTTTTTTAATTTTAATAAAATATGATGCTTCTAGAGTGCGTTTCATCAAATAGTTCCTATGCCGTAATGTTGGCTCCACTGTTAAATTTAATACTCATGGACCCTTGCTTAGCCTATCATGTTTATCCTACAACAGTGGAGCCAACATTCATTACAGTCGGCATAGGAACAATTTGATGAATCGCACTCTATATGCTTAGTTGCTCCAAAACAACATAAAACTAAAGATTGACAGATGTTTGACCTTTAACCTGCAAATGTCAGAAATACCCTTCGCTTTAACAAAATACGTTTTATGCAATGAATGCACTCCCCGAGGAAATAAACTGTACAGAAGTACTGAAAATGTAAAAAAAGCAAAACAAAATGTATTGTATTAAATTAGTTTAGTTTCAAGAGGGTTACGCAACCCTGGTACACAAATGCTGCATTTGTATTACTTGCAGTGACGCGGTACGCTTTAGGTAGATCCGAATTTATGTGGATCTGGGCTGCGGTATCGTGGGATGTGTTTATTCGCGTCCAGGTCAATATTTTAGAGTCTTTTGAGAGAGTTTTTTGAGTCTTGAATTACTTTTAAAGTGAAGACATGTAAGACTTGTTTTTTAGGGCTCCGTGCCCGATGGGTCCAAACGGAGCCCTATTACTGTCACTCACGTGTCCGTGTGTCCGTCTGTCCGTCGTCTGTCACACAGGTTTTACAGCCAAACGGTTGGAATTAGTCTTCAAATTTTCATAGTATAAGCATCCTGTTTATCCAAAGCCATACAAATTGTCAAAAAATATTTTTAAAATGTTTTTAATCCATACAGATAAATGAGGCGCGAAAAAAATGTTACCTACCTATGATACCCGACGCAATAGCGTCGGGTATCATTGTTTAGAGCTCGTTGAGTAGATAAATACTGTATTTTTTGTTTTTAAAAATATTGGAAAACAAAGAAATGAGAAGCTCCATCCATGGGCCAACCGTAGCTTAACCTGATGGATCGACCCGTGTATATACTTTTTCCTTTCGTAGTCTTTTATATACGATAGACAGAAACGCTTGGTATATCCAAGAACAAAAACAACACTATCAAAATAACCAGTGACAAATATGCTCACCCCTATAAAGCGTTCAAATCGATGATAATTAAATCATAACCAATCCGAGAGGCGGGAATTTTGCAATGAGTAACCCGGTATAATAGAACACATCGATTGAACACGAAAGCCGGGGATGATGAGGCGAAATCAA
This sequence comes from Cosmia pyralina, assembly GCA_946251885.1. Taxonomy (NCBI): domain Eukaryota; kingdom Metazoa; phylum Arthropoda; class Insecta; order Lepidoptera; family Noctuidae; genus Cosmia; species Cosmia pyralina. Next base: position 1,838,536 of record OX276358.1, on the reverse strand, counting down.
ATGGAAGCAGTAATTTGGTTGTTGGATGTTTACGGATGAGTGTGGATGTGTATTGGGTGGCCAGTGGCTACATTATTTAGAAATTGGGCACATATTTGGTGTAATCATGCTTGTTGATTGGTTGAAACAGAATGTGTATATTATATATTTTGTTCTTCTCACAATACACATACATACAACGATGAAAGAATTTGCATACTAAGAAGTTTCCGTAAAAATAATTTTTACTGATCTGGCTGACCTGTTTGAAAAAAAAAATCCGAATAGGAAAAAATTAAGAAAAAACTTTTATGACATCACACAATTTTCTGAAAGCAAATGACCAGTGACTGTTTAAATTCTACAATAAGCATCACCAAAAAGGTTGACATAATATACTACATAGTAATACTATGACCGAATAACCAAAATTATTCTTTAGCTACATAAAGTTAGTAGCAAATATAACACATACTTTTTTTAAATTTTTAACCTATATTTTCTATTTGTATCATATAGGTAAATAATTAGTACCTACTTTCACCGACATAATATTTTCTACTACGTAAAACTAGCAACAAAATAGCAATAATCCGCCACTTGATAATATTCAGCTGATAACATTCTCTATCAATTTCTAAAAAGCGTTTGCTTGTGCATACGTAATTATAACGCATCCTCTACACATTGGCTGCACGTATCCACAACAAAGCAGCAAATAAGGAACTGGAAAAAGGTAATATAGAATATATTGGGTTTCCCTCCAATAAGATGGAAAGAAAATCCCTTGGTTACAGCAATTCATTTTAACTTCAAAATATGAGTTTTCCCTACAAATTATCTTTTAAAAACGACAGTAGAATGTGATACAAATTCAGCTGGAGTTTTTTTTCTGAAAAGAACGGTGAACAGGAAAGAGGAAATCTATTTTCGCTTTTCCCCGTCTAACCCAACCCGACCACCAGGGCCTACCGCAATACCAACCTCGTTAGGCAAACATGTAGAAGCACCATTACACTCACTGGCGCAGATTTCCATATTCGCATCGCTCGCTCAGCCGTAACGCGTGTTTAATTATCTGTGGCACCACCACAGATTATAAAGAAAAATAGTTAAACCGATGAAAATATGCGATCCGTTATCTGTGGTCGTTTATTATTCGGATGACAGCGCGGGAGTATTATCAAACAGAATTAAATTGACTTTTTCCAATATTTAAATTAATTGTGATCAGAAATGCAGTTGGATGTTGATTGGAGGTGAATAAAAATGGGTCAGTGATTTTCTGCAGGTGTGCGTGTAGTGTTCGTACTTTTTAAATTAAAGTCTTCGTTGGCAAAAATACATGGGGCGAGTCCCGATTATTAGTGGTTATACTCTGTTCATTTGGTGATTCTTGATTTAACACACAAATACACACCTTCTAATCTCTTTACCATTTAATTAGTTGCCCCTTTACATATCAGACGCACCCCAAGTGTCCGTAAGGTAAAATCAACAAAAATCCTTTATATAATAGGTATATAAGCGTATATCATATATATAAACGTAAAATACCATATCCGATGGCGACCGCGGGCTTACAGTAGTTGTGAAGCTATGGGGTTCGCAACTACTGGGGGTATATTAACATTTTAAAAATAAAATGGGGAAGTTTCTGTTTGACACCTTTAGTCAAAACCTCATAAATGAGATGCATAACATGCATGCTTAAATTTATGTCATACCGAGCTTATCTCGCCCCGTCCCGCTGCCAGTGTCTGCAGCCCTAGCGAAACCCCTTCAAAAGAATTTCGCTAGCATCACCGCGAGCGTCCCTGGCGCTCCAAGGATGGAGCCTATGCCTGAGAAGGCGTCGAACAAGGCTGATAATGATAAGGGTTTCGTGACGGTGCACAGGAGGAAGCGCCGATCGCGAATGAATAAGAACCGTTGCGGCAAAGCTCCTGCGGAGCCCGAAGTGAGTTTGCGTGCCGCAAAGCCGAATAAACCGGTGTACATCTCCCGCCTGCAGTACACCACTAAGGCGGAGGACATCGTGAAGTACGTGCGCCAGAAGACTAGGTACACGCCGAGGGTGCAGTTACTGGAGTCGCGCCGCAACGTCAACTTCAAGGCTTTCGTGGTGCGTGTACCGAACTGTTACCTGCTCCTCGTCTTGGAGGAAGACTTTTGGCCACAGGACGTGGTGTTCCGTCGCTTCCGTGGACAAGTTCCACAGGGCAGCACTTAAGGTCAAGCTAGTGCAAAGAGGAGTGCTACTAACAGTCTTAAGCCTATTTTATTAACACAAGTTTTGTTTATATTCAAATATGTATGTTTAGGTTAAGGGTTCTATGGGCCAGTGTCGCCTGAAATAAATGGTTTATTATTATTTATTATAATGCTATTGCGTAATTTAAAATGTTATTAATAATAATATTACGTAATAGACAGCTTTTGTGCTGCTGTAAAATGTGTGTTTAATTATAGGTAAATGTATCTTTGTTATTGATGGAAAAGCATTTACCTGCAACATAAAATATAAAATTATGTATGGGAGCTACATCTGCCAACAAACTGCTGTGCAGTTTGACAGAAGTAAAACTTTTTGTAATAAGATGTCACCACTAATAAACGCTTTTTCATTTTTTGTTTCACATGATTCTACGGAGTTCATAAATTAATACATTTCGGCATTTAACGGGTTAAAAGAATCAATAATCGAACAACAAACTATCACACAAGAAAACATACCAATAAGTATATACAACAGGACCTCAAAGAGAAATTATAAGTAGGTACCTAAGTTAAAAGTTGTACATACCTACCTGTAACTTTCCAAACACCCTACAAACAACATAGAAAGGCCATACCTTCCCATACCATACATACATATACTTGAGTGGATGTGATGCATATTTTCTCCGAAATTGTTCCTTTAATTATTTTATTGTGTGTGTTCATTGCGTCATATTTACCGCAAATAAACATATTTTCTTTCTTTCTTTCTTTTCTTTATACCTATATAACTTAGCCGCAACTAACTACATCATTAAATTTTAATAACAGCCTACCTAGTACCACGTACCTAGTTTCTAGTTTTCAGTTCCATTAATGAGATTCAAAATGTCTTCGTCTCCGAGGCATTGTGACAAATACTTTCACAAATCGCTGCCACAGTAGCGAGATGTTGAATTAACGAGAAGTGACAAGAATTTTAATCTACTTCAGAAAGGTTAGTAGATAGACTTATCTGATGGATGATGAGAAGAGTGGAAGACTTCAAGAATTTAAAAACTTCTTGGGTGGGAATGTTTTTTTTTTGTTTTTTGAAGTCAAAGAATTGTGATGCAAATCTCAGGCTAATTGTGTGAAATCGAACTTTGCCTGCATGTTGTGTTGTGTTGTGTATACTACTGTTTGTTTTCCCAAATGAAATAAATAAATAAATAACACTAAGTTCCTTCCCTGTACAGTATTTGTATCTCCCACTTTACTTATGTTTACCAAGTGTACAAACACGCTGTGAGTGTGTGCGTGAAGACGAGTAACGTCAGCACAAGACACACACACTTCCGACTTCGCCATTGTCTGGGACGGTACCGAGAGCTCCAACGCTTACACACACATTCACAGTGTGTTTGTACACTTGGTAACCACATGTAAAGCGCGTGTGGCTTCGTAAGATAAAATACTGCAAGAGGAGTTTGTCTTGAACAGACTTGCGTACATCTACATCACACGTAGATCAGATACCACATACACGTCTTTGGGCGATGATAAGATATTTTTAATATGATATTAAAGTGAAGATCACGTTTAAACGTGTAGTGTTAATGATTTGGAAAAAATATATGTTAAACTAGCACTTCCCGCGCGGCTTCGCCCTCGTGGATATCGGAAATTATCCCACGGGAGCAAAAATCCTTTCTTAATTCTTGTCTACATTATAAAGGGAACCTCTGTGCAAAATTTCAGCTTTCTAGGTCCAAGGGTTTGGGCTGGGCGTTGATGAGTCATCAGTCAGTCAGTCAGGACTTTTCTTTATAAATATTAAGAAAGAAGATTACAGCATTTTCTTAATAATTTAATATGTGAATATTTTAGATTATGTTTATACTACATAGTGTAATTAATTTGTAAAGTTATGTCTAACGCGGATAAAAATCTGAGAATCACGCAAAAACTATCAAGCGTATTTTTACGAATTACGAAACCTTCACCATTAAAAAAACATAATTCAATTATTCATCTTTTAATATACGTTTTTTAATATAATACTTATTGTTTTATTTGTAAACAATTAATAGTGCGTCTAATTTGGGGCAGCGCTCCTTGATGGGCGAGTCATATTACTGGCTATGGCTGGACGTACGTCGCGTTGCGTGAGCTCAGCACAGAACACACAAGCTAACCACTCAAGGGCGTTGGCATATATCTGCATTTAAATTGACACTAAATCATGCTTAGCTCAGTGTTATCGAACGATATTCAGTAATAAATTCCGATTTGATACTAACTGATTATTATACCTTCTATTATATACTAATCTCGACTGAAATCATGACTGAACCTCAAACTTCTTACCATATCCTTCTCTAAAACAAGTTTGAAGACAAAATACATTCTCAGTTATCGAAAACAATTCCAATAGTTTCCAATTAAACGGTAGTTTATAGTTATTTCAGCTAGCATTAATGGTTAGAAGTCAATGTACTCGGTATTCGCGACACGCTAGTTCGAAATAGCTAGGAAGGTACAGTTAATAAAAGAGATAGGTGTGCAGGCAGCTAACTTGCAACTCATCATTCTCCTGCTCTTATCCCAATTTATTTGTGGCCGACCCCCAGGCAACATGTCCCTTTTTTCCATACTTCTATATTAGTCGTCATCACGGTAGTCACCTTCTTTCTAGCCCTGTCATCTTTCACACAGTCGAAACACACACACACACACATCGATTCTTTGGTCTTCCCCTACTCTTATAGCTTTTGAAATTCATACTCAAAACTTTCCTCACGACTTTTTCCTCATTCCTCCGCATCACATGCCCATACCATGACAGCCGATTACCGCGCAACTTTTCAGACACCGGTGCCACTTTCAAACTTCCTCTGATGTACTTATTTCTTATATTCTATCCACTCGTGTATCACAACACATCCCTATGCATCTGAATTAAATTAGAGAATTGCTATTTTTTACGTTTGTTTCTTTCCTTTTTTTTGTAACAGAGAAAAATATAGCATAGCATCATCATCGTCATCTGCCTAGCCTTTTCCCACCTATATTATGATCTGCTCCCAGTCTAAACGAATGCTGCTGAATACCAGTATTTTACAAAGAGCATCTGAATATCTGACATCCACAACCCAGTTACTGGGTAGCACGATACCCTTCGGCAAGACTAGTTGTCTGAGAAAAAGATAGCACTAGCCTAAATTAAGTTTAGTTTGCACAACAGATTACAGAATCTACATCATTGAACGCGGCTTGTTATTGCCTGTATACCTAACTCTTTCGCTGTCTGTACGTCGAGCGGTGACCTGGAAGTGTCTGTTTGTGCCTATGTGCTACTATTAGTGCTAAACTCGGAGCTAGGTCGATTGATTCCGATTGAATTAGGAGCGGCTTGTATTAGAAGCCCTACATCTATTTTGAGGAGCGCCTAATTCAAGTTATTTTTATAAAACTAGCTTCTGCCTGTGCGTTCGTCCACTTTCCAGGGTAAATCTACCCGAAGTTTATTGGAGGTTATTTACCTTTTGTGGGTTATTAGTTTATTACCTTATTACACACTTTTTAACTGACTTCAAAAAAAGGAGGTTATTAATTCCATGCGTATGTGGGTAATATTATAGGAACTGCAATATATTCACATATGATACTCTATTAGGGCTTCCAAGCAAAAATACAAAATTTTATTGGTGTGGCCACGCATTACTCCGAAACTATTAAGTGGATCGCGACCATATTTTTTATTGGCTTAGACTTACATCAACTTAGAGAACAGTGCAAGAAATAAGTATTCCAGTTTTTACTTAAATTTAAAAAATACGAAATAAAAAAGTAATTAAAAAAAAAACTAAACCGATTTCAAAAAGAAATGAACTCAAACTTATGAAATAACTTTAATTACGGAAGTCGGTGGCAAAAAACTAAAATAAAGATACAAGACATGCCGCATTTTCATAATGCAAGAAAACTTCTGCGAGCTGTGCCCGATATTAACTTTAAATAAGCATTTTATTATTTACACTTCATACTTCTAGCTACACAGCTTACACTTGCAAGTAGCTTACACGTCTTTCTCGAAAAATAAACTAGGTAAAGTTTTGTTTTTAAAGTCAGGCTTCATAAACACAAAGGGTACTTTACCTATAGTTTTTACCACAGAGTAATAAAGTCGCGGTAGTTTATCTGGAGCGGCCGTAGGTAATTAATTCGCGATAATTACGCGTCCGTCCGTGCGTAAGGGTGCTATGCAGCTCTGCTGCGAGAATGTAAAAGCTAAGCTACGAAACTATGTGACCGTTTTCACTGATGCTAAGCTGTGTAGCGGAGCGAGTAAGATGTGCTATGATAATGCGCCGCCACAAGGTAGTTGTGTGAGGAAGATGCGCAGCTCGAGCTATGCGATGCATTGACATTAGGGAAGATACGGGGAGCTTGCGAGCATCCATAGCACGCATCCACAGCACGCATCTTTCCATATAAAAACTTTTTTACAAAAAAATACAACCGACTTCCAAAAACAACACTACAAAGTGAAAAATAACTTTAATTTCGGAAGTCGGTGGCAAAGAACGAAAATACATTTAACTAGACACCGACTTCCGAAATTAAAGTTATTTTTCACTTTGTAGTGTTGTTTTTGGAAGTCGGTTGTATTTTTTTGTAAAAAAAGTTTTTATTTTTCACTTTTTAGTTGTGTACCTACCCCACACAAATTCTAATACCACTATCTGCAAAACAAACTAGAACATCATCCATATAAAAGTCGGGAAAAAATACGTATCATTGAAGCTAACTCAAAAACTACCCAAGTAAAGTTAATAAATTTTATATGGGACCAACTATGATGTATACCCTCTCGAATAAAACAAAAAAAATCCAAATCGGTCCAGCCATCTTCGAGTAATCGGGGAACATACATAAAAAAAAAAAAAACAAAAGGTTCCGACGAATTGAGAACCTCCTCCTTTTTTAAGTCGGTTAAAAAGAACATAGCTTAGTTAAATCAGTTTCCACCAGTGCTATGCTATGTGGACCAATGAATATGATTTGTGGATATCAAACACATCCATAGCAACGTAGCATAGCACATCTCTGGTGGAAAAACAGCCTAACTGCCGCGCGCTCGAACTGTTGCGTACTGGTACACTGAGATTTCGAAGCGCGTTGTTTCGGCCGTTTTCTATGTAGATGAACTACTGTAACATTACTATCCTGTGTTCTGAGGCTGCACGCATGGGTGGTTACTAGGCGTCGTCTTTATAACTTGGGGCTTCTTGTGAAGTATGTGAGTTCACGTATATGAGTGGTAAAAGTAGCTTCGCCTACCTTTTCTTACTTCATTGGTCAATTGGTTAATAACATTATACGGTAGCAATAAATGCGTCATTTTGGTTATTATGTGAAAAGTTATACCAACGGAAAAATCCTGTATTCGAGGTCAAACTACAGCAAAACCCGTTAAGAAACGTGTCTATGATAAGAACAGGGTTGGAAGACAATTGTAACGCCACATCCAGTGGTTCTGCAGATGACAACGCGTATGTTTTTAGGGTTCCGTACCTCAAAAGGAAAAAAACGGAACCCTTATAGGATCACTCGTGTGTCTGTCTGTCTGTCTGTCCGTCTGTCACAGCCAAGTTGCTCCGAATCTAATAGACCGATTAAGTTGAAATTTGGTACACATATGAATTTCTGTGACTCAAACACGGACGGGTAAATAAATGAATTTTGAATATAGAGGTCACTTTTGGGGGGCAAATAAGGAAATTTAAAAAAAAGTTTTGTGAACTACACCATGTGGGATGTTAAATGAAAGGGCTTACTATGAGGGTCTCAAATATATTTTTTTTTATAATTCTAAAATAAATTGTTTTAAAGTTGTTTAAGAAAATAGACGAAAATTGACCATTCCCCCCTTATCTCCGAAACTACTGAGCCTAAAATTTTGGAAAAATACAAAAATAAATATTTACCTGTAGATTACAGAAAAACCTATAAGAAGTCTGTGGTCTTAAAATAACATGGTAACTCTATCAATATTGTGAGTACAAACTTACATTTACAGTTGGAATGTATGGGAGAACCTGTTTTTCAACTACAATGTTAAGTTTGTTCTTAAGATAAATTCATCCCAACTACGGAACCCTTCATTGTGCGCGGTCCGACACGCACTTGGCCGGTTTTTTTATATCCATGAACTTAGATGGGAAAACATATTTTAGACACTACCACAGAATAATAAAGTCACAGTAGGTTATCTGGGCAGTGACCTTGAATTAATTACCTACGGCCCTCGGTAGATAAATACGCGTCCGTCCGTGCGTAACTGCCGCGCGCTCGAACTGTTGCGTACTGGTATACTGAGATTTCGAAGCGCGTTGTTTCAGCCGTTTTCTATATAGATGTAGGTAATACTGTTTATTTTATTATACTGTGACACTACCCATTTGTTTAAAGGTCTTCACCGTTTGTATTCTTATAATACTCCACTGTTTTCCATTACCTAATAAATTAAACTATACCTTTCCCCAAAAATTGCTCATTAGGTAGGCCGCCGGAAAAAATCAACAGAACCTCGCGTAATCTTTACACTCAAAACTCGCGTCTGTGTCTAACTCACGCCCTCCCAACACTCACAGTAGGATCTCTACCAAGTGTTCGCGACCTTAACAGTTCGGCGGCTAGATATTTTTTGCCGACATGTCAGAGACAGGATTAGAGGCGTGGACCGTGGTCTTCAAGCGTCACACGACCAGTGTAATAGAAGCCAAGTTTTTGTGACCATCCTCTTATGAACGTTAATGGTTATCTCCGTATTTACGCCCTTCTTGTGGCGCTAAGTGATATTAAAGTTGGTATATCAGTGAGGTTTCTGTTAGGTAAAAAGTTAGTATTTATCATTCTGTCGTTTTCAGTCGGGCAGCGACAGGGATCTGGAATTGTATTCGTGGTTTATTTCCGTCTGTATGCGTGATAAGTTTTTTTTATTACAAATCAGCCGATAGGCTTTTCAAAGTTCCTCCAACTCCATAGTGGATAGTGTCAACATAATCACCATTCTCCTGCCCTTATCCCAATTTAAAGACAAAGACAAAGACGTTTATTCGTCGGATATGGTAGCAACAAAATTGGTATATAAAATAATTGTGTTCAGGACACATCCGCCGCTAAAAGCGGCATACGAATATTTACAATAATATGTGCACATGGGCATAAAACCTAACTTATAAACTACATACCTATACTCTATAAAACAATATAGAACACTTAAAACTATAGACATAGAGACACATTAATTATTATTCTCGGGTACCTACTCGTATAACCTACAATATAAAATAAACAATAAAAACACAACAATAACTTAAAAAAACAACCTAACAACAACCTAATTATAAATCTAAATAAATCTAATTTAACCCTTATAATAAAAAAATCTTTTGTAGTATAAAAGTTATTTTGACTATTATTTGGGGTCGACACAACATATCTTTTTCTTCCATCTATTAGTCGTTACCTCGGTAGTCGCTGCCAATATTATGAGTCAATGTGCCAAATCATATTTTTTTTTTCTGAAGAACTAAATTAAGTAATATGTTGATCCCTGAAAGTACGTACTTATTTTGTAAAATCTAAATCAAAATTTCTTTATTCGGACAACAAAGATCCATAATGTTAGTGATATATTATAGCTAGTGTTAGTAAGTTTTATTATTACTAGCACTTCCCACGCGGCTTCACCCGCGTGTATTTCGGAAAATATCCCACGGGAACTGAAATTCTTCCTTATTCCTGTCTAGATTATAAAAAAAAAAATGAAAATGAAAAATGTTTTATTTGTTTTACAAGTAAATTTAACAACTAGTGATTGGAGTCTCCTTTTAAGCAAAAAAGCCTGTGTTAGTAGACTCCGCTCTTCCAAAACTTAAAATATTAACATAAAATTACTTGTTTCAAGTGTTATAAAATAAAAAGAGAAAATTAAAACTAGACAAGAAGCATGCAAATGTGTGAGTGAGAGTAGGGGTGTGTGAATGTGAGTATGAGGGTGTGTGAATGTGACTATGACTATGAAGGTGTGTAAATGTGAAAATGGGCGTGTGTGAGTGTGAATACTAAGGAGTGTTACTGTGAGTGTAAAGGTGTGTAAATGTGAATTTGAATGTGAGCATCTGTGTGTATGAAAGTTAAGTGATAGTGTGAGGGTTTGTTAAATTTAATGTAAAATACAGAGTGAGTGTAAGTGGCAATGAATGAATCAGACTGTATACGACAAGTACGAAAGATGAGAGCATTAAGTGTAAGGTTTTATTTTATTCCAGTAGCTTCTCCGTGTCATCATAAGTAAGTGGTTTTATCCAATTAGTTACTATTTTTTTACTGTCATTTAATCGTTTATTGTATATGTAGATCTCTTTGTTTACTCGATTGTAAAGCTGAGCTGGGCGTTTGTCCTATTGAATACGGGCGAGCTTGGTTTTAGTTTTAGAAACTTCAACTATTATAAAGGGTACTTCTGCAAAATTTCAGCTTTCTAGGTCTATTGGTTTGGGCTGGGCGTTGATGAGTCAGTCAGGACTTCTCTCTTTATTTATATAGGTTAGAGTAGCAGGTAATTTTTAGAGTTTGAAGCATTTTGCACAGAAGATGACCAAGTAAGTAAGTTTCTCACCTGGCCATCCTCTCCACAAGATGCCTCAAAATGGGAGAATAGAAACTCTCTGTCACTGTTTTCAGAATCCTATTGCTACTGCCCCGGGTTTTAGTTACTAATGATGCGATTTTTTTCGGATTATCGCATAAAATCCGTTCGTTCAATCCTGTGCAAAAATTTCAGACGTACAAAAAATCCGTTTCTGTTCAAATCCTTCTCTATCAATATAAGCATATAAAGCATTAATATTTTATTAGGATTTACCAACCTACGCCTGTCCGCAGCTTAATCTTTTCCACGTGTACCGAGCCGAGGTGCTAATCTTCTGATCGCTCATTATTAACGCCCACGGGAAGAGCCAGCAGATTATCGGCTTGATCGGCGCAGTGGTCGGTGATTGGCTTTCTAGGGTCACAGAAGTTTTCCTACGCAAAAAAATTGTGTGGCATAATCAGCCTATAATGTGCCCACTGCTGGGGCACAGGCCTCCTCTCTATGAGAGGCAGTTGGCTGTATTCCACCACGCAGGCATAGTGTGTGTTTGTAGATACTTGACAGTTAAATGTGTGTTTGTCTAGTAATTAAAGTAAAAAAAATCAAATGATCCAATTTAGGCTATGCTTTGTAAATAAACAAACACTTAAGGAATTTAATTCGAGATTTAACCAACCACTCCTTTATTAGGAAACTTATCACCACAATCCTATTAAGAATCAGCAACATCATAAAACTACCTAGATAATCAAATAACATGTTATCAACCCCACATCTCCAGCCAGACTCTGACATAAACACAAACTTCCATTCTTCATCGACAAAATCTTGACCCGGCCAACTAAAATGTCATCGAACTACAACATGACTTATCAAAATACTGTCTGCAGAGAACTGTTTATAGGTCAGCATAACAGATAAACTGGCGTTCAGCCAAGAATCCTGGAGGTTCAGGCTACGGAGTTATGGGCAGATAAGCAAACGTTCAATAAATAGTCTGTTAAAACTCGGTGGTGAATTGGCAGGAGATCGGTTATCTGCAGAAGAAAATGGTGAATGGTGATAGATGGGTTTGCAGAGTGCTATAAACAGCATTCTTTGTAGATGCTGAAGAGGGGGCCAATAGCAAACGACGATCACCAATAATTTTGCCAAGCATGGTGCCTATAGTTATTTCTCTTCTACAAACGTTGGTGTTAACTGATGAATTACGAGGATTTAGAACTGCCGACCTATTCTGTAAAAATCTTAGTATGAAAACTTATGGTCTGTTTTTTATACTCGGAGACTAATTTGACATTCCAAATGTTACATGTATATTTTTTTCATTTCATAGTTTGAATTTGCACCTGTCAAATTAGTCTCCGAGATTAAAAAACAAACTTTAACTTTTTTTTTTACTTTTCTTTGTTTTTTAGGGTACCGTACCTCTGGGCACGCCACAATTGCGGCGATAAGTCCCCTCTTTGAGGAGTGGTTGGAGAGGCGCCACGGCGTCCTCACCTTCCGCCTGACGCAGGTCCTCACCGGACACGGTTGTTTCGGGAGGTTCCTGTTTCGGATAAGGCGGGAGGAAACGCCCGGGTGTCACCATTGTGTGGATCGCCCGGAGGACACGGTGGAGCATACAGTGGAGGTCTGCCCGGCTTGGGCGGAGCACCGCCGTGTTCTCACGGAGGCGATCGGCGGCGGCGATCTCTCGCGTCCAAACCTGGTCCAGGCCATGGTGCGGAGCGAGAGTGCATGGGAAGCCGTCACCTCCTTCTGCGAAGCAGTAATGCTCGCGAAGGAGGAAGCGGAACGCGTGAGGGAGAGGCAACAGCCGCGCCCTCGCGCCCCTAGCCGCCGTAGGAGACGCCCTGGGCGGCGGGAATCGATTGCCGATTCCCGGCCACCGTAGGCGCGGGCTTGCGGACGACGAGTAATGGGCAGCTCGCCGTCCGGTAAGGACCAGGCCCGGGTCGACGGCGCGTTGTGTTCCACGCGCGCCTCAAAGAGATGTCAGCAGTGACGGGGTCAATTGGGCCGATGCCGCCGGGGTCGCGGGTAGTTCGAAAGAGATACCGTGGCCCTGACACGGGCAGCTGAAGGAACATGGGTGGGTTTTAGTCAGTAAAAGTCTGACACGCCCTCCCGCCTCTGCCCAGAGCGGGAGAAGTCATTTGATGATTTCCCATCCACAAAAAAAAAAAAAAAAAAAAAAAAAAAAAAAAAAGGGTACCGTACCTCAAAAGGAAAAAACGGAACCCTTATAGGATCACTCGTGTGTCTGTCTATCTGGCTGTCTGTGTGTCTGTCTGTCTGTCTGTCTGTCTGTCTGTCTGTCCGTCTGTCACAGCCAATTTGCACCGAATCTAATGGACCGATTAAGTTGAATTTTTTTTGACATGAAGAACATGTTTTTCAACTACAATGTTAAGTTTGTTCTTGGAATAATTCATCCCAACTACGGAACCCTTCACTGTGCGTGGTACGACACGCACTTGGCCGGTTTTTTTTTGTTTTGGTGAAGGAGCTGTCAATAGCGTCATCCGGTGGAACTATAGCTCGTACATCATCCAAGTGTTCACGGTCAGATATTTACAAAAGCACTACTGTTATATTAGGTTCTGCGAGTGTCCTTAGTCCTGATTAGATCAGCCCAATGACTTATTTTGATCGAATAATAAGGAAATTGACTAAACATTTTACCAATGATAGCCTATTTTTTTCAACACGGTAAAAACAGTCATCCAGTATATGTACATTACGTCACTTACTCTTATTACGGAGATTATCATAACGTTATCAAGTGTGTTTAATGATGCACTCGCGAATTACACCAGTATTTATACTGATAAGGAGGGTACCTAACGTGGCCCGAATTGTTCTGCTGCTTTGCAGTGTTCTGTATGATGTACTGGTGCTTGTTTTCGAGTTACTCTTTTTGGTTTGTTGGTCCTGAGTCTGTTTCTTAGAAAAAATCTGGTCCTTCACTGTTTCGTGATGTTTTCAGGCTTGTGATACCTTGCATCTGATGTAGATTTTTTATAAATTAGTTGCTTTATCGAAGTATATGTTGAGTCGTTATTTTAAGCTTTTTCAATTCATATCCCAAAATATAGGCCTATAGGCCTCGTTTGGAAGTTAGGATCAATTCCTTGTAATACATTTAAATTGTAAGATTGTGACTGAGTGCGATTGTGTTGTGTGAGTTTAATGTATTTCTTTTAGTGACAAATAAACGTTTTTAACCGACTTCAAAATAGGAGGTTCTGTATTCGACACGTATGTATGCATGTATGTTTGTTTGTCCGCGATTTTCTCAAAAACTAATCACACAATTTTGATGATTCTTTCACTACCGTAATCTACATACTTCTAGAAAGATTTTAGTATATAATACATTAGATAATTATTCTTATATACGAAGTTATATGCATAAATGTACTGTATCTAAGACATTTCTAAGCGGATTTTGTGATGATTCTTCTTTTTGTTCATCTTGGGCTCTTGTAATTAATTGTCCTACTTGTATATTCAACTAAAAATGGAAAAATAAATTTACTTAAAAAAAAGTAAAAACTGACTTCAAAACCTAAAACGAATAAAATAACTTTCATAAAAAACTTAACAGCTTCAGAAGTCGGTGTCTCCCATTCTTCAATGCAACTTAGCTTGACATCGACTTCAGAAGCTGTTAAGTTTTTTATGCTCCCATTCTTCAATGCAACTTAGCTTGACATCGACTTCAGAAGCTGTTAAGTTTTTTATGAAAGTTATTTTATTCGTTTTAGGTTTTGAAGTCGGTTTTTACTTTTTTTTTAAGTAAATTTATTATTTTAGTTTTTCATATCAATTTCATCATTCTCATCATTATCTTGCCCTTAGGTATTGTGAGGGCTCGAACCTCACAGCAGGAAATTTACTGAACTACTAAATAATACGAGAGGGACTCTAGTTATATGGGGCTGATGGCCTATGTATTTTAAGCCTCAGATCAATTATAAATCACACTCCTTAACTAAACTGGTTCTACGCGGAGCCCTCACCAGAATCTATCTGTCTTCCTATTAAGAAAACGAGAATCGTTTCCTTGATAGAAGACATTCCATATTTGAATGATTGAATGTCAGCCAGTATAATATTGTCAAGGCTTGATCAAAGCATCAAACCTCCACAGTATCCCAATCTATTTAAATTGTGTTCAGTGCAACATATTTTTTTCTTCCATACTTGTTTATTAGTCGTCATCTCGATAATCACTCTCTTCTAGCCTTATCATCATCTTGCACACAGTCCGTCCATCGTTTCTTTGCTCTTCCCCTTCACTTAGCTATCCACATGCTTAACACCCTATGTTTATTTATTCTTTACGAAAGAAAATACTACAATATGTATTAAACCCGTATATACTTCTTAAGGACTCGTCCAGACACGCACAGCCGACATAAGACGCATACAAATGAAGTACGGCAGTCAAACGTACGTCAATGCAACTACGAAAAGCGTCCCTGGTGCTACGTCATAAAGGCACTGTCAAAGTCAAACGGTTACCATGGACGTGCGGTTGACTGTACGGGGATCGGAACAAATCAGGGTGGTAAACGATGCAGATTATTTTGAATAATAATCATTCGTAGCCCATCGCAGCAGGGGTAGGTCATCTGGAGAAGGATTATAATATTGTTAATAGATATCGTGATTGCAGAATTTTGCCCTGATGCGTAACTGGTCCTTTGGTTATCTGGATCTCTGTGAAGCTGTTTTTCGGTTAAGCGGTCCAAAAGATAAATGGGTCTACTATGCTAACGAAGGTTAGGGTTTTGATATTGGCGTAGATACTGGAGTTTTTAATCTTAACTAATAATATAAATGCGAAAGTTTGTTTGTTTGTTTACGCTTTCACGCTAAAACGGCTGAACAGATTTGGATGGATTTTGGCACACAGGTAGACCATGACGTGGATTAGGACATACGAGTATGATACTTTTTATCTCCGTAGTACATACGTTCCTGTACGCGGGCAAAGCTGCTGGCGAAAGCTAGTATACTATAAACATTTCTAGTGGCTTTCAAATTATTAGTATTCTTATTAACCAAATCTCCAACGGACTAATGTTGATAATAGACTTAGTGCTTGAGATAGGATTTAAAACTTCAATATAGTGTTATGGGGTGGTGGTGGGTGGGGTGGGGTGGGGCGGGATCTGTAATTTCATTGTTCATGTTAATTGTATGTGCTTTATTTTATTTTTAAATTTTGCATTTTTTGAGTCCATGATCCTTTGTTGGTCGAAATAAACGCTTTATATTCTATTCTAATCTATTCTATAACCCTATTTCTAGTAAGACGCCCTAGCCGTTGCTTAATAAATGTATTTTCACCAATGACTTAAGAAAGGTTTATTAAAATATTTACTTAAATTAAATTAAAGCACTAACAAGTGGAGTACTTGTAATCCAATCACTTAGTGAAGAACGCTCGAGAGCCCGCCGAATTTCAGTGTCGGTAAAACTTCATGAAAAAATTAAAAGTATTGAATCGACGCAATAATAATCTGCTCGAGTCTAGCAGAACCATAGTTGCGCATGCGTCTGAAATTACTTAGTTTTTAGGTAGGTTTTTAAGTATGTCATTTGTAAAATTAAAAAATTATAAAAATGAAAATAAGGTATAAAATATTATGTCAAACTGGAACTCAGAGCATCCAGTAAGAAAAATAAAGCTAGCCATTCCAAAGCCTAGTGCACCTATGGAGAAGAACGGGCAAGAAACTATATGGATACCCATACCTAGGTATTTACAGCAATTAGTTTCATTCATTAAGGAACCTTAATTAGTTACCTTACGATTGAAATACCGTCAAATGGGGTTAAATTGATACTACTGGTTTACTTTGATAACAAGTTTCGACTTATGAAAACTAATTTTATTCGATGTTTGAATAAGGTTTTTGTTGGTGTGCCGGTTACTGGGCATTTTTAACGTAAGAAAAACTTTTGATGCCTCCAAAAATCTAAACGTATAGATTTTTTCATAAGACGAAAGTTGTTATCAAAGTGAACCCGTAGTATCAAGAGAACATCCCCATTTTTAATCAATTACAAAAAAAGGAGGTTACTCAATTCGAACCGATTTTTATGATTATGTTTTTGTTGGAAAGGAGATATCCCAAGAGTGGTACCATGATAAGGAAACCAAGATCTGATGATGGTATCCTAGAGAAATCGAGAGGAACCTTCAAATTTTATAGGCATACTTATAGCGATTTGGATATTTTTTATAGTAACTCGTGCATTTGCTCCCAGAAAGCACCATTTAGTGAAGTAGAACTGATGAGGAAGACCAGAGATGGCCATCGTAACTACTCAATAATACGTATTTCACGGATTGCGATTCGATTGTTGCTAAGCAATTTATGCTCGTCACAATACATAATGTTGAAATGGAGCTGATGGTGACTTCACCATCAGTTCCAGTTCTCCTGGTTCCTTACTGGAAGAACTCCTCAACAATTAACGTCCTTTTATCGGGAAAAGCAATATTTTGTAAAAGGTGATGAGCAGTTGACATTAGGCTAATGTAACTTAGATGAATTACAGACTGACCCACTAAAAAGTGAAAAAAAAAACTTTTTTACAAAAAAAAAAACAACCGACTTCCAAAAAAAATACTACAAAGTGAAAAATAACTTTAATTTCGGAAGTCGGTGGCAAAAAGCTAAAATACAGATCCAAAGACACCGACTTCCGAAATTAAAGTTATTTTTCAGTTTGTAGTATTTTTTTGGAAGTCGGTTGGTTTTTTTTTGTAAAAAAGTTTTTTTACTGTACACATATATTTCAAATGGTACTGTAGTATCAAGAGAACATCCCCATTTTTAATCAATTTCAAAAAAAGGAGGTTACTCAATTCGAACCGATTTTTGTGATTATGTTTTTGTTGGAAAGGAGATATCCCAAGAGTGGTACCATGATAAGAAAACCAAGATCTGATGATGGCATCCTAGAGAAATCGAGGGGAACCTTCAAATTTTATAGGCATACTTGTAGCGATTTGGATATTTTTTATAGTAACTCGTGCATTTGCTCCCGAAATCACCATTTAGTGAAGTATAGAACTGATGAGGAAGACCAGAGATGGCCATCGTAACTACTCAATAATACGTATTTCACGGATTGCGATTCGATTATTGCTAAGCAATTTATGCTCGTCACAATACATATGTTGAAATGGAGCTGATGGTGACTTCACCATCAGTCCCAGTTCTCCTGCTTCCTTACTGGGAGAACTCCTCAACAATTAACGTTCTTTTATCGGGAAAAGCAATATTTTGTAAAAGGTGATGAGCAGTTGACATTAGGCTAATGTAACTTAGATGAATTACAGACTGACCCACTAAAAAGTGAAAAAAAAACTTTTTTACAAAAAAAAAAAAAACAATCGACTTCCAAAAAAAATACTACAAAGTGAAAAATAACTTTAATTTCGGAAGTCGGTGGCAAAAAGCTAAAATACAGATCCAAAGACACCGACTTCCGAAATTAAAGTTATTTTTCAGTTTGTAGTATTTTTTTGGAAGTCGGTTGGTTTTTTTTGTAAAAAAGTTTTTTTACTGTACACATATATTTCAAATGGTACTGTAGTATCAAGAGAACATCCCCATTTTTAATCAATTTCAAAAAAAGGAGGTTACTCAATTCGAACCGATTTTTGTGATTATGTTTTTGTTGGAAAGGAGATATCCCAAGAGTGGTACCATGATAAGGAAACAGATCTGATGATGGCATCCTAGAGAAATCGAGGGGATCCTTCAAATTTTATAGGCAACTTATAGCGATTTGGATATTTTTTATAGTAACTCGTGCATTTAAATAAGTCCCAATTATGTATGCTAATTAACAAATGAATGCGTTTAGAATCGAACACTTTATTCTGTTTTTTAAAACATGCCAAAACAATGGAATGATGTCTGGGTAAAAAAAAATAATCTATTTAGTCCGTCAGTCAGATAATAAAAAAATATTAGACACGTATTTTTTGCTTTATCATAATAATAAAAAAATAATTAGATAACACGCATTAAGGTTGGGGAGTGGGGGCTCGCTACGTCACTTCTACGTATCAAATCTAGCTAGGCATGCCACATTTTAACTCAACGTATCGCCGTAATCTTTTGATTACGTAAAAAAATAAAAAATACGTGTCCAGTATTTTATAATAATATGTATAAATGACGGGCAAAAAAAATTTTTAGTCATCATCCCTATGTATACATTATTGGTCAGAGTTTTGTAAACTTATCAAGCTACAGTGCAGAAATTTCGTGAAGTTGTGCTTCGGTAAAGGGTTCACAAAATTATTATTTTAAAGGATAGCTCTTCAGACGGTATCATTAATCATACCAGCTCGTAACTGTCCACTGCTGAACATTGGGTACCCGCATTAACCGTAATAACATACGATATTACCGGGACACTGACTAATCATTATGAAGAACTTATTTACTTGCCTTCGTGAAAGATGGGTCATGGGTGATCTTTCCGTAGCTAAGCACCAAAATATATAAACCTAAGCCAGGAAAAAAAAAACCGGCCAAGTGGGTGTCGGCCCACGCACAATGAAGTGTTCCGTAGTTGAAAATAATTTATCCCGAAAACAAACTTAACATTGTAGTAGAAAAACTAGAAATCCCAAAAAAATAATATTATGTGATTCAATTACAAATTAACGATTTTCAGACTTTTTCCTTTATTTGTGCTGTGAGACCTTACTTCATGCCAAATTTTATGATTCCAGGTCTACAGGAAGTACCCTACAGGTTTTGATTTACTTACGAATTTCAAAATATGTCACATAAATGGCCGTATTTTTTACTGCATTAACTAAGAAGCTTGATTTTTTTAGAGGCCTAAGTGACTATAGACTTACGTATTTGATATTAATTTCAACTTGATACCTCCACGAGTTCCTGAGAAAAAGGTGTCTTGACAGACAGATAGACAGACGGACAACGAAGTGATCCTATAAGGGTTTCGTTTTTTCTTTTTAGGTACGGAACACTAAAAATTACGCTAGTTATTTTAAGTGACTAACTGTCTCAATTTTCTTCAAAACTGCTACAAAACTAAAACTAAACAAAAAACAAAAACTAAACTATACTCAACAAACTAAACTTCAAACTTAACAACATAACTTCTTCAAAATTCTTTTTTCCGTAGATAAATGAAACCTATCTTCTTAGTTATCAACTTATCTCAGTGTTGAATTTCAGCAAAATGAATGCAGTAATTTAACCCACAAGCAACAAACAATTAGAAATAATCACTTAAACATTCATAAAAGCCTGTAAATATTTTCGCCCACAAAGTCACAGTCAAATTACACTTTTGATACTAATACTTCGTACCAAAGGATTATTTTCAGCTATTAAGACGCAGATATTTGCCAATGGCCTTGAGTGGTTAACTTGCGTGTTCTTTGTTGAGTTCACGCAACGCGTCGTATGTCCACCCAATAATAGGACTCGCCCATCAAGGAGCGCTGTCCCAAACTAGACGCATTATTAATTTATTGTTCATAAAACAGAAGGTATTATATTAACCACGTATACATAAAGATAAATCATTTAATTATTTTTTAAATGTTGAAGGTTTCATAAAAATACGCTTGATAATTTTTGCGTGATTCTCAGTTTTTTGTCCGCGTTAGACATAACTTTACAAATTATTTACTCTATAAAATAATCTAAATATTCACATATATTATTAAAAAAAATATCTAAGTTAACATATATTTTTTCCAAATCATTCACACCACTTGTTTAGACGTGATATTCAGTTTAAAATGATTAAAAGTCGGTTATCGTCGCCTTAAGTACGCAGGGTGTAAAGTTAAAGCAGGCCCAGGAGGGGTAGTGCCTCAAATATTAATGCTGTACCAATATTTAAGGCACTTACTTCCTCTCCAGCGCGCACTTCAACTTTCCACCCCATACAGTTAATTCAGTTCCTCCTAGGTAAACAAAACGCTCCCGTTCATAGATAACTACACTGATTAACAACAGAGCATTTTCTCCGTATGTAGGCAATTGGAGCAGTCGGAACAATACAGTTGATGATTCAATGCGCCGGCGCTGATAGTGAAAGTATGCGTCACGATATTTATGTTGCATCTTCTAAATAATGTCGGCTTGAGGCCATGTAGCGATGCTTCTGATTGATTAATGCGTTGAAGAACTTATTTGCAAATTGTATTGTTTGTTTTGTAAGTCATATCTAACTTACAAAGGCTGCAAATGATCTCCTCATCACTTATATACGTAGAAAATATTCTAGTTTGCACTACGTTTGGTAAGTTGATCATTAATTTAATTATGACAATATGTAACGAAGGACCAATTTCAAATTAAGTCCTTTATGTTAAAATTACCTGTGCTAAATTTATAATAGCCTGTGTTCCAACTTAGGTAAAAACTAGGTCTCGTTAATTAAGGCACGCGTAATAACTATCAAAGGACCGATTTATAAAAAATATCCCGACATTGTTATTATTTTTTAGACAGTCTAGATGGTCGTAGGTAATTAATATCCAAAAATATACAAAGATAATCGTGATCTAATAAAAATATACGCTCTTAAAAGCGATAAGTTAGGTATATTAGACCAGAGAGTTGAGTTTTTGAAACGATATACCTACCATTATTTTTTAAATTAATAATAAAATTAACCCAACTCAAAAACATCCCTAAAATAACAAAAAAAACGAGGAAAACATTCTAATTTTCATAAGAAGCCAAAGCAGCTAATGGTTATGATGGGGAAAACGAAAAAATAAATGGAACAAAATTAACAACCCTACTAAGTCCGCTAATCAGTAAGTTGGTTGTAGGAAAGTGATAAATGTCAGGAAAACAAATGGGACATGTCACTGCAGTCCTGCGCAGACATTACCTAGAGCCCGGAGCCGAGCCTCCGCAACCGGCCGCTAATAGAGCCTTCTGTAAAGTAAACTGACCAAGCGCTGTAATGTCAAGTCATTCCGATTATATCATTATCGATTGTAACAACCATGGCATTCTGTTGAACAGCTGAGCCACCGGTCCGAGGTTATTTAGCCGGGTTGTTTAGACGCAATGCAGATCACGTGTGCGCTGAAAAACTTACAGCGGCTTCTGTATACGCCCTACGACATATTCCATCTCTATCTTTCATATAAAAGAAATGTTAAGTTAGAACGAAAAGACGGTTTTGGGGTTGAGTCTAGTCGCCGACGCGTCTGCGTGTCGCGCACATCCAGCGGTCGATGCCGGAGCGTTGCGCGCGCAAGTGTCTACCTCACAGGCCGTTCCAATCCATTCCGATCGGAGTTCTCGTGCCGAGCGGTCGATTCACACGCTAGCCCTGGGCGAACCGTCGGCAGTCGCGCCGGCGCCGCCGTCGGCGATGGACCACGACGAGGACAGGTCCTTGTCTCTGGGGACGGAGGTATCTGCCTCTGTGCCCCCACCGAGCCCTCTCACGGGATGTTATTTGCTCGCGGTGATCGGGGAGCCCCACACTCACGAGCACAAGGAGATTATTCTGCAGCGGCTTGTTAAAGGTAAGCTGAACACTTTGTCGCCTTTGCTCTGAAAAAATCGGAACTGTCAACGTGACAGCTGTCAAATTGGGAGAAAATTCGATTTGCCGGCGAGCGTCTATTGTGGAATTAGAAACGTTACTTTTTAGCATCACAACACGCACTTTCTCCATTGATTCTTTCCGATGAAAAATTAAAGTTCCGATGTTTTCCGAGTGTTTATTTTTTTGCGTAAGCGACGTGATTATTTGTGTTATTTCTGGTTAAATAATCTGCGGTGCAGGTTTAAAGTCGTGTCCGTGTGAAATTTGGAGAAATGTGATGTAATGCGGTAATTATGTAGATGATGGTTCCGTTTACCGGCGTTGTCCATTTTTCCTGTTACGTCACCGGTGACGTAGTTTGGGCTACGAACTATTACGTCGGTAAATAATAATTAAATGAAAATAATGCGGCAAACAGACCGCAGGACACATTATTTATATTACGTAATACTTTTACTTTATTTTCACTGATGTATGAGCTACGTCTACAATAAAACTCAAGTACGAATTACTACAACATAAAACGAGCATAGGTAATTAATAATACAACAAAAAAATACCGTTTGTTACAACTTTTAAGTTGTAAGTTACCAACAATTTAGTACGATTACTTAATCTGAAAACTCTTTCTACTTATAATGACTTAATTTTATAAATGACGCTGTTGTTATCGAGAAAAGTTAAAGCAAGTTGCAATACCATAACATGCTGTAAAAATAAATTGTCAATTGTGTTTTGCTGACAGCCGGCTGTAATCAATACAAACGAGTCAAATTTCCCCCTGAAATATTTGTCACTTTTACATTTCAAAATCCTATGTTACGCATTTTACAAAATCACAATACAAGATACCGGCGGAAGATAACAGCAAGATATCTTAAAGAATATGATTCAAAAGGTTGAATTTCGTGGAAAATGAAACATAACGATCACGAATCGGAATGCTGAAATATTTGTTCGTCACAAAATGGCACATATACTCGTACCTACTCGTGTCACTTTTGTGCTTTTTTCAGCCAGTAAGGGCTTATGTCAGTAATTATTGCATTTTCTGATCTAATATCTTATTTATTTTACTCGGTATAGCCTATATTTGAACAGGTGATCTTTCCAACCGCAATTTTCTCGCTGATCTTAGGTAGGTAAAAAAATAGTTAATCAGCTGTTTTTTTCCGGCGGAAAGGTCAATACAATGCGCTTGAGTTGGAGAGCTCAACCGGCAGTCATCCGCATTATAATAGGAAGCCATCTTAAAGTTGTAAAAGGATTAGAGGATCTAAGAACCTGTTTTTTTCTGGGAAATGAATGATATGACTGAAAATTTTTATGCAATGAACTTACTACTTTTTACTTGTCATGGAAATGTCACTATATTTTTAGTTCTAAGTAAGGAAAGTTAGTGTCATGACATTTCAGAAAATTTTAGTTCAAAGTAGCTATAATTATATATATATATATTTCTTTTAATTTATTTATTTGGATCTCCAACAGAGGTTACACAACTTCATGCAAGTTTACAAGGACACGGACAAATTTTAATGTGCGCTTCTAATTATGGACACCTTAGCATTCTCTTATAATCTATGTAGATACAGTAAGTTTGACAAAGCGAAAATAATAAAATAATGAAAAGAAACAAAATGAAATACAAAACAAATGAACAACAATGGCAAAAAAAAAAAATAACCATAAAAGACAACAGAACAAAATAACAATAATTGTGACTTTTATAGCTTTTTTAAGCTTTGATATTTTTCATGTAGGTAATATCCAATTCATTACGCTTCGATACTTCATTACTAAATTCGTTAATAAATGGATATCAGCGGCGATATTTACTGATGGTATTGCAGTAATAAAACAATTCCTTCTTTTATCCTAGTGTTCTTTTATACAGTACTTGGCAATTCAAAGTAATATTATTATTTTAATGATGTAGGTACTTATTAAGAGGCAATAAATAAATAAATAATAATAAAAAAGGCCAAATGAAAGGAGCACCCAAATTACGCGAAAGATAACAAAATGATGCAGGTTAGATAAAATTCGCATACTCGTATCAACATTATCAGAAAAATAAATAAACAATTCCTGATTGCGAAAAATAATCTTGATGTTATCGGAATTTCGGTCCGTAAAACAAGCATTTTATAAGGTCTGAACTACACTTGCGGTTTCTACTTGCGTTTTAGTTCCGCATTTGTGTCATACTCTTATTGCATAATTCACAGTAAATGTTCACACTGTAGCGTTTTTCCGCATGAAATATTAAATGACATTAATTTGGGTTCGGTAAATTGACATCAACAGAAAAGAGTGGCTAGATAGGGAGGAGCTCTTGACCCAAAGAGGGGTCCGTAATTCATTTCCTCAATTTTATTTATTATTATTTTTTTTAGTTATTCTTTGTATATTTTTCTTTTAATAAGGAATGAAGAGGCTTTATTATTATATTATTATTTAAATTGACTTTTATAACTTGTCAGATATAACCTTCCCTTTAAATACGTAGTCAAGTGTCTTCCGCTGAACATTATAAAATGAAGAAAGACGTTATTGGTCGATTTCTTAATTTTATATTTACTTAGCAGTTGAAGTTATATCTAAATTACATAATGCAGTCCGGCCGTCGAGAGAATGGGATCCTGACACCTGTCAGTTGGACAATTTCTAGTAGTAATAAGGATCAAATTCGCTAAACACATATTCGTTAATATAAAACTGACAGCTGGTGACAAGACCGCATCCTCTCGACCGCCGGCCGGACTGCAGCTAAAATATTCTAATGTAAATAAGACAATATATTTATGTACTTAGTCCATCATTATTGTAACATTTGAGCTTTTATAAAAATATAATGATAAACATTCCACACTATAATGTTTGGGATTACCGTTTGCAAATATAGCAGCAGGTTGTATGCTAAACTAAAAGCGATCATTAGTTTTTGGAGTGTGTATAAGTGATAACTGATAAGTTGATAACACATCACTTTTATCAGTAAAATAGTTGGTTTTTAACCGACTTAAAAAAGGAGGAGGTTATCAATTCGTCGGAACCTTTTTTTTATTTTTTTTTTATGTATGTTCCCCGATTACTCGAAGATGGCTAAACCGATTTGGATTTTTTTTTGTTTCATCACAATTGGTCCCATATAAAATTGATTAACTTCGCTTCGGTAGTTTTTGAGTTAGCTTCAATAATACGTATTTTTTCCCCACTTTTATATGGATGATGTTCTAGTTTGTTTTGCAGGTAGTGGTATTAGAATTTGTGTGGGTTAGCTACTACAACTAAAAAGTGAAAAATAAAAACTTTTTTACAAAAAAATACAACCGACTTCCAAAAACAACACTACAAAGTGAAAAATATTTTAATTTCGGAAGTCGGTGGCAAAAAACGAAAATACATTTAACTAGACACCGGCTTCCGAAATTAGTTATTTTTCATTTTATAGTGTTGTTTTTGGAAGTCGGTTATATTTTTTTGTAAAAAAGTTTTTATTAAAACTACTCTTTATTTTAAAACAAGATTAGGCTGCCATTCATAAAACGGTTAGAAGAAATTGAAATCAATGTCATCTCTATTTAGGCTTATATGTTATTATGAGTATGAGAGAGGCGAAACATTGCTTAAACCAAAACGGGTGTGTCCCATATTTGGAACATGCGCATTATACCCGGAATAGTAATACCCGGAATATCTGCAACCTACCTCAATAACATATTTTGTGTTAGTTGTAAAATATTATAAATGCGAAAGTTTGGATGGATGGAAGGATGTTTGTTACTAAATCACGCCAGAACAGCTAAACAGATCTAGATGAAATTTGGCACAGATATAGATTATAGTCTGGAATAGCACACAGGTTACTTTTTATACCGGAAAAATATACGGTTCCCTTGGGGTAATTTCCGACATCCACGTGGGCGAAGCCGCTGTCAAAACCTAGTACTCCATAAAAGTAAATATTAATAGAATTAGTAATAATGTTCAAATACAAAAATATTATGTAAAGTAATGTAAGGTGACCATTATTATAAAATATAGCTTTCGCTTTGTACCACAAAGCATTTCTTGATATTATTATAAACATTGAATCTTATGTATTTATGTGATCCCGGGAGTATTAGACATTTATGGCACATTCATGATTTTACGAGAATAATGAGAATGAATCTGTTTAGTTTGGAAACTTCGGAAATAATTTACTTCCAACAATGACTGCTTAGTCATAGTTGTACCAACACGAAACATTTTCATAAATAAATAATAGCGCTACATCTAAAGACCAAAAAGGCTTTATGTCCTTTAAGAATTGGGGACAGTCATGAATACTGTAGGAACATTTATCTAAAACGTGGAGGTGAGGACCAAAAATAATTTAGGATTAACAGAACTAAAACATGATATCCAATTGAATAAACTACTTCTTGTTTCTGAAATAATTTTTAGTAATACTCGTAGTTGACATGTTTATATTTCCAATAATATCTACTGAATTTGAAGTAGGTGGTTGTTGAGTGGTATCACCACGCGTTGTTGATGCCTCAAGTACTTCATTGAAATCATGATTAATTATGAAATATAATGTTTTCTTCCTTTACTGAAAGATAAAGCTAACATATTGATTTACTTGCTTTACCGGTGAATTGGCTGGTGTTGTAAAGTTTTTCCGGAACAAAAAGGGAACGATTAGGACAGACGGAAGAATTCGGCTCTCTGAACATTATACAATTACTGTTGAGTTCCTGTGTATTGACACTATGTCTTGTACTATTCAATATTCTGTGACTATGTTCAAAAGATTACATACTTAGCTTTCGCGGAACAAAGGAACCCAAGTACCAAATCAATCCTAGCCTTTTTCCAACTACGTTGGGGTCGGCTTCCAGTCTAGCTGAATGCAGCTGAATGAAAATGTATTTAACATGGAGCGACTACTTATCTGACCTCCACAACCCATTAACTGGGTAATACGGTATCCCTTGGTAAGACTGGTTGTCAGACTTTCGGGCTTCTGACGACACGTAACGACTGTCAAAGATCCACGAATGACAGCCGAGACCGACGGCTTAACGTGCTTTCCGAGGCACGGAGTAGTCTCGGTATGTAAAGATGGTCACCCATCCACGGACCGACTCCGGCAAGCGTAGCTTAACCTGATGGATCGACCCGTGCGGCTGTTATTACTTAGCCCAAATACCAAATATTTTAAAATAATATAACAAACCGACTCGCAAAGATAGTTTACAAAATGATTGATTAAAACATTAATTCCGTATTCCATACCTTCCTTTACCTTTCCGGAGATCCCGATAGCTTGCAGATTTCACGGCTTGTCTAACATTAATCGCAGTGGATTCTAACGACGGCTAACCTTCCGTGGTTTTGAGGCGCTCCTTATTAGCCAATGGATTATAAATGGTTAGAAAGGAAACGACACTGATAAAGAAATATTAAGGATTGCACTTAAAAAAAAAAATTGATACACACATAAACTCACGCCTTCTTCCCATGTGGATAGGCAGAAACTACAGCACGCCGCCATACTACTTTTGCCTCATTTAAGTTCATACATCTGGTCATACACACACACCGGTTGCGAGTACTACGCACCTGATCTTTCTAACGAATACCACCAATAAGGTTTTGTTATGTCTTCCTAGGGCGTCCCCTCCCAGCGATATTTTCAAACAGTTTTCTTTTATAGGAAATTCTTTGTTATATCCGTGTCAATTCTGAATAGAAAAAGAGAGAAAGATGTAGAGGAACGAGTGCTAAAAAAAGAGAAAAGATTTTATAGCAGTGGCCAGATAAGGGATGGTCTTGATGTTACTGAGATGAAATAGTGATGTCTAGATCCGTATATTTTCATGAAAAGATAAGAGGAACCGTGTTTCGAAAGAGGTTTTCTGTTAAAGGGTTATACTGTGCTCAGATAGATAAATTAGACATCACATAAAGGGCGAGAACACACATGCCTGTAGCTTATACAAAACTACGAAGGTAGCTCGCATGCGATTGCGACATTCACCAATCAGAAGTTGTTATGGCACACGGCATGCAAGCTACTTGTTTACTTTGTGCAAGTTACAAGCATATGTATTCTCGCCCTTAGTTTCTAAACACTATGCCGAAGGTACGCGACCGAAGTTCCGACACACCATAATTGCCGAACTTACGCGGCAGAAATTCAGTTGCGCAACTTTGTGTGTATTCAGTGTCTCTAACTTCGGTCGCGTATAATGTGTGTCTACAGAATACGTTGCCGCCGAATTGCCTCTGAACTTACGCCCGACCGACCTGTGTAACGCAACGTAATTTCGGCATAATGTGTCGTCAGTAATTAAAATAGCACAGGCGTAATTATGCCGTACTTCAGTCGCGTACCTTCGGCATAGTGTGTTTAGACACTTGACAAAAAAAATTCAGTTAGTGTAAAATGATCTTGTATTAGGTTAACAATTTTTGGCTCCCAAATAATAATATTACAATGCATTAAAATAAAGTTAAACCATATCAATAATAAGACAAATTTATTATTATGTACCTATCATTTGGTATGGTATGGCATTGTTTCTGACCATGGCGATGTAAACAACTACATATCTCTCTATATGAAAAATGTGTAAGTTATAATCTCAGAATCTCAAGGCCGTCTAAACGAATCCGCACGAGAAAGTAGAAAATTTAGCACAAATATAGTACAGTCTTATCTCGCATGACATAATGATAAACGAATGATAACACAGCTTGTGATAATTCGTTGATACAATGCAACTGTAGTCGGCATAGGTAGGTACTGCATATTTTCATTCATAGTTTGTTAACTTGTTTAGTATAAAAGAAACATGAATAAAAAATAGAGAAAGAATATAATGAAATTATTTCATCTATAAAATGATCCGATGTTGTTTTTGCACAATTTATTAATTCTAATAACAGGATTTTTAGGGTTCCGTACCTTAAAAACGACAAAACGAAACCCTTATAGGATCACTCGTGTGTCTGTCTGTCACAGCTTTGCTCTGAATGTCCTTAATAAGAAAATAAAAAAAAAGTTTGGCATCCTGTACCGTGACGGTCTCAAATTGACAATCCCCCCCCCCCCCCCCGCCTTATCTCCGAAACTACTGAGTTAAAAGTTTTGAAAAATTACTGAAAATAGTACCTATTTTCATAGTAACTATTTTCAGTAATTTTTCAAAACTTTTTTTGAGAGATTGATCTCTCAATATTGTGCGTACAAACTTACATGTGCAGTTGTAATTTATGGGAGGAGATGTTTTTCAACTACAATGTTAAGTTTATTCATGAGATAAATTCATCCCAACTACGAAACCCTTCATTGTGCGTGGAAATAGAGAGAGAAATAAACTCAAACGGTAAGAGTTACCTCACTTTTTGTGGTCATTTATCGATAGTCTAAACATACTTATATTTAAGCATATTTAAACTAATATGTTATTAGCAGAAACCACATCAAACGCGATTTGATCAGTAAAAAAAATAAATTCATTTTGATGTAAACTATTTGCATTAACATCAGAAATCAATAATAATGTTTATGGACCCAAATCAATCTTGTGGTTATTGAAACATTACATTCTTATTTTATTTACCTAGCTGTTCCCTTGTAAGATGATCTGACCTTGCTAATCCATTGGGATACAGTAAAACACAGTAATTTATGAAAGTAACATCTTACAAACAGATATACATATGCAGGTACCCAACAGTTATCAATTTGTCGAGTACTTATACATACATAATACTCAGAATTATTTTTGCTTACTTACTCATTTATTACAAAATATAATCAACAGCAATAATGTGAATTTACATGAACTAGATTTAAAAATGCATACACAATGCATTTTAAAGAAACAATAGTCGCACAAGGTTTTTAAAATTGGTCAAACAGTATAACATCGTAACTTGTACAATCAATCAAAATCAACTCAGCCTACCGCAGTCCACTGCTAGACATAGGCCTCTCCCTAGCTGCGCAACAACACCCTGTCCTCCGCCTTCCGCATCCAGTCTGTCCCAGCTACCTTTTTGAGATCGTCGGTCCATCTAGCTGGGGAGCGTCCCACACTACGCTTGCTGATACGCGGTCTCCACTCCAGGACTCTTCTACTCCACCGGCCATCGGTCCTTCGACAAACGTGGCCAGCCCACTGCCACTTCAGTTGGCTTACTTTGCAAGCTATGTCGGTTACTCCGGTTCTTTTCCGGATAAATTCATTCCTGATTTTATCCTTCAAAGAAACTCCGACACATAGCCCGCTCCATAGCGCGCTGAGCGATCTTGAATTTGTGTACCAGCCCGATTGTCAGTTTCCTTTGTACCATAATATTAAATTATTTAAATAAAAACGTAACCTAACCTTAACAGTTAACCTTAACCTAACCTAAGGTTAACCTTAGTTAACCTTTGTTAAATGGTAGAAAATAACTATAACATTAATTCTACCTGTACATTTATATGTGCTTGAAGCTCTATTTTCGTAAAATTTTCCTGTATGTAAAAACATGAAGAAATACCAGCTATAATAACCTAAGAATATCACTTTACACGTTTCAATTTCGGAGATTTTGATACGTGGATACAAGGACGGCGTATAACCGAAGCCTGACAAGTAAGGCCGGGGGATGGGCGCCATATTATGAGATTACGCCTTACGCCGCGCTCTGGGAAAATAATCCAAGAGCGGACGCTTGAATTCACTATTATTACATTATCCTACGTTTTATCGGTTTCTTACTTGTGTCGTTTTAGCTTTAGGAGGCAGGAGTTGTTTAGTTTTAGTGTCGTTTCAGTTTCTTTGATGTCTTTAGGCCTTTGTTGTAGACTAAATGGGTTAAATGGTTAGGCAGAGTTTTAAGCGGTTTGTGTGATTGGCGGTAGTTTAATTGTTGTTGTAATAAGGAAATATGTAAAGTTAGTTTTGTTCTACAATATTATGTTCTGTCAATCCGTTACTAGAACGGTGAAAGGAAAGGCGCTTATAAACCAGAACCTTATCATTTCTCTAATGATCATCGATACTTATGAGAACAACAGTCAAACACATATAAGCTAACACTATTCACTCAGTGCAGGGATCCAGCAGAATATCAGCGTCAGGTATATTTGCCTGACACAGGATGAGCTGGACTCCCATTTGGTGCAACTTTGAGACGCACCCCGCACAATGTATATTTGTTATTATTTCTTTAAGTATGTTTTTCTTTTCAGTTTTCCCTACCAAAATGGTAAAAAGGAACCCAGATGGTGCGAGTCTGTCTGTCTGACCGTCTGTCAGAGCTCAATATCTCAAGAACTACTAATGATATCAACTTGAAATTTGGAACAGTTTTAAATGACGTTTGCCTAACTTTTCTGCAATTATGAAAGAAATACTATGTATGTATATATTTTTTTGCAACAGGGACTGAACGGTCTTAAAAATTAGAAAAGGGCATGTGGGGTATTATATGAAAGAACGCCGTTTGCACATTTTCAAACATTTCTTTTTCTTTTTTTAGTTTTCGACTTTTGATGAAAAATGTAAAAAAAATACCGTTCCCCCTTTGGACGACTAATTATATAAATAAAACATTTATCGCCAAATTCCAATTCTCTGTTTTAATACGTGTTTTTCAGAGTAACTTAGTAACAACGTCAAAATATAAAAAAAAAAATATAAAGACAATAAAAAACTACCTAAAAGGAGTATTTCCAACGGTCGTCGGCCACACCCCCCACCTTATCTCCGAAGTTTGCATAGAGAACAATCTTAAATTATACTATGTGATAGAAGTTTATATAAAGATTACAGGAAAAATAAGACGATGTCTCTAAATAGCACACTTTTTCAGAATTCATCAACAAAAATTACATATATGATGCGGAACCCTCGGTGCGCGAGTCCGACTCGCTCTTGACCGGTGTTTTAAATTCTACTGGCTTTTGCCCGCCGTTTCGCCCACGCGGAGGTCGTTAACTATCCCACGGGAACGTAAAACCGGCATAAAAAGTATCTTATGTCCTAATCCAGGGCATAGTCTCCCATGTGCTAAATTTCATCCAAACTGGTTCAGCTGTTTTAGCGTGAAAGCGTAACAAAGAAACAAATAAAATAATATGATAATAAGATAGAAAACTCTGAAACAAAATCACTGAAGGTTTTAAATAACATTAAAGGCAAAATGCCATCATCAGTCCAGTCTTTTTAATTCAATCTCAGTTATGTCGGGGCACACCAACGTCAACGTCGATGCCCATCATCGCCATAAACATCGCGGTAATTATTCCGTTAACTATCGCGACAAATTGAGTGGCCACACTTGAACGCCGCGCCGCCACCAAGTTGTCGCCACGTCAAATCGGCAATGTGAATGCCGTTGTAAAATTATCTCGATAAATTGTGGATAGGGCCTACGTCCATCATTGCGATAATCAGCGGTATATCCCGTTGATGTGGCCCAGACATTAGACAATAGCATCGTAGATCAAGAATAACAGCCAAAAATATTCCGGTTTTGTAGACAAACATTGACGGATGATGCAAGCGATTGTTTAACTCTAGAACCAGTAGGATAATTTAAACACGAATCAATTTGCGCTCTCTTGCACATCGGTCATTATAATTACACACCTCCTTTTTGTGACGTAATTGCTTAATTAAAAATACTTGATTGGTTCATTAACCACGAGTAGGTAAGTTGTACTAAACGTTGGTATAAGAGTAATTAAGACAATCGGCACATTTTTGAAGACAAAAAGTTGCTGATAGATTGGATATCAACTG
Organism: Cosmia pyralina; assembly: GCA_946251885.1. Taxonomy (NCBI): domain Eukaryota; kingdom Metazoa; phylum Arthropoda; class Insecta; order Lepidoptera; family Noctuidae; genus Cosmia; species Cosmia pyralina. Next base: position 1,805,281 of record OX276358.1, on the reverse strand, counting down.
ATGAGTGATAGGGTATCCCGTTTTCACTAACACTACGAAACTACACCTAAATTAACGCCTAAATATTGTTGTACTGTTGGATTTTCGACTCTCTGAGATGAATCGAGGTTTGGAAATCCAGCGATACGCTTTTGTTTCTTAGGCACTTTTTTATGTGTCATCTTGTGTTAAAGAAAACGGTCATGAAGTTTAATAACATAAGCTCGACTTTACACAGAGGAACCGAGGAATAGATTTACAAGTCTACACATATAATAGTGACAGTATTAGAAAACGTCCGACACATGCCAGACAGTTAGCCCCTCTACTTTGGAGACTGGCTAGTGGCTAGATAATATTAACCATGGCGCCACTCTTGCGATAACGTGCCGACAGAAAAGTACTCTAATAGGTTTTAAAATAAGTTACTTATTAATACATTTAATGTTTCTTAACATTGTAAAAGTGCGACCGTTCTAGATGATTCTAGGCAGTCATTATAAACAATAAAATAGATCTACGAGTACAATAACGATGTTGGTAAGATTAAAAACCTAGGTGTTCAAATCGCGTGTGCATTGGACACACTCGTGCGACTTTATGATCTCAATATATTACGGCCTGACGTATCGGATCAACATCAAATTATTGGCTTAGTTAATTATTTTGACATTGTTCATAACATCCTCATCCACTTGCAAAGATTAGAATTGAATGCTATTAAAGTTATTATAAATTTTAATTAATATAATATACACTTCTGGACACATCTTTTGGCCCACCTTGTATTTTCAGTTTCGTTTGGTCCTAGCTAAAATTTTATATTAGGTCGAGCAAAAAGTTTTTATGCAGTTTTGAACCTGGCACATTCACAATTTCATTCAATAGTCTTTTTTTGAATTTCGAACACAGAATTTAAAGAAACAAAAGACAATTTGGAGCCTGTTTGTTGATCTCAAACAATCGAATACTAAGAAAACTTGGTTTTATTGGTTTACTTGGATTTAATTCTTGAAAAAGTGATTGATATCTTTGGTTTTGCAACAAACATTATTTATTCTTAACATTAAGGTGAGGTTCTATCAATAATCTATGGATACTTCACCTGAAGTCGCCGCCCAAGCTGTGGCACTTATTCAGGCCGGACACAGCCAAAGAAACGTGAGTGCTCAACTTAATTTAAGTCGATCTGCAGTCCGAAATGTTTATCGGAGGTACCTAGAGACTGGCGGCTTTGTTCGTCGCCAAGGAAGGCCACGATCTCGGGTCACAACTGAAAGGCAGGAACGATTCATCGTGACGACCAGCTTGAGAAATCGTCACCTTACCTCCATTGAGATACAAAACCAACTTCGCGACTTCCACGGAGTATCTGTGAGCGCTCGAACTGTTCGGAGAAGGTTAAAAGAACGCGATATGGTACCACACAAGCCAGCTAATGGCCCCAAACTAACGCGAGCCCACCGAACAGCGCGCCTTCATTTCGCACGCAGTCATTTAAATTGGACACAGCAAGATTGTAGCCGTGTACTCTTTTCTGATGAGTCTAAAATTGTGTTACATGGCAATGATGGAAGGAAGAAGGTCTACCGACGTAAGGGAGAGCGTTTCGCACAATGCTGCTTTGAAGAGAGGGTTGCTTATGGCGGTGGCTCATGGACTGTCTGGGGCGGTATATTCGCGAGCGGCAAAACTCAACTTGAGGTTGTTACAGGACCACGGCTGCCAACATTAAATGCTGAAAGGTACATTCGTGAGTGCTTAGAACCTCACGTGATACCATACGCGGACTATGTGGGCCCAAATTTCCTTTTTATGCATGATAATGCAAGAGCCCATGCGGCCGGCATCGTCAGGGAATATCTTCGGGATGTGAACATCACAGTTATGGACTGGCCAGCCAGAAGCCCAGATATGAACCCCATTGAGCACATGTGGGACGAGCTCAAAAGACGTGTTAGGGCTCGTCAGCCAGTTGCCCAGACGATGCAGGAGTTGAAAACTGCCATAGAAGAGGAATGGGAGATGTTCCCTCAAAATTTCATAGAGCGGTTGATAAACTCTATGCCTAATCGTATGAGAGCTGTGGTAGATGCCCATGGAGGCAACACGCGTTATTAAATTAAACCTTTATTTGATAAAACATGTTTTTTATTCAAAAATCAATTGCCTTTAACAAGGCGCATATCCGACTTGTTAGGCGTAGCTCCATGTCGTATGGTATTCTGAATTCAAATTTAAAACAATACGATCGAAAAAGATGGTAAAATGTATCAGGTTTAAAACTGCATCAACAGTTTTTGTTCAATCTAGCAATCATATTTCGGTAGGGGCCATCGAAACCTAAACTCTAAGGTGGGCCAATAGATGTGTCCAGAAGTGTATTTCATACACTTCATAATGCGTAATATTTATTCGCGTTTACTAAGTCTAGAACATGAAGCCAATTGCATATACTTGGAAACTAGATAGGAAGGTGGTCTGTCTGTGTGATAACCGGATGGTATTTTCAAACAAAGACACAAACAAGTTCCTATGCGGAACATAAATGGCAAACGATCTTGCAAATTTGCAACTGAATGCACACACTTATCGTAAAAACGACATATATATTACTCCTTCCATCAATATATCGTGGCAAGTTGATATTCGAAATGAAAATCAATGATTTCCATTTAGAATGTAGATTACAAATATAATTTCCCTTAGGTTCTCTGAATTCCCGATTTGATAATTGTAAAGACTTGAAAATCCGTTCTGTCACACAAAGACATAGTCAAATAAGAAATTCCCATTTTCCATAATATTCCAATTGATACAGCATACATACAAATTCAAACTCATCTCTGGAATCGTTTAAACAAAGCGATCTGTCCGCAAGTCCTAAGCGAGCGATGCAAAAAGAAAGCACGCCAGTAAGACTATAATTATGTCCGTCACATACCGCGGCTATCGGCGCGCGCGTCTCCGTTTTGTAACGATTCTAGATCTGTTATCGAGGCGAGTATTCGAGATAGTTTCATTATTTTCAGCTGTTGTCCTAGTATCATCTATGAAACATTTCAGAATTGACACACAACCCCTGTTCACCGTCATTTTAATGGGACTCTACTTGGCTAACTAGATTACTACTATTAGTGAAGATAGTTTCATTATTTTCACTTGTTGTTCTAGTATCATCTATGAAAGATTTCAGAATTGATACGAAATTGTATTTTTTATGTATATCTTCTTGGGATTCTCTTAAGTGAAATCTAGTTGCCGTAATGATATAATCATTGCTTTTAGTATTTGTTCTAGTATCATAAAAGAGTTAAGTATAAGTGATTTTGATGATAATTTCACTCTTTTCGTTAGTTTACAGGAACACAAATGTTAGTTTTCCATTTCGTAACTATTAACTGTCTGTTATCTTTCAAACATTTTCTTTTCCTTCAGTATTTATTCCAGAATCATCTGCAAAGAAAATTGCTATTCGTCTCGTAACATTATTAGTTTTAGTTTTTGAATCATCCAAACTATAACACGTTAGCTACATTTCGTGTACATGACTCTGCTATCAAACCTAATCATGAATTTAGAATGAGTGTCAGTCAGAATTACGTTCCTGTTTTTTAAATTCCTGAAGATATGATTCACATAGACCAACTTGTCATGGCCTCTTTGAAAATTTGCCTCCATACAAAACAGTCAAAATATACCTATAGAAAAACATGCGTGTCTTCCACACATATGTTAAAACTCTAGGGAATGTTATAATGTAAAACAAAATGAGCGAAAACATTAATTATGTACCCAAACAAGTTACCGCTGTTATTTTGTCATCAACACATCAAATTAAAATTTTCAATTAAGTACAAATAATATGAAAACGTGTTATTTTCTGTGTAAATTGAATTAATATTCACTTCAATTTGCTTGAACCATCAAACGCTGAAACTAAGTTGGTTTAGTGAAATGAAAGTGCATTCGGGATTGAAAGCTGAGTTTTAGGTCATCGTTAATTGAAGCTAACTGAGCATGACTGTAGAAGCAATGAACTATGGGACGAATATTGAACATTTTGATTCAGATTTTGAAGACATGGGTTAGTTGATAGAAAAAGAAGGGAAAGATAATGGAAATCGGAACAAGGCTTAGTAACAAGTGAAGGAATCTATGGAATATAATGTAGTATAAATGACTTTGTTCAACTCAGTGTAATGAAGATTAAAGAACAGAAAATGGTTATTCGATGCCACAAACAGAAAAAAAAGCTCCTGTGAAAACAGTAAAATTCCAGAGAAAGTACATCGCTTCAGAAATAAGATTCTAGCTTTTTCCATTTTTGTATTACCTTTACCCCAGACATAAATCCTAGGATTACCCCAATCATTATCAATTACACAACCACATGGCTTATAATTAACATTGAACCGGATTATGAAGATATTAACGAAGTCAAGGTTACAAACGAAGGTCATAAATTCAAGGTCGAATACCTGTCCGGTAATTCTTGAATACCGGATGAGAGAGACAATGGTAACGTTCCTTTACCGGTAAATATGATTTACCTTTACAATACCGGATACTGCGATCTAGAAATTAGAGAATAGGATAATAGTCGTTTGAACACAATTGAAAAGGTAGAATAGATACTAAGGTAGTCGTATACTCTTATTTATGGTCCGGGATGTGGAAATTTAAATGGTCGTTGTTTGGAAATTGGGAGTTATGGTCGTTTATTCTATTTTAATGATTTAATCTTATTGATGGTGAATTATTCAAAGGGTTGGATTATTTAAGGACAGCTTCCTGAATCCTGGTGATTACTTATGTATTTGTTTATTGAGATTGTACAAGTCTTATAAATAAAAATGAGTCAAAAGGTACGTAAATCGCATCATTTCTGTTTCAATATATGTTTTTATTCTTTACTATTTCCATCACAAAGTAACTCTTTGTAAATTATTAGTTAGTCGCCTTAGCTAGTCATTTATTACAAACCCGAGCCATTTACAGCCAGTCATAAACGTATTTCAACATAAAGAAGTATGATTCCAGGCACTATTATAGCGATTCTGTAGAATGATGTTTGCTAAAAATATAGCTTAAACTCTTCGGAGTATCGTCCCATTCGACCTTCCGAGCGCAAACTCATTTTTACCATTTTCGCAGTTGGCAACACTGAACATAAATCTTTGGTGAGGTAACACTAACACGCGATGCTTGCGTGTCAAAGTTAAACTAGAGTATAGTAACACTAGCAAGTAAGTGCAAGTTTTTTTTATTAACAACATTAAAATAAGGTTATAGAAAAAGTCGTAATCATTTTTATGTTCTAGTAAAACTACCTAGCTTACTAGGTACTTACAACATTAAAAAATGTAATTAAAATTATGATGATTGAGAGTCCTTATTCCTTGTCTACATTATAAAGGGAACCTCTGTGCAAAATTATAGCTTTCTAGGGCTAATGGTTTGGGCTGGGAACTGATGAGTCAGTCAGTCAGTCAGGACTTTTGTTTTTATTACAATAAGAAGATAAATCAAAATTACAATCCCTAGTAGCAAAAATCCGTCCCGGTGAAAAAGCTTCGTAAGACCCCACAATGCATAATCATACTAGATAGTAAAGCTGCAAATTCAGCTAAACTATGATCTAATAAACAATGCAATTCAAAAACGAATGAATAATAAAGAAAAAAGAAACTCCGTTATAATCATGTTATAACAATAAGAAATAATATCGAAAATGTTGTCCCGGCGCTCAAATGGATTCTCAAACGACGATAAAATATTAAGAGCCCATAATAAACATTACTGTTACGGATATCGACAGGGGATGTTTATGCTAACCATTTATTCAGCATTTTCTGGACAATTTAAATTTATTGCTGTGAAAACCTGTTTTTCTTGAGCGGAAATTGGATGTTGCAAACGTGTTGCTACAAATCTTTGTGATGTTTTATGAAAGCCAATTTCAAATTTATTTACTAATTGTTTTTGTTTACCTATATTTTAGCTTATAGCTGTTTTTATTTTCACTTTTCCTGATAACGTCATTACCTATTTCTGGCGTTCTTCTGTAATATCTAATTATACAATTTAATTTACATATTTAGTGACGCAGTGTTGAGAAATTCTAAGTCAGCACATCTGAATTTGATTTATTCGCCATTTTGTTTTGATCATTTCCGTATCCTTAAGCTTCATCATCATTATGAAGAAGCAAAGGCTGCACGATCACGATTTTTCTATTCGACTCCTAAAACAAATAACTGTTCTGTTCAATGGCAGACCATTATTGAAGTCATCGTCATCACCGCTTTTGGCCAAACCATTGGTGACATGATACAGCCTTACATATACAGGGTGAAATTTTAATCGTTTTAATCCTCTTAAGGGGTCATTGTACTCATCATTATGAACAACTTTTACTATGGGACCAAACCTGAAATCGCAAAAAAAAAATCAGCTGCTCCCTACATATTGAAGAGTTAAATGTAGATAAATGTACTGAACAGCTGATTTTTTTTTTGCGATTTCAGGTTTGGTCCCATAGTAAAAGTTGTTCATAATGATGAGTACATTGACCCCTTAACTCTTAAAATGTCGATTGCACACCATGTGTACAGATAACAATAGAATTTCAATTGTGTCTGCTAATTAGCGCGCGACGGGTTAAGAGGATTAAAACGATTAAAATTTCACCCTGTATATTAGCCTTAAAATCCGTTTTTATATTGATTTGTCAAATCCAATTCAGAAATACAATGTGTAGGAAGAACAAACCAATATAACTATCGAACAACCAGAATACTCCAAGATTCGCCGTCATTCGAAACCACTTGTAGCCAACCTGTGGCTTGTTGGGTCTACAGATGGTAACAATGCATAGTGTTATGTTGCTCGCGCATTGTCGGTGCTAACCTATTTCCTATCGTCATTTGTAGAATGATGGACGACTATAATACTAGATTTTAAATTGTTTCTAGATAAGATGGGTAAAGATTTTTGAATGACTACTTGATCTGTATCTAAAGATTCATATTAATTGTAATTATCGTAATATTGGTAAAAATACTGTTGTGTGAAAATGATAATGCAATTAAATAAATGTAGTGTAATTTAAATAATATTGCAGCACCAACTGCAATGCTTGACTTGCCAGATTTTGAAATCACGAATTTATGTGCTATATTGCTCTCAGACATCACATCATCATCTCGGACTCTACACATTATTGTATTTCAACTTGAACCAATCTCCTCAAATATTCCAATGGCCTTTGCAGTTATAGCCGCTGGGTCAATAAGCCAAGATAAGTCTTAAAAAATAAACAGTTACTTCACTTCTATATCTGTTTGAAGTAAATATTTATCTAATTGCGAATAGACACGTGCCACTAGTCACGTCTGATTTCAATACGCTGTCACACTGCAATACATACTTGTTAATGTAGAAATAAAAATAACGATTATTTACTTACCTACTATTAAACACAATATAAGTAGTCTTCTTCGTTGGCACTTAGCATATTATCTCTAAAATTTGTGGAACTCATTTCATCACCATCATTCTCCTGCACTTATTCCAATTTATTGGGGGTCGGCGCAACATGTTTTTTTCTTCCATACTTCTCTATTAGTCGTCATCTCGGTAGTCACTCCCTTTCTAGCCATACCATCTTTCACTCAGTCCATCCATCATTTCTTTGGTCTTCCTCTACTCGTATATCCATCCACATTTATACTCAAAACTTTCCTGATGACATTTTCCTCATTCCTCCGCATCACATGCCCATACCATGACACCCGTTTTCCGCACAACTTTTCAGTCACCGGTGTGTGTGGTGTTTCAGACTTCCTCGTATATACTCATTTCTTATTTTATCAATTCGCGTAACACCACACATGCCTCTTAGTATTCTCATCTCAGCTGTATGCAATTATGAAGGTTCAATGGTTTCTTCAGAAAATAATGAAGAAGAGCCTATTCTACTTGATCTATATATTAAAGATTCATGATGATAGAATATTATTTATTTTTCCTAAAGTTGGAAAAGTTGTAACAGATTAATATTTAGAACAGCAAAAGATATAGTCTTTCAACTAACGTTAACACTTGCCCTAGATTTTAAAGCAGCAGTACATTCGTCAGTTTAACTAAAATATGTACATACTCGTATATACCTCAGAAAAGGTTACCTGTTTAATTTACCCGTATGACACACACTTTGCGAATCCATGCGTTGCATATTAACACTAAGTTTGAATAAAACCGGAAATGTCTCGACAATGACCTTCCAAAATTGCAAACATTGCATCACGATAACAGTGAGTTCTGCAATCTGTAATTTATCACATCGATGTCATAATAAGAGTGATGTCATTTTACAATTATAATAAGAAGGACCGCTGTTTAACCTTCTTTTGGATGCATTATACAGGGTGTCTGTATTCGGACTGGCGAAAATTAAGGGGGTGGTACAGACGATCAAACTGAACAACTTTCTCCCGGGGACCAACATCATAATCGCGAAAACATTTTCAGTCGTCCCATACATTTGGCCGAGTAGGTATTGAAGTTTTGTATGGGATGACTGATTTTTTTTTCACGATTACGATGTTGGTCCCCGGGAGAAAGTTGTTCAGTTTGATCGTCTGTACCACCCCCTTAATTTTCGCCAGTCCGAATACAGACACACTGTATACAATAGCCACCAGAGATAGCGCAGATTTCTAAATCAATGCTCGGCTCATCCTGGGTATACTTAGTCACAGTCAGCGTCACCAACACCTTGATCACTGGCTGACTTTGAACACGGCATGAATTGTTCTTACATATTGTTCCTTATATGAGAGAAAAAGATGACCATTCTTTTGCAAATTGATAGAGTTCTATATTTCCTGTGATTTACAGTATATTTACATATATTTATATACAGAAACTCACGCCTTCTTCCTAGGAATCCCATAAGGCAGAAATTACAGAACGCCACCTGCTACGATCCATACATACTCATTTTGCCTCGTTTACGTTCATGCATCTTGTTATGTACGCATGCCGGTTGCGAGTACTACGCACCTGATCTTTCTGAAGAACATTTTTTTTTTTTTTTTTTTTTTTTTTGGTATGGCATCTCGTAGTGTGACCATGAGAGGTCTCGACTACTTAACCGGACTTTCCTGTGGGTGCCTTTAAGCGAGCTCAAAAGCCTCCAGCCAGGGGCATAAATACTAACTAAATTATAAACTAAACGACTGCGCACTAAGGGCACCCCCTGTGGGGTACGGACCTCGGCTTAGGGAGTCGTTGTCATTGACCAATGATAAACAAGGCAAAGCAATAGGCTGGATCAAGTTAGGGGAATTATTATTATCAGGGGAGTTTAAAGCTACAGGCTCAGCTACGCCACCAGCTGGCTCGATTAAACCGATCAAGGGACATGAATTTACATTTACGTTAGATGGTCTTAAACGCGATGGGCCTCGGCGGCGAGGCCGGAATGTAGATCTGTGTTTGTGTTGGACTGTGCTAGTGTCCCTACTACTTTCCTGGAGGAGGGTGATAGGGTCATCGGGTTCAGTGAGGGCATGTCGCGGACGGCGGATACTACTGATTCTACTGGGGACATAGCTAGCGGCTTCGACAACCAAGGGGTTGCGATGTTTCACGGCGGAATCAAAGAAACGCTTGGAAAGGCGTTTCAAGTACTGACGGATGGTCGGGACTTTAAGGTCAAGGTGGAGGTCCGCGTTCCGAACGAACCAGGGGGCTCCCGTTACCTTTCGGAGGAGACGGTTCTGAAGGGTCTGCATCCTATGGATGAGGTGGGGCTTTGCATGCGCAAAGACTGGGCCCGCATAGGTCATGATAGGTCGAATGCACGCTGTGTAAATACGCAACTTGCACTTAAGGGACAACTTGCTGCGTGCATTCAGAACGGAGTGTAAACGGCCGAGAGCAAAGTAGGCCCGCGAACGAACCTGCTTTATGTGCTCTGAAAATGTTAAATGACTATCGAGCGTCACACCTAAATATTTGGCTCGCTTTTCCCAAGGGATCTGCTTGCCAAACATGGTGATCGGCCGAGGAGGGGCGGTGAGCCGACTACGCCGTCTCGTAAAGAGAATGGCTTGGCTTTTATCGGGATTGACTTCGATTCTCCACTTTCGAAACCACTTGCCGAGGGCATCGACTGCGGTTTGGAGGGTGCGAGCGATCGAGTCAGGGCGAATTCCCTTGGAGAAAATGGCCGTATCGTCTGCGAACAGCGCCAACTGTGCCTTTTTACTCTTCGGGATATCGCTGGCGAAGAGGATGAATATGAGGGGGGAAAGCACAGAGCCCTGAGGGACTCCTGCGCGAATAGGGTGGGGGGAGGAAAGTGCTCCTTCAATGCGATAGCGAAAGGTGCGGTTTGACAAAAAGTCTCGTAGGATGAGCACGAGACGATCCGGCACACCGAGTTGGTACAGCTTATATAATAAGCCGTTGTGCCAGACTTTGTCAAAGGCTTTCGCTATATCAAAGAAGACAGCACCAGTCATCGCACCGCGTTGGAACCCAACGCTGATGTGCTCGACAATACGGTGGACCTGCTGCACGCAATAGTGCTGGGTTCGAAAACCGAATTGCTCGTCGGGAATGAGACCCTTTGTCTCGGCATAATCTCTGAGACGCTTATAAATAAGCCTCTCATAGATTTAGCCGAAGACGTTGAGCAGACTGATAGGCCGGTAGCTGGAGGGCTCGCTCTTAGGCTTGCCGGGCTTAGGGATACCGATAACGGTAGCCTGTTTCCAGGCGTGAGGAAAGATATTATTACCCATGGCACCATTGAAGATGATGGTCATGAGCATAATCAAACGGGCAGGGAAAAGTTGGAACACCCTATTGGTGATTCCATCTGAGCCGGGGGCTTTACGGTGTTTTAGACCCTTGATTATCTCGTGCACCTCGTCAGGAGTGACGGGAGGCAAGGGACAATCAGGGTCCTCAACGGGGGGAAGGGAGGCTCTACGTTCGACTTCAGCGTCAACCTCAGAGAGGTGGGCTTCGTCTACTGGTTGAGAGCTGGGTGAGCACTGGGCCTCAAGACTATCGGCAAGGCATTCGGCCTTGTCGATATCATCGAAAGCGATGGTATTGTCTGGGCGTACTAAGGGGGGCATAGAAGCTGTCTCTGAGGACCTGAGTTTCCTCTGTAGGTGCCAGAAGGCCTGATGAGTTGGCTCGAGCTCACTCAACATCTTGTCCCAACGCGTGGAACGCAGTTCCTCTATGCGTTTCTTTACAGATTTCTGCAAATAGCGCATATGGACTTTGTTCAAGCGGCAGGGAAAGCTGATGTAGGCACGGACAGCCGCGTTCTTCTCATTCATCAGGGCACGTACATCGTCCGGCAGCTTCCAGCGATGGTCATCCACCGCTGGAACCTCCCTTGAACAATCGTTCAGGACTGATTGTACGTGCTCCGTGAATGAGTCGATCGCAGCTGTCGTGTCAGCGAGAGAGTCAAACTGATCAGGAATAGAGTCTAAGTGGGGAGATGAGGAGGATTTCAGACATTCGCTTACTTTCCTCCAGTCCGTCACCAACCGGGTGGGGAGAGGTTGAGAGGGATCGCGGAGACCTATGCGGGGGGCCAGATTTAAGATCACGGGACGATGATCAGACGTTAGTTCATGTATCGCTTCTATAGAGTCCAACCGAAGGTTGACATTCTTTAGAAGCGCTACATCAAGTACGTCGGGGGAATGAGCGGGGTCATGGGGATAGTGAGTGGGAGTCATTGGGGCAATGACATCGAAACCCAAAATGGGACAGAGGTCGAACAAGTGTCTTCCTCTAGAAGTGGTGGTGGAACTATTCCAGGAGGTATGTTTGGCGTTGAGATCGCCCGCTATGATAACGGAGTCACTCAAGCCGAACAGAATGGTCAGATCGTCAGAGAGGGATTGGAAATCCTCTGAAGTGCGGGGGCCGCGGGGGGGGAGGTAGACCGATACAAGAGTGATCGGCTGGTGACCTGTCATGCCTAAGCGGCAGATAGACACTTCTAATCGCGAGAGAGGGGGAGGGTCCATAGGGATGCAGTATAGGGACGATTTATAATAAATCATAGTCCCACCCTTGTGACACCGAGACCTGTCATTGCGAACTATGCGATAGTTGGCAATCGACGGACTTCGGTGATGGGGCTTCAAGAAAGTTTCCTGTAAGAGGAAAACGTCGATATGGTGGTCGCGGAGAAAAGTGGCGATCTCATCGCGTTGGCCTGCAAAGCCATTCGCGTTGAAAAAGCCTAAGTTTAATGATCGGGGTTTGATCCTAGCTATGATTCCTTTATCCATTATTTATTTGAGTTGTTGGAAAAGGAATTCAAGGCTTGCGTAATCTCGGGATACGCATTGAATATATTGATGATCCTGGGCAAATCGCCGACATTTCTGGCGGCGGTTAGCTCAAGAGCCATCTGTCTAGCGCGGGGGGTATAGAAAGCCATAAAAGTGCCAGCAATAATGCTGAACGAGTCAACATTTTGGCTGAGCACTGGCATGGTTGGGGGTATGGTAGGGGGGGGGGGGAGCCAAAGCGGCGGGAGGGGTGGCTTTAGGAGCGGGCGCGGACGCGGGTTTAGGGGGCTGAGAGAGAACGGCTGGGGGAGCGCGGGTTCTCGGATCCCTAGGAGCGAGCGGGGGAGGGGGAGGGGGTTGGGAGTACGCCAATGCAGGGAAAGCCTGCTGGTGGTGTAGGGGAAACCACGGGTTAGGTCGCTGCGGACTTAGCCGGGTCGGCATCTGGGAAGATGGGATGGGGAGTAGCGGAGGGCGTTCTCTCTGCTGACGAGCGTCTGCACGCTTGTTCAGCTTTGAGGAGGAGAAGGACTTTGGGGCTTTGGGACAGCCACGGTAATTGGCTGGGTGCCCAGATTCGCCGCATAGCACACAGCTAGGCAGGTCGGTGCACAGGGTACGATCCTTCGGACGCAAACAGTCCGAAGTGCCGTGGTCCCCCAGGCACTTGACGCACCTGGGTTTCGCGTGGCAGTTCCTCTGCGAGTGGCCATACAATTGGCAGCGGTGACACTGACCAATGATGCCACTCTTCCAGGGTTTCTCGATTTCGAAACCCGTGAGGTTACAGATCGATCTGACCTGGAAGATAGGGTGGTACCCCTCGAAATGGGGACAGATAACGAGGACCATGTCGTATGCTTCTCCTGCCCTGGAGCGGTGCATACGATGGACCTCATCCACCGGGATAGACTGCGACAGAAGGTCGTCTTTGATCTCCTTGACGGAGAGCTCCTTCGGGATCCTGCGGATCACCACTCTAGTCTGGCGCTCCTCAGGGAGAGTATACGTGTGGAAAGACACGTTCCTCGACCTAAGGAGTTTCGTGAGCTCCCTGAAGTCATGAGACGTAGGGATGCTCACTTTGATACCCTGCTGGGTAGATCGTGCGGCGGTGTAATTGATCCTAAGATCGGTACACCAACGCGAGACGTCAGTCCACTTCCCCTTGTCCTGGATGTACACAGGAGGGGGGGAAGGTGCCTTCTTGGGGACAGAAGACGAAACGGGGGGGGTGGCGGTGGGGGCAACTGAGGCCGTGGGATCCGCGGTCGGAGGGGGGGGAGGGATAGCGGTGGAAGCCGCAGAGGGAGGAGTGGGGGAATCACCCACTTTCCTTCCCTTCCTAGATTGAGCAGAAGAATCAACGCGATTCTTCTTCCTCTTCCTCTTACCTTGGACGGTGGCGAAACCATCGTCCTCAGCGGAGGAAGGGGAGGAAGGAGGGCACGAGGAGGCTGACTGATCCTGAGCAGGTTCAGAGTCGGATACCTCGGAAATATTTGAGTAGGGAGAGGTGGGTCTCCCGGACACCGGGGAGGTGTCCATAGAGTCACCTGAATCCTCACAAGGAGGGACGGGAGTGGGCTCTAAGGCATCGCTGAAATCAGCGATGCCTGAGACTGAAGGGGAGGGGGAGGGGGGGGGGGGGTGGGGCCGGACCGCTGAAAAGCGGCTAGACGCGCCTTGAGGTTCGCGTTCCTCAGGACTGCGTCTAGGAACACATCGGGCTCCTTTAGGAGGAGCTCCTTAATGAAGTCGAAAAGGTGCTCTCTATCGAGCGACATGGTCACTGACGCGACAAACCCTATAATCTAACTCCCCGGGTGGGTTGGCCCGGGGATGTGTAAGTCTCCCTGTCGGGTGCAGACAGGGAGGTGTGTACCTAAGGTGTGCCCTAAGCTGTGTGTACCCGTCGCCAATCTTAATGTGCGAACGGGGCCCTAACCAATCTAGCGCGAAGGGTGTAGACACACCCTAAAGACACTAGGTGCAGGCTGTGAAAGGAAGACTGTACACCAGTGCCGACTAGGAGATCCCCCAAGGCCGGTTAACACTGGGACCCGTCCAATTGACTGCCTCACCCCGACGGGGTTCGGCGGGTGTATTGGGTCAACACCCCACTCGGCTTCGTTGGCACCGTAAGGTTTCCACCGAGGACCACGAAACTGTGGATTTGCCCCGAAGGGGCCTAGTGCAGCTAGACACGTTTCGACGATAACGTTAAAGAAACAATAGTCTTGAAAAAGACTCTTTGGTGATCATAGATCGAGGAATTAATTAAATAAATAATTAATTCCTCGAAGGATCGGACGTAGTCGGGGCGACTACGATGCGCGCCGCGAGAGCGCAGCGCAGTGACGGGTGGGGAGCGATGACTCAGCGAGCCGGGGCAGCGGGAGGGAGCGGCAGCACACAACCGCTCGCAACGGCAGCCAAGCGTCGAATCGCCTCTCTGAAGAACATCACCAATAAGGTCACTATATATGTCCTTCTAGGGTGTCCCCTCCATCACATCTGCCTTATAAATACCTTTTGTTAATAGTCTTTCATTCATTTAGAGTATTTGTGTTGTAGAAATAACTTTTAAGAACATTACTTAGCAGAATAACGAGGTTTGGTTTATATTGTCTATGTTGCATTTTCATGCTGACCTACATTTTCATTGAATGATACTACTTTATGTATACTTATTATCAGGATGATAGCGTATCGTTTAGATAGTGTCTGGGATTTTTTTGCTAACTCTTTATTGCCGATATAGCGCAATTATAATAATTACCGTACATCTTTCACTTCTGCTCTTTGATAGCTGCTATTGCTTTTCTGATACAGAACGAGTATTTATCACTCTTGGAAGCCGTTGGGCGTATGGTATGCCTATGATTTTCCTTGCGATATTTTCCTTCCTATGAAAAAACATCAGCCTTATAATCGTCGCAGTCTGGTTATAGTCCTCCTTTCTCTTTCTCTCACATCGGGTTTGTGTGTCCCTAACTAAGGGTACAGAAAAAGAAGGGGCTCACCGACAAAAAAAGTATGCTGAGATAATGGCAAATTCAATGTTCAGCATGTAATTATTCTGACATAAATCAGCATTATATCTAGAGTGTGAACCTTCTTTACCGATTTTGCATGCAATGTGCACCTTATGGTAAAGTTTGAGCTGCAATGTGAACCTTTTTTTAGTCGTTTGTGGATTTTTCTGTTTGTGGTTTATCTTTAAAATGGGCTCTTTTTATACTGTTCTAAATATACTGAATGAAAGACCCGTTATACAACGAATGGCATAGTTAGCTAGATTTTACGAAATATCTATGAGCCCCTTCTTTTCCTGTACCCTTCATATGTTTCCTGGAAAATTTAATTAACATTATTAAAACTCTTATTTTATTGTGCCATAATATGCCATTTTCAAATTTCAATGATTTTTCATGAACAAATAACCAACAACAACTTTTACTCCTGAAAACCAGTAGCTGAAAAACCTCCGGGTAATTTCATGTTATTCTCATTATACTAGCTCATAATGGACCACTAAACCCTCTCGACATTGACCTCCAAACTGTTTCACTGCACCATCACTCACAGTCAAACTACTATGAATCACGTAGCTGCGCGCGCGCCGGAAACAACGCCCGCTTCCTTATATAACTTATAGGGGGCAATTAGGTTCGTAACCCGCGGTTTTGATTGGTTCGGTGGCCGTTATGTTGCTGAGTCAAATGATTAGTATTGTTTGGGTGTAAGTGAGGCTTTATTTGCAATCAATATATAATTCTTTTAATTCAGTAGTAGGTAGTCTTTTGTTTTCAGTTGGTATTCATTTGTTTTAATTTGAAGAAGATATTAAGCACCTAAGCAAATTCATAGATTCACATTAGGAACACAACTTGGTTCATATGTTTAAAGAAAATGTAGCATAACTTGTGTCCCGATTTTCCTTTCCTGAACGTTTAACGCACTTTTATCACAGTATACCGGAAAAATATTAAAAATCCATACAAATCTTAATTGCTCAATGTAAACATTGAACCCGCCGCGGCCCGTAGTGTACCTAACATGCCAATATCACTATTAAGGTACGAGAAATTCTCTAGAAATCCATTAGCGAGAAGTTTTTAATTGATTATGGATATAATTATAGTGTTATTAACTAGATCACTTATTTATTTACGTACAAAACTAATTGGAGTCTATAAATAACTACAAATAATAAAATAATTATTGCGAAAAAAATTTGAATTGAATGAGTTAAGAATTTATTTATGCTATCATTTTTATTTACTCATAACTACATAATTGTGGCCATTTAATAAAATAACTTTAATCATTTACGTATGTATCTCATTAGTATAAACGTCATATTTATAATAATTCTATTTTGTTCAATAGGCAACATTGTCTGGATAATGCATTATGCAAATTATATAACTCGAGAATCGAATCTAACACCGCTGTAACCAGTCTAATAACCCATTAAGGTGAGGTGGGTCTATGACCATAATATGACGTCATTCAGGATCGGTGACCGCAAGTTAAATTGGGAGCAAGGAAGAACCGTATTAATGCGTTTAACGCCATCTAGTGGGACGATTGTAGGCTTAGATGTTTGATATAGGTCGTCTGCGAATTTGATGTCTTCTTGGTTTTACTTCAGTTCAGATCTAAAAGAGAGGTTGGTTAAAAATACACATATTATCTCATTTCACACCGTGCTTGCCAAAATGTTTTTTTTTCTAGATCTCGTCCGCGGAAGTAAATAGGTACTATCAGACTTAGTTACTCCTGTAACGTGAATATGTTTACCTACATAGGTAATACAAAATCTGACATGCACGTGGCACAGATTTCAAGACGATTAATTTTAATTCGATCCTGAAAATATTTTGTTCTTTTGGTTGGGGATACTAATTAAACCTGCGATCCGCGGGGCAGAAGTCAAACATTTTTATTTAGGGCTTAGGCAAAGTCCGTAATAGGTACGTTACAATCAAAGAATAGATAAAGAGTCTATTCTGTGGTTACAACGGTTAAATAACTTTGTGTTTCAGTCTACAATTTGCATAATGTAAAAATAGAAAATTATACTTTGTTAAGGCGCCATAGATAGTGCTCATCGTAAAATGGATCGTTTAATTTGTTTGTTTCATAAAGATATCCAAGCTATTTATCTGATTGATGTGCCATTTACTTACCTACCTATAATTTATGAAGCAGTTTTTTCTCGTTTTCCCACATTTTTCCTTAATGGTCGCAGCGGCGCTTAGATTTTTTCCTTTCTGCGTACTTATAATTGTACGAACGTTTTTAGCTGCGGCCTTTAATGTTCATCCATACTAATATTATAAATTCGAAAGTAACTCTGTCTGCCTGCCTGTCTGTCTGTGACCTTTTCACGCCTAAACTGCTGAACGGATTTGTAAGTTGGCTGATTTAGCCGGAATCATGAAATTAGTAAGTAGGTAGGTACTATTTAAGCTCCTCGACCAGAACAGATCGCCTATATTTAGGTACCCAAGTAATATAGTTAAGCTAATGTACTTAGTGCTTTTATTACCTAGATGTAGTGTCGAAACACTTAGATGATAAAATGTAGCCAGATGTAGCCGCATCAAATACAATTACTATGCAGCTGTAATCGTCCGTGAATACCTGTGTCCGGTATGGATGAGTAGTCGCCACATCTCGGCTCCCTTGCCTCACTGAACAGGTGTACGGACAGAATGGCCACTCCACATTGGCACAGAGACAAAAAAGACACTACAAAGTGAAAAATAACTTCAGTTTTGGATGTCGGTGTCTTTGGTTTTGTATTTACTTTTTTCGCCACCGAATTCCGATTTTAAAGTTTTTTTTTCACTTCCTAGTGTTTTTTTGGTAGTCGATTGTTTTTTTTTTATGTTTTTATTTTTCACGTTTTAGTTGTGGTACCACCCCTACACAAATTCGAATACCACTACCTGCAAAATAAATTAGAACGTCATTGACAAATTCTCTCAGACAAAGGAGCTCGTGGCTAAGTAATAACAGCCGCACGGGTCGATCCATCAGGTTAAGCTACGCTTGCCGGGGTCGGTCCGTGGATGGATGACCATATTTACATACTGAGTCTCCTCCGTGCCTCGGAAAGCACGTTAAGCCGTTGGTCCCGGCTATCATTCGTGGATCTTTGACAGTCGTTACGGGTCGTCAGTAGCCCGAAAGTCTGACAATCAGTCTTACCAAGGGGTATCGTATTACCTAATTAATGGGTTGTGGAGGTCAGATAGGCAGTCGCTCCATGTAAAATACTGGTATTCAGCTGCATCCGGTTAGACTGGAAGCCGACCCCAACATAGTTGAGAAAAGGCTAGGCAGATTGATTGACAAATTCCACAATGTAATATAACTAAATGGGAAAAATACGTATATTGAACCTAACTCAAAAACTACCCAAACAAAGTTAAAAGTTTTACATGGGACTAACTTTGAGGTATCCCCTCCAGAATAAAACAAGAATTTTTCAAATCCGACTACTTTGTAAAAACTTATACATAAAAAATAAAAATAACTATGAGCTTGAGAACTTCCTCCTTTTTTTTTCGTCTGCTAAAAAGGAAAAGCTTTGGGTTTTCCAAAAGTACGTGTAGGTATCTACAACTCAATGAGCGATTTAATATGGTAGCCTGATATAAAAATAGCAATAACCAAACAGAAGGAGCGTACCATTTTCTCTATCTAAAGCTGGATACACGATGCAAGATTCTTGCCTGTGGCATACAACTCAAACCATTTATTTCAAATAAACCAATTACAGGCACTTTTGAATTGTCAATGGGTCGGTCAGTCAGAAAGATGAAGCTAGTTGCCCATTCCAAAGCGTAGTAGGTCCCTATGGAGAAGAACGAGCAAGAAACTCCACGGACTCTCTTTTAAATCATACTCGTAATATTTTTACAAAATATTGGTTACATCGTTCATGTTGAAAATATACATGTGAGAACAATGTAGAAAGATGTGCACGTTAAAAAGCGTCCGTAATAAAAAGATAAAAACTAAAACAACTAAATTAAATATTAAAATTAAAAATAAGCCATGGCAGCTAAGAGACGACCAGTCCCAACTGACGGCGCCCGTTCACGAACATGACGCATGGATCAGCACCAACAAAATTGATGCAACAAATTACTACCGTCCATATTCCTCCATCTTGGGAAGAGCCTGGGTTCGATTTTCAATTGTTTTTTAGTGGTCGCCGAAACTATCAACAATCGTAATTGATCAATTGATGGCGTCATTCTTGTTGTAGTAATATTGTCAATCGCTTATTGTACTTGGTAGACGATCAATTTGCGCATCAATGTTAATCACTTAAAAATTGACAATTGCAATTGATCGTTTCGGGGTCCCTTTACGTGTGCTTTCCATTCGCGCGTTGTGGATTTTCTGTACACTATTATCTTGTCTCTAGTTTGATGACTTGATTACCGTTACGCATTCATGCTTCTTATCCGTTGTGGCGTAAGTAGGGATGGTCTAACTGGTTCCTGGATTTACATTTAATTCGATACTTGCTTAATTAATATTGCAATAATACAGCCTTCTTTAAACTATTACGTGTGAAAGCATTGAGAGTATTTCTTTAATTTCTTCGTAATCTTTTATTTCAAGATAACATAATTAATTTTCATTCCCTTGGAGATACAAACATGGATCAGGATAATATCTCAAATTGAACAAACATTGTTTAATCCTTTCTCCCCAGACAAAATGCAACACAATAGCGTCCAAATTGACCACGTCTGACCTAAAAACTAACCCCTAATAATTACTGATAAACACCATTGTTAGTCCCCATTGTCTGAATACCATATAGACCTCAACACTCGATGTACCGATAACAAACAAAAAGCTAATTAAGACTTGCTACTCAAGTGTGTCCGCTTCACTTGGTCGCAAAGAATATTAGCTTACATAGTATTCATAAGTGTGCAAGATTTTTTTTAGGCCCATCTGATAAAGTTGTGTTTTGTTTTTGTCGTGATTAGCTGTTAAAGTTGTTTGCTTAGCGGGTAGAAAGTGCCTGTAGTCGGGTAATTGGTTTTTGTTTTATGTTGATTAACTGGTTAAGTGTGAGACGTGGCAGTTACACAGTTTTTCCATAATTTATCAAGAGCATAATTTAAGTGCCTGAAAATTTACCGCTATTTTTGCCAACCGCATACAACTTCAACGATGTCTTCAAAGATGAAGAATGATCAAAATGAATGGGAATGTATGCTACTTTATGAACGACAACACGACGCAGGTCACTCACAAGCTACACCATAAAACTGGTAGATAGATACTCCATGTATTTTTATATGAACGAAATTCCGACGTAGGTAAGTGATATTAGGAACCAACCAATTTTGCTCACACCAAAAAAAAAACACGACCTCGAAGTATTACTTTCATCCACTTTCAGACAACAATGAGGTAGTTTTCAATGTCTATTACAACGTGAAACTGCATTTAAGGTGGATCCGCAGTGCTAGCCCACGAAATTAAAACTTTCTGATGTTCATCAGTTTTAAACACAGCAAAACCAACTTAGAAAGATGTATTGATAATTTTTATGATTATAATTATGTTAATACATGTTTGTTATTGTCGCGTTGGTTGTATCTTGATCAAGATATGTCTTGATCAAGATACAACCTGACACTGATCTGCACATTGCAATAAACGCAAGAAAATGTGAATGTTGCGGGCTATACACACACAGGCCCTATCAGAATACCAGCGTTGCGCTATTTATTTTTTAAATATCGCAGCTTTATGCTGAGATAGGAGCCTTTTTGGCCTCGCACAGGTCTCTTTTTTTTTAGTCTGAATTTTAATTTAATTTAATTTTTATTTTTTTTGTTTTTTAATGTTTATTTTGTTACTTTTATATGCTCCTTTTTAACTGTATTTCCTGTGCGTGTCCCAAATAAAATATTTTTCTTTCTTTCTTTCTATACCACAGCGGATCCACCTTAATGGAAGCTATAGTGTTGTTGATCAGAAAGCCGTTATTATTTGAAATTAATTTACAAATTGAGGTGTATCAATTTGATAGGCAGTGCTTTTATTTTGGCATACTTTTTTTCGAAATTATGTTACTGTAGAGAAGGTATAGCATATTATTTTAAGCTAAGGTGAAATATTACCTATAAAAAAATGTTGGTAGCAGGAAGTGCTCTTGAGATGATCTTCAAGTATCGCTGTAGTGGAGGCTCTTTTAATTTAAGGCGCCGATATATAATTTTAGTGACTTTAAATCCGTTAGTATGCCTTCAAATAATGCAAGTAAGTTATGCAAAAATATTATGTTAAAGTACAACACGTAGACATCAATTCTATATGTGAATATTTTAGTATTGTAGTAAAATGTCTATCCAAAACATAAAATTACTTTCAAACTACTTAAGATAATTATTTTCATATATTTTTTGTATGAACAGACTATTTTATTATCTTTAATTATATCTGTGATTTTTTTCAAATATTCATACGTATTTTCGTTACTGAAAATAAATATTCCCTATGAAGCCGAACGGAACGGTATGTGGCGAAAACACACCACCCAGTCGCACAAGGTCACCAGAACTTATCGTCACCTTAATGCACACTGTTAAATGATAACGTTATTACTGCATGATTAATCACTCGAATAATAATTACAGAAACAGTTACAAAGCCATTGTGGCGAGCGTAGATCTGCGTTATACCTAGATTATTAAGGGTTGTAGGTAAATTCTAAGAGATTCATTATTCGATGGTCAATAAATGATTTGCTTGAAAGAAATATTTATTTTGGTCAATTGTTTTGGTAAAAATAAAAGCCGACTCATTAACAAAGTCTCGTGTCATCGCAGATATCTCAGACGAAAATAACAATAAAATCATAATCACAATACTATAATCTTCTTTAAAATAGTAGATATCATTTTAATTAAGTACTTTTATCCACATTGCTGACGTAAGAAGTCTTCAGGAATTAACGAACCATCTAGATAATAACTTTGATCAAACCGACGACGCCGATGATCACTCTCGCTGATGGAGAAAGCGATATTTTCAAGATATTCTTCATTACTTAAATATTGTACTTTTTTATTCGAATTCGGCGAAGGAAAAAGAGGATTATGATTTTAACCGGTATTTAGTCAATAAAGCTGACAATTCATCTTATAGGTACTCAATACTCAATACTTTATTGCATTCCACATGTATTCTTAGATGGTAAAGCTTATAGTTAGAGCACATGGACCCTGTCGGGCACAGCAATAATAAGTGGGTTAGGAGAGAGGAAGCATTTACAGATTTTATTATACAACATAATAGGTGGGGAATTTCTGAGATAAATTAATTAATAGTATATAGTTATTATTAGATATGTAGGTACCTATAATTATTATATTAGTATAAAATATGAATTAAATCTGTTAACTATTAGGTCTTTACCTATGAAATTGCCGTTCTGCAGTACTGGCCATTTATATCATTATAATCATATTACACTAACAGAGCAAAGTTCAAATGTTTCTTTCGACTATATTTTCATTAGGACACCCCCGTACTCTTTAAGCCTTAACGTCACACGAAGCATAAAAAAAAAAAATTATTGAAGAAAAAGCCAAAGTAGGTACTAACTAAAACAAAGTTATATTTATAACTAGGTGGCTATGCTATGCACAATACATTGAAACTGCTGTACTACTGTAACTTAGAGATCAGTGTCCCTCCCATAGATATATGAAAGAATATTTCTATGGTCCCTCCGCAGCAAAGTCACAAGCCAATATTGTAACTCATTGGTACAAAGCATTTGTAGTTGAATGAAGAAAAAAATAGAAAAAAAAAATAAATTAAATTAAAAAATAAATAAATAAAAAACAACCATAAAACCCTTAGATATAATAAAATAATAATAATATAATAATATGACCATTGTAGTGGAAGAAACGAAAATGATAGATTGCAAAAAGATTTACAGTAAAAATAAAATGTCACGTAAAATAGGAGTTATAATATCTATTCTTCGTAGAATAGAGACAGAAGTGATCATTCTACGCATGGCAATAAAATGCTCTTAACATACGGACAGAAATTTGCAATATAGTAATACTTTCCCGGGCTAACTTAACAAGGAGCTTCTTCCTTTCTTCTATAAAATGTCACAGACAAAGACGCTTTCTACAAATTCACAACGCTAATGAACTCTTCAAACAAAAATTTACAGTTTTGACATTTGCCTACGACATAACCTTTCGATTAAATGTCAAAACACATACTTATACATATACATTGTTGATTCTTTCACGGTGTTAGGTACTAATTGTTTATAGAAAGTGAAATTGTTTAGGCCTTAGTATGCTACGTAGTCATAATTTTTAAATAACAAAAATTCTTACCCGACATTTTCTTCTTCCCTATGCTTTTCCCTATTTAAATAACATGTAGGTTCTATGACAGGCACCACAGCTTGTCAAGTAACACACCTTTCCCTTCTGATGTAAGTAGAAGCAATGTCATAAGTAGTAAAAGAGGATCTTCATTATCAACTCTATAACTCTATGATCTACCTCTGATTATGTTTAATAAATATTTTAATCTGTTAAAAAAATACTATCATCATCTTTTATGATGTCTTGTATGATTATCTGAAATAAAGATATTAATATAACTACTTTTCAACTCATTAGCCCCCTCCTCTTCAGCAGAATCTTCCTGTGTGTCAATAATATTGCTATGGACTAGTTTACATCGCCGTTCGCTCTGTATTTGTCTTGTGGAAAACCTTTTAAAAAAATTCATTGGTCTTTATGCCCACATTCGACGTAGTCGAATGACATGGTGACGAAAGGTTATAGACCTAAAAATTGGCCTCTAGACCTACTATTTTATAATTTTTATATCAACTTAGTGTACAGCATTGATCAAATCGTAAGCCTAAAGCCAATTAGGCCTGTCGTGTGGCTTCGGACAAATTCGTGGATATTCGTCAATTATAAAAGATTATTCCGTACAATGAAGCCTGTCAAACTTGAGTTTCATAGGCAGGTTAAGTGCTTCTTTATTTAAAACGTTGTCATGCAAGACTTCTTTTGTTTTATGATGCGTGTGTCAAAAGATCATTGGTACTTTATGGACTTAATAAATGAATACTATCTTTTTAATTTATTTAAAGCTATATTTTGGGATTACAGGTTTTAATATATTTCTATGAAATACTACGCATCCCCTCATCGGAACTTTCCTTATAAGGGATTTGAAGACTACTACCCAGTATCAGAATCTTAAAATCAGCAAATTACGATACGTAAATTATAGGAATTTGGCAAAAACACTGAATTCTTAAAAACCCGATTTGCTTTTAGGTAGATTATGATACCAAATAAAATGATCAGTTCATGTACCGTGTAGTTTTATAAGTTACATCTAGATTAAATTCCCCTGCATTGCAGTGGTGGCTACAGTAGAATATTATTATTGATGTTTTGTTTGTTTTGTTTGTGTTTTGACCTAAATGCATGCACCAGTGTGCAGTGAGTCGGGGTGATTTGAATTTTGATTTGAATATTAAAATGTATTGCAGTTTTGAGTAGGTTTATCTTTTAGTTTTGGTTTGAATTTATACTGCATAATAGACGGGATTCCTGTGCTATAGAGCTTCAGTGAATAAAATAAAATAAAGTTGCAGGCACTTCTTTCCAGTGATATTCAATCTATGGCGTTATCTTTGTGATTCAACTTCATGATATTTAGATTTTACACAAATCATGAAAGAAGAGCTTTGAATTGACTCAGTTTTGATATTGAAATAGGTACTTATATTTTAATACTTTTATCAATCATGCTACTGCTAATTTCTTCTGAAATAAAAACTATCAAATACTATTCCAAGCAAATATCGGTAAAAACAAATCATTACCCTTTTCTGTAACACCCGTCACCATGGCAACATATCAACAACAACATTTTTTGTTACTCTCGCGCAATGCATCTTGTCATTTCCGGCGAAGTTTTAAAATAGCTACATTGGTGATTCAATCTTGATTCTTTGGTCTGTCTGCAAACATTGGCACTTCTCCAGCGAAATCCTTCGAGGATACTGAGCGGTGACGTCGCGCACTAAATTGATGATAATCCAGGAATTTTGGTGTTTCTTTTGAAAAAATCTTTCGGCAAGATGAGGTGTTATGTTAATGTTTTTAGTTTCTTTTGGAGATGTTTAAAAGAGTAACTAATTGTGACGTTTTCTTGTTAATCGGTACATTTTATTTCGTTATTTTATGAGCTTTCTCTCATTCAGAGAGAAGCTCAGCATTCAAATTCTAAAAATTACCAAATTAAATAAATTAGTCACACCAAATATTATTGAAAAAAATACACACTCGAACACACGGCTACACATCAAGCCATACATTTCCAGTTTACACTGACCTCTGACTGTAAGGAAATCCTATATCTTTAATGCGAGATCAGCTTATACTGGAAATGTATAGCTTGATCTGTAGCCGTGCGTACAAATCGCTTTAAATACCTTAAATTGTGAGATCTCCACTTTCGTCGTTTTTAACTGAGAATGGAAAATTTAATTCCCCGCGTCTTTATTCTACTTTTTCAAAAGTCATCTATGGGTGTACACTAAAAACTTTTTTACAAAAAAATACAACCGACTTCCAAAAACAACACTACAAAGTGAAAAATAACTTTAATTTCGGAAGTCGGTGTCTAGTTAAATGTATTTTCGTTTTTTGCCACCGACTTCCGAAATTAAAGTTATTTTTCACTTTGTAGTGTTGTTTTTGGAAGTCGGTTGTATTTTTTTGTAAAAAAGTTTTTATTTTTCACTTTTTATTTGTGTACTTACCCCACACAAATTCTAATACCACTATCTGCAAAACAAACTAGAACATCATCCATATAGAAGTGGGGAAAAAGTACGTATTAGTGAAGCTAACTCAAAAACTACCGAAGCGAAGTTAATCAATTTTATATGGGACCAACTGTGATGTATACCCACCCTCTCGAATAAAACAAAAAAATCCAAATCGGTCCAGAAAAAAAAAGGCTCCGACGAATTGAGAACCTCCTACTTTTTGAAGTCGGTTAAAAGGGATAATATATTTAAAAATAACAATGTTACCACTCACAAATAATATTAATCTCAAAAATGATTTTTTATCAAAAAAGTGCTATGTACTCATACTTAGCATCAGACAATGACATGGTCCTAAATGCAACTTCTTAGTACATACAAATTCATACATCTTATACGAAACCAGCTCAAGCACTTTTACTGGGCCAGTCAAGGCCAGTACTGGTCGTATCTTGCTGGCCTATATGTGAAGTGATTGGCGACAATGCACTGTGTTCGTGTGCAGTCGACCTTAGGGTCGGACTTTTTAAGCTCTTTTGTCTTATAGTTCTACAGTACACGATGATCGGTTGTGAAAATGTATTGCTGAATATCTTGACCTTATTGCAGCTTTCAGAGAGTATTTAAAAGATTACCTACGGTTTTTTTTTTTTAAAGATTTTGTGATAAAAGTGCACCTAGGTATGTTGGTGGTATGTTTTAAACTCGTAGGTTTTATTCCTGCTAGCAAGACACGATGTTGCAGAATATAGATGATGATGCCCGGGTAAAAAAAAGGAATTAAAGAAAGAAAGAAAGAAAGAAAGAAAGAAAAACGTTTATTTGGACACACTTCGTGAAACACAAAAACAAAAGAAAAAAAAAATTAAAATAATGTTTTAAAACAAAAGTGTGTGCCTCACGGCTGCGCCAAAAAGGTTCATTTCAGCATTAATGCCAGACAGATGCTGCCTGACGCTGGTTTTCTAATGAACCTGTAGAGACAAGTGACGGGGAGTACAAACAGTTTCAACATACCTAATTTATTATTATTATTATTTAATAGAATTCTATTTAGTCCGTCAGTCAGATACACGTATTTTTTGCTTTATCATAATTAATAAAAAAATACTTAGATAAAACGCATTAAAGTTGGGAGTGGGGATCGCTACGTTACAACTATAACCGCTCATACGGTTTCGGTGTGAATCGGGTCCGTGAGATTTTAAATATTTTTTTATTATTAACGTTGTTCCATCACTATTAAGTAATTTTTTTACTATTACTTAATAGTGATGGAACAACGTTAATAATAAAAAAATATTTTCCCGGTATAGAACCCATACCACGCACAATATTAGGCAAATTACTCACGGACGAACCGTATGAGGGGATAACAAATTACGTATAAAATCTAGCAAGGTTACGTCATGCCACATTTTAACTGTATGTATCGCTGTAATCTTTTGATTACGTAAAAAAAGAAAAAATACGTATCCAATATTTTTTTACAATTCACATGCCGGACAAAACATTTTTGTCAACATCCTATTATAGGTATCTTTTTTGCTTAGTTCCAGCCTCGTAAATATTTTTTATTAAAAACTTAATCTTTCTGTTCATCCTATGCCTTTTTAACCGACTTCAAAAAGGAGGAGGTTCTCATCCCCGATTACTCGAAGATGGCTAGACCGATTTGAATTGTTTTTTGTTTTATTCGAGAGGGTAGGTATACATCACAGTTGGTCCCATATAAAATTGATTAACTTTGCTTTGGTAGTTTTTGAGTTAGCTTCAATAATACGTATTTTTTCCCCACTTTGATATGGATGATGTTCTAGTTTGTTTTGCAGGTAGTGGTATTAGAATTTGTGTGGGGTAGGTACCACAACTAAAAAGTGAAAAATAAAAACTTTTTTACAAAAAAATATAACCGACTTCCAAAAAAACACTACAAAGTGAAAAATAACTTTAATTTCGGAAGTCGGTGGCAAAAAACGAAAATACATTTAACTAGACACCGACTTCCGAAATTAAAGTTATTTTTCACTTTGTAGTGTTGTTTTTGGAAGTCGGTTGTATTTTTTTGTAAAAAAGTTTTTTTTAGATACAACATTCATCAACTAACTCGCTCCCAAATGCTTTGATGCAGCTTTAATTACTAAACAAGAAGACGGGTCTACTTTCCCTAACAACAATAAGTTTTAGTAACAATTCTATTTCACTAATATAAATGATACATCAACCGAGCCCACCAATCCTTACTCCTAAATCATGATCATGCACCGTTAGACTTTCAATTTTATTTTCAAAACGGGACGATCATTATAAATTCGGCGCACGATCACACCGCGATCAATCGTATAGCCCGCACGATGCGCGGTGTAGTCGTGTGGGCAATCATTCCGCGCCTCAGATTGACCGTGAAATTATAGCTTGATGTATTGAACTGGTTATTGCCTTGTTGTGGTGTAGGTAATGTATCAGTTTTTAATGGAGAGGTGAAAAAAATAGACCAACTGAAAAGAAAAATTGTTTAAAAATATTTAAGTACTTAACTTACAATAGGTACTTAAAGAATAGTGATACAAAACCGGTGTATTCTTTTTTAAACAAACTTTTATTAGTCTGTATATCATCTAGGACCAGAGACATTGTCAAGACGAATCAAACGATCCCAAACTCGATAGGGCTGCGTCGTTTTATTACCGAGTTCCTGTGGTCACCTTCCGGCTCCATCATCAGATCAGCTCGATAGTACCAAAATATTGCATTGTCAATAATTTTATATACGTGTGCCAAATTTCAGCTCAATCGAACACCGGGAAGTGGGTCAAATTTAACTTGAAAATTTTGAAAAGGACAGCTTACATTACGAACATTGCAAGCTAATTAAAAGCTTGTAAAAATAAATACATACATACAAACAAAAAATACAGAAATCTGAAAGGGAAGCAATTACTCTACAGTTGAAACTCCCTTGCAAGTTTTAAAGCTTTCAAATAAAATAACTAAATCCTGACAAATTCTCAATTTGTAACACTAATAAACATTGAGAGAGGGTTGAATGACGTCACAGGGTATTATCACAGCTTACCCTCCGGTTAAAACATTTTGAATAATTTACGTGTAAGAGGGACTTGTGGTTGACGATACCTGTCTACGCTACGATTACTAATGCTAGCCTAAACGACAAGCAACTTGTTTTAAATTATTCAAGTTACTCGTTAAAGTTCACTGGAAGTTTCATAAGAGCTAATTTTTCAATCATCAGATAACTTTTATTTATGGAATAAATATGGCGGTTTGATAGCTTTTGTATAGAAAATATGTCAAACTGTCATATTTCCGATATAAGTTATCAGACTGTTCAAAAATTTGCCCTAAAGCTGCCAGATTATTTAAGATAATGTTGCATTTTTAATAATTTAATTTATTTCAAAGCAAAGTTTACCTTTTCAGAAATGAAAGAAACTTAAAATTTAAAGGTTTATAATGAAAGTTTCATAAAATTTTGTTATTAGAAGGCTTTAAATATCTACCTACCATTATAATTTTTAAACAACAAACAAACACGTAAAGAGACAAACTCCCAATAATTTATAAGGCATTAAAACAACCTTGAATAAGGCCCTATTATGTCTAAAACGGCCTTATTTTACATAGAAAATGACGTAAAGGCTTTACTTACAAGTTACTGAAAGACAAATGGATAACAGTACGTTTCTTCCCACGCATTTCATCCCTCGATGACTTGCAAGTTTTTGTGTTCATCCTAATGTGGATATTGTATTGTTACTGAAACAAATGAAACGATAAATGTTACGTCATTGTAATTAAATTTGGAAAAGAGAAAAATGGAATAATAAAATTGTAATTGAAATACAGAATCGCTTAGGGCCGGTTTCTTGATCCGTAGTTAACTCAACCAATGATTAAACATCATGGTTGAATTTTGGCTAAATATTTTTGCCAAAATGCCATTAATTACTATTTTTTAACATGAATGAGTTTAACATGCATACATTCATGTTTAGCCTTAAATATTTAGCAAAAATTCAACCATTAGTTACTATGTTGAACCATTGGTTGAGTTAACTACGGATCAAGAAACCGGTCCTTAGTGCAAAATTACCGACCATTTGTTAGGATACCGAGGGGGAAAAAATGAAGCAACTGTTGTCCTCAGATATTATCAAACGTAAAATCAGTTACTATTGATCAGACTTCCAAATTCCTCTTTAGTTTAAAAGGTCTTCCTTATAGTAGATTCCCTTAGTTACCTTCTAACCCGTCAGTTGGCATAATCTAAATAGTTATTTGAAGGTTCCAAGATTCTATACAGCTAACAAAAACCACAAGGTTATAGAGCAATGACCGCCTCACGAAGTTAGAGCCGAACTCATTGTAATGATTAGTTTCGCCAAACTTGCAGCGGAGTGACTCGGTCATTTGCCAAACTGAACTGTTAGGAGTTTGGTGGAGCTAAAGTTTGCCTAGATTTGAATGATTTGAGGTCACAAGTGTTGACTCTGTATTGTTCGTGGAAATCGATAGTAAGAAGTTGTTATTTCATTGGGTGAAGTAGTTCCTTCTGTTGTATTTGGCACTGAAATGTCTCTTGCGTTTTCCTTGTGTGAGCTGTCGCGTTTTGTCAGCTCTCTCGCTCAGACGGGACCAAATTTTAATGAATGTTTAATGATAAGATGCTTTTTTGAAAAATGTAATCAATTGGCGAACTAATTTTAATAATATTAATTTAATAGGTAATTATTAAAACACATTTTTTTTAAGTAAGTATGACAACATCATATGAAATTATTTCAGTTTTATAAAAACATAAATGGTAATGACTGTGTCTGCAAGTCTGCAGCCATTCATCAATCATTACAAACGAACGAACTTAGTCTTATAAAACATAATAGAGTGATTTCTCAAGTACCTAACCCAAGCAAGAAGTCAGTTGTAAACCTCAAACTTTGGTCTTGCTGCTTTCATGCGTAAAGTTACTGAGTGTAGGACTTTACAGCGCAGTTCGACGTGGCAGAGACGTCGCCGTAGCTGCTATGCCGGCAATCCATTTAAATGATTAGTTTTACCAGTTTTACTTGCATTCAGTCTGTGGCTACTTTGTGTTTGCTTTCAAGACGTTTAATGAGTTTAGGGAGCAACGTTTCGTAGTGATATTGCGTTTGAGTTCTAGATAAAGAAAGCTTAGATCCAAAATACGTAGGTAATTGTCAACAAAGGGGGCGTGGTGGTGCATGATTACGAAATAAAATAAAAATAATGTTTACCGTTACGGTACCCAAATGTAGTCAACTCAAAAGTTTTGAGTAAAGAGTAGACCGAGCCTCTTCTCTTTTTTTACTCCTGTACCCTTCAAAGTCGGCGAACCAGGCGAACTGATTGCCAATAGTATTATTATTATGAGCTCAACATAGATATCCGGTGCTCAACTTACTACAGTCATCAATACTATCCCGATGATCACATTAGCGCAAGCAGAGGCTTTAGGCCGATAAAGACCACGGGACGTATAGTGTAATCATTCCAGTATAGACCTAAACAATATTCCCATTAATTACTGACCAGTTTCAATGCCTATAAACCCATTACGCTCAGAACTGTTATGTTGCGTGGTCCAGCTAAATATATAGCACTTGTGGATGTCTGATGCAATTGAGGAATTTGTAGATAGGATGGGCTAGCAGTAATATGTAGCCTCTTAGCCAATCGAGGTAGTAATGGGGCTGCTAAATAATGTAAGATCTGCAGGTCTATTCTGTAAAAATCTGACAGCGAAACATTACACCTGATGTTCACAAAAAACAAAAAAAAAATCTTGCTTGTCAATAAATACTTTTTCGTTCTATCTCACCTCAAGTTCACTTGTAATAAGTTTTCACGGTGAGATGTTAACAGAATATATCGGCTGTTCTTCTTTTGTCATGTGGGTACGAGCTGTAGCATAGTACCTAGCTGGATACCGTTGTAAAAAGTCAACAAAGTTAGGTAACGGGGCTGACTGTGAGTCTATGACGGGGTTACCCCAGACGGATATATTAATCGTCATTTCTGGAGAATACCATCATCATTTCAGCCATCAGCCGAAAGACGTCCTCCTCCCCCAAGCACCGCCACTTCGACTGATTCTATGCTTCCCACATCTAGCGGATTCCTGCGGCTTACAGCAGGTCATAGGTCCACCAACGAGGATGCCTTCCAACGTTACGTCTTCCGGTACGCGGTCGCCACTCCAGAACCTTTCGGCCCCATCGGTCATCTGTTGTGCGAGCAATGTTCCCTGCCCACTGTCACAATTATTGGGGCTATGTCAGTCACCTTGATTCTCCTGCAGATCTCTTTATTTCTGGAGGCTATAGAACACCGTAAAGTAAAAATCAATAAAAATGAGTAAAAACGTATGATTAGTTCTACTTTTCATACGTCGATGAGTGCAGTTAACTGGCGTTATGTCTTAGCTCATAAAAGTGGTTACGACCCAGTCTGGCATGCTTATCGTTGGCGGGGTGCCAACCGGCGTGTTCCGGGTTCAGTTCTCGGCTGTGGCAAATGGTGCTTTGTTCGCGTTTTCGATCATTTCCGTCCATTATTAGTTGTGGTGATTTAGTGTTGTGAAAGCGAAATAAACCGAGTTTGTGGATGAGCCAGAAATATTATTATTTTTATGATTGGGTAGTTACGTTACGTTCTTTTTTATTTTTTGGCCTTTATTCATTGGAATTCTTAACTTGTACCTGAGGGAAAATTCCCGTATTTTTAACAACGTTCGCCATCTCACTTCAATCTCATTCCGTCAAAAATTGTATATCGTTTACCTACATTCTTGACATTTACTTGTCGTTGGCATGAGATTGCCACTTGAATTTGAATGTTTTTAGGTACAAGAATTGGCCTTCTGGTTTCTGAATTGGATATTTGAAGTTGACAATTTTTCAACACTACTTAGCATTACTTATGGTGAAAGCCCGCGATATTCATATTTTAGCGATATGCAAAATTGTAAGAAATTTGTATTTCGCAGGCTACATTGAAGGAATCAGGAAGAGGCTCGTGGCTAGTCGCACGAGTTAGAGGGAAGGTTAAGTTACGCTTGCCGCGGTCGGTTCATGGATGGGTGACTATCAATTACATATCGAGACCCCTCCCTGCCCTGGAAATCACGTTAAGTCATTGACGAATGAGCCAGCTGTCATTCGTAGATCTTTGACAGTCGTTACGGGTAATAGCCCAGACGTCGGATACCCAGAAATCATCAAATGAGTACTCCCGCTCTGGGCGGAGCGGGAGGGCGTGTCAGACTTTTACTGACTAAAACCCACCCGGGACTACTAAGGGGTATCGTTACCTACTCAGTTACTGGATTGTAAGCAGCAGAAAGGGGGAAAGCAGAACCGTCGCTGTGAAACCCTTCCGAGGGAACCGATACAGCACTGTCCTGCAAAGCAAGAGTGTGATGAGGATGGCTTCACCAAAGTTCAGAAGAAGAAGAAGAAGCCTACTTGTCGCAATCAATGCGGAACTGGACTGATAGGACCAAATATGCTGCTACGTCCAGCGATACCTACGACGTTGCTGTATGTGTCTCGACTGCATCACTCCACGAAGGTTGAGGAGATCGTGGAGTACATGAAGGTGAAGACCAACTGGACCTTGAGGGTCGAGAAGTTGGAGCCCCGTCACAACACCAACTTCAAGTCGTTTGTGGTGCGGGTTCCGACACAGCATCTCGACACGTTCCTAAAGGAAGAGTTTTGGCCGAAGGGTGTAGTCTACCGACGTTTTCGCGGCAGGCTATGCGACACCGCGCAGCGTAACACGACGCCGTCACCTCGTGTGTCTTAGTTTATTTTATAAGTTGTATTTTATATGTATTAGTATATCATTTTTGTTATGTTGTAATATTTTTTGTTTGTATTTGTGTATTGTATTTTGTATGGGCCACAGCTGCCTGAAATAAAGGAAATTAAAAAAAATTAAAAAAAAAAAAAAAAAAAATTGTGGAGGTCAGATAGACAGTCGCTCCACGTAAAAACTGGTATTCAGCTGCATACGGTTAGACTGGAAGCTGACCCCAGTATAGTTGGGAAAAGGCTAAGCAGGATCGAATCACCTTAAGTTATGCTAAATTAGTTTGACAAGCTCAATGAAGTTTTCATAGAAATTGTTCCACCAGAGTCGCGTTGCGCCTGTCTGCGGGAGCCTTTATTTAACGCCTATCTACTTACATCCAAACATTTATTTCATCGACTCACAATAAACGGGACTTAAATCTCTAAGACATCTAGGTATTATGAACGACAATTAGACAATTATAAATGTAAGGTGTTACGTTTACTATTGTAATAGACACCCAGTTCTCACAGCTAATTACTATATCACGAGGCAAATCATTTAATACAGCGACTCACTTTCACTAAGACAAAATGCCTAGATTACTCGTAATAAGAAAATATACCCCTTTCTCAACTTTGTAGAATCCCAAACTTTTACTTTAAACGGAGCGGACGGGCGTCAAATATGCAGTCGCTCCATGTAAAATGCTGATATTCAGCTGCATCCGGCTAGACTGGAAGCCGACCCCAACATAGTTGGGAAAAGGCAGGCAGGTGATCCCAAACTTTTCTAAAGCAACACTACCATTTTATTCTATTCTATGCTGGAATTTAAGTCATCGTT
Source organism: Cosmia pyralina (assembly GCA_946251885.1). Lineage (NCBI taxonomy): Eukaryota > Metazoa > Arthropoda > Insecta > Lepidoptera > Noctuidae > Cosmia > Cosmia pyralina. Next base: position 1,770,382 of record OX276358.1, on the reverse strand, counting down.
CAGTAAGGCAGTCACGATATAAATATTTCCACATCATTCTGCCTTTATCCCATGTTAGGTACGTGGGGTTGGCGCAGCACGTTTTCTTCTTCTATTCTCCCCTGTCACCCGTCCTCGTCGTCACGCTATCATTCACTCCCTATTCTATTCTATCATATCCACAGTGAACAGTGCCACCGTTTGGACAGGAAAGAGAAATCTAAAATGTACAGTCCCAAAATTGGGTCCTCAATTTTTTTTTGTGGACAGCGCACTCTGTTTTATTTTTTTGAAATTTTTTGAATGCAGGTACAGCCGTCGTTCTTGTATTGGCAGAAAGTATCATTCCTCACACAATACATCCATATTTTCTTTGAACTTCTTCTCCATGTCCATCTATCAATATTTAACTACAAAAACAAACTAACAACACACAATACAACAGAACCCACACACAACTAACTATTTATTTAACATAAATGCATTTAGATTTTGCTTCGACCGTATATATATTTTTTTTTATGTGTGTTCGCGGATAAGTTCGTCGTTTATGAACCGATTTTTATGATTCTTTTTTTGTTGGAAAGGAGATATCCCAAGGGTAGTACCATGATAAGGAAACCAGTTTCTCATGATGCCATCCCAGAGAAATCGAGGGGAACCTTCAAATTTTATAGGCTCTCCTTTAGCGATTTGGGTATTTTTTATAGTAACTCGTGCATTTGCTCCCGGAAAGCACCATTTAGTGAAGTGGAACTGATGAGGAAGAGCACAGATGACCATCGGAACTACTCAATAATACGTATTTCACGGGTTGCAATTCGATTATTGCTAAGCAGTTTATGCTCGTCACAATACATAAGTTGAAATGGAGCTGATGGTGACTTCACCATCAGCCAGCCTCCAGCCTTCTTCCAGTTCTCTTGGCTCCTTACTGGGAGAACTCTTCAACAATTAACGTCCTTATATCGGGAAAAGCAATATTTTGTAAAAGGTGATGATCAGTTGACATTATGGCTATTGTAACTTAGATGAATTACAGAGTGACCCACAAAAAAGTGAAAAATAAAAAACTTTCTTACAAAAAAAAAAAAACAACCGACTTCCAAAAAGATACTACAAAGTAAAAAATAACTTTAATTTCGGAAGTCGGTGGCAAAAAGCTAAAATACAGATCCAAAGACACCGACTTCCAAAATTAAAGTTATTTTTTACTTTGTAGTAAAGTTTTTTTTTACTTCGTCGGTCTAGTAAGCAGTAGCAATCGCTGCTGCTGACCTCGAGGTCCTGGGTTCGATGGATCGAGGTCGGGCAAAGTATTATTGGGTTTTCCACCAAGTTTCTCAGTAGCAACTTGGAGTCTGGATTTGTGCCCGGTTGATGGCAATAGGCCACGCCCCCTTTTACAAAATGACATGAATATTTGAAAAGTATTACATTACTTTAATTATTATGCATGTGAGCACTATGTGAGATTTTTTTTTCTTTCTGTTTTTGTTTCAATGATGGTCTGGCGTTTTGAGTACTTTATGCGACCTACCCATAATGTTCTTTCTTTGGTATTGTTCGTCGAGTTGTTTGCACTGACTGGACACTGGACCGGTCCACTCAAATTTGTATGCTTCTTTCCTTAAAAGACCATTTCAGAGATGGATCTACATGGTCCTCATACGATCTGACCAAGATTATGTCTGGACTTTAAAAGAGACTCTGACTCCTGAGTATGTTTCGCCATTTCTGCTCAGGGGTAGTCAGATGAGAAATGTCGACTCCATCTAGATGTGTAAAAATAATTCCGTAATCCTATTTACAGAATAAAGAATTTCATTTCATTTCCCTATTACATTGGCGAAATGTGGCTATAAATGTGGTAGAGAAGAACCATTCTTAAAATGAACGCCCCTCCACAAAACGAGATTATTTCAATGTGTGAGAGGAAATACTTATGGCAACAGTTTACTTTCATGTGTGCGGAGACTTTACTGTCAATATGGACTCGTCGCCGCACTTAGAGGTCAACTAATCGTGCGATCAGTCCAGGTAACAACATTGTATGGCGGAGAGCATGCGCTTTGTATGGAACGACACGTTCGCTCTGTCGCGCGGTCGTGTCATTTATACACTAGTTGGCCGACTGACCGACTGGATACCGTTTGCATAAAAAAAATCTGTGTTATTATGGCTATTTTTATGTATGTTAGTATGTAAGGAATTTGTTTAGTTTAGTTGTTGATCGTACTCGCCGGTAACTGAGCAAGCAATGACAAATACCAATTATGTGTATTGCGTCTATACACTTATTTGCCTGTGAGCGTAAACGCTGTGGAGGGGCGTTCATTTTTAGAATGGTTAACTTATTGAGATAGGTCCATTACACTTGTCTCAATAATAAATATAAAAGCATCTTTAACGGTATATTAGGTAGGTACATGGCGGCTGCCAGAGTAAACATCGCTGTTTACATAACGATTACGTATCGATACTCGATCGATTTAGCAGGAATCGATCGAATCGATTGATGATGCATTCGAATCGAATGTGCGCCGTTGAGGTTCATTTGTTCTTGTGTGTTTGTTTGACTGTTAAATAAATAAATATTATTGAAAACACACCTTTACCAATTAAAGTTTTATTGACTATGTCAACCTCGATTAGAGTATATTACAACAAATACTCATATACATTAATACTAATATATACTTTAACCAAACACAAATGACATCGTCACACATTCCTTAAATTAAATTAAATTTTAGTCGACACTTCTTTTAGTAAAATCGCGATGGGCACGTGTTTTTAAAATCATATTTAGCCATTTACCTAAAAATAAAAAACTTTGTCGCAGACAGCCTATAAAAAAGAAATATTTTTTTTTTTAAAAACGTTCGCAACATGCGTCAAACGTTCAGCAGCCATTTTGAAAATAATCTAGTCTTAACCGAATCTGGCATCAACTTTTAACTTTCTCTAGTAGCGTATAGACATTGTTATTGTTAGTCAATTTCTCTTTATGTAAACAAATGTGCAGACAAATCGTTTGTTCGTTAGCAATTGTACAATTAACCGTACTAATTCCGTGAAATTTTACATTACATTACAGCTGCACGGGTCGATCGAAGGGTAGCTATGCTTGCCGCAATCGGTCTGTGGATGGGTGACTATCCATTATGTATCGGGAATTCGGGACCCCTCCGTGCGTCGGAAAGCACGTTAAGCCATTGGTCTCGGCTGTATTCATAGATCTTTGTCAGTCGTTACGGGTAGTCAGAAGCCCAAGAGTCTGAAAACCAGTCCATTTAATGATACCTTTTGGAAAGGAACGAACAGGAAGTACGTAATCAATACGTTTTTTAGGGTTCCGTACCTCAAAACGAAAAAACGGAACCCTTATTGGCTCACTTCATTGTCTGTCTGTCTGTCTGTCTATCAAGACCCTTTTTCTCAGGAACGCGTGGAGATACCAAGTTGAAATTAATATCAAATATGTAGGTCTATAGTCCCTTGGAGTTCTAAAAACAGTCAAGTTTCTAACTCAACGCAAGAAGAAAGTACGGCCATTTATGCGACATATTTTGATAAATCAAAACCTATAGGGTTCTTCCCGCTGTCCTAAAATCATGAAATTTGGCAAGATGAGAGAGAATTTGGTCACACACAAAAAAAGAAGCACAATTAAGGGAAAAAGTCCGAAAATTGTTAATTTGTAATTTTATCGCATAAAAAATTTTTTTTGGGATTACAATGTTAATTTTGTTTTTGAGATAAATTCTTTTCAACTGCGGTACCTTTCATTGTGCGTGGTCCGACACGCAATTGGCGGTTTTTTTTTTCATTGTTCTAAAGCGAGTGGAGCGTAAGCATGATGAAAGGATTTTCTTAATATTGGATTTTTAGTATTCATTGACTGACTACGATTTTATACAACAGCAAATCAACATTGTTGTCGAGAGGTTTAATAGCCATTTATGTTTATGTTGTTATTACATCGCAGAAGAAATCTATTGCCCATGTTCTACAATTCATGGTCGTCTTATGACATCATCAAAATAATCTGCCGCTGGGGAGTTTGTTGCACCACTTCAGCTACAGCACTAGGAAGTGGTGAAGGGCGGGCGAGCCGGGGGACTGTCTCATGTAATTTTGACGATCGAAAAGTGCTGATTTTCAGCCTAGTTTGAATAAATGACTTTTGATTGATTCCTTTTACTGTTACTAACCAACACACAACACAAGTTTACTTTATAAATATAAAGTTTTCTCTCATTGATCAAACCTAAAGTTATGAAAAAAATTGCATCTTAAAACTGCATAGTAAACATACTGTCATCTAATACAATGGCCTTCTTCTTTGCGAACAAACATCAGAGGGGCAATTCCCGTATTTTTATAACAACGTTCGCAATCTCATCTCAGTCTCAATCTGTCAAAATTGTATAGAGTTTGCCTACATTTTTGACATTTGATTGTCGCTGGCTGACATTGCGACTTGGAATTTGAACGTTTTTAATTACGAGAATTGGCCCTCAGATGAGTTACAAGGCCGGCCAGTTTCGTGTGAAACGAAAACAATACGAAAATATCGCAGAGATAAAAACTTGTAAGTCGCGAAGGAACAGGCACTGCAGACTGGAGCTATACGTGACTTGTTTTGTTCTAGGTTTTATGGTTTTCTAGAATTCTGACCAGCGGAGTAATTGTGAATCACACATGAAGTGTCAATTGATCGCAATTGGGTTATAAATTTTGATCGTTCACGACACGTTCATTGCATGAGATATAAACAAAAAAGAATAATTAAAATCTAATAATAAAAATTATTTATTATTTTATATTTTTATAAAAATATTTAAAAATATAAATGATATGTATGTAAATGAAATAAAGGAAATAATAAATAATTCCAGAAGAAAAAACCCAATAATACTTTGCCCGACCCGGGATTTGAACCCAGGGAGGGCCTCATGCTCACGAAGATAACTTGTTCCCTGACCACCAACGACTACGAACTAATCCATACAAAGATCGATCAGACACACTCTTTTACACAAAAAAGTGTCATTATATTGTTAAAAAAACATTTAAGTATTATAACAGTATTCTGTGAACACCATTTAACTATGGCGCGGCCTTGGACGGACTAAGTGCTTAAATTTGGCGTGATTCATATCTCCGTGCGTTTTGTGGCTGAATTTACGAGCGATTAGTGGTTTTGTTTGATTTTATGTTAGTTTTTACACTCGCAAGGTTGAGGATTATACTGGTAATAAATTATTTTGAGAAACTTTTATTTGCTTGCTTGAGACAGGGTTCAAACTGCGACTGACAAATGAAAGGCAAAGAAACAACGAGAAAACTGTTAAGACATTCGTTTAATCCCTGAAAATGCTGCATACTTAACAGAAGGTTTTAAGTTCAGGCACACTCTATGTATTCATTTATTATGGCACTCCAACGGCTAGTTCACAAAAACAGAGAGCTTAGTCTAAATGTATACAGGGTTATTGGTAAAACACCAACAACCTCTCTTGAGAGGTTGTTGGTGATAATAAAAGTTGTTCATAATGATGAGTACAATGACCCCTTGGGGTCATTGTACTCATCATTATGAACAACTTTTACTATGGGACCAAACCTGAAATCGCGATAAAAAAATCAGCTATTCAGTACATTTATCTACATCAAACTCGTCAAAATGTACTCGTAGCAGCTGGTTTTTTTTCGCGTTTTCAGTTTGGTCCCACAGTAAAAGTTGTTCATAATGATGAGTACAATGACCCTTTAAGAGGTTTTTGGTGTTTTACCAATAACCCTGTCTAAGTACTATAGTAAACTTGTCATTTAAAGGTATGCACAGTACTTACATGTTAAAGTAACTTTATGATCCCTTTAAAAGGTTTTAGTCTAACGCAAAAAGATCAAAATTTACTGACACAGGTTTCGAGCGCCATTACTTTTTGCTGGTTACTCTTAAGTGACAGGATTCCCCTCAACCATTTCCTCGTCTTATCCGCCCTTCTCAGCATATAACTTGTCCCACAGCTAACAGCTATCCAGCTCGCTAAAGTGACGCAAGAGTCGATTTTTGCACATTTTTACGAGCACAGACTATTCGTCAGCCACAACTACTGCAGACTATTTTACATTTTATTTTAATGCATTCAGATGCATATGGCGTCCATTTTATAGATAACTTGGCTGCAGTAAATTTATTTTTATGGTCTCGTGTCTAGATAAAAACAGGTTTCGTTTTTGCTGTATTTTTTAATAGATTTTTGTGGTTTTAATCTTGATGAAGGGTATGAGAGGTTAACTGGAATTTTCTTCACTAGTATATTTTCAATTACTGAAAATAGGTGTGAGATTATACCAGAATTTTAACATGACCCGAACATTTGCAAAATGTTTTTCGAAACAGGTTCTAATATTATAAACAAAACTGAGAACGGGTCTTCTCGCGATATTCCTTTTTTTTTATTTATTCTTTTTTTTTTTAGTAGGTACCTGTTTATCTCGTAAAAAGGAATATCGCGAGAAGACTCGTTCTCAGATTTGTTGCGTCTATCCAACAGAATAATTGCATGATCATTTCTGCACCATTTTTTTCCCACAAGCCTACCATTTAATTGGCAGAAAGAAACAGCTGGCTTCGTTTACCAATAACAAACGATGTTTATTAATATTACGGCCTACCGCCTAGCCTAGAAACGGGGTCGATTCAGGTTGCAAGTTATTACGGGAAGTTCTACTGGCACTTAGCGAATATTCTCATTAGCTTACATTGTATAGTTCCCAGTAATGGTACTAATTACCTAGCTAGTACTAATTCCTGCAATATATTTCAAACTTTAGGGTTATCGTCCATTCATGCCAACCGCAAATCAGATTGTTTATTTGGAGTTGCTCCGGGCAACACTTCTTATTTTTGACTGAAAACAATTGGTAATTACTGTATAGGTACTCGTACCTTTAGGAATTTTCTGTTACATCATGTTGGGGTCGGCTTCCAACCTAACCGGATGCAGCTGAATACCAGTATTTTACATGGAGCGATTGCCTATCTGACCTCCACAACCCAGTTACTGGGTAACACGATACTCCTTGATAAGACTGGTTCTCAGACTATCGGGCTTCTGACGACCCGTAACGACTGTCAAAGATCCACGAATCACAGCCGGGACCAACGGCTTAACGTGCTTTCCGAGGCACGGAGGGGTCTCCCATTGACGGACCTACCGCGGCAAGCGTAGCTTAACCTGATCGATCCGTGTGGCTGTTATTACTTAGCCACGACTGTTACTGATACTTCAATTTGAATATTGGCTAGGAGGTGGTTACACGTTAATATCTTTTATTTCAACGAATTTCAGATAAGATAAAACCTCTTTATTGCACACGGCAAAGATTACAAGCTGGCTTTTACAATGGGTGACCTTATCGTTTTGATTACCAAAAATTTGCTTTCATTTGAAACTTATCCGATAAATTCCAGTCCCTGAAACGTCCAAAGGTCCCAATAAAACCATACAGATCTGTAAATCTGAACATACAGTTCTAATATCCCATATAACGACTACTTCACGGGCGTCTATGCCCCAAATAGCCCATCGGCTATTGTTTATGGGCTGTTTGCAGACTTATAGCCCGTAATCCGAAGGACGATATGTAGCGTGCCCAAAAACTTTCTTCAGCTAATAATTACGTACATTTTTGACGAAACTGTTGACCTTATTCGTTGTTTATTACTTTTACTATCGTAAAACGCGTTTGTTATTTTAATTTGTTGTTTTATTTCAGTTAGGGCGTAACGGCACAAAGTTGAGGGTAGCATGTTTCGTGATTTATAAGCGTTGCACAAAGTGGTTTACAAATTAAGTTTATAGTCCAATTAATGTTACACGAATGGATAGAATAAGAAATGAGTATATAAGAGGAAGTTTGAAAGTGGCACCGGTGACTGAAAAGTTGTGCGGAAATCGGTTGTCATGGTATGGGCATGTGATGCGGAGGAGTGAGGAAAATGTCGTGAGGAAAGTTTTGAGTATGAATGTCGATGGCTATAAGAGTAGGGGAAGACCAAAGAAACGATGGATGGATTGTGTGAAAGATGACATGGCTAGAAAGGGCGTCTATCGAGATGACGAATAATACAGAAGTATGGAAAAAAAGGACATGTTGCGCCGACCCCAAATAGATTGGGATAAGGGCAGGAGAATGATGATGAGTCCAATTAATGTCAATAAATGTCAATCATGACAGTCTATCCAAAAATGTTTCTATTTTTTTTTCTATGTAATCTTTTGCTTTCCGAAGCGGAAAAAGAAAAAGATCGGAAAAGAGTTTTTCATATTGCTCCAAAATAATGGCGATTTCGATTATTTTTCTTATTCCAAAATTCATTAATAAACTGCATGTCCAACCCTAAACCAAGCTGCCTCTTTACAATCAAGTCTCTATTTCCCTTTTATTTCAAATCAATACAAACTCAACAGAATTAGGTAGCTATACCACAGTCTAGTACAAACTATAGGAACCGTGCAGTTCACTAAGATTACAGTCGAACCATCCAGGCTATCAGCGGATCGATTGCGTCGCCGCCAGCCGTCTGAGATCGCCGTCCGACGCATCTATCCGCTTTATAACGTCGGACGACGACGTGCGTAATACGTGAAGCGACTTGTGAAATGTATGAACTGAGTTACTGTGAGTCATGGTTCTGAGGGGGAAGAATTCTCTTATTAGTACGATCTAATAAAATATGATGGGAACATAGAACCTTGAAATGAAACTTAGCGTTTGATTCCTTTTCAGGGATGTTAGATAGATTAGTTAGATATTTTACTATAGTCAAGCTTATTGATTTGATATCTACATATAACTCGTTTAGGTCCTAGTTCCTCCAAAGTCTCCTTTTGTGCATTATCATAAAAGTTGTGAATTTTCCATAGTTGACCCTCATGCTGTTTCTTCCTAAAAATGTAGAAATTGACATGAATATTATAGTATCTTGAAGGCTATGGCGGCAGACACTTCCTCTGCTATAGTAAGACAATTTGTGAGAAGACTAATACCATAGTGTCCATTTCTCGTTATGACTAGTTTTGTCCTTAATTTGTCTTTAGCTTAAGTTACTAATAATAGTGTATTAAGTTCAGAACCTGTTACTAACAATTTATGGACCTTTAGATATCCGATTTTTTAAAAATTTATTATTAAAAATCAAAAATGGGAGTTACAAAAAGCAGGCAGTGGGGATCCTCTGCCTGCTTTGGAACAAAATCTTCCCGTATCCTACTTACGTTGAACGTTATAAACCTACTTTTGTAAGTTCATAATGGAGATTGATCAAACTGATGAAGATACTTAATATTCTATCCGCATTTTCTAATCAAACTTTTTCTTCGAGACAATCTGGGTTTTTCTGTTGTAGAATGTATTTATTAAAGTATTCATATTTCATTATTTTCTTTTTCCCGGAATATGAATATTTTCAGAATAAAAAATAAATACTAGGTAAGCTCTTCAACTTTAGTTAGTAAGCGTGTAAGCGGATATCAATCTTCTTATATTGTGTTGTGACATTAATAACGACGAAGATCGTCATTACTAAGATATATTTCTCTACTAACTTTCTTGCCTGGTTGTTAGTATACAATTCATTTTTCTTACATATCGCGGAGATAGATGAAAGTTTTATATATTTATTACTATTTCATGTTACCATTACATAGTAGGTACCATTACAATTTCATAGTAGACATTGAGTGTGATAATATTATAAACTAGCAGTTCCCTCGCGGCTTCCCCAGCGTGGATGTCGGAAAAAATATCCCACGGGAACAAAAATCCTTCCTTATTCCTTGTCTACATCAGTCAGTAAGTCAGTCAGGACTTTCCTTTATTATATTACTACCTCTTCCCGCGCGGATTCGCCCGCGTGGATGTCGGATAGTATCCCACGGGAACGTACTATCGGGAATTCTTTCCTTATTCCTTGTCTACATTATAAAGGGAACCTCTGTACAAAATTTCAGCTTTCTTGTTCCAAGGGTTTGGGCTGGGCGTTGATGAGTCAGTCAATCAATCAGTCAGTCATGACTTCTCTTTTTAATTATACATATAGATAGATAGATAAAATGTAGGTAATTATTTACTTGATTAATGAATCGTTTTACATTAGGTACCTCATACATTAGTTTAATGGTTAAAAAAATTTTCTAGGTTCTCGAGTCGCACCGAGTAATTTATTTCCTGTGTACCTGCCTAGCCTTTTCCCAACTATGTTGGGGTCGGCTTCCAGCCTAACCGGATGAAGCTGAATACCACTATTTTACATGGAGCGACTGCCTATCTGACCTCCACAACCCATTAACTGGGTTATTACCCAGACCCCCCCCCCCCCCAGATACCCCTTGGTAAGACTGGTTGTCAGACCTTCGGGCTTCTGACGACCCGTAACGACTGTCAAAGGTCCACGAATGACAGCCGGGACCAACGGCTTAACGTGCTTTCCGAGGCACGGAGGAGTCTCGGTATGTAAAGACGGTCACCCATCCACGGACCGACCCCGGCAAGCGTAGCTTAACCTGATGGATCGACCCGTGCGGCTGTTATTACTTAGCCACGAGCTACCACTTTTACCACATTTCCTGTGTGTGCATTCTAAATAAAAGTCTGGAATTATTATATTTGCTAAGTGTTAAAACATCATCCACAGCCTGACTTCACTGCTTCCTGAATGCTGTGCCAACCTCATCCAGGTTCCAGCTGGTAACACTAGGTATAGTCCACTCATCTCGCCGCTCGGACGAGCCACACTTCCTTGGAATAATATCTACTATTACAAATAATCTAAGAAAATACGAATCTATCAAGACTTACAGAAAAACCTAAAACTCTTTACCAGATATGGAAATCAAACACGACAAATAAATTCTTAAAACAAATTAGGCGTAAAATAAACGATTGAATGTAATAAAACATTTGTCAATCCTTTATTTAAAACGTATGAAAGTGTTTCAGCCTGTCATGTCGTGTGTCGCAACTGTCAACGTTCCGTTTCACTCGGCCAAGGTCTTCGGTTATTGTTCCTTTTTATTTTTTAAATACGCTGCCTTTTTTGGACATGTGATGCGTGGAATGAAACGGGTTCTGAATATCTCTGCTTTTAATTGGGTTGTGCAACTTTTATAATTATTTTATTTTCATGTGGATTGTAATTTGAAAGTACGTAAATTATTATGGAGCAGTAGCATTTTCTCGTTTTCAGAGTATTTATATCACTGAGATGATTATGTTCCTAAACATGACAAAGAACGTCCACCGGAAAATCTGACCCCAAAAAGTAATGACTACATTTCAGCTTATCGATAGCAAAAGTTGCTTAACAATCAGATAAGCCATTTTCGCGCGAGAACTCATCATTCAGTTCATTCATTCACAACTCTTTTGTTCACTCTCGCATTGTCTTAAAACAAGCGCCGTCTGGCGAATCGGAACAAAAAACAGTTGAGTTGTGTTAAACTACTTAGTATTTTTTATGAACGAGAGTATATTTTATGATCTTATTATAATTTCAACGAGACATGATTTTTTTTTATTAGGGCAATGAATCTTTTTAATAATAAAAATGTAAAGTTGTACTTACTTACGTAGCTACTTTCTCTACAGTTTTGTTATTTTTGAAGTGCGGATACCAATGTATAATTTCAATCATATTTTAAAATATTCAATAATAGATGAGGTCGGCGTTTCCTATCTGATTACTCTGAGAAGAAAGGCCGAAACAAACTTCGCGGAATATCGCGAAGTTTGAGATTTGAAGACTTTTTTGAATGTTGACCTAATAAGCTCAACATTTACAAACATTGGTTTCTTGGATTGTCGAGTATGACGTAATCCAATGAAACTATCCGACGCCAAAAATACAGTGGACAGAGAAGGGTTTGAAGAAAATTTTTATGTGAATAGAATAGTAAAAAATAGTTTGAAATAATATACAATAATATACAAAATATACAATACGTTGCCAAAAAGTATCACAGACCTACACAAAATGGGCCAATTCAAATTATTTTTACATAAATTCCTGGTTGCAAAATGTTACTATTCAATTAATGATTATTTAAATAAAAGATGACTGATCTTATCTGAAATGGCACCACAAATATAGTAATTATTGTAATTTTGATTAACTTGTTATAATTGTCATTTAACTTATTTTTTTTTTTAATTTGACATTCTATTTTTTTAGGTAACTCAATTTAAAATGTATTTATTTAATGTTGTTATGTAACGTAATAAATTAATTTGCACACCTCAGTAGGTTATAATACAATGTACTTCTTATATCTGTAACACCTTTATAACATGTATTATGCAAATAAATTATTTGATTTGATAATCCCAATAAAAAATTTGGAAGTTTCTCCACAAAAATAAACTTTGGCGTCGAACATCTCTGTATTTTCAGCGATAACGGCATTCTTTTTTTTAAGAATTTAATAGAATTACACTTTTTTTTAAACTTTAACCGGACAATTATTTAATTTACTGCGTATGTTCTGAATAATCTAAAGAAAACCTGGAAATAAATGCACATTCGCAACTTAATCACATCTCGGCAACACAAATATTATTTTCAATTTTCAACATTATTTCAAGCTAGCTAATGGTGACAATAGATTACGCGGTTGTGTGCCGTTTAAAATTGTAGTCAGTCCGCGCCTTAATTACTTACGTATGTGTGAAAACAATTGCTGTTAATGTTATCTGCATCACATCACTGTTACCAAGTTATTTATTAATGAATATGTCATCGGTTTCATAAAACAATAAAGTTCACTGACTGACCATTCATCGCTGCTGTGTAGTGTGTAATGCAACACCTGTCTGTAACCAAATTCACTTTCACGAGTCAATACTTTGCAAAACCTTTAAAATGCTGCACCTTACACAATAAACATCAACTTTCAAGTATTGCTCAAATTTCCAAATAGTCTACATTCCCAATTGTTCTCAATTAGCACTAGTATACAACTTAGCCTTACTATCTTAACATTGTACCTAATAGTTTCTCCTGTACCTAAGTTTTCTAGTGTATTCAATGTATTTTTAGGGTTCCGTATCAAAATGGTAAAAAGGAACCCTTATGGTGCCACTCAGTCTGTCTGCCTGTCCGTCTGTCACAGCTGGATATCTCAAGAACTACTAATGCTGTCAACTTGAAATTTGGAACAGTTTTAGTTGACGTTTAGCCTAACTATTTTGCAAATAAGAAAGTTTTTTTTTTGCAACAGGGTCAAAAGGGCAAGAGCATGTGGGGTATTATATGAAACATTTTTTCTTTTTTTTTAGGCCGCATAGTTTTCGACTTTTGATTAAAAATTAAAAAAAAAATACCATTTCCCCCTTATCTCCGAAGTTTGCATAGAGAAAAATCTGAAATTATTGTATGTGATAGAAATGTATGTAAAGATTACAGAAAAAATAAAACTATGTCTCAAAATAGCACACTTTTTCAGAAATCGGAACGGAACTCTCGGTGCGCGAGTCAGATTTGCTCTTGAGCGGTTTTTTTTCTGTTACCTAATGCGTTGCAGTTGCTTTCGCAACGGCTGGTTGTAAAACAGTGGCAATTAGGTTTTATGTGGTGTGCCTAGCGGATACTAATGTGGCAATACCTCATGTTTGTAAGGGGTTAGATTTGAATTAGTTGAATATGCTAATTAAATTGGTCCTTAGTCACTTCTTGTGACATCAACCGTGAAATAGAATGGTTTAAGGACTGCATAGCATATGATTTGTACGTGTCAAATTATATAGAAACTAGCTGCGCCCTTTTTTTTTTTTTTTTGTGGATTGGAAATCATCAAATGACTTCTCCCGCTCTGGGCAGAGCGGGAGGGCGTGTCAGACTTTTACTGACTAAAACCCACCCATGATCCTTCAGTTGCCCGTGCCAGGGCCACGGTATCTCTTTCGAACTACACGCGACCCCGGCGGCATCGGCCCAATTGACCCCGTCACTGCTGACATCTCTTTGAGGCGCGCGTGGAACACAATTAACGCGCCGTCGTCCCGGGCCTGGTCCTTACCGGACGGCGAGCTAACTAGCTGCGCCCTGCGGTTTCACCGTCGTAGACCGGGATAAAAAGTAGCCTATGTGTTAATCCGGGGTATAAGCTACTTATCTACATACCAAATTTCATCCAAATCGATCCAGCCGTTTGAGCGTGAAGAAGTAACAAACATACAATTACACACACACACTTACACATCACACTCACAAACTTTTGCCTTTATAATATTAATGTGATAAACAACATTAAAAGACACACCTACATCATCTGTAACTGGTGGTCTACTTGCAGTCTAGTTCTAGGCCCTAAGGTCTAAGTCAAAGTAGAGTTGCTCTGTGAATTTACTAGCATCTGCCCACGACTTCGTCTGCGTGAAATTTCGGCCTCCGACCCACCACGTCGCACGCGCTATTACTTCGTTTTCATTTAGCGTTCTTTCTGACTTTTGTTCTTTTTGCTCGGCTCCTAACGGTCGTAGCGCTATGTTAAATAGTCTTCAACCTTCTTCAAAAATTGGGCTATCAAATGCAGAAATAATTTTTCAAATCCGACTGATAGTTTCAGAGATTAGTGCGTTCAAACAAACTCTTTAGCTTTATAATAAGTACCTATAGGTAAGGGTTATAAAAGTGATACTTTCCTACTTAATCTCTCAGATCGGTAGCGCATTGGCAATTTCCTTGAAGTTACAGATAGGTAGCTATACACCGCTGTTGACAGGGATGTCTTATAATATTTTCGGAAATCAAAAAATTGCAAGATAATAATTATAGTGTTTATAAAACAAAATTCTATTTCGCGCATATTACTTCACATATGTACAGTCAGCGTCAATAATATCGGGACGAACAGACTGTTCAAAAGGATCTAAATACAAGAACTTTATCCAGTTGAGATATAGTTTAATTTTCTTAAATATTGAGATCATTTTGAACAGTCTGTTCGTCCCGATATTTTTGACGCTGACTGTACCTCCGTATGTAAAACAAAATGTTACGAGTGTAACATTAGCTACAGCCGACAGTCCCTCAGTGCGAATGATGTCATCGTTAGGGCGTAAATGTACGTCTAATTGATGGTAATTATACTGATATAAACATTCTAGCGAGTACCTAGTCACCACGGCAGATGACACGTTTCATTATTGTATGTAAAAGAGAGTCTTTGTGTTGAAACTTTTTAGAAAATAAGGTGGTTTGTGCTACTGACAAGTATGGTGCATACATCTTTTTCTAGTACTAGAGAATTTTAGGATATTGTACCCTACGAAAATGGGGCACTTGTTTTTAATAGAGCGATAAATAAATATTAAGTCTCTAAACATAACTTTTAGCAACTTCTTTTATTTGTTATACCTACTACATTGTATCAAATGGCTTTGAAGAGAACATGTACCTACAATTTACTTCGTTACCATTTTAGCAAGAACTCTAAAACTCAAACGAAAAACTTTTAATAATAATAATATTAAAAACTAGCTTTTGCCCGCGGCTTCGCTCGCGTTAAGTATTATTATTAATTAGGTATATTTTTTGCGGATTTACTTTTATTTAGCGTGAGTAAAAAATTAGGGCCTACAAAACTTCTTTGTACACAATATTCTTAACTAATCTGTCATTAGGCGCTAAAACTATCAAGCTATTGGGTGAACTTACTCGTGAGCAAGCAACATAAAACTGTCCATGAGAGAAGCAATGTTCTCTCAAGTCAATACCCGTAAATTTGAGAGTTTGCCCCTGAGACTTATTTACTGTCATAGCAAAGCAGACTTTTAGGGGAAACTGCTTCTTTCATATATCTATGGGAAACTGTAATCGTTTAAATTCGAACGGGATATCATTCGGTATTAATGTGATTCGTGGTATAAATACAGTTTCCCCTTTCGCACACCCAGTTAATATAGTGGCTTCCACTATATTGCGATATAACGCTTTCACTTGCAGTCTCGTACCGTTACAAAGTTTTGGTGGTTTTAAATTTCGCAACAACATAATTGGAGTGCCCACACGCAGAATAAGCTTATGATAAGGCTTGAACAATTTCAGTTCAATCAGTCGAAAATCTAAGAAGATTTATACAAACTTTCATCCCCTATTTTATCCCCTTGGGGGTAGAATTTATCAAAATCCTTTCTTAGGGGATGCTTACGTCATAGTAGCTATATGAATGCAAAGTCCCAGCCCGATTGGTTTAAAATTTACAAAGTTTCATACAAACTTTCATCCCTTATTTTATCCCCTTGGGGGTGGAATTTATCAAAGTCCTTTCTTAGCAAATGCCTACGTCATAACATCTACCTGCCAGCCAAATTTCAGCCCGATCGGTTTAAAATTGACAAAGCTTCATACAAACTTTCATCCCCTATTTTATCCCCTTGGGGGTAGAAATTAACAAAATCCATTCTTAGTGGATGCCTACGTCATAACATCTACCTGCATGCTAAATTTCATCCCGATCGGTTTAAAATTGACAAAGCTTCATACAAACTTTCATCCCCTATTTTATCCCCTTGGGGGTAGAACTTATCAAAATTCTTTAGTAGGCATCCCCTACGTCATAACATCTACCTGCATGCCAAATTTCAGCCCGGTCCCTCTAGTGGTTTGGGCTGTGCGTTGATAGATCACTATGTCAGTCAGTCACCTTTGAGTTTTATATACACTTCTGGATACATCTTTTGGCCCACCTTGTATTTTCAGTTTCGTTTGGTCCTAGCTAAAATTTTATATTAGGTCGAGCAAAAAGTTTTTATGCAGTTTTGAACCTGGCACATTCACAATTTCATTCAATAGTCTTTTTTTGAATTTCGAACACAGAATTTAAAGAAACAAAAGACAATTTGGAGCCTGTTTGTTGATATCAAACTCAAACTCAAACTCAAAGCATTTATTTCAAATAAACCAATTACAGGCACTTTTGAATTGTCAAGGGGTCGGTCAGTCAGAAAGATGAAGCTAGGCGCCCATTCCAAAGCATAGTAGGTACCTATGGAGAAGAACGGGCAAGAAACTCCACAGACACTCTTTTAAATCAAGATATGGTTACAAAATAATGGTTACATCATTCATGTTGAAATTTCATATGTGAGAACGATGCAGAACGTTAAAAGCGTCCTTAAAAAAAAAAAACAATTCAAATATTTAAATTAAATTAAAATAAGCCCTGACCGCTAAGGTATGCCCAGCCTTCACTGACAGCGCTTATTCACGAACCTGACGCATGGATTGGCTAAATGATCCAACACGCGCCACCATCAGCGAGACATTAGTGTGAGCGTCACATACTCTCAGTCGCCAGGGTACATTCAAGTCAAACAAAGACGTACCCAGTAAATGGTAGCTTTAGAGTATGTACATAGTACTCACACATGTGCTATGCAAATAAATAATACAAAGGAGATTGAGTCTATACAATGCAATGATAGTCTTACAATCTTCAGCATCTCCAACAGTATCTTCAAATGTTAATTAATTAGTTGTGGTTGTGGAGTAGGACCAGCATTGAGCCAAGCATTTTTATCAAACAATCGAATACTAAGAAAACTTGGTTTTATTGGTTTACTTGGATTTAATTCTTGAAAAAGTGATTGATATCTTTGGTTTTGCAACTAACATTACTTATTCTTAACATTAAGGTGAGGTTCTATCAATAATCTATGGATACTTCACCTGAAGTCGCCGCCCAAGCTGTGGCACTTATTCAGGCCGGACACAGCCAAAGAAACGTGAGTGCTCAACTTAATTTAAGTCGATCTGTGGTCCGAAATGTTTATCGAAGGTACCTAGAGACTGGCGGCTTTGTTCGTCGCCAAGGAAGGCCACGATCTCGGGTCACAACTGAAAGGCAGGATCGATTCATCGTGACGACCAGCTTGAGAAATCGTCACCTTACCTCCATTGACATACAAAACCAACTTTGCGACTTCCACGGAGTATCTGTGAGCGCTCGAACTGTTCGGAGAAGGTTAAAAGAACGCGATATGGTACCACACAAGCCAGCTAATGGCCCCAAACTAACGCGAGCCCACCGAACAGCGCGCCTTCATTTCGCACGCAGTCATTTAAATTGGACACAGCAAGATTGGAGCCGTGTACTCTTTTCTGATGAGTCTAAAATTGTGTTACATGGCAATGATGGAAGGAAGAAGGTCTACCGACGTAAGGGAGAGCGTTTCGCACAATGCTGCTTTGAAGAGAGGGTTGCTTATGGCGGTGGCTCATGGACTGTCTGGGGCGGTATATCCGCGAGCGGCAAAACTCAACTTGAGGTTGTTACAGGACCACGGCTGCCAACATTAAATGCTGAAAGGTACATTCGTGAGTGCTTAGAACCTCACGTGATACCATACGCGGACTATGTGGGCCCAAATTTCCTTTTTATGCATGATAATGCAAGAGCCCATGCGGCCGGCATCGTCAGGGAATATCTTCGGGATGTGAACATCACAGTTATGGACTGGCCAGCCAGAAGCCCAGACATGAACCCCATTGAGCACATGTGGGACGAGCTAAAAAGACGTGTTAGGGCTCGTCAGCCAGTTGCCCAGACGATGCAGGAGTTGAAAACTGCCATAGCAGAGGAATGGGAGATGATCCCTCAAAATTTCATAGAGCGGTTGATAAACTCTATGCCTAATCGTATGAGAGCTGTGGTAGATGCCCATGGAGGCAACACGCGTTATTAAATTAAACCTTTATTTGATAAAACATCTTTTTTATTCAAAAATCAATTGCCTTTAACAAGGCGCATATCCGACTTGTTAGGCGTAGCTCCATGTCGTATGGTATTCTGAATTCAAATTTAAAACAATACGATCGAAAAAGATGGTAAAATGTATCAGGTTTAAAACTGCATCAACAGTTTTTGTTCAATCTAGCAATCATATTTCGGTAGGGGCCATCGAAACCTAAACTCTAAGGTGGGCCAATAGATGTGTCCAGAAGTGTATTTAGATATATAAAACTCAAAGGAAGTTTGTATAAATCTTCTTAGATTTTCGACTGGTTGAACAATTTCAGTTCAATCAGTCGAAAATCTAAGAAGATTTATACAAACTTTCATCCCCTATTTTATCCCCTTGGGGATAGAATTTATCAAAATCCTTTCTTAGGGGATGCTGACGTCATAGTAGCTATATGCATGCAAAGTCCCAGCCCGATCGGTTTAAAATTTACAAAGTTTCATACAAACTTTCATCCCCTATTTTATCCCCTTGGGGGTAGAAATTAACAAAATCCATTCTTAGCGGATGCCTACGTCATAACATCTACCTGTATGCCAAATTTCAGCCCAATCGGTTTAAAATTGACAAAGTTTCATACAAACTTTCATCCCCTATTTTATCCCCTTGGGGGTAGAATTTATCAAAATCCTTTCTTAGCAGATGCCTACGTTATAACATCTACCTGCATGCCAAATTTCAGCCCGATCGGTTTAAAATTGACAAAGCTTCATACGAACTTTCATCCCCTATTTTATCCCTTGGGGGTAGAAATTAACAAAATCCATTCTTAGTGGATGCCTACGTCATAACATCTACCTGCATGCCAAATTTTATCCCGATCGGTTTAAAATTGACAAAGCTTCATACAAACTTTCATCCCCTATTTTATCCCCTTGGGGGTAGAATTTATCAAAATCCTTTCTTAGCAGATGCCTACGTTATAACATCTACCTGCATGCCAAATTTCAGCCCGATCGGTTTAAAATTGACAAAGCTTCATACGAACTTTCATCCCCTATTTTATCCCCTTGGGGGTAGAAATTAACAAAATCCATTCTTAGTGGATGCCTACGTCATAACATCTACCTGCATGCCAAATTTTATCCCGATCGGTTTAAAATTGACAAAGCTTCATACAAACTTTCATCCCCTATTTTATCCCCTTGGGGGTAGAAATTAACAAAATCCATTCTTAGCGAATGCCTACGTCATAACATCTACCTGTATGCCAAATTTCAGCCCAATCGGTTTAAAATTGACAAAGTTTCATACAAACTTTCATCCCCTATTTTATCCCCTTGGGGGTAGAACTTATCAAAATCCTTTCTTAGCGGATGCCTACGTCATAACATCTACCTGCATGCCAAATTTCAGCCCGATCCCTCCAGTGGTTTGGGCTGTGCGTTGATAGATCACTATGTCAGTCAGTCACCTTTGAGTTTTATATATTTAGATAGAAAATCAATTCAATTGAGAATCGAAGTGCGAAAAACCTAATTTCACCAAAATGAAAACTTTAACAACAAACGGGTCACAACAAACTAAAACAGGAATCAGAAAAACTTACCTACAACTTCTCAAAATCGATCGCAACCAATTTCAATACAGGAATGCCCCAAACTTATTCGCTGGCGCTCTGACTCAACGCTGAGTCATTCGCATAAAAACGACCAATGTATACAGACTCGCCTTCCCCCCTGGCATCAAAACATCGTCTACATAAGCAAGGGGCAATCAATTGAATTGTAGGGCTCTGCATTAAGTGGTCATGTCTCACGCACGTCTCAGCTCTACCGTGACCTTCGTTCTATAATGATGTTTGTTGTCTTCGATACTTGATGTCTCGCGGTGATAAAATTTGACATTCGAAGTACTATTTGGTGAAAGGCGAACGCCATATCCATTATAGCGTTGTCGCGAATGTTGATGTTAGGACTTAATACGACATAATTCGTTTATTGCCAATAACAAAACGTCCTAATGATCACACTATTAGCTGTAATGATACCTTGTGCGATAACTGGGATGATAATTTTAAGTATGTCAAGGGATAAGGAAAATCGGAGGAGAAAAAAGTTGAATTATGTGGTCATATTAATATTACGAGGTTAAAAGGTCATATGAATCAAGAGAATGGAAAGGAAATCATGTTCTTTTTTACTATAAACATTAATAGCCAGAGCTTCCACCAAAAACCCAATACATATAGTATATTTTTTCAACACGCACTGGTCGGCGTGGTCCAGTTTCACCAATTAGTTGGGTCTCTGTGATATAACTATCTCCGAAACTGGACCCTTTGTACAAATTATGTCCAATTACTCCACTTCAGTTTGGCATTCGAAATATTTCAGTTGAACAGTCAGGGTTTAAATATATGCCAAAAGTAATGTTTTGGATATTTGGTGGTATATTGAAAAGTGAGGTATTTTTAGAGAGAAATATTAAAATGTATTACGAAGATTCTAGACTTTTTACTTATTTTACATAAGATTCATTATTTTGGTGAAGATTGAATAATTCTGTAAGTTATCTACACTTTGCTATTTGTTTATTTTATTTATATGAATATTATCGCTTCTCATCACTTTCCGTGGGTGTAGCAAAAAGCGACAGACGAAAGGAAGCTAATGTGTTTTGCATTAAAGATACTCCTTTTAATTCATATCAGAAAGCAATCAATCTTTCTTTTCCTCCCTTGAAAGCATTCCAATATATAAGCCCATACGTCTCTTTACAACTTACATATGTAAGTATTGCTGTACTCCAATTGAATTCGGGACTTCAATATCTGTATCACGACGGACCAGCTACGACCCGTATAATGCTAAGTTCTCGATGACCACTCCAACCGGGGCAGGCAATAAGCACAACTTTTCCAATTGGAATTCGCTCAACATAGTTCGGGATATTGAATCCCGGAAAAGTTCCCGGGATGCACGCAACTAAGTTGCTACATGTGTAACTTTTTACAACTGCGACTTCGGCCTCGATTCCATTTATAAACTTTGGTTACACTTAGGTTATTTTTTTTTTATTTGTGTTTTCCTGTGCATTTACTATTGCATCCTCTAGATTGAAATCATTTGTTTTACACTTATAGTAAATTTTAAGCCGCTAGGAATTATTTTCTTGCACTAGATGATAATTAATCACTCTTACCAGCCAGATATGGACATCTATATTTAATTTTCTATTTGTATCTAGCACTTAATGGAATCTAGTTCCAGATCCACCAATTAATCAATGTGGTTCATGTCGAGTAAGCCATAAGAAATTTTCCACGTCATTCGGAATGACCTCGTAAAGATGAAATAACTGCCGTAATAAAATTCGCTGTCCTAAACATTAAACTGCTGAACTTATTATGTGCGCATTATCTCATTGACCCATCCAATTATGGCCTGCGACCAATAAAATCATTATTCGTACCACGTGCGCGTTTCTGTACTTTTATTGAATTATTTTCTATTCTATTCTAATTTGTAGCTTTAAATATGTAATCTCTGAATATTTATTTACTATTTGAAATATATCATGCTGTATACCTTCTGTCAACGCAACTTGAAATTTATATTTTATGAAATATTCTCACCTTATTTAGTCAGTATAATATCAGACCATTGGCTGAAAACGTCTTGTCGGTCGTCACTACGCAATGCAATCACTTTTCTTCATAATCAGCCTATAATGTTCCCACTGCTGGGATACAGGTCGCCTGTCGGTGAGAGGGAGTGGGCCGTAATTCACCACGTTGGTAAATGTCATATGCCTTCGAATTATTGGTTCTTGGTTGGTTTCCTCACGATGTTTTCCTTCACCATTTTCAGAGCAGTGGTGATGAAATAATTTACAAAAAGTAAAGCGCCTAACTGGATTCGTACCTACGATCTACAACTCGTTACCACTGGGCAACCACTGCTCACACACACATCACATTTCATAATAAACAATATTGTTTTTTAAATGTTCTTCTAATGTTTCTTCTGCACCTATTTAAATAGATAATTTTTTTTCTAAATATTCTTAACTTTGCATATTAGTAAAATGATTCACGATTGCATTGGTTAACCACAAAATCTCTTGAAACGTGATCTGACCAAGCAGATGGTTAACGTAATATTTAGTCGTTTTGTTAGTAACTTAAATACTCGCCGCGGTGGCAGCTATATTATTCAGCCATGTTCTCAATCAATCTGCCTAGCCTTTTCCCATCATGTTGGGGTCGGCTTCCAGTCTAACTGGATGCAGCTAAATACTAGTATTTTTACATGGAGCGACTGCCTGTCTGACCTCCACAACCCTGTAATTGGGTAATACGATATCCCTTGGTAAGACTGGTTGTCAGACTTTCGGGCTTCGGACGACCCGTAACGACTGCCAAAGATCCACGAATGACAGCTGGGGCCAATGGCTTAACGTGCTTTCCGAGTTACGGAGGAGTCTCGGTATGTAAAGATGGTCACCCATCCGCGGACAGACTTCGGCAAGCGTAGCTTAACCTGATGGATTAACCCGTGCGGCTGTTATTACTTAGCCACGAGCTCCTCAGCCATGTTCTATGATAGATAGAATCATGTGATTTATAAATTACATTTGAAGTATGCTTTTATTTGCGAGTCTGCCTTCTTCGTATGGTAGACGTGACCTTTTAAATCTATTAAACGATTTGCTAACAAATTGGGTGACCGTGTTCTAAACGAATGATGTGTGGCGTCTGATGTTTTGGCACACGCGAACCTACTATTAGGTGAATATAATGTAACATCACGGCATCTTCCTTCTTATGAGGTGAAATAGTTGTACCAGTGTGTGGATGGTACTAGGGTGATAGAACTAGTTAGGAACTATAGTTGAAGGAGACATTGAAAGGGATGGGTCGGAAGTAGGATAAGAGTACCTAATAAAGCTTAACCTGATCGATCGACCCGTGCGGCTGTTATTACTTAGCCACGAGCCCCTTTTCACAGTAATCTAATAAAATCCCAGTGACTTGTACTTACATTCTTAAATCAGGGTTTAATTACGAAACAGATTACTCATCAGTCTCTTTTGGAATGCGCATGGCACCAGATTTAAGTCTATGTGCTCTTTATTCAACACGACGTTGATGATATCATTTCTCTTTATTCTATAAAGGGAAACAATACATAATTAGCCGTTTCTGAAGTCCTTAATTGGTTACTAAGTAATACACTGCAGTGTGACATACTTCGCATTAATCAAAATCTCAGAGTCCAAGACAAAACGCTGGATAAAATGAAACTGGACAATCATTTCCGAACTCCGTAAATTATTAACTAAGATAAATAGCAGTGCAATTATAGTCTTAGAAAATCCAGGACAAAATCAAGCTGAATTAAGAGAGAATTCGCTGCTCTTTATTGCTTAAAGTATACAGTCATCTCTGTACATAAGATGGTCAAGGCCAATTCATGTCTCAGTTATTTTTGTACCAAATTGTCTTATGAATGTTGTACAGGTTTTTTCGCGAGTTTCTTTTTGTAGTTGTACGATGTACGGCTTGGTTTTGGTTTATTACAAGACCAAGGCAGGGTTGGATAGAGTTAATAAAAGGTATAAAGAAATAAATGCCATGATATGATATTATGGTGTTTCTGCAAAGTTCTCTTATAATCTAGAATTTGATCTGAATTACCTTTTAATTTCAGTTTCTAAATTATTTTGTCTTTTTTGCCAGTATAGGGAAGTCGTAGTTTAACACTTAGTATGCTTAATTAAAATGGCAACATAAATATAACAAGTCCGGGAAAACATTAGATTTCATTTTATATAATCAACTTTGCAGTTAAAAATATATGGACATGCAAAGCTCTTTTTTAACAAAAGTTTAATGAAATCCACTCAAACTACCCAACAGGAAACCGAAATACATCAAAGCAAAAATCTAGACAAGGCTACAATCATA
This sequence comes from Cosmia pyralina, assembly GCA_946251885.1. Taxonomy (NCBI): domain Eukaryota; kingdom Metazoa; phylum Arthropoda; class Insecta; order Lepidoptera; family Noctuidae; genus Cosmia; species Cosmia pyralina. Next base: position 1,745,673 of record OX276358.1, on the reverse strand, counting down.
GTACTGAAACAACAACCCTAACTTCACCCCTCTTTGCAATATGACTCATGCAAAGGGGTTGCAATTGTCAAGGGTTTGTAATTTTCAAGGGGTTTCGACCAGCTGGTCAGTTGAAACACCCTAATGAACGGTCAGGTTTTGTAGACATAATTGATGAGTGCAGAAACACGAGGGAAGGTAAACCTAAAAGGGTTATGGGTTTATTAATACTAACACAAGGTCCCTAGCTTCCCCATTTTGAAACACTGTTAGTGTGTCTGACAATAATAATTTACGCGTCCTTTTGGTCGAAAATATCAGATTTGTACTCTATTCTGAGTTATAATTTGTAATGTGTCTACGTCATATTAAGGTGAGGGCGATTCTGACAATTCTTATTATGTTTTCGCTGATCACTGTGCTGAATGTTACTGCTCAACTTCTTGTTTAAGGAAATATGTTTGTTGTTGTATAAGTCAGTGATAGTAGAAACTTAGAAAGCCTTCAAGGAAACATGAGTAAGATGGAAATTCGAATTAATCATCAAAAAATGTGTACGTGTGGTCTTGAAAACTAATTTAAAAAACATAACCGTGTTTATGCTGTCGCGCAGTTGGGTGGAAAAGCACCTCTAAATAATATTTGCTACTACTGAGCATGAGGTCCTAGATTAAATTCCCAGGTCGGGCAAGTATTATTGGTCAGTAGCAGCCTAGTCTGGATTTGTGCCCGGTTGATGGTAATAGGCTCGCCCCCTATTACATGGGACTCAAACTAACTGTAAGCTAACTCACTTAGATGTCTCGCTGATGGTGGCGCGTTGTTGGATCATTCCGTTCCCTACAAAATGGTTGAGCTGGATGGTGCTGATCTACGCGTCATGTTCGTGAACGGACGCCGTCAGTTGAGTCTGGTCATCTCTTGACTGCCAGAGCTTATTTTGAATTGCTTTTAAATATATATTTTTTTTTACATTGTTCTCACATGTAGAAGCAACAAGAATTAGGTCCCCAGGATGCAGTTCTAATACTTATCTTGATTTAAAAGAGTGTCCGTGGAGTTTCTTGCCCGTTCTTCTTCATGGGCAACTAGTTTCAACTTTCTGACTAACTGACCGACTGTTTGACAATTCAAAAGTGCCTGTAATTGGTTTAATTGAAATATATGCTTTGAGTTTGAGCGAAATTTGGGTGTAGGTACTATAGGTACACCTCTGTCAAACCCTTTGGGGAACACAGACATGGTGTTATGTTAAATAATATTCTCTGTCAAACACACTATTAAAATGAAGATAAGTATCTTTTGGAAGCCAATAGCTTTTGCCACATCGCTAACATTAAAAGCAGTTTTGTCTCCATACGTGGATAGCACTGTCAAATGTCATAACCGGAGCCAATCCCTGGTAAGTTCCCCTATGCACGACTCGTAAAATATCTACTATAAGCTTCGCTATGCACGACAACACATTCGTGGGCAGTGATGAAGAAAAGTGAAACAGTGTAATATTTTATTTAACCATTTAAAATATAAATATGTAAAGTTATCCTATTCTTAATCATCATTAAATTTAATAAAACAAGTCAAGCTTTGCGCTCCTAATGAGAAGCTTGTGTTGAACTGGTTTTTTCAGGGTAACCATAACAATGAGCACTTCCGCGAATCATTACCTGGTCCTTCTCTTTCGCTATTATGTAAATAGGTAGGGACAATATTATTATTTTGCAGCTGCAACTTACTGATAAACGCGCTATAAAATTTTGAACTTGAATTCAAACACTTTTCTTTTCAACTGTACTTTCCATTGTTCATTAACGTGCATAGCGAAACTTTTAGTAGGTATTTTTCGAGTCGAGCATAGAAGGACTAGAGCATAGGGGGACTAACCGCAAAATCCATACAAGTTTCAGATTGTCGGCGGCGTCAAATTGTCGCAAATCTAATTTTAAGCTGTCACTCGGTAGATGCGCCATTTTGTGACGCACTAGGGTCGCCGTCATGGAGCAGATTCGGGACACGGCTGAGATTCAACAGATACGGGTCGGGATTGATACTAAAAATAGCTGTGATACGTGTGTTTAAGGATGAAATCATTACGTGTTAGATGGATAGGTTTACCTATGTATGTGACATGACGTGAACATTGGAGAACGATAGGTAATTGCATGCTGCGTGAAACCTGCACCTTATTTGTGTAAGACACTGTCGATCGGAATCTGAATCATTTTGAAGCAAATTGCTAATCCATTGCTTCATATGTTCGAAAAATTTGTCTGCTCGACGACGTAAATAACGCAATGAATGTTGTTGAGCTGTCAAAATGAAACCGATTGCTATTGATTGATGGTTGTTATGCAATTAGTGTGCTGAACTACACACATAGAAAAACAAATCAACAAGTAGATCGTGTTTAATAAAAAATGGCATTCATTGTCGTTTGATGATGACTAGGACATTCTGCGAAATAATTAATTCACATAAAACACATTCGTACATTATTATTTTATTCGTATAGTGGTAATCGTATCCAGATTTAGAAGTATAGGAAAGATTGTTCTAATTCAAAGTCTTGCTAACCAAGAATCACAATATCCAAATATGTATTCTCCAATTGAAGAAATGGCGCTATAAACTTAATTCCTTCAACACGGTGAGCTAATGTTACAGTTTCTGCGAATGTAGTTACGTCACCCGTTATATCTATGACTCGGGACCGGGAGAGAATAAACAGATTTGCCTTGTATTTATCTTAGATGGAATGATTACAGATGTTAGGAAAGCAAGAGATTCGTGATTGCTGATTGATCATTGATAGAGAGAATCTTTCAGTTGAGTTGACTACTCGGTATGGTACTGAAATAATAAATAAAGAAAGTTGAAAAAACTGTGGACAAGCTCGAGAGCTTATGAAACTATCGCAATCTTTTTCTATCATTTACTGAGGTATTAAGGACAAAAACTGTAAAAATGCATTCGAAATAAATAAAAAATTAAAATGTCCCAGAGGGGGACAACAATGGCTAGGAGAAAATCACGAGATGTAGTCTGCAGCAGAAAGTCCTGAAAAATATCATCCTTTTCTAAACTAACCAAAATTCTCTATGCAAAATCTAATTATTTCGCTATGAACCCGTGGTGAAATAATTCATTGCACTTTCGTCTTATTTGCACAAACAAACAAAGTCTACAATAACAGCGGAGTCTCCTTCACATGAACAATAGCACCATTGTCGCCGCTGATTAAGTAATTATCACTATTTATAGTGACAACTCTTCTATTAACCTTTTTCACGACAACACGCACAAAGCGAGTAGTAAATTAATGTGATTTAGAGATGACTCATTTATTATCAAGTGTTACAAGTTTATCTGTAATGAAAATACTTGACGTTTGTGATTAGTGTTAGTTAGATGTAAAAAATTATAGAAGCATTGGGATATATTTGTGAACTATATTTAAACATCTTTTATTGATTGAAATATTTGGAAGAACTCTCACATTAATAAACAATCAATCACGTAAAATTGTATTACATCTCATGATGAGTATCTAGTAGCGAAGTAAAAACAGAAAAAAAAAACAAGAAAACTTTTCAATTTTTCAATTCCAGATAAAATCTGTTCCATATTTCATGCTAAACCAAAAATTCCCGATGTCCTGTATAAGTCCCCAATACTTGGTCACACTACTCGTTAAATGGCGTGTTTGTTTGACATAAAGTGACCAAATTTGGCTGTGTTTCGAGACTGATTGCGAGGTCACTGTGGACCAGCCAATTTGCAAATTATGGACTCAAACTGTACGCTCAATTCGTGTACATTTTTGGAACAATATGTCAAATTGTCCGATTGGACACAGTGGATGAATATTTAGGAGTATTGAAGGATTTTGGATTGAAGTTACGGTTTTTCATAAATATTCTTCTAGTCATCAATATTAGAAAGCAATAGTATGTATAAAGTTGATTATGGAATTATCAGCTCAACTCGTACAATAATATTTATGTCGTTAAGGATGGATTCCCACGTAGTCATTCTACTAAAGATTACTTTCAGACAAGTGATATCAAGTGTCCCATTTCTTTCAATTGTCAGTTATTAAGAAAGATGAGCTCTCATTAAGCTGGCTCTTATGAACTTGATAAGCCTAATTCAATCTGTAACATCACTTTAAACAGAGAAAGGTTATTGTGTATTATTTTTGCGATACTCATTACATACATATTCATGTATTCCTCATCTTCAAGCATACAATCTTGGAGATATAAAACGAAAACCAATTTCTTCTGGAAACCCACTTCAACACGTTTTACTACTTGACTTTGAAATAGACTTCGAGAGTACTCCAAGTACTAACGTTTACCTAATACAATCGTGAAGGGATCGACTGCGAGTCTTTATGCTCCAATTATTTGGTACTTACTGCTTAAGTGTCTGAATTTACTTAAGGATTTTGTTTGGAGCCTATTCTCGCTTGAAAAGTTCTAGTAATTTCCTTAGTGGGTCAGAAAAAAGTTTCCATTTTAGGTTTAATTATCTACTTTAGCTCTAAAACTGAGTATTCCTCTGCAAAGCTCTGGAGATCGATACGATCAGTATGTGCTTTGTTATTCGCTTCTGCCTCTTCATCATTTTTGTCATTAAGAGTCCTGTGATTTGCAGATGACATCAACTGTTGATAGGTAATGATGATTACCTACATTTAATGGATCTATCTATTCTGTGAAATCTTATTCTTACTAATTATTGTACGCATCCGTAGTCTGTCTCCTTTCTTTATCGTCTATCTTATTAACCATCATCAGCATAGAGCAGTCCACTACTATATGCCTCTCCTTTTGCCTCTCTATTAACCATACGATAAGCCTTTTTCTACCATTACGTCATTAATTCCTAAAATGCGTACATTTAATACTTTTCCCACAAAAACCAAGTCACTCGTGAACAATAAATCCCAGATTACATTACGAATTACGCAGCAGATTCCGCAAAAATTATTGAATCAGAAAGGCTTATCTCTGTTCATTTGTGTGATATTATTTCTACCCCTAACCTAATTTTCCTGGTAGATAAGACTGTTTCAAGCACTTGTTTCATGATTACGTTTTTGTTGTTAATGAACTCGCTTTTATTCTGGTAGCGACTTTGCTTGGAGATGAAACAAGAAAAGTTATCTTTGTCTTGCTTTTGATCTTTGTATTGTAGGATGAAGAACTGGCTTTAGAAGTGTTTTTATTTGATTTAAAATTATCCAAGTGGTTTTAAGTAAATTAGAAGTACTGTGAGATCAGAAAAATAGAGGAAGGGTTTTTACCAAGGCTCAAATAGGCTGAACAAAGCTAAAATCACACAGTACCTGACTAATTAAACGGAAAACCATGTAGTAACAGCTGTGAGTAACAGTAATGAATGATTTTATGGTAAGACTCAATAACTTCACAAACTCTAAAATCACAAATTCTGAAAATAAAACCTTTTATCAATACAAAGATCCAGCCAGATACAACGAACAGAATACTACACGGTAATAATAATCCCCCTCTCTTGAATACAGAACGTAGAATTTTTCCAACCTCCTTTGAGCTGGTAAATCTAAGCGGACTAAGGATAGTCGTTAAGAAAGTGTTCGTTGCACTTTATAGGTTTCTTTTATTTGTGCAGTTTCTTTGGAAATGTAAGAATAACACTTTTATTTTTGAATTTCTGTTCTTTGGCTCATAAGCTTCAACTTTTCTTCTATTATAGTTGAAATATCTTTATTTTTGTAATACTTACCTATTTCGTTGGAAAGCTTAAGTGTAGGTTGTTTCTTGTTATTACCAGAGCCTATATACACTACAATACACTTTTTCTGTCGGTTTCATTAGACTATTTCAGCGAATTTTCTACAAAGCAATGAGACCTTCTCAAGGACATCATTAAGCTTCTTCATCTACATAAGAATTAGTTCCTTGTAAAAACACTCATCAAAGTATTTGCGGAGTTTAATATTCCAAGGTGCACCGGATGTAAATTGTCACTCGTGAATGCGCGCCTATGCCTCTAATAACATTAAGGCCTTTTCTCCACTGTCAATAAGACACTTCTCCACTATGTCTTTATAAATAGCAATGTTATTGCGAACGCTGTTAGTCAGTGTAGCTATTTCCTAACTATTGTCTAGGAGCTGTTGTTTCTCCTCGGAAGCAAACGTCGCGATCGTATCACCATTGTATCGGCTGTGAAATGGACCAGTTGTTGGACGGTGGTGTGTGTTGTGGGTGGAAACTTGGCAGGGCTGGGGAGGATAGGTGGCTGTAGAAGAGACTGTCTCTTTTTTTACTGTGATTGTATCATACATCATGATAGCCTGCAAGCATCCACTGCTGGAGAAATATCTGCTTCATATTATCGTTAGGTCATATTGGCTTAATCAACAACACGTGGGGTTTGGTAATATTATAGAGGTATGAGGAACAAGGTGTAAAGTTCACTCATCCTCCATAGAAAAGGGAGGATCCTCCGACCAGACGGGTGTTGTGTCTGGTGGGCAACAGCCCGACGGTTGATGTCGGGACGTTGTATTGCAGCCGCGCGGTAAACTCCGTTTGCACGGTGCAGGATTTTGCGTGATTGTGCGTCAGTGTGATGCGTAGCTCGCATGTGGTGATGTAGATGCCGCCACAATAGTACTATCTTCAGTGTGAACTATGTTAGTACCACGTACGGATTATCATAACAAAACCGCAAAATTGCCAAAAACATCAAAGGACACACAAAAATAGCCATTAACCTACATCATCAATTTGAACTGAAAAAACTGTTAAAAAAAAGATCAAATTCAGACTGTCGCCGTCAAAACTTGAACATAAACCTATAAAACCAGCTTAAAAAAAATACGTTACTTTTTCACCTAATGAGTTTCAGCGATCTCGTGCCTCCCACATTGAGTTGAAAATTTATCCCCGGGACCGATCCCTAACAAAATGTAACTTTTAATTCAATTATGAAAAGTTGTGATGTTCTGACAGGTGTTCAGAATTTTGTCAGACTCTCACGTGGAATATTAATACTGTGGGCAGCAAATTATGTGCGACTAACTGTGTGTAACAGTCCGGCCGTTTAGAAAATGCGTTCCAGACACCTGTCAGTTGACACTATATACTAACTTCTTCAGAGATTTTTTTTCTATTTATGATGATAACAATGACAATTTTAGAATTTTGAATCTTTTCAAACGCTTTCGTTAAATAATCGAAAAACAACTAACGCAAAAACCTTATTTCCAAAGCTGAAAACAGAAAAAAAAAACGCTTGAGAACTAAACATTGTCAAACAAAACGTCATTTAGAATCAATTCCCTTCCTCACGATTCTGTCACGAAGTTGTCCGATAGTTTCCGATCGTGTCGCGATAAAATGAGATGATTTGTGCCAGTTGCTTCTATTTGTATCATGAAGTTGGTAGCTAGTTGAGATTGTTTAACTTCAAGCGCCATTTTTCTGGCAGACAGTTGGCTTTGCTGGTTTACTGGGAGATTTTGTGGAAAGAACATTGCGCTTTTGATCAGTGGTATTATTGAAATTAGATTTGATATGAATATAGATGGCAAAAGGATACACCGAATCAACACTAATTGGTAGGCAAAAAACCGGTAGGGTTTGACATTATAACAAAGTAAGTACCTACGTATTTACTTATAGGACTTTACCAAAGTTTTATTGCCGTATGACTTATTGTCTGTGAAAAATAGTTCCACTTATTTAATATCAGAAACTAATAACTTATCCAAAACTAATAATCCAGTAGTGGTAATAAATCACCATTTTTTGCAATCTTCGATAACAAATCACCGTCCAATAAAAGCGAAAAATTAAATTCCTCTGAAAGTGGATTGATGATTGATATATCTAGGTTAGTGTGATTCAAGTTCGTCATAGATTGACGCAACACAGAACTGGATTATAAAAGAAATTAGTCGCTACGTTACAATGATTATATCGTGTAAAATAGACATTTTTCTGTTTGTCACGCGTCATTAGCTATCCTATCTGATTGATTACTTGTTAATAGTTGTTAATTACAGTTCCCCATGAAGCAATTATTGTAAAGAAAAACCGTTTTTTTGCATCTTCCAAATATGTCAACACAACAAAATAATAACAACTTAATTCAAACTGTATTTTTACTGAAGAATGCACACTGCACATTGTTTCGCTTGGATTAAAACATGAACAAAAATTGTCAGCAAAATTTTAACAATTGTCTAGAATTTCGAACGAAAAATATGTTTGAATTTTACCAAACAATATTGTCGCTAACAAAATAAATTGATAGATACCTACAAGCATGTCCGGCATTTCCATTGATCCACGTATTGGCGAATATTTTGTAGGTAAAACTTGATTAAAAAAGTTCTACAGGCATGCTTTTTGCAACGTAACACAAAGTTTTAAGCAGAAAAACATAAAATAAACTGTAAGTTTGTAAAATTAAGTTCAGAATGAAAATCACTCACAATATTACAATTTGGGATATGTCTTTTAGTACTCAACCGTTATGACCAACCAGAAACTTTTACTTCCTTCATTTAACTCTTTCGGGGTCAGTGGTTAGATAAGCTAACCGTATATTTGGGCTTTTTTTCTTTAAATTTGCGCCATCTGGTGATCATTTTCGTTACAATTGTGAACGAACATCTTATTCTTTGACTAATTATACAAGTGACGCCGTTTATCGATGAACTGTCATTTGTTTTGAATCAATCCTCGACCTGAAATTATTTTTTTTTTCTCTTTTATTTTTATAATCCTTCAACCCTAAACACTAGGAAATTCATAAACACATGATATTGCTATCAATACGAAAGTACCTACCCCTGAAAGAGTTAAGAGGGTGGATACCATAAGAAACGGTTGTTAAAAAAAATCACAGTCAATATCCAAATTCAAACCCAACACTATCTACTCGTAGACCGTACGTAACCTTCATTTACCCATATAACCTGTAAGTTAGCAATTGTTCACAGTTCACTAGTCCACGACAATTTTGACAGCGCATGCAACAATCGATACGATCTCGATTTTCGTGCATGTGCATAGTTATTGCGTTATATCGATTTTATTCGATCAATCGTGCTAATAATAGTATTTTATTCGTTTCAGGTACGTTGGTTATTTCTAAGCTATTGGGAAAGCTGAGAGTTGGAATGAAGGTGATTTCACAGATGACGTAAGTAATAGCTTGAAGTACAATCAATCTGCCTAGCCCTTTCCCTACTATGTTGGGGTCGGCTTCCAGTCTAACCGGAAGCAGCTGAATACCAGTATACATGGAGCGACGGTCTATCTGACCTCCACAACCCAGTTACTGGGTAATACGATACCCTTGATAAGACTGGTTGTCAGGCTTTCAAGCTTCTGATGACTCGTAACGACTGTCAAAGATCCACGAATGACAACCGGGACCAACGGCTTTACATGTTTTCCGAGGCACGGAAGAGTCTGGAAGTACTCGTACATTCGATACAAAAACAATTTTTTAACCGTCAGTTAAAAACAGATAGGTAAATCCCTCAACCTAAATATTCCTTGCTCGATGGTTGCTTAAATAAATAAGGCTTCGATAAGGTTCGCACGGCTACAGATCAAGCTATATTGTCATGTTCTGTATATTTTATCTATACCTATAGAATTAACTTTATATTTTATTTATTTTTTAATTGCATATTATTTATTACATGCTGCACCGGTCGACGTCATCGCGTCGACGCCGGCTATCGCTGAAAACCAGCGCTGGGGCTCCGTTTCGCATGGGGTCGCGGCATTATGCTGAGCGTAAGCCGTTTTGCGTAGATGTGACGCATATTTTCCCCAAAACTTGCTTTTTACATTGCTTATTTTATTTTGTTGTCCTTTGCGTCATGTTTACCGCAAATAAACGTATTTTCTTTCTTTCTTTTCTTTCTATACATTTCCAGTATAAGCTGATCTCGCATTGTACCTATAGGATTTTCTTACAATGACAAGTCAGTATAAACTGGAGATGTATAGCTTGATCTGTAGCCGTGTGTACGCGGCGTATCGTGGCGTGTAGCGATCACCAGCGTTATCGGTTTGCGGCGAGTTTATATAAAATGTACGAAAACTGTAGTCCGCAGCTCGGTGGCGGCGTGTGGCTTGTGTGCAGTAAGGCTAAACCTATTCGTTGGTTAAAAGGGCTTAAGAGGCGCAGGAAAGGCTTAAGAGGGCTGTCGCATCTTGCCACCTCTCTCGCTCACACGGGACCAAATTTTTAAGTAGGTATATTAAATGAAAACATGCTTTTTTGTAAAATGTAATCAATTAACGCTCAGCTCAAACTCTTGAACCTAGAAAGCTGAAATTTTGCACAGAGGATCCCTTTATAGACAAGGAATAGGATTTCCCAGTAATACGTTCCCGTGGGATATTTTCCGGCATCCACGCGGGCGAAGCCGCGGGCAAAAGCTAGTTAATAATAAGATGAGTTATAAAGTGCTGTAAAGTCGCACGTACTGCGTGTAATATTTCATCAGTCGCCTTGTGATCAACATTTAGATCCATTATCACTAACCATGACAATTCCGCAATGGAAAATTTGCTAATTATTTCGTTTACTTGAATTTATAATGATTTGTTTGCTATTTCGACAGTAATAAGTTTTCTTCAGGCTCTTTGTAACATATTGTTAGTGTCTGGTTTTGTCAGAATTATCTTTAATCAAAACAATCCGTTTTTTATTTACGTAGACAAACAGTTGCCTCGAAATTACAATAAAGATTTCATTATAAGATTTAATTTTAAGAAAATCTGGTTCTTATCTTGTATACCTACTAATAGGTATACAGTCTTACGTACATTTATGGCGGAGATACGAAGCAAACAAGAATAATTTAGGTAGGTAATTTGAATTGAAACACAAATGTAATTACGATTCTGCATCTTTTGATACGTTTCATTTGCCATGTCTTGTTGACTTGGCATTGAGATGTCTCTGGAATTGTAATAGGTTTTCTTGCGCAGGATTTCATATTACTTAAGTATTCTAAATTATGATTCCGTTTGTTTTGTGTTACAATATTTGTTGATGTTTGTTTAAGAAATTGTATTTGTTTGTGTTATGAGAATGTATTATAATGTTCGGCTTTAAACGGGCGTATTTGAGTTTTTTTTTTTTAATATAAGTAATGTTTATTTCACTGCGTAACTGAAATAGTCTGAAGTTTATTCACGCGTTGTTTATTTTTATTTAATTTAAGTTAAGTTTATTCATGATTAAATAATTTAAATAATAATAAATAAATAATAATAAAATAATAATAAAATAAAAAAATAATTTAAGTTTATTCATGAGTTGAAAAAAAAAAATATTTTTGTGCGCATTAATTCTTTTCTGAACAAAAAATTTATCCACGCCCCACTATTAAGCGCACACTGTGTTTGTTTATAAAACGCTTGCAAATAATTTTTGTAATAATATTGTAAAAAATGACGTTCCAGCGGCGTTGCTGCTTTCTGAAACCCAATTAGAGCACACGCTAAGTTTTTGCGAAGCAATGAGGCGGTACACTGTGCAGTTCATATTTTTTCATATGTTTAGCATGACGAGCTGTTAGTGCATAAATCTTCCCTTTACTTCTAATTATCGGATGGTTGGCTATATTTTAATTATTGTTTTGTGGTTGGTTAATTGGGTATTTTTGTTTGTTTAGGTATCGGCAGAGTGAATTAAAGTACTGTTCGGCTAAGAATTTTGTAGTCATTGTTTCTACAAAATCAAAAAAAAATAATGATGACATTTCATATATATTTTTTGTAACTCTATAGTTACAAAAAAAAATACTGACGTAAAAAATACGGCAAGTTCACCATTTCGAGTTCCATTTCATGATCTTGTCAGTGCAGATAGCTTACACTTAAATACACAGCCTAGTTTAAGAAAACCAAAGATAAAAACAGGATTTTTTTATCTCTACATATCTATATAAATAAAAAGAGAGGTCCTGACTGACTGACTGATTGACTGACTCATCAATGCTCAGCCCAAACCCTTAGACCTAGAAAACTGAAAGGCACAGAGATTCCTTTTATTTATTTATTTAAACTTTTCGCACTAAATATGTACAAAGGCGGACTTAATGCCTTTCATAATGCAGACAAGGAATAAGGAAGGATTTCCCGGTAGTACGTTCCCGTGGGATATTTTCCTACATCCACGCGGGTAAAGCCGCTGGCAAAAGCCTAAAAACCAAACCTATAAAATACGTCAACCAAAAAGTCCACAGGTTATCTCTGAAACCTACTTATGAAATGATTTATTAAAGAAATCTCTTTCTTGAGTTAACCATACCTAAAATAGGTTGTGACACATTATGGGGAAAGGTACTTAATAAAAGATTTTGGCCAAGCGATAACTAGTCGGCCCACTGTGTTTTACGTTACGTAGTAAAAGTACATTCGTAACAAGTTTGGGACTTTTTGTGAAAATATTTTCTAACACGCGAGCAACAAACAAGTAACCAATTACCGTTAAATTCGTTGGTTGTATTGTATGCTAAGTAATACAGGTACCTGATTCCTGGCTAAGGTACTTACACATATTATGCTGTTATAACCACCTTAGAGTGAATTAGACCAAACTTTTTTACCCAGTTAAGTCTTAGCTCCTATTTCACCACCTTTTTTTTTGTGGATGGGAAATCATCAAATGACTTCTCCCGCTCTGGGCAGAGCGGGAGGGCGTGTCAGACTTTTACTGACTAAAACCCACCCATGTTCCTTCAGGCCCGTGCCAGGGCCACGGTATCAAATAATAAATATAATAAGCCCTTAACCTTCGAATATATTTTAAATTTTTGACAGTAATGTGAGGGCTCAAACCTCACAGTAGGAGATTTACTGAACTACTAAATAATACGAGAGGGACTCTAGTTATATGGAGCTGATGGCCTCTGTATTTTAAGCTTCAGATCAAATATAAATCACACTCCTTAACTAAATTGGTTCTACGCGGAGCCCTCACCAGATTCTATATGTCATCCTATGAAGAAAACGAGAATCGTTTTCTTCATAGAAGACATTCCATATTTGAATGATTGAATGTCAGCCAGTATAATATTAACGAGGCTTGATCAAAGCATCAATGCTTTACAATACCTATATCCCATAGATATATGTTTTATATTTCTATGCTATATCCATACAAAAAATGTCAGTTGTTAGTTTTATTCCACGGATAAAAGGTATCCTACTTTGGTCAATAAATTAGCCCAGGAAAGAAATAGCTAACACCCGGTTAACGATTAGACCTGTGATCGCATAATCTGCTGTTGAATCTTATGGCAGTATTAGGGTTTATTGAAGTTGGTAACAAAAGCCAATCAAACCACTTTCGCTGTGTGGAGGTGTCAGATAAGAAACATAATGGCGAGCTATTCCACTCAGAAAACTGATTTTAACGGCACTTGGCCGAACGGCACCTGGGCGAGTATGTACAGTCAGCAGCAAAAGTCGATTTACAGTTGAGTTTTCTAAATCTTAATTATTGAGAAAAATAGTTCATTAAAATCGGAATGGATGTTAATTTTAAAGAAAACTAATTCTTATCGAATACTTAAATGAAATGCTAAAAAGCAGGATATCATCATTTTGTTTTAATTTAAATGATGTCAAAAAGTATCAGTGTTAACCAACTTCTGTTGCTGACCATACTAAGGTAGTATTTTCCTGAAATATTTATTAACAGAACAGCATTGAACCTGTACTCCCCGTAGGGTTGGGCAGAGGTGTATATCTGGTAACACCGACACTAAAGTACTTAAATATAAAAAAATAATATACAGGGTGTAAGTGAAAACAGTGGCAACCTTTTAAAGGAGTGATTGTGCTCATGAACAGCTACGGGACTAAACCTGAAATCGCGAAAAAAAAATCAGCTGTTCCCTACATTTTAATGAATTATGCGAACATAAATGATTGTACTGAACAGCAGATTATTTTTTTTGCGCGATTTCAGGTTTGGTTCGATAGAAAAAGTTGTTCATAATGATAAGTACAATGACCCCTTAAAAGGTTCCCACTGTTTACACTTGCACCCTTTATATTGACATTATCTACACGACTGAATGTCAATATTTTTGTGATATGGAGCAAATACATAGTACAAAGTTCTTAAGCGGAGACATGTTCAGGATAATCCCTAAAATTATTAAGTTCTTGTTAGATTAGGATTAGTTTTAAGTTCAACTTGCGGTAGCAAAGTTGCGGTGTGTTTCATAAGTTTGTTGACGAAGCAGCTTAGCAAATAATTTAAACGTAAGATGTAAAGTCTAACGTTTATTTCTAAATATTAAATAACTGTAAATGATGCGGGTAAGTATAAAGATTTAGCTAGAAATTTCCATGTACATGTATGTATATTATGTCTGTATGTGTGGTTCTTTTATGCCTCTAAAAGAGAACTAGCTTTTGCACGCGTGTTCAGCCGCGTGGACGTCGGAAATTATCCACGGGAACGTTAAAAGCCCCTTTGTTAGCATTATTATTATGGTAGAACTCATTTTCCAGCGTTACCTATTATTTATAGTGACCGAGAAGATTTACTGAGCAAAGATTCAAGCACTTTTCCAGGAAGACGAATTTTCCAGGGGTTCGAATAATGCTTGAAATGTATTGGTCTGATATTTACGAGTAGTTGGAGGAAATGTCATAGGGATCTTTGTAAGTATGTCAGACAGGCATAATATAGCCACCATCCTTCCAAAAAAGCCGGACCACGCACAATGAAGGGTTCCGTAGTTGAAAATAATTTATTCCAAAAACAAACTTAATTGATAATATTATTAATTAACTATTTTCGGACATTTTCCTTTACTTGTGCTGTGAGACTTTGCTTCTTGCCTAATTTCATGATTGTAGGACTCTAGGTCAACGAGAAGTACCTACCTATTTACTTAGTTAGTTCGTTTTTTTTTTACTTTTGATTTACTTGCGAGTATCAAAATATGTCGTCTAAATGGCAGTATTTTAAAGCTTGATTTTTTTTAGAACTCCAAGGGACCATTTTATACGTATTTTATATTAATTTAAATTTGATACCTTCACGCGTTCCTGAGAAAAAGGGTCTTGACAGACAGACAGACGGACAACGAAGTGATCCTATATGGGTTCCGTTTTTTTCTTTTGAGTTACGGAACCCTAATAACATCAATGCTTCAAAGCTTGTATCTGATTGATCCTACTGCGAAGTACACGCAGATTCCCGTAGCCTACTTATTAATTGTCATCTCACCTTGTGCTCGCACAGTGAGATTACATCACATTGAAACAGCCTGAAACATGTTGGGTATCTTTACAACATGTTGGTAGCCTCTAGAACATGTTGGTGTTGTGGACCAACCTATTCTCGAAGCTACCAACATGTTCTACACAAACTAGGACTTACTACGAAGGGGATTGCAATCAACTTTGATTAGAGACGATATTCTGTATGAATGGTGTTGAGTGCAGTGCGGAGTTAGTTCAGTAGTGCTATGCAGATACAAGTGGGAGGATATTTGAGGAACATCTATGTGTTGTGTCGGTACGCTCTATAATAATATGTACACAAAATACAGGCAGACTTTTTTTTTTTTGTGGATGGGATATCATCAATGACTTCTCCCGCTCTGGGCGGAGCGGGAGGGCGTGTCAAACTTTTAGTGACTAAAACCACCCGTGTTCCTTCAGTTACCTGTGCCAGAGCCATGGTATCGCTTTTGAACAACCCGCGACCCTGGCAGACATCGGCCCTAACAGACCTCAACACTGCTGACATCTCTTTGAGGCGCGCGAGGAACACAACGCGCCGTCGACCCGGGCCTGGGGGTCTACTCCCTAAGCACGAACGGCCTTCGTTACGTGCGTTTCCTACTCCGTATCAACTACGGATGGATGATTGGTTCGGGGCCCGAACGAAATATGAATGACAACACGATTTGACAGCTGTCCCTACTCCCGATGTGTTTTTGCCCGTCCGAAAAATTTAACTTTTACACTTGTTTTGTTGGATCGTTATGTCAGACGGACGGAAAGACGGACGGAGGGACAGACTTAGGGAGTAGACCCCCTGGTCCTTACCGGGCGGCGAGCTACCCATTGCTCGCCTTCCGCAAGCCCGCGCCTACGGTGGCCCGGAATCGGCTATCGATTCCCACCGCCCAGGGCGTCTCCTGCAGAGACTAGGGGCGTGAGGGCGCATAGGTTGCCTCTCCCTCACGCGTTCCGCCTCCTTCTTCGCAAGCACTACGGCCCGGCCACGACATTGCGTGAATTGCGGCGCGGCAAGCGTTTTATCTATTTATTGCGCTGTGGAGAGTCTAGTCATGTGAAGAACTCGAGTCTTTGAGTCTTAATTCGATAGACTCGGCTCAATTTTACAAGACTCGGTGTACTAACAAAACTCAGAGCCTTGAGTCGAGACGATCTGCAGTCCTTTCTCGAAAACTCGAGCGCCAAAATAGAACTCGTATTTCAAAAAGAGCTCGAGTCTTAAAAACAAGCTCACGTCTCAAAAAGAACTCGAGTCTTAAAAAGAGCTCGAGTGTATCGAGTCTTGAGCGTATCTAGGTTGATTTATTTAAAAATACATAGACATAGTTCATGTGGCAACATGCTAAATGTGACCTTTAGGCATGGCATTATTAGGTTCTGTGTGTACCTCAAGAGGGATAAAAACGCGACACTATTTATTATGTCGGTACGGATCAATTATTATTGTTTGTTATTTTTTATTCCCTGTTTATTTATAAAGGAACTCCAAATGGAAAAGAATTTGAGCGCGACTCGTCGCGTGAAATGACTCGAGCTCGAATCAAGACCTGAGCGCCATGTTGCGCCATGTTGCATGTTATTGTTGTTGTGTTGTTGTTGTTGTCTCTATGTAGACTTAAGTGTTCTAGTCTGGGGGTGTTGTTGTAACGAGTCGAGCTGTGCAATTTGTCAGCTGAGCCTAATATTTAGGACTCAAAAGACTCGAGTTCTTTACATGACTAGTCGAGACGCGCAACGCACTCTGGCTAGATGGGATCACACTCAATGAATTAGGAAAACCGCTGCCGCTGCCGCCGCCGCGCAATGTCGTGGCCGGGCCGGTACTGCTTTGCAGAAGGAGGTGACACGGCGGTGCTCCACCCAAGAAGAGCAGACCTGCATTGTATACTCCACCGTGTCCTCCGGGCGATCCACACAATGGTGTCACCCGGGCGTTACCTCCCGCCTTATCCGGAACAGGAACCTGCCAAATACCTACAGGCGGACTAAAATGATTCCGCGCCGTTTCGCGCGAAGTGACGCAAATTTCCGTTTTGTTTTAGTTTTTAAGCCTAGATATAAGATAAATATGTAATGTGCGTCACTTTCGTGTGAATAAACAATTTTTCTTTCTTTCTTTCTTTCCATAACATTTCAGTCTATGAAACATCTTCTTCACCGTACTATCTGAGTGTGATTTTATGTTACTATACTAAACAATTATCATAAAGACAATGGCAAGAAAATGCACTATTCCCACAATCAGACATTCGCAAGTGAGCACAGGGCCAGGCGTGTTTTAAAACCATCTCAATCTAAAGTTAAGAAATCCTTCCAAAGACGCGTCATGTGACGTTCTCTAAAAATATTCCTACAGATCTAAGTTCAAAGGCCGCCGAACTTACCGGCACCCACGCCTAGCTACATTCACAACCAACATTAGAAACAGCAAGTACCTAAGTTTCGCGTACGGATCTAGACGATCTAAATACGTGCGCCGGCGCAGCTAATTTTGGCGTCGAGTGCAACGTACGCGCCGAGTATCAATGTCAACGACCATCGCAAGGGACACGTAGGGTTTGTTTGGAATAGTGTGCTAATTAGTCATTCATTTGGCAACATTAATATTTATATACTAGCACTTTGTCCACGACTTTGTCCGCCCTATATTCCCCCTATCCCGTGGGAATTTAAAAAAATCTGGCCATATTCCTTGTCTATATCACAAAAGAATTCTCTGTGCAGAATTTCAGCCTTCTAGGTCCAAGGGTTGATGTGTCAGTCAGTGAGTGACTCAGGACTAAAATTTTTGTATGTTTTGATAAAAACTTAGTTATAAAAGGAAAAATGTCTACCATCAACAATATAGTGAAAGGTATCGCTCATTGACAATAGGCGTCACACAGACAGTGTTGATAACCGTAAAATGATAACAATTTTATTGAGTGAAAGAAAAACTTGAAAGAATTTATACGGAACAGAGGCATAATATAAGCGTTGAACTTCTGGTCAATACCTGCCGTTATGTAAGTTTAATGTTACAGCCAGACCTGAGCGGCAAGTAGCGGGTCGCGAACCCGGAGCGTCTACAACGCGAACCTTTTACGTGCACACCTGCGCGACTACAGCGCGAACCGCGAACCTCATTTTTAATCGACTTCAAAAAGGAGGAGGTTCTCAATTCGTCGGAACCTCCTCGAAGATGGCTGGACCGATTTGGATTTTTTTTTTTGTTTTATTCAAGAGGGTATACGTCAAAGTTGGTCCCATATAAAATTGATTAACTTTGCTTGGGTAATTTTTGAGTTAGCTTCAATAATACGTATTTTTTCCCACTTTTATATGGATGATGTTCTAGTTTGTTTTGCAGGTAGTGGTATTAGAATTTGTGTGGGGTAAGTACCACAACTAAAAAGTGAAAAATAAAAACTTTTTTACAAAGACATACAACCGACTTCCTGGAAGTCGGTTGTATGTCTTTAAAAAAAAAACGAAAAAAAACGTAAAAAAAACGTTTGACACAAACGTTTGGGAAAAATACGTATTATTGAAGCTAACTCAACAAATAACACATATGGAAAATCCAAATGATTTAATAATATACATTTGGATAAAAAATAATGTTAAAATCATAAAATTTATCGATGTATCCCCTTAAAAGCTTTACGACTTACACCTATAAAATGCAAACAAACATTTTAACCTATACTAACCTGTATTAGTAAACAGTAAAGTCTCCAGTTTTACAAGAAAGGTTACATTTCCCATATAATATTATTTGCAGTTCGCTGCGTGTGACGCGCAATCCAATTTCCAGTCCATCAGCCTATGCAACAGATCTACGTGTAACATATATTAGGTGTTTGTGCTGTGTTGTTGCTACGAGGCGAGGTAAATTCTGATTCCTGTGTTGGTTTCCAGTTTCTGTTTGTTACTTGGAGGAATATTTCGATAGGTAAGACATTATTAATTTCCGAGTACTGAAACAATTTTATGCTATTAGTTGAAATGCATAGAACTGTATGTTAATTTTATGCATTTGTGAGTCTGTTGTAAATCATAATACTCCGAATTTTGTCAGGATATTAGGTATTGAATAGAAATGAACTCCATTTTCACTGTGTAAAATAAAATATGTCTGTTATATGTACAATAAAGAATTAATAATTGAATAGCAGCGCCCCTTGATAATACACATAATTTAAAACATTGGTTTTCTTCAAGAGTTCCAAACATCAGCTGCCTTTCAACATTAAATAAGCAACCATCATAATAATGACACGGAATACAGACTACTCGTTTATTTTCAGTTTAAAATCATTAAAAGTAGTTTACAGATGTGCAATCCACGAAGACGCGCCCCACTATCCTTCTAACCTTCCGCCAATGTTTGAGTGTTATCGGCACACACTGTAATTAGTACACTGTAATTAGTGTGTACCAATAACACTCAAACATTGGCGGAAGCTTGCACACATATACTATAAACTGTTAGGAGGAATCATAGAAATATAAAAAACAGGAGAAGTGGCATGGGGGCGTGCCTGTGTCCACGCGTTATGCGCACGCTGTGCCTTTACTCGCCAAATGGCCGTCTCCGCGAACTAGTACGCTTTCGACCGTGGTCACGATAAATTATAAAAATGCCGTGTTGTTCAGTGGTTTCCTGCAAAAACCGAAGTGATATTAAAAACTTCGTATCTCACGGGATCACTTACCATATGTAAGTAAAAGTATTTTACTGTATTTATCTTTAAAATCATAAAAAACAACAAATCGTAAAATATTTCTTGCTTTTACTACGTTATTTTTGTTTTCAAATATCGCAGCGGCTGTACTATTTTTGCAGCAAATACATTGCTCCTTAACCACTACCTTAAGTATGTCGCTAAGCGACTGGACAAGCAATGTAAAAATAACAAAACGATACTTTATTTACGCGGAGCGTCGCATAGTACAGCCGCTGTGTCTTGCGGCGAGATAGTGATGAGGTTAAGATCCACTAAAGTAGGCTATCGATAATAATGTCGATTGCCCAACGAATATTATATTGCTATTATAGTTTATTTTTCAATTTGTCAACCGTTTTAGCCCGGTTGGAACACTTGAAAAGATGACGTTTAAGTACGGTTGGGAAACCTTTGAGAATGTAAAATAATCTTTTTTACTGTTTTTGATTATTTTACAGCGTACCTAGTAGAGAAATGCATAACCAACGGTCGTAAAGTAAGTTTATTAATGTTTAGGTGGAGTGTTTTTGGGTTTAAATTATCGCATCTTCGTGCTATTTCCTTACGTTTTTTTGGTTTTGGTATTTTACTTCCGCTAAAGTCTTTAACTATGCACCACAAGATTCAAATGCGTTGTAGTAATCGGTATGGTTCAGATAAAATATTAGTGATTTTAGCTTAAAATAAGTCAACATATTCATGCTATTTATTTGTTATGCATGAGTATGGTATGTGTTTGTTTTCATATATTTAACTATTTCTTAACTAAGGGTTTTTTTTTAACAACAAAAGCCTATTCGCCTGTTGCCTGCTACCTGCTTACTCATCGTGAGGTTAAGAAGTATAGACAACGCCTTAGGTATGTGAGCGGTGGGATGGAGGAGCAGGGGCGCATTACTCAGTACGTGCGTTGCGAACCGCCGCCTCACCCCTGTCTCAGCGGCCAACTAGTTCCTAGACTATAGACTATAGCTTAAGATACTTATTATGTAAATGATAAATAAGTTCTTATAGTACCTTTTTAGCTTCCCAAAAGATACAAATACAAAATAAGAATGGATTGATGCCACAGTAAGGCCACCTAACTGGTTCCCAACAAAATATAGCACCATATGCTCAATTCACTTTAAGGCAGAAATGTTCCAGCCTCTAAAGAAAACTCGCAGGCTTTTTGAATGGGCAATCCCAAAATTAAGAGTACGTCAAGTACTGAACAAATACCTCCACTTTACAGGTCAGTGAGTAAACACATCATAACAGGGTTCAACAATTCCTATGGTTTCACAGCCTAAACCAACTTAATCGAATTGTTTTAATTTATTGATTCGTGTTTTTTTTTTAATATACATTTTTTTTTATTTAAAATGTATAATACTTTCTGGACATATCATTTTTTATTTTATTTTCAGGACCCCAAATTTTTCTTGTACAGTAATAAATGGAAGTATCGATAACTTTCCGTTTTAGTCAATCACTAGCGTATATGTAAAATAAATTGCTTTTTGCACAACACAATAATAGCGACAGATGTTTTTGTGTGAGTAAGTTGTACGGTGCATGGTAAATGCACGCTGTGTGTGACGAGTTAAGGTTTATAATTGATTGTGTAGTATGTTCTGATTTATGAATTGCAAGTGTGTGCGCGACTTTGTATCTATTGCTTTTATTGAACTACATGTGTAGTAGTGGCGCGGTGGTGGGGCCAACCTAGCGACATCGGGATCTGATACATTTTCAACTACCGGGCATATCTCCTTCTTTTCATATATCTATGGGAGGAATAGTGGGCCGCGTCTTCGTGGATTGCACTATCTGTATCGTTGCCCCATCATCACCGTCTAGTTATCACCACTAGATCGCTGCAAATTGTAATTACCTAGGTACAGGCCTGTAAGAAATGAAAGTGCTATTCTTTCTCGTTTAAAATAATCATTAAACTTCTATTCTCATTAAAAATTAACTGGCTTGCGAAGCTTCGCAAGTAAAGCTTATGAAAACATTTTAAAAAGAACATAAGCTTCGTAGAGCTTTATAATATGAGTAAGAAAACTGCTAAGCCGACGTTCGCACGGACGTAAAAATATCGCGGCGGGATTTTATCGCGCACTGGATTTTCAACTCTCGGTGTTGAGCTCAGCTTCGAGAATCCAACCTAACAACAACAGAGTGCATCCCAGCGCGTCGGAAAAACACACTTTTGAATTTTCAACTCTCGGCGCTAAAAGAGCGTTGAAAATCCAGTGCGCGAAAAAAAATCGCAGCGTTATTTTGACGTTCGTGCATACGTCAGCTTATTCACACAGTACACGTTAAACTTTATCGCTCAAAATATTTTTAATCCGTATGACATTTGAAATGTTAAAGGACCTAGCATTTCTCAATATCACCCATTCATAAGCCCGTATGAAAGGCTACCAGGATCTGAGGCAGACTTTGACCCAAGTCTAGGAAATATGATTTCCATATGAATTTGCAGTCAATATAGTTTTGAATAGACGGATTTATACGCCCGCGTGAATTGAGAATGTCTTGTGGTGTAAGTCAAAGGTGAAATGCCTTTTTTTTTTTTGTGGATGGGAAAGCATCAATGACTTCTCCCGCTCTGAGTGGAGCGTAGGGCCATGTCAGACTTTTACTGACTAAAACCCACCCGGGTTCCTTCAGTTGCCTGTGCCAGGGCACGGTATCTCTTTCAAACAACCCGCTATCAGACCTCATCGCTGCTGACATCTCTTTGTGGAGCGCTTGGAACACAACGCGCCGTCAACCCGGGCCTGGTCCTTACCAGACGGCGAGCTACCGATTGCTCGCCGTCCGCAAGCCCGCGCCTACGATGGCCGGGAATCGGCTATCGATTCCCATCGCCCAGGGCATCTTCTGCGGTGACTACGGGCGTGAGTTTGCCTCTCCCTCACGCGTTCCACCTCCTCCTTCGCGAGTTTTACTGCTTCGCAGAAGGAGGTGAAGGTGAAACGCCTTAGTTAGATGCTTTTGAAGAAGAAGTCTACTTATTTTTGTATTCATATTCTTGCACAAACTTTTAGACGATAGAATAATGACTTTCAGTGGAGCCGATCAGCACCGTGCTATATCTTTACTAATAAGTCTATACCAGCGTATAAATTCCAATAACTTTGTAACTGACGGGTAATAAAATGTTCCATTGATTATATGACCCATCGTCGTAACTTGTTACAAACTCAAGTCAGCAATGAGTAGCCAAAATGTCACAGCATTAATTCTTTAGATAGTTTTCCGTCCACGACGCGACTTACTAACGCGTTAGTAATACATTACATACATTTATTGTGCCTTTAATTGAAATAAGTTACTGGCAAGATACAAAACTTGTGCAACTGGGCTTAAACTAGGAGGATTCCTACGATTAGTTTGTAATTGATTCAGATCATTTGTTTGTTTATTACTTACTTACTTAAAATTATTTACTTTGTAAAGTATTATAATATTAATTTAATTATTGTGAATGTAAAGACTATGTAGATCATTGTTTTCCTTTCTCAGTTAGTTTTAATCATAGTCTGGCAATTTGAGTATCTTTAAGCGGCGTACTCAAGTGTATTTTTTTTGGTATTGTTCTTTGAATCGTTGAGCTCCTCAAGTTCTGAGTTGAGCTGCACAATTACTGACAAATGCGTGCTCTGACTTGAAAGGTCCACTCAATCTTTGTGGTTCTTTCCTCAAAAGACCATTTCAGATCATGTGAAGACCATGTTCTTCTTTCATTTTCATTCATTCGTATTCTTATTATTCTTATGTAGATTGCATAGTCTTCACATGATCTAACCAAGATTATGTCTGGACTTTAAAAGAGACTGTGACCTCCGAGTTTGTTGTGGCCTTTCTTCTCAGAGTAGTCAGATAGGAAACACCGACCTCATCTAGTTTTTAAAATATGATTGACGTGTAAAAGTGTTTGTGCAAACCTACACAGAAATAAAATCTAGTGGGCACTAAGCCATGATCGTATCTGACTGTTATCATGACGGTAAAGCATATCAAACCTTACGACTCTTCCACTTTTTCCCTAGTCCGCTTACGCTTATCACTTGCGTAGATACAAATCGTATGCAGATTTCATTTTGAACTCATCGCGGACGACAGGCGATGCCGAAATGAAAATTTTCTGCCTTTTACATCACATACAGTTATTGAAAATTTTACTTTATTTTATTTTGTAGCGAATATACGCGAAGCCGTAGTTATCGGCTCTACATGACGTAAAATCTAATTACTTACTGTTCAACTGATATTTTATATCTATATCCGCCTGCGCCTGACAGGCGGAAAAAGGAATAACTTTTATTGAAACAGAATGTTTATTGCAGGGTGACAAGAAGTTTAAAGTTTTAATAACATTACCATTTCGAGAGGTGATTACGGATGTATAAAATGGATCTTTCATATGTACCGCCCGTGACACTAGGTGGGGTTGCGCCAAGACGAGTCTCTCAGTTTGTGTACAGGTGTACTTAGTGTGAATGAGAACCTGACTGATTACCTAGACGTGGAACGGGAATGTAGGAGGTTCGCGATTCGCTGTAACATGCTGGCTCGCAGGTTTGCCAGGTGTTCAAAGGCAGTCAAAACATCATTGTTTAGGGCCTTCTGCCAATCTTTTTATACCTGCAGCCTGTGGGCCAACTGCATGCAGCGGGTCGTGAGCGCTCTGAGTGTTCACTATATCAATGCCCAGGGTGTTGATGGGGCTGCCTCGCTATTGCAGTGCGTCAGCGATGTTTGCAGAATCACAAGTGGATGGCTACCATGCCATAATTAGAAAAAGAGCAGCATCGTTGATGCGCAGAGTGAGAGACAGTCGTAACGGCTACCTGGGGGTCATTACTGAACATATTGAGAGTCCTATCTGGAGGCACTGGATTCGCCTAGAATCAATCGGCCTAGCCTTTTCCCAACTATGTTGGGGTCGGCTTCCAGTCTAACTGGATGCAGCTGAGTACCAGTATTTTAGGAGCGACTGCCTATCTGACCTCCACAAACCCAGTAACTGGATAAGACTGGTTTTCAGATTTTTAGGCTTCTGACGACCCGTAACGACTGTCAAAGATCCACGAATGACAGCCGGGACCAACGGCTTATCGTGCTTTCCGTGGCACGGAGGAGTCTCGGTATGTAAAGACGGTTAACCATCCGCGGACCAACCCCGGCAAGCGCAGCTTAACCTGATGGATCAAACCGTACGGCTGTTATTACTTAGCCACGAGCTCCTCTACATAAAGGATAATTATTATAGTTTTGTTTTTGTATGTGTGTATTACTAACATAGTTCTTAAGTTTCAGTGTATTACTAACACTCTATGTACCTACTAGTCTGAAATAAATTATAAATAAAAAATAAAAAACCCAAATGTTTTACGTTTTCACTGAGTAAAATTTTTTCTTAAAATTACTTGATGGTATTTTGTGCATCTGAAAAATGCTACCGAAAATAAAAACGAATACAAACTACTGAAGTTACGTATTAACAAAATGTTTAACATCCCAACATTTGACTTTAAGTTCCCCACCTCTGCCTCATAAATCAGGTTCACCCAAAGTCACTCCAATACCTTCACCCCTAACGGATTAAATAATCTTTTTAATTGTAAAACTTCAACTCCCTCTTCCTAAGTGTGAGAGGGGGTGAGGGGGAACTGATTGCAGCCCTTACTGGATTAACTTGGAGTGAAAGCCGAGATTTGGAAGCCTTGCGTCTGATTGATAGTGCTTGTTGGACCTCGGGTCCCGAGTTCCGGGTTCCGGAGCTGAGGTCCGGGGGCCGGGGTCTGGAGGCTTATGTGGTGTTAATTAGTAAATGGGTTTGGCTGTGAGACGGTTCTTTGATGAGGGTTTTTGAGGTAATTTGCTAGTTGGCAGGCTACATTTGCATGTTTTCCAATACTTATGGGTCTTAATGGCTCATGGCAAGTTTTTTAAATCTATAGTATTAATGAATACATGAATGTCAACAAAAACCGAAAATACTGAATCAACCGTATTTTTATTTTACATTCAAAATTTTAATACGCGCTATTATTACGCCCACCTTCCATAAGCTGACCTACTATTAAAAATATTTTAGCGCGAAAAACTACATGCCGATAAAACGCAATACGTCCAAGTTTCATTTGAACCCATAATAGCTGTATATGTACACACAAACCATCAACATACAAATATAGAAAAATAATAAAATAAAATATAGAATAATAATAATAATAATATATAATAGAATATAGATAGTTACTTTTCATTGAAACGTAGCTTTTAGTCAAAACATCAATATAAAGCGGAATCCTGAAAGCGCTTGAAAGTTCAATTTTCAGCTGTATTTCATGTTAACGAATCTATATTGCCTAGGTTTCAGCCCCACCCTAAATGGGGTGGCGTAGGGCGGGACCAATATTTGGGGGAACTGGGCTGAAACTTGTACCTTTATGTTGGGGCACGGGGATTTTGGAGTAATATATGGAGGCTTTAGAGTAATATTTTCATGTGTGGATGTGTTTAAGTTTTCATGTGTGATGTTTAGTGTTTCATGTTTTAGAGTTTATTCTGGTTTAACTATGCTTTAGTAAGTAGCAACAAATATTTGTTTCTTTTTTGAAAGTACATAATTCTATCGACGTTTTGAAGTGCGAAGTGCTCTGATTTTGTTGTGATGTAAATTATAGGAATGCATGCGGTATATAATATTATGCGACGTAATAACATAAAATTAAATAATTTATTTATTTTATTAATACAATAAAAAAAAACTGGTTTCAGATTATAATATAGGGCCTTAGGTGCTAGGTTTTTACAAATTCTCTGGACCCCACACTCCCGAGCAAAGCGAGGGAGTTAAGACAAGAATCTTGAGTGCAGCGTGGGATTCAAGGTCGCCCAAGACGAAGGCACCTTTATACCCGAGGAGAATACTCCCACACTAGAATTCCCATGAGAAAAGGTTTTTGTAAGATTCGTTTATTTTTGCAAGAATGATTTACTTCAGTTGAATTATGGTTGGGCTCTAGTTTAAACACACGGAGATGTACCTACTCATTCGCTACATATCTGCATAAAAAGGTATGAAAACTATTTACAACTTTAAGTAATTTTCTTCACGAATTTCCATCGCGCAAACATTTATTCGGTTCCATTATTAAGATTTCAATATGATATAATTTGCATATCGAACGCTGCGTACGCTGTGGGATTACTTCATTTATATTCACGAAAACTCAATAAAGGGCCCAAATGTAAGTGATTGTATGGGAACGACAATGGCTGACATACGGACACGCGATTACGGGATTATTAATTGTATTATTGGGAAAGGGGATGTTTTAAAGCTGTCTAGGGTTTGACAAAAGGTAAAAGATTTTGCGATATTGCATGAAGGCTATTTTGAAAGGAAAGTAGAGTTGGTAGGTGACATAATGAGTTTAGTTTGATATGATAAGATAAGATTTATTTGTCAAAAAAAGTTTGAAAATTGGTATGGTTAGTTCGGCAAGTAGCAATTAAGTTTTAGTATTTTTATTGTAACAGGACTATGTGTCAAGATGCCAAGATGATGGGAAGCAAAGTCCTCCTTCCTGTAAATAAAAATTAAAAAACTGAAAAAAATACGACTTCCCAAAAAAACACTACAAAGTAAAATATAACCTGTTTCGGAAGTCGGTGGTGGTGAGGGGTCGGTGAGTTTAGTATTTTCGTTTTTTGCCACTGGCTTCCGAAATTAATGTTGTTTTTCACTTTGTAATGTTTTTTTGAAGTCGTTTTTTTTTTGTTGTAAAAGATTTTATTTTTCATATTTTAGTTGTAGTACCTACCCTACACAAATTAGTAGGTATAGGTGCAGTACTTACTATGTAAATAACAGTGACATATGAAGTTATTATAACATCATCAAGATACATAATGTGGATTAAAATACGTATTATAACAACTAACATAAAAACTACCAAAGCAAAGTTAATAAAATTTATATGGAACCTCCGCGCAAGTTTTCTCTACCAAATGAAACAAGAATTTTCAAAATCGTTTCACAATTGAAGGGAATATCGATGAACATATTTATTGTGTCACAAACTTCTCAGACTCGGTAGCGGCGGAGATGTCGGTGAACAAAATATGACTAGTCTTGTCACTTTTGATAGTGATTTCGTGTTCCAGTTGTGTGTGTGTGTGTCGTGCACCGGGTCAGACAATTTTGTGGCACTTTACATAAAAAAATTAATTGAGAACATTCTCCTTTTTTAAGAAGTCTGTTAACAAATGACAATCACTAATCTGTCTGATAAGCATGATGTTTATTATTACTTTTTTATTAGGAAGTTCATTTTCGTTTGATCACCTATGAAAAGTGTTGTCCAATTTTTTTTTATTAATTCTTTTTCTGTAACTTACCTACCCATAAATTCATATTCCTCTATAAAAGCATAACAGCTCACCTAGTCTTAGTATTCCACATTATGATACACAACTGACGGATGTTTCCCGGAGATCGTAAAATGGCCGACTGAGCGTTTCCGCTTACTGTACGTACAGAGGCTTGTCGTATGGAAGATTGCAGTGAAATTACAGCTTTTATACTAAAACTTTTCTTGGATATTTCTATAATAGTCTGTGCAATGTGTATTGTGCTTGTTCGTCTCGTATTGCAGTAGCTATGCGGAAGCATCCTTCTAGAAAGGGGGAAAAATGATAAATGATTATTTATTCGCACATTTTGTTTAAATTTTTTATTCTTGTTTCTCCTATATCTAATAGGAGAAACAAAAACAAAAAAAAATGTACCTAATCAGGATTTGGTATCTTGATTTAAAAGAGCATCCAAGGAGTTTCTTGTCCGTTCTTCTTCGTAGAGATCTACGTTTTGGAATGGACAACTAGTTTCAACTTTCTGACTAACTGACCGACTCCATGACAATTCAAAATTATCTGTTAGTTTGAGTTTTTCTTCGGAAAATAATTCAACGAATCATGATTTTACTCGAACTCTCCGTTTCTTAACTTTTGTAGCTATTCTATGTAAAGAATTGTGAAAAAGTGAACGATGAAAAATAGTAGGTACCTATTGTTCTATTTTCTACCACGCAAAAAAGGAGGTTTTTAATGTAACCATTTCGTGCAGGTTTTGTTAGTGCTACGAACTTATGTAAGCATGCTTCCAGACTTTGAAATAGTTTTTATTTCACTAGAGTTAATAAAATCTTTTGTAAAGTTTACACATATAAACAATGCGTTGTTTAAGATTTATTAAGAAGCCAAATTGGCTTCTTAATTCTTCTCGCAAAAAAGAGAGTAAAACCAAGATAGTACCAACTATTTAATTAACCCTAGCTACTTCTAAATAGTGAGCGAACATCTAATAACGAATCCCGGTACAAATAAACTGACAGTGAGCAATAAATAGCCCCGTGGCGTGGCTCTAATGGACACAGCTCACGGTTTTATTCTGAAAGGGTTACATTGGGTAAGGTAAAACTGCTTTTGTTTAGAAGGTAAATGGGATATTTTTGGATTTTGTAGGATCCTTGACATTATTTTTAAAAGCCTGTGTTTGTCTGGCGGGGTAGGAGGGTAGAATCCTGAATTATATTAGTGTACACAATATAGGTTTGAAAATAGGACCTATAAGTGTGCTAGAAACAAAAGGGTCCATATTCCTTTATTATCTATTATTTCTCGTTGACGTTCCATTCCCTGTGCGGTGGACATTAACCATGTCTAGTGATTTTCCATTTATATGATTATGTGGTTAAGCCCTGAATAGTCTGAACAAGGGTTTATCAAGTTTTAGTAGAATGCTAGGTAGTACCTACTCTGTTTCTTTTTGAGCTTTTTGAAACCTTAGCCACATAGATTTCAAATCGACAAAGAAAACAACATCAAAATCCACTGAGTTGTTTATAAGGACTTGGGCGCACACACAGATAGAATAAAACGTCTACAACAGCTTTTCCTTAAAATCTACAACCGACACAACATGCTCTCCTCCAAAACAAACAGTCGGAGCAATAATGTTTCGTCTAGAAATAGAGACCAGTCTTTGTATACACTCGCTCAGAAAATAGTCGAAAACTAGCTACATAGAAATGTTTTGTTCTGGGAGATAAAACCATTGAGCTCTTGTGAGCTCCGATCGGCCTAGACAACGGTTTTTATAGAAATAAAGAAATAAGGCTCGGTTGTTATTGGGATGCAATCGATTTGGTTTTTCATTTCAAGATTGTATCCATAATAATAGGTTGGGGAAAAAGTTTCTTCGCATTTTTTAAGAAAATTGAAAACATTTTTTAATATACATTATTTACATTTATCTAAAGTATGTAGGTACCATTTTGTTCGATAACTTTTTACCATCTTGTAGGTAAGAACATGATCCCATTGCTATAGAAATTTTGGGACTTCTGATCAAAATACCGCGACAAGTGGTTTTGGCAGTCCTCTCGTGATGTTAACCTGACACTGCGTAAAGAATTCTGAAGAGACCGAAACAGGTGGAAATCTGAAGGTGCAAGGTCAGGACTATACGGCGGATGCATTAACACCTCCCAGCCAAACTCTCTTAATTTTTGCTGAGTGGCTAAAGATGTGTGAGGTCTAGCAATATCATGATGAAAAACTACACCCCTTCTGTAGATTAATTCCGGCCGCTTTCTCTCAACTTCTTGCTTTAATATCATCAGTTGTTCGCAGTAGAGTTCAGAATCGATGGTCCTGCCTGGTGGTAACAGCACATAATGAATAATGCCCTTCCAATCCCACCACACACACAGCATCACCCTGTTGCGAGTTAACCCGGGTTCCGCCACAGTCTGTGAAGCCTGACCGGCCTTTGACCACGACCTTTTTCGCACGTTCTTGTCGTACGTGATCCACTTTTCATCACCAGTTATCAGCTTTTTCAAAAATGGTTCGGTTTCATTACGTTGTAATAAAGAATCACAAATGAGTACACGGTTCATTAAGTTTCTTTCAGTGAGCTCGTGAGGCACCCAAATATCGAGCTTTTTTGTGTACCCAGTTTTTTTCAAATGCGCCAAAACTGTTTTGTGGTCAATTCCCAGTTCTTCAGCTACGTCGTAGCTACTGATATGCCGAACTTGCTCCACTTTTTCAAAAATGGCATCCATTTTATCCGTAATAGGGCGACCAGAGCGACGTGCATCTTTGACATCAAAGTTCCGGATTGAAAACGCTTAAACCAAATTTGTGCTACTCTCACAGACACTGCACTGGGTCCATAAACATTGCAAATTTGTATCGCGGCTTGCGTTGCATTTTTACCTTTTTTGTAGTAAAATTTTAAAATGTATCGAATTTCTTCATTAATTCACTCATCTTGACAGTACGAAAATCAAATGAAAATCACACATTTTCCTAATTTAAATTTGTAATTATGTTCTTTAAAATGCAAACTTTCAATGATACCAAAACCAGCCAGATACAAATAGTATAGCCAAAGAGATTTTATTTTAAGTTCATACATACTATAATGCGAAAAGACTTTTTCCCCAACCTAATATTAATGTTAGGATGCTTGCTATCTGTTTTCCTGCAGGCGCTCATAGCAAATTGGATTAGATTATCGGCCGGGTCATCGGGTGAAGGGATGTAGGTACCTTTTCCTATTATATGGCGAAAATAAGTCAATTGTGTTCCGCCTAGTATTTCAATGAATAAAAAAAATTGTAAGACAACCAGACAGCCTGAAGTTTAAATCACTCTATCAGCAATGCATTGCAATTCCAAAATACCTACCTATTTAGAAGTATTTTTTTCATATTTAGATGGTATGCAGTAATTGTGACTTCCATTCATTTTGAATCATCTTTACTTATTCAATCTTGGAAAACCTGCCACCGTAAACCAAACCAATATTCATGCCACGCTTGCATAGCTAGCAAGCGCCTGACAAATTGCACGAGCAACAGGACGCAGGAGCGATATCGACCCATTTATTTTGCAGGCGCTCCTTTACCTTGAAGAAAACGCCTTTATCTTAAAATAAACCATTCGATACCCTTTAAATATCATCCACTATAACTAAAATCGTACTTTAAATTTAGTTGCTTCGAATAGGGGTTGGTCGTCGTTTCGGATTACGTCGAAGAGATTATGTCAGACAGTCACCCCTACTTGACGTCATCAGTAAACCTCCCGAGCCTTTTGTCAGTATTATAGTCCCTCAAACGATGTCTCACCTTTATAGGAATGACGTCACGGGCTGAAGGCATTAGCAACTGTGTACAGGGTTAGTTATACCTGCCTATCTGCGTATTAGCTACTAACCTACTGCTTGTACCCACGACTCTGCTCGATAGAAATAATTACATTCAGGAAATATAAACTAGCTTATAATTTAAAAAATACCTGTGAATTTAAAAATCAATCAATAGTATCGGACACACAAACAGATACACGGATATCCTGAAACAATAATGTAAGTAGACCGTATGTATAACCTAATTGAAAATGCATGATAATAGTAGGTAGGTACCTGCAGTTCAATATTATTAGTGCTTACCAAACTAACTTTGAATCAACTAAACTGCTTATTGTATGTAGTTTGTTTGTTTGTTAAATTTTGAATATTTGCCAACAACCTGAGCTTTAGTTTTCCAGTGTGTACCTACCTTTATAATATTTGCAGCAATTTCATAACCTTTCAAACGATACCTAATGTTAGGTGTAAAATCCAAATGCTCTCCATTTTCTCGAAGCAATAGTAGAATGGAGTAATTTTTGGTTTTTTCCATTGGGAAAACACGCTTTGGTGACTTTTACAAAAATACAAATAAGTATTCTAATTTGCATAAGTACTTGAATTTGGTTATTGAGTAAGTAGTAAAAATATAATCAGCCATGCACAAACATTGCCTATGTTTATGGGGTTGACGTTTTATTCGACAAGCTAAACACAGACTGCACAAATCCTTTTCAAACAAAAAAAAGGAGTTTTCTTTTCAATTAAAATTTCATCGTTGAAAGCCTGGTTTGAAGCCAGCCATTGATAGTCGGATCAGCAGACAAAGGGGCTCCATGTGGGGCTTAACTTTAGACGCTTTTGTCTGAGGGGGTTATTAGCATAGCCACGGTTTGAAGCACAGAAAAGAGAGGTGTTTGAAGGCTTTGTTATGAGTTAGTACTTAGGTATAGTCTGTTCCAAAACTATCTGATAAAAATGTAAACTTATGAATCAGAAAACGAATAATTTGAAATCATCTTAGATATGTTTCATTTGACAGTTGAAGTTAATTTTATAACCTCAATTTTCGTTGATGATGATGAGGATTCAATCACGATTTAATCATGTTATTCAGACAATAATTGTTGGGAAATGTGGTGAGATATAACGTAGAAACCTTCTAAATACAGATGAATGTGTTCCCTTTACTGTGATTTGTTTACACTTTCATCTGATTCTTTTGGTACTGACTATACGTAAATAATTCTGGTTGGTGCAGTCTCGTCGGCTATTATGTGTTTTCCAAATGTTTCAGCAGTTGACTGGATGGTTTTTCAGTTATTTTGTTAATTTTGTTAATAATAATAAGCTTTGATTTTTTTGAGAAATCCTAATCGACGTACTCTCTAAATATAGTGTTACACTTATGTAGTACTTATTTACATTAAAAAATTTACAAAAACCAACCGCCCACTTATCAAATACCTACTCACTTACTCGAGTGATTTATGATACGAAACAGAATATCGATAATTTTATTGTTTATAACTAAAAAATGTATTAATTTATAATAATAATTTGTATTTTATATTTTTTCTGCAATATCAATCCTTCACTTTATTTTTCTCATGGGTCAATAACCCCATATAATGTAGAAGTAATTGATACGCAACAGTTTTTTGAAATAAGGAAAGTAATAATATGCCTTAGGGCTGATTGTTCAATAGTCAGATAATTTTTATTTGAGGAATAAATATGGCGGTTTGACAGCTTTTGTATTGAAAATATGTCAAACTGTCACATTTATTCTTCAGGTAAAAGTTATCTGCCTATTGAAAAATCAGCCCTTAAACTATCAATTGACAAGTAAATTAAAGGCTATTGATGTTTTGTCGCTTGACTGCAATAAATGCCAGGTATAATTATTGTAAAACCAAACACAACATTATGTCTAAGAAAGAATATGAATCACACTAATAATAAAAAGGCGAACGTTTGTGATTGTGTGTTTGTGTGTGTTACTTCTTCAAGCTCAAATGGCTGGACTGATTTGGATGGAATTTGGTATGTAGATAGCTTATATTAGGTCTTTACCTATGAAATTGCCGTTCTGCAGTACTGGCCATTTCAAATCAAAATAATTTTTGTTTGGCTAAGAATTCTAATTTCAAATTAATTTTATTTTAAACACATGGATTTTTTTTTCCAAAAGTAGTCATTTGTTTATTGATTAGTGTTACATTTTCATCGCATTTCAATCTTTTTCGTCATCATCGATACGTTAAAAATTCGAGTAATTATGGAATATGAGTACCGTCGTGGCAGCAACGCGGCACAAGCGGCACGCAACATCAACGACGTTTACGGAGCTAACACTACAAACCAACGCACCACTTGTTATTGGTTTGCTCGCTTCCGTTCTGGAAATTTCGACCTGAAAAATTAACCTCGCGGTCGTCCGAAGACTTTGGTCGACAATGACGAATTAAAGGCGATTGTGGAAGCTGATGATACACAATCTACGGCAGAATTAGCAGCAGCTTTCGACGTTAGCGTCAGAACAATATTGGTCCATTTGCGTCAAATTGGCAAGGTAAAAAAGTTTGACAAATGGGTGCCCCACGAACTCAATGATCGCCAGCGCGAAGTATGCGTCGAGACGTGCCTTGCACTGCTCAACAGACACACAAATGAAGGAATTTTGAACCGCATTGTTACCTGCGATGAAAAATGGATTCTGTTTGATAACCGCAAGTGCTCAGCAAGTTGGTTGGATCCTGGTTCAGCACCTAAACAATGCCCTAAATGAAAACTTACCCCTAGAAAAGTGATGGTCACTGTTTGGTGGTCTAGCGCCGGTGTGATTCATCACAGCTTACCAAACGGGGTGAGCATTACTTCAGATGTGTACTGTGAAGAACTGAACACAATGATGGAGAAGCTGGCACATCTCCAACCAGCATTGGTCAATCGCTCGTCTCCGCTGCTCCTGCACGACAACGCGCGACCTCATACTGCACAGCAGACGGTCTCCAAGTTGCAAGAACTGGGGTTGGAAGCTCTCCGTCATCCGCCCTACTCACCAGACCTTGCGCCTACAGACTACTACTTTTTCCAGAATTTGGATAACTTCTTGGCGGGAAAAAAATTCAATACCCGAGAGGCAGTACAAAATGCCTTTGAAGAATTTGTTGCCTCTCGTCCAGCTGATTTCTTTAAGAAGGGCATCAATAAACTGCCACTGCGTTGGCAAAGATGCATTGATTGCATGGGTGATTACTTCGATTAATACAAATAAAAAATGCATGAAAAAAATTCGTTTAAATTTTTTCATACAAAACGGCAATTTCATAGGTAAAGACCTATTACCAACACATAGGCTACTTTTTATCCCGGTCTACGTGGGTGCAGCTAGTATTTTTATAAAAGTTTAGCTACTTCTGATTAATTATTTGGTATACAGTGAAATAAATCCATTCGAAAAAAATTGGTTGTGGGTTAGCATCTACTGAGGTATGTAAAAGTAGTAGGTATCTACCAATAACACCTAAAATCCTAGTAGGTACCTAAACTTGTCTGAAAACAATTGGTATAGTTCTAGTTAGGATCTGATACTAGGTCTAGGCCGTATTTTAGTCCTAAAATAATAATACTAACCTGTACCTATAAACAATAAAACACCACTAAAATCAGTACTTCAGAACTTGTAAAAGACTTTCATGAAAACAAATAAAATCGTAAGAACTCTTCGATAATATAGGTACCTCAGCTCCGGTCTAAATCGATACCAATCGAAAAGCACTGTAACACGTTGACATAAGGTTTGTATTGCTGTGGCAGGTGGACGGTTAAGCAGGCAGTAAAAACAGTCGGTGCTGATAGTCGTAAAGTTTATGATATTCGAGACGTGAAAGTGGGAAGCGGTAGGAATGTTTATTATTTTATTTCGTATTGAATTTTGTAGATTTATAATACTTCAGGTGCCTAACCTGAGTCAAAAATATAAGGTGCTATAAAAATATCTGCCACGGCTTCAATGTATTATGTATATAGATTATAATAGTGAAGAAATTTCGTACCCCGAAATAGTTGATTTAACTAGAACGGGCAAGAAACTCCACGGACACTCTTTTAAATCATAATATTTTTACGAAATATTGGTTACATCGTTCAAGTTGAAAATATACATGTGAGAACAATGTAGAAAGAGGTAACAATTGTTTTCACTGAGGAAGCGACACACCGCGCGTGGTTTGTAAACCACAGTTTATTTATTTACTTTAATTTCTCAAATATTGATTTAACTGTGTGCTGGTGGAGCTCGTGGCTAAGTAATAACAGCCGCACGGGTCGATCCATCAGGTTAAGCTACGCTTGCCGGGGTTGGTCAGTGGATGGGTGACCATTCTTTACATACCGAGACTCCTCCGTGCCTCGGAAAACACGTTAAGCCGTTGGTCCCGGCTGTCATTCGTGGATCTTTGACAGTCGTTACGGGTCGTCAGAAGCCCGAAAGTCTGACAACCAGTCTTACCAAGGGGTATCGTAGTCGCTCCATGTAAAATACTGGTATTCAGCTGCATCCGGTTAGACTAGAAGCCGACCCCAACATAGTTGGGAAAAGGCTAAGCAGATGATGACTGGAGAAAAATTGTTCAAATTATGGTATTTGATAGCTAATTATAACGAGAAGATGAGCACTAGCAATGTAGCAACAGTTTGCCAAGTTGTTATAAGGGATACTTACTGTTGAAAACTACGGCAAAATATTCTTTCCAATAAGATTGTACTTTGAGCAATGTTTTCCAACAAACAGTACCTAACACGCAATGGTAATTAAACCCTTAAACATTAACGTTTAACCAAATCTCATTACAATTCCATCTCGTATTTCCCTTATTTCCCAAGAAAATAAAGTAAAAACCTATTCCTTCACGAAGCAATAAAACCGGGCTACATAACAAATTGATATTAATTGTCTTCTGGCGCGAGCAATTACTTCAGCGCGTCGATCCGCACTAATCAATTGAGTGTCGTGTCTTACCTTCTAGCATTTGTTTACTCTTTGAGTTATTTGTAGTGTCTTGGTCCATATAATGTAAGTAATTGTATAGGTTATAAATATACATCAATTACTTGAGGTCTAAAGCCGAGATCAATTTAATATTAGGAGAATAGACATTACTTGCAGTCCGGCCGTCGAAAGAGTGTGTTTTTGACCCATGTCAGTTTCATAATATCGAATATTATTGCTATATGTGTTTTGCGAATTTGATCATTATTAGCACTAGAAATTGTCCAACTGACAGGTGTGAAGAACGCATACTGTCAAACTACAGTGCAAGACAGAGACGGTTGCCAATTGTTATGTTATTCATAAATCATAAAGGAATTAGTACCACTTAAACCTTTGAGTGTAGCTAATTAGGGTTCCGTACCAAAATGGTAAAAAGGAACTCTTATGGTTATCAGTATGTCTGTCTGTCCGTCTGTCACAGCTGGATATCTCAAGGACTAGGTACTAATGCTATATTAACTTGAAATTTGGAACAGTTATAGATGACGTTTCCCCAACTATTTTGCAAATAAGAAAGAAATAAAAATATACTTTTTTTTTGTGACAGAGTTTGAAACCCTCTTAAAAATTCGAAGTAGGGCTACTAGAACATGTGAGGTATCATATAAAAGAGCGCTGTTTGCTCATTCTCAAACATTTTTTATTTTTTTTAGGTCTCATAGTATTCGACTTTTATGAAAAATGTAAAAAAATACCGTCCCGTAATTTTGGAGATAGGGAGGGGGGGGGGGGGGCTTATCTGAAAAATCGTAAATTATTCTATGTGATAGAAGTTTATGTAAACATTACAGGAAAAATAAACCATTGTCTCTAAATAGCACACTTTTTCAGAAATCGGAACGGAACCCTCGGTGCGCGAGCCCGACTCGCTCTTGACCGGATTTTTTACTTCTGAAGTCTGTTAATAATCTGAAGAAGAGCGGAGGAAGCAATTCAGCTCACTTTATTTCAAAGATAAAAATAATACCCATTTTCATGACAAATAGAGTACCTACTACAATAAAGCTTGCGCGCCCTAAATTCTGCTACACGGACAAAAAAATTCACCAAACCGTCGTCGTACCAAACGATTTGCCATCTACACAGCGGCACATATCACCCCCTTACTTCTTTATCTTACAAGATATATGACATCGGTCTTACAGCCTCACAAATTCGTAAAAACTGCGGTTATACTCGTACATGAACGATTCTCGAAGGAGATACCTACTTGAATAAAGCAGATCAATATTGTGGTTTCGTAAAACGGAAGAGGAAAATGTTTATTAGAGGCTCCTAAGGGTATGCGAGTCCATTTCCCAAGGGTGTTCTGAAAAATGAATACCATGGTATTGTTTTATGGGAAAAAGCATGAAGCAACATTTTTCAGCATGTGAATAATTAAGTTTCAAATGGAGATTATGTTTCAACTGAATAAGAAGCACAAAGGACATATTAATAAGACAACAAACCCACTTTTATAAAATTACTAGCTTTTGCCCGCGGCTTCATTCGAGTTAATTTAGAATTTGATAATCATAAATTGATTATCAAATTCTAAATTAACGCGCGTTGTAATAATATAATTGTTGTTTGTGCTTGTAATAATATAATTCAATCATGATTCGAAATACACGTGGCGCCATCTATTATCATATGAAAGTTATTGCTGTTTTCCTTGGGAACAGTACTTTTTTTCGGGATGAAAGGTAAGTACCCTATGTATGTTTTCTGTACACCTGATAACGTATATGCAAAATTTCAGGATGATCGGTTCAGTGGTAGGCGTGAAAAGGTATCAAACAAACTACTTTCTCATCTATAATATTAGTTAGGATAACTTTACTACTCAGTTCTCGTCATAATATATTAAATATTAAAATAACAATTAAGAATATTGATTCAGCGTCCTACTCATGCAAAATCCATGCATTTGATGAGAACTGAGTAGGTAACACGCTTCTTCTTCATATAAAGGTACCTTAATACCTACACCAAATCACTTCATTAAATCACCTGTTCCAATTATTCGAATTAAGTCCATGTAGTAACCGTAAAACCATG
The DNA here is from genome assembly GCA_946251885.1 of Cosmia pyralina. Lineage (NCBI taxonomy): Eukaryota > Metazoa > Arthropoda > Insecta > Lepidoptera > Noctuidae > Cosmia > Cosmia pyralina. The sequence continues at coordinate 1,706,361 of OX276358.1, read as the reverse complement.
ACCAAAACGTATTAGAAACCCTAAAAATATAAAAACGTATCAATTTCTAAGCCGTTTTTAACGTTAAATCATTTAACAAATCTGGGACACGAAGCCCTTTCCCTTCCTGTTCAAAGAAGTTAATACTTAATAGTGTTATGGGCAATATGAGGGCGGATAGGATATCTGACACCATTATTATTTCGGTTTGTAGACATTTTAGGGGTCTGGCTAATAGTTTGTCATTTTGTGCTGTTTAGAGGTGTTTAAAAATCGATAATAGAAGCGAACAGCAGTTTTGCTGCATGAATTATTATGACTACCTAATATTATACGTTTTCGGGGTGCTGACTTTAGATCTGAAGACAGATTTTTTGTATCTTTTTTCTGTTTTTAATCCTACTGTAGTCCGCCATCGTGTGGGCATTAACCTTGGTACCGCTCCTCCATAGTCCGAATATCTTGATGGGACCGTTCTCCTTGTACTTCACTCAGATCACCAAGATTTGGAGGATGTCTGTGGAGGAAGTGTACCTTGACGCTGTTGTACCTATCTCAGAGATAAATTGAGGGTAGATTTGAAATCAGCGACCTCGAATTAGTAAATAGCAGCCATAAAATTCCATTAAAAAGAAGTCTAATTTTGTTCCCTTGTGTTATAGATGCGATTCATTAGAATTAATTAGAACAAATATATTGGTGTGTTCAGCTTGGTTTTGAGTTTAATTGGGATAAATTTAATAAACAATTTTAATTGTTATTTTTTTCTTAGACTTTATGCACTATATAGCATGCAAACGTTGCATTACAACATGAATAAAAAAAAAAAAAAAAAAAAATAAAATAATATTTATTTGTTCAAGACTTAAACCTTTATAACTAGTATTACATTTCTTGTGGAATTAGACTAGGTACTGGCAAGGTACAAAACTTGTGTAACTGGATCTGTTGTGGAATTGAATGTGATCAGCATGTCAAAAGCCTAGCAATTCATAAGCTCCCTAAATAAGCTAATAAGCTTCTGCGCAAGTCAAATCACTTCCTACGAGAATATTTGACTTGCAATTATCACACCATGCGATGTCATCCCATAAGTCAATTCCGAAGAGTCGTCACAACACCATGCTCCACCAATCCTGCCCCAATTTGATAGCAACCTGGACTCAGACCTTCTGGAAGCGGTAAAATTACTCCAATTCCTATCAACACTAACCAGCCAATGCCGCAAAACACACGCTCTATCGCCTTAACAACGTTAAATCAATCCGCGCACCAGAGATATGTCGACACTAGTGCGAGATGCGCTTTGCCCGCACATTCACACGGGTGACCCGGTTTCTAGTAACGAGGCGACATCTGTCGTATAATTGTGACAACTCCACTTGAGAGCGACCTCCGTGAACGAGTATTGCTTTATGCTTGCTTTTAAAAATGTGTGCTCTTTTTTAAGGGCTTTCTGGTTTTTCCAACTTTAATTTTCAGCTTAAAAATATTTCTTGTAGAACCGTACATCATAATTACTATAACAACATATGTACCTATTAAACGTTTACAGCCTCGAAGTTCTAAAAAAATAATAACAGCCGCACGGGTCGATCGAAGGTTAAGCTACTCTTGCCGAGGTCGGTCCATGGATGGGTGACCATCCATTATGTATTGAAACCCTCCGTGCCTCGGAAAACTCGTTAAGCCGTTGGTCTTGGCTGTCATATGTAGATCTTTGACAGTCCTTATGGGTAGTCAGAAGCCCAAAAGTCTGACAACCAGTCTTACCAAGGGGTATCGTATTATTAGGGGTATTGGTATTCAGCTGCATCCGGTTAGCTGACCCCAACATAGACCAGAAAAGGCTAGACAGATGAGGAGCTGATCTTAAGTTCCTCACAAGACTAAAAATGCGGACCAAAGAAACATAAAAACACAAATAGGTATAAAGAAAAGGTTCACCAGGTCATACGTATCAAACGCTTTAGAAAGGTCGATACTCCTTCACAAGAACCGCAAAACCTTAAAAATGAGTTACTTTCTTTTCACTTTCCTTTCAAAAATATTTCAGCCACTCTTGGATTTATTCAGACGTTGTCCCACGAATTATGCGAAGCCTGAAACGTACACACACAATTCTTAAAGCCTTTTTAAAAAAATATGTAGGAACTTTGCCTTGAGGCTGTGTAAGAGGATAACCTCATACATTTTTATGTTAGTAAAACCTCTTTCGCAACTTTGTTATTATATAAAAGTCAAGCTAAAAGCCCTCCACGATAATTTTGAGGATATAAATAGGTAAGTGGAGCTATGTGTATTACGAGTAATTTAATGTCGTCGTCTTGGTTCAACAACAAGATTATCTGAATATTTCTCGCCATATCTTTAAGCATGTTCGTTCAACGTTCTAATCTGTTTCCTTGTCACTGCTATTTATTTCGTCCTGATATTTCAAGTAACATGAACTCTTTATGATGTTGATATACACTTAATACTTCTCTGTCGGAACTCCACATGCATATCCTGAGCTTATCCACTATTTATCTATAATCTGTCTGTATAAATGAGTAAAAAAAAAAAAAAAAATCCTTTTACAGATAGATTTACACCAAAATAGTGATCAACTTTAAAAACACCACCCAAAGAAGCCAACTTCTTTACAAATTCAATCAACATACTTTCAACGTCTGTTTTCACGACTTTCTGTCCTATAGAACGTACAGTCTGTAGTTTCATCCCGGAGCGATTGCCTTGCAATACAATCAACGTTTCAATTTAAAGCGAAAATTGCTTCACATGGCACACCTATCTGTCCCTAGGGTTTATTCGATACAAATGAACGATCGATAACTTATTATTATAGCTACTCTTGAAATATCTTGGGATATGTTTTTGGTTACATTCCTGCATTGAGATTATTAATAAGTATATTCCTTTAATATATTTTATCATTCTTAAACTCTCTTTACCCTCTCTTTAACCTTTGTCTTTTTTATACGTTCCAAAGTATCTGTATTTTTACAGTCATCATCATTATTCTCCTGTCCTATCCCAATCTATTTGGGGTCGGCGCAACATGTCCCTTTTTTCCATACTTCTCTATTAGTCGTCATCTTGGTAGTTACCCCCTTTCTAGCCATGTCATCTTTCACACAGTCCATCCATATTAGATTAGCTTTTTCTCAGCTTTGTTTGGGTCAACTACTAGTCCTTTTTAAATATATTTGTTTTTATTTTTCAAACTACAATATTAGTGGATATTAGTATCAGTAGTGGATAGTAATCCCCTATATTAAAAACTACTCATAATGATATAATACCACTTAACTCACTATTTGTATTAATACTAGTATCGATACCAATGATACTTGAATCGAATAAATATAGGTTTTCACTTGAATCAAACCAACATATAACCCTCTCTATAGTAGTACTTTTACCTTTGACCTTTAAATTGTTGAAAAGGAATTTCTATTGGAAAAATTATACGCCACTGGTTTATTTATAAGATAAATGGTAATTACTGAGATGAGAATCTACCTTTGGTGTTGGAAAGGTTAATGAGATTAAAGATTCTGATATGAATGGTTTGTGATAATTTTTGGCCTGATATTTAGTTAAGAAATTATATAAAGTATGAAGATAGAGAATTTTCAGTATTCCCTATACATTATTCAACAAAACGTGCGCCTACTCGGGTTTTCCATCAGAAAAAATTACGAACTTTCATACAAAGCTTTCTTCCCATATTTAAATCTTTTAGGAGATGAATTTTCAAAAATCCTTCTTTAGTGTTCACTTTCGTTAAGGTTTGTTTTTCTGTCTTTTCCTGTGGTCTTTTCATTCTGATTCAAGGCGTGTCACAAATGAACGTTGCTAATTAATATTTCATCGAAACGTCACAATCTGTTTACATTTTCAGACCTCATTAATTATTGTCCTGTCTGTGGTTAAAACTTAATTGAAGCGTTCGTGCCGTTGCAATCGAATTTTTCAGTGAAATTAATTATTGATACACCAGGGCGTTGTGTTTACAAATGTATGCATACTGACCATACTACATGTGAATCAGTATTATTTTTGTCAATCTTTTAAACAGTTTTTTTTAACATAAGTACATCAATTTTTAAAAAGGAAGACGCCATTTTCTTCTGGTTTCAAGTCTACTCAGCTATCAAAGCACCAGGCAGGCTAACTCATCGAAGCAAAATTAGACTCAAAGCAAAGAAAATAAATAATTCCATAATCTGCAGACTTCTAAAGGTATCCAGGAAACACATTCGTCTGTTAGAACCTTATTACCGTTTAGAAATTCACCATTGAAATCCAACCTTTTAACGACAAAGCTTTTGATACACAAAGGTCTCCATATTGCTATTGTACAATGAGCTCTCTAACTTGGTATAACTTTGTGAGGAGAAATGGGTCCTCGGGTGAAATTTAGAAGAATTCCACGGAACGTAATGGACTGGAAATATTTTTTCGGAATCCTGCACGAAATTGCTATGGATTCTGAGTTTATTACCGAAGTTTATTATGCGGAGTTTGAGGATCGGCGCTTAGTAAAGACCTTTATGTAAATACATAAAGTTACTTACAATATAAATTTATGTAAATGAGTACGCTTTTACACACACTTGTTTATTCTGTCTTGATGTTTGAGATACATTTTTTCAGTGTTTGTAGCACGTATAAGTGTTACGTATTATAACTCTGTTTTACTAAGTCCAGCCCGCCTTTATTGTGATTTCAATCTATAATATCCTATACTCGATAGTCTCAATTTCCTGTACCTACCCAATTTGATAGACCTTTTTTGTACGATATCCCAAATTCTGCCATAGCCACAAAGCTCTCATTTCCTCATGATTTTATTTCATATTATGAAGATCAATAGGTCTAGAAAGATCATGTCCGTTATGGAATTTGAAGATTAAATTGGCAGATAACAGTCGGTGACTATCCTCTAATATAATTTCCTTTTTGATGTCATGCGTGAAATCTGTGAAAATAGCATTCTTTTAGAACTTACTCTAATAGCGGAATTGGTTTTATACACAATGATGGTTCATTCAACATCAGCCGCAAAAATTGATACTCTGTAGATCTACGAGTATGTACGTGAGTGATTGATTTTCTTCTTCAGTAAATCTACAAATCTCTTTCACATGAAATATTATATGTTCACAGTTTCTCAGAGAAGCTTTTCCCTAAGACAAAACTTGCTTTTGTTTCACTTTATCTTCTTCTTGTGGTTGAATAGGATTTTCCCCATTCTTCGCAACAATTTCAATTTCTCAGAATCCAATTCCACCCGTCCTTGCTGTCGTAAGCGCAAATTGCTCTATAAGTGTGTGTCAAGTGTCGTTCCAAGGTGTACGACACTCGCAGACGACTCTCAGCGATATTTAGTGACACTATGCTGCGTAGTTCTGACGTTTAATCATGGATAATATCAGCAAGACGTGGCGGCGTCATTTGTGTAGTTTGGATCTTATTAAAATACTCAGGAGTATTATGTCTAGGCTCTATACAATCTCATGTATAGGGTTTATCTCTTCTATTTTTATATTTCCGTTATCTGGTTCTTAGTTTGTAATATGATATGAGATGAGTTAAGTTCTTCTAGATATTATGGTCCACCCACAGTTTCTCGCGATATGAGTATCATTCTTTTTCTTCTTTTGAAGCGTTTTCTATTGGTTTTTAAAGATGAAATATGAACCTTATTCTAACGAAGATATTTTATACGAGTATTTCGAACAAGTTTCATGTTCTTAAAGAAGTATTCTATTTCTGGAATGGAAAAATAAAATATAGACTGTTTCATCTTCTTGGGTTTCCAATTATGTAGAGTAAATTGATATAGAAAAGGATGGAGTCATGATCGAATTACCAAAAGGTTGTGTTAGAATCTGAAAACAAAAGGACATTATTTATTTTATAGAAGAAATTGATTAGAATCTTAGTAAATACCCAGAATTCTGTACTAAACAAGAAAACATACAAACTAGACTAGTTTAGATATAAAAATTAAAAATATAAATAAAGTTCAGTTTTAAGTTTAGTTTTAGTTGAAACTTTATTTTGGGCAAAAGCTATAAAAAAATATTTAGACGTTAAATTGTAATGACCAAATATCATTAGTTTAAACAAATACTGAACAACAGGAATAATTAAAACATTAGATATGTAGGTACACATAACATAAAAAGACCTACTTACTCAAGCTGGTATTATTACTTATACTGGATGACCTTTCATAATGCAGGTTGCATATGATTTGAATTTCGATATTTTTAAAGGATTTATTATTTTTCTTCAAAATTTATGTTTTTATTGTTCTAAAATGAAAAGTTTACATCGAATTAGTAGTATTTATTGATACTTAGATATTTTTTTCTGACTAAGTTATTAAAAAAAAAATAATAATAATACACACATCAAAAGTGTCTAGGGATCAACATATATTTTTGCAATAACTTTTCTCCTGATTGATATTAATTAAAATTTTCTTTAAGGATTCATCAAATAAAGTGTTTTCGTTTGTCACAGTAACGATAAACCAAGTCACCTTTGCATTAATAAAGAAATTTGCCATTTTCCTAATAAAGGGATTTTTGACATTTGAACCACTAACATTAAAGTTCGAAAAAAAGACTGAAATAACAGTTTTCTTTAAAATTTTATTGGGTAACTTAAACAATTAATAATCCGTGTTTCTACCGCGAACACTAACAACACAAGAACATCGGTTTGGCATACTCAAAATGAGTTCATCCAAATCACGCTGTGGAATGGCCGCCCATGTTCGTTGCAACAACAAAAAAAGGTCTTCTTGCGACTGGATACCCTCCATATTCGGCAGAGCTCTTCTCTGTAGCATATCCCATGCATGCTCAATCGGGTTCAAGTCTGGCGACTGAGCAGGCCAGGGCAGGACATTGATGTTAGCTGCGGCGAGAGTCTGTCTTACAACTCTTGCGGTGTGCGGTCGTGCATTATCATGCATTAACTGAAATAAGGGACCGATTTGCACTTGTAGAGGAACGATGACGTCTGATACAATCGTCTCAGCATAAATTTGAGCGTTGAGGTTGCCTCTGATCCAAATCAACTCAGTTCTTCCGCCAATCCAAATACCCGCCCATACCATGATGGTTCCACCACTATAAGGATGGACTTCCTGGCAGGATTTTAATCGCTGTTGGCGTCCAGGGGTTCTCCAGTGTCGTATACGTCTTCTATCCGGTCTCATACCAAAACGAGACTCATCAGAAAAGCACACGAAACGCCATTGTTCTTCTGCCCAATTTCTGTGTTCAAGAGCCCATTGATATTGAATCCTACGATTGTGCATTGCTATAGGTGGTACCCGTAGCGGTCTTCGGGAATGAAGGTTCACTTCATGCAAGCGGCTTCTGACTGTTTGGTCGCTAATTAAGTTCCCTGAAGAGTGATGAAGCCTCACGGCTAACATCATGGCGGTTATAGTTGGAGCTCTTCGAGTTAAGATTTGAATGTATCGGTCTTGTCTCCGTGTGGTGCAGCGATACCGTCCTCCATGGCGCTCAGCCACGGTACCAGTGCTTCGGTAACGTGTCCAAAGTCGACTGATAACACTCTGACTTGTATTCAGAGCTTAAGCCACAGTACGTTGCCGGGAACCAGCTTCTATCATTCCCACGGCTCTGAGCATTTCTTCCCTGCTTAAATGACGTCGCCGCTCCATAATAACGTTGGTTTTAATCAGTAGTAGGGAAACAGTAGCACTAATAATGTCTTCAATGCGTTGTATGTTTTTATAGGGAAAATATTGACAGCTGATTTTCATCTTTTACTCGAATTTGATTCACAGTTCCTGATTCAAATTATGAAATGCACCAAAAAGGATCCATATAAATTTATAAAATCATAAATTTATTACAAAGCCACATCTCAATCTCAAGAAATCCGCATAAAAATGCTTGATCCCTAGACACTTTTGATGTGTGTAGTTATGCCATACGCTTCTACTCCGTTCACCTAATACACCCTATTTTTTTCGAGACGGTAAAAAAGTCATCCGGTATAAATTAATAACTTAAATATTAGAAGAAGAACAAAAATTAGTACTTAATGAAATAAAAATACAATTACAGAATTAAATACTTAAATAAAATAAACACAAAATAAGCGCTCTTCCTCCTCTCTCCTACTATGCTGTGCCCGACAGGGTCCATAATTGTGTCATTAATTTTAAGCTTACCAACTGTTCTATCATTATGGAATGCAATAAAGAATTGAGAATTGAAAGGGTTGGCTAAATTCTTCTTGAGGGGTCATAAGACAGACTAAGGAAACGGTCAAGAAACGGTTTTTTTTCAACAGATTATACTTCTTTTATACTTTTAAAGTGAAAGATGAGTGGTAATAGACCACTTATCATGAAGCAAACGGTCTCCAATATAAAACTGCACAATTTATTGACTGCAATCAACACAGTTATCATCCACAATACCCAGCTCAATTTAATTTTCTCCATCATCGATCCAGCTCGCTCCATTTTCCACACAGTTCTCTACGTAACATTTTATCGTGATGTCCCCTGGGGCTGAGGCTATACATTTTTTATTCCCCGTCCGCAGCAAAAAATATCTAGTCGGAATCAGGCTTTATTCCCACTGTTTTAGCATTATCTTTGGTCTCTGGCCCTGGGGATGTAACATTTTCTTTTATTTTTATTAAGGGACTGTTGGATTTGGAAAATATTATTTGTTATTTTGTATTGTTTTTATTTACTTTATTTACGAGGAATGAGAGTGATAGACGAGCTGGTGAATTATTATAGCATATCCACAATCAGCCTATAACGTTCCCACTGCTAGGGCATAGGCCTCCTCTCCATGAGAGGGAGTGGGCCGTAAATTCACCACACGGGCCCAGTGCGGGTTGGTAAATGGCACATGTCTTCGAATTTTTATAGTAGCTATTTATTTGCCAGTCTACATAATATTATTTTAGATGATTATGATTTAGCTTCTGAACTGCGAATACCCCGAAATTGTTTTAAGTAAAGAGCTAGTTGTAAAATTGGTTATAATGTGCGATTCGAAAGGTAGATTCGTAAGATTGATATATAGGAATACTGAAAAATAGCCTTGAGACTAGACAGCTGCGTAAGCTTGTGTTGTGTTGAATTACTAGAACCAGAATTTGAATTATCGCATCAAACAACTGTTTTGAAACCAAACCAAAAATATTATTACAAAGGAAAATAATTTCCATTTCCATTATAAGAACATTAATTTATTCTTCCACGTTCAGTGTACGTGACAACACAAAAGACGTTAATATTTTTAACCATTAATTATGAATGTATTTATGTGTTTTCACATAAAATAGACGCCGTACCGTGTAATGTATGCCTTTTTTCATGTTTTCGACGCCTTTATGTTCGTCGTTAGCCTCTGGAACGATGATAACCTAAATTGCAACTTGAAATTCAAATTTAAGACCCTTTTTCAGCCTTGTTGGGTTCTATTTTATTAATTAGTCTTATAGCTCCGTTGTTGAGTTCAGGCGAAAAATTATTATGATGAAAATTTTGTAACGTAGCGTGTGGGTGTGACTTGTCAACGTTAAGTAATAGCTGGGTATTGTGCTATTTTAAAAATACCTTGTGGCAGTGAAAAAAAATATGTGTATTTCAGTTTTATTTCCCTGGCATGTTATGTCCCACTCCGGGGCAAAGGACTCCTTCTGCTTCTTCCTTCTTATTTCCTATTGAATTAGGTAAAAACAATCATTAAAATCAAAGCGACAATAAGTACTAAAGACAACATCTCGCTGATCATCTTCATCATGCTGATCAAGATTGTGTGTGCCAATATTTACTTATTTTAGTCACTCTGATTAGTTATTTTAAAAATCAAGGCAACATTTTGTGAAATCACATTTACCTAGAAAAATTTTATTTGCACATCTTCCGTATGTACACATTCGTACTTATTTTACGAAGGGACTGTCATAGCGCCATTAATCTCACCTTCCAATTAAGGAGAGTGGTTATTTTACAGTAGCAATAAAGTAATTGTAGGCATAGTCATGCCACAAATATGTAGCGGTGACAAATGCGAGCAGAGTGCTTCCTCATTAAATTTCACTGTATTAAACCATGTCTTCTGAACTACGTTAGTTTTTGTTTTCGTTTCGGGCTAACGACAAAAAAACTATGAATTTATGTAACGTACAGTTTGGTGAACAAGAATATTGTAAACAGTGTTTCCGTAAAATATCGTTCCAAAATTCAAAGACACACACATTAATTCAATTCAAATACATTTATTTTGTAGCACAGGTTATATACAAGATGTTAAATTAGGTATAGAAATTATACAGAATCCGTCCATGAACAGGCAAACTAGTGTGGCTATTATTTTGGATTATACTCAGAAAAATAAGGTATAATAGCTGGACAAGGAAGGAAAGAACTGAACGATAATACTTAAAAAGGGTTGAAAATACGATCAAAAAACTGTGCTGGAGTTATTGTGAAAATGCAATAGATATTGAAAAAGGATTATAATAACTTATCGCTGTCTATCTATTCTCCGCCTTTAAGCAAACATACAGATCAAGATATTAAATATGATTATTTTAGTATTCTTCATCAGTTATATTAATTTCAAAAACAAAATAATATTTATCTGTAGCTAAGCTAGTGACAAAACAACAATTACACTAAACGAATCACTTGCACTAGCATCCAGAGTCAAATTAACAAATATTTGTCTCAAAGCAGGAATTGAAGCAAATATCTCGAGCAAAGGGAAAGCAGACGTTCCTAATTGCCATTTAAATAGACTCAAACGCCGAACGTTAACGTTGAAACTAGCATGTGAAATACGGGACGATTCTCTGTAATTACTTTTAGAAAACTCTCGTTTCTTATACCAAGAATATATTTAATGTTTTTAATTTCCTTTTCTACGTCAATAAATATATTTTCTGTATCTTTTTCAGCATTCAAAGTTTCCCTAACATCTATAATTTATTTGTAAGCACCTACAGCCTTTCCTCCTGCTCACCTATTTACGTTTACCCTAAATGTCATGTTATTTACGATGGTGGTCTTTGTTGCAGGTAATACTCATCGTGATTTGTAGCAACCATTGTTAACTTAAGAATGAACTGCCACATTATAACGAGGTAAGTGCCTCCTCTAGTTTTCAAGGGTCCTCAAGCTGAAGGCGGAATTCTTGACAGCATTACGTAACCATTCAAGATAGAAGTCTCTGTCTACTGCATGAAAATTGGTTTCTTTGTGGTACTTATTATTCTCCAAGACTTCATTTCTCTTGATATTAGCCTGGTTCTTGGTCAATATTTCCATAACCGAGAATTCACTCAGAATAGTCAGTTTTCAAAGAAGCTATGAAAAGCAAATCAAAACAAACTTTTTCATCAAACCTTCTTCGAATGTGATTAGTTATAATTTCCATGGAGACAATAAAAACGAAAATAAGGGTGTCAAGATAAAAATAAGAGAATCATTAAGTAGCCCATTTTCCTTTCTTATTCTCAGCCAAGATTACATGGGAAAATAAGGACTTGATTTTTTTTTAAATGTTTTGTTCTTGTTTTTAATTAAAACGAATAGTAACTAGCTAAAGGAATACAAAATTAAATGCAGATAAAATAGCGATATAAAAAAAACTTCAACAGTGAAATTTGCTACGTCTAGCATAGCTATATAGGTAAATCATATTATTATACAAGTAGTTCTGCGAACAGTAGACCTCACGAGCACAAACTTTTTTGCAACAAATAATATACCACTAAAGTTATATACAACGGGATATTTATCATAATTTGGTTCAAATTCAAATTCAAATTCTTTATTGCATTCATGTGTACATTCAGTTGTTACATATATGTAAGTAAGTTCCAACATGAAACCCGGTTAGGGCACGGCAACATAATAGATTTTAACAAAACAAGCATCCAGTCAGTAGGTATACTGGATTGCAAGTTTGTTAAGCAAATATAATATAAGTAATATAATTAATAAGGTTATTAAAATATTTTATTTACGTGTATTAATTATTATATTTTATTAATTTGTATCAGTTATTAAAATTAAATAAATAATATCGTTAATTTGTATGAATATTTATTAATTTATATTCTCTATTAAATTTATAGTTTATTAATTCGTATGAATTACTATATTTTATTCATTTATATTCTCTTTCTCTATTTTTTTTTTTTTTTTGTAATTATCTATCTATCATTTTCACTATTTTATTCTAAGTCGGTTTCGTCAGATCTTCACCAAATTTTTATGAGACCAATTTAAAGTACCTTTCAAATAAAAAAAGAACATCGAAATCAGATCTCATAAGGCAACAGCTCCTTTTTGCCCCTTTTTGGAGGATGTACCCCCTCCAATCAAAAATTCTCGACGACAAAAAGAAAAACGTAAAGTTATGAAACCTGTATAGCAAGTTTCGTCCAGATGGGTTGTAAAACACGACTTATAAAGGAGTAGCAATAAACTGACAGAGGAACGCTTTTACCAGACTTGAAGCAGAGACGCTTCGTTCGCTACGCTCGTTCGGTCAAAAAAGCTGTTAAAATAACATAGTACTAGGTTTTTACATATGAAATTGCCGTTTTACACAGAAAAAATCAAACATTTTTTTTTATAGAAACATTATCGGTGCACTTTTTGCCATTGCCATGAAAGTTCGTTGATGCCTCTGCAATGAAAACCCTGGGAACGGGAATCAGTGAATTCTTTAAAGGAGTTTTTCTCCTTCTCGTTGGATTTGAAATTTTTCCCTGGGGCTCATTGTTGAGTTCAAAATTTCCAGAACGGAAGCGATTAAAACAAAAACGCACCGGCGGCAGCGTTCACTTGCGTTACCTTGTCCATACACGTCGTTATTATTGCGTGTTTTCTATGCTGCGTTGGTGCCACGACAGAACTCGTATTCGAAAATAGCGCGTTATTTCGATTTTTCTATGGTTTCAGAAACATCGATATCAAAGAAAAATAGAACGGCGGGAAAACAAATGAGCAACTGTTTTTTTTTTAATATCATGCTATATTATAGAATTAATTTGAATTTGGAATTCTAAATAGCATGAAAGATATTGATCTTCACACTAGTCGGTATCAAAAATCGGCAATTTCATAGATAAAGACCTATTAGAATCCCAGCCAAATAGCCACTAACCCAGTAAACATCCCATTCCACGATATATATTTCCCATTACCCACGACAACACAATTACTCGCAGGTGGTTTAGCTATAATAATTCTCTTGAAGGCATTATTATAACAACGTTATCAGCGTAATGGTAGGCAGTCACGGCAACTCCCGGGTAAACTGTAGCAATAATTCAGAAGAGCTTTACGGGGTCTCAGCAGACTGAGAGTAGTAGTGCCCCAATAGGAGAGCAGTGGCCCAATAGTAACGGCCACAATTTACGAGTTATAGGTCGTGGGATCGAACCCAGACAGGCGCTTTACTTTGTGTAAATAATTTCACCACCACTGCTCTCAAAACGGTGAAGGAAAACACCGTGAGGAAACCAGCATGTCCTACAATCAAAAATTCAAAGACATGTGACATCTACCAATACGCACTGGGCGCGCGTGGTAGATTACAGCCCATTCCATCTCGAAGAGAGGAAGCCTGTGTACCAGCAGTGGGAACATTATAGGCTGATTATGCTACGGGGTCTCCACTCTCCTCTGTAAGATTTTCGACACATTTCAAGAGCTTCAAAGGTACTTAGACAAAACGAGGAACCTTTCAAGTGAATACTGAAATATAATTGGCAAAATTTATTTGTAGTTTAGTTTATGAATAGATTTGAATTGTTTGGGTGTCAAAGGGTTTAATGATTGTGGTATTGAATTGTCATTGTTGGTTCTGAAGTTTGTTGAATCCGAAGTTGTCAATTGGAATTTGTCTGGGTTTGATAATGTCATGATGAAGGAAATTGTGAAATGTTAATTATAAATGCGTTTGAATATTTTACGAATCTTGCTAGAGTAGAATATAAAAAAAACCGGCCAAGTGCGTGTTGGACCACGCCCAATGAAGGGTTCCGTAGTTGAAAAGAATTTATCCCAAAAACAAACTTAATATTACAATCCCGAAAAAAAATAATTTTTATGTCTTACAATTACAAGTTAACATTTTCGGACTTTTTCATTTACTTGTGCTGTGAGACCTTGCTTCTTGCCAAATTTCATTATTCTAGGACAACGGGAAGTACCCTATAGGTTTTATAAAACATCACAGTCTTGACAGACAGACAGACGAACAACGAAGTGGTCCTATAAGGGTTCCGTTTTTTTTTAAGGTACTGAACCCTTAAAACAAAAATATACAAAACAAAATGAAAATAAATCATAGCATAAAACTGGAAACACACAACCAAAACTAGCTTTTAAATTTTTAAATATAATTTTGTTTTCATAAATCTGAAAGTTTCAAACCAGTCGCCGCTCCATTCAATTCCCGTCAACTACGAGGTGGAACTTGACTAAATTTTCAACGTACACAAGAAGCCGTGTAATAACTTTGCGGCCACATAAGCAATTCACATGCTGAACTGAATTCTAAATAGTTTTCCATGGAAACTTTGCGTACAATAGGTAACGAGAGCTTAAATTAAGAATTATATAGCTGTATTGTTCAAGGTTTGCTGTTAGTTTATTGAGAAGTTGATGATGTAAAGGATACATTAGAATATAGCATAGAACCTAACACTGTTTTGTGCTTAAATAAATCGAAGTTGATACTCTCTAATAGCAACTACCTATGTAGTTAACCCGTCGCGCGCCAATTAGCAGACACAATTGAAATTCTATTGTTATCTGTACACATGGTGTACAATCGACATTTTAAGAGTTAATCGTATTGTTTTAATTATATTTTTATTTCGTCTTAGTATTTATTATTACTTGATTAGTATTTGTTTAGAGGGGCTCGTGGCTAAGTACAGCCACACGGGTTGATCTATCAGGTTAAGCTACGCTTGCCGGGGTTGGTCAGTAGATGGATGATCTCGAAATACCGAGACTCTTCCATGCCTAGGTAAGCAAGTTAAGCCGTTGGCCCCGGCTGCCATTCGTGGATCTTTGATAATCGTTACGGGTCGTCAGAAGCCCGAAAGTCTGACAACCAGTCTTAGCAAGGGGTATCGTATTACCCAGTTACTGGGTTGTGGAGGACTGATAGGCATTCGCTCGATGGAAAATACCGGTATTCGACTACACCCGCTTAGATTGGAAGCCGACCACAACATAGTTGGTAAAAGGCTAGACAGATTGATTTAGTATTTATTTAGAAACGTAAAAGCTTCTCAAAAAAAGGAACAGTAATACTTTAATCCTGAAAAGCAAAAATGCGAAAGGTAACTCATCCAACTGATAAAAATATCGTTAGCCTTACAAAGAAGCTCAAAATTGATATTACGAAGGTACGCAAAGCATAATTTGATGGCCTCATTTTTAACGCCAACATCACACACACGCTCGCAAAATATTCACATCAATTTATTGTACACGGCCTACCGACACATTATTCTGAAAAATTCAAAAATCCCAACATAAAATCTCACTTAGACGTAAAAAAGTGTTACTTTTACGCAATCATCTATCATGTCAGAGCCCAAGAATGTATTACATTACACAAATTGAAACCATAATAATCTTTTGGGTGAATTCCGTCGGAATTGCGCGCAATTCCATCGTCCGGCCTCGGGGCAGACTCTCGGATACCATCAAGTGCCTATGTAATGCTTTTTACTTCGATTTCTTCATTTGTAGAGTATTACGTGAACATTTTAGGGTCCCGAGAATGCCTCGGCTGGCTAACTGAAAGCGTCCAGCCATAGTTATTGCGAGAGAAATATTTTCGTGATAGGAATTGTGGTCGCGATTTATTTATTTGGATGATATTGTTATTGCGACGCAGTTTGTCGTTGACGTGGGTAATGTTACAGTGCAATTTATTTATTATATTATACAGGGTGTCCCGTAAATAATGGATCAAACGTAACGGGTAGGTAGCTTACCTAATTTCCAACAACTAATTTGAATATTAAAAAAAAAAACCGTTACAGTAACCAGGATATTAATTTTTTTTCGAATTTTACGATTTTGTCTTCCAGAATTAAGCTTTTTTAATGCTGTCGCTGCAAATGATGACATTTTTAGGTATGATTTTTATTTAACATTTCTGAATAGCTTACTAATGTTATAAGATACCATTTTTTTGAATACCGTTTTATTTGCCTTAGAAAAAAAATCTTGAGTTGAAAAGTTTTTTCTTTACGATGTTAGGACCAAAATTGAAAAAATTCTCCTGTAAAAAAAAATGTATGACACCGAAAACCACCATTATTTTAAAAACTTGTACATTTAATAAGGTTTGCAAATTGGTGTAAAACTTACGTCTAGTCTTTATCGTTACAAAGATATTGCTATGAATGTGATGAAGACAGAAAATAAATTAAATTGGTACTATTCCATTTTTTCATTTTCGTAATGGCTTATGCTTGAATGCTTGTAATCGAAGCAGGTAGTTAAGCGGCTAGCATATTCCGACCCGATGACGTCATCTGTCCGGAATTTGGGACCGCTACCTGTGGCGGAGTTGCACCTCAGTCAGCGTGAAGGGGATAGATAGCGCCGCTTTTGTATTTTTGGTAAATTGGTATGAAGTTGTACATTCTAGTCCTTGTCGTTACAAAGATAATTGCTATGAATCTGAGAGGTGCTCCAAATCAACGTTAATAAAAAAAATAAAAAAGTGTGTACATTTAAACTTTTTCTTTAAAATGTGTAACTGTAGTATTTCAGAGGCAATGTTCATTGAATTATTGAGGCGTATGAAAAGAATTAGGAGGCCGTACTAAAAAAAACAGTTAGTTCAAATAAATCGTTTTATTTGGTTTTTACAATAAATGTTCGAATTGCCTTCCCTCTACAAGAATGCAAAGTCTGCATCTCCTAATAAAGGAAGCTCTTATCCGACGGACAAAACGGCTTTGGTTTATTTCTGATGCAGCAGATTGGATGCGCTGTCGTAATTCTTCTTCCGACGTTATTGGATTCTTGTAGACCCTGTCTTTTAAACATCCCCAGTAAAAAAAATCTAGGGGATTTAAATCCGGAGATCGCGGAGGCCACAAAATTGGTCCTAATCGGCCGATCCATCTGTCCGGATAACTTTCATCAAGGTGCGCCCTTACTGCCGTCGCATAGTGAGCGGGGCACCCATCATTTTGCAACCACATTGCTTGCCGTACGTCTTCTGGAACGTTTTCTAATAACCTTGGCAACTCATTCCTTAAAAAATGGAGATAATATTCGGCGTTTAGAGTAGCTGGTAGTTCAAAGGGCCCTATTATTTGCCCATTGATTATTCCCACCCATAAATTTATTTTAAATTGATGTTGGCTCCTGTCCTCTCGCATCAAATATGGGTTTATCAGCTGCCAACTGTGCAAATTATGCAAATTTAAATATCCATCTCGGCGGCATGAAGACTCGTCACTCCATAAAATCTTGTTAAAAAACTGCGGGTCCGCCCGAATCATTCTAAGCATCCTTTGGCAAAATTCTATTCTTGGCTGGTAATCACGCGACGTCAGCGTTTGAACACGTTGCACGTGATATGGGTGCAATCGGCACCGTTGTAGCACTCGATGCACCGTCGATCTAGAAATTCCTACGCGTCGCGCTATGACGCGAACGGAGACTGACGGATCTTCCTCGATTTCTCGAAGAATGACTTCGTCATTAACTTGTCGCGGTCGTCCTTCACGGGTACCACCAACTCCGGTGCCAAGAATTCTTCCCTCAAGAAGCGCGTTATGCACTCTAATAAAGACGCGATAATCGGGATAACGAACCAGGTTCGGGTATCTTTCACGGTACAATCTTGCAGCCGCCCTGGCATTACCTCTTGCTTCTCCGTAGATAAAATGCATTTCGGCGTACTGCCGTGGCGTGTACTCATAACGAGGCATTGGGCTGAATAAGGTTTCAGCGCTACTGCACACACATACAAGCACACACAAACGAATGTTTTCGGAGTCCGTAGGATCGCCAAGTCGTTTGTCCAATACGCAAAGAGTTCCAAATCGATAGGCAAAGCAAAGTCCAAAAACACAGCACAAGTCAAATTTTACAGAAGAAAACACCGAGCCACTGACCGGGAGCGAAAGTTGTCTGACGTAGCAACTCGAAGAGAGACTAGTTACAACTAAACTAATAAAATCAAGCAACAATGAAGCCTGTACGAGTGAAGGGCGCAGGAAAGAACAAAAGAACCTGCGCAACTTCATACCGATTTAACCGATTTACCAAAAAGCGGCGCTATCTATCCCTTTCACACTGACTGAGGTGCAACTCCGCCACAGGTAGCGGTCCCAAATTCCGGACAGATGACGTCATCGGGTCGGAATTATGCTATCCGCTTAACTACCTGCTTCGATTACAAGCATTCAAGCATAAGCCATTACGAAAAGGAAAAAATGGAATAGTACCAATTTAATTTATTTTCTGTCTTCTTCATCACATTCATAGCAATATCTTTGTAACGATAAGGACTAGACGTAAGTTTTATACCAATTTGCAAACCTTATTAAATGTACAAGTTTTTAAAATAATGGTGGTCTTCGGTGTCATACATTTTTTTTACAGGAGAATTTTTTCAATTTTGGTCCTAACATCGTAAAGAAAAAACTTTTCAACTCAAGATTTTTTTTCTAAGGCAAATAAAACGGTATTCAAAAAAAATGGTATCTTATAACATTAGTAAGCTATTCAGAAATGTTAAATAAAAATCATACCTAAAAATGTCATCATTTGCAGCGACAGCATTAAAAACGCTCAATTCTGGAAGACAAAATCGTAAAATTCGAAAAAAAATTAATATCCTGGTTACTGTAACGGTTTTTTTTTTAATATTCAAATTAGTTGTTGGAAATTAGGTAAGCTACCTACCCGTTACGTTTGATCCATTATTTACGGGACACCCTGTATTGTGTGTGGATATATTCGCATTTTTCTTTTGTAAAATGATGTAAATGGTTATTTACTTTTCTACTTCAGTGAAGGTTGAGTACATGTTTAATGATATGTTACATTTTTTCTCTCGCTTTCATGCAATCTGTGGCAGTGATTTTGTGAAAAGGGACGGAAGTGTATTACAGGAAATGAAAATATTTTTTAAAAGTTTTGAGTGACGGATTGAAAGGTATAGAACTAGAAAGTACTTTTACCCAGGTGAGATGGCACATGTTAAACATCTTATGCGACTACTGTAAGGCTCGCTCGTTTTATTTTCAGCCCGTACCATCAAATTACTGGCCAAAGGTCGAGTTTAAAACTTTTGCAATATAAAGTAAGTTAAGTAGTTCTTATTCGATAAAACAAATATACAATAGACATTTCGGTCACTCGATACAAGAACAAACAGTTAACTATGTTTATATTATAAGCTAAAAGGACGTCCCTCACATGTCCAATTTCGAAGAACTTACGAACGAACAGTATTTATTATTTAAGTCGTCTGTCGACTTCTTGACATCGGTATCGACCAAATAGGCACTGTCAGTAAAACTTTTATGTTAAGACAGACGAGATCAAACTTTGCTCAATAACTAGTTCTTTGAGTGATCGCACATATAGCTCTTATATACTTAGATATGTACTCACATACTCAAGTCGAGTACTTTGGTGGATCTAGTTTCTGATATCTGGAAGCTTGAAGTTGAGGAGAAGGGAAGCTTCTTCGCAAGTAACTTGATAACTTTATTACAGTCTGTACATAGGTAGGTATGATACCTATGCAGAGAGGTAGTTAGGAGCATAACAAAGTACTCTTTGTTTTGACGAGGCTGTAAGTTTGTGACGTGGGCGTGGTGGGGAATAAGTAATGAAATATCAGCTTTGAAAGGGCAGTATTGTTTTTTAACTTAACCGTTTCTGATATAATAATATGCAATCGTGCTTAGTGACAAAACATAATTGCACAAGCCATTTAAAAGTTCTTTAAAGTTTCTAGTGTTATGGTAATTTGTATAACGTAATGTTGTTTTTCAATGAAAATTTAAATTACTGTAAAGTGTAGAATGAAATATTCAGCCTTAAAAGAAGCAGTTTTATTTTTAGTGTCTTAGCATTATTTATTCATTCAGACCTTTTGTTAGTAAATCCTATAAATTCGCGCATCGACATTTGATTTCCGAACAAAAGTGGAGGGTTCAGGCATAAATCAAGTGATATTAGACAGTTCGATCCTCATTGTTCGTTATCTGACATATTAAGGTCATGGCTAGCGACAATTTATTTTAATTTTTTTTTTGGAATTTGGCTTAGTTTTATGGTAAAGAATAAAGAATGGGTGACACGATTAACAACTCACGCGATTCAAGGCAAAAGGACATGAGTTACAGTCTACTTACACTGATGAAGATAATCAATTTTTTATTAAATGAACAGTAACTGCGACAAATCAATAAATCTTCCTAGCCTTTTCCAAACTTTGTTGGGGTTGGCTTCCAGGCTAACCGGATGCAGCTGAATACCAGTATTTTACATGGAGCGACTGCCTATCTGACCTCCACAACCTATTAACTGGGTAATACGATACCCCTTGGTAAGACTGGTTGTCAGACTTTCGGGCTTCTGATGACCCGTAACGACTGTCAAAGATCCACGAATGACAGCCGGGACCAACGGCTTAACGTGCTTTCTGAGGCACGGAGGAGTCTCGGTATGTAAAGATGGTCACCCATTCACTTACCAACCTCGGCAATCGTAGCTTAAACTGATGGATCGACCCAATGAACTGTGTCAAATAATGTGGGCTATTTACAATTTAGAAAAATTTCCTTCAGTTCTATTCAATTATCACAGGAAATGTTGCTGGAACCAAAATTCACATAAAATCTCAAAGCTTCTAATCTCAATGTCAGCATAATCAATGAAAGCATTTAATTATTTCCATAACAAGGAAAAGAACTTGACAGAGATATTAGGATCATTCGTAATGTTATTACCAGCATTAATATTTCGCAGAAGGGACCCTCCCTTATAAACATCTCAGCATTAATCTTGGCAGTAACCAAAAAATTATTTTCTCTTGTTCTTTTCCTTCGCCTTTCAAGACGTTGCGTTTACAAATTTCCACCATTTCATCTCCAACTGTTAAATTGCTGTTAAGAACGGTCTTGAAGCAAATGATCTCTATAAATAAATATTCATTAATTGAATAAACGTCTTCCGTGCTTTTGTCTTTAAGCTTAGTGAGATTAATTATTAGAATCTTCTTAAGACAATATTTGAATCGCAGATTTTGAACTCATGTAAACAGTTGAGCTTGTCTTAAGTAACAGTGATGCTTACAAAGGAACTTGGTTGAAGTAGGTTAGTGGAGTATTGGCTGAACAGAATTATACTGAAGGAATTGGGTTATTGTTTGGTTTACGTAACGGGCTCAACTCACCTGACACAAAGGATTAGGAAAAGGCTGTTGTAACAAAATATATTTAAATGCAACTGTGTTTGAAACAGATATTGTTCTCTGTCCTAAATATAACATGTAGGGCAAAAGAAATGTCATAATGTGAATGTGCCATAATTTTTGCAAATGGCGTCATAATGTCTTTGAAATGAGATACATATGTTGTAGATAGAGAATTAGTTGACAATGAAATGTAGCGATACACAAGTCGCACAGCTCAGGCATCGAGAGAGATTTTGAAATACCAATATCCGGGACATATGATCTCCAGTTTTGGTGATTTGATCTGGCCGGCCAGAAAGTCAGATCTGACGGCGCCAGACTTCTTTCTTTGGGGCTTTTTGGAATCTCACGTTTACCACAACAAACCACAAACCTTGCAAGTCTTGAAAACCAACATTCAAGAAGAAATCACCAATAAGGAGAATGTTTTACGAGCAACAATTTCAAAATGCCGTAAAACGAGCATAAATGTGCATCCACTCAGGAGGTGCATGGTCCGTGGCGGTGGTGGTGGTTTTGACCGATATAATTTTTTCGACATCACATCACACTTATTATTAGTGAGATGTGAAGTCGGGAAAATTATATCGAACAAATTATATAAAGGCAAGTTTATTAGTGTGGTGTGTGTTTGTATGTTTGTTACTTCTTCACGCTCAAACGGCTGGACCGATTTGGATAAAATTTAATATGTTGTATATGTAGCTTATACCCTAGATTAACACATAGGCTACTTTTGTCCCGGTCTACGCGGGAGAAATCGCGGGGCACAGCTAGTCATGTCATAAATATTACACCTTTAAATAAACTTTCCGTGAAAACAAAGCCCATTTTTTTTCATTTCCAACCAAATGGCAGCCAATTTACAATGACATTTTTTTCGCCGCCTTGTTTTAGTAGAACTTGACGCAAACTTGGAATTCTCGGGGGATGGTCAGGAAGATGATTTTCAGTTCGTTATGTAAATCTATTTGTACTGAGATAATTTCACAATTTCATAGGACACGATAAACGAGTGGCAATGACGAAATCGCCATGTCTGCGAATGAAATCTGAAAATTACGCTTGCGTTAAAAAATCGCATCACTACGTGGAATAGATTGCTTCGCGCGACGAATAATGACAACAACATTTTTGTCCTTGTGTAAGGACAAAAATGATGCGATTTTTTAACGCAAGCGTTAATTTACTTTTTTGCAATTCGCCCATCCACGGACCAACTTCGGCAACATAGCTTAACCTGCGTTCATCCGTACGACTGTTATTACTTAGCCACGAACCCAGCGAAAAAAAAAATCGCGATTCCAGGTTTAGTAAAAGTTGTTCAACACAATTGTTGTGTTGTTCAAAGTATAATGTCAAGAGGTTGTGCGTTATTTAAATTACAACTTGTATAGCAGCACATTTCTTTCAACATCTAATAGCGGCTACTAATCCACAGTATCACATCACACAGCACTTTTATTACCCCTACTCCATATAGCCTACAAAGTTTCCCACATCACCTAATCCATTTCCTCCAGTACTTTACTATCGGCTAACGAACCACTTCTTGAGAAATAGTTCTCCTATACAATATCTATAAAGTCCCTGGTTTCAATTACTCAGCTTACTCCAGAGACGTGCGGTCGTGAATTATGGCCGATTGGATCCGATTGTCAAGAACTAGACAAATGATTGTGAAAGATAAATGGTTGAGGGAGAATTGACGGTGGTCAGTGCCTTCATGATGACTATAGAAATGCTGATTTTGAAGATTTATGGGCTGAAGATGAAGTGGGAATAATGCTTGAAGTAGAAGCGTATATTAAATTTATTGAATCGGAAAGGAAGAAATATGTAGAACTGAATGAAAGGGTTAGACATATGACAGAAGCTTTAGGAATTAATTCAGAGGAGGATGTTTTTATAGCAATTTTCGGGCTAATTTTATTTAAAGGTATATTTATTCCTTTACATCTTTAAATGTTTATTCATGCCTAAGCTATAATTTTGTTGCCCTGTTTGTGCTAACTTCGTAAAAGTTTAGTCCAACATTCTAAATTCGGTATATTTTCTTGGTAGATTTCATACAGAATTCTACCCCAACATACCAAGTGTGTTTATTCAAATGGGATTAGAAACTAAGCCTCTTCAATCCGATAGTGAGTGAGGAGCTCCCGAAGGAGTATATGAAACTCAAAATATGTTATACAAATAGAAAACTTTTGCTTTGATAAACATTGAAGGATCGTTTTTATAAACGAGTACGTGGTGTTTATATCTTCCGATTATAGGCTGATTCCATCAAGAGATTTCTATTAGCAGGTACTTTTGAAGCCATATTTGTAATGTTGTGTGTTTGTACTTTCTTCATGGTAGGAATCGATATGGATTATTATGAAATAATCCATATCGATTCCTACCATGAAGAAAGTGTCATAGATATAATTGATTGATTTCTTTTTAGTGCTGTTTTATATTTTAGATATTACAGACTTTTTCAAATATAATATCCATCTATAATAAGTATTAATACTATAGGATTAAACGTGTACCTTAGACCCTATTTCACGATGTCCGAGTAGCCACTACTTACTAAATAAATTCAAAAATGGAACAGAATTTGTATGGAATTATCTACCAAGCAAGTTAATAGGAACTTAATCATAGTTGGTGAAATAGGCCCTTAGTCATGGATAAAAAGCCTATAGCGTACACAGAGCTATAAATATAATAGGGGTTAAAGTATGAAATTGCCGTTTATTGTATTAGGAACTTCGAATTGACATAGAACCTTCATGGTTTGAGGTTTTTGAGTGAAACTTTTTTCACATGGTACCTACGAAGTTCTTCTGTTAAAAAATGTGCAACATTCGATTATCGACTTTCAGTTGTTTATTTATACTTCGAAAATTCGAGTTATTTTTGAATACGATTTCCGACGCGAAACTAACGCGGCCGAAACAGCTCGCAATATCAATGTTGCGTTTGGAAAGGGGACTGCTAATGAACGCACCGTGCGGTTTTGGTTTAAACGCTTTCGTGATGGAAACTTTGATTTGAAGAACCAACCACGTGGAAGACCGCCCACTCAGGTGAATAACAATGACTTGAAAGAGATGGTGGAAGCCGATCCGAGCCACTACCCAGGAATTAGCGGCATGGTTTAACGTTACCTTACCAACAATATTGACTCATTTGCGTCAAATCAATAAAACAAAAAAAATATGAGAAATGGGTGCCTCATGATTTCACTGATCTGCAGAAATAAACGCGTGTTGAAACGCGTGTTGAAACTTGTGTTGTCTTGTTGAATCGATACAGAAATGAAGGAATATTGGATCGAATCGTGACATGTGATGAAAAGTGGATTCTTTACGATAACCGTAGGCGAAAAATGCAATGGCTGACCCCAGGTCAAACGCCGCAACAGTGTCCTAAAGCAAAGCTTACCAATAAAAAGGTAATGGTAACTGTTTGGTGGTCTCATCATGGTGTTATTCACTATAGCTTTCTCCGACCTGGTCAAGCAATAACGGCAGATGTCTACTGTGCCGAACTCCGAACAATGATAGCAAAACTAGCAGTGAAACAGCCCTGACTCATGAATCGATCTTCACCATTATTGCTCCATGATAACGCGAGACCTCATACAGCACGAGAAACCGTTTTAACTCTACAGGAACTGCAATTAGAATCCATTCGTCACCCTCCGTATTCGCCAGACCTTGCTCCAACGGACTACCATTTTTTTCGTGATTTGCACAATTTTCTACGTGATAAAAAGTTTTCTTCTCAGGAGGCAGTACAAAATGCTTTCACACAGTTTGTCGAATCTAGATCACGAGAGTTCTATCGCAAAGGCTTATATGACCTTCCTATTAGATGGCAACAATGTATAGATAATAATGGTAATTATTTTGATTAAATAAATACGTTAAATTAAAAAAAAAAAAAAAGAATTGCAATTTTTCAGTACAAATTGGCAATTTCATACTTTAACCCCTAATATTATAAATCTCATCAAGTATTTTGTGAAAGACGTCACACACACAAAAACACCGCTGCACTTAACAAATAAGGCACCGACATGGGCTTCACAACCCGTATGTATTACACGGCCATCTTGGATTCAACGCAACGAGCTTATATACATTGCAAAACTTTCCCTTGACAACGCTAAAGTTAAATTATAATTTGCATACTCACAAAACGGTTTAAAATTACACTGTGCGAGGAGCCAATTAGCTGCTGATGAAGCGTTATGCGACGATGTGCGCTAACACTTTATTATTTTGTTAACTGGTTTATGGAGTGGAAAGGAAAATATATTTTGTGTGGTATCTTCTTTTTTTGTGATTAGTTACTTTACAACGAACCGAAAGGTGCTAGGTACTGCCGGCATGATGTCTGGCATAGGAGGTTCATGAACTGATAATAATTATGATGATGATGATGAAATCCAATGCCCTGATATTTTAGCTTAAACGCAACAACTTGAAAAAAAAGTGTGTGCGTGTCAGCTCCGTGGCACGTCTGGAGTGTACTCATGTTTTTTGTGCCGTTCCGACTTTCCATTGTTGGACGAAAACAAAGGACCTTAAAGGCAGGGTTTCTTCAATGAATCAGTCCTATACAAAAAACAACTTTAAGGTGTAAAGGCATTCGTTTTGTTTTACGTTGGGCAGAAAAATGCAACAACGCTTTTGAGTTAACACTTGTATTTCACTCCTCATAAAATTTCCATACCGGGGGCCTTATATTAAAATCGATTCTTAAGGATTAAACTCCAAAAAAAACTTTTTTACAAAAAAATACAACTGACTTCCAAAAACAACACTACAAAGTGAAAAATAACTTTAATTTCGGTAGTCGGTGTCTAGTTAAATGTATTTTCGTTTTTGGCCACCGACTTCCGAAATTAAAGTTATTTTTCACTTTTAGTGTTGTTTTTGGAAGTCGGTTGTATTTTTTTGTAAAAAAGTTTTTATTTTTCACTTTTTAGTTGTGTACCTACCTGGTATTGGTATTCATTGAATATCCCTTACACATATTTTTTTGATTCCCCACCATAACTTAAATCTTCTAAGGGTATGTTTGCCCATTCTTCTTGCGGTTAAGTGGCCTGTCCATCAAAAATTATTTGAATAGACCAAGCAGGACTCTAAGGATATTTGAACCGCCTCATTTTCATATCTGCCATAGCATCAGTATGTTGAGTGATGTGGGTATGTTTTTATTCTTATCCTATTTTTGCGTCTTCTTTTTGACGGGCACATTTTATTGCTATTCAAATTGATTGCTATTGCTAGCATCATTTAAAATTTCGAAAACATATTGTACTTTGATTTTTTTTCCTTTTGTAATTTTATTATTTTAATCCATTACTTATATTTTAAATACAATATACAAGTTAAAGAAAATAAATAAAAAAAATAAAACTAAAGAAAATAACTAAGTAATTATACAAATAAATACAAAAACAAAAGGACACTTAGGCGTCGAAGTACTCGTCCGCTTCGATGTCATCCGAAAACGTGCGCAGAAGACTGGCAGCATTGCCACGTTGAATGGCAATGCTAATTCTTTGGCCAAAGAACGAGGCAGCCCTATTTACGTTTTGAGTTCAAAACTATCATCAAGATCATCTTTCAGTTTAATTTTAGCTTCAGCTTTATTTTACTCCTACTAAACATTTAAAATTGAGCCCCCAAACTAAGGTTACCCTGATTACAACATGAGATTTAAACATTCTGGAGCTGACCCTTCCCTGAAAACGCCATTCATCATCAAAATGACGGCCGTAATCTATCATGTTGAGGAGTGCAAACATTTTTATATTCACCCTCACATTTGGGGCAGAATTTCCTGGCTTTACACGGTTTACAGAGATTTTCGGGCAAAATTTTGTTGGATCTTTCTTGTGAGTTACAAAATGTTTTACTATAATTAATTGTGTTAACATAGAACACATAATAAGCCTATAACTTTCCCACTGCTGGGACACAGGCCTCCTCTCTGTGACAGGGAGTGGGCCATCCATCCATCCATCATACGGGCCCAGTTCAGGTTGGTGGATGTCACATGTCTTCGAATTTTTGGTTCTAGGACATGCCGGCTTCCTCACGATATTTTCCTTCAACAGTGATGATGAAATAGATGACACAAAGTAAAGTGCCTGCCTGGGTTCAAACTCACGAAATACAACTCGTAAGTCGGGGCCGTTACCACTGCGCCACTACTGCTCCTTAATACGATAGTAGCAAAATAATAATCCCGAAAAGGTTACGCGAAAAATATAATTTGTCTAAACTATATCCAAAGTGATGGATTGCCTCTTGGCAGTGAATCTTAATAACACGCTACAGGAGCCTAAAAATATCTTCATTTTGCGAGAAAACTGCCTCTTTTTATTTTTTCCTAACATCATTAATATGATTTCCTCCCAAAATTCTTCCACCTGGTCTTAACCTTACTTTCTCACCGAAACAAGACACGACAAACAGCAATAAATAATAATTACTCTGTAAATATAGTCTGAAGTTTCTTGCGAATTTCTTCCCACAATTACGTGTTTCTAGAGAGACGTTCTCATCCATCTTAATTCCCGGTGCTTTCAGCTGGAACACTCAAAGCCTCATTTAGGGCCCTGGATCTAGGTATTCAGGTCGTGCAAACACTAGGACTTTCATCTGACTCCCCACTTTGGTGGTTCGAAGACTGGTTTGGTCTAAGTTTGACTTGGAAGCGGAGACTTGTGACGTGGAGACAATTTGGTCAGACCATCATTATCTTGTATATATACAAGGTGTAACATAAATAACGCACAACTTCTTAAGGGATCATTATACTTAAACATCATACTAAAAGTTGTTCATAATGATGAGTACAATGACCCCTTAAGAGGTTGTGCGTTATTTATGTTACACCTTGTATATCTACAAATAGTGTAAAGCAAAGACGATTTTCGTATCATGTCGCTGTTCATGTGTGTGCGCTTAGTTCTTCTAAACAACACAATGGATTATAGTATTTATAATGCTATTCGTTCATTATTTAGAGAATTTATTGTGGAAGGTTTATATGTCTAATACGTATATTTTGAACTTAGGCAAATCTCTGAAGAAGGTTGTCTAATGAGTACCTCTTCACGTGACCAAAGGGCTGGTATATTTTCTTTACCCATTGATTCTTTTCGCTCTTTCTTTATACAATCATATACACATTATTATTATTAATTTAAGTCTGTTAGCATAAATTACCGTGTTACGTAACCGTAACCGTTTTGCTATTTCGTCCGGGTACTCAATAGTAACCCGGACGAAATAACAACACGGTTACTCCTTGTGTGGTTGATTTATATAAGCTTGCGTTTGGTTATTGGCTCGTCTGATTATCTCAATACGATGCTGGTACTAGGTTTTGTTTTGTCAGTCATGATAGGTTGAGCAGAGGCGAATTGCGTGTAAACCTGTTCTATTCGAGCAAAAAAATCACTGTTTTGTTTGTTCAAAAAAAGGTTTTTATTTACTTAGTAAGTATTTTGTATTTAACTTTACGTAAATGGAACATAAAACGATACGCAAAGTTAATTATTTGCAAAGTACCTGCGATCAGCAGACTGTAATTAAAATTTTATAATATCAATTCCCACGCGCCTTTTGTAGAAACCTTGTGGTACCTTTTCTATTAGCTTCTCTAAGAATCAATCTGGTTACAGCAGCTATTTCCGTTTTATTAATATTTCCAAAAAGGTTAGGTACCCTTATTGAAACCCAATAAATGGATGTCAAGGTAAATTTTGAAATTCTTTGAAACTATGTACAGACGCCAGCAGGTCAAGCCACTCGAAACTGTCAAATTTTCCCAATCAACCTTGAACCTTATGCTTTAGCGATAAAGATGAAATCTATTAAAGAAATTTGACAGATTGTAGTAGCTTGATGTGCTGGCATCTGTACCTACCATATATAAAGGTATTGTATGGGTTCAACGTTCTAGTTTGTTCCGTTTGATTCTTGTTTTTAAGAATTTTTATACTCAACTCAATCCTCAATGTTAGTAACTTGAATATTGGAATGGACACGACGAAGTAGAAGTTCAATATCATCCACCATGTCTCTTTTACGAGATGTTTTTTTTCTACTAGTACGTATTTATTATCTCTAATCATATGCCTCCCGCCATGTTCTCCCAACTTGTATCAAACGCCACCATATCATAAGCGCATGTACGTCGTCAGGAACAGAAGTGCTAAGCGCTACTTGATCTAATTACGTCTGAGATATTTCGAAGTTTCGCGAAAATGTCGCTTTAAAGAAGGTTAAATTAGTGTAAGTGCCTGTCTGTAGTAAAATTATTATTTAAGAAGAAATGACAGTGTGACTTGTGTATGTTAAAATGATCATGGATTCTTATTTAATAAAAATGCAGGTACGTTTACGCTTAACATGAAGTTCTCAATTAAAAACATTAATTTTCCAACAATAAAGCATTTAAATTTTCTGAAACTCTGGTGTCAGCAATGTTGAAAATCTTTGGCGCCGTCACTTAAGACTGGTCATCTCTTAACCGCCAGGGCTTATTTTTAATTTTATATTTTGAATTGTTTTTAAATATTTTTTACATTGTTCTCACATAGAAGCAAAAAGAATAATGTACCCAGGGTTTTATATTATTTATCTTGATTTAAAAGAGTATCCGTGGAATTTCGTGCCCGTAATTCTCAATAAAGATCTACCTACGTTTTGGAATGGGCAACTAGATTCAACTTTCTGACTAACTGACTGACTCTTTGAAAATTCAAAAGAAATTGGTTTAATTGAAATAAATCTTTTGAGTTTGAGTTAGTATCTAAAGAAATTCTAAATTATTTCGGTAGATCTAAGTCACTTTTTCTTCTTTCTAGACTATAAACCAGAACTGTTTATGAGCAAGAACCAAAAATTTAATAATATGATCAACAAAATAAACTCGTGAAAATAAAATCAACAAAAAAGAGGAGCTCGTGGCTAAGTAATAACAGCCGCATGGGTCGATCGACCAGGTTAAGCTACGCTTGCCGGGGTTGGTCCGTGGATGGGTGACCATCTTTACATACCGAGACTCCTCCGTGCCTCGGAAAGCACGTTAAGCCGTTGGTCCCGGCTGTCATTCGTGGATCTTTGACAGTCGTTACGGGTCGTCAGAAGCCCGAAAGTCTGACAAACCAGTCTTACCAAGGGGTATCGTATTACCCAGTTACTGGGTTGTGGAGGTCAGATAGGCAGTCGCTCCATGTAAAATACTGGTATTCAGCTGCATCCGGTTAGACTGGAAGCCGACCCCAACATAGTTGGGAAAAGGCTAGGCAGATGATGATGAACAAAATAAACTCTCACTTTTAATTCAAGATTATCTCCAAAATCATAAAGATTATCTCTGTTTCTCGTTTTCGGAGAATAAAACAGGATCGTCAAATTTTTATTGGGGCCAAAGTCGTAAGAAATCTCTGGAGAGCTTTCAATTCATCTGATCTTGGGTACAAAACTTTTTGGTGAACAGTCCGTAAATAAGAATTAAGTTTGGATATTTTAACAACATTGTACGAAGAACTTCGAGGCTAGCAAAAAAAATAATTTAGTTACTTACTTAGTCTTATTTTGTGCTAGCGACCCTGCTTCTCACGGTTTTTGCAATTTGAGAAAACATAGGAATTTCTTTTTTATATATTAGGTTGGGGAAAAAGTCTTTTCGCATTATAGTATGTATGAACTTAAAATAAAATCTTTTTGGCTATACTATTTGTATCTGGCTGGTGTTGGTATCATTGAAAGTTTAAATTTTAAAGAACATAATTCCAAAGTCAAATTAGGAGAATGTGTGATTTTCATTTGTTTTTCGTACTGTCAAGATGAGTGAATCTAATGAACAAATTCGATACATTTTAAAATTTTACTACAAAAAAGGTAAAAATGCAACGCAAGCCGCGAAGAAAATTTGCGATGTTTATGGACCCAGTGCAGTGTCTGTGAGAGTAGCACAAATTTGGTTTAAGCGTTTTCAATCCGGAAATTTTAATCTCAAAGATGCACGTTGCTCTGGTCGCCCTATTACGGATAAAATGGATGCCATTTTTGAAAAAGTGGAGCAAGATCGGCATATCAGTAGTTACGACGTAGCTAAAAAACTTAAAATTGACCACAAAACAGTTTTGGCGCATTTGAAAAAACTGGGTACGCTAAAAAGCTCGATAATTGGGTACCTCACAAGCTCACTGAAAGAAACCTAATGAACCGTGTACTCATTTGTGATTCTTTATTACGACGTAATGAAACCGAACCATTTTTGAAGAAGCTGATAACTGGTCATGAAAAGTGGATCACGTACGACAAGAACGTGCGAAAAAGGTCGTGGTCAAAGGCCGGTCAGGCTTCACAGACATGGCGAAACCCGGGATAACTCGCAACAAGGTGATGCTGTGTGTGTGGATTAGAAGGGCATTATTCATTATGAGCTGTTACCACCAGGCAGGACCATCGATTCTGAACTCTACTGCGAACAACTGATGAGATTAAAGCAAGAAGTTGAGAGAAAGCGGCCGGAATTAATCAACAGAAGGGGTGTGGTTTTTCATCATGATAACGCTAGACCTCACACATCTTTAGCCACTCAGCAAAAATTAAGAGAGTTTGGCTGGGAGGTGTTAATGCATCCGCCGTATAGTCCTGACCTTGCACCTTCAGATTTCCACCTATTTCGGTCTCTTCAGAATTCTTTAGGCAGTGTCAGGTTAACATCACGAGAGGACTGCCAAAACCACTTGTCGCGGTATTTTGATCAGAAGTCCCAAAATTTCTACAGCAATGGGATCATGTCCCTACCTACAAGATGGCAAAAAGTTACCGAACAAAATGGTACCTACATACTTTAGATAAATGTAAATAATGTTTATAAAAAAATGTTTTGAATTTTCTTAAAAAATGCGAAGAAACTTTTTCCCCAACCTATTATTATGTCGGCGAAGAATGTCGGCATTCGTTGCCGGACTGGTCGTCGTCCATTGTTGTAGCCGAAATAAGACTCAATATGCACTCTACAGTTTTAATTAGATCGATTTAACAAATAATCAGTTCGAAAGTAGCATACACGAATCGGATGGAACTGGACTCCTATCGGAACGCGGCGAGGTCGGCGCGAGGTTGGTAGAGCACGTCCATTCAGTTCGGTGTCTAATCCACAGATTACTAATTTGTAAAATACTGGAACCTTGAATGACAGCCGTCATCTGTCACCGTTATTTTCCCCCGCAAACTTAAAGTGACATTGACAGCTCGCTTAGTGTTGCCAACCCCTATTTCCGAACACACCCAAGTCGGTTCAACTTGACGTTCCGTTCAGGATCCACAACTTATAGGTTTAATTTAACTGTATTATTCATATAAAAATTTCGGAAAAAAAACCTCTAAATCCACTACGTAGTTTGGAAGAACAACGCGGTCACACAGATACACATGAAAAGGGACTCTAACATGTATAGATAAAGATGTAATTATTTTTGTTTAGAATCCATTGTGTACCTTTTCTTTTGTTTGCATTGCAGCGTTTTTTCAAACTACAAACTGTCTGCCTTATTTTTAAAGGGGCTATTGGATTTTGTAAGAAAATGATTAATTTCTATAATTATCCATCTCTTTACGACTAGTTTCTGGTTTCATATTACAGAGCAAAACTACCGTCTATGTATTATATTTGTTTTACTACGACGGCTGCGTACTATCAATTATATTTTGTTGAGCTTTTAAACTTTGTTTTGTAGCGCTGAAAAAATATTAATTTTCCTTCTTATTGCATTACTAGCTTCCTGCGCAGCTTCGCACACGTGCATGTCGGAAAATATCCCACGGGAACCAAAATTCTTCCCTATTCCTTGTCTACATTATAAAGGGAACCTCTGTGCAAAATTTGAGCTTTCTAGGTTCAAGGATTTGAATTGGTTTAAATAATTATAATCTTTGTTTACGAGTGTATAATTAATTGGCAGTACGCAGTTAATCTTCGATTTATCGAACAATTAAACAAGATCTAAAGTAATTTTCGGAGAACTTTTATCAGCAAAACAGAACTATGTTCCTTAAGCACTCGCTTAAAGTAGTTGTAGATTGTGCTTTGTTTGGGCGATTATAAAGTTCGCTATTTCACGGAAAGTATATGTCGAGTTTCACAGATTTATATCAAAATACAAAACTCTTGAAAGATGTGGCTAAGAAAGCGTTTAGAGTTACCTTTGAAAACGACCGTTTAGTTTTGCCTAGTTTCTCATATCAAAATACAACATTAGTTTTAGTATATGCGAAACGCGAAACACGTGTCTAGTCTTTTTATGTAAAGAATCTATGTACAAAATTTCAAAACTGTATCATGAAAAATCACAAAGTTATAAGCTTGTTGTCCGTACAAAAACACTATCACCACGCGGCGCCCGCTGTGCGCCCGTGCCTAGTGCCGCTATGACCTGCCGTGACTTGTGTTCGTCGCTCGGTGTCCATATTGTAACCTTTTTTAAAGATTTTTGGTATAAAAAATATTGGAATCGATTCAGTTATTTATTCTGAACCAACTATATTCAGGGTTCGCATATACTAAAAATAATGTTCTATGATAACTGGGCAAAGAAGTTCTTTAGAAAATTGCTTTTGATACCAAAAAAATAAGAGTTGAAAAAATAAGTTTGCTTATAAATTATTTATAAACTTTTCAGACTCATTTAAATATTTACTGAAATTAATTAGTTTCAGCAGTTTTGTAAACAGATGACGATAACTTAAAGTTATCTTTAAGCAGTCTAACCGATTAGCATGAATGCCTATTTTTTAAGTATTAATAACATTATTAAGTAGTTAATCTACACAACCATTGTGTTCAGTGACTATTTTATCTGTAATGGCCGATATCATAATTATCTTTTCAATATTTAAATGGATGTTTAAAAGTCGGCTTCCTTGGTACCAAGTTGCGAGTTAGCGTTCTGCGTTCTGTGTTTCAACAATTTTATAACCTGGTGTTCTCAAATACAGAATACGGAACGCAAGACGCATGTCTGTAGTTTGTACCCTCTCTTTAGGTATGTCTATCGAATATCTAGATAGGTACAATCTAATCTGTTAACCTGCAAACAGACTTAGACAAACGGCAGCGCTTTCTAAATATTACTGCCTCATTCATACTGCTTACGAAAGAATGAAGTACTAAGAGTACTTATGTTAGGTGGCCTAGAGCAACGCGGCTGGGTGAATACGTGGACGACTTACATTTTGGCGTTCGTAGCCCGTCCCAGCCTACATTTTTAACCCTTAAAAATCCAATAGGGACTCTTTGAAGAACGGTTCCACAGAAGTTGTTATTAATCAATCTGTCGTGGTTTGCTAGGCTATGATGGGTTGAATAAAATTATTGGAGGATAAAATAGAGCATTGGGTTTTAAAGGGTTTGCTTCGCATTACTAAGTATATAGTGTTTCGTTTTTGAGTTGGTTTTGCATGTAACAATTTCAAAGAAATTACGGTAATTTGTTGCTCTACATAAATCCAG
Source organism: Cosmia pyralina (assembly GCA_946251885.1). Classification (NCBI taxonomy): domain Eukaryota; kingdom Metazoa; phylum Arthropoda; class Insecta; order Lepidoptera; family Noctuidae; genus Cosmia; species Cosmia pyralina. Next base: position 1,671,301 of record OX276358.1, on the reverse strand, counting down.
AATCAAATGGATTTACTATAGGTATTATTTATATTAGAGAGATTTCTCATATTCAAAATAACAAACACGCAATGGTATTTGAAACGAATCGTTTTGTGCATCAAATTAAGCATTTTCCTGACAATACAAGTTCTAGCTGAAAAGCTTACTGGAACTTGCTCACAAACAGAATCCTTAACCCCAAACCACTATTTACTAGAAAGCCAGATCAAATCATTTTAAGTTCAACACAAACTGTGCTCTAGTTTACAACAAGAGACCAATAGCAAATGGCGTCGAAGATAAACGTCAAAACTATTCGTCGCATCCCCACTCGCTGGCTTAGGGCGGACGGAAAGCATTAAATCTGGCCACTTGTTCAAACACAGGCTATTCGGCATTCGGCTCGCGAAATGCTGGCCTAAAACGTTCACAGTAACGTTCCTACTTGACTGTGACATTCGTTGAAATTGAATTCTGTTTTTAAATTTGAACTTTTTGCATTCGTGCTTTGTTTTTTAGGTTAGGATTCAGCTTTGCGGTCGTTTGTATTTTGTTTTTGGAATTTGATAACATTGTTTCGTTTGAAAAATCTGTTTTTAATTTCATTTTCGCTAGCTGCATTATCGTCAATGTATTTTATGCAGAGAGTTTTAACATCAGCAATTTTGTCCAATTCTATTTTCTGATAGCAACAATCATTTCTTCGTGCATTTCCCAAGTTTCAAGGGATACCTATGAATCATTAAGTAGCATGCATTCTCTGGCACGTATAGGTATGGTAGCAGGTATTATGTTTGGCTCAGAACCATCTTACAATAATAATGATGTTGTTATTATGGTTGTATGGTTAACGTTGGACACTCAACGTTGATCGCTCTATTCATGTTATATGCCTAGGTGGACCATCTGAGTAGGTAGACAAGATTGTTTGCCATATTCTTTGCGAATAACCGGTAACGCCTTTCTGCTTTCAATTGCCCTAAGAAAAACACTAATTGCCTTCTGTTTGCTAATGAAAAAATACTACGAACAGAAAATTTCGGCCATATTGATACATTTCTGAAGTAACAACTGATAAAAAATATTGGTAGTTTAACATATCTGGCATCGCATGACAAGAACACAAATTCGTCTAAGTTGTCACAAAAACCTCCAACTACCGTCATACTAAAGCAGATAAGCCTGACTTAACCCTTTTTACGTTCCTGATAAAAGAGCAGAATTTGAAAGTTGGCATTGTTCTAGACAGGCCGTAAGGGTGTGGCTAGACGAGCGATCAATACGCGGCGACCACGTCACTGCCGCCAGTGAGTCCACAGTACAGTCTAGTTTTTCTGCAATTTTATGGCTACTCCATTTTATTGTACTCATGATGAAACTTGGAAAATTCTTAAGCACAAAATTGAGAAGAGGGTTTTGTAGAATGTATGATTGAAATACATTTTGTGATACAAATTGGTCCTGAACATTGTAGAAAGAATAATTTCCCTATTGGTTCAGGCCGGGGAAAAAATACAATATCATTTTCAGATCAACCTTATACATAACGTAAATATGAGATCAGAAATTAGATTCAGTATTTTCAATAAAACTCCTCTTTGTTTATTCAATTTTGGACAAATGACAAAATAAAAAAAGGTATTAGATAACGGAACCTTTAAAAATGAAGAAAAACATAATACAAATGTTGTCAATTTTATGATCTGACGTTACAGAAACGTCGGCAAACGTCAAATTTGATATTCGAAGTCGTGTTCAATGTAAAAAAAAAACGAGGCGCGACGGACAGAATGCGCAATAAGACAGCGTTTGTCACAACATCTACAACCTTTAGTGTGGACACAATGTAATGTTTTTTGGATACAAATGTTTTTTTCGTTGTTTGTATTCCATTTTTCATCTCTTCTTTCTGTTGTGTTACCTTAAGCTAAACTTTATCAGGGATAAGAATAGTGTCTATTTCACTTAATTACCAATGTTCTTAAGGGGCGCAAAGCCTGTTTTTTGTTCCTCCTCCCTAGGCTTAGGTTACGAGTAGGTATTAGCATAAGCAATCACAAATTATTAAAGAACAATGGGCAAAATTGTATGGAGCTTGTCCCATCGGCGGCCACATCTGTACTATTTATTTTCTAGTAGCCAATTATGTATACAATAAGACTACAAAAGACTGTTTCTGTAAGTTCCTTGGATAAAAAGTTATCATAGGTGGATTATATAAAAAAAAACTAATTAAATCATTTAAATGGAATGATTACAGTTTGTATGTTAAATACAATATTTTGTACACCTCGTGATGATGTTACATTGATATAATAATGAATTAAGTACATTATAATGATATGACTATGTTATTATATACGTAATATACAAATATAAGATAATGATAGCTTAAATAAAACTAAAGGTTTATTAAATACGTTGATTTATTAAAATAAAAACATTATGCCAGATTACAATAATACAATATTACTTAATAACTTGTAGTTAATAACTACAATAATTATTGGACTTTAATCGTCATCAACAATTATTTCATTTAAAAAATCAGCTGGCAAAAGAATGTCCTCCTCTTGGTTTCTCGCCCACCCTAAGTACCAAACTATACACATTATGTGGGCGCAGCAACCCAGAGTGCGTTTACCGCTAAGGCAACTGCAATAATAGTTTTCTATAGCTTCCCTACCATTTTTCTGCCTGTCTATAAGAATATAAGAATAATAAATTCTAGACCGCGCATGTCGCGATTGTATTCGGCAGCGGAGAAGCCAAACATTTGTAGCTGTAATGCCGTACTCGACTATACCTGTACATTGGGTATCTCTATACACTTCTATATTATATAGGCCTTGTCGCACATGCTCCGCATAATAGCTGCGAGCTAACTTCACTTGATATGTGCCAAGTGCAAAAATAATTAAATCGTCCTCGGTCAGTGACGGAAAATCACTTAAGTTAGGTTGGTTACCAGTAATACTATCAAATCTAGCCCATCGACGATTTAAGTTGTTGCCTAGGACATACTCTGCTAGGTGATTTGGTTGGTTCAATCGTTGGTTTATTATTGTTATAAATGTTTCTGCGTGTAAACTATCACGTAATGGTTCTCTGCATGCGTTCAATAACGCAGCGGCTATTTTAAAATCCTTCATCATATGGGGCAAGGCACGATTAAAAAAATCTTGCCGAAATAACTTGAAGTCGCGTTTAAACCAACCATTTATAACTTCGATAACCCAGCGGCATATGGTAACCAACCTAGACTTATTAGCTTGCTCTGTCGTTAATTGATCTTCGTTGCGATTTTTTGTTTTTGGCAAGTGTGCTTCATATCCACAGGCATGTAAATCGTCGATTACGTCGCGAAATCCACGGTCTAAGATGAACACATCCCCTTGTCTAAAAAACCAATGAATACTGCCTTCTTCGTCTTCGATCATATTTTTTAGGATTTGTGCATCCGACTCTGTAGCTGCATATGGCCCAAATGCATCTATTATATGACCATCGCAGCATACTATTAAAAATGGTTTCAATAAATTCGTGAATTTGTGTAGACTATATGATCGCCTTTGGAATAAATGGTTTGTGGACTTTTGAATGTAGATATAAGTGGCGTCTGCTATCACAATTGCCTTTCTATCTGAGGGTTCTGCATTTGGATTTCTAAAAACAGCATTTGGCACTTGAAGATTTCGATTAGCTATGTCCCTTCTGTCAATATGGTCGTAACCCAGATGTCCAGGAACGAAGTCCAAAAAAAGGGAATCCCTGGCTAACTTAAGATGTCTTTCAAGGGTTCGCCGGCTCATGTTGAAAAGTGATGCCAGCCTTTCGTTTGCTTCACCACTTCGCAGTTTCATTAGGTAACAGGCTAATGTTGTGTTCGGCCGAGTTGATACGTTCTACAATGACGGGGTTTGTTCCAAAATATTCATAAATTGTTCTCGACTGACACCCAATCGAATGTATATTTCATTTATGTCCATGTCATCTATATGATCAAAATCCAATATAGATCCTCGAAGCACTGCTATTTTCATGAGGCTCATGATATGCAAAAAATGTGTGGCATTGAAATCGTGGAGCAAGTTAGGGCTGTCAATTATTTGATCCAAATTGTTGGATTCCAAATGTTGAACGCAAACTCTTGCGCTATTGGGAATATAGAAGTTAAAATGAATTAAAAATGTTACTTTCAGATTATCCGGAATTCTTCGGAGTAACGTTCGTCTGCAGTTTTCAAACATACAACGCGTCGCTGTGTTAGGGAGTCTTGAATATTCTTCGATTTGTAATGCACATTCATGTGGTTGCGTATTTTCATTAGGTTGCGCAGCTCTTTCTGCCCGTTGCCAGCATGGTCGACAAATATACTCCTGGCCGAAGTATTCTAGCTGAAGATGAGAATATTACAATTAGTTAAACTGCATAGCTTAAATGGTTTCACAAATTGTCGATATGAAATACTTAGCTACTCTTCTAAATAAAAAAAAAAACCGATAAAGATAAACAGTATTCTTTTTCTAAATACGTATATAATATAATACCAGTAAAAACGCTTCATAACGATACTTTTTAAAGTGAGAAACTACCAGTTCCTGACATGAAAAATAAGACATAATGATTTAGTTTGACTTACCTGACGTTCAGGAGTAACAGCTTCAATAATATATTGGGCTACAGCGGGATTGTCTTCAAACCGAGCGTGTGTTATCTCGTATCTTCTCCTGTTTATCACAGATCGATTACACAAAACACACATTTGACGGTTATCAGCCATAGTTATAGGAATACAATTCACAAAGTCCAGTAAAACAAGCACAAGTCACCAAGTTAGATATCAACAAGTCCGAGATACAAGCCAGAGTCGAAAGAGATGGTCAAACAAAAATAATCGCACAGTACTCAACGAAACAAATGTCAACGATGGACTGCACTGTGCTCGCGGACCTGACGTAAAGCCTCGGGTGTTGTGTGGGAACCGCACTCGTCGCTGATTGGTCACACGAAGCAGTTAGAATTGGTTGGTCTGATTTTAACAATGGTTCCTAGAATTGAAAACAAAAACCAACTTGAAGTGGCTCATTCAACGAATACGTTAACAAAAGCAGCTGTTGAGTGGTCGGGTCGCCCCGCACATTATTGCCGCCATTTTTCTTTGAAAGCGGTGCAATCCTGGTATGGTTTACGATCGGCCCAGTGCATATTAGCGGATAAAAGGCATGATAACAAAGGTATTGAATTTTGTGACAAATATTTTACATTTAGGTACATGGAAGCCCAATAGTTCCATTACTTTATTTATTAATTCATACGTTTGTAAAATAAGCAAAACACAAAGGTTTTTCGTATGTTTCGTGATGAAAAACAAAAAATGCTGAATGATAAAAATATGAAAATTCATTAAAATAGTATTTAACCCATATCTTTTTTCTCAAATGATATTTAATCATACTGCTTGAACAATATTTGTTCTACAAGCATTCACCTTTCAAATGACACTAGTTTTATTAATGGCCGCTAATGGGACAGGACGCCCATTGTTCTTTATGATTTCTAGTGATTGGGTAACTGAAAAGCAAAGTTATTTATTTCTTTATGTACTAACATACGCTACCATTACAGAATGTTCCAATTCGGTTGTGTAGGTTAACTTATAACTCAAGCAACATACTATTAATAACCACACCATACAATATTTACAAATCAAAAACTTAAGACGTGTAACGTTGCCCTTGCGAACTCGTTCAGTGCACTAAATTCAGTTTGCGCATTGTTCGCGTTAGGGGGACGTTTTCCAACAGTTTAGTTCGATTGCGAGGCTCCGCGAACAACTTGGGCCGTTTGGCGCTGCACGTACCCATCTGGCACATACAAGCCTATCCTCTGTAGCACACCTGGATTATGTATGTTACCCCGGAACACTCCAAGGATATATGCCGCCAGTGCTAGATCCCTTCTTGTTTCCAACTTGTTGTATCCCACAATGCCTAACACAAACAAGTTCTTCCAATAGCGTATTTACCAGTTTTCAAATCATAATTGAATTATTTTCTTTTTTTCCATTAGTACTAAGATAATCCATTCCCAACTCCAGAATTCCGAATTTATTTAGACTAAGTCAAAGTTTGAATTAAGACAAGAAATTCTACTCGTTGAATGTCAATAGGATAAATGAGGGTCAACCGAAAACTTTAAAATACCGTCATTTGTAACTTGTTAGGTATTCCAGAAATTTCGTCACTTCTGCCCTTATTATTCGTTTAATATACTATGTCTAGACTTAGACATAAATGGCGCAGTGTCTGCCTTTTATGCCTGGGGTCGGATCCGACCCACATTAGAAAAAATATTCTTTAGACCTGAAGTAGTTTGGCGAGAGGATTTCTTTTAGGCCTTTGATCGTTTCAGATTTCAATAGGTGGATTAGATGGAAAAAGATACCTAATCATTTTTTCAGCCCGTAATATAGTAATTTCCGCGCCGCTATTCTTTGGCTTCATAAAATAGATATAGATATAGAATATATTACCTACTTACAAATATTTTCTGGTCTGAATGTTTGTATTTGGAGAGAATAATATAATTCACAGTAAACCCTGAATATGGCAAACATATACGATTATAAGTAAAAACCACCTATGAATTTAACTCAAAGGAAGAAACGTCAACGCAATAAATGCCAAAGGAAGAGGTGTAGAGGTTTTAAACGGTAATAAAAAGTGAGAAATAGCTGCGCCTTTTCCTGTGCAAGCCGTAACAAATATCCTTTAATTAACTTTTAAAGTTTCCTTCGAGTTTCTTTAGCTTACGTGGGCAAAGCGCCATATTCTACCACAAAGTGTAATTTTGTGCAATTTACACTTCCTTTCAATGATTTTAGGGACTTTTGAAGTAGCTAATAGCTGTTTGCGGTGGGGTAATAGCCCAGCCATTCCTTCTACGTAGGATGTGAATTTTAATTTTGATATGTAGCTTGCCTAAAAAGGAAAATTTATAAAGTTGGGAATTCGTACTACATTTTTGAGTTTGATAACTTTTATCACGCTTTGCTCCTAAGTATGTTCTTTGATTAGTATTTCAACATCATCATCGTTGTCCTGCCCTTATCCCGATTTATTTGGGTTCGGACGTCTCGTTTTCTTCCATACTTCTCTATTAGTCGTCATCTCGATAGTCACTCCTTTTCTAGCCATACCATCTTTCATTAATATCTTAACAACTAACAAGAAATAGGCCCACAGATAGTTCGCGGCTAGTTTATAAGTATTCTACTCTTGAAACAAACCCTTTTTCCTCCCAGATCACCAGATTGTTAACATCGTTACGAGGGACGGTCGCCTAAACAATATCTTGATATATTTCGAGTCACGTTCCCAGCTGATCATCTCCATCTTTAGGACCTTCCTGATAAATATATTTGTTACGTGTTTTGTTTCTAAGCGTTGCGTTAACGTAATGGAAAGTATTGGCAGTTTCTATGATTACGTCTTATTTGTCACAGTAGTAATCAATATGTCAAGGACTATCGGTAAATTCTTTATTATTTTTTTGGTGATTTCTTTCTGTCAGTAGTAAAACATTCAAAGTTTGCTTATATATTATGTTCATATTAACAGGTTTTTATAGTATCACTATATCTAGTATTAGTATATCTATATATAGCCACATTGAACATTCAAACAATTAAAAGGCAATGTACATATAAGTTGTACCATCAATTATTATTAAATTCCAGTTATATAATCTGTTTTCCCAAATTGTATCACAACAACAGTCGGTCCTTTTCTTCCCACATCGCTGGATTATGTTCGGATTAGGGCCATCTTATCCGAAATCAATCTCATCGCTTTGATTGAAGGATTTTATATCATATTGAGCTTCATCATCGTCTTTAGTATTGATTCCTTAATAATGTTAACCTGGTTGACTAACTCCAGATTTCTGTTAAATTTAATTTCGATTGATTTGATTGCAGAGGAGGATTTACAGGTAAATATGCAAAAAATTCTGGCAAAAAAATAAATGGTTCCGTTGAACCCCAATTCCGGGCGTCCATTAAAAAACATTGAAGCAATTCCGGGCAGAGTTGGGTACCTAGTAGTGAGTCATTAAGGCCAGCACACAGTCACACAGATCGTTACAGCAGTTCCGATGTTTACTGCGTGTCAACTTTGAGTGCCGTGTTTATGTGTCAGGACGGGATTCGAGTGATGATTTGACTGAACAGTTACTATTGATCAAAAAGTCGGTGATTCCTTGTAGGGATATAGATATGTTCCTATGTCCTTTATAGCTGAAAGGGATGCATTGAAAGGTCTTGGCTGAGATGGATAAATGATCTGATGAAGTTGTGGGTAGCCGTTGGTGGCAAATTCCTGAAAACTAATCTTTGCGAAAATGTATGTGCGCTTCCAATTGATATGATTCTTTACCGCTAGTCTTGATCTACGAGTATGTAGTCGAACGTTCTTGTCACTCAGGCAATGTTTGGATTGCTAAAGAAGAGATTATTACTACCTTTGCTCATAAAATTGCTGTGGAATATAGGAATTTTCATGAATTAATGCCTTCACTAGCTTACAATATACTAGATTTTCTTTAAGATTCTGGCAGGGTATTGCTCTTGTGAGAAAGTTGCACGTCTACTTCGTATGCAGCAACAAATATTTATGTACTAAGATTTGCATCAAGTTGCAATTTTTACTGCTTTGTTTTTAAAATTCAAATTTCATCTTGGTTTATGACTTGTTCTAGACAAGAGGTATAATATACTTTTTTCTTTGTTACTGCAATACAATACTATTCATACACTTTGTTACCTTTTAGGTACTTTATGCCTAAAAGAGTTTCTTTAGGTATTTGTTTTTTTTATTGCAATACTAGCTTCTGCCCGCGACTTCTTTCTCGTGAAATTTCTTTTTACCCCCGACCCACCGCGTCGCATTGCTTCGCCTACCCGCACTATAACTTCGTTTTCGCTTAGCGTTATTTTATTTTTATCTCGGTTCCTAAGGGTCGTGTCTTCCTCAAGAATTGGGCTATCAAATACAAAAAGAATTTTTCAAATCCGACTGGTAGTTCCAGAGACTAACTAAACAAACTCTTCAGCTTCATTATTACTATATTAAAGCTGCCGAATTTGTTTTGTTAATCTCGTATAAATTGGTGGTTTTACTCCATTCACTATTGACGAATTGAAATATTTTACCCTTTTACCGACTTCAGAACTCAAACAAAAAAACTCCATTGCAACTAAGAACTAGTAAATTTTTCCCCCGCCTTGGATTGAAATGGTTTTACTTCAAATAAAACCTGTCAAGTGAGAGCCGCTTAAAACTTAACCTAACTTGGAAGTTGTAGCCTTCGGCAGTGTTTCAGGCGTTCAAAGGAAAACTTTTATAGAAAATTCTTCGCTTTAAAGCGTTTTGTGAATGGAAGAAAAATGTGTTTCGAATACCAAGTATTTGACGTTTTGTTAAAATTATGTGGATATAGTGCACTTAATTGTTTATGAAATTTGCTGTGCGATTGGCTTCATATAGTTTGTATACAAAGCTTTACTGACTTTGGTAAAAAGCAAACGTCCTATTTATGTATCACCATGCCTAGCCTTTTCCCAACTATGTTGAGGTCGGCTTCTAGTCTAACCGGATGCAGCTGAATACCAATATTTTACATGGAGCGACTGCCTATCTGAGCTTCACAACCCAGTTACTGGGAAATACGATACCCCTTGGTAAGACTAGTTGTCAGACTTTCGGGCTTTTGACGACCCGTAACGACTGTCAAAGATCCACGAGTGACAGCCGGGACCACCGGCTTAACGGTGACGGTGGCTTGATCGCCCTGTTTATTATTAGGTACAATAAATTAAATTTACCAAAGACTAGTCATATTGTAATTATTTATAGCATCAATGGTTGTCCTTTAAAAATACTTTATGCAACTGAAGGGTTAATAATAACATTTATTTTGTCACCACAAACCTTTAATTCCCCACAACACATCAACATTAAAAACTCAAACAATACACGTCAACAAAACTCAGTTATGACAAGTAATCAAACAAATGACAACTGCAAACTACGCCCGAGGTCCGTAAGCTCCCAAATAACTTCCACAAACAGACACTTTGTAATGACACTCCTCTGGACCTCCCACAGGTCATAAAACCGGTCATTACAGCAACCGGAGAAATAACCGCAAGCACCAATAGTTTTTTCATCTGCTCTGGGAGATCTGGGCAAAGATAATAATAATTTGGACCAAAAATTTAGGTCCCCAAAGTGTAGTTGTTAGGTCCGGATAGGTGTAATTTTAATAACAATTAAATTACACGTATGTGTGTTGCCACAGATAAAAAAGAAAGAGTATAACTTTTTGCCAGTGAAAACAATAAAAGAATACCAAATTTTATTTCTGGAGGTTGAATTTAGATGCTCAACGCAAACAGTTTTTGGGAGCAATATCAATAAAAATATATTTCTATTCTCGCTTTGTGGTGAGAAAACGTTACAATAAGAGCCAACTGAAGAAAACGATTATTGCGGACTTCTCAGACAATTAATTTTCCGTCAAGCATCGTTTTGTGGTCAATTGTGTAGACAATCGTTTATTATTTAGGTATTTTCTTATTGCTGACTTCACATAAAACAGTGTCCTTTGTTACATTCTAGCAGTCTTCTAACATCTTATACCTACTGCAGATTTTCTGGTTCCTTTATTTTTGCCTAACAGAAAGTACTAAAACAACAGTAACAACCAGATCCCAATTTGAACGAAAAGCAAATTGTACAAAAGATCTTCAAACAAGCGGGAAGACCTTGAAATCTCAACTGTGTTAATATAACCGTCTTTTAGATACATAAGTATACCTACACTGTTTCTCCATTACGAGTAATAAGTATGCCTTTGAGGTAAAGAAATTTTAACGCCTCGGTTCCCCTGGAGGAGAAAGTTTTGAGGTACGAGTATGTTGGGCTATGGGTGAAGCGGTTTGCGGCACATTTTTCAGTGACTTCTGGCTGTTTGGAATAAATAATGTTTTCGAGAGCTGGTTATGACAAATAATGTAATGTTACTTGAATTTTAACATAGTAGTTGATAAAGGTAAAGCAGTTAAGTGAAGTCACGGAGATTGCTTTTTATGATTGATTTGATCTTCATGTAAAGTAAAACAAAACAATTTACAAGAAAATGGTAGAATATAGAAAATCAACGATTTTTGAAGTATATTAAAATTACGAAAAATAGCAAAAACACATCAACGAAAAATAGCAAAGCTGACATGAATTCGCAATGATTTCAAATAGCATATTGTGATCATTCTAGAACAGAAACCGTATCAGATAAATTACGAAAACCACCCACGACATTCCATTCTAGAATTCTATCGTCCCATGAGAGGGGTATCACGGGCGTACCTTCCTATCTACTAATACCCCAACCATCGTCGGGGAACGGAAATTAAATCCCCCATTCTACCCAAAGTTGGGGGTCTGATGGGGGATTAGTGTGTCTGGAACCGACGATACTAATTATGTATTTATTGCTCTTTTTGTCTGCAATAAAGGTCGAACAGACGGTCCGGATTTTAATAAGATCGTGTTTGTGATATAAGTGGTTTTGGTATTTATTTGTTTGGCTTGAAGTAATTGGTTTTAACGGTAATCCTGTTGATTAATAATATTTTTTGGTTGGCAGATTTATTTAAAATCCTTAATTGCTGGATTATCGAATTTACTTACGGCGTTAACGATTTTCATAGATTTGGCTTCAAGCGATTTGAGATAACTTAGCTTTTTCCGACGGCTTCTCCCGTGTGAAACAAAAATCCTTCCTTATTCCTTGTCTGCAATATAAAGGGAATCTCTGTGCAAAATTTCAGCTTTCTAGGTCCAATGGTTTGGGCTGGGCGTTGATGAGTCAGTCAATCAGTCAGGACTTTTCTTTTTATACAGGGTGAAATTGAATTCATGGACAATATTTTAAGGGGTCATTGTACTCATCATTATGAACAACTTTTACTATGGGAACAAACCTGAAATCGCGAAAAAATCAGCTGTTCTCTACATTTTGACGAGTTATGCGAGCATAAATATGGAACAGCAGATTTTCTTCGCGATTTCAGTTTTGTTTTGTTTTTTCATACTAAAAGTTGTTCATAATGATGAGTACAATGACTCCTTAAAATATTGCCCATGAATTCAATTTCACCATGTATATTAAGATTATAAGATCGAATTTGAATCGGTAAATGCAATTATTGTAATGTATAAACATACCTACCTATATTTGGTATATTTATATATACCTATATAAATATACCAATAAAAACTTTTTTACAAAAAAAATACAACCGACTTCCAAAAACAACTACAAAGTGAAAAATAACTTTAATTTTGGAAGTCGGTGTCTAGTTAAATGTATTTTCGTTTTTTGCCACCGACTTCCGAAATTAAAGTTATTTTTCACTTTGTAGTTGTTTTTGGAAGTCGGTTGTATTTTTTTTGTAAAAAAGTTTTTATTTTTCACTTTTTAGTTGTGGAACCTACCCCACACAAATTCTAATACCACTACCTGCAAAACAAAGTACTCGTAGAACATCATGCATATAAAAGTGGGGAAAAAATACGTATCATTGAAGCTAACTCAAAAACTACCAAAGCAAAGTTAATAAATTTTATATGGGACCAACTGTGATGTATACCCTCTCGAATAAAACAAAAACAATCCAAATCGGTCCAGCCATCTTCGAGTAATCGGGGAACATACATAAAAAAAAAAAAAAAAAAATAAAAAAAAAAAAAAAAAAAGGTTCCGACGAATTGATAACCTCCTCCTTTTTGAAGTCGGTTAAAAATAGGTGAAAATATAAGTTACTCAGCAGTTTTGAGAGCAGCAGATGACAGTCAAATAAAAAATGGTGCCTCAAAATAACTTTAATAAAATAATTTTCCCTTTAGTTCTTTGGTAGCATTGAAGTAAGTACCAGTTATATTATACCTGTTATTTTACGATCAAATCTGTCTACGAAACACCTGTGACACAGTATTAGTTATACCTACATAGCTTACTACGCAAGCAATCATTTACATTTTATGAATAATACATATTTATATAAGAATTAAATGACAAAGACTTTCTAGATGTAGGTATTATATAAATAAACAATAGCAACTTCTTGTGTAGACAATAGTTTGAGATCTTACTATTGCTCGTAGGTCATATGTAGTGTCACGTACTTATTTATACACGAGTGGTATTGTACAGTGACTAAATTACTTACGACGTTGTCCATAACTTGCGGTTCAAAGGGTGTAAAGGATTAGCTTTAATGTTCCTTACCTTGCGCCATTTTGAGAAACTAATAATAGTAAATAACTGGGATAATCTTCGGTTGGTGGCTGAACACTTAACATTTCGAAGGGGCTCTGCGAGTTGGCTTCGGCCCCTTGTATGTCTTCCGAAGGGGCTCTGCGAGTTAGCTTCGGCCCCTTGTATGTCTTCCGAAGGGGCTCTGCGAGTTGGCTTCGGCCCCTTGTATGTCTTCCGAAGGGGCTCTGCGAGTTGGTTTCAGCCCCTTGTATGTCTTCCGAAGGGGCTCTGCGAGTTGGCTTCGGCCCCTTGTATGATGTCTCCAGAAGGGGCTCTGCGAGTTGGCTTCGGCCCCTTTTATGTCTTCCGAAGGGGCTCTGCGAGTTGGCTTCGGCCCCTTGTATGTCTTCCGAAGGACCGCGACCCCACGGTCCCGAGATAAACAAAATAATAATAATTTTTATTCTTTACTAGCATAAAAAATGTTGAGATAGATGTGTGGAGTGACGAGAATGGATAAAGTGAGAAATGAGTATATAAGAGGAAGTTTGAAAGTGGCGCCAGTGACAGAAAAGTTGAAAGGAAATCGTTTGTTTTGGTATGGGCATGTAATGAGGAGAGACGAAATGCATGTGACTAAAAGAGTGATGAATATACATGTTGATGGATGGAGAGGCAGAGGAAGGCCAAAGAAAAGATGGATGGATTGTGTGAGGAATGATATGAAAGGGAAGGGAGTGAATGATAGCGTGACGGTTGACAGGGGAGAATGGAAGAAGAAAACGTGTTGCGCCGACCCCAAGTAATATGGGATAAGGGCAGGAAGATGATGACTAGCATAAAAAATATGTACAAACAAAGTGAAGGCCTGACTCCTGCGCTAGGTAAAAACACTTGTGTGAACCTATTGATTGAGAGAAGACACTAGCTCCTGTAGAATATACATCATCTGTCTAGCCTTTACCCGACTATATTGGGGTCGGCTTCCAGTCTAACAAGATGCAGCTGAATACCATTATTTTATATGAAGCGACTGCCTATCAAACCTCCACAACCCACTTACTGGGTAATACGATACCCCTTGGTGAGACTGGTTGTCAGACTTTCGGGCTTCTGACGACCCGTAACGACTGTCAAAGATCCACGAATGACAGCCGGGACCTTGGTATATAAAGATCACCCATCCTCGGACCAACCGCGGCAAGCTTACCTTAACCTGATCGGTCAACCGTGGCTGTTATTACTTAGCCACGAGCCCCACAATATAAATCGTTTGAATTTACTTTACGATAAACAAAAATCATCTCCAAAGGTATTTTCATAACATAACATCTCGTCTTGTTCCCCCGAAGAGCTAGGCAGAGGTGTACCTATAGTACACCCAGATTTCACCAGCTATGTCTAAGTCACATGTAATAGGGGGCGAGCCTACTGCCATCAACCGGGCACTAATCCAGACTCCGGGCTACTACTGAGAGATTCCAGATGGAAAAACTTTGCCTGACCTGAGAATCGAACCCAGGACCTCATGAAGCAGTAGCACTTGCGACCACTAGACACCAATGAGGCAGTTCCAATAATTTTCTGAAAGGGGTAAGCAGTACTATTTAAGTATTTAGCAAAGGGCCGATTTTTAAATTTTCAGATAAGTTTTATCTGTGGGTAAAAGAGGAGGGAGGTACATTTATGCATATAACTTCGTCCATAAGGATAATTAACTGATTTAGGTATTATATACCAAAACCTTCCTGAAAGTACGTAGATCACGTTGTTGAAAGAATTATTAACATTGATTCATTATTTTTTTTAGAAAATCGCGGAATAACAAACATACATACGGTTCTAACACAGAACCTCCTTTTTTGAAGTAGGTTAAAAAAGATACATTGATTTTAAAAAATCATAGAAACAAAATACCAGCCCTCAAGCTAAGTCGTAAACCAAGCAATTTCTTCAAGTTCTTCTTATTGCTATACTGAACCTAATCAATAAAAATCCGAACTTAAACTGAAAGAAGGTTTCTATTAAGCCATAAAACACAATTGACTTTAAACCTCTCCCATTGCATCTAATGCTCGTTTAAACCGCTCCAAATCCGCTCTTATGGCCCCACACGGCTAGAGGTGGGATAAATAAAATATCCCTGGCTTCGTCTTTTATTCATTGCCTTGAAGTAAGAGTTCTTTATTGGACATTTTTCACCTCTATGTGTCCTGGATACGCCACAAATGATCCACAGAATCTTTGTTAGGTGTGTGGAATAAAGAATAGTTTTTGTCAAAATATTTATATACTTGGATTTTTAATCGTATTCAGTAACTTGATAGTTCGAAGCAAAATGATTTTCATTTTTATTAAATTACTTATCGTTTATATTACGGTATAAAAGAATATAAAGTGTTCAATTAAAACTATACAGGGTGTTCAGTTCAATAACTTAACAGTTGAAGGGATAAGTTCCTGACAATAAAAAGGAAATGAGGTGAAAAACAGAATTAGCGAAACTACCTTGATATGCTTATACAGGGTGTAAGTGTAAATAGTGGCAATCTTTTAAGGGGTCATTGTACTCATCGTTATGAACAACTTTTACTATGCGACCAAACCAGAAATCGCGAAAAAAAAATCTGCTGTTCATTTTGACGAATTATGCGAATGTAAATGTACTGAACAGCTGATTTTTTTTCGCGATTTCAGATTTGGTGTAGTCCTATAGTAAGAGTTGTTCGTAATGATGAGTACAATGACCCCTTAAAAGATTGCCACTATTTACACTTACACCCTGTGTAAGCATATCAAGGTAGTTTCGCTAATTCTGCTTTTCACCTCATTTCCTTTTTATTGTCAGGAACTTATCCCTTCAACTGTCAAGTTATTGAACTGAACACCCTGTATAGTTTTAATTGATCATATTATATTCTTTTATACCGTAATATAAACGAAATACTTAAAAAATAAAATTAAAGAAATTGTATTTAACTAGATTTTTTTTTTACTGATGCATGTGTTTGACATTAGAATCTCTCAAACACAACCAATACCTATTCTATTTATAGTAATGTTTATGATAAGCGAAGCCATAAACAGAGTTTTACGTTACATTTACCAGGCCACACTACCGCTCATAACCACATCTAATATTCAATCTACCATTAAATATATTATTCAACGTACACCAACATGCTAACAGAATTTGGGCAATAAAAAAATGTCAAAGCATAAAAGGCAAAAATCTCGGGACTTTTTCATTTATTGCTGGCAAGACTGTATAGACTGACGTCACTTTATTAGACGATGCGTCTCGCTCTCACATTGAATTATGCAAAACGTCGCGCTCAACGGTTTTAATTTGAAAAAAGTAAATTACGCGACTGGGTTGCCAGTGGGGATATTAAATTTTAACGGCGGGTAAAAAATGTTAGTAGCGGTTTTCAAGTGAAATTTCATCGTAAATATGATGCTAAATTAATTAGAGTCACGCGAGTATGGAAACACGTTAGTATTTTCAAACACGTACTTGGTGTTTAATAGGAAGCCGCTGTTTAAAATTGTGTGATCATTGTATATTATGCCAGAATAATGAGTGAAGGTAAATTATGAAGAATAGATGGATGAGGATATAACCAGATTAGCATGAGGAAAACTCTCACAAACAAAGGAAATAAACTTTTAAGATCCAGTCAATGGAGAGCACTCCTCATCCTCACTTTTAAACAACAGAACAAATATTTAAAGACTTATTGCTTTTAACGCTGTCGCTACAGTCGGCGACAAAAATACCGAAACGAACAGACTGTTCAAAATGATCTCAACAACTAAGAAAATTAAACTTTATCTCAATTGGATTATATTATTATTTTATTATATTATTATTTTTATTTTTTCTTATTTAATTTTTTTTTTTAATTTTTTTTTTATTTTTTATTTTTTTTTTTATTATTATTTTTTATTATATTTATCGCACGGGCGCGGACTAATTACGGCAAAAAAACAATATTAGTTGAGGGAGCACGGCTGTTCAACAATTTACCGGAAGATTTAAAGAAGTGTGATAGTATAAATATATTTAAGAAAAAACTCAAGAAACATGTATGTACCCTATAACGTCACCAACACCCCAGAGGCAAATATGATAATTTATTTTACGTAGATGTAAGCACTTTGTATCTCATTTTAAGCGAACTGTTATTTAAGTTCTTATGAGAATAAATTCTTTAAACCTAAGTTCTTGTCAGAATGACAGTTGTCGTGTACTGTCATTCTGAAACATTCCTTGTGTCATTGAGTTAATAATTTCATTTTCATAGTTGTTTGGATCAATTTGGCCAGTCTGTTCGTCCCGATATTATTGACGCTGACTGTACCAGTTCGCACCAGATTTGAAAGACGAAAAGCGTCTAAATACCTATATACAAGCTCATAAGAACGCAAAATCCCTACTAAACACATAATACCACAGTAAAGACTAAACACACTTTACAATGTTTCTCCACACAAGAATCAAAATAACAAGACCCTCTTAACGAAGACTTAAGAGCCCTATAAACTCACGCGCATGTAAAATATTCCGGTTTACGAGGCTGTGAGCGATGTAGCGATGTTTTCATTAAGCGCTTATAGCAGGATTTTAAGCGCTTACGTGAATAATTAATAGCACTTCGTTAATGAGGAACGTGTTAAGTTGTTGCGAACGATAGGAGTTTAAGGTCGTGTCATTTTAGTGGTAGGTTAAAGAACAGACAATGGCTGTGGTTTATAAATGTTGTAGTCTTATAATTATCCGTGGGGCATCCTTTTATCTATTTTTTTAGAAATAAATAGAAAAGATGAGCACCAGCTACTTTCTAGTTTAGGAATTTTCCAGTAAGAATTTCTTAGTAACAGCCCGGAGTTTGGAAGTTGGCGGTGTGATACCCCCTGTCTTGTCCTGAGCCTGATCTCTCTCCAGTCGTGTCAGGTTGCCGTCCCATTCGATTATGAGGGAAGATATAGTGCACCAGTGTCTGCGCACACTTGCGCACTATAATATTTCCCGCGCCGAAGCTTGGTCACCGCTGGGATTGGTCGCCATGGCCGAAATTTTGTCTGGTTATGCGAAATTGAATTTTCAGCGTAGGTGTAGTTTATAATGAAATAGGTAGAAACCAAAATACACCATTCTTTGGCTGAAAAGTTTTCTAAAATAGGAGCAAGCTAGTAAACATTTTTTTTCCATCTACCTACTAATCAACACTATGATGTTAATTATTAAGTAGATGGAAATAATAGGATATTTTCGTTTAGGTAGCTATATTTAGTTTAGCTATATTATATCAAGAACCCAGAAAACATTCCACCACAAGAAAGACATAACTTATCGTAACAAAATCTCAACAACACCTCCATTAATTACCCATTTCTTATCGAAACAAAAAGGGCCCCCTCAAACTACCCCCCTAGCAATCAACAAAACATTACGAACAAGAACGAAGGAGTAAATTATACGGAACTATTCCGACGCCATATTGCGGCGCTGAGAAAGTTGGTGTATTCAAATGAGATGGTAATAGAATGGAGGCTGTTTTCAGAAAACAATTATATTTGTGAGGGAAGAGGATTTTTTGGGGCTATTCCTTGGCAGGTATATTTTTAGAAGGGACCGCATTTGGTCACCTCTCCAGCTCATACGGGACTAAATTTTTAAAACTGTTAAAAGAAAAGATGCTTTTTTGAAAAATTTTATCAATTAGCGAACTAGTAAACAATATTAATTTAATATTCTATATATCTAATTATTAAAAACATATTTCTATTGTGTTATCTAGTAAACTCTGTTCAAAAAGTAATCTGTTTTTGAGATGAGTTGAATAAATGCCGCAATAAAAATCTGTTTTTAATAATTACTTACCTATTAAATTAATATTATTTACTAGTTCGCTAATTGATTACATTTCTCAAAAAAAAGCATCTTTTCATTCCGTGTGAGCGAGAAAGGTGACAAAATGCGACAGGTCCTCTTAACGTTCTAGAATTAGCTTTTTTTTTTTCAGGAATATTTTCATTGAATAGCATAAAAATGGAAGGAGGAATAAGCACTAAGCTATCCACCATCCCGCACTGGGCCCACGTGGGGGATCATGGCCCTCTCTCACAGAGAGGAGGCCTGCGTCCCAACAGTTGGAACGTTATAGGCTGATTGCTAAGCATTACCTACTCAGTATGATTAATTCATTGATTATGTAGGTATAGACATCGGATCAACTGCCTCTTGAGTTCTCCAGAATTTTGGTAGATCAATTCGAAAATGTTTAAAAACATGCAATTGTAACGTATGTAATGTGGGTAGATATGTCACAACATCCAAAGAAAATGAAGAGACCAAAACACAACAATCTATCTATGTATCTATATATTATGTATAAATAAAAAGAGAAGTCCTGACTGACTGATGACTGACTCATCAACGCCCAGCCTAAACCCTTGGACCTAGAAAGCTGAAATTTTGCTCAAAGATTCCCTTTTTGATGTAGACAAGGAATAAGTAAGGATTTTCCGGTAAGTAGTACGTTCCCGAGGGATATTTTCCGATGTCCACGCGGGCGAAGACGCGGGCATGAGCTAGTATACCATGATTTAATTCAACTCCAGCAGCAAAAAGCTGTTGCACTGCATTTTGCTTAACACTTCACATCAAAATAAACATTTTAATTTCACTCATATTCTAAAAACCACACACAAACGAGGACTAACCGACTTAACAACTTTATACACAAGAGGTTTCTAGAAAAATAGAACGAAACGAGATCAGACACTAAGGGCGATGACCCCCCTCTTTGTTTAGGGATAACCCGGTCAGAGGTCGAGACTCCCTCCTATTTATACAGTCTCTCCCTCCCAACGACCTGTTTTCGTATTTTACCATTATTTTGTTCTATTGACAGCAGCCACTAATGAATAAACTGCTATTTGGCTCGACCAATGAGAGCGCTAGTTTTAATTGTCATTTGGAATACGGGACTGGGATTGGTGGACTTGAATTTGGAAGTAAAGATGTTAATTTAATTACCCCGACATTAGTTCAGTCATTATGTATTCTGTGGTTCGAGATTTTCCGAAAGGCTCCCGTGAGTGTTGGAATGAGTTCTCTGTACAATAATATTCTCAAGGTCTTTAAATGAATAGGTGTATGGGGGAAGATCCTTGTATAATATCATAAGTATTTACATGGGTCAAGGTCGAAAGGACAAACATTTTTAATTTGATGAAGTAAGTGCCACGCTGCTAACTTTTTTTTTTGTCTGGGATCTTTTATTTTTATTTGAATGTCTCTGCATTTACAAAATCGTCACTACAACTTCGTGGTAGATTATTGCCCAACAGAGAATTCCAAGTTCCCCGATCTTCCTTCACACCCAATGAATTTTTAACACAGTTTTCACCACTTCCAAATATATTTTTAGGGTTCCGAACCTTAAAAGGAAAAACCGGAACCCTTATCGTTATTCGACCGTTTGCCAGTCTGTCAAGACCCTTTTTCTCAGGAACGTGTGGAGGTATCAAGTTGAAATTAATATCAAATACCTAGATCTATGGTCCTTTGGAGCTCTAAAAAATCAAGCAAAAAAAAAACGCAAAAAAAATACGGCAATTTATGCGACATATTTTGATACTCGCTAGTAAATCAAAACCGATATAACCCCGACCGATGCCGACCGACCGACCGACCAATACCCCCGATACTACCGATATATCGGATATTTACCGGTGACCAAGAATCATGAGAAGCACAGTCTCGCAGTACTTGTAAAGGAAAAGTCCAAAAATAGTTAATTTGTCATTTTAAAAGTTTTATTTTTGGGATTACAAACTTAAATTTGCAGTTGGAGAATTGACCGTGACGTATATAAATATCCTCCTAACTGCGAGAGGGACCACGGAGGTTCGAAGCTTGACCACCTAGAAATACTTTCACACAATATACTTTCACACACTTTGACATCATTAATCTATAATAAATTGCCTGATGACATTAAACAATTACCAATGCTCCAGTTTAAAAAGAAACTACATTCATTATTAATAGAAAAATGTTACTATGATGTCAAAGATTACTTGTGTGACAAAAATATTGTATTCTAATGACAAAAAAGGAAAAATAACTATCATTTTTTCCCACATAATATGTATATTGTGAATTGTATTTGAATGCCATTTAAATTGCTTGTCTTTCCTCTTTTTTTTAAAGAGTTTTTGAATATTTATGTAAGAATATAATTTGCAATATTGTAATAAGGAATTATGATTTATGACTTATATGACTTGGAATTGAATTTGTATGTATTAATAATTTGGAATATTTTAATAATGTATCGAGACTAATTTGACTAATTGTGTTTTAAATTCTGATTTATATTTTATTATTGTATGCCTCAACGGCGGAACATAGCTGAACTTATTTTATATATTTAAGACCTGCATTTATGTGTATACCTGTCCACAATAAAGATTATTTGATTTGATTTGATTTGATTGACAAAAAGCCTACAAAAAAAAAAGGCCGTCACAGTGCATAGCTTATAGGGGAGAACACGTTTTTCAACTACAATGTTAAGTTTATTTTGGGATAAATTCTTTTCAACTACGGAACCCTTACCGGTTTTTTAAGAACAGTGTCAAGTTTTTTACGAAGCATGTCGTGTCGATACTAAAATAAATAAATCACAATCATTCATTTTTAAACGACTCTATTAACGCTGAATTTTTTCCTTAAATATTCATTAATTGTTTGATGAAAGCATACAAAAACTTGCATAGTTTATGTGCATATATGTATGTACATATGTAATCGGCCGGATCCGAATACCAGATTTGTACACGCCAATTGATTAATTGTGAAGTTATGTAAAATGAAGGAATTTTCTCGGAAACATCATGTACGTACCTACATTAGAGAAATTGGGTTAAATAACTAGGTTTTGATCGTACGTTGTGTTTGGGCAAACAATTTAGAACTTATAAATTAAGGCGAAATGGTATCGTAACGGGCATTGGTATGGCCAAACGGAGCATAAAGAATTTAAAAAATATTTATTTTTAAAATTCTATCAGCTGTTACATTAAAATAAACCTATAATTCCTTTGTTGTGAACGTTTATGGTAAACGTGTAGACGAAATTTTAATGAAATTGCTTAAATTACAATCCAATAAGACATTTTTTACTCATAAAAAATGCTAATTTTGAGGAAACTTTCCGATTTTTTCGTGTCGAGCCAAATTGCGTAAATCGTGTTTTGGCACTCATAATTTACTAAAGCAAATCTTAAAGTTTTATTGCGTGCAGCCGAAATGCGTCAAAATATAGTCTTTGGGAAACATTTCCTCTTAGTCACTTTTCATGTCTTCTGTGTGACCGCGTTGTTCTTCTAAACTACACAACGGATTTTGAGGCGGTTTTCACCATCTTTTAGATCATTTATTTCGAAAGAACTTACGTATATAAAGAAATCTCGATAGAATAGAATAGAATGCATTTATTTGTCAGAATATTGTACAAAGCTGCGATGCGATGTATTGTTAAGTCGTAAAAAACGTGCGAAGCAGGGGCGGGTCGCTAGTATTATACAAAATATTGTTTTGAATGCTATTGAGATCAAATTTAGGGCAAATAATTACTGCTCTTTGCTATTATAGGTATTTATAATGATTATTTCAATTTATTATATAAAGCAATTTTCAGTTGATACAATGATATTTCTGTAAATACATCATTCATAATAGGTCTTTACCTATGAAATTGCCGTTTTGTATGAAAAAATTTAAACGAATTTTTTTCATGCATTTTTTATTTGTATTAATCGAAGTAATCACCCATGCAATCAATGCATCTTTGCCAACGCAGTGGCAGTTTATTGATGCCCTTCTTGAAGAAATCAGCTGGACGGGAGGCAACAAATTCTTCAAAGGCATTTTGTACTGCCTCTCGGGTATTGAATTTTTTTCCCGCCAAGAAGTTATCCAAATTCTGGAAAAAGTAGTAGTCTGTAGGCGCAAAGTCTGGTGAGTAGGGCGGATGACGGAGAGCTTCCAACCCCAGTTCTTGCAACTTGGAGACCGTCTGCTGTGCAGTATGAGGTCGCGCGTTGTCGTGCAGGAGCAGCGGAGACGAGCGATTGACCAATGCTGGTTGGAGATGTGCCAGCTTCTCCATCATTGTATTCAGTTCTTCACAGTACACATCTGAAGTAATGCTCACCCCGTTTGGTAAGAAGCTGTGATGAATCACACCGGCGCTAGACCACCAAACAGTGACCATCACTTTTCTAGGGGTATGTTTTCGTTTAGGGCATTGTGTAGGTGCTGAACCAGGATCCAACCAACGTGCTGAGCGCTTGCGGTTATCAAACAGAATCCATTTTTCATCGCAGGTAACAATGCGGTTCAAAATTCCTTCATTTGTGTGTCTGTTGAGCAGTGCAAGGCACGTCTCGACGCGTACTTCGCGCTGGCGATCATTGAGTTCGTGGGGCACCCATTTGTCAAGCTTTTTTACCTTGCCAATTTGACGCAAATG
The DNA here is from genome assembly GCA_946251885.1 of Cosmia pyralina. NCBI lineage: Eukaryota > Metazoa > Arthropoda > Insecta > Lepidoptera > Noctuidae > Cosmia > Cosmia pyralina. The sequence continues at coordinate 1,647,446 of OX276358.1, read as the reverse complement.
GACCAATATTGTTTTGACGCTAACATCGAAAGCTGCTGCTAATTCAGCCGTAGATTGTGTATCATCAGCTTCCACAGTCGCCTTTAATTCGTCATTGTCGACCAAAGTCTTCGGACGACCGCGAGGTTCATTTTTCAGGTCGAAATTTCCAGAACGGAAGCGAGCAAACCAATAACAAGTGGTGCGTTGGTTTGTAGTGTTAGCTCCGTAAACGTCGTTGATGTTGCGTGCCGCTTGTGCCGCGTTGCTGCCACGACGGTACTCATATTCCATAATTACTCGAATTTTTAACGTATCCATGATGACGAAAAAGATTGAAATTCGATGAAAATGTAACACTAATCAATAAACAAATGACTACTTTTGGAAAAAAAAATCCATGTTTTTAAAATAAAATTAATTTGAAATTAGAATTCTTAGCTAAACAAAAATTATTTTGATTTGAAATGGCCAGTACTGCAGAACGGCAATTTCATAGGTAAAGACCTAATATTAAGGCTCCTTCAAACAGGCGCGACACGCGATATAACCGCACGCGACACAAGGGCACCGCTCATCGTGCGACGCGCGGTGCTTTTGTGTCGCGTCTGTTTGTCATTTTACACCCACATTTTTTTGGTTAAGAAGTAGGTATGGGCAAATTTTTAAGAAATTTTTTTTGAAACTGTCATTTTCATTCAAAATGCTGACAATACGCTGTCGGAAAAATAACAAAGTGGAAGTAAAAATTAACCTTAAGATGCTTAACATATTTATCCCCTGACTGTACATAATGCGGTCAGTTTAGGATAGTATTCTTGGGCATTTCCAGACAGAGTCATGGATGACCATATCAGAATACAGGTTAATGACTTACTTGATAACAATTTAGTAATTAGTAAATTTTTAATTGCTTTAGCATTCGTCACGCGACACTTCCGCAATTGTAGTAAAATGCTTAAAAACAATAGTTTTCGTGTGCAAGTATGCAAATGTAAGTGTTCTACAGGAAGTTTATTATTTGTCATACTTTTTATGTGCTTTTTAATTGGAATTTCAAATAAGTTTCAATTAGCATTAAAATCGATATTTTGTTAACAATTTTTGAGGCAGATACTACCCAATACTGGGTGTAAGTGTAATTCTAATCACAGCTATCCTCTTACGGGGTCATTGTACGTACATTGTTCATTATGAACAACTTTTACTATGTGACCAAGCCTGATATCGCAAAAAAAAATCAGGTTTTCCCTACATTTATGTTCGTATAACTCGTCAAAATGTAGGGAATAGCTGATTTTTTTTTCGCGATTTCAGGTTTAGCTGACTGTATATTTACTGTATTGTTACAAACAGAACTAAAAACTACGAGTACATAAACAATGAAAATAACATTTTTTTAAGTAGGTACAGTCAACAAAGGAGATAGAGAAAGAAAAAAAGAAAAAAGAGATGAGATAGTGGTTAGGGTATACTAACATATTTGTATGTGAATTGCTTCATGTTCAATTTCGTGAAAATATACAATTTTGTGTTGGTGTGTTACAATATGGAGTATTGCAAAAACAAAGTAATTAAAATTGAACATGAAGCAATTCACATACAAATATGTTAGTATACCCTGCCTAGATATCTCTTTTGTTGACTGTACATTAAAAAACATTACAATTAGAACATACTTAAAAAAATAAAAAAAGGTTCCGACGAATTGAGAACCTCGTCCTTTTTGAAGTCGGTTAAAAATAGAGAACAGTTGCCTGAACTAGGTTGAACCTGTGCTTCAGGATAGAAAGCGTGCTGGCTGTGTATGTTATCTCATGGGTTAATAAATCCCACCATCATTTATTCGCGTCATAAATCCCTGTTCTGTAGAAAATTAACGATAGATTCAGCGTTGTTTTGCAGCAAATAGGTCATAGTAGAGCTAAAATCTGCTTATCTGGGCAGCCTAGTTAAGCGTTAATTAATATAGGAGCCGGGGTTTAATGAACAGCCAGTGCTGCAAATTCTGTCAAATATTACGCGTCATCCTGGCACTAACTATCGTGTTATAAAATTAACTATGATATCGTTTTTGCATATTTTTAATTATGTGTTTTATTCCATTTCTCTTTATATATACTTCAGATGAACGAATTTAGAAGAAATTTGGCACATGGGTAGACCATGACCTGGATTAGGAAATATGATATTTTTTATTCGATAGTACGTTCCCGTGGGATAATTTTCGACCGCCACGCGCGTGGGCGAAGCCGCGGCCAAAAGCTAGTAATATTTAAAGTAAAGTGCTTCTTATAGTTACTTATAGATTTAAAAAAAATATATATTTTAAACTATATGTATATTTATCTCAAAAACAAACTTAACATTGTAGTTGAAAAACATGTTCTCCCATACATTCATATACGTCACGGTCAATTCTCCAACTGCCAAAGTGTGGGAATTCCAAAAAAACCGGTCAAGCGCATGTCGGACCACGCAAAATGAAGGGTTCCGTAGTTGGGATGAATTTATGTTAAGAACAAACTTAACATTGTAGTTGAAAAACATGTTCTCCCATACATTCCAACTGTAAATGTAAGTTTGTACTCACAATATTGATAGATTTACCATGTTATTTTAAGACCAAAGACTTCTTATAGGTTTTCCTGTAATCTACAGATAAAGATCTATTTTCTGTATTTTTTTCAAAGTTTTACGCTCAGTAGTTTCGGAGATAAGGGGGGGAATGGTCAATTTTCGTCTATTTTTTTAAATAACTTTAAAACAATTTATTTTAAAATTATAAAAAAAATATATTTGAGACCCTCATAGTAAGCCCGTTTATTTGACATGTCACACGGTGTAGTTTGCAAAACTTTTTTTTTTTAATTTTCATATTTTCCCGGTATAGAACCCATACCACGCACAATATTAGGCAAATTACTCACGGACGAACCGTATGAGGGGTTATTCAAAATTCATTTATTTACTTTACCCGTCCGTATTTGGGTCACAGAAATTCATATGTGTACCAAATTTCAACTTAATCGGTCTATTAGATTCGGAGCTAATTGGCTGTGACAGACGGACAGACAGACAGACAGACAGACAGACAGACGGACAGACAGACACACGAGTGATCCTATAAGGGCTCCGTTTTTTCCTTTTGAGGTACGGAACCCTAAAAAACTAATTTTTATGTGAAAAAATTACGGATATATACAGTATAAAAAAAATATTTTCGGACTTTATCCTTTACTGCTGTGAGAGCTTGCTTCTTGCCAAATTTCATGATTCAACGGAAAGCACCCTAGGTTTTGATTTACTTGCGAGTATCAAAATATGTCGCATAAATGTATTTTTTACTGCGTTGACTTAGAAGCTTGATTTTTTTAGAACTCCAACGGATAAATAGAATAATAAATAATAAATAGACTTACGTATTTGATATTAATTTTAACTTGATACCTCCACGCGTTCCTGACTAAAAAGGGTCTTGATAGACTGGCAGACAGACATCAAAGTGATCCTATAAGGCTTCCGTTTTTTTCCTTTTGAGGTACGGAACCCTAAAAATCTCCAGCATCTATTTAGTTATTCAAGCCAAGATTTTAGTTCAACGTGTCTTCATCTGGAAATATGAGTTTTAATTCCAAAACTTCAGAGCTGCATGCAGCTTCTTGGCGTTATAATGCAAATGCAGCCAACCGTAGATTATTCAAGTTTTGAGTTTCATGCATGAACCCTCCTCATTATATTTTGGTAACACCAGCTAGTATGTTAAACTCCTCAATGCACCTAAAAGGTAAACGCCTGTACAGAATAGAAACGAGCGTACAATTTTAAATTTTATCAAACACCTTAAAATTACTTACTTTTCTTGGTTTTCACTTCGTTTCATCGTTTCAGAGAAACATCGTACGGAATGAATGTGAATCAAATGTACGATAATTCTCTTCACCATAATGATAAAATGATAACAAATAATAAAAAAAATATTATATTATTTTAATAATAAAAAAAATATATAATCATTTATAATTAATAAATAAGTTTATTTGATAAATTATTATTTCACCATTTATAACTGTAAGTAGGTTTGTACAAAAACTTTTACACGTCAATATTTTTTTTTAAACTAGATGAAGTCGGGCGGCGTTTTTTATCTGACTGAGAAGAAAGGCCGAAACAAACTCACAGAGAGAAACTCACTCAGAGGTCACAGTCTCTTTTAAAGTCCAGACATAACCTTGGTCAGAGCATGTGAAGACCATGTAGATTGGTGTCTGAAATAGTCTTGTGAGGAAAGAACCACACAAATTGAATGGACCGCCAGTCCAGTCAGTGCACGCATTTGCCAGTAATCGTGCAGCTCAACTCAGAACTTAAGGAGCTCAATGATTCGACGAACAATACCAAAGAAAGAACATTTGGGTAGGCCGCATAAATTACTCAAACTGCCAGACAGATTTAAACTAACTGAGAGAAAAAAAAAACAATAATCCACGTCTTCACATTCACAATATTTTTTTTTTTCTTTGTTAATAACTAGAGTTCTTAATAACTGATTACAATCTAGCCTAATAGACTAATAAGCAATTTAATTCTAACTTATTATTTTACGTGATAGATTTTGTTATAACTAAGAATAGTGTCAATTTGCACTTTTTCACAATTCCGTAGCACTTTCTTAGAGTCTGATAATATTAATAAAAACACTTTGTTCATGTGTCATATGTATAGCACAGCATTACTATTATTCATTCAAACTTGACACTAACTCAAATGGTTTAGTTCTCTTTAACCTGCGCACTATGTTCGTGTTGTCTAGCAGCTGAAATGCCTCGACGTTCATATGTCGGTGAAGTCTGTGTTCGTGGGCTTCAGCAAATTTTTGGATGATGGTGGTGACGAGTTCCATTTTAAGGTCGCGGTGGAGGTCGTCATTTCGTCTAATTTTTTTTTCTTTTTTTTTTAATGTACCATGATGCATTTACAGCATCCCGTACTTTATTTTGGAATTGTTGGATTATTTTAACGTTGCTTCGTTTAGTACAGCCCCAAAGTATAATATAATTTTATTACGTAATAAAATTCGCAATAATTAAAATAATATAATATTCATGTCATAATATTAGTAGTGTCTTATGATCACTTAGTAAGCTCACAATCACTTTGAAAACGCCGCAATGAGATGTCTCCATCTTAATATCCTAATATGCCTGAGCTGACACCCGAAGTGTGTCTTGTCTTCGAATGCGAGAAACCACTACGTAATTCTATCATAAACTATTGTCGCCCACAAGAAGGCATTCGATATTATTATACAAAGTGATTCAACTCTCAGTTATGAACATTCTCGCAGTATCCGATGGCGATGCAACAAGTTCACAGAATGTTCACTTCGTTGCCTACAATTAACCCAGTTCCGGTCACCTTCGACATTTAGTTCACGTTCGGGGCGAAGGGAGGACAGAATCGTTCACATGTGTTTGGGGCGGGGCAATAATAGTACCTGGGTAGTGTATAGATAGAATTAATTTATTGGTGCCACTAATTAAAATTAAATTATGCTGTAATTGCTAAATTCTAACAGCCGAATAAATAACGTTTAAAACTGTAAAACTACTGTTTCTTTACTGCTTTACGACACCATAAAGTGCAATTCAGGTCGCTCAGCGTTAATTACCTACAGTTATGTTTACCTAGAAGTTGCCTCCCTTTCTATCGCGTAACTCTTACACCTTCTGATTCGTTAGGGTTGTCGGCTTTCACGACGCGGTACGAGAGTGAATATCGAACTTACGTGCGAGCCGGCCGGCGCGCGGCAGCCCACACTGAACTGGCCCGACAAGTCGAGCCCGCCGCGTACTTGTAGCTTCGTACCTAAAATGCGGAGTGCACCTGGCCTGGCCAAGGACGGAATGTATGTACTTGCTTAACATAGTTAAAAGTTTCAGGAAGAGTGTAGCATCGTATCGCCCAATAGGTGTTGACTATGCAGGTCTTGCTTCAATCAAGAATAAAAAAATCTATGCAATGTAAATCCTTCCATATTCTATACCTTATCAAACAAACTAAAAACTTACAAAGAACACCAGAATAAACGAAATCAATCCGTATAATATAAATTACAAACAGCACAAGACTTATACAAGAATATAAATAAACACTCAAACAAAGTAATCCAAAGACTTCCAATCAGCGACTTGTTTCTAACTTTAGCGAAGTTTGACCTTTCTACATAATATATGACTATGGCAACACTGATAAGGGCAGCACCAGGATAATGTTTGACGTAAACATAGGTACTATTTTAGGCTTAGGGAAACTTACCAGGCTTACTCTCGTTTTCTTAAAGGTCAACAGAAGAAAAACCGGCCAAGTGCGAGTCGGACTCGCACGCGAAAGATTCCGTACCACCGTGCAATATTGAACACTACATATTTTTTAAATACTTCAGTTAAAAAAGTAAACACGTTTTTTGTATGGGGACCGCCTTTAATTTTTAACTTTATTTTATTTTATTATTTGCTGATAATCCGGCATTAGAAATACACAATCTGTGAAAATTTCAACTGTCTAGGTACCTATTACGGTTCATGAGATACAGCCCTCTGACAGACAGACAGACGAACTGACGGACAGTGGAGGCTTAGTAATAGAATTCCGTTTGGCACAGCCCAAATCAAAGAGTAGTTATAATTAAGAACTTAGCAGATAATGAACCAAGACGAACTAAAAAACTTCAACTTCTTGTTGTAACATTATTTTGACATGAACATTTCTTTAACAATCTAAGTTAATGACATTAACATTTATTATGAGTGTTCTCGGAGCTTAAGGCATTACAAAGATGAAAATCATCTGACTAGCCTTTTTCCCAACTATGTTGGGACCGGCTTCCAGTCTAACCAGATGCAGCTGAATACCCGTATTTTACTGTGACTTTCGGGCTTCTGACGACCCGAAATGACTGTCAAATATCCATGAATGACAGTCGGGACCAACGGCTTAACCTGCTTTCTGAGGCACAGAGGTGTCTCCGTGTGTAAAGATGGTCACTCATCGAAGAACCAACCGCGGCAAGCGTAGCTTAACCTGTTGGATCGACCCTTGCGGTTGTTATTACTTAGCCACGAGCTCCTGTACAAAGGTATAATTAGATATAATTTTCTTAAAAAGCTCCTTATCAGAACATAAATTAACAGAAGAAGTAGATAATTGTACCCAAAACCTTTGAAAGAATCTTATTTAATTTTCGAAGAAATATCTCTAATTAGGAAGCTAAAAAAATTCTTTTCTTAAGAACTTCAAGGAAAATGTGTTAACGTTAAGGGAGTTTTCAATTTCTTAGTTATGTAACTGACTAGCTTTTTGCCCGCAGCTTCGCCCGCGTGGGTGTTGGAAAATATCCCACGGGAACGTACAACAAGGAATTCCTTCCATAGTCCTAGACTACATTATAAAGAGAACCTCTGCGCAAAATGTCAGCTTTCTAGGTTCAGGGTTTTGGGCTGGGCGTTGATGAGTCAGTCAGTCAGTCAGTCAGTCAGTCAGTCAGTCGGGACTCCTCTTTTTATTTATATACATAAATATGTACTGCCATGTTACTTTAGACTCACTCTCCAAAATAAAATAAATTGATAGGTCGGGTCTCGAAAATTTCAAACATAAATAAATATAATTCCAGGTTTTAATTGAGGCCAATATAAAAAAAAGGAATTACTTAAACCTAATTATTGAAAGAAAAAATTCGGAAAACCTTTAATATCAATATATCACAGTAATCAACCAAATAAGTTGATTTTGGAGACCATACCTTTAACATCATCGGCATTCTCCTGCCTTTATTCCAAATAATTTGGGCGCAACATGTATTTTCATCCATACCTCTCTATTAGAGGATTATCTATAAAGGGATATACACTCCCTTTCTATTAGCCATATCATCTTTCACACAGTCCATGCATCTTTTCATTGGTCTTCCTACTCGTATAGCCATCCACATTCATACTCAAAAATTTCCTGACGACATTTTCCATAATCCTCCGCCCATACTATGACTACCGATTTCCGCACAGCGTTGACACACCGGTGACACTTTCAGACTTCCTCTTACTCGTATATCTTGCATAACTTTAACATCTTCAATTTAAACTAAAACTATACTTTAGCTAATGATTGAAATTGAAATTTAAATCATTATTATAGTACAATTTTCATAAAAAATCCCATTAGAAGCTTTTTAAAGTTTTCCATTGCGTAAACTTTTCCTTCAATAGCCCTCAAGGCTTCAACCTTCTTGAACATTTTCGACGATATTTTTACTTTAGATAATACGAGTATAATTTTGCTGTCTCAAATTTAGGTATTAGATTTTTTTAGGGTTTTATTTTCATTTGAGTCTGAAGATTGGGTCTTCTTTGATCGTAGAGTGTTTATAGGGTACCTGTTCGAAAAATCTTTTGATAATATTTAAAGGTTTCTTGATTTCGTTAGGGTGACATTTTTTGTGACCACGAATCCATCTGTCATGTTGTTTTATCGGCACTGTAGTGATTATATTATAGCATAAGCAGCCTATTATGTTCCCACTGTCGGGCCACAGGCCTCTTCTCTATGACAGGGAGGTGGCCATCACGCGGGCTCAGTGCGGGTTGGCGAATGTCATATGTCTTCGAATTTTTAGTTCTAGGACATGCCGGTTTCCTCACGATGTTCTTCTTCACCGTTTTGAGAGCAGTAGCGATGAAATATGTAATTTACAAAAAGAAAAGTGCCTGCTTGGGTTCGAACCCAATGATGATGATGAAGTGGATTATTATGCATTAATAACATCATGCTCCAAAATACGTCCATTGAATGTATAAGCAAGTAATTAATACGCAGGAAGCGCAGAACCGATCGAAGTGGTGGTGCTTAAGGGGAGGCCCATGTTCAGCAATGGTTGTCTTTCGGCTGAAAATGATGATCGTGACGATCGTCTGTGCTAAAAAACAAAATATTACTAAGGGCTAATTTTTCAATAGTCAGATAAATCTTATCTGAAGAATAAATATTTAAATTTGACAGCTTTTATACAAAAATATGTCAAACTGTCATATTTATTCTTCAGATAAGAGTTCTATCGGACTATTGAAAAATTAGCTTTAGACACTCTAGCAATACTAACACTGTCCACTTCTGGAAAAGACATTGTGAACAACCTTATTATAAACAAAACAAACTTCAAGTAGTTATATTTACAGATAGCAAGAGCGCTTTACAACATGTGGCTCGATGCGCCTCTGGTTGCAGAGGTGCATCGATAGCCTATGACATTCTTAAACTAATTCATTGCTACAACAAAGATGACATTAGGATTATCTTGCAATGGGTTCCAGCGCACACCAGGGCTCACGAGGTAGCTCGTTTTGAATGACTTTATACCAAATGCCTTTTTCTTTGGATATTTCATTAAAACATTCTTTCCAATTGTCGAAACACAGACTCTTAAACATGGAGAAATATTCCCAGTAATCAGATATAAATGAGGTAACATTGCCCGTCTCCACTGCCAGTTTTGACAGTCTGTCAGCCTCCTCGTTGCCTCTGGCGCGTCGCCGTAACACCATTGGATAATAAAATTTAATGCCTATAAACGTCGGCGTTACACCATTGGATAATAACAACTGTCAACATGCATGGTTGTCAATGGACGGTAATATTTTCTATTTATTGGCACTTGCAACACGATCTAGCTGTATCATTCGATTAGTCGATTCATGCTTGACCTATTTTGGTAACATTTTAACAGGAGCGCCAACAAAACGGAAGAAAAAAAAAAGAAAGAAATTAGTGCTTCTGTGACGGCCATATTTGTTGTTTTACGAGTGATTCGTGCGGGTGTTTATGTTTTGAAAAAATGTTTTCAAGAAGGAAACGATGAGTAATCTTATGAGATGTTTATACAGAATTACTGAGAAATAAGTATAGATTTCGTATGAAGTGATAGTTTATAGAAAAGTTATAAATATGTCGAGAAAAAGTTACGAAACTTTTGTAATGTTCATAATTTGCTAGTTATGGCCGTATTACGTAATGTTATATGATAAATATTTTTGTTTAGTGTTTGAAATACACTTGTCGGATTAGGCTCAGACATCAGAAGTAAAACTCAGATATGGCAATACACAATTTTATTATAATCGAACAATCAGTTATCTTATATCTAGAGAATATAGAAATAAAATAAAATAAATTAAATAACTGATAATGGTAGTGAGGGCGGTCACATAGGGCAGTACTGACTGTCAGGGACAGTGGTCCGTGCACCCACCGCAATAAGGACAGTACTAATTGTCAGAGACAGTGTTCCACATCCGATAACTGGGCAGTACTGACTGTCGAGAGACAGTGGTCCGTGCACCAAGACGCATCCGTTTGAAATGCGTGCCGACTCAACAGCGCAGCTCCTTATAAAGGCAATCGCATAGTGGTGGGAAACGTTTGTAACGGACGTGACGTCAGCCAACATGCAGCCCGCCAAAGCCAAGCCGCCATATTGACACCCCCACTCCAGCCAAGCCACGAGCCAAGCCAAGATGTTCGCCGTAAGAGTGGGGAAGTGTTAATATAAGCCATAGCCAGCCATTTATTATGCCATTCTGATTTTGATTACAAGATCTAGACGAAACTCTGCCAGATTTTCATTTACCCCGTTTCACTCAGAAGTGGGCTAAGCAAAATAAAGTGTCGTTATAATAATATATCCACGCCACCGCCGCAAAGTTCTCATTCTGCCTCCGAGGAAAAACCCGAAACTGAAGAAGATAATGATGGCAATTCCGTCCCAACGGCAAGGAAACTTTTGCAGAGTCTGCTCCAGAAAGAGGTTTCCAAGGGCGCATGGGATCTCCAAGAAGACGGCCCCGTTCTCAGCAAATCCAGGCAACACCGTGCCGCGTCATTGATTCCAGAATTTAACCTGGAAAGCGAGGAATGTGCCGTCGCTTCCTAGCTGCGGAAAATTGAACAAATTGGCGAGATTCACGGATGGGATGACACTACAAAATCATTTCACACATGGAGATTATACATGGAGCGTCAAGTCCGTGTGCTTTGTAACCGAGCGGAGAACGACGTGGTGACGCCTCCGCGACACTCTAGCTTCACGCTGCTCTTCCGGTAACCCTGCTGCGTGGTGAGGAGGGCTACATCAGTCTTCAACACGGGCTGCGAGACCATCGTATTCCTGCCGGGAAAGGTCCTGACAAGGGCCGAAAGCTGCCAGGAGCCACAGCCAGTTAGCCAGGTGTGTTGTCTTGATCATTGCCGTATTCTCGCTAATGATAACTCTATTTCTAGCCAGGCCATAGCCACTATTTCTAGCATAGGGCGAGTTAAAATAGGCGATATAAAAATGGGATCATTAAAAAAAAAAAGAACATTGATTTAATAAGTTTATTAACTCAATACAAACATTGTTTTGCTTCTGGTACACACGAATTGGGTTGTACGAATTTTAGTGCAGATGAAAATAATACTTACCAGTGATCAACTTACAAGCAAGATCTTACAAGCATTAGTAAAATCCAAAGTAATTGAATTATTAGATCCAGGCATTAACAAAGACTCACAATCCAGTTACGCTTCTCCTGTGATCTTAGAAAAAAAAAAGAACGGCGGTAGTAGGCTTTGCGTTCGTTACCACACTTTAAATGCTATCACGGTAAAAGAAAGGTTTCCGTTACATAATATAGAAGATCAAATTTCTAAGTTAGCTAGCAAAAAGTACTTCCCCAGTATATATTATATGGCCCAAAGTTACCATCAATTGACAATAAATCCAGATGACACTCATAAAACAGCTTTTATAACTCCTCAAGGTCACTATGAGTTTAACAGGGTTCCATTCGGTTTAGCAAACGCACCTTCAGTGTTTAAGCGATTGATTAATAAAATAGTAGAATCCGTTGGTAGGTCAGACAATACACAAAACTAAATATTTTTTAACGATTTGCTTCTACCCTCAACTGACGTAAAAATTCTGGCTTAATAATTTTAGAAAATGTTCTTAAAAAACTTAATGCCGAAAATTTAAAATTAAATATGAATAAATGTTCGTTTTTGCAAAATCAAATCGGGCACGAAATATCTGCCAATGGCATACAGCCGGGGGAGTTAAAATTGTTGGCTGTGTCACAGTTTCCTTTGTCTAGTAGTTAATGTACATTACGTCAATTTATCGGATTGTGCAGTTATTTTAGGAAGTTTATCCCAAATTTTGCATTAAATGCGCGCCCTTTAACGGACTTAACAAAAAATAACGTTTCTTGGACTTGAGAAAGTAATTGAAGAATAGTTTGTGTTCTAAGCCCGTGCTAGCTTTGTATGAGGGACGCTTCACACAGAAATACATACGGACGCATGTAAGTTAGGTGTCACCGGCATATTGCCGTAAAGACAATTAGCGGACAATTAATTGCGACCAGTCGTGTATTTCAGTCGTGTCACAAGTAAGGAGGAAAGCATGTACCATAGCTATGAGCTCCCTCACAGTTGTGGACTCTTTGTCTAGGTTACGCGTGTACGTTCTAAGTAAACATGACCACTCGCACGCCGAGGCATCTTTAGTTGTCAAGGCCGGGATAAATATTATAGCCACGTCCAGGCGACTAGAGCGGCCTAAATGTTATGCTGAATTTAAGACGTGTTTGTACCTTGTTTACTATATAACACTTCTAAAAATTATACTAGATGATGGTGTATTAAAAATAATTGATTAATATGGTACTATATGGGCAGCCGAGCCATACGCAAAATACGTGCATTGTCGTGGAGTTGCGGATACCAGCCCTTATTACATATGGGCAGCCGAGTACCAGTAGTCACTGCTTGGTTTTATACATTACAATGCCAGGACGATAAGCTTAGTTCAATAATTAACCAGCTAAAAACTAACACCGCCGATTCGTACATAATAAACGATTGTTTGTTGACGATAGGCCTTATAGAAAAACCCTAAACGGGCATCGTCTGGTAGTTCCAAACTTAGGTAGATGGAAAATAGTCCAAATGCACCATGATGATCTTGGGCACGTACGTAGGCTTGAATCGTTGCATGGAGTTAATAAATAAATGACGCGATTAATTACAAAATATGTGACCGCATGTCGTCACTGCGTATATGGCAAGGGCAGCTATGGTAGGAAAGAAGGAAAATTGCATCCAATTCCTAAACCTTCTGAACCAATGCGTATGGTTCATATAGGTCACTTAGGGCCGTTCAGTAGGACAAAAAAAAAAGGATACCAGTACATGCTTGTAATGACGGATGCGTTTTCCAAATTTGTAATTGCTGAGTCAACACGTACTGTCAATTCTATCGAGACCGTTCGTATGCTGAAAAAGACGTTTTAGCCTTTTTGCTATCCCAATCGTGTTGTGACAGATAATGGGAAGGCCCCTCTACAAGTAGCGCAGCTAGAGTCAATGCCAAACTGGATTACTTTTCTTCAGACCCATATATTGTAACTAAAGTAGTGGGGAATGATAGATACCGGATTAGAAGCATACAGGGTTTACGTGGTTACAATAGTTTTACGGGTTCAGTGTCAGTAGATGCGCCATATAAAAGTATTCCACCTATATCAGTAGTAGTTCTGACGAACAATTAGAAGCCGAAGACCTAATTTATTTATGAGAAAGCTAATTAATGTTCTTTTTCTCTCATTGCGGGAGCAATGATGCCAGGAAGGCCGAATGTAACGGACGTGACGTCAGCCAACATGCAGCCCGCCAAAGCCAAGCCGCCATATTGACACCCCCACTCCAGCCAAGCCACGAGCCAAGCCAAGATGTTCGCCGTAAGAGTGGGGAAGTGTTAATATAAGCCATAGCCAGCCATTTATTATGCCATTCTGATTTTGATTACAAGATCTAGACGAAACTCTGCCAGATTTTCATTTACCCCGTTTCACGTTAGAATATTTTACTGACTGACTTCAAGTCCTTTAAGCCAAATGATCGACAGAGTGAATGATTTGTCTATGATGCGTCCGGTGCACGTTCCACTAGCGCCATGTAGTCGCCGTCTCTCGCAGCTGCTAAACAATATGGCTGCCGTCACACTTATGTAGTTAGATTATTGTTCCACAAACATATTTTGGCTAATAGCTAAATATTTCGTTCGTAGTGTTTTTGCGCGAACGATATTTCGCCGTCAGTTTTACCGTCGGCACCGCGCGGAGTTCGCGCCGAAATTTTTTCGTTGCGTAAACAAATAGTTTTTATGGTTTAGTTATTGTTTATAAGTGGATTGTTGTTAATGTGTGGTGTTTTATCGTTTCTACAGATATTGTGTTATCGTAATAAAGTGTTTTTTTGGTGAATGTTTGTGTAGATTAGATGTGATGTGAGAAAGTTTGAAGGTTATGTGAGTGAAAATTATCAAAACAAAAACTTAACGCATCGTTGCTAGATAAGGTCAGTTGTATTTGCATAATGAATGGTATAAGTAGTTAGGTAATCTAATAACGAAGCCAGGAAGGTATAACATGTAACGTTTAACTGGCTATGTATTAACGAAATCTGCGTTTTTTCGAAGGCTTGCCCAAAAATCAACAAGTACTTCCAAATGTACTGACGTTTGTGGCACTTGCGCATACAGGAGGCCCGACGCATCAGAGGTTAATGATAAATGTTTAACTAGGAGTTATGTTAAGTTAGCGATAAGACTTCGTTCTGGCCACTTTCCATCGGCAAAGTTTGCTTTCTGAATGCGAAAGGCTACATCGCCTAATTGTGAGACATGCAATAAAATTGAAGATGTGCAACATTTGCTGATGGAATGTGCTAAGAACAAGGATGAAAGGGAATCTTTGGCTAGGGAATATAAACTGAACATGTGGGATGTTGGACTTATCCAAAATATTTTGGCATACCCTAAATCCGAAAAAACTAAACGTATAATTTGTGGTTTGATGCAGAAGTATAGTAATTCCCTTTTCTATTTTCATTGTAGTGGTGGTGGGTAGTTATGTAATAAAATATAGTGTATTTACCAGTGTATAGTTGTGTGTAAATAGAATATAAGGTACAATGGGGTTGACGTATCCGTGTGGATAAAAACCCCTTATAATAAAAGAATAAAAAAAAAAACATAAAGAGCTATGAATAAATTGATAATCTTAAAGCCGGGTCTCCTGCGCGTGACTTCGAAACTTTACACAAAAACATCGAAAGAAAGAGAGCTTACATATATTTGAATAAAAAAAAAAAATAAAAAAAAAGTTTATTGCATATTACAAAACGTACACGGAAATGAACTCTTGACTTCCAAACTAAGTAGGACTTGTATTATGGAAGAAACGAATACGCAGAAGACAGTGTGTCTAAGAAAACAAATGAATATGTGTAAGGTTTTTTGTGTAGTTTCGAAAAGACACGCGCAGGAGACCCGGCTTGGCAAATAAATGAAACATTCATCATAGTGTATAATAATTACGGGCTGAGAGGCAAACAGAGATCCATCACTTTAACGTTTAATGAAAATATATTGCAGTCGCGACCCTTGTGTTACAATGTCTGTTTGTTATTTTATTTCTAGTTTATATTGCCTTTTATATTATTCCAGCCTTTTACCTAGTGTTGGAGAGCTTAAAGTGACATTCAGATGAATATAAACTGACCCCGTGGAAGAACCGTTGAAAGGCTAAATGTGCTTTGTTGCATGGGTGTAAATATTGGGTCTTTGTCTAGAACCTGCCTCGCTTTACGATTTTAATTTAGGCCATTATGAGCATAATTAAATCACTTCGGCTGAACTGGGCTGATTTACGGAAAACTTCTAACCTTTTCGCCTGAATCTTTTTACTTTCCAGTTTCTTTGACTAAGTAAAACAATCAACGTTGGAACCTATACTTCTCCTTAAATCAGTGTCTTAAAGCAAAAGTGTCTTACGGTATAATTAAAATAAGTATTTTAAATTTTGAAATTGAGGCAGGACCTCTAAATCCCAACATGATGTTGCTAAGGCCGCTGATGTGTCCAATATTCCGCGCGTCCAGTATAACTATGTGTTCAGGGCTCTGTTTCGGCTCCCTCGATATTGCAGTGCATCCAGGTTTACTGACGCCAGCGTAGATGACTTCTACGCAATTATGCGTAAAATAACTGCGTCGGTGGTGCGACGAGTACGGGGGAGCCCGAACAGCGTCCTAAGGATGATTGGCGAGAGAACCGATACTGTTCTGCTCAGTAGGTTCACTGAACTCCATGTGCTGCGAGACCGATGAGCCTACTATGCAGGGGTAGACGGTGTCTTGTTGCTTCTTTTTACTCTTTATTTACTAACATTAGTTATAAGCTTCTTGCCTGAAATAAATTATTTTTATTATTTTTTTTTTAATAGTGCCACCACTACCTACACATAAAATTTATTATTAGCTATTTTAATTACAAAACTAACGCCACAAAATAAGCTATCTCTCCAACATAGATCCATCCACAGAGGTTTAATTAAAACGTATTGCGGCACGACCCTAGTGCCAACTGAGTATTGTTTTATTTCTCTGTCTGTGTGTCCTCTGGAGATATAGCTGGGTTACGATACGAATGTGTATTGCCTAGAGTTAGGGCTTGAGGAAATATACTCGTTTATTATGACACACTTTTGTGATAAAGCTAAGCTGGATTTATTTGTACCTACTTGTTGTTCAGTTGAGGAAAACAATAGTCTTATTACTATGGTCAATGAATAAGGAGTCTTATTATTGTGGTCAATGAATAAGGAGTCTTAATTATTACTATGGTGATTGAATAAGGAGGTTATTAATGTGGTTAATGATTACTATTGTAGAGTGTTGTAATTATTATTATTATTAATGAACAATCCTCAATGTGTCTCAGAAAAACTCGGCGATATATACGAGTACCTACCTATACAGGTTGCATTTTTCAAGTGGGCGTGGATGGTTAAATCCGAAACCCGAAACTATGAGGAATAGCAAAAAGTACTCAAAAGAGGCTCGGGCTCAATTTTGATGAAAAACTAAAACTGCATCATTGGTTTTTTGAAAAATCTGTATTTATTTATTTATTTATTATTTATTTATTAAAACTTTATGCACAAGTAAAAAAAATACCGTACAAAGGCGGACTTAATGCCTGAGGCATTTCCAGCCAGAAAACTAAAATCGAAATCGAATCCGTTGATTTTGAAAAAAAAAAACACACTGTATTATTACACCATTCGATAGTGTCGCTAATAAGGATCGAATTCTGGGAAGTAATGACATACGGCAAACTAAAGGAAAGATTTAATTTTTAACAAAATCCTTTTTTTATGTACCTACCTATTAAACCTTAAATGATTAATTGTTCAAAATAATGACCATTGTTTTCAATACATAGCTGGATTTGACGTCTCAAGGATTGTACTGCATTCAGCATTACAATATTCTCTATTATAAATTGGCAAAATCACGTTCTGCCAATTTCAAGCATTGTATAATAAGAAAGTACAAAGATCTCTCTCAAAAAAGACACAAACTTGTCCCAGATAGGCAGAATAATAAAAGATAAAAAATAACGTCTTACCGTCGAATAATAGGCGCAATTCTCTGAATAATTAACAGAAAAGGGACAGAAAAAGAAGAAGTGCGCTGGACTGATATTAATTTCAAAGTGCCCCCTAGATGTTTTCGATTTTTATGGTTTATTCATGAGTTTCAGATTTAGAAATCAGACAATTTATTTTCTTACCCTGTCATGTGAAACACCCGTATTATACGAGATAATAATTATAATCATATTTATCTGACATTAAGAGGGATACAGGTTGACACATAATATGTTAAGACCGCAAATAGCGTGGCACAGAATAATTTATAAATGACCCCTTGCTAGGAAAAAAGTATGTTACAGGGGTCATCATCAATTATTTATCATAATCAGCCTATAACGTTCCCACTGCTGGGATACAGGCCTCCTCTCTGTGAGAGGGAGTGGGCTATATCCGCCACACGGGCCCAGTGCGGGTTGTTAGACGTCACATGTCTTCAAATTTTTGGTTCTAGGATATGTCGGTTTTCTCACGATGTTTTCCTTCACCGTTTTGAGAGCAGTGGTGATGAAATAATTTACACAAAGTAAAGGTTCGAACCTACGACCTACAACTCGTAAATCGCGGCCGTTACCACTGGGTCACCACTGCTCCCAATTATTTATAAATTTCTATATAAATTTATCAAAAGCATATCTCCATTTTCGGCCAGATCCAGCTTATTTTCATATAGCATTTACTTCACCCCATTTTCAAATATTAATCCTTCTATTGTATATGTCCGAGGAGAATGTCAGCGTTCGTTGCCGGACTGGTCGTCTTCCATTGTTGTAACCAAAACAAGACTCAATATGCACTCTAAAGTTGTAATTAGATCGATTTAACAAACAATTTCGTATCGGAACGCGGCGAGGTCGGGGCGAGGTTGGTAGAGCACGTCCGTTCAGTTCAGTATCTAATCATGAAGTCGTCATCAAGTACAGGAACCTTGAATGACAGCCGTCATCTGTCACCGTTATTTTCCCCCGCAAACTCAAAATGACATTGACAGCTCGCACAGTGATGCCAACCCCCGTTTCCGAACACACCCAAGTCGGTTCAACTTGACATTCCGTTAAGAATCCACGACATATGTATATGTGTAGTATAATTATATATTATATATACAAATATTTTTCAATTAATAGTATAGGTTAAAACGTCCAAATAAAGAAAAACTTTT
The DNA here is from genome assembly GCA_946251885.1 of Cosmia pyralina. NCBI lineage: Eukaryota > Metazoa > Arthropoda > Insecta > Lepidoptera > Noctuidae > Cosmia > Cosmia pyralina. The sequence continues at coordinate 1,628,714 of OX276358.1, read as the reverse complement.
TTACAAAAAAAAACCAACCGACTTCCAAAAAAAATGTTACAAAGTGAAAAATAACTTTAATTTTGGAAGTCGGTGTCTTTATATCTGTATTTTAATTTTTTGACACCGACTTCCGAAATTAAAGTTATTTTTCACTTTGTAGTAATTTTTTTGGAAGTCGGTTGTTAGTTTTTGTAAAAAAGTTTTTTATTTTTCACTTTTTAGTGGGTCATTTTGTAATTTATCTAATTTACAATAGCCTTATGTCAACTGCTCAGCACCTTTTTACAAAATATTGCTTTTCCCGATACAAGGACGTTAATTATTGAGGAGTTCTCCTAACGAACCAGGAGAACTGGAACTGATGGTGAAGTAACCATCAGCTTCACTTCACCATATACATTGTGACGAGCACAAATTGCCTAGCAACCATATTAAAGTACCTAATCGAATCGAAACCCGTGAAATACGTATTATTGAGTAGTTCCGATGGCCGAGAGGCCTTTCAAACAAAAAAAAATTTCAAAATCGGTCCACAATTGACGGAGAAATCGGTGTACATACATGAAAAAATACACACACAATACGACGAATTGAGAATCTCCTACTTTTTTTGAAAAGTCGGTTAAAAATAGAAAAAAAACTTTATTATCTTTAAGCCTATAAATAAAAATCTAAACCCAAATGTTCATTAAATATTTAAGATGAGTCTGAAAATATTCTAATCCAAGTAGGCTACCATCGTCAAAAAATAACGGATTACTTTCTTTAAAACGGTTCTTAAAATCCGATTTCGTTGAGCCTCTTATTTGTATCCTTTAAGTCAATCTGTTTGCTTAGATTTCTTTTGTTAAGAAATTGTTCGTTTTATTTGAAACTCCCGCAATTTAATATTTTTATTTGTTTTTGTTTACGACTGGTCTATTTATACAGAAACAAGCTCGAACACTATAATGCAGATCATACTAACCTACGTACGTTAGTTATTTAGTTATTTATATATGGCATCTCGCAGTTGACCACTAAGGGTCGAGACTGCTCAACCGGGCGTTTCCTGTGGGTTCTTTAAGCGAACTTAAAGCCCCCGGCCAGGCCTAAAACTAAGGTAAATTATTAGTCGACTGAGCGTCGCTAATAATAATATGACAGCCAGACGGGGCAGGCTGGATCATGACGGGAAAACCTACGTACACATCAATGTTTACTTATATTTACGCAACCACTAATTAGTGATGTTTAACCTTTTCTTCACGTTACGATAAATTATCATAAATACGCTACCCACCCCTATTTTGCTACACACCCCTATTATGCTACCCGCCCCATCCCGACGTACACGTGCTACGTACGTGTGTACCGGAGCGCATAATTTCCTTCATTACTTCCTCTAGGGCGCTGCAGCCTCGCACGTGTATTTAATTTTAAATTCTCGCATATTTATGTTCTCTCCATAATAGTGTTGTGAAGGTGTTCGTATGAGAACATGATGGTAATGCAGCCGGAGGGTAGTTTTAATAAGTTTTTATATGGAATTATTTACGAGGCATGCTCAAAGTTATTTTGTATTAATTTAACTCTCTCATTATAATAGTAATGTAATATAATAGTTTTAATGTGTGTGACAATTTTGGGGACAGTCTTTTGTTAATATATCGTCAAGACACACCGATGAAAAAAATCATAAAATTAAATCACGGAGAATAAAATTATCTTACTACTAAAAAGTTTCAATGTAACATTGACAATTAGACGTGAGCAGTTTCTCATTAAAGTCAGGCCGTCGAGAGAATGCGTTTTTGACATCTGTCAGTTTCATCCTATGAGTATACTACCTCAAATGGCTTAGCATGATCCTCTGTTATGTCGAAAATACTGCAGCATTAATATTGAAATAAATATATGGTAAAGTTGAAGATTAATGTTAAGTACTATGTTTGATGAAAACACGATTCCATAAAATTTTCTCCATAGAAAGAAATTCCAAAGTTACCTCCAAACCGAATAATAAACCGCTGGTATTCAAAAAATACTTCAAATTAGATCATAAAACTTTGACTAATAACTGAACTAACTGTAGGAAGCAGGTCTTGTATTTTATTTTTTTCAAATTACCATTGTTTTCACCGTAAAAAGCAATTACCTGAACTATCGGCGCCCAGCATCGCACTCAGTCCGCGAGCAGTATCGTGCGAGCGAGATAAAAAGCTGAGGTATGGGCTCTTAACGAATATGTACCAGAAATGGTCCAACTGACAGGTGTCAGCTACGCATTCTCTCGGCGACCCAACTGTATAGCTCAACAACGGTCACCCTAAGTGAATACACTTTATTTCCTTCAGTCTTGACATTGGCAGAATAATCGATAAAAAGATGGAGGCATTAATATAAAATTGGAATTGGAGTTCAACAAGGATCTTTTGGCGCCTAAATGACATTTACAGGTGGGCGCTGTTAGTAAACAATTGTAAAATTGACACAGAAATTGTATTGACGAAACTAGATGGCGGGCGTTAGTTCCAATTTTGGCCGCGAGCCAAAAGATCCTTGAACATGTAGGTATACGAGTAGCTTTAAGTTGTCAACATCAACAAAAGCGACCTGCATACGTAAGCTTTGCGTCATACATACCACAACCTAATGTACTCCTTCATTGTTGCAGGGCTGCTATCATGGGACTCTGGCGAGCACCAGGTCGACTTGGAGAAGGAGCTGGCCACCCTCACGGCGCAGGCACCCGAGGGGGAGGAAGCTCGATATGGTAAGTACTCTCTTGTTACCTTCTAGCTATAATAAATATGATATTCCGTTCATCATTATGTTTCTGGAAAATTCTCCAGTGGTTATTCGGCTGTTGCGAGTAGGACACAGTGGTTAGAGCATGGATCATAATAGCTGGCCCGTGACCGGTTCGAGCCCCTCTCGTGTCAGTTTTTATTAAATCTCATATCAAAGTACGAGTATATAATTAACCATTGAGTTCAAAGGACGCTACTGGTTGGTTAAGGTCTTTTTTAACTTAACTTGCAAATCCTGTGCGTTATAAGGATGACCCATTGATGTATATAAATAAAAAGAGAAGTCCTGACTGACTGATTGACTGACTCATCAATGCCCAGCCCAAACCCTTGGACCTAGAAAGCTGAAATTTTGCTGAGACAAGACAAGACAAGGAATAAGGAAGGAATTCCCGGTAGTACGTTCCCGTGGGGTATTTTACGACATCCACGCAGGCGAAGCCGCTGGCAAAAGCTAGTTATAAATATGGTAATCAATTGTTGAAAATGAGTGTCCATGCATCAATTAATACAGTTTCCAATGACATCCTCCTACCTTAAATAATAATACTCATTAACTTTGCTAAAGCGCAATATAATTAACTGATTCTGGTTAAAAGCTTGTTGCATAACATTGGTTAATTATGACGTAATCAGCGCTAATTTAATTAGTTTTCAGGAAACCTGTAGCGATTAGAGATTGTATTATGGCTGATTTACTGGTAAACTACTTTTCCTATGTAGTAATTCTAATAATTAAATAAAAAAATTCTATTTACTGACAGACAAAAAAACACACATGCAATTTTGGACAAAATTTCCTTATGTGATAAAGGTGAGCACTAAAGTTGGATTTTTGAAAATTCATCCCCTAGAGGGGTTAACTAGGGGATGAAAATTTGTATGGCCATTCATATTTTTTTCCGATGGGGAATCCCATCGGGCACACGGCTAATAATGATCCACGAGATTAATCTTGAGATGACATTCATAGCTGCCAAAAATACAGAATCGGTAGCGTCAAATCAATACCACTAATTTATTCATCGAACACTGAGAGGCTTTCAGAGAGCTATAACGAATTTAAATATACATACTGATTTATTTATAGAATGAAGAGAAAATGTAAGAACTATTTATTCATTATATACATTTAGGTAATATTGCCTGGGCAGACAGACAGCTCAAATAATTGCTTTAGACTTAGACAGGTAGGAAAAATACAGGCGACCTTACACGCACTACTGTGACAAGACAAGACATATGCCACACAAACGAGTACCAGAGTAGGTACTATTGAATCTCACAATTAATTGAAACGCATAATTATAAAAAAAATAACAACAATACTAAAACATTTATTTTCAAGCCCTTAGACACGTACCTTACAAACTAACATAATTATATTATATCTATATATAAAAATCAATTGCTGTTCGTTTGTCTCGCTAAAACTCGAGAACGGCTGGGCCGATTTGAATATTATTTTTTTGATTTATTCTCCTCTTTACTGGGGTGGTTTAAAAGAAAAAAAAAATAGAAAAAGAAATTGAAATTTTGAAAGGACAATATCTGACGGGTCAGCTAGTAAAGTATAAAAAATCTTGTGTCAATATAGCTTAAAACTATGTTAGTAGCACTTCACTTCACTAGCTTGTCCTTGAGCTGTCCTGTGGTACTAGTCCACGGAAGCGACGGAATACCACTCCTTTTTTTTTTTTTTTTTTTTTTTTTTTGTGGATGGGAAATCATCAAATGACTTCTCCCGCTCTGGGCAGAGGCGGGAGGGCGTGTCAGACTTTTACTGACTAAAACCCACCCATGTTCCTTCAGCTGCCCGTGCCAGGGCCACGGTATCTCTTTCGAACTACCCGCGACCCCGGCGGCATCGGCCCAATTGACCCCGTCACTGCTGACATCTCTTTGAGGCGCGCGTGGAACACAACGCGCCGTCGACCCGGGCCTGATCCTTACCGGACGGCGAGCTGCCCATTACTCGTCGTCCGCAAGCCCGCGCCTACGGTGGCCGGGAATCGGCAATCGATTCCCGCCGCCCAGGGCGTCTCCTACGGCGGCTAGGGGCGCGAGGGCGCGGCTGTTGCCTCTCCCTCACGCGTTCCGCTTCCTCCTTCGCGAGCATTACTGCTTCGCAGAAGGAGGTGACGGCTTCCCATGCACTCTCGCTCCGCACCATGGCCTGGACCAGGTTTGGACGCGAGAGATCGCCGCCGCCGATCGCCTCCGTGAGAACACGGCGGTGCTCCGCCCAAGCCGGGCAGACCTCCACTGTATGCTCCACCGTGTCCTCCGGGCGATCCACACAATGGTGACACCCGGGCGTTTCCTCCCGCCTTATCCGAAACAGGAACCTCCCGAAACAACCGTGTCCGGTGAGGACCTGCGTCAGGCGGAAGGTGAGGACGCCGTGGCGCCTCTCCAACCACTCCTCAAAAAGGGGACTTATCGCCGCAATTGTGGCGTGCCCAGCGCTGGGTTGCGACAATCGCACTCTCCATGCCGCCATGAGATCCCGCCGGAGCTCTGTCCGCTGTACCGTGATTTCTCGCGGCAGCGGAGTTACGCCCCGGCGTTTCACCTCCTCGCGCCACTCCCACACGTGCGCGAGGACTTTTGCCTCCAGATCCCATGGCGGTAACGGAATACCACTCCTGCGGCCCAAAGTCTTCTGCCATGACGAGGGGCAGGTAACAGTTCGGTACACGTACCACGAACGCCTTGAAGTTGACGTTGCGGTGCGACTCCAGTAACTGCACCCTCGACGGGATTGTATTTATTGTCTTTTTGCTGTAACGTGTAAAACTTGTAAATGTGGGGTTGAACAATAATGTAAGTAATGTAACATGACGTTCAGATAAACGGCACTGTGTATAATCAAATGCAATTGACATTTAAGAAGAATCCGGGTATAAGAGTGGCTTACGAATTGAGAAACTGAACAGATGAATGGACCAATCCCTCCTATAAGCGTCAAGTTCGTCCCGCCCTCTACGCCTGGGTCTTCCGCGATGCCATTGGAACTTTTCAGGGCCTCTGTCCACAAGTGTTGGGTTGTAAAGAAATAATATGCCAATCATTAGCAGAACAAGAGATTTAGTTTTATTCTCAACAGAGATATCTAACATGGACAGACAAAACTAGCTAAAAAAGGCAACCAGATAAAGTAAAAGGGTCTGATTTTTTAATGTTACCACAGACAATAATGACCGCTGACATTCTCGATAGGTTTTGCTTTACATGTTCAAAAATTAGGTACGGGAATTTCTGGATTTTTCGAAAGTGTAAATGAATTCACGCAACTAAAATTGTATGTTATCTGAAACTTTACTGTTTACTTAATTTTTATTGTAAATTAAATTGTAGACCTCTACGACCCCTATATAGTTATCTGTAACCGCAGACAATGTAACAGGCTTAAAACTTTGAAAATTAAATTTTCAACGTAAAATACGATTAGAAGTTTGAGTTTAGTTTCAAACACTAAGTTTCTCGTTATTTTAGAGGATTTTCTTAATTAACAGAAATTATAATTGGACAAACTAAAACTTTAATGAACACTTTTGAATATTTTTAGGGTTCCGTACCTCAAAAGGAAAAACAGAACCCTTCTAGAATCACTTCGTTGTCCGTCTGTCTGTCAAGACCCTTTCTCTCAGGAACGCGTGGAGGTATCAAGTTGATATTACATCAAATACGTAGGTCTATGGTCCCTTGCGAGTTCTAAAAAAGTCAAGCTTCTAAGTCGACGCAATCAAAAAATACGGTTATTTATTTGACATATTTTGATACTCGCAAGTAAATCAAAACCTATAGGGTACTTCCCGTTGTCCCAGAATCATTTCTTTAAATGTGAAGCTATCAAAGGCCCTGCTAAAGCAAAATAGATCGGTCAGCGAGGACATTAATTCATTGCTAACCGAAGCGACAAAGGGAAATCTGCTAGGCGGTAGGATGTATTAGGATCAGTGGTAGTACTTTTCCAAATAAGGCTCACTATTACTGAATCTTTGAACTAACCTCTAACTCGCGGCTACCTAATTTGAGAAAAGTCCATTTTGAAGAAAATAAAAACCGGCCAAGTGCGAGTCGGACTCGCGCATGAAGGGTTCCATAAGAACGGCAAAAAAATCACGTTTGTTGTATGGGAGCCCCCCTTAAATATTTATTTCATTCTGTTTTTTTAGTATTTGTTGTTATAGCGGCAACCGAAATACATCATCTGTGAAAATTTCAACTGTCTAACTATCACAGACAGAGGTCAGACAGACGGACGGACAGCGGAGTCTTAGTAATAGGGTCCCGTTTTACCCTTTGGGTACGGAATTATAAAAAGTAAGATAGGGCTCAACAGGATACGTTTACAGAGTCATATAAATTAATGCAGATATGAAAGTTCTGCGAAAACAATTTGGGTATTCTATCAATTGGGGAAGAATACCCACTGGCTGTTATGAAGGACATAAAACTAACAGATTCCTCTAGACCGTAAATAACTCTGTTACGACCATAGAAATATAAAAAACAGGAGAAGTGGCATGGAGGCGTGTCTGTGTCCACGCGTTATGCGCACGCTGTGCCTTTACTCGCCAAATGGCCGTTTCCGCGAACTAGTACGCTTTCGACCGTGGTCACGATAAATTATAAAAATGTCGTGTTGTTCAGTGGTTTGCTGCAAAAACCGAAGTGATAATAAAAACTTCGTATCTCACGGAATCATTTACCATATGTAAGTAAAAGTATTTTACTGTATTTATCTTTAAAATCATAAAAAACAACAAATCGTAAAATATTTCATTCTTTTACTACGTTATTTTTGTTTTCAAATATCGCAGCGGTTGTACTATTTTTGCAGCAAATACATTGCTCCTTAACCACTGTCTTAAGTATGTCGCTAAGCGACTGGACAAGCAATGTAAAAATAACAAAACGATACTTCATTTACGCGGAGCGTCGCATAGTACAGCCGCTGTGTCTTGCGGCGAGATAGTGATGAGGTTAAGATCCACTAAAGTAGGCTATCGATAATAATGTCGATTGCCCAACGAATATTATATTGCTATTATAGTTTATTTTTCAATTTGTCAACCGTTTTAGCCCGGTTGGAACACTTGAAAAGATGACGTTTAAGTACGGTTGGAAAACCTTTGAGAATGTAAAATAATCTTTTTTACTGTTTTTGATTATTTTACCTAGTTGAGAAATGCATAACCAACGGTCGTAAAGTAAGTTTATTTTTTTTTTTTAGTTAGTTTAGTTTTTTGGAGTGTTTTTGGGTTTAAATTATCGCATCTTCGTGCTATTTCCTTACTTTTTTTTGGTTTTGGTATTTTACTTCCTCTAAAGTCTTTAACTATGCACCACAAGATTCGAATGCGTTGTAGTAATCGGTATGGTTCAGATAAAATATTAGTGTTTTTTGCTTAAAATAAGTCAACATATTCATGCTATTTATTTGTTATGCATGAGTATGGCATGTGTTTGTTTTCATATATTTAACTATTTCTTAACTAAGGGTTTTTTTTTAATAACAAAAGCCTATTCGCCTGTTGCCTGCTACCTGCTTACTCATCGTGAGGTTAAGAAGTATAGACCGCGCGGAACTAGTTGACCGCGCCGGTATGTGAGCGGTGGGATGGAGGAGCGGGGGCGCATTACTCAGTACGTGCGTTGCGAACCGCCGCCTCACCCCTGTCTCAGCGGCCAACTAGTTCCTAGACTATAGACTATAGCTTAAGATACTTATTATGTAAATGATAAATAAGTTCTTATAGTACCTTTTTAGCTTCCCAAAAGATACAAATACAAAAAAAGAATGGATTGATGCCACAGGAAGGCCACCTAACTGGTTCCCAACAAATTATAGCACCATATACTCAATTTACTTTAAGAAAACTCGAGCCTCTAAAGAAAACAGGCTTTTTGAATGGGCAATCCCAAAATTAAGAGTACCTACGTCAAGTACTGAACAAATACCTCCACTTTACAGGTCAGTCAGTAAACACATCATAACAGAGTTCAACAATTCCTATGGTTTCACAGCCTAAACCAACTTAACCGGATTGTTTTAATTTATCGATTCGTGTTTTTTTTTAATATACATTTTTTTTAAATTTAAAATATATAATACTTTCTGGACATATCATTTTTTATTTTATTTTCAGGATCCCAAATTTTTCTTGTACTAATAAATGGAAGTATCGATAACTTTCCGATTTAGTCAATCACTAGCGTATATGTAAAATAAATTGCTTTTTGCACAACACAATAATAGCGCCAGATGTTTTTGTGTGAGTAAGTTGTACGGTGCATGGTAAATGCACGCTGTGTGTGACGAGTTAAGGTTTATAATTGATTGTGTAGTATGTTCTGATTTATGAATTGCAAGTGTGTGCGCGACTTTGTATCTATTGCTTTTATTGAACTACATGTGTAGTAGTGGCGCGGTGGTGGGGCCAACCTAGCGACATCGGGTTCTGATACATTTTCAACTACCGGGCATATCTCCTTCTTTCATATAGGTATCTATGGTTACGACAGCTTGCGCCAGAGGAATAAACGATATATAGCTTATGTAATCGTGCTGAAAATTACAGATAGGGAGATAAAATATTGATTGCCAAAGACGTATGTGGTGATAGAATAGGCTATGTTTCTTTCGCCATATGTGTTTTAAAAGACTCCACAAGTGACAATATTTAAACATACATATTTTGAACCCTGGTCATTAAGCTAAGCTACCATTATACTGTATTTTACTCTCTAAGAGAAACAATTTAAAAATATATTATTTATATAGCTTAGGCAAAAAGCAGTCGGAAAATGTTAGTTCTAGTTCATAAAATAACAATATAAATTTTAAAATACAATTCAAAGTTTTCAGTTTTTTAATCTGTTTTCTAACACCATGTAAGTAGCCGCCATGTTATTACGTCATACGGTTGTGTAAATTAAAAAGTGTCAATGTCAACTGTCAACTGATCAGCGGATAAAAAGTATTTCTTTACACAGCCAACTGACGTCACGACCACAGAGCAATATGGCGTCCACTGCGTCCAGCGTTTTCGTCAAATTACGCGCGAAATTTGAAAATGTAAAATTTTAATGCATTTTTATGGCACTTATCGATTGAATAAAAAATTTGTGTTTTTTTTATTGGCTTATTAGCACTATAGAATCGAATTGAGACACTTTTCAAAAATGGGTGTAATACCCTATTGTCAGAAAGCATCGCCCCTCCAGTATTAAATTAACTTTTTGAAGGACGAGTAAAGTATTCCCAAAAGAAGCAATTTCATCAATTCTTTTCCAGACAGTATAACAAATATAGGCATAAAATGTTTTTCAAAATAGGCATAATATTAATATCAAAAGAAACCGATATTTCTTTACAAATTGGGATCCCAACAATACCTGTTTCCAAGTCTAACAAAATAGGCGTGAATTTGTTTTTGATATAAGCGTTGGGGCGTCGAAATACAATAAGCGCTTTATTCCCTCAAGCATTGTTCGTTATCGGCACCCCAACAATAACTAAAAAAAAAAAGACACGGTATTTATATAGGGTATTATTATTTTTTGATGTTTATTAAGTACCTACAACAGAGGGGCTCGTGGCTAAGTAATAACAGCCGCAAGGGTCGATCAATCAGGTTAAGCTCCACGAATAGCAGCCGGGACCAACGGCTTAACGTGCTTTCCGAGACAGAGATTGTCACCCATCTATGGATCGACCGCGGCAAACATAGCATAACCTGATCGATCGACCCATGCAGCTGTTATTGCGTAGCCACGAGCAATGCACCCAAATACACACGCTGAAGTACTTCTCACTGCAGTATTAGCCGCCCTATGTTACCTGTTAAGGTACTGGTAGGTTACTGTGGTCTGTAAGTCTATAGACCCCTAACAGCTCGCTAGCACATGTGTGAGTACTATGTACATACTGTAAAGCTACCATTTACTGGGTACGTCTTTGTTTGACTTGAATGTGCCCTGGCGGCTGAGAGTATGTGACGCTCACTCTAATGTCTCGCTGATGGTGGCGCGTGTTGGATCATTTAGCCAATCCATGCGTCAGGTTCGTGAATAAGCGCTGTCAGTGAAGGCTGGGCATACCTTAGCGGCCACGGCTTATTTTAATTTAATTTAAATATTTGAATTGTGTTTTTTTTAAGGACGCTTTTAACGTTCTGCATCGTTCTCACATGTGAAATTTCAACATGAATGAGGTAACCATTATTTTGTAACCATATCTTGATTTAAAAGAGTGTCCGTGGAGTTTCTTGCCCGTTCTTCTCCATAGGTACCTACTATGCTTTGGAATGGGCGCCTAGCTTCATCTTTCTGACTGACCGACCCCTTGACAATTCAAAAGTGCCTGTAATTGGTTTAATTGAAATAAATGCTTTGAGTTTGAGTTTGCTACCCACACACTGTGGCATTCCTCCCCTTAATATTGTTCTTTGTAGTGGTTTGTATTGTAGCTCTACAATAGAAAGGTATTTCAAAGGTTAGTACTTTAAAGTATACCTCTTGATTTAATTAAAAAACATCATTCTTATTTTGGATTTTTTTTCACTTTCCATTTACATTTCCTGCTTACCGTTGTAACAATTCAACGAGTTACAGTATTTTACTTGGCTTGTTTTGTAATAAATGGGACTAGCAGGCTCTTCAAATCTTGCATGATCATTCTTATGATTGTGCTTGGCCAATAAAATTTTTATGTACCCATTGCTATGACACTTATTAAATAATTAAGTTTTTTTTAACTAAATTACTTTCTAAACGAAATTATCTATTTAAACGTACATAATCATATATTAAAGTCGATTTTATTGTCTGTCCGACCACGTTGTTCTTCTGGGTTTCATTGCATTTTTCCACATCATTTAGAGAATTTGTTCTGGAAGGTTTCCTATGTGTACAGTACATTAATGTAATGGTCTTAATGGTCTTTACCTATGAAATTGCCGTTTTGTATGAAAAAATTTAAACGAATTTTTTTCATGCATTTTTTATTTGTATTAATCGAAGTAATCACCCATGCAATCAATGCATCTTTGCCAACGCAGTGGCAGTTTATTGATGCCCTTCTTAAAGAAATCAGCTGGACGGGAGGCAACAAATTCTTCAAAGGCATTTTGTACTGCCTCTCGGGTATTGAATTTTTTTCCCGCCAAGAAGTTATCCAAATTCTGGAAAAAGTAGTAGTCTGTAGGCGCAAGGTCTGGTGAGTAGGGCGGATGACGGAGAGCTTCCAACCCCAGTTCTTGCAACTTGCACACCGTCTGCTGTGCAGTATGAGGTCGCGCGTTGTCGTGCAGGAGCAGCGGAGATGAGCGATTGACCAATGCTGGTTGGAGATGTGCCAGCTTCTCCATCATTGTGTTCAGTTCTTCACAGTACACATCTGAAGTAATGCTCACCCCGTTTGGTAAGAAGCTGTGATGAATCACACCGGCGCTAGACCACCAAACAGTGACCATCACTTTTCTAGGGGTAAGTTTTCGTTTAGGGCATTGTTTAGGTGCTGAACCAGGATCCAACCAACTTGATGAGCGCTTGCGGTTATCAAACAGAATCCATTTTTCATCGCAGGTAACAATGCGGTTCAAAATTCCTTCATTTGTGTGTCTGTTGAGCAGTGCAAGGCACGTCTCGACGCGTACTTCGCGCTGGCGATCATTGAGTTCGTGTGGCACCCATTTGTCAAGCTTTTTTACCTTGCCAATTTGACGCAAATGGACCAATATTGTTTTGACGCTAACGTCGAAAGCTGCTGCTAATTCAGCCGTAGATTGTGTATCATCAGCTTCCACAATCGCCTTTAATTCGTCATTGTCGACCAAAGTCTTCGGACGACCGCGAGGTTCATTTTTCAGGTCGAGCAGAACGGAAGCGAGCAAACCAATAACAAGTGGTGCGTTGGTTTGTAGTGTTAGCTCCGTAAACGTCGTTGATGTTGCGTGCCGCTTGTGCCGCGTTGCTGCCACGACGGTACTCATATTCCATAATTACTCGAATTTTTAACGTATCCATGATGACGAAAAAGATTGAAATGCGATGAAAATGATTTGAATGCGATGTCACACTAATCAATAAACAAATGACTACTTTTGGAAAAAAAAATCCATGTTTTTAAAATAAAATTAATTTGAAATTAGAATTCTTAGCCAAACAAAAATTATTTTGATTTGAAATGGCCAGTACTGCAGAACGGCAATTTCATAGGTAAAGACCTAATATTAAACTAACATATAATAATGAAATCTCTCTGAAAAAGAAATCTAAGAAGTTTTTCAAGTTCAAAATCCGTGCGAAGTAGGATAGGTAGTAGTAGTATTTTCATAAATAAAAGTCCTTATGTGGCTATCTCAATCTGGTAGCCAGTATCGACAGTACTTAATAATTATTGCCGATCGATTCATCAGCGGCGCGGGTCGGTGAGCAATCAATCAGCCGCACCGCGGCTCGCTCGAGGCGCTGACGTGACTGATTGCTGTACCTACCTGTAGCTAACTGTAGCTGTGGGATATGGTACATGGCTACAGCATTTTCAGGAAAAATATTTAAAGAATAAATTGCACCTGTTCGAAATATAACACTATTTAATGGCATTTATCAAAGAAACACCTACTACTGATCTAATTCCAAATAGACAAAAAATAAATGAACGCGACTAATTTTGAACGCGTTTTTAAAAACAAGAAAATGTTGTGAGGAAAGTTTTGAGTACGACTGTGGATGGCTATGATGGATAAAAGTAGGGGAAGACCAAAGAAAAGATGGATGGACTGTGTGAAAAATGATATTATGGCTGGAAAGGGAGTGACTACCGAGATGACGAGTAATAGAGAAGTATAGAAGAAAAAGACATGTTGCGCCGACCACAAATAAATTGGGATAAGGGCAGGAGGATGATCATGATTTAGGAAGTGATATTAACCATTGATCAATAACTATGAAGCCACGAAAAGTCTGATTTATGATTTAGACCCTCTAACTGAGTTGCTCTTAGTTAGTCTGGTAATCTTCTCTGCATGAAACGAGAAGTTAATCCTCTAGTGGAATATTAGTCCAATATAGTTTTATTAGTGTAATTTCTATGCCGAGATCCCTAATACATATCCCTTATAAAGGCCCCACACATTACACAGTTGGCCTGTAGTCTTTGGTCCTATCAGGCGGCCTGCCATCCAAGGCCTGCATAGACCACACAATACAGCGATTATTGCCTGCCGGCAACGGTCGATGCCAGCTCTGGGTCCACACACTAGCAGGCGGCAGCCGGCAGTTTCACACCGCAATATCGCCCGCCGGCAGTGGCCTTAATATCGGTCTTACAAGTTTATATCATAATATCAACATAATAGGTAGCGAATTATATAACATCGTAATCGTAGTGAATTAAATTACATTTTAAAAATGATAACCAAATTAGTAAAGCCGTTATATTATTTTTGTTGCTAAATCGAAATAAAATATCGCTTAATCTAGAGACAAAGTCACTAAATTGGCAATACTGGGCGCCGGCCGACTACCTGCTTGCTCGATTTGGCCTTAAGATCACGGCTTGTCCGGCCGATACCTGTCGATGTAGACCTGCACCGGCAACAGGCCACACACTCTGGGATCGCATTGGCCAGCATTGGTCGTCAATCTGTGAGTCAGTGATCTATAGCGATTAACTGACAAGCTGATATCCACCGGCGGACCGTAAATGTGTGGAGCCCTTTACTGTCCCACATTATTGCATCGATAATATGTAGGTACAGGTATTTATAGGTAATAGTAATGTTTCTAAAAGCAATCAATCAGTTTGACGTGGTGCAAATGACGCGATGACGTGAGCGATTGACGCACCTGACGCCCGCAACTTAATACTGGCTGGGTGGGGTTTGTATAACCAGTACCTAATAACAAATAATAAGCAAATCAATCTACACTGTCAATTATTAGAAAATCTCAGTGAGATTGCTAGTAACTACCAGTGCTCAAATTAAGCAGACAATCAATCTGCCTAGCCTTTTCCCAACTATGTTGGGGTCAGCTTCCAGTCTAACCGGATGCAGCTGAATACCAGTATTTTACATGGATCAAACTCAAACTCAAAGCATTTATTTCAAATAAACCAATTACAGGCACTTTTGAATTGTCAATGGGTCGGTCAGTCAGAAAGTTGAAGCTAGTTGCCCATTCCAAAGCGTAGTAGATCCCTATGGAGAAGAACGGGCAAGAAACTCCACGGACACTTTTAAATCATAATATTTTTACAAAATATTGGTTACATCGTTCATGTTGAAAATATACATGTGAGAACAATGTAGAAAGACGTGCACGTTAAAAAGCGTCCGTAATAAAAAGATAAAAAACTAAAAAAATTAAATATTAAAATTAAACATAAGCCATGGCAGCTAAGAGACGACCAGTCCCAACTGACGGCGCCCGTTCACGATGATGAGCGGGTATTACAATACCCTTTGGTAAGACTGGTTGTCAGACTTTCGGGCTTCTGACGACTCGTAACGATTGTCAAAGTTCCACGAATGACAGCCGGGACCCGAGGCACAGAGGAGTCTCGGTATGTAAAGATGGTCACCCATCCACGGACCAACCCCAGCAAGCGTAGCTTAACCTGATGGATCGGCCCGTGCGACTGTTATTACTTGGCCACGAGCTATTATGCTCAAATTAAACAGACGTCACATACGAATATATACAAAACATCTTGCACACACACACACACACACACACAGTCTGGCACTCAAGATTTTCAGTTTTGAAACTTGTAGTCTATGTATAAAGTTAATCCTTGTACAGCACATATATAAAATTGGGTTACACCGCAAAAACCAGGATTAAGCGAGGAACGATTAATCCTATTACAGAACTTGATTAATTTAATTATGAAACATGTAAGTTGGTTAGGAAGAGACGTCATATACTCGCACGAATAAGTAGGAAAACTCGGATCCGTAATTTAATTAATCTCTTCAGAAAAAAACCCGTTGAATGTTGATTCTGTTCCTCCAAGCAGAAAAAACAGACCGAACGAAGGAGGATTGCCTATTTCATTTAATTTTCTTCTTTTTTTGCACTCGGAAAATTAAAATATTGACAGCTGTTTGAGTTCCCGCGCTAGTTTTAAATATCGAACGAGGGAATTGGGTTACCAATCAAATTATTGATAGCCTGCCTTATTTATTATTCGGGTAGACTATACAAACTTCTTATTTATGTATTGGCTATGATTACGTTATACTAAGTTGATTAAAATAACAAAACACACTACTTACTTACCTATTTATTTTTCAATATATATTAATTTCGCTATGTAGGTATCATATTATATATAATATTTTCTGACAAAACCTAGATCATTATAGTCCTTCTCGATAGTTTTCCGAATAATGATCACCGATCTCAAAGTCTTTTGCAACTATCAAGATAGACCGGCTTGTTCACACCCATGTTCAATTGCTATTGCAACCACATACAAATACATTCACCTCTTCAGGCCCTTTTCAATGCCACGAGAAAGGAAAATGTTAAAAAAAATTCTTAGATATAGGTATAAATGTGTTGTACCCTACAAAATGGGTGCCTATTTGTATAACATCGTAATTCCAAGGAGCGATCGTAAAAAACCTCGTAAACTTGAGATTTTAAGCAAACGCCAGATAAGCGGCTACAGCTGAAATATTACTGAAGTTAGGCTAAGATTTGCGGGATAGAGATGCAGCATAGTTTCAAGATAATGATAGAGATTTTTCATTTCCTTTGTCATAGAAAATGGCACGAACTTTATAAAAAGGAAAGAAAACCGTATTTTAGCTTTGGTGGCATAAAATAGACATAATATGGAACGTAAGGTGTCATTAAGTTTGGCCTAGTACATTGATATATTAGAGGAAGATATGTTTCGCGCTAACATCGCAATCACTAAACCTGGACTCGGCGCACGACTACATGCACCAAAACTCGCACATCTGTGATCAGGATCACAGTCGCAAACCTAGAGTTACCGATAGACAAGGACAGAGATAGGAGCCGGCGCTGTCGTGCAGGCAAAATCGCGTTAGCCGCCGTATGTTTACGGTTATGAATGACATTTCATGTCTACCTCGCTCTTACAAACATGGCGAAGCAAACATTAAATATTGTTATAATTTTCAACAAATTAATATTTTTGGCTGTACTTGCGAGTGAAAAGAACTTTTTTTTGGTTTTTAAACTATTTATGCACATTTTGAAAAACAGGAAGGCATGAAAGCAGCTTATTTAGACGATTACGGTAATTTTACTTAATGTGCTACGCATGTGTACACAAACGCCAGTTCGATCGTGACTAAGGTCAATTGTGTGCGTTAGCACAATTTATGCAGTCCACGTCGAGGAGCGCGAACCATATCTTCCTAATTTATAAATCAATGGCTTAGTATCTTAAAATAGATAAAAGGTCATCTTACGTCTTTCTCAAAGTTGTCTTTACAAGTGACTAAGATAATGTCTCAGGCTAAGGACAGTTTCATCATTGCGTAAATTAATACTGATGAAGGTAGGAACTGTGAACTCTAGCATCTTAATTTTATAACCTAAAGATTGAATCAATCAATCTGCCTAGCCTTTTCACAACTCAGTTATTGGGTAATACGATACCCCTTGGTAACACTGGTTGTCAGACTTTCGGGCTTCTGACGACCCCTAACGACTGTCAAAGATCCATGAATGACAGCCGGGACCAACGGCTTAACGTGCTTTCCGAGGCACGGAAAAGTCTCGGTATGTAAAGATGGTCACCCACCCACGCACCAAGCAAACGTAGCTTAACCTGATGGATCGACCCGTGCGGCTATTATTACTTAGCCACGAGCTCCTAACCTAAAGATTAATAATGGGAGAAAATGCCTTTAACACTAATACGGATTTTGTCCGAAATAAATGTTCAATTATAATTAAGTTCACCCTGTGTTCCATCATTCTTGATGAAGAGTTTGTTATTCGAATATTGGTATATCTCCTGGTTACTACACTTCTGGACACATCTTTTGGCCCACCTTGTATTTTCAGTTTCGTTTGGTCCTAGCTAAAATTTTATACTAGGTCGAGCAAAAAGTTTTTATGCAGTTTTGAACCTGGCACATTCACAATTTCATTCAATAGTCTTTTTTTGAATTTCGAACACAGAATTTAAAGAAACAAAAGACAATTTGGAGCCTGTTTGTTGATATCAAACAATCGAATACTAAGAAAACTTGGTTTTATTGGTTTACTTGGATTTAATTCTTGAAAAGTGATTGATATCTTTGGTTTTGCAACAAACATTACTTATTCTTAACATTAAGGTGAGTTTCTATCAATAATCTATGGATACTTCACCTGAAGTCGCCGCCCAAGCTGTGGCACTTATTCAGGCCGGACACAGCCAAAGAAACGTGAGTGCTCAACTTAATTTAAGTCGATCTGCGGTCCGAAATGTTTATCGGAGGTACCTAGAGACTGGCGGCTTTGTTCGTCGCCAAGGAAGGCCACGATCTCGGGTCACAACTGAAAGGCAGGATCGATTCATCGTGACGACCAGCTTGAGAAATCGTCACCTTACCTCCATTGAGATACAAAACCAACTTCGCGACTTCCACGGAGTATCTGTGAGCGCTCGAACTGTTCGGAGAAGGTTAAAAGAACGCGATATGGTACCACACAAGCCAGCTAATGGCCCCAAACTAACGCGAGCCCACCGAACAGCGCGCCTTCATTTCGCACGCAGTCATTTAAATTGGACACAGCAAGATTGGAGCCGTGTACTCTTTTCTGATGAGTCTAAAATTGTGTTACATGGCAATGATGGAAGGAAGAAGGTCTACCGACGTAAGGGAGAGCGTTTCGCACAATGCTGCTTTGAAGAGAGGGTTGCTTATGGCGGTGGCTCATGGACTGTCTGGGGCGGTATATCCGCGAGCGGCAAAACTCAACTTGAGGTTGTTACAGGACCACGGCTGCCAACATTAAATGCTGAAAGGTACATTCGTGAGTGCTTAGAACCTCACGTGATACCATACGCGGACTATGTGGGCCCAAATTTCCTTTTTATGCATGATAATGCAAGAGCCCATGCGGCCGGCATCGTCAGGGAATATCTTCGGGATGTGAACATCACAGTAATGGACTGGCCAGCCAGAAGCCCAGACATGAACCCCATTGAGCACATGTGGGACGAGCTAAAAAGTCGTGTTAGGGCTTGTCAGCCAGTTGCCCAGACGATGCAGGAGTTGAAAACTGCCATAGAAGAGGAATGGGAGATGATCCCTCAAAATTTCATAGAGCGGTTGATAAACTCTATGCCTAATCGTATGAGAGCTGTGGTAGATGCCCATGGAGGCAACACGCGTTATTAAATTAAACCTTTATTTGATAAAACATGTTTTTTATTCAAAAATCAATTGCCTTTAACAAGGCGCATATCCGACTTGTTAGGCGTAGCTCCATGTCGTATGGTATTCTGAATTCAAATTTAAAACAATACGATCGAAAAACATGGTAAAATGTATCAGGTTTAAAACTGCATCAACAGGTTTTGTTCAATCTAGCAATCATATTTCGGTAGGGGCCATCGAAACCTAAACTCTAAGGTGGGCCAATAGATGTGTCCAGAAGTGTATTAGTTCTAGAGGTTTATTCAGAATCCCTAATTCAGTCAGGTTAAAAAAAAATATATCAGCTTTATACAAACCAACCTAATTTACTTAAGATCCCAGTTTTGTAATTAATTAGAACTTACGCTCGCACAAATATATTTTAGAACAGGTCAGGCATATTAAATCTAAATCTAAATTATGACCTATATCGCAGTTAGGCCTAAAATTAATTATTCCGTCTGCGTTGCTAACCTCACGCAACATGCGCCGTTTGTGTCCACGGGTAACTAAATTAATAATTAATAATAATAATTAGTTTATTTTCTCCACAATATTACTCTTATTGCTATCCTATTTCTACGGTGACATATAGGAGGGGCATTATATTGTGGGAGACTGGTGCCTAAACTAGGCTCAAGGCCTGTATTACATTCAATTATAAGCTTTGAAATAAAAATACATGGGTTTTAGGTCATAACTATACAGTACTGCAGGCGCTGGAAAGTTCCATTGCTTCAAAAACAGCAAAACCCTTCATTTTTGGAGTCGGTTAGAAACAAAATATCTCATATGACCAAGGAAAAAAAAAATTACATTAAAAGTTTTTGTTAAAACTACGAAGTTAAAACCAACAACAACATTTATAATGTAAAAGCTGAAGTAACATTGTTATGCCGCTGTTTGGTTCTGAAATAAAAAAAATTAGTATCGGTAGTATTTTTTTTATTTTATGAATACTTTTAAGTATGTGTTGTGTTTAAAAAACGAACTACAGTATTTTATCTTACGAAGCCACACGCGCTTTACTTTAGCTTACCAAATGTACAAACAAACTATGAATGTGTGTGTAAGCGCAGGAGCTCTCGGTACCGTCCGAAAGAATGGCGAAGTCGGAAGTATGTGTGTTATGTGCTGACGCTACTCGTATTTCAGTCATTCACAGCGTTTGAGATAAAAATACTTTAAGTAGCTTGTTTTTCGGGCACAACCGATACTAAGTCTTAAAAACATATACTTTGAATCAAAAATGTAATTGACGATTGAAAAAAACGAAAAGTTTGCAGTTACAAATGAAAAAACATACTTCGTCTAAGACATGTATGGCACAAAATGCTCTAAATGGTGTCAACTATAACCCCCTTAAGGCTTTGCAGCCAGCTTCCAAACACCCTGTATACTATCGAAAAACAGTACCCTAATTTTTTCCCATAATATTCTAACATATTCTAGAAAAGAAAAATGTGCGATATTTTCTTTGCACTAGATTCTTCTTCAATCACGTATGAACATATTTCCATTAGTTGACTTTTATGAGTCAGGCACAAGCATTAGATAACGAAAGAATATAATATTGTGTGATATTCTTATTATGAGCTAGTTCGTGCCAAGAAAAATTGTCTTACAAGAAAAAGCCTGATGGAAAATTGTGTAGACTTGTTCGAGTTTATTATTTTGTTTTTATCGTTGTGAAACTTAGTTGTTGTAGATTTAATTTTGACATGAACACATCACGCGTCGTACGAGTTGTAGGTCGTAGTTTCGAATCCCGGCAGGCGCTTTATTTTGTATAAATTATTTCATCACCACTGCTCTCAAAACGGTGAAGGAAAACATCGCACCGTGACGAAACCGGCATGTCCTAGAGCCAAAAATTCGAATACATGTGCCACATCTACCAAATCGCACTGGGCCCGCGTGGTGGATTACAGCCCGCTCCCTCTCACAGAGATCTGCCTGTGTCCCAACAGTAGGAACATCATAGGCTTATTATGCATCACGCGTTGTCCTACGACATAAGGATAAGCAGGGTTGTAGCAGGTTTAGTTTTCAACTCATTTTTTAAATATAGAAGGCTTTCCATGGAATAAAGGAAAAGGGACTCTATTACCAGTACTCTTAAGTAGGTTCCTATGGTGTATTAATACCGGGATGATACTAAAAGAACTCAGACACCTACGCTTAGGTTATTAATTACCTTGAATAATACGAATAGAGGAGCTCGTGGCTAAGTAATAACTGCTGTGAATGGATATTTACATACCAAGACTCCTCCGTGCCTCGGAAAGCACGTTAAGCCGTTGGTCTCGGTTGTAATTCGTGGATCTTTGACAGTCGTTACAGGTAGTCAGAAGCCCTAAAGTCTGACAACCAGTCTTACCAAGAGCTTATCTTATTACCCAGTTACTGGGTTGTGGAGGTCGGATAGGCAGTCGCTCTATGTAAAATACTAATATTCAACTGCATCCAGTTACACTGCAAGCTGACCCCAACATAGCTGGGATAAGACCAGGCAGTATGATTGATTTTTGAATAATATCTATGAATAGAGTATTGTCACTAACATACTGACTTCATACATAATCGTGAAACGAAGGTGAAACGTCCATTTCGTGGAGCTTCCAATTCCTGGAACACCCAATTCCTTGAACGACTGATTCGCAAAACACTAGCTTCCCACCTTCTAGTTCTACGAGTACTTATCCAAAACACCTATCAAAATATATTTTAGCATCAAGTCTATCACCGTTAAAATGCACATAATCATTAAATTCGCTTTATTAACCAAATGTAGGTCACGAAATGATCGAAAGTTTAAGCGATGGCGGTTTATCTCAGTTTCTGGCTCACTGGCTTGTTCACGATCGAAGGAGCGCACCGAATGGTAACAGATTTATGTGTTTATTTTTTGTGGACCGAAATATTTCGATGAGAAACTTTGGGTTATAGAGTGTGAATTATTAGTGCGGTGATAAATGGCTGTAGTTAGGTTTATGATGAGCCCTTTTCTCAATGATGCGTGCGATTAGGAGCTACCCATAGAAATATAAAAAACAGGAGAAGTGGCATGGGGGCGTGCCTGTGTCCACGCGTTATGCGCACGCTGTGCCTTTACTCGCCAAATGGCCGTCTCCGCGAATTAGTACGCTTTCGACCGTGGTCACGATAAATTATAAAAATGCCGTGTTGTTCAGTGGTTTCCTGCAAAAACCGAAGTGATATTAAAAACTTCGTATCTCACGGAATCACTTACCATATGTAAGTAAAAGTATTTTACTGTATTAATCTTTAAAATCATAAAAAACAACAAATCGTAAAATATTTCTTGCTTTTACTACGTTATTTTTGTTTTCAAATACCGCAGCGGCTGTACTATTTTTGCAGCAAATACATTGCTCCTTAACCACTACCTTAAGTATGTCGCTAAGCGACTGGACAAGCAATGTAACAATAACAAAACGATACTTTATTTACGCGGAGCGTCGCATAGTACAGCCGCTGTGTCTTGCGGCGAGATACTCGTAGTGATGAGGTTAAGATCCACTAAAGTAGTCTATCGATAATAAAGTCGATTGCCCAACGAATATTATATTGCTATTATAGTTTATTTTTCAATTAGTCAACCGTTTTAGCCCGGTTGGAACACTTGAAAAGATGACGTTTAAGTACGGTTGGAAAACCTTTGAGAATGTAAAATAATCTTTTTTACTGTTTTTGATTATTTTACAGCGTACCTAGTTGAGAAATGCATAACCAACGGTCGTAAAGTAAGTTTATTAATGTTTAGGTGGAGTGTTTTTGGGTTTAAATTATCGCATCTTCGTGCTATTTCCTTACTTTTTTTTGGTTTTGGTATTTTACTTCCGCTAGTCTTTAACTATGCACCACATTCTTTCATATATCTATGGAGCTACCAGTACTTTTTTGCATACAAATAAGGATCATATTAAAACAATAAATCAATATCGAGTGTTACAGGGTTTTTCTGTAAGGAATTTCTCAGTAGCAGCCCGGAGTCTAGATTTGTGTCCGGTTGATGGCAATAGGCTCGCCCCTTTTTACATGGGTTTTAAACATATCTGGCGATATGTGGGGGCGAGTTTCTTGCCGTACTTTGATGGTGTAAATAGGACTTTAGTTGCTTCGATGTTCTCTCGAGAAAAGGCCTGATTAAATACTAGAAAAATAAAATACTTAAAATAGAAGAAGCATTGAAAGTCTCAAGTAGAGTGTACCTAATGGATTTAAAAGCTTTCCTTCACAATAGTCCACGTTGGCATATTTTCAAGGTTTTGCTAACTACTCTAATGGATCTTTTCTTTGCTGATGGAGCATTTACATTATTATAATAAACTGAATAGGACTATTTAAAAGGAGAATAGACTATTACTACTTAATTAAAATGAAGACTTCGTAGGCTAATCAGTAGAAGATGAAAATCAGCGTTACATAGCTTGTTAGTTGTAATACGGATGATGAGTAAAAATTTTGTTTGTCTGTCACGTAGATTATTAAAAAATATTGTACACGTATTCTTTCTTGTTTTACGTAATCATAAGATTACAGCGATACATGAGTTAAACATGTGGCATGACGTCACTCCTTGCTAGATTTTATACGTAGTATGTTACAGTTGTGACGTAGCTAGCCCCCACTCCCCAACTTTAATGCGTTTTATCTAAGTCATTTTTTTATTAATATGATAAAGCAAGAAATAAGGTTAAGCTACGCTTGCCGGGGTTGTCCGTGGATGGGTGACCATCTTTACATATCGCGACTCGTCCGTGCCTCGGAAAGCACGTTAAGCCGTTGGTCCCGGCTGTCATTCGTGGATCTTTGACAGTCGTTACGGGTCGTCAGTAGCCCGAAAGTCTGACAACCAGTCTTACCAAGAGGTATCGTATTACCCAGTTAATGGGTTGTGAAGGTCAGATAGGCAGTCGCTCCATGTAAAATACTGGTATTCAGCTGCATCCGGTTAGACTGGAAGCCGACCCCAACATAGTTAGGCATAGGCTAGGTATAGGCTAGGCAGATTTTTTGATAAAGCAAGAAATACGTGCGAAATGTTTTTATATCTGACTGACGGACTAAATAGAATTTATTTATTTTATACCCCGGCATCATCCTTAATATCATTTGAATAACATTTTAGTTAGATATTTACAGCTATGTTTTCTTTGTGCCTACCTTTGGTTATTTCTTGTTTGACTTTCATCTGTCATGCTTTTGGTCGTTCTCTTTATTTTTTTCTATTCATACCTTTTGGCACTGAATTTTTTACCTACGTTTCCAATTAATTACAAAATCGTAATCCTAATTTGCATAATGATGAAATCCCGTAATCCCAAGGTTTTCATATCAATTACTAATTGGTATGGTCAATGAAATGTAAAGCAAAGGTTTGCATAATCCGATTAAATTGAAACATATTCCAAAATGGAGGCGTGTGTTCTCTCGGATAATTCAGTAAAAGGGAAATCCATTTTACAAAAGTAATCCGTACACTTTACTAATTGTGATAATTATTATATACCTAACTTAATTGAGTTTTAGTTTGAAATAGAGAGTTACTTCAGTTTGTTTTTGTTCTAACATCGAAAGGTAAGGATTCTAGTTATGTCTATACCTAAGCTATGGTTTGATCACCAACTTAGTGTACTGATCATTGGTGCTGATTATTAGGGTTCCGTACCCAAAGGGTAAACGGAACCCTATTACTAAGCCTCCGTTGTCCATCCGTCCGTCCGTCCGTCTATCTGTCACAGGGCTGTATCTCAGGAACCGTAATAGGTAGACAGTTGAAATTTTCACAGATTGTGTACTTCTATTGCGGCTATAACAACAAATAATAAAAATAAAATAAAGTTATAAATTAAAGTTAATTTAATTTAAACAATAAACTTTTCACTTTGAAAAAAAAATATCTTACCCTAGAGGTGTCATTGTCTAGAACTTATCGAGTAGAGTACAAATATATACATATATTTTTTTATCTTCAAAAATATTAAGATATGGGGGCCGTAAAAGTTGTAAATTTTAGACCATTTTTGTACGAGCTATATCGCAACAATTAAACAAGTTAGGAATTTTAAACTTCTGTATATCATGTAGGTACCTTAAACTGTATTTAATCAGCAAATACCAAAAACACCGAATCATAAGGTATTTTGTTTAAATATTGGCGATTTTCTGCAAGTGCAAAAAATAACCTAGTAAATCACAGTATCTTATCAAAATCTAAATCTAAATACAAAGTTATATTTACTGTTGCTAAACATACTCGTATATGGTTCGGAACCCTTCGTGTGCGAGTTCGACTCGCACTTGGGCGGTTTTATAATTATTTTGTTAGGGTTCAAGTAAGCAAAATAATATAATTGGATCATGGCTCTGTTGGTACAGGAGGAGCTCGTGGCTAAGTAATAACAGCCGCACGGGTCGATCTATCAGGTTAAGCTACGCTTGCCGGGGTTGGTCCGTGGATGGGTGACCATCTTTACATACCGAGACTCCTCCGTGCCTCGGAAAGCACGTTAAGCCGTTGGTCCCGGCTGTCATTCGTGGATCTTTGACAGTCGTTACGGGTCGTCAGAAGCCCGAATGTCTGACAATTAGTCTTACCAAGGGGTATCGTATTACCCAGTTAATGGGTTGTGGAGGTCTAATACTGGTATTCAGCTGCATCCGGTTAGACTGGAAGCCGACCCCAACATAGTTGGGAAAAGGCTAGGCAGCTTGATTTGATTGGGTATGTTGGTACATAACATCACTCTTGTATTCTCCGAAGAGTTAGGCAGATGTGTGTGTACCCTCAAATTTCGCCAGTCTCATGAAATAAGGGGCGAGCCTATATATTTGGTGAAGGTATATGTAGGAAATGAGTAGGAAACTTTATTTTAACGGTAACGATTGGGATGCTTTATTTATTTTTTTGGAATAGTTAGCAGGATTTGTTTTTTTTTTTGGCAGAACCAAGATGAGCGAAGACAGTTGTATTTTTCTTACTTCATTTTTAGGGTTCCATACCTCAAAAGGAAAAACGGAACCCTTATAATAAGATCACTTCGTTGTCCGTCTGTCTGTCTGTCTGTCAGTCTATCAAGACCCTTTTTCTCAGGAACGCGTGGAGGTATCAAGTTGAAATTAATTTAAAATACGAAATTAAAATACGTAAGTCTATGGTCTCTTGGAGTCCTAAAAAACTCAAACATCTAAGTCAACGCAATAAAAAAATACTGCCATTTTGCGATACATTTTGATACTCGCAACTGTCGCAAGTAAATCAAAACTTATAGGGTATTTCCCGTTGACCTAGAATAATGAAATTTGCCAAAAAGCAAGGTCTCCCGGCACACGTAAAGGAAAAGTCCAAAAATTGTTAATTTGTAGTTTTATGACATACAAATTTTTTTTTTGGATCCTTTTTTAAGTTTTTTTTTGGGATAAATTCTTTTCAACTACGCAACCCTTCATTGAGCGTGGTCCGACATGCACTTGACCGGTTTATTTATATTTGAAATAACAGAGTTTTATCAAGTTATCTGCTGAATTTTATTTGCCCTACCACTCCCACATATTATGTCTACAAAACATGTATGTACAAGAACATTAACGCTTTATAGAAAGAGATATAAAGTAGTGGATCATAACCAAGAAAACTCTTTATCACTCCTCAATACTGGCATTCCCAGTTTTAATTTCTCCAGTATTTCAAGCGTCTTTAAAAATAAACAAGTCCAACTCACCAACTGAAACCGAACTCCAATTATTTGGGGGAGACAGTGTGGGTTCAGTCAATACACCGGTGTTTATCTCCACTGCAAGTGACCGAGGATTTGCTCAGCAGCTTCATGGAACCTCGAGTGATTTCAACGAAGCTATTGAAATGGTGGAACCGACGAAAGCGTTATCAAGTGTTTGGTGGCTTTTTATATTTTTTATCTCGTTGGAGATTTATTTATTGGAGTTCGCTAATCGGATCTTTTTGCGATGAGAGAATGAATTGGAATATAATCGGATATTCTTGTCAGGTAGGGGCAGATTTTTCGTTCACATTGTTTGCTTATTTCGTGTTACCACCTTCCCATTGTCGAAATATTAGATTAAATTACTGATGTATCTGCACTTTCATCATCATCAAATACAACAAAGTCGTTCAACAAAGTTTTGGCCTGGCCATTAGACATATTAACATTCTTCATCCTTAAAAAAATATAATTCTTAACTTTTATTAAATTTTTAGGGTTCCGTATCAAAATGGTAAAAGAGAACCCTTATGGTGCAACTCAGTCTGTCTTTCTGTCTGTCTATCTCAAGAACTGCTGATGCTATCAGTTTGAAATTTGGAACAGTTTTATATGACGTTTCCCCAACTATTTTGCAAATAAGAAAGAATTTTTTTTTTTTTTTTGCAACGGACTGAAAGGGGGTTTTAAAAATTCGAAGTAGGGCTACTAGGGCATGTGGGGTATCATATGAGAGCGCTGTTTGCACATTCTCTAACATATTTTTTTAAGGCCGCATAGTTTTCGACTTTAAAAAAAAAATACCGTTCCTCACTCCCCCCCCCCCCCCCTTTTCTCCGAAGTTTGCATATGGAAAAATCTGAAATTATTCTATGTGATAGAAGTTTATGTAAAGATTACAGGAAAAATAAAACGATGTCTCTAAATAGCACACTTTTTAAGAAATCGGAACGGAACTCTCGGTCCGACTCGCTCTTGACCGGTTTTTTGTTTACAGTAGGCGTAGCATTTTTCTTCAATACAAACTATATCAGTCATCTTCTCAAAATTCTATTTCGTTCTAGCTATTATGTTCTATCTAGTAGTTAGTTAGTAAAACTAGTTCCGTAAAGCCTGAACTATGTTTTATGTTTAAACATCAACCTACTCAGTAGCTTTCCAACACTGTGAACTACATTCCGAAGGTCGGATCTCTCGTGTGATGCCAAAGGCACCGGGGCATTGTCACAAGCTTCTTTGTGTTTATGTGAACAAAACGCTTTGTTCGTTGATGTCATTATTTTTCACTCTCACCCCCGAGCTTAGCGACATTTAGGCGTGATTCGACGATAATATTATTCCCTCAAGGATTTTTTGGCGTTAAGGCTTTTACTCAGGTTCATGTATTTTTGGTTGGTAGCGTCTGTTCAGGTTTTAATCGCTGAAAATGAGATTTTATTAGCTTTTTTAAGTTTATCTTCCAAAATCACGGTAAAGACACTTCTTACATTATGGATATCTTCAATTTTCAGCAAGTGAAAGCTAAATATTTTAAGTTGCCAAGAATTATTAAAAAATAGTAAAGTTACAGAGTCCTTAATCAAGATATATTAATGGAAGTTCAACAACCAATTAATGTATTTCAATACCATTTCTAAAATATCCAGTCGTTATTTAAAATCTAATATTATTCTGGGAATTGTTCCATTCGGACTGTTTTAACAAAATTCGGACTTTTCCAACTTTAAAACAATCGG
The DNA here is from genome assembly GCA_946251885.1 of Cosmia pyralina. Classification (NCBI taxonomy): domain Eukaryota; kingdom Metazoa; phylum Arthropoda; class Insecta; order Lepidoptera; family Noctuidae; genus Cosmia; species Cosmia pyralina. Next base: position 1,600,044 of record OX276358.1, on the reverse strand, counting down.
AGTTGATTGAAATTCTGCTTTCATTTAGTAAAGAGAAAATTTGGGAGTGCCCTAGGTGTTTTAAAAGAAATTGTTTTCGCGGAGAGTAATGATGGCCCTAATTATGTTTCTGTTTAAGATAATGGGTATAGGCTTATATATAATAGGTAGAATTTTTTATTCAGACTGAGGAATATTTTCTTGTTGTTAGATAATGAAGAAGGTATTACCTGAAAAATTGTGAAACCTCTTGTGGCATTTGCATTCGAAATACACATTGGGCAATAAGTTTTAATTAAGGAAGCTAATACAAGTAAAAAAAGATATACTCGTAAGTAAACGAATTTTGATAAAAGGAAAACTATGAAAAACTTCTCAAGTTCGTATGAAGGTCACTTGTAGAAGTTGCACCCATCTCAACTAAATATTCGCTATCAATTTCAAACAATACTTCCAAAATTGAATTCCCGAAGCACCTCACACTTCCAAGTACCGTATAGGTACGCTATTGTTGGAAGCTCGTTATTCAGAACTCTTCTTAATTAATAACACTTACATCTATACCGACAACTTTTGTTGCCTTTTGTTGTACAAATGTTCTTTTTGCAATCTCGCCTTCCTTTGCTTCATTCTTACTTAATCTTTTATTTATGAATTGTAACTATAGGTTTGGTTAATTATTTACTGTACGTAAGTTGTATTTTCTTGGTCAAATCTTCAAGGCAATATTGAAAGTGCATCGTCTAAATAGATTAGAATTTGTCTCTGGTTATCATCAGATAGTTCTGGTATTGGTCTTGTTTACATGGATGACTTCAATAGTGACGTGGTAAAAATAATTATTTTTAATTTCATAATTTTAGTAACAAAAAGATTTTTGTGATGTTAAATCGCTCATGACACAAAAGCACCGCGTGTCACGCGACGAGTGGTAAAAAAAAAAAAAAAAAAAAAAAAAAAAAAAAAAAAAAAAAAAAAAAAAAAATTCATAAGTAGTTTGTACATGGCATACATAGCTAGCTAGTGGTGCCTTTGTGTCGCACGCGATCCGCGTCGCAAGTGCCGCTTTTTGAAGGAGCCTTTGATTGGTGACCACATGGTCAAAATTGGTCAGATTTTTGAACTAATTACATAATTAGTTCAAAATTCTACCTTCCCAGTTAAAAAAGTAAGTATCTAAAGCTATAAATAAAAAGGCTTATTGTTAAAGGCGACCGAAAAATTAGAGGGCCTTTGACATTCAGGCAACAATAATCGATAGCCGATGTTATTAATTGGCTATCGATCGCAAACAAATTGGGCACTAATTGAAAGTGTAAACTGAGGTTGGTGTGAGGTTTATGTCTCTTTACAGTAGAGTCTGTAAGCAAAGTTTTACAATTGCGCTCGTTGGATATACTTATCAGCCCCCCATTTGCGTAAGACACTTTCAATCATAATCCGATGGATTTTGAAAGAAATTGCAAATCCATTGCTTGATTGGTTCTTGTGTTTGAAAAATTCGACAGCTCATCAACGTAAAACACGCAATTAATGTTGCTGAATTGTCAAAATAAAAAGTCCTGCCATTTTATATTGTTGTATGTGCAATTGCCCCGCAGGTAAGCAAATGTTAATTTTGATTTATTTATTCATTCACAAAATCCACAGCTCTTTAACAATTTTACTTAAAATAAATAAACTAACACAGCCAATACAGCCAATTATAGATTTACAATGTAGTAGCTACACTTAATAATGATTAAAAGGGATTTGTTCATTTATTGCCGGAATATAGCCGTGTTCCTGTATGAACATTCGGAAGACGGATGGTTCTGTCTGACACGTCCTTAACGCTTTCAAGAACACTGAATCAGACACAATAGAATTTTCATTGTTATGACGTCTATAGCCGTTTAGTGTCTTTGAAAGCGCTAACCAGACTGACAAAAACCTCTAGATGTTCCTTTAAATATTTCTCGCAAAGAATACTTCTAAAGAAATCAGAACCATGTTTTAGTGTGCTTAGTAGCATCGCCACATTTTACATGCTTATAAATCATTCCTTATAAGTTCAGCTTCTTCATCCTACATGTAGATCCTTAGCTCCATAATTGGTCTTCTAGAAGCTACGAATGTTTTCTAAATAAAGCTAAAGTAATCTAACGACATTGCACCCCAGATACTATCAGATGCATCTCTAATTTTTGCCAGGGGTGACAATCAGATAAAACTAATTCACCCCCTTGTTCAGCTGGCAACACCGTTAACACTTAACAGTCCAGACTTTATCACCCTGTCAATTGCTCACTTAATTCCCCCACACGACTAAAAGGGCGCAGATAAAGCCAAACACGAATTATATTAAGACGGTAATCAAATAAACGATGTAGAATTGGTACGTAACGCGGCGAGGTGAATAGCGATGAATGGGGGTGAATGGGCCTGAATGAGGGTGAATGGAATCGTCGATAGCAAATAACTGTGCTGGTGAAATGGCGCAATGCGGAACGTTTTTGTCACCATGGATTTAATATTTTTCTTAAACGCTTTGTGGGCTGTTCAAGGTTGATCGTATGTGTCAGCTGAAAGTTAATATAGATGGGGGTTTGAAAATTATCTCAGGATGAGACGTGACTTAAGCGCTGAAGGTCGAGCGTTTTGAGGTATTTTGTAATTGTGATAATCACACTAATATTATAAAGGCGAAAGTTTGTGAGTGTGTGTGTGTGTATGTTTGTTACTTCTTCACGCTCAAACGGCTGTACCGATTTGGATGAAATTCGGTATGTAGACAGCTTATAACCTGGATTAACACATAGGCTACTTTTCATCCCGGAAAAATGAAGTGCTCCCGTGAGATGAGCAAGAAATTCAAATATATTTGCTACTCTTTCAAACTCAAACGCCTCGACCGATTTTGATGAAATTTGGTGTGGAAGTAGCTGACACTCTGGATAAACAAATAGCACACATAGGCTACTTTACATCCTGAAAAAATGTAGTGTTCCCGTGGGATGAGCAATTTTTTTGTGAATACTTTTCTCACCGATTAAATAATACACGTTTTAGTGTATCTCATAAACCGCGGGTAACACCGCGAGGCGCAGCTAGTTCTATATAAATAAAAAGAGAAGTCCTGACTGATTGATTGACTGACACATCAACGCCCAGCCCAAACCCTTGGACCTAGAAAGCTGAAATTTTGCACAGAGGTTCCTTTTACAATGTAGGCAAGGAATAAGGAAGGAATTGTCGCTAGTACGTTCCCGTGGGATATTTTCCAACATCCACGCGGGCGAAGCCGCTGGCAAAAGCTAGTTCAATCATAAATATTTATTTGAGGTAAAGTAAGAGTTACGGTTGTCACAACCTTTAGGTAAATTTGCACACCATGTAATATCATCATCTGCCTAGCCTTTTCCCAACTATGTTGGGGTCAGCTTCCAGTCTAACTGGATGCAACTGAATACCAGTATTTTACATGGAGCGACTGCCTATCTGATTCCCACAACCCATTAACTGGGTAATACGATACCCCTTGGTAAGACTGGTTGTCAGAATTTCGGGCTTCTGACGACCCGTAACGACTGTCAAAGATCGTCAAAGATTCACTAATGACAGCCGGGACCAATGGCTTAACGTACTTTCCAAGGCACGGAGCTCTGTATGTAAAGATGGTCACCCACCCACGGACCAACTGCGGCAAGCGTAGCTTAACCTGATCAATCGACCCTTTTGGCTGTTGTTACTTAGCCACGAGCCCCGTATAAAATATATAAGGTGTTCAAAAATTAACTTTAAGGAGTGCTTTAGACCACTGAACTGAATAACTTTTACTATGAGACCAACTTTGAAATCGCGAAAACAAATCAGCTGTTGCGTACTAAAGTTTAATACCTACTGTTCTAAACTCTATGGGACAGCTGTTTCTTTTTTAGCGATTTCAAAGTTGGCCCCATAGTAAAAGTTGTTCAGTGCGATGGCTTAACGCACTTCTTAAAGTTTGGAAAGTTAAAATTTTAACACCTTATACATATAAATTATTGTAAAGCTAACTACTCGTACAGGTAATTAAAATCACTTTTCACACACAAAATTTCCATTACTTTTTCTCCTAATCAAGGAAAAAAATGTTATCACTCAAATGTATTACGGTGAAAGCTTAGCTATTTGTTGAACTAACAAAAAATAGGGCCAGAAGTAAAGAATTGTCCCAGCGTAATTTTATGTGACCACAACACGCAATATTTTACTTAACCACGGAGCACGAATATTAAGGAAAAGCTCTTTACATAACTATGAATATAAGAAAACACGAAAATTCAGCGGACGTTGTAGATCAGATTCAAATATTGCTGGCTCACAAGAAGAAACGGGAGAATGAGCAGTGAGGAGATATCAAGTGGTTATCAGACTGTAAACCCACTACACTACTGTACTTCCAGTTATCTGTAAAACTATATGTAATAAGAAGAGGTTTCAACGAGTAACCAGTAAAAATGTAAAGTATAATGAAATTAAAATATAAAAAAAAAAATAATGAGTTAAAGTAATCACAGAAAAAATAATCACAACAACACGTCAAATCTGTTCCTGGCGCAATATTCTTCACACCAAGAACGAGCCGGAGTGGGAGTCACCCGTTTTCTCACGGAGTTTATGCCCAATCTCACTAAAATGCAGTAAAATGCACCAAATTAGAATAGCTCCACAGCTGGTATAATTTGGTGCATTAGTGTAATTCATAAGTTAGTTTTACGCAAGATCAAAAAATTTCAAAATTACATAAACAAAATGTTTGTTATTCGTGACGAAAACATAAATAAATTAAAATTTCTAAGAACTCCTGAAGAAATCAGTATAAACTATAGTATTAAAATGTTATGTTTAACCTGACAGAATTTTGGGCGTCCATATTTGAAAAATGTGGCTGTCTTTGACGTACACGAACTTTAATGTTAGTACTTGTACTAGCACTGGTAATATTTATCTAGCTCTACATGGTGTATCAAATTTAAGGGTGTGGTACAGACAATCAAACTGAACAACTTTCTCCATGGGACCAACATCGTAATCAAGAATAAAATATCAGCTGTCCCGTACAAAGCTTCAATACCTACTCGACCCAAATGTATAAGACGGCTGATAATTTTTCTCTATTACGATGTTGGTTCCATGGAGAAAGTTGTTAATTTTGATGGTTTATACCACACTCTTGAGTTTGATCACACCATTCTAATACCCCTGTCTAAGACACCTCTTCGATAACACGCGTAAGAAACAATCCTCTCGAATGCTTACTTCATCTAGATTTCTTAAAGGACCTAACAACTCTCTTTCTTTCCAGGCGAACGTCTCATCCAGTTCGCGTCAGAGAACCTGGTGACAGAGATCCTGATTCACCCACAGATGAACACGCTGATGCAGTGCATGCGCAACCTGCTCAGCTCCTTCACGAGACACAGGCACCTTGTGCACGCCGGATATACATTCGCTGGGAACGGCTCCTGGATCATGCAGGTTTGATGTTAATTCTAATTATATAACGATACATCTTTATTAGTAGGAAGAAGCGTATTAGATGATGGTGAAGTAAACAAAGATCTTTCGAAGTGATAGTCTTCAAATAGTGACAGAGAAGAAGGCAATAGGTAATGATAAAGAATTAAATCCAAATAGCATAACATACTAATCACGTACAATGATCCACTTGAAGGACTAAGTGCAGAAACCAAACCCTCTAATATAGAACATAGAAATACTATTAACAATCAAAATTGATAACTGCCCCATGATGACATTAAAATGGAACATTAAAATAACGTTATGTTAACATAAGTTAGAATATTCAATTTAGGAAAAGGCCTAACCAATAGTTCCCACTTAAATACAGATCCACAAAAAGCAAACATCACTTAAAAAACATAAAACAAAGGCCAAACTAAATCAACATTTATGAATACTAAAAGCTTCCAAACCACAAGCTGAAGTCAGCAAAGAGAAATTAACGTATTTATGTCACCACCAATCAACGGATCTGAATCAAAATGGGACGCCATTTGCGACAAATTAAGGTACATTATCAAGGGAACGCCTGTAATGTAATAGAATAATCTGTTCCCATTACGTTTAACTAAATTGGAATTGAAAATGTACTGAAGATAATTTGGAGTTTAGGTTCAATTCGAAGGAGGTGTATTAAGCTTACAAACCTTTATTTATTCATGAGGATTTTGTTGGAGCGGAGTATTGCAAAAGACGTAACAGACGTTTGTCTTATTGTAATTACCGTATGTGAGGCCTAAGATGAGCTTTGCATTTGTGTGACTGCACATACATAGTGTAGGTGTGACGTCCGCCCTAGAGCGCGACGCGTCCTTTCCTTGGTTTAAAACCGGTTTATACTGCTTTTTGGCAACAGGCCTGAGGCGCGATGCGTCTCTCGCGCGACGCAACTTCGCTTCTTTGGTGATCACTCACACAAATGCAAAGCTCAGGTTAGGCCTCGCGGACTGTACCTACCTGTGTGTGGACTGTAGTGCATGGGAAGCCGTCACCTCCTTCTGCGAAGCAGTAATGCTCGCGAAGGAGGAAGCGGAACGCGTGAGGGAGAGGCAACAGCCGCGCCCTCGCGCTCCTAGCTGCCGTAGGAGACGCCCTGGGCGGCGGGAATCGATTGCCGATTCCCGGCCACCGCAGGCGCGGGCTTGCGGACGACGAGTAATGGGCAGCTCGCCGTCCGGTAAGGACCAGGCCCGGGTCGACGGACGGCGCGTTGTGTTCCACGCGCGCCTCAAAGAGATGTCAGCAGTGACGGGGTCAATTGGGCCGATGCCGCCGGGGTCGCGGGTAGTTCGGAAGAGATACCGTGGCCCTGGCACGGGCAACTGAAGGATCATGGGTGGGTTTTAGTCAGTAAAAGTCTGACACGCCCTCCCGCTCTGCCCAGAGCGGGAGAAGTCATTTGATTATTTCCCATCCACAAAAAAAAAAAAAAAAAAAGGCCTCGCGGACTGTACCTACCTTACATAAATGATTATTGATGGCCCTATAAATACATCAAGCTGGCATGAAGTATGAAAGAAGCAAAATAAATAAAACTTGACGAACGATGTAAATCATAAGGAATTTAAAACAAACAAATCAAGAATGAAAAGGAAACAATCACAAAGTAATACCAATAGATATTATAACTTAACATTACATCACGCCTGTAATCACCGAAGGGTTCGGCAGAGGTGTATCTAAAGTACACCCACATTTCGCTAGTTATGTTAAGTCCCATATAATAGGGGGCGAGCCTACTGCCATCAACCAGGCACAAATCCAGACTCCGGGCTGCTACCGAGAAATTCCAGACAGAAAAACCCAATAACACTTTGGCCAACGATTCGATGGGATTCGAACCCAGGACCTCTTGCTCAGCAGTAGTCCTTGCAACCACTAGACTAACGAGGCAGTAGATAGTATAGTCACACTAATATTATAAAGGCGAAAGTTTGTGTGAGTGTGTGTTTGAATGTTTGTTACATCTTCACACTTTAGATAAAATTTGGTATGTAGATAGCTTATACTCAGGATTAACACATAGGCTACTTTTTATCCTGATATTCCCACGGGAACGAAACTTATGCGGGTGAAATCGCGGGGCGCAGCTAGTAGTATATAATTCAGAATTTTAATTAGATCACACACTAAAAACGGTTATCTGAAAACAATTTAGATAAATTAAAACTTACGTAAGACTGTATAACTATTGCGACCGAAATTCTTCACTCACAAAGTAATTTAATATCGCTGTTATTTGAGCTCTCAAGTTTCTTAATTGGATAAAGTTTATATTTATTTTTCGCGGTACGAAATGTAATAGATGAAAAACAAATTTCGTAAAGCTGAAGATTACAAAAATATTCGCTGTACAGTTGTTTGTTCGAGTGACAACGTGAAAAGAAATACACGGTATTTTATTTACGAATTGCTGGAGATTTTAAATAATAAAATAGGTTCACAATTCAATCAATCAATCTGCCTAGCCTTGTCCCAACTATGCTGGGGTCGGCTTCCAGTCTGCCTATCTGACCTCCACAACCCAGAAATTAGGTAATACGATACCGATACCCCTTGGTTGTCAGACTTTCGGGCTTCTGACGAGCCGTAACGACTGTCAAAGATCAACGAATGACAGCCGGGACCAACGGCTTAACGTGCTTTCCGAGGCACGGAGGAGCCTCGGTATGTAAAGATGGTCACCCATCCACTGACCAACCCCCTGCAAGCGTAGCTTAACCTGGTGGATCGACCCGTGCGGCTGGTATTACTTAGCCACGAGCTCCTCGGTTATAATAGGTTCACAATTGCGTATCAAAAATCTTATGACATTTCTAAATTCAATCTAAAGATTTAATTAGACTAGCGTTTTAGTCAAAAGCAATACAGTTACTTTATTCAGTATAGATTAATTGTAAATGTACACAAGAAAAACAATTTGCGAAGAAACTGTCTAAAACAAAAAGGATTTTTTAATTTAATCCAAAATGTTCTTCAGCTGCATCGAACAGTCGCATTTGATTACTTTCCTAGCACACTTTCCCGGAATTAAAGAACATTTCATTACCTTCACCTGGTTCCGAAACTACTTCACTTATATTTAGAACGAAAACGCGAAACTAATTCGGATTTCAATTTCATTTGGACAGAAGTCTTTTTTATTTGGTATATCAATTGGCATAACGAATTTTGGAATAGATTTCGAACCCGTAAGCTGGTTTTTTCGAAAACTTGTTATGAATGGACGTACGTATATATTGAGTGACATTTCCTCCCTAGAGTCGACGGAAATTAAAACTACAGGCAAACGTGGAACCGGATTTCATAGCTACATATTATAGGATTGCTTGGTGACGGAAGGTGCATATAAATCACGACGCTGGATACCAAATATATTGGATAATGACGTAAATGTACGGATATTGAGGTGTCTTGTGGTGCCCTGGCCCTCAGGAACATGGATTTGGTAGTCCAATTAATATAAATACCACAAATATAATTATCTATTTATTTAATAGTCGCACACAATATGGGTACAGTCTACAGTAGTAGGCGTAGAGCGGAAGAAGAATGTTGCCACTCGTACACAGATAATATATTACCAAAAATGTATTATGTTCCAATACATATCAATATCCCCCTCACAAATTTAAACGCTGGGGTGGTTTCCTGATCCTAGCCGAATGTCTTATTTCTACCGTTTCCTCCGCTACATTCTTGTGTTCTACATCAGTTAACACTAACTCTTTACTAGCACAACTTTCTACAGGATTTGCAATCTCTGACCTCAAAGCGTCACTAGACTCAATTGCTGGTACATTTTCCTGACTAGGTAAACTTACATAGTTATCATTTTCTTTTACAATAGGTGGTAAGTATTCCTGAATAGGTAATGACAATGACACATCAGTATCTTTAAAGTTACTGTGAATAGAGTTAGGAAACAATTTATCTGATGCACGAATAATCTGATCTACATGTCTCTTCCAAATTAAATTATCTTCAGTTTTACATAAATAAATTCTTTTGCCCAATACCTCATCTATTTTAGCTTTAACAAATTTCTTCTTATTAGGATATCTGTAGTCTCTACAGTACACAATATCTCCTTCTACAAATTCTTCCTTCCTTTTTCCCTCTATCATCATTTTATTGCTATTTTTCTTATTATTAATTAACAAGTCCAATCTAGTTCTTAATTTTCTTTGAAACATTAATTCAGATGGTGTCATACCTGTAGTTATATGTATTGAATTCCTATAATGAAAAAGATATCTGTTCATTAATGTTTCAAAAGGTACATTATAATTATTTTTATCTTTCAATGATTTTAATAAAGATGACTTAAAATTTCTTACAGCATTTTCAGCAAAACCATTTGTAGCTGGGTGAAATGGAGGAGATGTTTCATGGTGAATACCATTCTTACTTAGAAACTCCATTTTGGATGCGGTGTCGGTTGCAAAATCTCATCTTTGTCACATTGAAGACATTATTACCCACATACCTAAACCAAAACAGTATCTCTCATTTATTCACCAAAACATAAGAAGTATTAGACGCAACCTTCCCGCTTTCCAAACTTTACTCAGCAGGAGTAATATAAATTGGGATCTCATTATCTTGACAGAATGTTGGCTGCCTTGCACCCAGGTCATTCCTTCTCTTAATAACTATACCTCACACTCTACCTCTACTAACACTACCCAAAACGAAGGTGTGGTAATTTATCATAATTGTGGCATGAAATTATCAGTGGAAGAACCTTTACTGATTGATGCTAACTGTCTTTTAGTAAAAATAAGTATTGACACTGTTATTATAGCAATTTACCGTCCTCCTGCTCAGAAAAATATCTCTGGTTTCTTGAACTCTTTGAACGAACTCCTCTTAAAGTACTCAGCTACTAAAAATATCGTGTTGGTCGGTGACATCAATATTGATATTAGAGAAAATAATTCTGACTCTCGATCTCTTAGTTACCTTAACTTGGTGGCATCACATGGCCTACTTCCAGCCCACAACTTTCCCACACATGGGCGTACCTGCCTTGACCATGTAATCCTAAAAACCAAAAGGAATGCGCATTGTTTCGTAATGCATTCTTCAGTGACTGACCATGACAGTACCTCCCTCTTCGTGAATTTGTCAACACGACCTACCCACCCAAAGAAATTCACAAAAATTGTGGACTATATTAGTTTAGATGATGCTATGAATGCACTGGACTTTTCCCCATTGTATGCCTTAAGCGACGCTAATTTAGCAACTTCATTTCTCATCGATACTTTAAATAATGTAATTTCTCTTCATACTAGGGTTGTCCCTGTCAGTAACCGTCGCCGTATCATTAAGCCTTGGATCACCCCAGGACTTTTGAGATGCTCAATCAATAGAGACAACCTTCATAAAAAGGTGAAAAAGTATCCAAATGATGAATCATTACAAATCACGTACAAAAGATACCGCAACTTTTGTAATGATCTATTAAAAAAAATCAGACAAGAATACGAGAAAGAGGAGATTCGTAACGCGAAGCATAATAGCAAAAAGCTTTGGAAGGTCATTAGAAAAATTACTGACACAGACAAACCTAAGCCGCCCGCCCAGGAACTCATAAAAGTTGAAAACCCTCATAAGTCTGTAAATGAGGTAAATCATTTCTTTTCTAATATTGGTAAATCCCTTGCTGAAGAAATATTAGATCATCACGTTCCTATCCCTACCAGTACTTCAGTCGCTCATTCACATTCAATGGCTTTTCTTCCCACAGATGAAAAGGAGGTAGACTCCCTTATTGGTAACCTAAAAAACACCTGTTCTGAAAGTGTTGACCTCATTTCTTCTCGGTTCATTAAGCATTACAAGAACTACTTGGTTCCCCTACTTACCCATTTATTTAATCTAGCATTTTACACAGGCACATTTCCCTTACCTTTAAAAAAATCACTTGTACATCCTATCCACAAGGCTGGGGACAGAGGCTGTGTCAACAATTATAGGCCGATCTCCATTCTACCTACTCTTTCCAAACTATTAGAACGCCTTATGAACAGCAGACTTACCGCATACTTTGAATGCAATAACCTCTTATCACAGGGTCAATTTGGGTTCAGGGCTGGCAAATCTTGTGCCGACGCTGTTCATGAGCTGACAGATCATCTTGTGAACGGTCTTGATGGTGGAAAGAAGGCACTTGTCATATTCCTTGACCTTGCCAAAGCGTTTGACACAGTCTCTGTACCCAACCTTCTAAACAAGCTAGAAAACATGGGAATCAGGGGTCTACCATTAAAACTCTTCCGGGACTACTTATCTGATCGATTCCAGAGGGTTAAAATAGGTGACTATGTTAGTGACGATCTACCTGTCACTTTTGGTGTACCACAGGGAAGTGTGATCGGGCCTTCCCTCTTCCTTGCCTACATAAACGATCTCTGTAACCTACAGCTACCACATGGTAAAATCATATCTTTTGCCGATGATACGGCACTACTTTTTACAGCAGACTCATGGGCTGACGTCTTTCATTGCGCACAAAAAGGTTTTGATACGGTACTAGCTTGGTTAAAAAATAATGTCCTTACCCTTAACGTTGATAAAACCAAGTATATAGCTTTCTCCCTCACTAACAAACGCAATGAGTCGTTATCCCATTTCCAGATTAAAGCTCACTCTTGCATTGACTCAAATACTAGCACTTGCTTGTGTTCCGTTCTCCAAAAGACTACCTCTATTAAGTACCTTGGAATTATAATAGATAATAATTTAAGCTTCCAGCCACACATAGATTGTCTAACATCGAGAATTCGCAAACTAATCTTTCTGTTCAAAAGTCTTCGTCACGTAGCGGACACTGAGGTAATAAGATGTGTATATTATGCGATGTGTCAGTGTCTTCTGACATACTGCATAACATCATGGGGGGGTGCTCCCAAATCGAATATTTTGAAACTGGAAAGAGCCCAGCGGGTGGTACTGAAGGTGGCCTGTTCTCTTCCATACATGTATCCTACTGTTGATCTTTACAAAAACTTCAAAGTCTTGTCAGTGAGGCAACTATTTGTTCTTTACACTGTTGTCAAGAAGCACTCCTCCTTAATATTTGATCCCCTCTCTATCTTGGGAAAACGCAGAAAATACTGTGTTTGCAGTACAGCTAAGGGTCTAAGAACGAGCTTCTCTCATAGATTCTATGCATTCCTAGGTTCCCACTTATATAATAAAATTAATCGCATTACCACGATTTATCACCTTACAAAAAAGGCCTGTAAGAGTACTTTAGTTGAACTGCTCCTTAACTTAGATTACATAGCAACTGAGGAATTACTTGCTCATCCAAAGTAGTCTGTTCCGCTAATTTCCCCACAAATAATAATTTCACAAACTTTTTCGCGTTATTGTTTTGTTTTTTGTATTTTACTTTGATTTGGTTTTTATCTTTTAAGTATCTATAAGTATATGATTTATATTATTGTGCTCAACTCGTTCACACTTACGATATAAAATTATGTTAACTTTCCGTGTGGTGGGACCCTGGTGATCTGCTATACAGGTATTCCTAGTGCAGACACCAGTCTCTCACAAACTTTGTCATATAATTTTTAAGCATGTTTTAATTTATTCATCATTTCATTTGTTTGTGAAGAGAAAATAAATTATTTTGAATTTGAATTGTATGTCCTCAACTCAACATGTGTTTCATTAATCTTAATGTTTGAAAATTTTTGTTTATATACTACTTCTGGAATACATGAGACTGCTGCCCCTGTGTCCAGCTCCATGTCTATAGGTATATTATTAATGATGCATTTAAAAATTATAGGAGAAATATAGTCTACATTTCCATATTGAGAAAAGTTAAAAATATCTAAATTTTCATTATTATTACTACTGTTGCATATATCTACAATATTTGTGGGTTTAGATTTACACACATTAGCTAAATGTCCCACCTTTTTACAAATTTTACACTTATAGGATTTGTATTTGCACCTTGCAAATGAATGATTACCTTTTCCGCAATGAATGCACTTCAATACTTGTGTCTCTGCTTGGCTCTGCTCCTTGTTTGTTTTTTTAATTGCTTGTTTGTAACCTCCTTGGTTCCTCTGAGCTACTTTGTTTATTTGAGCCCTCTCCTGGAGTACAGATTCCTTGTTTAACGCAATTTCAATTAATTCTTTTAGCTCCTTCTTTACATCTTCTTCACACAATCTTTCGTAAACTGGTCCTTGCTTCATTCCGGTTACAAATTTATCTTTCACTCTTTCTTCTACGTTTCCAAAATTACAATCAGCCGCCGCCTGTCTGACACGGGCATACCATTTGGTGACGCACTCGCCTTCATCCTGCCTCATCCTGTCAAACGATGTTCTTTTCCTATAGTATGATGTCCTAGGCTTGTAACGCATTTTGAGTGCCGTTTCCAGCTCTTCATATTTCTTTTGTTTCGGTAACATAGGATGCACAATGCTCTTCAAAACTTTATAGGTTTTCTCGTCGATCATTGTCAGTAAAGTTGCCACTTGCCTTTCAGCGTTGATTGTGTTGGCAGTAAAAAATTGTTCCAACCGCTCTAGAAAACAATCAATGTCTTCGCCTTCCGAAAAAGGTTTAAGTGCGCCGGCATTCGATGCTATCGCCGCCATGACGAAAAAAAAAAAATTTTGCAATTTGCTTACTGTCCGTAATCTCGTCGCCAAAATGAGGTGTCTTGTGGTGCCCTGGCCCTCAGGAACATGGATTTGGTAGTCCAATTAATATAAATACCACAAATATAATTATCTATTTATTTAATAGTCGCACACAATATGGGTACAGTCTACAGTACCGTGAAATCCTCCAACTTTGGACTCTAGGGGTAACATTGGACGGAACAAAAAAATTACTAAATTAGGTCGTACCACAGAAATTATGTAAGATAGGCACATTTTTAAAACAGTGGTAGAAAATAAATTATATTTCTGGCAATACTAACAGACAGTTTGTTTGCTTACGTCATTCAGTTGTCTGTCAGCCGTGGTCAAAGTGACACTATTGAAGTGTGGACCAATTTTCACTTTTGAATTTTTGATCGAGTGCCTGTTAAAATAAAGCCTGGATAAGTAGTTTCTGAATATGTTATAGAATGATGTCAGGAGAACGTTTTGATATGCATTATAGCTTAAGATTAGTGTTTGTGTTTAAGAAATTTGAGCGACCAATGTTACAAACAAGGTCTCCGTACTTGGGGTGTAAACATTGGCCGCTGTCCATTATGCATTAGGGCTGCCACCTGCTAGTAAAATACTATTTAGATTTTTGCTCCTAAAAGTTTGCTTTAACTTTATATTACATAATAGTGAAGTAAAATATAGCTAAGTACCTACTTACATTAAATGAAAACAAGATAAAAATTCTCTCAGATGTGATTTTAAAGCTACCATCAACCTCAACTGGAAGGATAAATCAATCGGAATCATTTTTTAGACCACAAGTCCTATACTCCGACAGTGACGAAGAACTGCAAAACATAGACAAAGAAAACATGCTGGCAGAAATTGAGGTCAACATAAATAATGAAAAGAAAAAAAGAAACCGTCCATTGCTGTCTAGAGAAAATTACAAGAATTGCGGAGAAACAGAGGAAATAATGACGAAAGAAGACAATATTTTAATACAGGAAATGGAGCCTATAAAAATTACTAATAATGAGAAAAGATATGGTGAAATTAGTAAAAGACAAAAAGAATGTAGACGACTAGCTCGAAACAGTAGTGGCAGTAAAACCGACGTGTCCGAATAAATATTTCATACAGAGAATCATCTGACGGCGAAACATATGTTCCTGAAGATGTTGAAGCTGACATCGAAATTAATACAACAGAATATAATGAATATAGTAAAACTATAACCGATGGAGTAGAAAATGAAGATCTATTCGAACATGTAGATATTCAAAATGATGTGTTCGCTGGCACATACGTCTTGGTCAAATTTATGACTAAGAAAAGTGTTAAACATTACGTAGGAAAGGTTACAAAAGTCGATCAGATCTTTGTATCGATAAATTTTTCTAAATACATTTCAGACTGATCTTTGAAGATGAGTCCGAAATATATTTATTTGATATTGTCAAAGTATTACCACAACCAACTGATGGCCGTCGGGGTTCATTAAAATTTGACGTAGATTTCAGTGGATTAAATGTGCTTTAACGTAGGTACTTATCTAGTCATAAACATCTCCAAAAACATTTTTATGATCTCGTAGAATAAGTAAAGATTTTTATTAAAAATAGAGTATAAGTATAGTCCGCGCGCGAGCTCCGAGGAATCGGAGGCTGCGGCAGCGGGCGGTTTTAAGGATAGTGTCCTCATAGAATGATTTCATAATTTTATTAATCAAATGCGCGCGCACGTAGGAAAAAGATGTTTTATAATTCTATGAGGATATACATATGTGCTTTAAAACCGCTCGCTTCCTCAGCCTCCGATTCCTCGGAGCTCGCGCGCGGACTATAGATATTTTAGAAAGCTTTTAAGTTTGTGGGTTTAATTTTTTTTTCTCTATTATTTCAACAAATTTAATTCGTTATGCTGAAACGCTGAAGTGCCATTTAAATATAGGTTAAGTCGAAACAAAGACAGCCGACGTTCGCACGGGAGTAAAAATATCGCAGCGGGATTTTATCGCGCACTGGATTTTCAACTCTCGTTGTTGAGCCGAGCGTTGAGAATCCAACCTCCAACAAGAGAGTGCATTCTAGCGCATCGAAAAAACACACTGTTGGGTTTTCAACTCTCGGCGCTAAGCAGAGCGTTGAAAATCCAATGCACGAAAAAAAAATCGCCGCGATATGTTTACGTCCGTGCGCACGTCCACTTAATTGTTTGATCTCGTTGTTTGCCATAAAAATACTGTGATCTTTGTAAACTCACATGACTGAGGCACAAGACTAAACTGAGGCCCAGCGTAGACCTGACGGCGCGCGACAAATATTCTGATAATACAACAAATTTAACCTACTTAACTTAAAAGGCGGTTGAAAATGGCTTGCAGTAACGAACGCCACGAAAACGGCTACGGGAGCCGACGCGCGAATCTCTCGCAAGATGTTTTTAACCGTCTCACGTCTGTCGCGAAATTTAAGGTTACCTACTTAGTGTACCTACGGTGTGTGCTTAGTGTGTGTAAGTACTTGTGTAGAATATTGTGGTTTTTTCAGTATTTTCGCTGCGCGCCATCAGGTCGGCGCTGACCTTGAGTCTTGATGCCAAAATGTAGAACTAGGTAGTTAAGACGGTAGGTATAAAGTTAAAAGTTAGTTTTTCCTAAACTCACTATAATTCTTATTTTTAATTTTATTTAAGTACTTACGTTTTCCCTAGTCGCTACAAGCGCGCATTTACTTGGTTCCTGATTTTTAAATAAAACAATTTTTTCATTTCTCTTTCTTTCTTTGTGTCAACCCTAGTACCTAAAATCAGTTGTATGGAAATTAGCAAAAAATACTTGGTAACATTGGCCACTGTGATAAACAGCGAAAGTGGCCACTTTTGATCGTTTACTTTATTTCATTGCCTTCTTTGGCCAGATTTTTACCATAGCTCTTAACAACATGGGAATAGGGCTGATAGTTCAGACAATATAAGCTGTGGATAATGTTGACAGAAAGTGGAGCTAACTTTGGCCAGTCTTTCAAGTTACTTTTAAGATACAAAACCAGTTATTTTTAACAGATTTTATATGCTTAACTAATAGTAAGTCGTGCATTCTTCGCGTTCAGGTCATAAAATCAACACTTTTTCCTAATTTTTTTTGGTGTAGCAACAAACTTTCTACAAAATGTGGACAAAGTTGGAGGATTTCACGGTAGTAGGCGTAGAGCGGAAGAAGAATGTTGCCACTCGTACACAGATAATATATTACCAAAAATGTATTATGTTCCAATACATATCAGATATATTGACAAGTATTCTATGAAGAGGAGCTCGTAGCTAAGTAATAATAGCCGTACGGGTTTATCCATCAGGTTAAGCTACGCTTGCCTTTGTTGGTCCGTGGATGGGTGACCATCTTTACATACCGAGACTCCTCCGTGCTGTCATTCGTGGATTTTTGACAGTCGTTACGGGTCATCAGAAGCCCGAAAGTCTGACAAGCAGTCTTACCAAGGGGTATCGTATTACCCAGTTACTGGGTTGTGGAGGTTAGTTAGGTAGTCGCTTTATGTAAAAAACTTTTTTACAAAAAAATACAACCGACTTCCAAAAACAATACTACAAATTGAAAAATAACTTTAATTTCGGAAGTCGGTGTCTAGTTAAATATATAGTAGTTAAAAATATAGTTAGTTATATAGTATTTTCGTTTTTTGCCGCCGACTTCCGAAATTAAAGTTATTTTTCACTTTGTAGTGTTGTTTTTGGAAGTCGGTTGTATTTTTTTGTAAAAAAGTTTTTATTTTTCACTTTTTAGTTGTGGTACCTACCCCACACAAATTCTAATACCACTACTTGCAAAACAAACTAGAACATCATCCATATAAAAGTGGGGAAAAAATACGTATTATTGAAGCTAACTCAAAAACTACCGAAGCAAAGTTAATCAATTTTATATGGGACCAACTGTGATGTATCCCTCTCGAATAAAACAAAAAAAAATCCAAATCGGTTATACGAATTGAGAACCTCCTCCTTTTTGAAGTCGGTTAAAAATACAGCATGCAGCATAAAATGTAGCATGTGGTATTCAGCTGCATCCGGTTAGACTGGAAGCCGGCCTTAACATATTTGGGAAAAGGATAGGCAGATTGATTTGAGTATATGAAGGAAACATCGATAGAAATTCAGAAATACCTTATACTGAAATTATAAATCTGTTCGTTAAAATATGTACAGTAGCTACGCTGCCGTTAAGAAATTATCTAGTAGCCAACCAGTATCAAATATTAAAACGATACTGAGTAGAATCTTAGTTTTTTACACCATCAGTTTTAACTAAAATCTAAAGACAGCAAATCAAAACTAAATCATCGAACTTAAAATGAATTTGAAAGAACAAAGACAATTAAAAGACACTTAATGAATCACATATTGAAAACGGCCCTCGCCAGTATTCAAATTGAATTAATTCTCAGTATACTGGCATGGCGTTCAAATATTTTAATGAAGCTTAAAAAGCGAAGTGAACTGCTGCACGGTAATTAAATAAGCGAGGACCGTAAAAATGTTCACTTTGGAACAATTGCCATTGTATGGCAGTGACAAAGTGTAATCCCTTTGTTGAAAGAACGGATTATGAAGATCCGTGAATAGGATGCTGAGGATTATGATGATGTGGTTAATGTTAGAGGATTTTTTGGAAATATGGAATACTATAGAGATGGTAATGTAGGGGAGCTCGTGGCTAAGTAATAACAGCCGCACGGGTCGATCCTTCAGGATAAGCTACGCTTGCCGGAGTTGTCCGTGGATGGGTGACTATCTTTACATACCGATACTCCTCCGTACCTCGGAAAGCACGTTAAGCCATTAGTCCCGGCTGTCATTCGTAGATCTTTAACAGTCTTACGGGTCATCAGAAGCCCAAAAGTCTGACAACTAGTCTTACCAAGGGGTATCTTATTACCCAGTTACTGGGTTGTGGAGGTCAGATAGACAGTCGCTCCATGTAAAATACTGGTATTCGGTTGCATCCGGTTAGACTGAAAGCCGACCTCAACAAAGTTGGGAAAAGGCTAAGGCAGATGGCAGATGGATGGTAATGTCGGGGAGAAAATGATGATAAAGAATGCAATGAAAATATTACTTTAAAACAATTGCAAGCACAACTAAACAGTATTGAAACAAATGTTCTGCTGCTTCGGACAATCCATACTACGTACCTGTATTGATAAAGAATTTCTACAAGACATAGAAAAAATCAATTACTATAATGTTGAAAATGATGGTTTATTCACGACCCGAAAATCAAAGTGTTTTTTTTTCTTGGGACACGTATCTGCTCTGCTACTTGTAACAAGAGCTATCGATACTAATGATCCATGTTAGACACATGTCACACTTGATGGATGGATCGCTAACTACTTCAACTGATCTCTGGGATACTAATGGAGCAGTAGCTGAGGCTAGTGCTATTTGAGTTAGTGCTACAGTAACCATAACTGAACTGAGTTAGGATGGCCATTTGGTTAACGATATGTTTGTTAGTCTTGAATGGTATCAAATATATCTGCAATTTTTTTAAACTCTTTGAAACTACACTTCTGGACACATCTTTTGGCCCACCTTGTATTTTCAGTTTCGTTTGGTCCTAGCTAAAATTTTATATTAGGTCGAGCAAAAAGTTTTTATGCAGTTTTGAACCTGGCACATTCACAATTTCATTCAATAGTCTTTTTTTAAATTTCGAACACAGAATTTAAAGAAACAAAAGACAATTTGGAGCCTGTTTGTTGATATCAAACAATCGAATACTAAGAAAACTTGGTTTTATTGGTTTACTTGGATTTAATTCTTGAAAAAGTGATTGATATCTTTGGTTTTGCAACAAACATTACTTATTCTTAACATTAAGGTGAGGTTCTATCAATAATCTATGGATACTTCACCTGAAGTCGCCGCCCAAGCTGTGGCACTTATTCAGGCCGGACACAGCCAAAGAAACGTGAGTGCTCAACTTAATTTAAGTCGATCTGCGATCCGAAATGTTTATCGGAGGTACCTAGAGACTGGCGGCTTTGTTCGTCGCCAAGGAAGGCCACGATCTCGGGTCACAACTGAAAGGCAGGATCGATTCATCGTGACGACCAGCTTGAGAAATCGTCACCTTACCTCCATTGAGATACAAAACCAACTTCGTGACTTCCACGGAGTATCTGTGAGCGCTCGAACTGTTCGGAGAAGGTTAAAAGAACGCGATATGGTACCACACAAGCCAGCTAATGGCCCCAAACTAACGCGAGCCCACCGAACAGCGCGCCTTCATTTCGCACGCAGTCATTTAAATTGGACACAGCAAGATTGGAGCCGTGTACTCTTTTCTGATGAGTCTAAAATTGTGTTACATGGCAATGATGGAAGGAAGAAGGTCTACCGACGTAAGGGAGAGCATTTCGCACAATGCTGCTTTGAAGAGAGGGTTGCTTATGGCGGTGGCTCATGGACTGTCTGGGGCGGTATATCCGCGAGTGGCAAAACTCAACTTGAGGTTGTTACAGGACCACGGCTGCCAACATTAAATACTGAAAGTTACATTCGTGAGTGCTTAGAACCTCACGTGATACTATGTGGGCCCAAATTTCCTTTTTATGCATGATAATGCAAGAGCCCATGCGGCCGGCATCGTCAGGGAATATCTTCGGGATGTGAACATCACAGTTATGGACTGGCCAGCCAGAAGCCCAGACATGAACCCCATTGAGCACATGTGGGACGAGCTAAAAAGACGTGTTAGGGCTCGTCAGCCAGTTGCCCAGACGATGCAGGAGTTGAAAACTGCCATAGAAGAGGAATGGGAGATGATCCCTCAAAATTTCATAGAGCGGTTGATAAACTCTATGCCTAATCGTATGAGAGCTGTGGTAGATGCCCATGGAGGCAACACGCGTTATTAAATTAAACCTTTATTTGATAAAACATGTTTTTTATTCAAAAATCAATTGCCTTTAACAAGGCGCATATCCGACTTGTTAGGCGTAGCTCCATGTCGTATGGTATTCTGAATTCAAATTTAAAACAATACGATCGAAAAAGGTGGTAAAATGTATCAGGTTTAAAACTGCATCAACAGTTTTTGTTCAATCTAGCAATCATATTTCGGTAGGGGCCATCGAAACCTAAACTCTAAGGTGGGCCAATAGATGTGTCCAGAAGTGTATATCTTCTGTCCAAGTGTTACCTTTATTTTGTACAGTCAAGAGCACATTCGTTGTTGTTCTTGTTGTTGACGTTTTTATCAAGTCTTACTACTGACGCGCGTACGACTGTACCTTTATTTCATACCTGTATGTTTTATATCTTGTTTTTTGCTTATTCATCTTTATCAATTTAATATTTTAAGCATTATTATCTTTTTTCAGGACGGGACCTTTTCCTTAGCTGACTTCACTGATGCTTACCAAGAGAACGAGGTTCAGCGCGTGATTCGCGCCTACGAGAACTCGATCTCCATTGATGTCCACTGCTCTACGAGCGGTGGCGGTGAATGGGCCAAGCTCCCTGAGATGCCCTTCGTTAAATACTGCAAGATTAGGGTCAACCCTACTGATATACTCGACTCTGGCTCTCAAGCCATCAAGGATTTTATTGGTAAGTTTTATCTTTATTAGTCTGTTATGAGTTGGTCTATGGTCATTGTTAAATTTATATTTAACAATGACCATACCATTGCCGCTACTGCTGTTGGACTTCTGTCCAACGAAATACCTAGACAAACTTTTATAACACTCTTTACTTATATTCACAAATGATGACAAACTTTGTTATAGTCAACTTTCTAAAAAATGTGAACAAAAAAACAGCTGTTCTGGACATTTCGATCACATTAGTATTGCACTATTGCATGGAACAGCAGATTTTTTCCTAGTTCAATGTTTAGTTTACGGTTTTTACATGTACCTATTTTATTTGGAGGTTAAATTACAGAACTGTATAGATTTATATATAAACTGCAAAGCCAACAAGGTTGTCTTTCCTCGAATACAGATCAAGTACTTAAATAGAATCTGTCCAATTATAGGATTAGGTCAGTCGGAAATCCTCCTCAATGTAAAGACGGACGGAATAGGCAGAATCAAATTGAATTTACGGTTTAATCTGGCATTGGACTAACTTCAGTTAGATGAGCTAGGTCTCCTTGGTATTACTAGGTTAGCTTGAACGAGAAAATACCTATAAAATGGATACTATTGGATACTAACAAAAGCGTACCTTTTGCTGAATAAATAATTCTAAAATTACAGCAACCGTGCAATTCCATGTGAGGTATAAAGGCCTAAAACATCAAAATAATGATGAGTCAAAGAAAAAGTTTTGATGCAGTTTCGATGCCGACATACTGGCCATCATTTTGGTGTCGTCTTTGTTCCGAATTTGAATTCACGACCATTTAAAAGTTATATACAAAAAAGTGCAGAGTGGTTCGATTTACGAGTAGGAGTCCGGTAGAGTATCCTACTAAGCATAAGAGTCTGGCACAAATTGTATTCACAAACTTCTTGTAATCTACAGGATATTTTTCATTTAATTTGTCAAAACTTACAAATAAATTGAACAGCACAGTTTTTTTTTTGTAAACTGCCTAAATTCAATAATTTCAATGCTTCTGTCAGTAATATTGATGTCCTCAACAAAAGAAAATAATGCCATCCTGAATTATTCGTTGTCTGTCTATCAGTGAAGTAATAAAGTAAGATTACTGAATCAATATGTCTGGATTATATCTAATCCACTCAGTTAGTGTTTATAGTTATGTTAGTTTCTAGTGCTATCGATTCAACGCAATTTAGTGCTGTTTACCTAATGAAGCTGTTTGCATAGTTGCTTGTATATTCTATGTGTACTACACACTATTACTCACACACTATTTATAGTACCCATTAGGTACACAATAAATCAATCAATCTGCCTAGCCTTTTCCCAACTATATTGGGGTCGGGTATTTTACATGGAGCGACTGCCTATCTGACCTCCACAACCCAGTTACTGGGTAATACGATACCCCTTCGTAAGATTGGTTGTCAGACTTTCGGGAATCTTACGACCAGTAACGACTGTCAAAAATCCATGAATGACAGCCGGGAGCAACGGCTTAACGTGCTTTCCGATGTAAAGATGATCACTCATCTATAAACAAACCGCGGCAAGCGTGGTTTAACCTGATCGATCGACCCGTGCGGCTGTTGTTACTTAGCCACGAGCCCCTCTGTATTATGTTATGCCTAAAGTTAATTCAGAAAACAAAACAAAATAAAATGTATCATTTTGTAAAAGGGGGAAGAGCTGGTGTCCTGACATACAGGCCTAGAGCCTAGTTAAGGCACCAATCTCCCACGATATTAAAATGTTATCTGACTCAGATACCATGTGAGAAGCTTGTGGCTAAGTAATAACAGCCGCACGGGTCGATCCATCAGGTTAAGCTACGCTTGCCGCGGTAGGTCCGTCAATGGGAGACCCCTCCGTGCCTCGGAAAGCACACTAAGCCGTTGATTCCGGCTGTCATTCGTGGGTGACAGATCGTTACGGGTCGTCAGACGCCCGAAAGTCTGACAACCAGTCTTACCAAGGGGTATCGTATTACCCAGTTACTGGGTGGTGGAGGTCAGATAGGCAGTCGCTCTATGCAAAATACTGGTATTCAGCTGCATCCGGTTAGACTGGAAGCCGACCCCAATATAGTTGGGAAAAGGCTAGGCAGATTTGATTTGAAAGAAAGAAGAAAGAAAATTTGTTTATTCTGCACAAATAAAACGCACATAAAAAAAAAATTGACTCTGATACCATGTAATATGTCTTTTGTAATATTTTGTTGAAAAAAATAAACAAATCTTATCTTAATTTACACAGTAACAAATATAAGCCACGGTAGAGCGGAAGGTGCCATTTTACTTCATCTTTTACGGTCAATATTAATCCCGAATTTAGCTAATAACTTAAAGATTATTTATTTGTCCAAAACATGAGTACACATGAGTACACATGGCATGCAAGATGTTAAATAAAATTTTCTCAGTCATGTTTCACACATCACTTCATCACTTATTTTCACAATAATACAAACTTACCTTCCCCTTGCTCATGCAACTGCAATTAATAATCCGTTAATTAGTAACCATGAAGCTTTACAACTGAAACTCCAAATATTTGGCTTCAGCACAAAGTTGTTCAACAACTTACACAAGTTTGTGTTCAGTTTGTGCCATTCACACGGTGACACTAACGATGCCGTTTGTGCGCCAACCTGGGTTACTGGCACGTGCATGTTGTAGGGACACCTGCTTTATGGTGGGATAGTCCTGGAATATTTAATAATAGCTGCACGGGTCGATCGATCAGGTTAAGCTACGCTTGCCGCTGTTGGTCCGTAGTTGAGTGATCTTTACATACCAAGATCCCTCCGTGTCTCGGAAAGCACGTTAAGCGGTTGGTCCCGGCTGTCATACGTGGATCTTTGACGGTCGTTACAGATCGTCAGAAACCCGAAAGTCTGACAAGCAAGGGGTATCGCATTACCCAGTAACAGGGTTGTGGAAGTCAGATAGGCAGTTGCTCCATGTAAACTACTGGTATTCAGCTACATCCGATTAGACTGGAAGCTGGCTAGGCAGATGATGATGAGTCCTGGAATTATATATTGTGGGTTTAGAGAGTAGTATTTTATAAACAAACTGGAGTGAGAAGAACATAAAGAGGTTCGGAGTAGAATTCTGCCAAGAAATCGTAAAATTAGCTTGTATTTTCAGTGTGAACTTCTAGTTAAATAATTATTCTATGGCAACACATACGCATTAAGTCATAGGTTTGAATTTAAAAAAAGATGCTGCCCCCTCTTCCGGACAAGCACAAAATCGTTTTGTCTGGCTTATTCAGAAAAATCCTTAAAGCAACTATAGTTCATTAAACCTCAAAATCCAGCCTGAAAACAAAAACAAAATTTTTACTTTAACACCTTTAGTATTAACTCAATTACCTCTCTTACAGTAAATTAGATTTACTAAGCAGGTTTGAAGTGTTAACGGTAGGTGTCTGAGTGTTACCTTTGTCGGCGCTTCACACCGGGTGGTAAATCCTTGTAAATATTTAACGAAGGATTCCCTTACTCAATGTTGAGGGATCTTGTTTCGAAAGGATTGATTTTGTTTTTGTAGAGTTATTTGATTATTTTCTGCTTTGGAAAAGGTTCTCTGTTTGGAAGGGACGGTAATTTATTTTTAGGATTTTTCTGTGTATTTTATTAAATTACAAAAAAAAACAGCTTAGCTAATTTAAACACTTAGCTAGTAACCATATCGCTAGAATCAACAATCTTAATACTATTATAAATGCGAAAGTTTGAATGGATGGATGTTTGTTACTCAATCACGCCAGAACGGCTGAACGGATCTGGATGAAATTTGGCACAGAGATAGATTATAGTCTGAAATAGCACATAGGCTACTTTTTTATCTCGGAAAAATGTCCGGTTCCCTTGGGATAACTTGCGACATCCACGCGGGCGAAGCCACTGGCAACAGCTAGTAATAAGTAAAAGAAAAACATTCAAAAACAACAAAATAGTATAAACCTAAACATTTAAACAGTTCCAATAATTTCCCTGAAATGTTAGTCACCCTATCGTGTACCGCTCACAATCACAATGCTGGCAATGACAAGCGGTTTGTAAATGGCAAGCATATCAGCGTAGCGCCGCCGTAGACAAGTGCTACGAGCTGCTACGCGCGCGCTACGAAATAGTTACGCCGTAGCTTTCAATTGTGCTTTTGATATTTTAGTTATTGGATATTGTTAGTTGTTTGATTACATAACAAGCATTCATATTAATTAGTAAACTGATTGAAGACGAACTTTAAAAATACTCAATACGTTTATATTATCTAGATCGAAAAGTTTTAAACTCCAATCAAAATGACGCAGTAACAAATTGACACTAAAATTATTAAATTTTACTGCTGCTAGATTTCAGTTACATCGTTAAAATTTTAGTATACTCCTTCCATTACTTTATTACC
Organism: Cosmia pyralina; assembly: GCA_946251885.1. Taxonomy (NCBI): domain Eukaryota; kingdom Metazoa; phylum Arthropoda; class Insecta; order Lepidoptera; family Noctuidae; genus Cosmia; species Cosmia pyralina. The sequence continues at coordinate 1,573,820 of OX276358.1, read as the reverse complement.
TCTTAACTATAAAAGTGGGTAAGCTGCGTGTTCCGAACTATTACGACTTCGTTTATAAACCTAAATGAACGTAAAAAATAGGTCCAAATTGTAGGTTTTGTTCCAGTTCTAAATAATTGTGCTACAAACTATTTATTAGATTTTATGACTCGGTTATTACTTTAGGCAGAACTCACTTAAATATTAGTGCCTTTTGTTATACAATAGTACGTTATTAAAAATATATCAAGGTAACCTATAACTAGGGGAAACTATTTATTCATCCAAAATTATCCAGCATTTTAGTCCTTAGTCGTAGGTTTGTGTTTCTCCTATAACAAATACTATATTTTATTTCTGGATTTAATAGACTTGCAATTTATTCAACTGTTTACACTTGCTTGTGGCTAAGTAATAACAGCCGCACGGGTCGATCCATCAGGTTAAGCTACGCTTGCCGGGGTTGTCCGTGGATGGGTGACCATCTTTACATACCAAGACTCCTCCGTGCCTCGGAAAGCACGTTAAGCTGTTGGTCCCGGCTGTCATTCGTGGATCTTTGACAGTCGTTACGGGTCGCCAGAAGCCTGAAAGTCTCACAACCAGTCTTAGCAAGGGGTATCGTATTTCCCAGTTACTGGGTTGTGGAGGTCAGATAGGCAGTCGCTCCATGCAAAATACTGGTATTCAGCTGCATCCGGTTAGACTGGAAGCCGACCCCAACATAGTTGAGATAAGGCAGATTGATTTACACAATTTCTAATTCTCCATCAGAAAGGCAAACGCTCAACAAATCCCACAATAAAATCCTTTCAACAACATGAAAATTACCTCCGAACACACAAACTTTCATTTACTCACAAAATTTACTTTTTAAAGCGACAACACAAATTTTTACCCGCTTTCAGTTGCAAAAAGGGGTAATAAAAACTTTTTTGTTGATGTACAGTGAGGTCGGTTGTCATATGCCAAGTTAGTCGGTACAGTCGGCACGGTAGGAAGCTGTACAAATACTGTGCGGAGTTAATTTGACGTCCACGAGTTGTAAATTGTTCGTACCTACCACTGAAGTTTGCTGGTGGGTTTATGTGGGGTGAGGTATAAGCGATCGCGGGAGCGAGTTTTGTTGAAATGGGGATGGGTTTTAATAATTGTTTAAAAGAAAACTTATAGTAAAATGTCATATTATTGAGTTTTTATGTGTACCTGATGATTGCAAATTTAAAAAGTAGCCGATAGCCTTATTATAACTTAATTGCTTATATAGAGAAAGAAACAGGCTTCCTCACTGCGGGTTAGCGACTTCATTATTTATTTTGAGGGTTCCGTACCTCAAAAGGAAAAAACGGAATACTTATAGGATCACTTCGTTATCCGTCTGTCTGTCTGTCTGTCAAGATCCTTTTTGTTAGGAACGCGTAGAGGTATCAAGTTGAAATTAATATCAAATACGTAAATCTATAGTCCCTTGGAGTTCTATAAATTGTAAGTAAAAGACTCATATTCAAGTCAACCAATATTTTCCATTGATTGATAGAGACCAAAGACAATTTAAAGTTTACAAGAAGAGTCATCATCATTCTCTTGCCCTTATCCATAGCATTTTTAATATAAAATCTATAAACAGTATTTTTCCCACACACAGTCGTGTTATTTTTACAGTTGCCCATTTAGCGATTTATACTCCTCTCTGTTCTAAGTTTAGATCCGACTTTTCTCCGTTTTATTCCATTACCTCATTAAATTCAACCCCACTTCGCGTACGCATATAATTTCCTACATGAAACCAATAATGTTGAACAGCGCAACAAACTTGCTACTCTCAAGTTATACATATTTAGTCGTGTGTCGGCTGTATCCGCAACTTGTTACAACTTTAAATTGCTTTCACAACTTACACCTATCGGTTAGCCGTTTAAAGTTTTATAGAAACGCTTAACGTAGCATATGTTTTGGTAAAGAGAGAAGTTTTAGAGTATACTTAATCTACAGTTTGGGTATAACGAGCTCTAAATAAGATTAGACGATAGCCATTTTTATGTTGAAGTCAGAAAGATGGTTCTTGATGAGTCACTGCAACGCAGACGGATAATATTGACATGGAGATGGAGCGTAGGGCGCTGTCAGTCGTGCTGTCAAAGTGCTCAAGGGGTGTAAGAACTATTCTGTTTAGGGAATACCTACTGCCAATCTTTTTAACCGACGAAAAAAAAGGAGGAGGTTCTCAATTCGACACGTATATATTTTTTTTATGTTTTACCACGCATAACTTGATTTGAATTTTTTTTTGTTTTATTCGAGAGGGAGCTTAAATAATACGTATTTTTTCCCCACTTTTATATGGATGATGTTCTAGTTTGTTTTCCAGGTAGTGGTATTAGAATTTGTGTGGGGTAGGTACCACAACTAAAAAGTGTAAAATAGAAACTTTTTTACGAAAAAATACAACCGACTTCCAAAAACAACACTACAAAGTGAAAAGTAACTTTAATTTCGGAAGTCGGTGGCAAAAAACGAAAATACATTTAACCAGACACCGACTTCCGAAATTAAAGTTATTTTTCACTTTGTAGTGTTGTTTTTGGAAGTCGGTTGTATTTTTTTGTAAAAAAGTTTTTATTATACATGCAGTCTATGAATCGACTACACGCAAAGGACTTACAGCGCCTTACGCGTCCAGTATAACAACGCACACATGGCGCTGTTGGGGTTGTCAGGATACTGCAGCTCATCAGGGATGTTCACAGAGTCGCGGCCGTTACCAAAGGGCCATCAGACTGTTATACAATACAATAAAATCTTCTAATATTGTATTGTATTATTATTAGTTGTAGGTCGTAGGTTCAAACCATGACAGGCGCTTTACTATGTGTAAATTATTTCATCTCCACTGCTCTCAAAACGGTGAAGGAAAACATCGTGAGGAAACCAGCATGTCCTAGAACCAAAAATTCGAAGACTTGTGACTTTTTTTTCTAAAGTGATTATAAACTTATTGTGATCATCAATCTGTTTACCAAACGTGGTGTTTAAGGCAATATCCTCTAACGTGTCTAATATGTTGTGCGTGTGCGTGTTTGCTGTGCGGCCGTCAAACCATCTATGCAATACCTGACAGTAGAACAGACACCAATACATTTTCAATTGTTTCTGCTGCATGGCCTTTCATGGACATGCGCGAAAAACAAGAGGCAACTCATCTGAGCAACTGGATTAAATTCTTCTTATTTCTTGAAAATGTTGACATCCAATCAATCTGCCTAGCCTTTTCCCAACTATGTTGGGGTCGGCTTCCAGTCTAACCGGATGCAGCTGAATACCAGTATTTTACATGAAGCGACTACCTATCTGACCTCCACAACCCACTTACTGGGTAATACGATACCCCTTGATAAGACTAGTTGTCAGACTATCGGGCTTCTGACGACCTGTAACGACTGTCAAAGATCCACTTGTTGACATTCAAAAGTGTATTATAATGTTCTAATTGAAATTAACGATTTGACATAGACTTTACCACTCTATGTCCTAGGAAATTCAGGACAAGTTTTAAAGCAGTGCGCAAATTTTCACAGTATGTTCTACCCATGAATATGAACAACTATCACTGTGGGACCAACTCTGAAATCACGAATGAAAAATCTGCATTTTCATACAAATGTTCAATACCTACTCGACCAAAATATATGACGAAACAGCAGATTTTTTTTTCGTGATTTCAGAGTTGCTCCCATAGTGAAAGTTGTAGAACACCCTGTGATTTGCGCATTGCTTAAAAACTTTTCCTGTAGGTATACCTGCAGCTTTAAAACCTTAAAAAAGTCAAATTACAAAAACATATAAGTTTAAAGTCACACTCTCTCTAAATTCTCCACCATCAAAACATAGTAATTAACAAAGAAAACGTTACGAGCTACAAAACCCCAAACTTGACTACCAGACTAAGCTGACATTTTACTCCCCTCATCAAAGAAATTACATAAGATACACTAAACCTCTTGGCGAAATAATAAGATCTTCAAGAGGGTACGTACATTGTAGGACAATGGTTTCAGCCTGATCTGGGTACTTACGTTCTAGAGTCGGGAAATAGTCTGGAAGTGTGTCTTGAAGTGGGCAACGAATTGCGTTTGGCTATCCGGAAGATTTTGAAAAGTTGGGCAGAACTTTTATGCGGTTAGAGCCAAAATTCAAAGTTTTCATGTAGATTTTGGCTACGGCGTTTGAATATGAAATTGTAGATAAGCATTTTGAAAGTTCATCATCTACCTAGCCTTTTCCTAGCTATGTTGGGGTGAGCTTCTAGTCTAACCAGAACTCAAAACTCAAACTCAAACTCAAAGCATTTATTTCAAATAAACCAATTACAGGCACTTTTGAATTGTCAATGGGTCGGTCAGTCAGAAAGATGAAGCTAGTTGCCCATTCCAAAGCGTAGTAGATCCCTATGGAGAAGAACGGGCAAGAAACTCCACGGACACTCTTTTAAATCATAATATTTTTACAAAATATTGGTTACATCGTTCAAGTTGAAAATATACATGTGAGAACAATGTAGAAAGACGTGCACGTTAAAAAGCGTCCGTAATAAAAAGATAATAACTAAAACAACTAAATTAAATATTAAAATTAAAAATAAGCCATGGCAGCTAAGAGACGACCAGTCCCAACTGACGGCGCCCGTTCACGAACATGACGCATGGATCAGCACCATTTAGCTCAACCATTTTGAAGGGAACTTAATGATCCAACACACACGCCACCATCAGCGAGACATTTGAGTGAGCATGACATACTCTCAACCGCCAGGGCACACTCAAGTCAGTGAAAGACGTACCCAGTAAAAGGTAGCTTAATAGTAGCTACATAGTGCTCACACGTGCTATGCAATTATATAATACTAAGAGATTGAATCTAAACAATGCAAAGAAAGTTTTCTCTCATCTTAATCTTCAGCAGGTCCAACAATATATCCGAATGCTAATCAATTAATTAATGCGTCCTTGTGGAGCAGGACAAGCATTCAGCCAAGCATTTTTGTCAGCGATGTAATCCCCCAACTTATAATATGCCTGGCTGCATAGTGTGCGTTTTATACAAGATTTAAATTTCCTTTCATTCAGCTGGAGTATGTGGGGAGGTATTTTATTATAACATTTTAAACAGTACCCCATGAAGGATGAGTCTACTTTAGCCAGTCTGAAACCTGGTTGAACTAATTGGTCCCTATTTCTAGTCCTATAATTGTGTCCTTCACCTCTTTTACCGAAAAGATTTAGATTTTTCCTTACGTACATGATGTTTTCGTAGATATATTGACAAGGTACCGTCATGATGTTAATATCTTTAAACAGTTCCCTTAGAGAATCGCGCCTGCGGAGGCCATATATTGCTCTGATGGCTCTTTTCTGCAGAATAAAAATAGACTCTATGTCTGCAGCCCGTCCCCATAGTAAAATACCGTAAGACATAATACTATGAAAGTAACTGAAATAGACCATCCTTGCGGTGTCTACATCAGTGAATTGACGGATTTTTCTCACCGCATATGCTGCTGAACTTAGCCGTCCTGCAAGAGATGTTAAATGCGGACCCCATTGCAGCCTTGAGTCGAGCGTGATCCCCAGGAAAACAGTTTTATCGACGAATTCTAGTTTCTCTTTATTCAATACTATGTCACAATCAGTACTTTTAACATTTGGTAAAGCAAATCTTACACATTTAGTCTTTTTCCCATTTAATACTAAATTATTAGCAGTGAACCAATTATGGATCTGCAGTAGGGCGTTATTTACGTCGTCAAGATTTGATGCACGTCTATTTATCTTAAAAATTAAGGATGTGTCGTCAGCAAATAACACCATTTGTGGTTGGTTTTTTAATAAATGGGGTAGATCATTAATATATACTAAAAAGAGGAAAGGACCCAATATCGAACCCTGTGGAACACCCATTTGTACTTTTAGACCGAGTGAATTGACACCATTTATTTGAACTTGTTGCTGTCTATCATTTAAATAAGATTTTACTAAACTGAGCGCAAGTTTACCTAGTCCGTAATGCTCAAGTTTCAAGAGTAAGGTTTCGTGATTTACGCAGTCAAATGCCTTGGAGAGGTCACAAAAGATTCCTATGGCATCTTGGGCCTCCTCCCACGCTGAAAATATGTGTTTTAATAAAGTGGCAGATGCAACAGAATACCAGTATTTTACATGGAGACTCCACAACCCAGTTACTGGATAATACAATACCATTTGGTAAGACTGGTTGTCAGATTTTTGAGCTTCTGACGAGCTGTAACGACTGTCAAAGATTGAAGAATGACAGCAGGACCAACGGCTTTACGTGCTTTTGAGAAGATCAAGAAAAATATGGATATACATTTTATATGTATTTCATGATTTGTGAAATTGTAGATACTACTGTGGCGGCATCTACATTGCCACATGCGAATTACGCATCACGCGCAATCAGAGTTTACCGCGCGACTGGCTTAAATACAACATCCCGACATCAACCGTCGTCGGGCAGTTGCCCACCAGACACAACACCCGTCTGGTCGGAGGATCTTCCCTTTTGAGAAGGAGGATGAGTGAACGTTACACCCTGTTCCTCATACCTCTATACTACCAGATCATGATATTAAAAAGCGGGCATTATTCAGACGATGTTTGATTTAATAAACATGAAATTCACGAGACAAGTTTTACTACGGATGAAAAAACTAATACCAATGAATATCATACCATCCAAAACTACACATGACCAAAAACTCCAAACATATCGGCCTCTAATACTGAAATATATAAAATCATTATTAGTGTGTAGTATTGGCACATCGTCCTAGGAATTTTCAATAAGCGCATACTGTGCCGGCCTTACAATAGCCCCGCCATTTTATTGTTTAGTCACATATTCCGGGTGCTCTAGCCCTAACCTTTGATCCGGCGAAATTAAAATCTGCCCATCTATTGACACTGGAGGCCTCGGGACAATGTAGGCCCGTAACTATAAGGCCAGGCTTTCATTATTAGGGACAATATGTGACGAAAATTGAAATTGGGAATTTGTAATCATTTAGTAAAATTTGCTGGACGTGACATGTCTTTGTTTAAATATTCTGGTTTAAATAGGATGCACTGCTGAACTTGAGCCTCCGAATAATTTGGTAAACATGGTTCAGTCACCATCTAAAAGCACAATATATGTATAAACTCTCAATCTGCCCAGCCATTTCCCAACTATGTTGGGGTCAGCTTCCAGTCTAACCGGATGCAGCTGAATACCAGTATTTTACATGAAGCGACTGCCTATCTGACATCCACAACCCAGTAACTGGGTAATACGATACCCCTTGGTAAGACTGGTTGTCAGACTTTCGGGCTTCTAACGACCCGTAACGACTGTTAAAGATCCACGAATGACAGCCAGGACTTTCCGAGGCACGGAGGAGTCTCGGTATGTAAAGATGGTCACCCATCCACTGACCAACCCCGACAAGCGTAGCTTAATCTATTGGATTGACCCGTGCGGCTGTTATTACTTAGCCACGAGCTCCTTGGTTAAATATCCATAAACTCTGTTTCATTAATAGCAAAAAATCAATTTTCAAGGTAAGACTTGGCCCTGTTTACCTACCATCGACATTAATTAGAAGAGCAACAACTACACGGAAAATAATTAGCAACATCCTTGAAATTAACCGAGTCCACTCGAGCGTGGAATCAAATCAAACCCTGTCGTTCAACTTTAAACTTTATCATACAGGGCTGAAAGGTTCAAATTCGTTGATAGCAGCTCAGGTGTGGGAGTTATTAGGGCGGGTAGGTCCCAGGTCATTGATTGGGTCGTAGTGGCGGATGCAGGCTGTTAGGCTAGGATCTAGGTCATGGCAGCTTGTTAGTTCTCCTTGGTTTTGCTAAGGTTGTATATAATGTAGGTTTGTTGGTTGTGACACGTAGGATCAAATTACAAATAAATAAAATTTAAGTGTGTTTGTAATGTCAAAATAACAGCTTTTTATTAAATGCATATGAAAGTATATACGGTACCTACTCCTAACAAAAAAACAGTTTTTAAAATTTTTGTCTGTCTGCCTGTTTGTTTGTTCTGACTAATCTCCAAAACGGCTAGACCGATTTTGACGGGACTTTTACTGGCAGGTAAACTTTATTTTATTTTATTTTGGAAAAAGGATTGGGGTTCCGCGCAAAAAAAAAACCCACGAAATTGTGAACAAAAATTCGGATATGAAAAATTATTTTTGCATTTATTAGCCTAATTCTCGAGGATGGTTATAGGCTATTTAACATCACGCTACGACCCTTAGGAGCCGAGCAAAAAGAAAAAAAGTCTGAAAGAACGCTAAGCGAAAACGAAGTAATAGCGCGGGCGGGCGATGCAACGCGGCGGGTCGGGGGACGAGGGAGTTTTATTAAAATGTGACGACTTCCACGCGAACGAATACGCGGGGCACAGCTAGTATTTAATACAACAAGTTGGGGAAAAATTAAAGTTTGTCTATCCTAACTAATATTATAAATGCGAAAGTAAGTTTGTTTGTTTGTTTGTTACCTTTTCACGCCTAAACCACTGAACCGATTATCCTGAAACTTTGCATATACTTTGTCAGGTGTACAGAAACGGACATAGGGTATCTTTCATCCCGAAAAAAGGTACTGCAATGCTATTCTGTATAAATCTCACCGTGAAAACTAAGGTGAAGTGAGCGTGGAGTGAGCTGTCAATACTGTCAATCCCAAGCATCAGGAAGAATGACAACTCACTTCACCTAGGTTTTCACGGTGAGATTGGTACAGAATAGCACTGCTGTTCCCAAGGAAAGCAACAATAACGTTCTTATGATAATAGATGGCGCCACGTGTCTTTCGAATCATGATTCAATTATATTATTACAAACAGAATACAACCCGAATTGATTTTCAAATTCTAAATCAACGCGAGCGAAGCCGCGGGCAAAAGCTAGTAAAACATAACTTCTAAGGAATTTTATTTGGAACAATCATTCGCTTGAATACAAAATTACATATAAGTTTTTTAATAGTGATTTACGTCAATTTCTAGACGAACGCTAGTAATTCAGCCATTATATTGTCTTTCTTCATCCAAATGTCAAATAATAATTGTACAAATCTGTTGCTTCTTACTATGAGGAGCTCTTGGCTAAGTAATAACAGCCGCACGGGTCGATCCTTCAGGTTAAACTACGCTTGCCGGGGTTGGTCCGTGGATGGGTGACCATCTTTACATACCGAGATTCCTCCGTGCCTCGGAAAGCACGTTAAGCCGTTGGTCCCGGCTGTCATTCGTGGATCTTTGACAGTCGTTACGGGTCGTCAGAAGCCCGAAAGTCTGACAACCAGTCTTACCAAGGGGTATCATAGCAAAGAATACTTGCGTTCGTTTTTAGAGCGATATTACCCAGTTAGGTACTGGGTTGTGGAGGTCAGATAGGCACTCGCTCTATGTAAAATACCAACATAGTTGGGATAATGCTAAGCAGATTGATTTTTTGTTGCTTCTTACTATGAACTAGGTTTAGTTATTGAAATTAATTGCTAAGCATATTGACTACCCACTTAAATTGTCCGTATAACGTACTCGATAACAACTGGCATTCTTTGACAGTTATACAGGGCTGTTTTAAATTGGCTAGCTAAACTCCGCAAACGCGATGGGTATCAATGTTTAAACATGATAAAACAAAAAATAAATGAATATGATTATTTTTTGTCGACCGTTGTTATTGTAGTCATTTGAAATATAAGTATAAAAAATCTGTTTTTTTTTTTGGGTAGGTAAACTTCACAAACGTAATGGGTATCGATTTCTAAACACGATAAAACACTCATACTTCAAACAACAACACTAACAAAAACACCATACTATCTTTTTATTTATTATTTTATCGTGTCTGCAGAGTTTAGCTAGACAATTTAACATAACCCTGAATGAAATGCTTAACAATTTTCTCTTACTGTACATAGAACGTTGTTTCTCAACGTTGAATTTAAATCTATTCTTATCAAAACCACCTGCACTAACTTAATCCTCTCTATACAAATACTACACAGATCCACTGACAATTGCAACGTGTCAACCCTGAATATTCCCTCCCCTATTTCCATTGCTGTAAAGAGTATTCATTCTAAAGCAGGCTATTCACTGCACTGCAGTATTGTGCTGTTAAACCCAGTGAATACTAGGATTTAGCTCAAATCTCTGCGCGCATAAATGTTAATAGGGTCTATTATGCCCTGAGCGCGTTCGCGGGTTATGACTCTTTGTTCACGGTGATAAATGTGCCATATTTCTGTTAATTTTATTTTATATTTTGTGAAAATTGTAGTTTGTGGGTATTGTAATTTCACACGTTTTGGGAGTTTAATTAATAATTATGATTCTAATAAATACAATTATTTTTAGTATAAAAATATTATGGTTTTATTGTGCCTGTAACTTAGATTGATTCAAAAGAGAAAATAACCCTCACGTGATGATTTCAACCATTTCTAATCTTCTGCCTGTATTACGAGATATCTTGATATTCTCTTACGATACTTGACGAAAAAATAAAACGATTTATTAATAGTAATAGTAATTTATTTTCCAAATTTTAGTACACGTTACTTCAGTGAGATCTCGACCCCTGAACGAGGACATTCTTTATGACAGGAGCCGAGGTTTCTCCAGTTACGGTACCTTCATAGAAGCCAAAAAGCCCGGCTTGCCCTGATAAAATCATAATTCGCAACAACAAACGTAAGCCTATTAATTAAAAATTATGTTAAAAAAAACACCAGTCAATGAACCCGAACTTAAACATTAGAACACAATTTCGAATTTCGCGTAATCTGCCGCGCGCAAGCTAGGTTGCCAGATCTACGCACTCATTGAACTCAATCATTCATAGGCATAGGTAATCGAATAAAATTTAAATTCCGCGCTTTTGCTAAACATCGCCAATATCGCTCTAAACGCTATACAATGCGTACAAACGCGCCTTCTCGCTCGCACTCGACTCGGTTTTTACGTGGCTTGCTCTACCTTTCTTTGTCTCGCAGTTTTCGCCTACAAGCTTTAGAAACGTTTACATTTGTTGATTTTATAGTAAGTACCATGTAAGTACTTTGATGCAGATTTACTTGTATGAAATTAAAAGCCCGGCTTTTGAGAGACTGAGGCATTAAGTTCGTTCAAATATTATGCACTATCCGCGTTGACCCGCGTAAAGTGAGTTGCGAAAGCGATCGCACGCGATGACGCGACGTGTGACTCAATTTGTTATTGTTTTGATTTTTCTAGTCCGTGTTGTTTTGTTTGAAATTTTGAATATTTTGAGAACAGTATTTTCCAGGTGTAAGAATTAGTTTTATTAATATGATGTGATAGTTATTGGGGTGATGTGTGTAATTCCCCACGACTTTTTAAGTGATAGTTGTGTTGTTTTTATCAAAATGTGAATTCGGATTTTCGGAAACTGACATTGAAAACGTAAGTACTTAACGTAAGAAATAAGTAGGTAGGTACTTACTTACATTAAGTTTTCTGACAATAGGTACGTACCTACATAATTAATTCACCGTAACCAACCTCAAATTATTACCTATTCTTGGAAATAAAAACAAGTAAGTAGTCGTACTTAATTTTGTCAGTCGGAGAACAGACTACTCATTTAATTGTTTAATAAGTATGAGAACGACAAACTTAGGTAGCTGGTATGGTGCCATGAAAAGACTAAATTTGTCTTAGCACATGAATGTTAGTGTTGTTTTAGGCACCTATGGCATTTTGTAGTTTGGTAAACCACTAAAAAACAAACCATGTTATTATTATCTCATCGAAACATGCATCGAAATAACAAAACACGATTTATATGTGTTTTGAAATGAAGATTATAGTAATATCTCATCTTAACATTTTCAAATTCATAAAATAAGGCGTAATTTAATATTATTGTAGTTCAAATCGATAATTTGGCTGCCATTTAATGGCTATTGATTGAAGAATAGTGCATGTGACATGACAAGCAAATTATGAATTATCGTACGGAGAAAAGGTCCGGAGCGGTGTGGCTATACGCTTTCATTACCTAATATAGATGGCGCTTATAACAATTGAAAATATTTAATTTTAGTACTTACTCTTCGTATTTTGGTTTTCCAACCAAAATTATAATTATGAGATTAAACGAACTTACCTGTAAGTGAAGTTCTATCTCAATTATACGAAGCTCCTTGTCCGAGAGGATTTAAAAGAGTAGTCTACGACCATCATGCTCCCGGCGCTCCACAATATTCAAAGATCCCATCCAAAGCAAAAAACTCTCTGCATATTTCTGGACGAACCTGTTAACTTCATTTTGTTTAAAGTACATTTCATGAACAACAAAGATTTCTTAGTTAGGGGGGGTAAAATTTAACATTGGGAGGGAGTCCCGTCTCGGACAAGGAGCTTCGTATAATTGAGATAGAACTTCACTTACAGGTAAGTTCGTTTAATCTCATAATTATACTCTCTCCTTGTCCGAGAGGATTTAAAAGAGTAGATGTTTAAAGTTATGTTGTGAATGAAAGGCTGTTGTAATAAAAAAAAAATATTATTTGGGATTACAAAACCATTATAAGTATCTTAAGGAATGAACACATGATATTTTGGTACTAGATTCTATTTACAGTACTGCAAACAGCATTACTAAAAGCTAGGGGGTCTTCTGTTACTGGTCGATTATAAAACCTAGCGAAGGTTGAGGATGTCCCTGACCATCCTGCCGTCTTTCTAATTAGATCTATGCTGAGACCAGCCCTACTTGCCGCTGAAGTAGAAGCATGTCTAGTGCTGTGCGCAGTAAATATAGAAGTATCTATACCCGCCTCGCTCAATGTAATTTTTATCCATCTACTTAGAGATTGAGAAGAGGCACTATGGTATGGTTTTTTGTATGTAATTATTAAGTTATCTATTTCTTTTCTAATATTTTTTGTAACATTTAAATAAGACCTTATTGTGTGTACAGGGCAAATTTCTAATTTACTATTATAGCATTTTAAATGTAAACAGGGTTGAAGTGATCTTTTGCTTGAAGTCTTTATATTTTCAGGTACTTTTATTTGTACTCCATCGGCTGTAAATGTAATATTTTTAATTTTTATTAGTGATAGTGTCTGGACTCTATGCCCTGATGTTAATGCCAAAATTGTTACTAGTTTTCTTGTTAAAATTTCCAATGATAGACTCTCATTTGGGTACATGGATGCTAAATAATCCAACACCCTACCCGGATCCCAAGTAACACTATATTTTGGGTTGGGAGGCTTCAGCCTGAATACCCCTTTGAAAAATCTTTTTAATCTGTCATCTGAAGTAATTTTTGGTCCCATTAGTATAGAGAGAGCAGATCTAGTGGTGTTTAATGAACCATAAGCCATTCCCTTATGAAAGCAGTCACTAAGAAATTTTAATACAAAAGGTATGGATCCTTGATAAGGTTGAATGTTATGAGTATTACAAAACTCCCACCATGACTTAAGAGAACAGTTGTATTGTTTGATTGTGTTGTTTGAAAGAGAATTTAACATTATCTCAAGAGCAGAGTTCGGAGTGCCACGCCTTACGAATGCTTCGCTGATAGCAGCCCTGCAGCCAGGGTAAGATGTTGATGCAGGGGATGGGGTTCTCTGTAAGGAGAAGTCAAAAGAAACTTGTTAGGTGGGAAAATAAGTAAATCTTTGACTAGAAGTGGTTCAATGAGCGGAAACCACGGCTGAGAAGGCCAATAGGGAAAGACTAAAATGCCTGCAGCTCTATCTGTTATTATTTTATTGACACATTTCAACATTAGAGAAAAAGGTGGGAAAGCATAAAAGAAAAAATGTTTCCAGTCCAAAGTGAATGCATCAACTGCTATAGCTTCTGGGTCTCTCATCCACGAAACAAATCTATCACATTTGCTATTAATTCTAGACGCGAATAAATCAATTTCAGGCTCCCCTAAGGTTTCTCTGATTTTATCATAACATGTCAGAGATAACTCCCATTCAATATTTAATTTCCTAGACTCTGCATCAGCTTCGAAATTGTCTTTAGAATTAATATATGATGCGAAGATCCAAATGTTTCTTTTCTCACACCATTGCCATAACTCCCTTGTAATATCATTAAGGTGTTTAAACTGAACACCCCCCATCTTGTTAATATAAGCTACAGCTGTTGTATTATCCACTCTGAGTAATATTTCAGAATTTTGAAAATCCTTAGCAAAGCACTGAAGCCCTAAAAAGGCAGCTTTTAATTCCAAATAGTTTATATGGAACTCTAACTCTCTGGAAGACCAAGACCCAGAAGCCTTTTTTCCCTGACAGACAGCACCCCAGCCTGTACGAGATGCATCAGTATGAATTTCCAATTGGAATGTGTACTGTTTAATTGAGTTCTTTCTGTCTATGTTTTCTATCCACCACTGTAATTCAGGATAAATATTTTTTCTAAGAGACATTTTTTCATCATAATTTTCATTGGAATCTTGCAATGCTAAGTACTTTTCTCTTTCTACCAGTTTTGTGTATACCCAGCCGTAAGGAACAGCAGGACATATTGAAGATAAGGAACCTAAAAGTTGGGAAAATTCTCTAATTTTACAAACATTTTTTAATTTGAAGCTGTGTAACTTTTTAAGAATGGAAATTTGTTTTTCTTTAGGTACTGAAATTGTAAGATCCCTCGAATCTAGAGTAAATCCTAAATAATCACATACTTGACTAGGTTTTAAAATACTTTTTTCATAATTTACAGCGAATCCTAAGTCCTGGAATAATTTGCATGCTGAGTAAACATTTTGAACACCTGCATTTTTACAATTATTAATGTACAAACTGTCATCTAAGTAATATGTCATTATTATATCTTTGTCTCTAAGGTATGTGACAATGGGTTTCATAATTTTGGTGAATACTAATGGAGCAGTGCATAATCCAAAAGGTAAGCAATTGAATTGGTATAATTTGCCTTCAAAGTTAAATCTAAGATATTTTTTGGAATGGTCAGAAATAGGGATAGAGAAATAAGCATCTTTTAAATCAATTTTTGTCATGTAGCTATTTCTTGAAATTAGCTTGCAAGCTGTTCTAGAATCCTCTAATTTAAAATGTTGGGTGTTTATGTACTTATTGAGTCCTTTTAAATTAAGTATAAACCTGTATGTCCCATTTGGTTTTGGTACAACAAAAATTGGGGATACATATTGATTATTTGTATGTGAACATTCAGAAATTGCACCTAATGCCAAAAGCTTTTTAATTTCTCCTTGAATAATGCGTCTATCGTTTGCTGACCAATTTTGCTTGTGGGCTTCATTTGGAGGTGGTACAGAAGCGAAAGGTATTTCATAGCCATTAATCCACTGCAAGACAATTGGATCATTTGTTATTTTTGTCCAGTTCAAATAGAAAAATTTAGTTTTTCCTGCATGTACCTCTAATTGTGACGCTGTTTGCGTGGTGGAGACCGCTTCCTCTGCTGAGTCGGCCTCTTCTTGTATGGTCTCGGGTAAGGCTTTGCTGGCTGACGGTACTGGTGCTGCCCGCTGCGAGGTTTCTGTTGAGATGGCAGCGGGCTTCTGAAGTTTTTCTGTTTTTCTTTAATCTGGACTCCGGTTCTCTGAATTGTTTGAGCCAATTTTATTTTTTCTGAACAAGCACTTCCAAATAGCATCTCGTCTGGCTTTTCGTTCTTAATGGCGTCTTTGACCAATGAACTGGTGCCTGCGAGTGCAAAGTACCTTCTTGACATCATATCTTGATGGTATATGTCGGTAGTGATTTTTGCAGCATCACTGAGGTATTCGATTAACTGCTTTGAGTTAAAGTTTCCCTTCATGACACTTGTCATAGCTTTTCCCATAGCTGTTAAAACTTTTCCTGTTAGCTTTTGCCTTATTACAAGCCTATTGTCTCTTTTTAAAGAGATTTCAGACATGATTGCCTTGATTTCAGGATTTAAGGAAGGTGCTGTGGTATTGAAATTTTCTGGGTCAGGATACTTTTTAGTGATTTCTTCTCTGGTTTCCTTTTTTAATCCTTCTGTCATAATGTTTTTCCATCTTGATGCTAACTGTGGATGTATTGGTTCACTTATCTCGTTGGTATCCGCACCTTCAGGACCCAAGGCCAGGAGAAGTTCTTCTGACACTTCTTCATCGTCTGAAAGTTTAATATGCACTGTAAACCCAAAAAAAGTAGACTCCGGTCATATATATGTATTTTGGTGAAAAAATATAACATTTCAATAGAAAGTAACATATGCTACTATATCTATCCTCTAAGTGATAGCGCTCAATTTTAGTATGTTAGTTGGTCTACCCTCTAAGTGATAGCTCTGAATTGTAATAGTGAATAATGCAAAATAGTATGTCTATCCTCTGTATGTGATAGCTCACTATTTTTTTTTTTTTTTTTTTCTCGTACCTAATGTCTACCCGCTATAGTGGTAGCTCTTAGGCCAGTATTTGGTGTAGTAAATAGGTACCCATATATACAAAACACCCATGCGTTTGAAGCCAGATGCCTATTTGAATATTAGGTATGTTATGTACCTGAGATCGCCAAAGGCATGTCCACATTCGATGTTGAGGGTTCCACGGAGACAGCACTCTCTTTAGGAGGGGAATTCTTTGGTGTAAGAGTAAAACATCCATCTTGTTCCGTTTCTTCGTTCTTCTTTAAACGTTTCTGCCATTTCTTCAGTTTTTTTCTGATTTTTTCAGCTTCTTCTTCTTTATTTTTCCGTTTTCCCATTGTAAATTAGTTTTCACACGCAATTTGAATCGAAGCGAAGGAAAAAAGAATCTTGTCGTAACCGTTGAGTTGAAAATTTTTAAGAAGGCAAAAGTTTTCACTTTGACACTTTGATTGACAGACAAAAATAAAACGCGGTAGCATAATATCCGGTTCCGTTTCAGAAATCATCGATCAATGCGAGTTGCGAATCGTTTTTTAACGTAAAAAGGAACACAACAAACATGTACCATAACCTCGAAAGTATGTTTTTTACATGTTTCTGCTAGTGCTAGACTAGATTTAATTATCTAGTATTTTCCTTCGCAAATTGTATATATTTTTACGTAAAAAACTTACCGAATTGTCGAAAAAATTCATTGTTTTCACGAACGTTCACCTTACTTACCAAATACACTTTTTACGACTTTTTCGTCGTTGGAATACTATTTTACACTGATGTAAAGTCTTATAAGCCAATTTAATCACTGTAAAATTCATTTTTTAATCCTAAAACTTACTTAATTACACAAAAAACTATTTTTATTTGCGGAGGCGCAGTGACAGCGCCGAGCACAAAAACCGTAATGAAGTTAACAGGTTCGTCCAGAAATATGCAGAGAGTTTTTTGCTTTGGATGGGATCTTTGAATATTGTGGAGCGCCGGGAGCATGATGGTCGTAGACTACTCTTTTAAATCCTCTCGGACAAGGAGAGAGTATAATAATGGTGTTACCTAACCTACTATCAACCATGAATAACAAAATAAAATCAGCCAGTTCCTCAGATGACTGTTTTTACCCGACTACGGCAAAGCCAAAAGGAAGGGTTATGATTTTATTTTTAATCGTAAAAGATCTGTCGGCTTGCCCTAATTTTGACCCCAAGGCACGCCACTGTCATGGATCAGTATGAGAAGGCAGAATAAATACAATTTAATTTTTTTTTATTTATCGTTGTCACAATATTTTTGGAGTTTATATAAGGCCCCCGATATGGAAATTTTTGAGAAAACAAGCGTTAACTCAATAGCGTTGTTACGTTTTTGCAACGTCAAACAATACGAACGCCTTTACACCTTAAAGATGCTTTTTATATAGCACTGATTCATTGAAGAAACCCTGCCCTTTGTCCTTTGTTTTCGTCCAATAATAGAAAGTCGGAACAGCACAAAAAATAGGAGAAAACTCCCGTCGTGGGTCGGAGGTGCCACACAACATTTTTTTTAAATACTAATACACAAAAAAATATATCAACGAATTTCATAATCCCATCGTTAATTTGTGATGAAATCTAATAAGAACTTGGAACAATTTGGCGGAAGTTTTAGCATGAAGTGTCCGTTTAATTAAGCCTCCTAGCATACAGGTAGAATTACTAACCGTTCCTTTTCAAGAATTTTAATATGAGAGCAAGTTAGTTTTTTAATGGTAGACGTTGTGAGAAAAGTTGTTTGAATTCTTTTGTAAAGTAAGGGGACTTTATTTTTTATGAAGGAGTTAATAAGTTGGACAAATGATTTTGATAGAAGATATAATTACGACAGATAGGTACTTCTTACAATCGCATTGAATTCCAGAATGTTCTTTACTAGCGATCCACCTCGGCTTCGCACGGGCGTAGCCCGATTGCTAACAAACTTCACAAGATCATCCGCTGGGCTAATTTGAATTTCACGCATGGAGATAGGGAACATTCATAAACACATCGATTTTTATATATCGACGTAAGAAAGCAATCTTGTAGTATCTCGAAAAGTTGAACTTTACACCAGAGCCAAAAAACTATTTCAAAAATTCATAACTTGTAAACCAGCTAGATAAGAGAGGTCATTTTTGGGACACGTATTTCTTTTAATGAAATTTATCAGATGCCACTAATAATAGCATTCTAAAATTAGTCTAACATGCGTTTTATAGTAGTTACAGCAATTGGTATTTCAATTTCAAGCAACATTATTACTGTATCTTGGTAGTTCTAACATAAGGCACAACGAAATAGCTTTATAATTCAAAATTCCAACAAAATTGTTATAATGATTTTGCTGTATCTATTTAACATTTAAAAATAGGTGATTTTATGGTATTTACAGCATTTTGAAGTATATTTTTTTTTAAAGTTTAGAAAAAGTCAGCGTTGTATCATATAAAAAACATCGTAGGAACACGTTGCTCAAACCGTCTGACGCAGTATATTTTTCTGATGATTTCAATGATGCAAAAACAATTGCCATTTTTCGAGATACGACAAAATCACTTTTCAGAACTGGTATACAGGGTGTATCATAATCTGGTCAAAATTAAGGGTTACAGACCATCAAACTGAACAACTTTCTCCATGGGACCAACATTATAATCGCGAAAAAATAATCAGTCGTCCCATACATTTGGATCGAGTACGTAATGAAGTTTTGTATTGGGCGACTGATTATTTTTTCGCGATTACGATGTTGGTCTCATGGAGAAAGTTGTTCAGTTTGATGGCCTATACCACACCCTTAATATTGACGATACCTTTCTGATACAGCCTGTATAGGTCAGTACGTGATGTAATTCCTATTCTTGCAATGCTCATTGTAAAAAATAACTGGAAGCCACCCACCACATACCTAATAATTAACAATGCCTTTCTTTCAAAAGAAGCTGTTTACTATTTCTTCTTTTGAAAACAAAACATTTCCTACACAGACTCCTCTAGGATTAACTTTCACTCATATAGAAAACGCGAGCTATCGTGCTAACATTCCCATTGACTTGTCCTGTACCTGAATTGCCCTACGGTTCAGGCTTGTGATTGCGTTAAAACCACATAAACAACCAGACCTTTATACTTATTCATCTTACACTTCACAGACCTAGAAACAATCTAACCATTTCCATTCTCCACAGCATACCTGGATCCCTACGTAGTGCCAGCCAGCCTGGACCAACTCCTGGTGTCGAGCGACGTGGTGGGCAACATCAGGTTTACCCACCCGACGCTCTACGTGTTCCCAGGAGGGCAGGGCGATGCTGCGCTGTTCGGCATCAATGGATTTAATATGCTAGGTAAGTAGATTTGAGAAGGTGTGAGGATAGGACCTTGTGGGACACCAAAGCATAAACCTGTGGTTGCTCAACGTTATCGTGTCAAAAGTAGAAACAGTTTGTTGTGATTATAGCTGAGTTTATTTAGGCCTATTTTTTATTCGAATCTCATGTAAATTGTTATTTAAAGGCAAATCATAGCTGGTTTTCAACAATAACCGTGCTTTATTATATAAAAAGCAGCTAGTTAAAAATGGCCACATTATTGTAACAGTAGATAATTTTCTCTCAAAGGGTAATTCAGTTGCATTTAATTCGATAGTACCTAAAAGCAAAGTAACTCCATCTTAATTCTGTTACATAGTAACACTACCCGCTCACACGGCAGGTACGCCCGCTTAAAAAACTAGTCAAGTGTACGACCCGCTGACGTCATTCGGCCGGCGGCGCGCGTTTGTTTACATAATGCGCTAGCGGCATATTTTCTAAGAATTCTGTAGCTCCAATTCGTTTCTTTGGAAACCTTTGGGCTAAACCCACTATTGTATTGTGTTTCGTTTGAATTTGTTATTGTTTACATTTCTAGAAATGGTTAAAAAGACGAACAAAGACAATTTAGCTTCAGATTTCAAAGAAATGGCTCTAGTAAGAAAAAACAAGCGATGACCTATATGTTTTAAGGTTTAAAATGCATGGTGTGTTAATTCTTAACATGAAACATAAATAAACCCACTTACCACAGTACAATTAAACTATTAACTGAGTAAAACACTTTCACAGTCGACGGACCGAACAATGACATGTCAGAGAAAAAAATATTTTTTAATGTCATAGACAAGTCTCAGTCAGTGTTGACGTATCTTAAATCGTTCGGAAATAGATAACGCATCAAATTAAATGCATAGAATTCGATATTAGTACTTAATAGTGATGGAACAACGATAATAATAAAAAAATAATTTCTTGGTATAGAACTCATACCACGTACAATATTATATAAAATGATCCACGGACCCGATTCACACCGCGTTCGTGTGAGCGGCTACATTTACGAATAGCACAACGTAAGAAAACTTCCAGCAACCAAGCTCCTCGTTAATCTAATTGATAAATTCCATTGCGAGCAGCAAGACGCTAATGTTGCCTCGGGGACTCCACCTTTAGCCGAGAAAAGTCGAGTTAAAAATAAAAATAACTTAGTTCTTTTCCCCCAAAGACTTGCATAACCGAGCTGACTAAGGTTCGGTAAATACAGTGCCCCCGTTTACCACGCAAGTCCGACACGCCTGAGGCTCGATGCGAATTTTTTCGGCTGTTCTCTTTTCATTGGCGCGCTGCCAAAACTCATCTCTTGGTTACATTGGCAAGATTACTCTGTGTACTTCGTTCAATGTTGAACATTTTACAATTTAGTTTTACGAGTCTTTTGTTGTTCTGACTGCTTATGGCTTTACTCGAATTTGGGTTGGAATTGTGAAGAAACGGTTGGAGTTTTAATATGTTTTATTGCTTGCTGGCTTGAACAATGTTAGTATTCAAGATACAGAATGTCATGTCTTTTGGAGGACTTACGACCTCATTTTGTCCATGAGAATCTTCCATGGATCCAAGGCATCAAAAACTTGAATACACTTCTTCATAGACCCTTGGCCAAGAATTCTCTTACTATATACCACATTCCATTATCAGATTCCTCACATAGTTTCCCACGAAAATTATACAATTTACTAGAAAATTCTACAACCAATTGACTTATAAAAGTGGAACCTTGACACACTCTCAAAGGCAGTACAGCCACTTAGAAGTTGGTACTGTGCCAAAGAAATATTGGCTGTCTCCGGTACAAAGAAGTCTTCGAGCGTTGGCTGATGGCCTGTCAAATTCACAATAAATAAATAATAAATAGAATAAATATGTTTGGACATATCACACAACGCCATCTAGCCCCAAGCTAAGCAACCTAATGCTTGTGTTATGGTACAATATTGTATTGTTTGCAGAGTTTTGGATCGAAAAGTCTCGAGTATTTAGATAATTGTTTTGATCATTGTTGACTGTTATGAGTGTTTGATTTGTAATTTCTTGTGAAATTGTGGATTCAAGTGAAATTGTGTCAAGTAGCTTGACTACGTAAATCTTATTTGATTAAACCTCCACTGGCAACTCTGCTATTTATCCATGCCGTGTTTATAAATAAGCTGTCAAATAGGGATGATATCTGGGTAAAAAAATAAATTCTATTTAGTCCGTCATCATTCAGTTAATAAAAAAATATTAGACACGTATTTATTTGCTTTATCATATTAATAACAAAATACTTATATATCGCGCATTAAAGTTGAAGAGTGGGAGCTCGCTACGTCACTTCTTCGTGTATAAAATGTAGCTAGGCGTGACGTCATGCCATATTTTAACACAATGTATCGCCGTAATCTTTTGATTTGATTTTGATTGAATATTTTTTTTAAATCTATATGACGCACAAATAAATTTTTAGTCACCATCCCTGTTCTAGCATGCCTTACAATAGCCCGAAGTCTGGATTTGTGCCCGGTTGATGGCAACAGGCTCGCCCCCTTTTATATGGGACTTAAACATAGCTGGTGAAATGTGGGTGTACTATAGCTACACCTCTGCCTAACCCTTCGACGATTACAGGCGTGACGTAATCAGGGACCATTTTTGTTACCCATTGAAAGGTATTTCGATAGGGTTTTTCTAAGCAGTTAAACAAAAACCCATATGATGTGGGTAACCCTTTTGAACGGCTTAATTTAAGCTCTCTTTAAAACGATAACAGCGTAACATTTTGACTCGGAGCAATGTAATATGATCTCTCGATGATGGGCATACGTTGCAAATTGCTAGTATGTTTACCCGTACAAAACCCTTATATTATATAGGTTATCTTAAAGAAGGGGTAACCCTTTCACTGGGTTTCAAGTATAGAACCCATTCAATGGGTTATCCATATTGAAGGGATAACCCTTTTACTGGGTTTCAAGGCTAAAACGCATTCAAGGAGTTACACATGATAAAGGTAACCTCATAAACGGCTTACCCCTTCGAAAGACTTAACTCTTAACCGGGTTGTACGGTCCCTGGATGTAATGTTATGTCAACAATAGTTCTGCCTAGGGCACCAAGGACTTCTATGTATAAAAAGAACTGTTACCATATGTGTGGACTTATTTATAATAAACTACCAAAGAAATTTAAAGACATACCTAATAATTTATTTTTTAAACAGTTGAAATTATGGTTACTGGAAAAACGATTTTACTCTATAAATGAATTTATAAATAATGTTAAATAATTTGTTTTAATTTAATGTGACGATAACTGATTTTTTTTTTTAGCATTAAACACCAAAATTGTAATGTTTTGCATGTCAAATATCTGACTTTGTATTAGGAACTCAACCACTGACTTTAAGACCAACACTGTACCAATACTTATTGCAAATAAATGATTATGATTATGATTCAATTCCACAGCGGTGCTACTGCACTATGTTCTGTGATAATTGAATCATTTTGAACGTCATCTTCATTCTCTGAAACAACAAAATTCTTAACCCCTTATTCATAAAAAAAAATAAAACGCTCTACAAACCTATTTTAGTTAAAATAGTGTTTTGTCTTCTTCTTTCAAACTCAATTCATAATTCGAAAGAAATTGACAAAACACTTTTTTAACTAAAATAGCTTTATAAAGCGTTAAAGTTTTTTGATGAATATAGGGTTTACAATTTTCATTGTTGACTTTTGACATTTTTAAATTTTTAGTTCTCGTAGAATAGAACTCAACATAGTTAAGTAACTCAGTATTCTTCGGTTGACCTCCACTTTGCATTGAACGAACATTTGCTAGTCACTCGATCCGTTTCTCTGATTTCCTGCATGAGATATTGAGTTTGAATAAAGCATATTTCTGCAACTTGAACTAGCAATATTAGATTTGAAATAGATTGCTGATTTATTGAATTGAACTTCTGTAGTCTTATTGAGTTTTCATTTGAAATGATGTAATTGAAGAACGTTATTTTTATTAGTATGTATTTTTACCTATGCTACAAATGCTTTCGGAATTTATGACTGGCTCATCGGATACTAAGAAAACATCATTTTTATGTCCAACAATTTCTTAAAGCAACCATGTGTCACGTCAAGTCGTCAGCGTGATGGTGCTATGTCATTTCACGATAAATGGAGACCGTCACGTTCTGGGCCTTTTTCTGCGACATCATAGATTAAAATAATGTTGGTCAACATTCTTTCCAGAATTCAAACTGAAATACTCTCAATTAGGCCAAAATTCACTGATTATAATGGAGAAGAATGATAAACATAATCCATTACACTCTTTTCCTTATATACGTCAATTCTTACGTTAATTTTCTTTGTACAGTCCAGTCCAGCGTAAAATATAGGATACCTAGATTTAACAGCTGACGCTAGCTGCTAGGTGAACGTAAATAAAGTCTGCCCCACAAGCAACCGTTTCCATTAAGCCACCGCATACGTCAAGCCAAGAGCGTGCTATCGTGTTACTAAGTAAACTCGCCGGGACACATTACTGTCACGCTGTTGGCTTATCTGCATGACGTCACTGTTTTCACTTCAAGAGGAATAGAGCTCTTAAAAGTAATTGTGGAGTGGTTTTATTGAAAGAGGTGCTGCAGCGGAATGAGGTAAAAGAAATAACATTGATGTTGATAGATTAGATTCTTTGTTTTGAATACAAGTAAAAGCTTTAGGTGATAGCTAATGTAAATACATAGTAACAAGGACAGTTCCTACTCAAGCGTATTTGAGATCAAAACCTAATCTTGCCAGAGCAAACAAAACATCTTTATTTTACCAACAGCACCTACTGTTTACTATTTGGCAATACCTCAGGTAAGGCCCTACAAAAACACAGATTTTTACAAACAACATTTTTCAATTATAACCCATACTACAATGTCACGTCTAGCCAACAGCGGGACAGCGCTATGTTGAACAAACACTCACTGGTAAACGTGACTGTCACGCTAGCGAGATGGTTTACATTGAAATATTGAAGTTTTGTCTTTAAGTAAAACATTGTTGCGATGTGTTTTGCGTTGCCTTCTCTGATTTACAGTAGGATATGTGGAGAACGTTGGTTATGATAAAGATTGACAAAAGTCAACAGGAGTTATTCGAATTAAATTATTATTAATGCTATTCCTTCCTTATTGTAAATATGTCTGTTTTTATTTCAATTTAACTGTATAATAACTTGGATCTGGGTCTGTAATGTTGTGCATGTTTTAACCAAAATAAAAATAAATAAGATATTGAGGTTGAAACCAATAATCATTAAACTACACGGAAAAAAAGGATTTCTTCTGCGAAGAATATCAATATTCTCAGAAAAATTGTTTCAGTCCAAGTAAATATTTTCTTAACTTAAGTAAATGTACTCAGTCGAAGAAAACCCGTTTACTCAAATTAAGAATAATAAATACTTGGTTTTAATTCTTGACTTGAGCAAATATTTTTGATTCAAGACTATTACAATCTTAATTGAAGAAAATATCTAGTTTTTACTGAAGACTTTAAAAACTTTTCAAAACAAGATAATGGTGTTTTCATTCAAGAATATATTATATTTACTTTAAAACAGTTACATTATTTTTGACCTAAGATATACATTTTCTTAATCTAAAAAATTTTTACTCAATATAAGAATATGATACTCTTATTATGAATATTTCATTTAAATTATTGTTTCTTGATTCAAGAATAGAAAGGTGGGTAATCTAAACCAATGTTTTTTTATTGTTAGTTTTGGTTGAAGAAGTTCAAATTACTTCCATTATGAGTTTAAAAAATCTAGTTGTAATATACTTAATTTAAGAATATATTATTAATCGAAGAATAAATTAGTCTCATTTCAAGAATACTTTTATTTTAACGGGAAAATATTGACTTACTTGAAACCAACACTTTTTTTCTTGTACCAATAAGGTGTATTTTCTTGATTCAAAGATTTCGCTTATTTTTGACTCAAGAAGCACTTTATTCTTAGTTCACGAGTTTCTACATCTTCTTCTAAAATGTTATTTGTTTCCTTACAAGAACTCAAAATTCTTCAATACAAAACAATATTGATTTGCATGTCAAGAATAATGTATTTTCGGTTGAAGAAGTTCAGATTCCTTCCATTAAGAATTTAAAAAATGTAGTTGTATATACTTACCTTAAGAATATATTATTAATCGAAGAATAAATTAATCTCATTTCAAGAATACTTTTATTTTAACTGGAAAATATTGACTTATTTGAAACCAACACTTTTTTTCTTGTACCAATAAGGTGTATTTTCTTGATTCAAAGATTTCGCTTATTTTTGACTCAAGAAGCACTTTATTCTTAGTTCAAGAGTTTCTACATCTTCTTCTAGAATGTTATTTGTTTTCTTACAAGAACTCAAAATTCTTCAATACAAAACAATATTGATTTGCATGTCAAGAATAATGTATTTTCGGTTGAAGAAGTTCAGATTCCTTCCATTAAGAATTTAAAAAATGTAGTTGTATATACTTACCTTAAGAATATATTATTAATCGAAGAATAAATTAATCTCATTTCAAGAATACTTTTATTTTAACTGGAAAATATTGACTTATTTGAAACCAACACTTTTTTTCTTGTACCAATAAGGTGTATTTTCTTGATTCAAAGATTTCGCTTATTTTTGACTCAAGAAGCACTTTATTCTTAGTTCAAGAGTTTCTACATCTTCTTCTAAAATGTTATTTGTTTTCTTACAAGAACTCAAAATTCTTCAATTTAAAACAATATTGATTTGCATGTCAAGAATAATGTATTTTCGGTTGAAGAAGTTCAGATTCCTTCCATTAAGAATTTAAAAAATGTAGTTAATATATTATTAATTGAAGAATACATTAATCTCATTTCAAGAATACTTTTAACTGGAAAATATTGACTTAGTTGAAACCAAGCCTTTTTTGGTTATAGGTACTAATAAGATGTATGTGGGATTGTATGGCAAAATAAGCGACCAGAATCCTTGTAAATACTGCTTGATAAATACTCCAATAAATAAATAATAAATACTTTCTCACTCGCACATATATTTCTCACATCCTTTCATCCGTTAATTTTATCGAATTCTGTGCAGTTTTGTGAATTTTAAAATCAACCCCTATTCTACCCCTTAGGGGATGAATTTTCAAAAATCCTGAACCGCATATTTCTTTATTTCCTACCAAAAGAATAAATTTGAATTTTCATGTCCCTAACTTAAGAAATGGTGGGTTTCCCACACAAACTTTCATTCCCTATATAAAATAAAAAAAGTAGCCTATGTCCTTCCCCAGGATATCATCTATAGTCTTGCCAAATTTTATCGAAATCCGTTCAATGGTTTAGGCGTGAAAAGGTAACAGACAGACAGACAGACAGTTACTTTCGAATTTATAATATTAGTATGGATGCGCTCACTCATCACAGATTGCGCAAACTATGTGCAAGGAAAGAAAAATCTTTTTGCCAACGCGATCGAAGCCACGGGCAAAAGCTAGTAGTTAATAATACAAGGTACTCAAGGGTGGTTATAGTGGATTGAGTACCTTGTATTATTAACTATACAAGGTACTCCATCCACTATAACCACCCAAACCCATAGCCCAATATGTTTTGTTTCTATGTTCTGCAATAGTCCTGCATCATCCAGGGGTTATCCTTGGGTGCACTTGCATAGGGCATACAGGAATAATCGTCGGTTAGTGCCTTCTCATAATGTAAAATGGTCTAAGGGGCCTCTGCAAGTTGGCTTCGGCTCCTCGTACGCCTTCCAAAGGTCCGGGACCCAAGGGTCTCGTGATATGTCAAAGAATAATAAATCATTTATTTGCATAAAACATAGTAGGTATACAATGGTGTTAAATATTAATAAAAAGGCATAAACAGGTACAGCTAGGACAAAAAAATAGCATAGCATAGCATGCAAAATCTTTGTGTTTTTGAAAATGTGACCCTTCTATGGCATCAACATTTTTTATCCATAAATTCTTTTATACTTTATAAGTTACACTCATTTAACCACTCGTTGTTAACTAACCAGGTACCTACTTACCCATATCATGTTCACAATAACTACCTACTAAGCTAGCGATTTAACCGTTAATTAACCTTATCTAGATAGAAACCTATAGTATTTACTAGCGCCTCTACCCGGCTTCGCCCGTTTTTTTGGTAGGTACGAAGATCGACAATTGTTTTTTTCGACCTCCCCGGAGTTCATCGTGATAAGTCTTTTAGTATGGCTAGGTAGGTAAAGTACCCGTCACGAGGAGCTATAAATTATGTAAGCAAACATCTTTACTAAGTAAACATTTTATACTGCGAGATAATAATAAATTGACCATATTCAATCGACATGAAATATAGACGGGTTATATGAAATTAACAACCTATTTAATTTAGTCGGATCATATTTTAACGACGCAAAGCGCTATCGTTTGTGTTTCTTGGTACCGGAACGCGTCCGTCGCAGGGATTGTAAACTATCGGGACGCCATTTTGAAATAAACGCGTCATTCGAGTTTCGAATGCGTTTTGTTGGTCCAAATTTTGTGAACTCCTGAACACTTGTTTACAAAATTTATAGCTTCTCATGACGGTTACTTTAGGTACCTATACCTATTTACGCATAATGAATATAAGTAGGTAAGCTAATCAACATTATAAACCTTCCTCTTGAATAGGTAATCATGGAGTAGGTAGGACCTACTTAGTTACGGAGAAAAACGTGAACAGACAGCCGCGGCAGGGTAGGCACACTTTGCCTTTGGTACTTTTTACTTAGGTAGGTATTTTCTCTAAAACTAAAAGACCTAGGTAGGACTGAACTGTAACCTGAAGGTACCTATAAAACAACTTTGGATAGGTAAGTAGGTACCTATGATCTTAAAACCAAGACTTTTTGTCTTAACACAAGAAGACACTGTTTTGGAAATCCTTTTCATTTTGCTCAGACGTTACCTATGATTTTAAAACCAAGACTTTTTGTCTTAATACAAGAAGACACATTTTTAGAAATTCTTTTCATTTTGCTCAGACGCAGTGCTGCAAGCAGCAAAAAAAAAAATATTTTCACAAAAAAAAATCGAATTGCTTTTTTTGTCAAAACCAAGTTTATATTTTTTTCCTTACAAGAAAAACAATAGGCAGGGAAATAGAAAAGTTTAGCGTAGTTTATTTTACTTCTCTAAAAACTGTTTACACATAGCAATGAAAAATACCTCGAATTTGGGAAACTAGGTAAGCTTCCAAAAGTTGAAAACCCAATGAAAATCTGTTCCGTAGTTTTCGAGTGTACCTACTCGTATAATATCCACATTTTTTTGTTGATTGGAGTAAATTTTAAATAATCTGCCTTAGTTCCTTTTACATTTTTGTATTTTTATATTTTATATAACAGTTAAGACTCGCTGTTACACTATTATTAAAATAATATTGAACAGGCTCCATGGCGTTAACGGGCGAAGCCGCGAGCAAAAGCTACTGTAAAATAAAAAGAGAAGTCCTGACTGACTCTCATCAACGCCCAGCCCAAACCCTTGAACCTAGAAACTTGAAATTTTGCACAGAGGTTCCATAGATAATGTAGACAAGGAATAAGGAAGCATTTCCCGGTAGCACGTTCCCGTGGGATACCTATTTTCCGACATCCGCGAAGTTAAATAAAAGAAACAAATTAAAATTAACTATACCCCATTCACAAGAAGACATTTAAAGAAACCTTTTTTATAGTCCGTTCAACCGATTTTGATTTCTATTGCGTTAGGGATATGACAAATGGCAGCTGCAGTAATGGACTGTAGTTTAAAAAGTTTTCTTTGAATATCTAATCGTAATGTAAACGGAGTCTAGTTAAGTTTGTTTTTGACATAAATTATTTTCAACTACGGGACCTTGTGCGTGGTCCGACACGCACTGGGCCGGTTTTTATTAACTCTTAAAATATCGATTGCAACCATGTGTGCAGATAACAATAAAATTTCTGTTGTCTGCTAATTGCCGCGCGACGGGTAATATGATAAAGAAAAAAATTCGTGTCTAATATTTTTTTACTATTTGACTGACGGACTAAATAGACGTGTTTGGTGTAAAATTGGCTCACGGGTATTTTACTCTTATTTTCTTAATAACTTGTTTTATCGAATAAGCTAATAAAAAGGGGATGTCCGTTTTTCGAGGCAAAAACAATACTGTGGGATGGCAACATTGTTAAAATATTCCGCGCGCCACGCAACCAATCAGAGGCCACAATTCATCGGAAGATAAAAATAAACAGCCAATAATGAGCAAGCGTGGCACAAGTACTTCAACTGCTGCGCCCGACAATCCCATTTCGTTTCATATCGTTTGTGCCGTTGTGCGTCTACTCATGGTCGACTCCCTTAGCTCAGCTTAAATTAAATATAAAGGACTGGACTGTTAAGACTACTGACTGGGCTGGCCTTAAACCTCTGCTGATTTGCATTATTGTAAAAAAAAATGTCAGAATTAGAATTAGAAACGTGTCAATTATTAAAAAGCTGGGGCATCGAAGAACCAATAATTCAAAATTTTACAGGTAAGTACCTCTAGTCTGTACACTAGACACTGCTAAGCTTTTTATTTATTTGATGTATTTGTATGTAGATATTCAGCTAATAGGTACATATCTCGATGGATGTAGGCATAAAGACCTAGTCTTAATTCTAAGTAAGCACCTCTCCGATAATGTTAATTACTGAATTCAACTATTTAATCGCATTTAACCAATTAGAATCATGGTAGAATAGCTCGTGCCTACCCTACATACCTGCGCCTACGTGACTAGGGAAGCTTAGAAAATTATGTTACTATAAGTACCTACCTAATTATGTCCGTATTTCTAGCTCGCTCACGAATTTATACCTACTATGTATTTATACCTGCCTACCTACTACGACACGACACGTCGCGGTGTCTAACCAATTTGTTAATTTGATAATAATTATTGATAGGTAGGTATATTATGTAGTAGGACAATTACCCGAAACAATTTTAATTCTGTTCTCTTGATTCAAGACTAAAATTCTTGGTACTTATTTATTATTTTCAGACAATGGCATTGATTTAAGTCATTTTAAAGACTTAACAAATGAGTTATTAAAAGAGCTGAGCCCAAAAATTTCCACGCGCATATTTCTGAAAAACAAAATTGACGAATATTTAACAGCAGAGGTTTGCATAACTTTATTATACCTATGTAGATTTACTAGTAAATAATATTTTGCAGGATGTTACTTAAGTAAAATAACAAAAATAAAGCAGTGCTGACACGGCTTAAATTTTATACAATAACTCACTGCGCCCTGCGGTTCCATCCATGTGAATAATGATGAAAATTGGTGACGATGATGACGGAAAGTACCCTATGTCCTTCCTCAGGATTCAAGCTATCTTCATTCAAATTTCATTAAAACCCATTGAGCCGTTCAGCCGTAAAAAGCTACAGAGAGACAGAGATACTTTCGCTTTTATAATATTAGTCTGGATTTCTGATGGCTTTTTCATGGTACAGTTTTAATCCATTAAAGCCATATTATGCTAAAGTAGGTATTGAATTATTTCTCATTTCAGAATAAAACATCAACGGTCACTTCTGTGCCCAGTTGTTCTCAAAACACAGAAACAGAAATCAATTACATCAGTGAACTGGAATCAGATTTCGAAGAAAATAATATTCTTGAAATGATAGGATGTCGGCCAGCATTTCCTGAATTTGACTTGAGAACATTACTTACCACATCACCTTCTGGAAGTAGCATACTCAAATATTATGAAACAAATAAACAACTGACAGTCAAACATAGAAATACACTCACAGACATTATCTGCAGACGTATTTTTACACGTGTTGTAAATCAGTAAGTACCTATTAATTTAGTTTTTACTTTGTATTACCACGTACATTATTAGCTCGAGGAACTGACGTCGGTTGGGGCACAAAGGTTTTCGAGTGGAGTCCACTCATCGAAAAGCGCAGTCTAAAACAGCCCCTCACTAAATGGATTTCAATATGAGTTCATGTTAAAGCCGCTCTAACACTAATTATTATCTGAAACAGAATTAATCTTTCTTAAAAGACTAGTAATTAGAAACACTAGTTACCTACATGCTTATTGGCTTTGTTGCTGACTGTACATGATTTGACAGATGAATTTACCCAAAAAATTGCAAAAATTCAAAGTGAGACCATCGAGTCAGGAGTGCAAACCTTTTTTTAGACAGCATTGTTTTTTTTAGTTTCATTATATATGACTGATTTATAAAAATAAAATTGAAACTTAACGTTATTTTTCTTTTTTTAGTCACCTGGCGATATACAATCAAAAATTGACGAAGTTTCTACGGATGCATATGGGAAAAAAAAAACGGTACAGCCGTATATAATAGATGTTGGTGGAACATATTATCTTATTATAGATAAGGTCAGGTATGTTTTCCAAACGGCCTTTAAGGCCTTTGACACACGCACTGTTATCACGCACTCCATGTGTCTTATCCGAAACCTGGATACCGCCTGTATTTACTTATACAAATATGTATCTATGACATAAAGACTAATTATGATGTGATCCCACCCTACATCATGGATTTGATTTCTATTGCTAAATGCTAAACGAAAATATATCTCGTATGATTTAAACACTAATAACAATTTCTTGTGTTATACATTTCCATTCACTTGATAATTTAATAAAAATGCTGTGTTCAATATGCAGCACTGATTACCACGATTTCAGAACATATTTTGTACATTTAAGTTACTATCACAACATCACTGATTATTTTAAATGTCCTTATCAAAACTGTGAGCGAGTGTATGATACAAAATCGTCTTTGAAAAAACATGTATGTGCTGCTCACTGTGTTCAGAACGAAAATAAATGTAAAAGTAAAGGTGAAAACTGCAACACAGAAAGTAATGTTAACCCTGTTGCTGTTGATGAACCTACTAACGATTTTGAATCAACTGTACACAATAATGATCATATCAATGAAAATGCCTTGATGTCCAATTTCAAAATTGAATTTTAACCTAAAGACGGTACCTATATAAGGTGTATCTGTTCAAACACGATATCTCTTAAGGGGTCATTGTACTCATCATTATGAACAACTTTTACAATGGGACCAAATCTGAAATCGCGAAAAAAAAATCAACTCCTCCCTACATTTTGACGAGTTTGTTAAAGATAAATGTACTGAGCAGCTGATTTTTTTTTTCGCAATTTCAAGTTTGGTCCCATAGTAAAAGTTGTTCATATAGATGAGTACAATGACCCCTTAAGAGATTTCGTGTATGAACAGATACACCTTATATAAAGGGGATACCTTTATACTATTGTATCGTTGAAATGTGAAAAAGTCGCATAATAATGTAAGTTGTATAATCTAAGACTATTTGGTTTATATTTTGCTGCTCGATCGTAGGACAAGCTGCAGAGTTTGCGTTGTTGGTAACAAGCCACAATACAAGAGAGAACAGCAAAATAAAAACTAAATAATTGTAAGGTCAAGGTAGAAATATATAATCTATTAAACTAAAAAGTAATATAATAATATTTAGTAAAGCTACAGGAGAACCCCATCCTTAGTCACTAATCAAAGGCGCAGGACTAATAAAAGTTCGCGTATATTTTGTCGGGCCGCAGCTGTCGGGTCGCAGCGCAAAAATTTTATACGAACTATCACAAACTATGCCCGCTGCGCCCCGGCGTGGTGTGCGATAGTTCATATAAAATACATAAGAGCGATTTGAGCGGATTTTTGCGCTGCGAAATCGGCATAATTTCGTGTACGACCTCAATTTTTTTTTATTATTTTCTAAAAAGCTTGAGACGTGAAACGTCATGTTATTTTGCAGTATTTACATACATATATTAAATTTAATTACAATTCACCTCTTAAAGTTATATTTATAAGTTGTATTACTCCCTGATGATGCGCCTAAGGATTGGGGCTGTTCTGTATCTTTACTATTTAAGTTCATACACTAAATATTATTTTGTTACTTTTTAGTTTAAAAGCTTGCTTTTAAAAATAAATAAGTTAATTTTATATATTTCTATACTTAACCTTTTCGATAAATTAATTCTAAAGTATATGTATATAATTTATTCGCTCTTCCTGGATGCATTGCATGCAGCTATACTATCGTCCATTCAAATTTAGTTATTGTGTACCTACGTGTAAGAGTGACTAAAAAGTGTATTGTGTTTGTGTCAGTTGTGTGCATGTGATTTTATTTGGCGTCATCATGGCAAATACTGTGGACCCTAAAGGGGTGGTAATTTTTTTTTATAGCAGAGTAGTTTGTCATGATGACTACCCTTAACGATTCAATATATTTCTGTAAAAGTATTGTTTTTGAACCTAAAGACGGACCTTTAAGGTATCCGCACTATTGTATCGTTGAGAAGTGTGTTGTTGGTAACAGGCCACAATGATGCCAAGACCGGACAGCAGAATGAAACTAAATAATAATTGTAAGGTCACACTAGAAATAAGATGTGTTTCTGTCCAGCTGGGCCCCGCGAGCTAGGCTCATAAAACTAGTAGCAATGCTTTGTTTGTTCAATGTACCTCATGAATTTATCAACAAGATCCAATGCACCTCGATCATTTTGATAGAAATCACGATAACCTCATCTATCATCTATCCTCAGCTATACTGCACTCGTAATACAAAAAAAAAATATTGATCGCATCTACTCATAATGTACCTCTCGATTGATATATTAAATTCTAGGAAATTTTGATAGAACAGGAGAAATTTAGCATGAATGTTTTGTTTGAAAAAGACAAAACTTTCATGCTGAATTTCTCCTGTTCTGTCAAAATTTCATAAAATTTAATACATGAATCGAGAGGTAAATTAAGAGTAGATGCGATCAATATTTTTATTTTTGCATTACGAGCGCAGTACCTACTATAGCTGAGGGTCCCGCTGGATAGATGAGGCGATTTATCGTGATTTCTATCAAAATGATCGAGGTACATTGGATCTTGTTGATAAATTCATGAGGTACATTGAACAAACAAAGCATTGCTACTAGTTTTATGAGCCTAGCTCGCGGGGCCCAGCTGGACAGAAACACATAGAAATAAGTAATATTAAAATGTTTCATAATGTTGATCATACACTGCTATTAGTACCCTGTTGAAATAATAGCGTGATAATAGAACTTATAACTTTCATATTTTAACATGGTTTAAAACGTAACTTGTAAGTGATTCATTTGATATTGAAATAATATCATTTATGTATGGCAGGCTTCATAGTTTAGTCTAACGGCCAAACCCAATAACCTACTGCCAGTAAAAACAGATCGCTACTGGTGACAGACAATATAATTCTATCTCTCCTTACGTCACTCCGTCCGTTCGTGTTCTTTTGTTTTATGTCTTAGATTATTGGGACGTTACAACCATAGATTGGGTTTAGCCGTAAGATTATTATTGTAGTATTATATAGAGGGTCTTAGGTTAAACGAGTGGCTGATCTACTTTAACGGAGTGCAGTACCCATCATTATGAACATCTTTTACTATGGGACCAATCCCGAAATCGCGAAAAAAAATCAGCTGTTCAGTAAGTACATTTATGTTCGCATAAGTCTTTAAAATGTAGGGAACAGCTGATTTTTTTTTTCCGCGATTTCAGGTTTGGTCCCATACTAAAAGTTGTTAATTTTCATGAGTACTATGCACTCCGTTAAAGTATGTCCCTCATTTAACTTAATATCCTGTATATTTAGGTATGTTTTGTTAAAAATTGCCTATTTATGTTTATTTCAGTATTATTAATAAATATCTAAAAATAAATTGTATATTATTAAATCGAACATTAAAACTCTCTCATGAAAACAAATATTTTCAGATAACAATAGTAGAGGCTTCACCTGAGATTACATAGTTTCAGTATGAAACAAACAAGTCTTGTCTTAAAACAAATATGTCTTCAGCTAACAATAATAGAGGCTTCACCTAAGATTACATAGTTTCAGTATGAAACAAACAAGTCTTGTCTTAAAACAAATATCTCTTCAGCTAACAACAGTAGAGGCTTCACCCAAGATTACATAGTTTCAGTATGAAACAAACAAGTCTTGTCTTAAAACAAATATCTCTTCAGCTAACAACAGTAGAGGCTTCACCTAAGATTACATAGTTTCAGTATGAAACAAACAAGTCTTGTCTTAAAACAAATATCTCTTCAGCTAACAATAGTAGAGGCTTCACCTAAGATTACATAGTTTCAGTATGAAACAAACAAGTCTTGTCTTAAAACAAATATCTCTTCAGCTAACAATAGTAGAGGCTTCACCTAAGATTACATAGTCTCAGTATGAAACAAACAAGTCTTGTCTTAAAACAAATATCTCTTCAGCTAACAATAGTAGAGGCTTCACCTAAGATTATATAGTTTCAGTATGAAACAAACAAGTCTTGTCTTAAAACAAATATCTCTTCAGCTAACAATAGTAGAGGCTTCACCTAAGATTACATAGTCTCAGTGTGAAGCAAATTAGTCTTGTCTTAAAACAAATATCTCTTCAGCTAACAATAGTAGAGGCTTCACCTAAGATTACATAGTTTCAGTATGAAACAAACAAGTCTTGTCTTAAAACAAATATCTCTTCAGCTAACAATAGTAGAGGCTTCACCTAAGATTACATAGTCTCAGTATGAAACAAACAAGTCTTGTCTTAAAACAAATATCTCTTCAGCTAACAATAGTAGAGGCTTCACCTAAGATTACATAGTTTCAGTATGAAACAAACAAGTCTTGTCTTAAAACAAATATCTCTTCAGCTAACAATAGTAGAGGCTTCACCTAAGATTACATAGTCTCAGTGTGAAACAAACAAGTCTTGTCTTAAAACAAATATCTCTTCAGCTAACAATAGTAGAGGCTTCACCTAAGATTACATAGTTTCAGTATGAAACAAACAAGTCTTGTCTTAAAACAAATATCTCTTCAGCTAACAATAGTAGAGGCTTCACCTAAGATTACATAGTTTCAGTATGAAACAAACAAGTCTTGTCTTAAAACAAATATCTCTTCAGCTAACAATAGTAGAGGCTTCACCTAAGATTACATAGTCTCAGTGTGAAGCAAATTAGTCTTGTCTTAAAACAAATATCTCTTCAGTTAAGAATAGTAGAAGCTTCGTTCAAGAATATGTTGTCTTAGTGTGAAACATGATGAGTCTTGCTTCGAAAATAGACAAATCAAATTTTTAATGATTCTAAGAGAGAATACTCTTTTACTAAGACAAATAATATTCTTAAAATTAAACATAAAAAATTCTTCATTTAAGTCTAATGTCTTCGAGGAAGACAATAAAACTAAGACAATATTTTACTTCATTCAAAAATATATTGTTTTCCCCATATATGAATCAATATTTGTCTTGACCAATAGGATATTGTCTTAATGTAAGACATCCTTTTTTTCCGTGTAGCTGCCATTCTCATGCAAAATAGTCAACATCAAAACGTGGATTCATCCCACACATGACACATCCCTGAAACGGAATTATGCCAAGCTTATTCTCCGTAGTAGACATTTTCCGGATAAAAACACAGAAATATTCCACAAACAGCATTTCCCATTAAGCCTTTTGTGTCACGTCACGGCCGAGAGCGTGCAGCGTCAAGTTACTAAGTAAACTCACACATGTATAAACACGCTCACTACTGAAAGTGTCACGTCGTTGGCCTTAAGTCTCTGTGTAATATAATAATGTTGGAGTGTTATAGTTGTGTTTGCATTGCATTTCCTTTTTATGTTAGGTTATTGGAATCTTCTTGGAAATATTACATAGATACTGTCGGAAATCATTTTAAATCGCGACTCAAATGGAAGATTTATTTTATTTTGATAATAATTTAGATAGGTATCTAATTTAGTTGGAATTGGAAATTAAGGAACGTTTCTGTAGGCTTAGTTGTAACAGCCTTAGAATAGTAATGTAGTCACGTAGTATATTTTGCTGTTTGCGGAATAGTTTCATAGAATATTAATGGAACATTTAGATTATTAATCTGACCGTATTCAAAATTGAATGTCGGACGGACAATTACAAAACTAAATAATAGGAAAAATAAGTTTGGTTTTGACTAATTTATTTTAGTTAAATTTTAAATAAATTTATTTTTTTCACACCTTTTTGAAATAGAATGTTATTGTAATATCACGTTGGAAGATCGGTTTTAGAAAATAAAAAATCTTCTTTTTAACTTAGGTAATGCCTATTCCTGCCAATTTCTGGCCCTCTCAATTTCGTTTTATTCCGCAACACCTGTCGGTCTACATTTTTTCCCGCCATCTGCAAACAAAATGGCGCATGGAAGCGTCATTCTCTGTTCAAACAAAAATGCACATCGGCGCCCATTCCCTCTCCAATTTATTTTTCAATCAAGAGTCCATCGGACGATTTTATCTATCTTGTTTGAGTTCTACTTTGTCAATATTATGTTAGTGGAAATGCCCTATATGGCTATTAAATTAGTTTAGTAGAAACATGAGGCTTAATTTTTGATTGTTAGGGAATTGAATATATTCTAATTTTCTACTTTGTATGGTGTGTGGAGTTTAAAAAATGTGTTTCCAATTTGGTCCTGAATTAATAATATAATAAACTTTATTTTATCAAAAAGCCAAATACAAATCGTCCATCTCAACCAAAACATAAAAATAAAAAAAAAAAACAAACGCCATCATATAATTATTTGAGACAGAGTGAACGTATCTGTGTCTGTGCTAGTATAAACTGTGTTACAGACAGCGGCGCCTTGTGGTTTTGGAGATTACCCAGAATTTATTTAAATGCCTCAATTGAGAATTTTTGCGACCAAGTTAAAACGTAATACTTACTGATTTAATTATGTGACAACAAATAAATACTTGCAAATAAAATACCAAACATGTATCTACACCGCAACGGGAATTAAAAAGCATAAAATGGCCAGTACCCGAGGTCCATTAATGTCCATCAAGTGCCAAGCGCACATCAAACTCTCAACCAATTAAAAACTTAACATTTCGTTCTTTATTTAAATCAGCATCCGACCTCATTCGACTACATTTCCCGAATCAAAAGCTCTTTGGCAGAACTCATTGGTTCAGTGCCTATAGAAATAAATTAAAAGCATTATAAAACAATGCAAGCCTGATTATTGTTTACCGGGAGCATCATTTGAAATTGGAGTTTCGCTTCAGTGAGTACTTGGGGATGTTCGAATCGTATTGCGTATTAGATACGTGTTGGCGAACGCGTTTGTATAGCGAGCCGGCAATGTATGCCTAACGGCAAACTCTGTGTAATTTGTATGCTGATTTTGGAATGAAAGGGGGATGAACTATATTCATGTGATTAGATTAAAATAGGGTGGTTGTTTGGTGTGAATACTTGAATATGGTTTTGGAATTTATGCGAACTGCGGTGCTTGAACCATGTACATGTTGTTTATGGTTAATTAACTTCTATTGTTAACCGGAATGACGGTCTGCTCTTTTCGTGGTAGGGTGGCGGTTGGATTAAGCCTTTTCAAGTAAGCTAAATATTCATGACAGTACCTAGCTAAGGGTGAGTATAAAACTCACAATTCACCAGACCTCGGCTATAACCATTGAAGGAATACTTTTTCACCTGCATGCATAATCAGCCTATAATGTTCCCATTGCTGGGACACAGGCCTCCTCTCTGTGAGATGGGAGTGAACCGTAATCCACCACGCGGGCCCAGTGCGGGTAAATGTCACAATGTCTTTGAATTTTTTGTTCTAGGACATGCCAGTTTCCTCACGATGTTTTCCTTCTCCGTTTTGAGAGCAGTGGTGATGAAATTATTTACACAAAGTAAAGCGCCTGTCTGGGTTCGAACCTTACGACTTACAACTCGTAAGTCGCGGTGGTTACCACTCTGCTCATATCTATCTATAAATGCGATGCATACAAATCCTAATTTTGTGCATCAAGGTAAACAGCAAATAAATCCTCGTTATCACAAACGACAAATCCTTAACATTTGTCTCCGTGAAGTTGAAAACTTAGCTACCCTCATAAAAATGTTAGAATGTTCTAGAAACACGCTATCTCCGTGCCGAAGAGATGTTAGTAGACAATGGCGCAGTGACTGTTACGCTGACTGACGATCAAAAGGTCGCGGGCTCTAATCCGACTTCGTAAAATTATTGCGGTTTAGCTCTCGCAAAATAAACGTGGTTTCAGTATGATAGAATCTTCTTTTTTAACCGATGATAAAAAAGGAGGAGGTTCTCAATTCGACAAGTATGTTTTTTTTTTATGTATGACCACGCATAACTTTTTACAGAGTCGTCCGATTTGAAAAAAAAATGTTTTATTCGAGAGGGTAGACATCAAAGTTGGTCCCATATAAAATTGATTAACTTTGCTTGGGTAGTTTTTCAGTTAGCTTCAATAATACGTATTTTTTCCCCACTTTTATATGGATGATGTTCTAGTTTGTTTTGCAGGTAGTGGTATTAGATTTTGTGTGGGGTAGGTACCACAACTAAAAAGTGAAAAATAAAAGCTTTTTTACAAAAAAATACAACCGACTTCCAAAAACAACACTAAAAAGTGAAAAATAATTTCGGAAGTCGGTGGCACAAAACGAAAATACATTTAACCAGACACCGACTTCCGAAATTAAAGTTATTTTTCACTTTGTAGTGTTGTTTTTGGAAGTCGGTTGTATTTTTTTGAAAAAAAGTTTTTGTGTAGATGTTTTTGTTTGCAAGGGAATAAAACTTTTATAATACGGCCAATTTGTCCAATGTTTAAGGCGTGGCGCGGCCAGTTAGAGGTCAAAAGTTTGAACCCAGCTATTTCACTATTTGGATAGTTATTATCTTCGTCTTAATTGGAAGGTTTAACAATTCAACCACTCTCTTTCCTCACCAATCCGTTGAGCGTGGAGATAATACGAGTAGTAATCTTCTTGCTTAATAGGGATGATGACAATTTTTTTTCTCATAAAGAAAAAACGGAACCCTAACAGGATCACTTCGTTGTCCGTCTATCTGTCTGTCAGTCTGTCAAGATCCTTTTTCTCAGGAACGCGTAGAAGTATCAAGCTAAACAATTAATCAATTACGTAAGTCTTTGGTCCCTTGAAACTCCAAAAAAATCAAGCTTCTTAATCAACGCATTAAAAAAATACGGCCATTTATGCGACATATTTTGATACTCGCAAGTAAATCAAAACCTGTAGGGTACTTCCGGTTGACCTAGAATAATGAAATTTGGCAAGAAGCAAGCTCTCACAGCAGAAGTAGAGGAAAAAGTTCGAAAATCGTAAGTTTGTAATTTTATCACCTAAAATTTTTTTTTTTGGGATTATAAAGTTAACTTTGCAGACCGTGACCTGTATCGATGTATGGGAGAGCATGTTTTTCAACTACAATATTATGTGTTTGTTTTTGGAATAAATTCTTTTCAACTACGGAACCCTGCATTATGCGTGGTCTGACACGCATTTGGCCGGTTTTTTTTACGTAATTAACAGATTGCGGCGATACTTTGTGTTAAAAGAAATAAAGAAAGAAAAATGCGTTTAATTGGCATTACAAATGTGGCATGACGTCACTCATTGCTGAATTTATACGTAGTTTGTTACAGTTATGACGTAGCGAGCCGGGGGCCACACACCAACTTTAATGCGTTTCGTCTAAATATTTTTTTATTAAAATGCTAAAGCAAAAAAATACATGTTTAATCAAAATCAAAATCAAATCAAAAATCATTTATTTCAATCATTTCCAGATCATACGTTATCATCAATCACAAATATTCTATAAAAATAATTAATTAAATAATACAAATAAATAAAATTCAAATTTTAAATTCAAATTAAAATCACAAAACCAAATCATAAAATTAAATTAATATAATAAAATTAAAATTAAAATTAAATTCATATTTTAAAAATATTAATTAAAATTAATATTTTTTATTATCTGACTGACGGACTAAATAGAATTTGTTTTTTTTTTTACCCAGACATCATCCCTATTATTGGGACGATAGTGGGGTCTGTTTATCAATAGCCTAATCCTGAATTTTAGGTGAGCAAGGTCTTATGTCTCTACCAAAACATACCTTAACACATTCTTACCAATACTTGCCGTACCTTCCAGTTGATGGAGGCTTCTCCCGCAAGGCATGCTGGTGGGACTTCGCGC
The DNA here is from genome assembly GCA_946251885.1 of Cosmia pyralina. NCBI lineage: Eukaryota > Metazoa > Arthropoda > Insecta > Lepidoptera > Noctuidae > Cosmia > Cosmia pyralina. The sequence goes on along the minus strand of OX276358.1, from coordinate 1,531,716 downwards.
GCCACCTGGACCGGCTCGACGCTGTGCTGTTCACCAGGATCAACAACTGCTCCATGTCTGGCATGGCGTCTGTGCTGCGCAGGAAGGCCGGAGCTACTGTGTACCCTCAGATTGGACACTTCTTCTGTAATTTAGAGGTGAGATGGTGTCATTTATTTACTAGCTTTTGCCCGCGGTTTGCCCACGGGAACATACCACCACCGGGATAAAAAGTATCCTAGGTCCTAGATAATGGTACCTAACTGTGTGCCAAATTACATCGAAATCCGTTCAGTCGTTAAGGCGTGAAAATATTTAGTTTAGTTAGACACATTTAGTTGCATATAGTTTTATAACTACAATATAAAAACCTATAAAGGCGGACTTACACTGTTTGTCAACCGAACCGGGAACGGACGTCTACGAAAAAAAAAAGGTGACAGTACATTTACTATGGCGCCGTCAACAGTTTTCTTGTGTACCTACATCCTAATCCCGGTGAGGTGGACAAAGAGTGCTAATGACTTAAGGCATTCGCTGCTAGTGAACTAAGACGCTTTAAAGCTCGCAAAAAATGACGACATCTTTCTTATAGTTTGAGTCCTAATTTTATATAATGATATTCGAGGAACTATTTCAACACTATTTGTAAGCAGCCAGATCAATCGTAGCAGTCAACCATCCTCCAGACACAAATAACTGTGTCTGGCGGAAAACACCGCCGACAGGAAGTGTCTGACAGTATTGATTATTAATTATTAACAATATTCTGTAAAACATACATAAAAATCAGCAGTCAGACTTGACTTTAAGAAAAGTGAGTAATATTAATACGTAACTTTGGTATCTGATACCTGAAAATTGGCCGTCGGCCCAAGCTAGCAGGTATGCGTACGTTCAAAGTACATACTAACACTTCTCTATCCCATACATTTTGTTAATCAGACAATAAGGTCTGGCAGCTCTGATCTTGGACTATTATTTTTAAGTGTAGTTTGAGTTACCAATTGGCATGGGAAACAAATAAGATGTAGTTTCCAACAAGAAAAACACTGCTTGTAAGATGTTCTTCTAATTTAGAACACTGAAGATTATCATCAGGAAGTGTTGGTAGGTACGTACCTACCTATTAGAAAGTACTTACATCACACTAATACTATAAAGGCGAAAGTTTGTGAGTGTGTGTGTGTGTTTATATGTTTGTTACTTCTTCACGCTCAAACGGCTGGATTAATTTTGATAATATTTGGTATGGAGATAGCTGACACCCTGGGTTAACACATGGGCTACTTTTATGCTGGTTTACGCGGGTGAAACCACGGGGCGCAGCTAGTAATAAATAAGAAATAAAAAAATCTTCAAATAATAGAATACTTAATTAGTCCTATTAATAGTTATTCGGAAATCCGCAAACATTTTTTGGACATCTCAACAGCTTTCACTCTTTCAATCATCAAAACAACTTTTAATCTCATTCCCTACTAGAATGATATCAAGAACTCCTCACCTTCTGCCTCATTATGTCCCACATCGTCAATGAGATATTCCAATAATGGGAGCAGGGGTACCGGCGCGTTCGCTGCACTGACGCCCTCACAAGGCAGCAGCGGTATCGGCGCATGCGCCACACTGACGCCCTTACAAGGCAGCAGCGGTACCGGCGCATGCGCCGCTCTGACGCCCTCACAAGGCAGCAGGGGTACCGTCGCATGCGCCACGCTGACGCCCTCATAAGGAAGCAGGGGTACCGGCACGGGCGCCACACTGACGCCCTCACAAGGCCGACACATGACACTGCGCCGCTACACTTCATTGGGCACACTGCTTACTGCTTGTGAGCCTTTAGAATCTAGTAGAAGTGGTATTGTTTAGTTACTCTGTTAACTAACTGTGCCTGTGGGTTTGTTTGCGAGAAAAGTTCAAAGTCTATTCAAGACTAGCTTTTGCCCGCGGCTTCGCCCGCGTGGGGTTTCAAACTCAAACTCAAAACATTTATTTCAAATAAATCAATTACAGGCACTTTTGAATTTTCAAGGGATCAGTCAGTCAGAAAGATGAAGCTAGTCGCCTATTCCAAAGCTTAGTAGGTCCCTATGGAGAAGAACGGGCAAGAAACTCCATGGACACTATTTTAAATCAAAATATTGTTACAACATATTGGTGACACCATTCATGTTGGAAATATACATGTGAGAACAATGCAGAAAGACGTGCACGTTAAAAGCGTCCGTAATAAAAAGATAAAAACTAAAAACAATTGAAAATTAAACTAAATTAAAATAAGCCGTGACAGCTAGGCGATGACCTCCTTACTGTCAGCGCCCGTTCACGAACATGACGCATGGATCAGCACCATTTAGCTCAACCATTTTGAAGGGAACTTAATGGATCCAACGCACGCGCCACCACCAGCGAGACATTTGATTGAGCATGACATACTCTCAGCCGCCAGGGCACATTCAAAACAAATAAAGACGTACCTAGTAAACAGTAGCTTTATAGTAGCTACATAGTGCTCACACATGTGATGCAATTATACAATACTGTTTGGAAATGATCCCACTGACTCGTACTATCGGAATAAAAAGTATACCCTAATCATGGTCTACCTATGTGATAAAAATCGAAGTCCACGTGAAAAGGTATACACACAAACCGATAGACAGAGTTACTTTCGCTTTAAAATAGTACTAGCTCTTGTCAGCGTCTTCGCCCGCGTGGATTGCGGAAATTATCCCACGGGAAAGTACTACCGGTATAAAAAAAAAGTAGCCTATGACTCAAGACTAGATCTCTGTGCCAAATTTCATCCAGATCTGTTCAGACGTTTTTGCGACATTGAGTAACAAACATCCATCCATCCAAACTTTCGCATCTATAATATTAGTAGGATAGGATAGGAAGGATTAGTAGGATGGATGGACTTCTAGTGATAGTTAATTAACTCGTGTCGGAAAGATCTTTATTAGAATAGCTCATGGCATAGAAAAAGTATAGCGCGAATGCGTAAAGTGCGCTGAAAGCTAAGTATCGACCATCTTGGAGGTTATATTATTGTTCAAAATGTTTAAAAGAAAAAAAAGGTTTATGTAAATTTATACAATAAATGCAGTCTTAACACATTATTCTATAATCTACGGTAACCACTGACGCGTATAGTATCACCTTGCAATCAGTTTCTCGCGATCGTATACGACATAAGGCGGTGTCGTAGTGTCCCAGTGAGTCTTACAAAAAGTACATAAGTGATTTTAGTGTTCATTCTCGTAGTGTTCTAAAACAAGTGATATTATGTGATGTGTCGGGGTATGTAATACTAATAATACACATGAATGCCGTTCAAATAACCTTATTATTTCAAAAGATAGCTAGTAGGTACTTCTTACCGACTGATCTACTAAAACGAACGTTTTCTACTCTTGTTTTTTTGGTAAATCTATTTTTTTATCATTAATTGAGCGTAGAATTTCTGTTTGATGAATTTTACAAAATACTAGTTAGTAAATTAGTTACCCAATCCTACGAATAGCAAAGGAATAATCTAAAGCTCCATTTATACGGTGCAAGTTTCTGGAACGTTCATTGCATGCCATAAAGCATGTTCAATTTCATTGCCATTTAAGAATTACACGCAAGTGTTTACACGCGTGCGGTTACCAAAAAATGGCATACAATAATTTAATGTAAGTTTTGCCATTCAATAAAATTCCATGCGACTTACACCAAGACAATACAATTGTAAGGCGATTATTGCATGCAAGTTTTGCCTTGTCTAAACACAGAGTTGCACGTCCTTGTACAAATGTTTCAAATATTGCCCGTATTTGCGCTACCAAATATTTCATTAAAATTTTATTGAACATCATTAAGATTGTTTTTATTTGTTTCATTCGTTTGTACTGGTAGAGTTGAATGCGATTTTATTGCACGTGCAATTTTATTGTACCTGAAATTGTATTGTACGTACTGTTTAAACGTTTACACCCACACCAGTTTTGAACGGCAACTACGTATAATACAACAATGTTGTACGTGTTGTTTAGGCGGTGCCAGTTAATTGCCTTTCAATATTATTGTATGTCACAGGCAATAAACTTGCACCGTATAAATTAAACTTTATTTCTAGGTGTTTGTTATTTATAAGAGGTTCAGGCGATACATACTCGAATATTAGTTCCCATGGCTAAATAATAGTTTTGAAAGACAGATCTGTGACATTAATCAATACACCAACTGTTTTTGACCCCATGTAATAGTGTTCATAACAAAAGAATAACATAAAAATTTATTTTAAACCAATACTACTGATTCTTATACCTACCACTAATATCACACGGCATTGGATGGCGGATGACAATAATACAAAGGTGTAAACAGTCGAATAAAATAATTGTATTTGGTACACAGGCAGCCATCTTGCAACTCCTATTAACCAATGTTGTGAGTATGCTGAGTAGTATATATTCTTTTAAAAAATTATTACACACACATAAAAATAAATATTTTTGCAGTTCAAGTAGTGGAAAGATAGTATCTACGCCCATAGGTATATCAAATAGCTTGTTCGATTGAAACTACAGTATGTACATGCTATACTATACCTGCCCTGACCTGCTTCGCACGGTTTTTACGACTTAAAAACATCGTGATTTCTTTTTATGTAAACTCAAACTCAAAGCATTTATTTCAATTAAACCAATTACAGGCACTTTTGAATTGTCAAGGGGTCGGTCAGTCAGAAAGATGAAGCTAGGCGCCCATTCCAAAGCATAGTAGGTACCTATGGAGAAGAACGGGCAAGAAACTCCACGGACACTCTTTTAAATCAAGATATGGTTACAAAATAATGCTTACATCATTCATGTTGAAATTTTACATGTGAGAACGATGCAGAACGTTAAAAGCGTCCTTAAAAAAAACCAATTCAAATATTTAAATTAAATTAAAATAAGCCGTGGCCGCTAAGGTATGACCAGCCTTCACTGACAGCGCTTGTTCACGAACCTGACGCATGGATTAGCTAAATGATCCAACACGCGCCACCATCAGCGAGACATTAGAGTGAGCATCACATACTCTCAGCCGCCAGGGCACATTCAAGTCAAACAAAGACGTACCCAGTAAATGGTAGCTTTAGAGTATGTACATAGTACTCACACATGTGCTATGCAATTATATAATACAAAGGAGATTGAGTCTATACAATGCAATGATAGTCTTACAATCTTCAGCAGCTCCAACAGTATCTTCAAATGTTAATTAATTAGTTGTGGTTGTGGAGCAGGACCAGCATTGAGCCAAGCATTTTTATCAGTTATGTAATATCCAAACTTATAATATGCCTGCCTGCATAGTGTGATGTTTTATACAAGTTTTGAATTTAGTCTCATTGAGTTGAAGTATGTGTGGAGGTATTTTATTGTAACATTTTAAACAGTACCCCATGAACGACGAGTCTACTTTAGCTAGTCTGAAACCTGGTTGAGCTAATAGGTCCCTTTATCTAGTACTATAATTATGTCTTTCACCTCTTTTACTAAAAAGATGTAAATTATTCCTTACGTACATGATATTTTAGTAGATAATTATTGACAAGGTACCGTCATGATGTTAATTTCCTTAAACAGTTCCCTTAGAGAATCGCGCTTGCGGAGATTATATATGGCTCTAATGGCTCTTTTCTGCAGAATAAAAATTGACTCGATGTCTGCAGCCCGTCGCCAAAGTAAAATACCGTAAGACATGATACTATGAAAGTAACTAAAATAGACTAGCCTCGCGGTATCTACATCAGTAAATTGACGGATTTTTCAGACAGCATATGCTGCTGAACTTAGCCGTCCTGCAAGTGATGTTAAATGAGGACCCCATTGTAGCATTGAGTCGAGCGTGATCCCCAAGAAAACGTTTTATCGACGAATTCTAGTTTCTCTTGATTCAATACTATCTCACAATCACTACTTTTTACATTTGGTAAAGAAAATCTAATGCACTTAGTTTTTTCCCCATTTAATACTAAATTATTAGCAGTGAACCAATTTTGGACCTGCAGTAGGGCGTTATTAACGTCGTCAAAATTTGTATCACGTCTACCTACCTTAAAAATTAAGGAAGTATCGTCAGCAAATAACACCATTTGTGGTTGATTTTTTAATAAATGGAGTAAATCATTAATATAAACTAAAAAGAGGAAAGGACCCAATATTGAGCCTTGTGGAACACCCATTTTTACATTTAAACTAAGTGAAGTGATACCATTTATTTGAACTTACTGTTGTCTATCATTTAAATAAGATTTTACTAAACTGAGCGCAAGTTTTCCAAGTCCGTAATGCTCAAGTTTCAAGAGTAAGGTTTCGTGATCGACGCAATCAAATGCCTGGGAGAGGTCACAAAAAATTCCTATGGCATCTTGGGCCTCTCCTCACGCGTTAAAAATGTGTTTTAATAAGGTTACACCGGCGTCGGTCGTACAACGTCCTTTGGTGTTTAAGTTTGATTTCAATGTATTGTGCATATCTACCTTCCGGAGTAAATTCTCTAAATTATATTGTAAGCCACATCAACATCCGTTGTGTAGTTGAGAAGAACAACGCGATCACACAGTTAGGCACAAAAAGCGACTTTGTTTTAGAAGAAGTGATAGAGATATTGATTCAAAATCGAAATATCCCTATTTCCAGGAACGCCGCGCTCTCGCGAGCCCCGACGGAGACAAGGACGCGGACCCACTGCTGGTGTCGCTGCTGCAGGAGGGTTCCGACATGATGGCCGACCTACGCCACATCAACCTCAAGCCGCAGCACTGCTACAGAAACCCCGAACCTGTTAACCTGTACCACAAAGTTGGACATGGTAAGTTTAACTATACTCGACTTCAATATACCTGTTCATATTAGTTGTTCTGTGTTCACTTCACAATTTCATTACCAATTTATCGCCTTTTTGGGTTAGGTACATATGAATGATCTGGTTTCTGAGGTCCTCTATCATCATCAGCATCATCATTTCAACCGAAAGACGTCCTCTCCTGGACAAAGGCCTCCCCAAGCATCGCCACTTTCGACCGGTTCTGTGCTTCCCGCATCCAGTGGATTCCTGCAGCCTTTACAAGGTCATCGGTCCACCTTGTGGGAAGCCTTCCAACAGTACGTCTTCCTTTCCACCCCATCGGCCATCTGTTATGCGAGCAATGTACCCTGCCCAGTGCCACTTAAGCATGGCAATTCTTCGGGCTATGTCAGTTACCTTGTTTCTCCTGTGGATCTCTTTAATTCTGATTCGATCACGAAGGGAAACTCCAAGCATAGCACTCTCCATTGCCCTTTGGGTGACTTTTAGCCTTCTAATAAGGCCCATTGTGAGCGACCACGTTTCAGTGCCGTAGGTCATCACTGGCAACACGCACCAACTTCGAGTGTAGTGTCTCCAATCTTCATGAGAGTGAGTGTTACATGGGCATTTGACATAACCTTTGTCTTAGCCATGTTCATTTTTAGATCCACTCTTCGGAAGCTCTGCTGAGGTCATAGAGTATTGTACTGAGGTCCACCAATGTCTCAGCCATGACTACTATATCTACGGGAAACTGAAGGCGCGTGACTTACTAGATTGATGTTGATGCCTAGCCCTTTCCAGTCCAGAACCTTGAAGACATCCTCCAGTGCTGCGGTGAACAGTTTCGGAGAGCTAACTTCTCCCAGTCTCACCCCTCGCTACAGAAGGATAGGTTTCGAGGTCTGGTCCTGGAGTCGGACTTACATAGTGTCGTTTTTGTACAGTAACTTCAGCACCTCAATGTACTGATAGTCGATCTGGCTCCGTTGAAGAGACTGTAGTACAGCCCATGTCTCGATCGAATCGAAGGTTATACTCTTCGGTCTTCTGTATAACCTGCCGCAGCTTATGTATGTGGTCCATGGTGCTAAAGCATTTACGGAATCCGGCTTTTCCGGGAGGCTGGAAGTCGTCAAACCTACGCTCAAGACGGTTCATGATGACTCTTGAAAACAGTTTGTAGACATGGCTCAGAAGTGAGATGGGCATGTAGTTCTTAAGAAGGGAATTATCACCCTGCTTAAAGAAAAGTATCACCACACCCCTATTCCATGCCTGTGGATTTTTGCCCTCGAGTATGACAGAATCAAACAGCTTCTGGAAGGCGTTAACAAAGGGGTTTTCTTCCGGCCTTCAAGACTTCTGCTGTAACTCCGTCATCACCCCGGCGCCTTGTTGTTTTTGAACTGCTTCAGAGCCATCCTAACCTCGTACAATCTAACGTCCGCGAAATCTCCGGTATAGTGTCGGGTCAATCTAGCTCTTGGGTCGTTTGCCAGATTCGTAACGCGGTTACTTGTTGACGTGTATAACTGTCCATAGAACCTCTCAACCTTCCCCAACAGCTCAGGTTTGGCCGATACGATCCTGCCCTCATCGGACTTCAGTTTCGAAAGCTGGCTCTGTCCAATAGACAGACCTCTTTCAAAGGTCTTGGATCCCTTATTCCGCTCTATCGCGTTCTCAATGCGGTTTGTGTTGAAAGTGACGAAGGTCGCTTTTCAAGGACTTATAGATCCGTCTATTGAGCTGCCGGTACTTAACTGCATCGTCTGAATACTGCAGGATCATCTTGCGCCTCTCCATGAGCTGTAAAGTTGGATCAGGGAGCTTCTTATTTCTATTTGTATAGCGGGTCTTAAAGATCTTAGACCCGACCGTAAGGACAGTTTTCACGAATCCATCGTTATAATCGCCCACGGAGCTCCCTAGGCCCTCGAAACAATTCTGAAGTTCGAGTTGTAAGCTCTAAGGGTTTTGCACTTGGATCGGTGCTGGGTGGAGCGTAGACTTCATCAGCCGAGATCTTTCCAGCTTGATATTTAAGGTCAATCTGCCTCTTACCATAGTCTTCGATAATCTCTCGATATTACATATTTATTCATTAGACAAAGTTATCTTTTTTATCAAAATTTATTATTTATGTGAGTGTTCAGAAACAAGATATTGAACAAATATATATCTAACTAGCTTCTGCCCGCGACTTCGACCGCGTGAAGTTTATTTCCCAGACCCACAACCCCCAACCCACCCGTCGTATCGCGTCGCATCGCCTGCCCGTGCTATTACTTCGTTTGCGGTTAGCGTCCTTTCTGACTTTCTTTCTTTTTGCTCGGCTCCTAAGGGCCCTAGCGTGATGTTAATAGCCTTCCTCAAGATTTGGGCTATAAAATACAAAAACAGTTTTTCAAATCCGACTGTGGTAGTTCCAGAGTTTAGCGCGTTCAAACAAACCTAACAAAAATAAAAACTCTTCCGCTTTATTCCGCCGACAATATTGAAATAGTAAATTGAGAGCGTCATCGATCCGCGAAAAATCTCGCAATTCAAAAAAATTACGTATTTGCACAACGCCATCTATGGGTAAATGGATAAAACGTCCGCACTAACCTTGTTCTAGTCTCGAGCGGTCTTCATGAATGAAAGTTATTTTGTGTTTTAGTAATTTTATATTGTCTCGGAAACTATATGACCAATCGACATACTGTAAAAGGCAAATCTTATCTCTGTGATGCCCTTGTGATCATTAATTTATTTATTTTGATAAGCATTAATATTTGGTTGTTTAAATTACAATTAAAGTTTATTTATTTTATTTATTTATTTGGGATCTCCAACAAATACACATAAACAATTTATATTACATTTTTAAAAAGGTTCCATTAAGTGTGCTCCTTCAATTAAAGGAGACCACAGCGTGCACATATAACTAGGTATAAAGGGGATAAAAATAATAATATAAAATTAAATGATGATATTTGAGAGAAAAAAAAAATTACATGTCAAGATTGAGCATTCTTATTATAAAGTTAAAATACAAAATATAGAAATATGGTGTCGCGGACTTTTTTGTAGAAGTAATTAAAGCGAACCAGGTTGCCATACATTGCTTTCAATTTTAAACAACTGTTTAGGCAGCGCGATTATGCAAATCATTCTGTTTTCGAAGGTATTTCTTTCTGACTTGCTAGACAAAACTTGTGATAGCTCGGCTAATATGTATGATATAAATATAATTTATAGTTTATAGCACTCAGAAATAATGTAACTTTCTACTAGAGAAAAAATTTTTGAATTGGTTCATTAGTTCCGGATATTACCCCTACATACAAACTTACAAATTTTACCTCTTTATAATATTAGAATACATAAATAAATTTAGACAAAGAAACCTCAGTAACCGGGTATTAGTCAAGTAATTTAAGTATATTGTACGGATCGTACACTTGCAGAGTTGTTGTTGTTAAGGTTGTTGTTCAGGTTGAAGCGCGTAGAGAAAAGATCACTTAGTTCCCGTTAAGGTTATTACGATAAAGTGTTTACAAGTAATACTATTGACGAGTCCTTTCTCTAATGTTAGTCACCACGTAGCAGTTATCGCACTCGCTGATTAATAATGTAATGTATGTAATGTATGAATATTTTATACCTAGTAATAAAATGACGCACGTTTGGTGCAAGCCACCGCGTCAGCAAAACCTGTACAGTTGAAGTCTGTACATACCTCTATCGTTTCATTTTGTTGTCTATGCCTGTAAAGGCATATTGTTTCTAGTTTACTTTCTTATAAGTAATGATATGATCAGATGGCTAATACGAATTTATTAATTTGATACGTATGGACATTATACATAAAATGCCTTTCGTAAATTACAAGGGTAATGTTCACTGTTAACACTTACAATAATTACCTTAGACAGTAAAATAATATTTGTACACTCAAATTATAATACCTCTTTTTTCATTAATTTCAGGAACCTTAGACATGTACGTACTGAATCCGTCCAAGGACTCTAAATACGTTCGTGAATTCCTAAAACGTTGGCACAACAGTGAACAAAAACTATTCGAAGGCGCCAGTGTATCCGGACAGTTCAATTTTCCGATACCAAACTTAGTATCGATATGTGCGTTACTAGTATGGCGCCCAGCAAATCCTGACGATACGATTACCAGGATAATGTTCCCAGGATCGACTCCGCAACACAAAATATTCGAAGGCTTAGAAAAGCTCAAACATTTAGAATTTCTACAGTACCCCACTTGCACAGGAAGGCAGATGGCTCCCACAACGCCACCCGCCACCACAACGACCACTACAGTCACAACTACAAAGACTAGTGCTAAAGCCACAACTAAATCTAGCAAAGAAAGAAGCATAATTACTGAAAAGACGAAAGAAGAGAAACTTGTTGAGCCAGAACCTCCACCAAAGGACCTCAAAGAAGGAGAAACAAAAAATATTATAGACAATAAATTACTTAGTGAACTCGTAGATGGAGAAGATAAAATGGACTCCGTCTTACAGGATACTATCGCTGCGAGAATAGAAACTAAACTAGATGATAAGATTGCTCAATACGAGAGCACTGTGATAGACGGTCTACCTAAAAAAAAGGAAATTAAAAAGAAGGCTGTCGATAAGAAAACTAAACGTGTTGATAAGACTGATGAAGTTAAAGACTCTGTAGTTAAAGCTGATGCTAAAAAAGTTGACGCTGAACCGAAAGCTAAAGTAGAAAAGAAAACACGGGTAGATTCTCGCAAATCTGAAATGACGTCAACAATGACTAGGACTAAAATCAGCCACCGTGCCACGAGGGCTGTTTCAGAAAGGAAAACAACAGTGAGCACTGACAAAAAAACAGCACCTGAAGACAAAAAATCACCTCCGACTACACCCAAAAAGGTAGTTGACGCCAAACCTACTCCTTCCGCACCAGCGGTTAAAGACAAAATTAAAGCCAAAACCAGAAGACTGAGCCCCGGTAGCACCCCAGCCAAAAGCACCAAAGAGGCGAAAAATCGCATGGTTGTTGAATCAAAATATAAACAAGCTTCACCTAAACGAGACGTCACGGCAAAAGCACCTGGAAAGGTAGACACTAAAGCTAAACGAGAACCTATATCGCGCCGACCTAGACCGCTATCATCACCAGTGAAAGGATTAAAAGCTATGAAGAGTCCAACTAAATCAGTGAAGTCAGTTAAGGCTGATTCTTCAAAGTTAAAGGGGTTACAAAGAGTAAACTACGAAGATATTCTAAAAGATGCAAAGAAATCTGATGAAGAAACGTCAAAGTCCATCGATGATATAAAACAGCAAGAGTTAGATGAAAGAGAAGAACAAGAAATCGTACGAGAAATAGAAGCAGTATTTAACAGGGATAGTGAAGCTGAGGAGAAAATTGAGTTTGTAGGACGATCGGATATCGAAAAAATTACTTGCTTGTTAGATGATACCAAGACTGAAACGACTGCCGACGGTGAGTTTGAAGAAGAATATCTCATTATTGAAAAAGAAGAAGTTGAACAATATACTGAGGACTCCATTTTGGATCGAGAAGATAGCCATGACCATGAAGATGAGTTACAAAAACACGCTAAAGACAAAGAAGAATCAGAGAAAAAGAAGGATTTAGCAGTATTAGAGCAGGAAAAGGAAAAACCAGAAGAAACACAAATAAAGACTGAAGCGATTATCGAAATGGAAGCAAAACAAATTGAATCCAAGGAACACTCAGTGAGTGTTGAAGAAAAACAAGATATTAGCAGTGAAAAGAAGACTTCTGATAGTAAAAGTATTCCCAAACCTAAAGATTCTCTTGAAATGCAGGTTCAAGAGTCTCAACCGGATGAGAAAATTTCTACTACTATCGAATCTGGAGCCACCACAGCGCCCACTCTACCTGAAGATGAACGAATAACTCTTGATGATATCAAAGAAGATCAACAAGTTGAAGAAAAACACATTCAAGAGGAAACAAAGGAAGTAATTCCACCTCAATGCTTAGTCGATACGAAACAATTATCACTTGAAAAAAGTCCAAAACTTGAGTCCATACCAGTGCCTATAAGAGAAATTGTGAAGACACCTGACGAAGTAGCCGACCTACCTTTACACGAGGAAGTAGATTATAGAACCTATGTAGAAAAGAAAACACCAGACGAAGAATTCATTAAACGTAAATCGGATGAAATTAGGGTTCCTAAAAACCTACCTCTTCTAGACCAAGATCCAGCTATGTCTTACAAAGGAATGAAAGCTGTCCAAGATGACGTGGTAGTCAAAACTGTTCAAGGTGCATCGCATCCTGAGCTCGTTACTGTGACACCTGGTTCAGCACCAGAGTCCCCAATGTACCACGAGCAAATGAAAGTTTCTGCAATTCCTGATAAAGACCTAAAACCCGTTAAAGAATACGATGATGCTGAGTATAATTATGGTCAGTACACTGAAAAATTAAGAGAAACTCACATCACGACTCTTGATTCACCAATTAAAGATGACATTATTGTAATCGAAGAGATCCCATGTATGCCCGAAAAGATTCCATCAATACCTGAAGATGTTGAAAAAGAAATTGAAGAGGCTCGTAAGTTAGAAATGGATAAGCCTCCCATAAGTCCTAAAGAAGTCGAAAAAATTGTAGCAGACGTCGCTGAAGTACTAAAATCAGAAAAAAGCTTAGAAGAAATCATGGCTGAGAAGTCGCCTTTATTAAGTAAATCACCTGAAGCCTTCCCAAGTGTGGATAAAACTGTTAGTGTTATTGAAGCAACAAAGATGCTTTTGTCTAGTGAACAAGAAATCAAACATGATTTGCATGAAGTTGTTAAAGAAATTAAAACCCTTGATGCCCCCAGTCATGAAATTGCAGAGACTATACAGAAAGAAGTGTCACCAGTGCGGTCAATAACGTCAGAAGATGTCAGTGAGACTTCAGACAAGACAGTACTAAGTGAAGGTAAACGAGTAAAACGAGAACTTCAAGAAGAAAAGATCAAAGATAAAATAGACGATGTTAAAGAGATTTCGGACAAAGACCATAAAATTGGAATTACGCAAGCACAAATCAGTACGGATATAACCGATCATGCTACTCCAGACATTGAAGAAGTAAAACCTGAGAGAAGAGTCAGCACTACATTAGAATCAGCTAAGACACTTGAAAAACTTGAAGAAAAAATAGCTGATCTAAAAAAAAAAGAAGAGAAAGTTCTACAAGAAAAAATTGAAACAAAACCATCTAAAGTAAGTGAACTTAAAACACCCGAAGACGCCACACCAGATGTTTCTGAAAAGCAAACCAGCTTAGACGAAGCACCTGTCGAATCAATGAAGGAAACAATTCCAGAAAAATCTGAACAACCTGAAAAACTTGTCAAAGATAAAACACCCATTGAAGAGAAAACAATAACTCCTGAAAAAGAGCTCTCTAAGAAAACATTACTACAGGAAGCTGAAACACGAGTAGAAAAAGTAGCTGGAAAGGTATCCGCTTTCAAAGATGAAGTGTTCGGATTCTTTGGCAAAAAAACTGATAAAAAAGAACCTAGCCCCGAGAAAGAAATCCCAGAAAAGGCCATAATAGAGGAAATTGAAATAAAGCCAACTGAGAGCAAGAAAGAGCAAAGTCCTGAAAAGGTAATAAAAGAAAAAGATCTGATTCCTGAGATAAAGTTTCCCGAAAAAGCAGATATTAAAACACCTAAGCCAGGCTCGGAAGTATCTTCAGAAGAGGTAGAAGTAGAGTTATCTATTGATAAACCACATGAGGAGAAGCCAGTATCCATATTTGACGAAATGAAGGATCAAATTGCCGACACTACTAAACATGTTCTTGACAAGTTGGACTTAAAATTAGAAAAAACAAGTCTTGAGAAAGAAATCAGTCCTGAAAAAGCCGTTCTGAGTGAAAAAGAGCCAAGCTCACCTCAGTCTGAAAAGGAAACGACTACACCTGTTAAAGAGACATCGGAAATTAAGAGCCCTAGCTTAATTTATGATGAAGATCAAGAGCTAGACATTGAAGAAAGGCTAATTGGATTTGAACCAATTGGAAAACCAGAGGAAGTCTCTACTACACAGTTTTTGACAATCACCGAGAAAGGTATTGTCATAACAAGGAAATCTACAGTTACGACTATCTTACAGGAATATAGTAACATTACTAGGACGATATCTAGATACAAAACTACTGCTTTAACAATTGAAGACGATGAACTTCCTGATGGCACAATAATTGGGAGAACTTACAGAAAAGTATCCCTTTCTCATGAACGACCAAAGTTGAGTCCAGTCACTCCAGATGAGAAAGCATTTAGCTCAACCAAACTTGATGAAAAAGTACCTAGCCCAGTAAAACTTGATGAGAAGCCTACTTCTCCAGTGAAGTCTGATGAAAAAGTGTCAAATTTGACTGATTCTGAAGAAACGATTCCTAGCCCAACTGTATCAAAGCCATTAAGTCAAACAACAGACGAAAAACCAAACCTAATTTACAATGAAGATGAAGAATTAGAAATTGAAGAAAGACTTATGAGTTTTGAACCAACTGGAAAGCCTGAGGAATTTACCACAACACAAATCATAACAATCACTGAAAAAAGTGCGTTAGTAAAAAGGAAATCAACTGTTACGACAATCCTCCAGGAATATACGAACGTAGCAAAAACAACATTCAGATATAAAACTACTGTTTTAACTATTGAAGAAGATGAGCTGCCAGATGGTTCTAAAGTAAGTCGTACCATCAGAAAAGTCTCACTCGCATATGAAAAACCTAAGCTTATTTCTCCTACAGCTGATGAGAAATCGCTTAGCCCAGAAGAACCAATGACTGATGAGAAAACGCTTAGTTTAGCAAAGGAACTGATGGAAAGGAAATCTCCGAGTCCTGAAAAGGCATTACCGCTCGACAAGACACCAAGTCCAGCTAAGCCTGACGACAAAACACCAGCTTCAGAAAAGCCTGATGGCGAGATACCTACTTTGATTTCTGACGATGCGCAAGAATCAGAAATTAATGAAGTGCTTAAAGAGTTTACAACTTTGGGAAAAGCAGAAGAGCATACGTCTGGCAAAGTTGAAACTGTCATCGAGAAAGGCATCGTTATAACGAGAAAATCTCTCATAACGACAGTTATTCAGGAATATAAACATATCACCAAAAAAATAGTCAAATACAAAATTAGCATTATGACTAAAGAAGCGGATGAACATCCTGATGGTTCAAAATACACTCGAGTTATTAGACAGATGAAAGTTGTTGATAAAAAGCCAGACCCCATTCCATTTGAATTCGAAGACAAATTACAAGCAAAAGACGAAGAATTGCCTGTAACTAAGGTAAGTTTAACAAAGGAGCTACCGGAAATAGATATAGAAAAGGGACTTGGCCCCGTAAAGACTGACGAGAAAGCACCTTGTCCATTACATCTTGATGAAAAGGCACCAAGCCCAGTCAAGCCTGATGAAAAGGAGCCAAGCCCATTCAAAGCTGATGAAAGAAAGCCAAGCTTAGTTACACTAGAAGAAAAGGTGCCTAGCCCCGGCAAGACTGACGCAAAAGAACCTAGCCAAATTTATCTTGACGAGAAAGGGCCAATTCCAGTCAAATCTGACGAGAAAGAACCAACCTCAGTCAAGCCTGATGAGAAAAAGCTAAGCCATATTGCACCGGAGGATAAGGTAACTAGCCTAGACAAGCCAGAAGAGAAGACACCAAGCCTTACTCATTTTGATGAAAAGGCAGCTAGCCCCATCAAGCCTGACGAGAAGAAACCTAGCCCGGTCAAGGCTGATGAGAGAAAGCCAAGCTTAATTTCGTCAGAAGAAAAGACACCTATTCCCTTCAAGCCCGACGATAAAGCACTTAGTCCAATCCATGTTAGTGAGAAGACACCTAGCCCAATCCATGTTGATGAAAAGACACCAAGTCCAGTCACCCCTGATGAGAAAGCACCTAGCCCAATTCCTCTTGATGTACAAGCACCTAGTCCCGTTAATCTTGATGAAGGCAAACCAAGCCTAATAACTCCAGAGAAAAAGGCAACTAGCCCAGTCAAAGCTGATGACAGAAAGCCAAGCTTAATTACACAAGAAGAAAAGGTACCTGACACCGTCAAGCCTGACGAAAAAGCACCAAGCCAAATCCATTTTGAGGAAAAGGTATATATCCCAGCAAAATCTGACAAAAAGGCTCCTAGTCCATTACAGCCCGAAAAGAAGGCACCAAGTTCCGCCGTAAAGCCCGACGGAGAGGTACCTACCTTGATTTGTGATGAAGCTCAAGAATTAGAAATTGATGAGCTACTAAAAGAATTCGAACCTTTGGGTAAGTCAGAAGAACATACTACTGGCAAAGTAGATACTGTTACTGAAAAAGGCATTATTATAACGAGAAAATCTCTTATAACAACAGTTATTCAGGAGTATAAACATGTAACCAAGGAAGAAGTTAAATACAAGATTTGTGTTATGACCATTGAAGCGGATGAACATCCTGATGGCTCAAGATACACTCAAGTTATAAGACAAATGAAACTTTTCGATAAGAAGCCGGACCCCATTCCATTCGAGTTCGAAGATAAATTGCCTAGACCCGAAAAAGAATCACCTAGCACACTTGAGGAGAAAGTGGCCAGTTCTGTCCAAATTGATGAAACAGAAGAAAATAAAATTGAATCTGAAACAGCTAGCCCTGTTAAGTCGGAAGACGTAAGTCAAAGCACAGTAGAAGAAAAATTAACCAGCGTGCTATATGAAGAAACCCATGAAAATGAAATTGAGGAAGTGCTAAAATCTTATGAACCATTAGATAAACCAGAAGAACAAACAACAACAACGTCAGTTACTGTTATTGAAAAAGGCGTGACTATACGGAGAAATATTACCATAACAACAATTGTACAAGAATATTGCAATATAACAAGAACAATTTTCAAATATAAAGTAACAGTCTTAACTAAAGAAGAAGATGAACTTCCCGATGGCAACAAAGTCAGTCGGACTTTCAGAAATGTTACACTTAATGATACTAAGCCAAAACCAATCATGTCAAAAGAAGAAGATCAAAAACAAATTCCAGACAAGCCCGATGAGAGAAAACCAAGTCTAATCACTCCGGAAGAAAAGGCGCTAAGCCCAATATATCTTGACGAGAAAGAGCCAAGCCCAGTCTTGCCTGATGAAAGGAAACCTAGCCTTATCATATCAGAGGAGAAGGCACCTAGCCCAGTATATCTTGACGAAAAAGAGCCAAGCCCAGTCAAGCCTGACGAGAAAGAACCAAGTCCATTCAAGCCTGACGAGAAAGACATAAGCCCAGTCAAGCCTGATGAAAGGAAAGCAAGCCTTATAACATCAGAGGAGAAGGCCCCTAGCCCAGTACATCTTGACGAGAAAGAACCAAGCTCAGTCAAGCCTATCAAGAAAGAACCAAGTTCAGTCCAGCCTGACGAGAAAAAGACAAGCCCAGTCAAATTTGGTGAAAGGAAACCAAGCCTTATCGTATCAGAGGAGAAGGCACCTGAACCAGTACATATTGACGAGAAAGAGGTAAGCTCAGTCAAGCCCAACGAGAAAAAAACAACCTCAGTCATGTCTGACGAGAAAGAACCAAGTCCAGTCAAGCCTGTTGAAAAGAAACCAAGCCATATTACAACAGAAGAGAAGGCATCTAGTCCAGTATATGTTGACGGGAAAGAGCCAAGCCCAGAACATTTTGACGAAAAAGAACCAATCCCAATCAAGACTGACGAGAAAGAGCTAAGCCCAGTCGAACCTGAACAGAAAGAGCTAAGCCCAGTCAAGCCTGATGAGATGAAACCAAGCCTTATCACACCAGAAGAAAAGGCACCAAGTCTAGAACATCTTGAAGAAAAAGAACCAATCCCAGTCAAGCCTGACAAGAAAGAGCCAAGCGCAGTCAAGCCTGACGAGAAAGAGCCAAGCCCAGTCGAACTTGAACAGAAAGAGCCAAGCCCAGTCAAGCCTGATGAAAGGAAGCTAAGCCTTATCACACCAGAAGGGGAGGCACCTATTCCTATACATGTTGACGAGAAAGAGCCAAGCCCAGTGAAGCCTGATGAGATGAAACCAAGCCTTATCATACCAGAGGAAAAGGCACTAAGCCCAGAACATCTTGACGAGAAAGAACCAATCCCAGTCAAGCCTGATGATAAAGAGCCAAGCGCAGTCAAGCCAGACGAGAAAGAGCCAAGCCCAGTCGAACCTGAACAGAAAGAGCCAAGCCCAGTCAAGCCTGTTGGAAGGAAACTAAGCTTTATCACACCAGAAGGGGAGGCACCTATTCCAATACATGTTGGCGAGAAAGAACCAAGCCCAGTTAAGGCTGATGAGATGAAACCAAGCCTTATAACACCAGAGGAAAAAGCACCAAGCCCAGAACATCTTGAGGAGAAAGAACCAATCCCAGTCACGCCTAATGATAAAGAGCCAAGCGCAGTCAAGCCTGACGAGAAAGAGCCAAGTCCAGTCGAGCCTGCACAAAAAAAACCAAGCCCAGTCAAGCCTGATGAGAAAGAGCTAAGCCCAGTCAAGCCTGATGAGAAAGAGCCAAGCCTTATCACACCACAGGAGAACGCATTAAGTCCAGTACTTCTTGACGAGAAAGAGCCAAGCCCAGTCAAGCTTGACGAAAGAAAACCAAGCCTTATCACACCTGAAGAGAAGGCACTTAGTCCAGTACATGTTGACGAAAAAGAGCCAAGCCCAGTCAAGCCTGACGATAAAAAGCCAAGCGCAGTCAAGCCTGACGAGAAAGAACCAAGCGCTGTCAAGCCTGACGAGAAAGAGCCAAGCTTTATCACACCACAGGAAAAGGCACCAAGTGCAGTAACTCTTGACGAAAAAGAGTCAAGCCCAGTCAAGTCTGACGATAAAGAGCCAAGTGCAGTCAAGCCTGAGGTGAAAGAGCCAAGTGCAGTCAAGCCTGACGAAAAAGAGCCAGGCCCAGATGAGCCAAGCCCAATCAAACCTGATGAGAAAAAGCCAAGCCCAGACAAGCTTGACGAGAAACAGCCAAGCCCTATCACACCTGAAGAGAAGGCACTTAGTCCAGTACATGTTGACGAGAAAGAGCAAAGCCCAGTCAAGCTTGATGAAAGAAAACCAAGCCTTATCACACCTGAAGAGAAGGCACCTAGTCCAGTACATCTTGACGAGAAAGAACCAAGCCCAGTCAAGCCTGACGAGAAAGAGGTAAGCCTAGTCAAGCCTGATGAGAAAAAACCAACCTCAATCATGTCTGATGAGAAAGAAACAAGTCCAGTCAAGCCTGTTGAAAAGAAACCAAGCCATATTACAACAGAAGAGAAGGCATTTAGTCCAGAATATGTTGACGAGAAAGAGCCAAGCTCAGTAAAGCATGACGAGAAAGACCCAAACATTGTCAAACCTGATGACAAAGAGCTTGGCCCAGTCAAGCCTGACGAGAAAGAGCCAAGCCCAGTCAAGCCTGATGAAAAGAAACCAAGTCTTATCACAACAGAAAGGGAGGCACCTATTCCAATACATGTTGACGAGAAAGAACTAAGCCCAGTCAAGCCTGATGAGATGAAACCAAGCCTTATTACACCAGAGGAAAAGGCACCAAGCCCAGAAGATCTTGACGAGAAACAACCAATCCCATTCAAGCCTGATGATAAAGAGCTAAGGGCTGTCAAGCCTGACGAGAAAGAGCCAAGCCCAGTCGAGCCTGAACAGAAAGAACCAAGCGCAGTCAAGCCTGATGAAAGTAAACCAAGCCTAATCATACCAGAAGGGGAGGCACCCATTCCAATACAAAGCCCAGTCAAGCCTGATGAGATGAAACCAAGCCTTATTACACCAGAGGAAAAGGCACCAAGCCCAGAAGATCTTGACGAGAAACAACCAATCCCATTCAAGCCTGATGATAAAGAGCTAAGGGCTGTCAAGCCTGACGAGAAAGAGCCAAGCCCAGTCGAGCCTGAACAGAAAGAACCAAGCGCAGTCAAGCCTGATGAAAGTAAACCAAGCCTAATCATACCAGAAGGGGAGGCACCCATTCCAATACAAAGCCCAGTCAAGCCTGATGAGATGAAACCAAGCCTTGTCAAACCTAACGACAAAGACCTTGGCCCAGTCAAGCCTGTCGAGAAAAAGCCAAGTCCAGTCAAGCCTGATGAAAGGAAACCAAGCCTAATCACAACAGAAGAGGCACCTATTCCAATATATGTTGACGGGAAAGAACTAAGTCCAGTCAAGCCTGATGAAAGGAAACCAAGCCTTATCACAACAGAAGGGGAGGCACCTATTGCAATACATATTAACGAAAAAGAACCAAGCCCAGTTAAGCCTGATGAGATAAAAGCAAGCCTTATCACACCAGAAGAAAAGGCACCAAGCCCAGAACATCTTGACGAGAAAGAACCAATCCCAGTCAAGCCTGATGATAAAAAGCTAAGCACTGTCAAGTCTGACGAGAAAGAGCCAAGCCCAGTCGAGCCTGAACAGAAAGGGCCTAGCCCTGTTAAGCCTGATGAAAGGAAACCAAGCCTAATCACACCAGAAGAGGAGGCACCAAGCCCAGAACATCTTGACGAGAAAGAACCAATCGCAGTCAAGCCTGATGATAAAGAACCAAGCCTTGTCAAGCCTGACGACAAAGAGCTTGGCCCAGTCAAGCCTGACGAGAAAGAGCCAAGCATAGTCAAGCCTGATGAAAGGATATCAAGCCTTATCACAACAGATGAGGCACCTATTCCAATACATGTTGACGGGAAAGAACCAAGCCCAGTCAAGCCTGATGAAAGGAAACCAAGCCTTATCACACCAGAAGAAAAGGCACCAAGCCCAGAACATCTTGACGAGAAAGAACCAATCCCAGTCAAGCCTGATGATATAAAGCTAAGCGCTGTCAAGCCTGACGAGAAAGAGCCAAGCCCAGTCGAGCCTGAACAGAAAGGACCAAGCCCTGTCAAGCCTGATGAAAGGAAACCAAGCCTAATCACACCAGAAGAGGAGGCACCAAGCCCAGAACATCTTGACGAGAAAGAACCAATCCCAGTCAAGCCTGATGATAAAGAGCCAAGCGCAGTCAAGCCTGACGAGAAAGAGCCATATCCTATTACACCACAGGAGAAAGCTCAAAGTCCAGTACTTCTTGATGAGAAAGAGCAAAGCCCAGTCAAGCTCGATGAACGGAAACCAAGCCTTATCACACCTGAAGAGAAAACAGTTAGTCCAATACATCTTGACGTAAAAGAACCAAGCCCAGTCAAGCCTGACGCGAAAGAACAAAACCTTATCACACCGGAGGAGAAGGCACCAAGACCAGTACAACTTGATAAGGAAGAGCCGAGCTCAGTCGAGCCTGACGAGAAAGTGCCAAGCGCAGTCAAGCCTGATAAGAGGAAACCAAGCCTTATCATACAAGAGGAGAAGGTACAAAGCCCAGAACATCTTGACGAAAAAGAGCCGAGCCCGGTCAAGCCTGATGGGAGAGAGCTAAGCGCAGTCAAGCCAGATGAGAAGAATCTAAGCCTAATAACACAAGAGGAGAAGGCACCAAGCCCAGAACATCTTGACGAGAAAGAGCAAAGCCCAGTCAAGTCTGACGAAAAAGAGCCAAGCACATTCAAATTTGACGAGAAAGACTCAAGCCCAGTCAAGCCTGACCAGAAAGAGCCAAGCTCAGTCAAGCTTGATGAGAGGAAACCAAGCCCAGACAAGCCTGACGAGAAAGAGCCAAGCCCAGTCTTGCCTGATGAGATTAAACGAAGCCTTATCACACCTGAAGAGAAAGCACTTAGTCCAGTACATCTTGACGAACAAGAGCCAAGCCCAGTCAAGCCTGACGAGAAAGAACCAAGCCCAATGAAGCCTGACGTGAAAGAGCCAAGTCCAATCGAGCCTGATGAGAAAGAGCCAAGCCTAGTCAAGCCTGACGAGAAACAACCAAGTCCAGTCAAGCTTGATGAGAGGAAACCAAGCCAAGACAAGCCTGACGAGAAAGAGCCAAGCCCAGTCTTGCCTGATGAGATTAAACCAAGCCTTATCACACATGAAGAGACGGCACTTAGTCCAGTACATCTTGACGAAAAAGAGGCAAGCGCAGTCAAACCTGATGAGAGAAAATCAAGACCTATCACCCTAGAGGAGAAGGCGCCAAGCCCAGTATATTTTGACGAGAAAGAACCAAACTCAGCAAAGCCTGACCAAAATGAACCAAGCCCTGTCAAGCCTGACGAGAAAGAGCCAACGTCTCCCAAGCCTGATGAAAGAAAACCAAGCTTTACTATGCCAGAAGAGAAAGCTCTTATTCCAGTACATCTTGACGAACAAAAGCCAAGCCCAGTCAAGTCTGACGAGAAAGAGCCAAGCCCAATGAAGCCTGACGTGAAAGAACCAAGCCCAGTCAAGTCTGACGAAAAGGAACCAAGCCTAGTCAAGCCTGATGAAAAGAAACCAAGCCTTATCACACCAGAGGAAGAGGCATCTATTCCAATACATGCTGACGTGAAAGAAACAAGCCCAGTTAAGCCTGATGAGATAAAACCAAGCCTTAGCACACCTGAAGAGAAGACACTTAGTCCAGTACAACTGTACGAAAAAGAGCTAAGCCTATTCAAGCCTGACGAAAAAGAGCCAAGCCTCATCACACCAGAGGAGAAGGCACCAATCCCAGTCCATCTTGATGAAAAAGATTCAAGTGACATCAAGCCTGATGACAAAGAGTCTAGTCCAGTCAAGCCTGATAAGAGAAAACCAAGCCTTATCACACAAGAGGAAGTAGCACCAAGCCCAGAACATCTTGACGGTAAAAAGCCAAGCCCAGTCAAGCCTGACGAGAAAGAACCAAGCCCAGTGCATCTTGACGAGAAAGAGCCAAGCCCAGTTAAGTCTGACGAGAAAGAGTCAAGCCCAGTCAAGCCTGATGAACGGAAACCAAGCCTTATCACACCAGAGGAAAAAATACCCAGCCCAGAACATCTTGGCGAGAAGGAACCAAGCCCAGGAAAGCCTGACGAGATGGAACCAAGCATAGTCAAGCCTGGTGAGTGGAAACCAAGACTTATCACATCAGAGGAGAAGGCACCAAACCCAATACATATCGACGAGAAAGAACTAAGCCCAGTCAAGCCCGAAGAAAGGAAATCAAGTGTTATCACACCAGAGGAGAAGGTGCCAAGTCCAGTACATCTTACCGAGGAAGACGCAAGCCCAGTCAAGCCTGACGAAAAAACACTAAGTGCAGTCAAGCCTGATGAGAGGAAACCAAGTCTTATCACACCAGAGGAGAAGGCATCAAGCCCAGTACATCTTGACGAAAAAGAACCAAGCCCAGTCAAGCCTGACCTGAAAAAACCAAGCCGTATGACACCAGAAGAGAAAGCACCAAGTCCAGTACATCTTGACGAGAAAGAGCCAAGTCCTGTGAAGCCTGAAGAAAAAGAGCCAAGCTTAATCAAACCTGATGACAAAAAACCAAGCCTTATTACACCAGAGGAGAAGGCACCAAGCCCAGTACATTTCGACGAGAAAGAGCCAAGGAGTTTAAAGCTCGACGAGAAAAAACCAAAGGCATTCAAGCCTGATGAGAGGAAACCAAGCCTTATCACACCAGAGGAGACGGCACCAAGTCCAGAACATCTTGACGAGAAAGAGCTAAGTCCAGTCAAGCCTGACGAGAAAGAACCAAGCGCAGTGCATCTTGACGAGAAAGAGCCAAGCCTAGTTAAGTCTGACGAGAAAGAGTTAAGCGCAGTCATACCTTTTGAGAGGAAGCCAAGCCTTATCACATCAGACGAGAAGGCACCAAGCCCAGTACATCTTGACGAGAAGGAGCAAAGGCTAACCAAACCCTACGAGACAGAGCCAAGCCCAGTCAAGCCTGATGAAAGGAAACCAAGTCTTATCACACTAGAAGAGAAGGCACAAAGCCCAATCACAACTGAATACAAAGAGCCAAGTCCTGCTAAGTCAATCGAGAAGGAGCCAAGTCCAGTCACACCAAGTGAGAAAACACCTAGCCCAGTCTACCTAGATGACACAGAACCTAGCCTTGTCAAGCTAGAAATAAAAGAACTTTTACTTGCAAAACTTGACGACAAAGCGACAAAGCCAATTGATCTTGATGTAGTGCCAGTATTTATTAAGCCTGAAGAAACAATGACAAGCTTAGATGAGCCTATTACTCCTAAAGAAAAATTACCTTGCTTGATCTTTGATGAAGACCAAGAATTAGAAATTGATGAATGTCTTAAAGGTTTCGAATCGGTAGGAAAACCAGAAGAAGACAAGAGCACTCAGTTCGTAACTATTACTGAAAATGGTATCGTTATAAAACGAAAAACTATCATAGTGACGATCACCCAGGAATATAGCAATATAACTAAAACAAATCTACGGTACAAAACGATAGTTTTAACTACTGAAGAAGATGAACTTCCTGATGGCACTATTAAGACCCGATCTATTAGAACTGTTACTCTTGCTGATGATAAGCCTAAACTCAGCCCAGAGAAAGGCATATCTTTTTCGAAACCAGATATTAAAGAAACCGATGCTTGTACACTACAACTTGAACTTGTTGAGAAGGAAGTAAGCCCAATTAAATTAGACGAGAGGATGCCTAGCCTGGTGAAAGCTGATGAGAAGGCAGCAAGCCCAGTCGAGGCTGATGTAAAAGAGCCCAGTCCAGTCAAGCCTAATGTAAAGGGTGAAAGCCCGGTTAAAACTGATGAAAAAGAACCAATCCTAGTCAGTCCAGAGAAGCTTGATGAAAGAAAACCAAGCTTATTAACACCAGAAAGAAGATCATCCAGCCAGGATGAGAAACATCCTAGCCTAGAAAAGTTAGTAGAAAAAATTTCTAGTCCCGTATTATACGAAAAAGAGCCTAAAGTGGTAACAACTGATGAGAAGGAACTTAGTTCTCCTTCAACTGAAGAGAAGACACCAAGTCCAATCAAACTACATGAAAAGGTAACCCCGATAGAAAAAGATAGAAGCGTGCCGATAGAAGTTGATGACAAACATAAAGATAAAGAGGAAGAGCACTTGGACGAAGATGGCTTTGTTCTCGTTGACAAAGATCTTCTTGGTAAAGCTTACGAAGAACTTGAAACATTTTCTACAGAAGAGAAAGTAGACTACACTAAAGAAAGTCCAATGGATGAACCTAAACTGTCTCACGTTTTGGAGGCAGATAAAGTAGACAAACCAAAAATCACCATCGATAAGAGACGACAAGTCCTTGAAATTTCTGATGCCGTTCTCAGCAAAGTTCCTGTAAAAGAACCTAGTCCAGAGAAAGAGGCTCAGAGAAGGGAAGAAGTGGATCAAGGTATTAAAATAAAAGATGACCTTATACATGAAGAAATTAAAAAGGAACTCACTATTTACACCGATACAGAATATCAATCTGAAGATGAAATACCAAGCCCTGAACTTGTGCTAGACACAGTGAAAGACACTGAAAGAAAACTGAGTCCTGACAAAGTCACTAAGGAAACAAAAAATATAAGTAGCGAGCGTGACTTGATTACTGAAAAAGAACTTCTTGACGCTATGAAAGATAGCCACTTAGATGACACGGACTCACAACGAATTTCAAGCCCATTATCAGCCAAGGAAGATATGAAAAAACTGATTTCCGAAAAAGAAGATGATGAAAAGATTACCGACAAAGTAGAAGCAACCGTAGACAAAACAATCGTTGCATTAAAACCACTTGATACTGAAATTAAAGCTATTACCAAACCATCCTCAATCGGATCTGATGATTCTACTGACACAATACAAGACTTAAAACCAAAAGAAAAACTTGATGAAATCACGAAAAAATATATCATTTCTGACAAACTTGATGACAAGCAAGTTGGTCTAGAAAAAGATATTCATGACATCAAACCAATGGATAAGGAAATCGATGGTGAAGATTTATTAAGTAAATCTGAAGAATTTGCAGTAGAAAAAGGGACAGTCGCAAAAGCTCTATTAAGCAAATTTGATGAAACGATTGACAAGACAAAAGAATTTGTATCTGATAAATTACTTCGACTTGAGACACCGGAAGAACGCAGTCCAGATTTGGAGACAGTTAAAATAAAAGAAGTTGAAAAGAAAATATGGAAGGAACCAAGCCCAATCTTGACTGAAAAAGAAGAACTGAGCTCGATCCCTGTCCACCCAGATGATGAGGAATCTTGCTCAGATAAGCTGGATGTTATGGAAGTAAGCCAAGTTAAACCTGAAGAGAAGGCACCAAGCCCAATTAAGCCTGATGGGAAGCTACAAAGCCCAGTCAAAATGGCTCAAACGGCATCTAGGCCAGTTGAAACAAAGGAGAAGGCGCAGAGCCCAGATGAAAAAGAAGAACTTAGCTTATTAGTCAAGCCTGATGCTAAGCCATCTAGCCCAGTCAAGCCAGGTGAAAAGGTACCTACCCCGATCAAGCCTGACGAGAAGGCACCTAGCGCAGCAAAGCCTGATGAGAAGCCACTTAGCCCAGTCGGACATGATAAGAAGACTGCAAGCCAAATTTCAATTGAAAAAGAAGAACTTAGCCCAATCAAACCTGATGAGAAAGCACCCAGCTCTGAAAAGCTTGATGATGCACCTAGCAAAGCTAAGCCTGATGAAAAGGCTCCTAGCCAAACCAAACCTGATGAAGACGTGCTTAGCCCAGTCTTGATTGAAACAGAAGATCTTAGCTTTTTCCAGGCTGACAAAAAAGAAACAAGCCCAGTAAAACCTGATGAAAAAGATCTCAGCCCCATCAAGCTTGATGAGAAGAAGCTTAGACATGTAAAGCCTGAAGAGAAAGTACTAAGTTTCGTTCTTGAAGAAAAATTAACAAAACCGTTAGAGCTGGATGTTGTTTCTGTATTTACCAAACCTGATGAAAAGACACCAAGCCCCGTCAAGACCGATGAGAAAGATCTAAGTCCTGTGAAATTAGATGAAAAAGCGCCTAGCCCAATAAAACCATATGAGAAAAAACCCAGCCCTGACAAGCCTGATGAAAAGACTATAAGCCCAATTTTATCTATGAAAAAAGAACTTAGCCCAATAAAGTCTGATGTGAAGGCACCAAGCCCAGTAATATCATCTGAGAAAGACGAACTAAGCCCAGCCAAGCCTGATGGGAAGGTGCCCAGCCTAGTATCATCAGTGAAGGATGAACTTAGCCCAGCCAAACCAGATGAGAAAGCACCAAGCCCAGTATCATCTGTGGAGGATGAACTTAGCCCAGCCAAACCAGATGAGAAAGCACCAAGCCCAGTATCATCTGTGGAGGATGAACTTAGCCCAGCCAAACCAGATGAGATGGCACCAAGTCTATCATCATCTATGGAGGATGAAATAAGTCCAGCCAAGCCTGATGAGAAGGTGCCCAGCCCAGTATCATCAGTGAAGGATGACTTGAGCCCAGCCAAACCAGATGAGAAGGCACCAAGCCCAGTATCATCTGTGAAGGATGAACTTAGCCCAGCCAAACCAGATGAGAAAGCAACAATTCCAGTAGCATCTGTGAAAGATGAACTAAGCCCAGCCATGCCTGATAATAAGGTGCCCAGCTCGGTGCTATCTGTGCAGGACGAACTAAGCCCAGAGAAACAAGATGAGAAGGTGCCCAGCCCGGTGCCATATATGAAGGAAGAATTAAGTTTAACCAAACCAGATGAGAAGGCACCAAGATCAGTATCATCTTTGAAGGATGAACTTAGCCCAGCCAAACCAGATGAGGAAGCACCAAGTCCAGTATCATCTATGAAGGATGAAGTAAGCCCAGCCAAGCCTGATGAGATGGCACCAAGTCTATCATCATCTATGGAGGATGAAATAAGTCCAGCCAAGCCTGATGAGAAAGTGCCCAGCCCAGTATCATCAGTGAAGGATGACTTTAGCCCAGCCAAACCAGATGAGAAGGCACCAAGCCCAGTATCATCTGTGGAGGATGAACTTAGCCCAGCCAAACCAGATGAGATGGCACCAAGTCCAGTATCAGCAGTGAAGGATGAAGTAAGCCCAGCCAAGTCTGATGAGAAGATGCGCAGCCCAGAATCATCAGTGCAGGATGAAATAAGCCCAGCCAAACTAGATGAGAAGGCACCAAGCCCAGTATCATCTGTGCAGGATGAACATAGCCCAGCCAAACCAGATGAGAAATCAAGTCCAGTATCATCTATGAAGGATGAAATAAGCCTAGCCAAGCCTGATGAGAAGGTGCCCAGCCCAGTATCATCAGTGAAGGATGAACTAAGCCCAGCCAAACCAGGTGAGAAGGCACCAAGCCCAGTACCTTCTGTAAAGGATGAACATAGCCCATCCAAACCAGATGAGAAAGCAAGTACAGTATCATCTATGAAGGATGAACTAAGCCTAGCCAAGCCTGATGAGAAGGTGCCCAGCTCGGTGCTATCTATGCAGGAAGAACTAAGCCCAGAGAAACAAGATGAGAAGGTGTCCAGCCCGGTGCCATATATGAAGGAAGAATTAAGCCCAGCCAAATCAGATGAGAAGGCATCAAGCCCAGTATCATCTGTGAAGGATAAACTAAGTCCAGCCAAACCAGATGAGAAAGCACCAAGCCCAGTATCATCTGTGGAGGATGAACTTAGCCCAGCCAAACCAGATGAGAAAGCAAGTCCAGTATCATCTATGAAGGATGCAATAAGCCCAGGCAAGCCTGATGAGAAGATGCCCAGCCCAGGATCATCAGTGAAGGATGAACTAAGCCCAGGCAAACCAGGTGAGAAGGCACCAAGCCCAGTATCTTCTGTAAAGGATGAACATAGCCCATCCAAACCAGATGAGAAAGCAAGTCCAGTATCATCTATGAAGGATGAACTAAGCCTAGCCAAGCCTGATGAGAAGGTGCCCAGCTCGGTGCTATCTGTGCAGGAAGAACTAAGCTCAGCCACTTTAGATAAGAAGGCACCAAGCCCAGTATCATCTGTTAAGAATGAACTTAGCCCAGCAAAACCAGATGAGAAAGCACCAAGCCCAGTAGCATCTATGAAGGATGAACTCAGCTCAGCCACCTTAGATAAGAAGGCACCAAGCCCAGTATCATCTGTTAAGGATGAACTTAGCCCAGCAAAACCAGATGAGAAAGCACCAACCCCAGTAGCATCTATGAAGGATGAACTAAGCACAGCCAAACTAGATGAGAAGGCACCAAGCCCAGTAGCATCTAAGAAGGAGAAACTAAGCCCAACTGTGTCTGATGAGAAGGTGCACAGCCCGGTACAATCTGTAAAGGATGAACTAAGCCCAGCCAAGCCTGGTGAGAAAGCACAAAGTCCAGTATCTTCTGTGATGGATGAACTTAGCCTAGTTGAGCCTGATGAGAAGGCACAAAGCCCTGAAAAGCCTACTGAAAAAGTGGACAGTCCAGATGAAAAAGTGCTAAAATTGGTCAAACTTGATTTAATTTCAAGTTTCAAGACACCAAGCCCAGTTGACTCCGATGAAGAAGTACTCTGTCCAGCTTTAATGACCGATACTGAGCTCACAAGTGTGAAAGAACTACCCTCAGTCAAGTCTGTTAAAATTGTAGCCAGTCCAATCAAACCTGATATCGCGGCCACCAGCCCTATTCACTTTGATGAAAAAGCGTCGAGTCCTACCAAACTTGATGAAAAGGCACCAAGTCCAGAAAAACCAGATGAAAAAGAATTAAGCATTCTCAAGCTTAACGAAAAAACTTTATCAGTTTTAGACAGAGAAACACCAAGCCCAACTCAGGATGAATTAGAAATTGAAAAGCAGCTACAAGGATTTGAAACGGTAGGCGAAACAGAAGAAGACACAACTACTCAGATGGTTACTGTTACTGAACATGGTCTCGTCATTAAGAGGAAAACAGTAATAACTACAATCATTCAAGAATACTCTAATATAAGTAGAACTATAACCAAATATAAAATCACTGTAATCTCTATGGAAGCAGACGAACATACAGATGGCACAAAATGCAGTAGAACCTTTAAAGAGGTATTCCTCGCCGATATGAGGCCTAAGAAAAGCACAGTAAAAATTGAAGTGAAAGAACCTACTCCAATAACAGATGAGGATATAACAACGGGTCTTGAATTAACGTTGAGTAAAGCTCTGCCAGATACAACAGACGAAGAGAAAGAATCTAGCTCCGTCAAGCCTGACGAAAAAGAGCCTAGCCCCGTGAAACCTTATAAGAAGGAACCTAGCCTTATCAAGCATGATGAGAAAGAGCCTTGCCCTGTCAAACCTGATGAGAAGGAGCCTAGTCCTATCAAACCTGATGAGAAGGAGCCTAGCCCTGTCAAATCTGATGAGAAGGAGCGTAGTCTTGTCGAATCTGATGAGAAAGAATCTAGCCCTGTCAAACCTGATGAGAAGGAGCCTAGACCTATCAAACCTGATGAGAAAGAGCCTAGCCCTGTCAAACCTGATGAGAAGGAGTCTAGTCCTATCAAACCTGATGAGAAAGAGCCTAGCCCTGTCAAATCTGATGAGAAGGAGCCTAGTCTTGTCAAATCTGATGAGAAAGAACCCAGCCCTGTCAAACCCGATGAGAAGGAGCCTAGTCCTATCAAACCTGATGAGAAGGAGCCTAGCCCTGTCAAATCTGACGAGATAAAACTCAGCCCTGTCAAACCTGATGAGAAGGAGCCTAGTCCTATCAAACCTGATGAGAAGGAGCCTAGCCCTGTCAAATCTGACGAGATAAAACTCAGCCCTGTCAAACCTGATGAGAAGGAGCCTAGTCCTATCAAACCTGATGAGGAAGAGCTTAGCCCTGTCAAATCTGATGAGACAGAACTCAGCACCGTCAAACCTGATGAGGAGGAGCCTAGCTCTGTCAAATCTAATGAGAAAGAACTCAGCCCTGTCAAACCTGACAAGAAGGAGCCTAGTCCTATCAAACCTGATGAGGAGGAGCCTAGCCCTGTCAAATCTGATGAGAAAGAACTCAGCCTTGTCAAACCTGATGAGAAGGAGCCTAGTCCTATCAAACCTGATGAGCAGGAGCCTAGCCCTGTCAAATCTGATGAGAAAGAACTCAGCACTGTCAAACCTGATGAGGAGGAGCCTAGTCCTATCAAACCTGATGAGAAGGAGCCTAGCCCTGTCAAATCTGATGAGAAGGAGCGTAGTCTTGTCGAATCTGATGAGAAAGAATCTAGCCCTGTCAAACCTGATGAGAAGGAGCCTAGACCTATCAAACCTGATGAGAAAGAGCCTAGCCCTGTCAAACCTGATGAGAAGGAGCCTATTCCTATCAAACCTGATGAGAAAGAGCCTAGCCCTGTCAAATCTGATGAGAAGGAGCCTAGTCTTGTCAAATCTGATGAGAAAGAACCCAGCCCTGTCAAACCCGATGAGAAGGAGCCTAGTTCTATCAAACCTGATGAGAAGGAGCCTAGCCCTGTCAAATCTGACGAGATAAAACTCAGCCCTGTCAAATCTGATGAGAAGGAGCCTAGTCCTATCAAACCTGATGAGGAAGAGCTTAGCCCTGTCAAATCTGATGAGACAGAACTCAGCACCGTCAAACCTGATGAGCAGGAGCCTAGCCCTGTCAAATCTGATGAGAAAGAACTCAGCCCTGTCAAACCTGATGAGAAGAAGTCTAGTCCTATCAAACCTGATGAGGAGGAGCCTAGCCCTGTCAAATCTGATGAGAAAGAACTCAGCCTTGTCAAACCTGATGAGAAAGAGCCTAGTCCTAACAAACCTGATGAGCAGGAGCCTAGCCCTGTCAAATCTGATGAGAAAGAACTCAGCCCTGTCAAACCTGATGAGAAGGAGCCTAGTCCTATCAAACCTGATCAGAAGGAGTCTAGCCCTTTCAAATCTGATGAGAAAGAACTCAGCACTGTCAAACCTGATGAGGAGGAGCCTAGCCCTATCAAATCTGATGAGAAAGAACTCAGCCCTGTCAAACCTGATGAGAAGGAGCCTAGTCCTATCAAACCTGATGAGAAGGAAACTAGCCCTGTCAAATCTGATGAGAAAGAACCCAGCCCTGTCGAACCTGATGAGAAGGAGCCTAGTCCTATCAAACCTGATGAGAAGGAGCCTAGTCCTATCAAACCTGATGCGAAGGAGCCTAGCCCTGTCAAATCTGATGAGAAAGAACCCAGCCCTGTCAAACCTGATGAGAAAGTGCCTAGTCCTATCAAACCTGATGAAAAAGAATCTATTCTCGTCAAGCCTGATGAGAAGGAGCCTAGTCCTATCAAACCTGATGAGAAGGAGCCTAGCCCTGTCAAACCTGACAAGAAGGAGCCTAGTCCTATCAAACCTGATGAGGAGGAGCCTAGTCCTATCAAACCTGATGAGCAGGAGCCTAGCCCTGTCAAATCTGATGAGAAAGAACTCAGCCCTGTCAAACCTGATGAGAAGGAGCCTAGTCCTATCAAACCTGATGAGAAGGAAACTAGCCCTGTCAAATCTGATGAGAAAGAACCCAGCCCTGTCGAACCTGATGAGAAGGAGCCTAGTCCTATCAAACCTGATGAGAAGGAGCCTAGTCCTATCAAACCTGATGCGAAGGAGCCTAGCCCTGTCAAATCTGATGAGAAAGAACCCAGCCCTGTCAAACCTAATGAGAAAGAGCCTAGTCCTATCAAACCTGATGAGGAGGAGCCTAGTCCTATCGAACCTGATGAGGAGGAGCCTAGCCCTGTCAAATCTGATGAGAAAAAACCCAGCCCTGTCAAACCTGATGAGAAAGTGCCTAGTCCTATCAAACCTGATGAAAAAGAATCTATTCTCGTCAAGCCTGATGAGAAGGAGCCTAGTCCTATCAAACCTGATGAGAAGGAGCCTAGCCCTGTCAAACCTGACAAGAAGGAGCCTAGTCCTATCAAACCCGATGAGAAGGAGCCTAGTCCTATCAAAACTGATGAGAAGGAGCCTAGTCCTGTCAAATCTGATGAGAAAGAACTCGGCCCTGTCAAACCTGATGAGAAAGAACTCGGCCCTGTCAAACCTGATGAGAAGGAGCCTAGTCCTATCAAACCTGATGAGGAGGAGCCTAGCCCTGTCAAATCTGATGAGAAAGAACTCAGCCCTGTCAAACCTGATAAGAAGGAGCCTAGTCCTATCAAACCTTATGAGAAGGAGCCTAGTCTTGTCAAATCTGATGAGAAAGAACCCAGCCCTATCAAACCTGATGAGAAAGAGCCTAGCCCTGTAAAATCTGATGAAAAAGAATCTATTCTCGTCAAGCCTGATGAAAAAGTCGCTAGCCCTGTTAAACCAGGTGAGAAGGAGACTAGCCCCGCCAAGCCTGATGAAAACAAAATAAGTTACGTTCTTGAAGAAAAACTAACAAAACCATTACATCTAGATGTTATATCTGTACTTACCGAAATTGAGAAAGAAGTGCCCAGCCCTGTTAAGATAGATGAGAAAGAATCTAGCCCAGTCAAACGTGATGACAAAGAACATAGCCATAAAAAGTTAGATAAGAAGGAGCTCAGCCCAATCAAGCTTGATGAGAAGGAGCCAAGCCCTGACTTTCTGGATGAAAAGATGCCAAGCCCAGCAAAGTTTGATGACAAAGATCATATTACAGTCAAGTCTGATGACAAGGCATCTAGCCCAGACAAGCAAGGTGAAATGGCGTCTAGTTCTGACAAACTTGAACTAAAGGATCCTAGCCCCAGTAAGCCTGATGATAAAGAACCTACTCTTATCAAGGCCCCAGAGAAAGCAATACATACTGCAGAAGTTATGGAAAAGCTCACAAAACCGTTAGAGTTAGACATTGTATCCGTACTTACCGAACCTCATGAAAAGTCGCTTAGTCCCGTCAGACATGATAAGAAGGAGCTTAGCCCAGCCTTGCATGAAGATAAAGAACTTAGCTCCATCACGGTTTCTGAAAAAGATCCTAGCCCTGACAAGACTGATGAGAAAGAACCAAGCCTCATCAAGACTGATGAAAAAGCAGCTAGCCCAGTCAAACCTGATGAAAAAGCAGCTAGCCCAGTCAAACCTGATGAAAAATCAGCTAGCTCAGTCAAACAAGATGAGAAAAAACCTAGCCTTATCAAGCCTGATGTAAAAGCAGCTAGCCCCACCAAATCGGAAGAAAAGGCGCCTACTCCTGAAAAACCTGAAGTAAAGGAGCCTAGTCCCGTCAAAAGTGATGTGCAACTGCTTAGCACAGCCTTGTTTGATGACAAAGAACGCAGCCCTGCTAAGGTTGATGACAAAGAACGCAGCCCTGCTAAGGTTGATGACAAAGAACGCAGCCCTGCTAAGGTTGATGACAAAGAACTTAGCTCCGTCAAGGCTGCAGAGAAAACAATACATACTGTACAAGAAAAACTTGAGGAAAGGCCAACAGAACCGAAAGAATTGAAAGTCGTATCCGTAGTTACCAAACCTGATGCAAAGACTCCTAGTCCTGTCAAACATGACGAAGAGCCTAGCTCCATCAAGGCTTCTGAGAAAGAACCAAGCCTTGTCAAGCCTGATGATAAAGAACCCGTCAAGTTTGATGAAAAGGTGCCTAGCCCAGTCTTGCACGATGACAAAGAACTTAGCCCTGTCAAGCCAGACGAAAAAAAGCCTAGCCAGGCTTTATTAGATGCCTTCAAAACCGATTCAAAAGCGCCTAGCCTTGCTATGCCAAAAGAAAAGACACCAAGCCCACTAAAGCTAGTTGACAAGGAGTCTAGTCTAGTTGAATCTGATGAGAAGACTAAAAGCCCTGTTAAGTCTGATGATGAAGCGATTGATATCATTTTTAGAGAAAAAGTAATGAAACCGTTACAATTGGATGTTGTATCTGTACTTACTAAACCAGATTATGAGGTGCATAGCCCCGTGAAATCAGATGAGAAGGCACCTAGCCCATTCAAGACTGAAGAGAAGCAGCCCAGCACCGTGGAGGTAGATGATAAGGCATCAGTTGCAATAAAGTCTGAAGAGAAATCATCAATTACAAAGAAGCTCGACAATGGACACCTCAGTCCAAGTAGCCCAACACAAGATAAATCTTTCTCATTCTTCGATGACCTAGAAATAGAAGAAAGACTGAAGGGTTTCAAACCAATGGGTGAATCGGAGGAAAAAACTATAACTCAATATCTTACCATTACCGAAAAAGGTGTCGTTATTATGCGAACATTTATTATCAAAACGATTGTTCAAAAATACTATTGCATTACGAGAACAACAGTAATGTATAAGATAGTGATCGTCACCGTCGAAGAAGACGAACTACCAGATGGTACAAAAGTCAGCAGGACATATAAAAAAACTACACTTAGTGACTCAAAACCTACGTTAGAACAACTAATGGAGCTTTTTAATATTATGATGCCAAGTGAAGTACAACAAAAAGAATTGCAACCAATTCTTGAGAAAAAAGAAACTAAAACAGTAGAACTTGGTGTTACTTCAGCATTTACCGAACCAGATGAAAAAGTACCAAGTCTAGTGGAGCATGATGATCAAACGCCAGACAAGCCTATCCAGAAGGTGACTAGCCCAGACAAGCCTGAACAAGAGCCAAGCCCAGTAATGGTTGATGAGGAGTTGCGGAGCTCAGCCTTGCGAGATGACAAAAAACCTAGTCCCATCAAGGCAGCTGAGAAAGAAACCAGCTCCGTCAAACCAGATGAGAAGGAGCCTAAGACTGATACGAAGAAAACCAGCCCCGTCAAGCCTGATGCACCTAGTCCTGTACATTTTGATGACAAGGAGTCTAGCCTCGTCAAACCTGATGATAAAACAACAAGCCCAGATAAACCCCATAAGAAAGAACTTAGCCCAGACAATCCCGATGAAAAGACAGCTAGCCCAGTTAAGCCCGATGAGAAGGCAGCTAGCCCAACTAAGCCCGCTGAAGAAGCAGCTAGCCCAATCAAACCCGATGACAAGATAGTTAGCCCAATCAAGCCCGATGAGAAGGCATTTAGCCCAGTCAAGTCCGATGAGAAGGCACCTAGCACAGAAAAGCAAGCTGAAACACTAGATAGCCCAGACAAGAGTGATAAAAAGGCCGATAGCCTAATCAAGCCCGATGAGAAGGTACCTGAAACAGACAAGCCAGTTGAAACACCAGCTAGTCCAGACAAGCTTGATGAGAAGGCAGTTAGCCCAATCAAGCCCGATGTGAAGGCTGCTAGCCCAGTCAAGCCCATCAGTGAGAAGGCAGCTAGCCCAATCAAGCCCGATGAGAAGGCACCTAGCGCAGACAAGCCAGCTGAAACACCAACTAGCCCAGGCAAGCCTGATGGGAAAGCAGCTAGCCCAATCAAGCCCGATGAGAAGGCAGCTAGCCCAATCAAGCCTGATGAAAAAGCATCTAGCGCAGACAAACAAGTTGAAACACCAGCTAGCCCATACAATCCCGATGAAAAGACAGCTAGCCCAGTTAAGCCCGATGAGAAGGCAGCTAGCCCAACTAAGCCCGCTGAAGAAGCAGCTAGCCCAATCAAACCCGATGACAAGATAGCTAGGCCAATCAAGCCCGATGAGAAGGCATTTAGCCCAGTCAAGCCCGATGAGAAGGCACCTAGCACAGAAAAGCAAGCTGAAACACTAGCTAGCCCTGACAAGAGTGATGAGAAGGCCGATAGCCCAATCAAGCCCGATGAGAAGGCACCTGAAACAGACAAGCCAGCTGAAACACCTGCTAGTCTAGACAAGCTTGATGAGAAGGCAGTTAGCCCAATCAAGCCCAATGTGAAGGCTGCTAGCCCAATCAAGCCCGATGAGAAGGCAGCTAGCCCAATCAAGCCTGATGAAAAAGCATCTAGCGCAGACAAACAAGTTGAAACACCAGCTAGCCCAGACAATCCCGATGAAAAGACAACTAGCCGAATCAAGCCCGGTGAAAAGGCATATAGAGCAGACAAGCCGGCTGACACTCCAGCTAGTCCAGACAAACTTGATGAGAAGGCAGTTAGCCCAATCAAGCCCGATGAGAAGGTAGCTAGCCCAATCAAGCCCGATGAGAAGGCTGCTAGTTCAGAAAAGCCGGATGAGAAGGCTACTAGTCCAGACAAACTTGATGAAAAGGCCACTAGCCCAATCAAGCCTGACGAGAAAGTACCTAGCTCAGAAAAGCCTGATGAGAAAGCAGCTAGCCCAACCAAGCCCGATGACAAGGCAGTTAGAACAGACAAGCCGGCTCAAACACCAGCTAGTTCAGACAAACCTGAAGAGAAGGCAGCTAGCCCAATCAAGCCCGCTGAAAAAGCAGCTAGCCCAAGTAAGGCCGATAACAAAATAGCTAGCCCAATCAAGCCCAATGATAAAGCTGCTAGTCCAGAAAAGCCCGATGAGAAGGCTGCTAGTCCAGACAAGCTCGATAAGAAGGCCGCTAGCCCAATCAAGCCTGATGAGAAAGTACCTAGCTCAGAAAAGCCTGATGAGAAAGCAGCTAGCCCAACCAAGCCCGATGATAAGGCAGCTAGCCCAATCAAGCCCGATGAGAAGGCTGCTAGTCCAGACCAGCTCGGTAAGAAGGCCGCTAGCCCAATCAAGCCTGATGAGAAAGTACCTAGCTCAGAAAAGCCTGATGAGAAAGCAGCTAGCCCAACCAAGCCCGATGATAGGGCAGCTAGCCCAATCAAGCCCGATGAGAAGGCTGCTAGTCCAGACCAGCTCGATAAGAAGGCCGCTAGCCCAATCAAGCCTGATGAGAAAGTACCTAGCTCAGAAAAGCCTGATGAGAAAGCAGCTAGCCCAACCAAGCCCGATGATAAGGCCGCTAGCCCAATCAAGCCTGATGAGAAAGTACCTAGCTCAGAAAAGCCTGATGAGAAAGCAGCTAGCCCAACCAAGCCCGATGATAAGGCAGCTAGCCCAATCATGCCCGATGAGAAGGCTGCTAGTCCAGACCAGCTCGATAAGAAGGCCGCTAGCCCAATCAAGCCTGATGAGAAAGTACCTAGCTCAGAAAAGCCTGATGAGAAAGCAGCTAGCCCAACCAAGCCCGATGATAAGGCAGCTAGCCCAATCAAGCCCGATGAGAAGGCAACTAGCCAATTCAAGCTCGATGAGATGGCAGCTAGCCTAATCAAGCCCGATGAGAAGGATGCTAGTCCAGATAAACCTGATGAGAAAGCTGCTAGTCCAGACAAGCTCGATGAGAAGGTCGCTAGCCCAATCAAGCCTGATGAGAAAGAACTTAGCTCAGAAAAGCCTGATGAGGATGCAGTTAGCCCAATCAAGCCCGATGAGAAGGCAGCAAGTCCAGAAAAGCCTGGTGACAAAGTACCTACTTTAGTCAAAACCGACAAGAAGGCAGTCAGCACAGACAAGCCTGATGAGAAAACATCTAGCCCAACCAAGCCCGATGAGAAGGCAGCTAGCTCGATAGAGCTTGATGAGAAAGCAGCTAGCCCAATCAAGTCCGATGAGAAAGCACCAAGCTTAATCAAGCCCGATGAGAAGGCAACTAGCCCAATCAAGCCTGATGAGAAGGCAGCTAGCCCAATCAAGCCTGATGAAAAGGCAGCTAGCCCAGTCAAGCTCGACGAGAAGGCACCAAGCTCAATCGAGACTGATGAGAAGGCTTTGAGCCCAGTAAAGCCAGATGATAAAGTACCTACTCCAATTAAAACTGACGATAAGGAAACATCTAGCCTTGTCAAAACTCTAAAAGAGGATTTATCTCCAAGTAATCTAGAGGAAAAACTTACTAGTATGTTGCTAGATTTAAAAGTTCATTCTCCATACGAGCCAGATGAAGGTGTACTTAGCCCTGCCAGGCTAAATGAGGGAAGTCCTGATGGTCCAGCTGAAGCTGATTTGCATCTAGTAAAACCAGAGGATGATATAGAATCCACCCCAATAAAATCTAAAGAAATAGCACCTAGTTCAGCCAATCCGGATGCGAAAACGTCCAGTCCATTGAAATCTGAAAGAAAACTCAGTCCAGAACAGCCTCGTGCCCAAAAACCTGACGAAGAAATGGAAAGCCCTATTAAAGCTACTGAAAAAGATATACCAGAAAAATCTGAAGTAACTAAAAAGGAAATTGAAACCAAATCAAAAGATGACGAAAAAGACATTGATGAAAAGGAATCTTTTGATGAAGAACCTACGTCTATTCTAAGTGAAAAAGTAACGCCTGAAAAAGATCTTACTGCACAGAAAGACGATAAACAAAAGCAAAACATCGAAGATAAAGATGTCAGTAAATCAGTGAGTCCGGTAGCAGTCGAAGTACTTAAAAAATCAGCAGAAGATAAAATCGAACTTCAAGACTTTGACACAGACGAAAAAGACATTTATGAAGATGGCGAATCAATTAGTGAAGATAGTCAAGTAATGGATAGAATTGTTGTCAAAAAAGACTTACATATTCAAGTTACAGCTACAAAAGTACAATCTTTATCGAGTCAAACAGAAGAAATGCTAAAACAAGAAAGACAGTTTGTTTCCAAGCTAGAATCTAGCCTTAAGGAAACTGTCAGCAAACCACACGACATTAAGAAGGGATCTATTCCAGATGATAAGTCTACTCAAGATTCTCTTGATAGCATGACAGATGGCCTTACCCCCATACCGCATAGTAGTAGTTCCGAAGATATGTCCCGGGAAACTAGTCTTGAAGAAAAATATAGTTTTGAAGGCTCTGAAAAAACAGAAAAGAAATATCTTCAAGACAAGCTATATTCTGATGATACCTCTAGCCAAAAAGTTGAATCATTCACAATTGACCATTCAATTACATCCACGTTGAAAGATACTGATTTGACTAAAATTCATGATGACAAAACGCAGGAATTTGGATCACCTAAAGATGAAATTCCTCTTTCTGAAGCATCAGACTCGGGAGTGCACAGTATACCTATTGATTTACCAGCAAGTGATGACAAAAGTGTATCACAAGCAATGAAAGATAGTGCTGTACACCTTATGGAGTCTATACATAAAGCATTTGGAGAAGATACTGTACAGCAAGGTATTAAAACCGAAAGCGTAGAATCTTTGGTCAGGGTATCTACTCCCCCAACGGTCCCAGTCAGTCCACTCCCAAAGACTCCTAGTAGCTTCCAGGACGTGAAAATCAGTGATGGAGTCCAAAGCGAAGTAACCTACGATAAATCTGATGGCAGCGAAGAAACAATCACTAAAGTTGTTCACGTTGGAGATGATATTCTTACTCAGAGAATTTCTACATCAACTGAGAAAGTACCTAAAAAGACAACTGCCGTTGTAGACGATGAATCGGATCTTTTATCTTTAATGCAAAATGTAGGAAAGATCAAAACAGAAACCGACACTGTTACAAAAATCATTAAAGAAGGTGAAAATGTGGTCACTCAGACTATAACTACTGTCACTACTAAAGAAGTAATATCAAGAGAAGATGGCACACCACAAAATATTAAGACTACAATAGAAACAACCACCCTTAGCAAAGGATCTGATGGTTCTACAAGTACAATCAAGGACACACAAACATTACTTTCAGAATGTTCTTCCAGCCTTAGATCTACCTCATCAATGGATTTGTACGCCAAAGACAGAACTGATAAGGAATATTTAGAAAGTGAAGAAAAGTTTGAAATTAGAGACTTGACTGATAAACGCGAATCTTCCGTGCCTAAAGATGTAGAATCCCTCAAATCCTTTTTAAGTGAGACTGACGAATCAGATGATAACATTGAAGATACGATCATTGATACAGATGTCAGTAAACGGATTATTAAGGAAAATAACAAGGATATTGTAGAAACTGTAACAACAACAACTAAAAAGGAAACCATAAAAGCTAGTGACCATAAAAAGATAATTCGAACTACAGTTGAAACAAATGTCACTAAAGAACACTCCGATGGTTCAAGAGATGTACAGAAGAACGTTGAAGTTAAGACTGAAGAAATTATTTTAGATTCTAGCAGTAATTTAGACAGTATACTCAGTGATTTTACAATTTGTAGTGAACCTGAAGAAAGTGTCACTACTACAACAGAGGAAATCAAACAAGATACCTTTATCATCAGGCGAACAATTGTTACAAGAATAGTGAAAACAAAGTATGCTGATAAACAAGGTGTGCCGAAAAAACTCAAAAGTGACACCACCATCACTACAACTGATAATTACCCTGACGGTTCATCTCGCACCAAAGTTGATAGTAGTACATCTCTGACAGATATTGAAGTAGAATCTGTAGAAAGCCATGTACTTCAAGATTTAACAGTAGTGGAAGACAAGGAAGTTGAAACTGATAAATATGAAAAAACTGTCATTATTAATGGGAAAAGTGCTCTGCAAATTGTAACTACAACAACAACAAAGGAAACCTTGAGCTCAATCGACAGGAGTAAAAGAAAAGTTAAGACTACTGTGGAAACTGTGACAGAGACCATGCTTCCCGACGGAATGACAGAAGTCACTAAAGACGTACAAGTATCTGTTTCAGACATCGGAATAGGTGCTGTAGATGAAAGTCTCGAAGGCTTTGAATCAATTGGCATACCCAAAGAAGATACTACAACAGAAATTGAAACAGTTAAAGAAGACGGTGAGAGTATCAAGAGAACAACAACAATAATTACTACTATACAAGAATACACAAATACTTCCAAAAGCATAAAGCGAATTAAAACGACAATCAAAACTGTCGTAGAAGATGAACACCCAGATGGTTCTGTAATCAAAAAGACCAGTGAAAAAATATCACTCTTAGATGAAAATCTTATAAAGATGGATGATGAAGAAGTAGATTCCGAAACTGAAACAATAGAAGCTATTCTAAAGGAACTTATTCCATCCGAGCCAGAAGTCAGTGAAGACGTACAAATAGAAGAAATTGAAGAAAATAAAATTACTATCTTTAGAACTATTATGACCAAGATCGTTAAGACTAAATACTCTGACAGTCGAGGCTTATTACAAAAACTTAAGACAGTTACGACAGTCACTACAAATGATAAATATCCTGATGGCAATACAAAAATTACTGTTGATACGAGCACCTCCATTACTGACATGAGTATTGAAGAAATTCAAACAAAGAAAAAAGTACATATAGAAGAAAGTACTATGCCAGAACCAAAAGAAAAAGCATCACCACCAATTGTCAATGGAGTTCATGAACATCCCGAAAAAGGCAGGTTTATAGAGGACAAAACAAAAACTGGTGATAAATTAGTTGTCGAAGATAGATTACCGTCAACTGATGAAAGTAGTAAAGTAGATGCTGCTCTCAAAGAGTTCACTTCAGTTGGAGAATCAGAAGTTAGTGAATCTAGTGAAACCGTAGAAATCAAGGAAAATGGCATTACTATCAAGAGGACTATCGTTACTAAAATTGTCAAGACGAAATATTCTGACAAACAAGGCAATCTCAAAAAACTGAAGACTATTACCACTCTCACCACCACTGATTTCTACCCAGATGGCTCAGCGCGAACCATTGTTGAAAGTAGTACTTCAGTAACAGACATAGAAATTGATACAACCGATGCAGTTGAAGAAGGATTTGATGTTATTGGAGACCCAATAGAAGACACGACCACTGAAACTAAAACCATCACTGAAGACGGCATTGTCATCAAAAGAAAAATCACCATTACGACAACAGTACAAGAATATGCCAACACTGACCAAAATATTAAGAGAACTAAAACCACAGTCAGAACAGTATTGGAAGATGAATACCCCGATGGGTCAGTTGTTACAAGAGCTAGTGAAAAGATCTCATTAGTAGACGAGAGTCTTAAGACTATCGAGCCCACTGCAGAAGAACAAGCTGAAATAAGAAAATTAGAAGCTGCGCTCAAAGACTTATTACCTTCGGGAGAACCTGAAGTAAGTGACAACACAGACATAAAAGAAATAAAAGAAAATTATATGCACATCAGAAGAATCATCAATACCAAGGTAGTCGAAACTAAATACGCTGATAGCCAGCACGTATTAAGAAAATTAAAGACAGTTAAAACGGTAACAACAACAGATGAATATCCTGACGGCGCTGCAAGAACAACTGTGGACACCAGTACATCGGTCTGCGACATAAAAGATGAACAGCGAGAAGTTCTAAGCCAGCAGGTGATAGGTTATGAGCAAATTGGAGATGTGCAAATTAATGTAGAAACTAAAAATAATGTGATAACTAGAGATGGCAAAGAACTTGAACAAGTTATTACAATTAAAACAACAAAAGAAGTTCTTGAGTCACAACAAGAAGATGGAAAGAAGAAGGTTAGGACAACTGTAGAAACCGAGAGTCAAATCGCATTACCCGACGGCAATACAGAAATCACAAGAGACAAAAAAGTGACACTAGATGATTATAAAACAGAAACATTCTATGAAAATCTTACGGGATATAGTACAATTGATAAACCGAAAGAATCAGTGCAAACTGAAGAAGATTTAGTCATAGAAAATGGGATCAAAATTAATAGAAAAACTACAGTAGTAACGATTATACAGGAATTAGAAAATACAGTAACACGTTCTAGGAAAGTCAAGACTATAGTCAGGCGTGAGACTGAAGATGAACACCCTGATGGTACTGTAATTACCAAGAAAAAAGAAACAGTTACTATCACTGACATAGCCGGTTACC
Source organism: Cosmia pyralina (assembly GCA_946251885.1). Classification (NCBI taxonomy): domain Eukaryota; kingdom Metazoa; phylum Arthropoda; class Insecta; order Lepidoptera; family Noctuidae; genus Cosmia; species Cosmia pyralina. The sequence continues at coordinate 1,487,353 of OX276358.1, read as the reverse complement.
AGCAAAGATCAATGGAAGATGTTCCTGAACGTCCTGAAGAATTACACATAGGTGACTGTGAAATTGTAGAAAGTCTGACTGAGGATCTGGATGTTAAAAACGAAGTAATACAGCGGGGTTCCATTAGTATTAAGCGCAAAATTACAATTGCAACAAAACGCGAGTTCTTGGCTAGCAATGATGTAAATATTAAACGAGTGCGAACCACGGTTGAAACAACTACTGTGGATGAATTCCCTGACGGAGCAACAGAAACAACTAAAGATGTAAAAATAACTGTTTCCGAATTCCAAAAGACATCAGACAGTGACCTACAAGCTGCGCTACAGGGATTAGTCCCCACTGGGAAGATCAAGACATCCGTTGACAAGAAAACCAACATAATTAAGTCAGATCATGGCGAAAAAATAACTCAGACAATTACAACTAACGTGACTAAAGAGGAACTTAGCAATAGTAAAACAAATGACGTCGCAGTGAAAACGGTTACAGAAACTGTTACTGAAAACGCAAAAGATGATGGCACCGTCGAAACAACAAAAGACGTACGCACACAAATCACGTATTTACCTCCAGGAACTGGCCTTGACGATTGGTCTCCAGAAGAGCTTGAAGAAATAGAAAAACAACCAGTTGCACAGGAAGAAAGACAAGTACTAGATGATAGACCTGCAGTCAATCAACTACCACTAGGATCAAGAGATAAACTAGAACAGAAACCAAAAAAGCAACGCTCACCAGTGGGAGAAATAACTACAGAAACTGACACTTACACGAAAGTAATCAAAGAAGGTGGTAACGAAATCACCCAGACCGTCACTGTAGTAACAACCAAGGAGGTAATTAGCCCAGAAAAAATTAAGATTACTATCGAAACTACTACAGTTAGCAAGGGCAATGACGGTGTCACTAAGACTACAAAATCTACTAAAACTACGATATCAGAATTCAGAGAAGAATTTGAAGAAACCGTTGACACCGGCGAAAGTGAAAAGTCGTTCTCCAAGTTCTCGTCAAAGACTGGTGATATGCGAAGCTCGTCAGCAGCTAGCGATGATCTAGATCACCCTGGCATCTCTACTCCACCATCAGATATCAGCTCCAGAGGATCTAGGGCTGCTACTCATGTTTGGGGCACGGAAAGCGGCAGTGGAATGTATTATAGTGATGACGACGGTCAGGGCAGCCCCAGTAGTACCAAATCACAAGTCGCACACTCACCGAGATCCAATCTTAGCTTTGAATTAGACACTGCAAAGTCACAACAGGACCTATTCGACAAACATGAATCAATGTTAGACAAAGATATCATGTCATCTTCCGTTTATGGACAACTCCCTGAAGATGATTCATACAAATCATCATCACAATCCGAAGGAACTACGACTGACGTATTTACCGGCTCTACAATAAAAATGACGGAAGCGTTCTTAGCTAAAGAAAAATCTGAACATTTAAAACACAGTGACGCTACTTTCTTGAAAGAAGCTGACGAGCATTTTGAGAAAGCCATCGAAGAACATAAGAAGGTTAGCGGATCTCAGGTTATTTCAAACATAACAGCTAAATACGAGCTTGATTCTAAATTCCATTCAAGTTCAAGCCATTCTTCAAAGGAAGAAAGTACAATTACATTGAAAGATCTTAAATCAGAGTCAAAGAAACTAACCGAAAGCAGTTCATCAAGCAAACAGGAAACTAAGTACGAACAATCTGAACTTACCAGTGAAACTCGTAAACTATCCAAAGATCCTATCGAGTCTTGGGGAAAGCCACTTGGTCTGCCAAGTCCGATAGGAGCGCCAACTCAGGCAGACGGGAAGAGTACTCCTAAGAAGCAAACAAGTTCAACCGTGTTGAATAAAAATAAGATCAACCAAGAGAAGAGCAAGGAAGCAAAGAGTCGCGCCTCGGAGTCTCCTAGCAAGAAGAAGGCGCCTGCACCAGTGTATATGGAGCTAACTTACGTGCCACATCATGGCAACTCGTACTACTCCGCCATTGAATTCTTCAAGAGAGTCCGTGCACGCTACTATGTGTTCTCCGGTACTGAGCCATCGAAGGAGATCTACAATGCCCTGCTCGATGCCAAGAAGACGTGGGAAGATAAAGATTTAGGTAAGTTAGGTTATGTGTTTTAAAATAATTTCTCATTTTTTCCACCGTATAAAACTGAAAAAATATTTTAGTAATATACTTATAATTAGGATACTTTGATCTTGTTTAGAAACAAACAGTTGTTTAACAAATTAAATGGAATAGACATAGACAAATTGGAGAAAATTGGTAAGCACAACATAACGATGTCTTGAAAATAGTTGCATAGCTCATAATTAATAACCTTTCTCCCTGGTCCTTGCAGAAGTCACCATTATCCCTACGTACGACACCGACGTCCTTGGCTACTGGGTGACAGAGAACGAGGAAGCTCTCGAAAAGTACAAGATCGACCTGTCGCCGTCTGCCTCACGGTGCACCATCAACCTTCAGGACCATGAGACATCGTGTGCGGCCTATAGACTCGAGTTCTAGGTTTCGGGTCTATTTGTAGCCTTCTCATCGAAGAAGTGAGCCCCTTACACGGAGTCGACGCTTACGAACCGAATGAACCAAAGAAAAGTGTAATTGTTGTTGTAGAAAAAAAAGGCTGTGATAATGAAAGAAACGCTCGTAAGCATTGACTCTTGAGGCCACTCCTTTGTATGAGAGTGTTTGCAAATAGATGCTGAGTTTTTGTGATATATGAATGCAATTAACAGACTGCTAAAGAGTTTGATAAAATCTTAGTTAATAATGAAAGTAACGATAATGAAAACGAAAGTGCTGGTGTCAAAATGTGTTGTGCAAACCACGACCGATGTGTTTTGCAAACCACGACCGATGTGTTGTGCAAACCATGACCGATGTGTTGCGTAAACCACGGCCGATTCGTAACTCCCAAACTGACAGTGTCCTAACCACATCCAATTGTAAAGTCAATAACCAATTCTCGACCTAAGAACAGAGACGTCCATTTTTTTCTAAAAACAACTGTTTTCTAGTAGCTTGCCATTTAAAATATATTTCTGATGATGTTTTAAAATTTGGTCTTATACAAAACTGTAGTGCTTTTATACATGATATTTAGCGTAACCAGTCCATTTTGTTTAGCCAAAACACCGCTTTGCGATCAAAACTTTTGGGGGAAATGAAAAAGATTCATTATTTTGCTATCGCCATTTGTAATTTACAAATTGTACAAAATGTCTTAGCGGCAATTTTTTTGTTCAGCGTAGTCGCTTTAAAAGGACGTGATTACTGAACTTGAATGTCATGATAACTGACGCTAATATAAAACCTGATGGTACTTTTTTAAAGGTTTAAATAAAGATATACTTATAAACAAAATGTTGTCTTAAAAAGACGTTCTTAAAATGTAAAGTCGCTCGCCGGGCTAGTGCTACGTGCGCTAGTTTGTATTAATATTTGTTAGATGAGACTTATTATTACGACTCTAGAACGACAAAGATGACTTCTCGTGTCAGCCTGTACCTCGTAAGTAATTCAGTTAGATGTAAGGAGTGACGTTTTCCACATTTGTTTTCAACTCGAGCTTATTTCCCTGCGATTATAAATAGACGAATGGTGGCGATCGATTGTAGAATTGAACGTAACTTTATATAGCTCCAAGAGATGGCGCTGTTACGAGATCAGGTTCTACATCACGCTAACGAAATTTATCTTCTCGGCTATTTTAAAATAAGTTGCGCACTATCACAAGCTAACGCAACATTGATCTATAAGTGTTCGTAACGCCATTTCTGGACGACTTTAATACAAAAATATAAGAAATTAGATACAGAGTCAATTGTAATTGGATAATCCTGCAACTCCAATATTAATTGAATGTGTGTCAAATGTTCTTATATTTGAATTAAAGTATAATAATACTGCGATCGATCGAAACTATAAAACTGAAGACATCTGTGTTATTCTAGACCAACAGTGAGCCTAAAACGATAGAGAGCTTAACCATTATAAATAATAAATGTTTTATTAGAAAACTATTATTAAAGAATTCATTATATTTACCTGTGTTTAAGTTGATACTTGCTTGTTGCGTCGAGGTATAGTAATATAACATAGTTATAATTACGTGTTATATAAAATTTACTCATTTCCAAAAGATAATTATTATAGGATGAAACGAGATTATTGAATCTCTATTTTTATTACGTTGGCATCTATACATTTTTTCGGTCTGTTGTATTTTTGTTTGAAATTTCTAGTCGAGACGACCCAAATACTTATAAAAATCGTTATAGTCTTTAAAAATTCGTTCCTATTCAGATGAATTGTTTTTTTAAGCGTTTTTGTAATATTTGTTTTGTCGAAGATAAAATCCTCATGTAATTATAGATAAAGATACCTACTCCATTAGATTACAGATTTGTTTCAAAATGTTATGTTCGGATGTGAGCGAATGTGATAATGATCCATTATATGATTCAGCATCTAGCGTGTAAGCAGTCGTCAAGGCTTTCCTCCATACACCAGCAGAAGCGAGCATGTTTGCCTTTCGACTAATATTAATGTAACATCTACCAGTTAAAGCTCACCTGCTCGCATTTCCACTGTTACGTTGTCCTTATTTGCCAAATATCCAATGAAAATGTTTGAGTCAATTAATTTTAAGTCATCCATAGTTATAAGTGGATTAATGTCACACAACAATCGCTTACTTCGCCAACATTTCTTATATAAAATAAAAAATATTGCGAGAACAATTCGTATTATGAACGCACCAGCACAATGTATTAACATATAAAAATCTTTTAAAATTTGTAAACGAATACATAAAGAATACTTTTTTTATTTTATTTTTTAAAGTCAACGAATGAGTTTTTATTTTATAGTTTCAAATACATAATTAATATAGTATGTGTTACTTTGTGTGGATTGATGTGAGCACAATATTGTTTCATTATGTGGTTTATGCTTTAGGTAGTTTGGATGGGACTAAACAGGGATGTGAGGAATACCTTGTGGGTGAGGTCTGAACCGATGCCACGTCGTTGTGACCACCATTGGCTTCTACAGTCAATTTTAGTAATCAAGCAGCGGTTTTACATCTCTACGTTGCAAAAATCTACAATTATTTTGAGATCGCGCTGCTCAAATCGTAGTGACAGATTTTGGACAGTTGTGTGAGCATAGCAACCTCAAAACGACAAGATTTTCGCTAAAATTTACGATTAATAATCATTACAAGTGCATCGGTGATGACGACTACAAATGCTTCGAACAAAAAAGATTTGAATATTTTTTATTTAAATAGGCTTTATTATTTTCAGCCAGCCACCACTGTCTTGCTGGCTATAAAGCCTGACCCTAAAGTTTACTATTGTATTTTATAGCTAGAATTCTAATTAATGCATATTATTAGGAATATTAAAAATGTTATTAAAATTAAGAATTGTATCAGCTTAGTGAACATCAATAGCTCTGAGAAATAAACCATTATTGAAATTATTAAATGTTGTATTCTTCCAACCGTGGGTTACTTTACCATGTTCAATTGTAGATAACGATAACTAAATATTTACTGTCTTCGTATAGAATATAATCATGACTGTCAAAGGCTGACAGACAAGCATGCGGCTTACCTGAGTGAGCTTGTCAATATTACCTCAACAAGACATCAAATAAAACTGATCATTTTGCCAACTTAGAACCTGCTTTACCTCAACGCCATCTATAGATGCCTAGGATTAAATATATATTAAGAAGCTTAATTTTGACGATGACATGAAGCATTAACTCAATCAATGATCAGGTACTCCGTATGACTGTTTGTCATCACTCAGAATTTCATACATTAATAATAAAATGAGAAGGGATTGGATTGTTCTAAAAGTTCGGCTTGAGATGGTATAAATAGAGGTCTCAAGAAAATACATCGATTTAAGGAGTAAAATAAATGGGAAATATGAATTTGTTGGTAGGTATCAATGTGGGATTGTCGTTTTAAAATAGAGCGTGTTAAAATAATACTATTGAACACTTTTGTTAGTCAAGATACGTTTCACGATTTATTGTGGCATCTAAAATCTAAGTCAAACTTGACCTGTCCATTTTAAGCTATTTTAAATAGAATCCAATCACAAGTTTACCTTATGATGTCGTATTTAATCATGATAGCTAAGATTTTCTCACGCTCTATTTTATTAGACGAGGATGCTTATAAGTGGTGCTAGAAACCGATGCGTTACAATATTAGTAGTATTGAATGTTTGCGCCCTGTAAATGATGAGGGTGGAAATAACACAGTTGACAACAGAAGTTTATCTTACACGAAACTCCTCATAAACACAAACATACCTAGTTTAAATTTAAGATTTCCGAGTCAAACTGATTAAGTTATCTAATCATACATTAAAGGACAAGGCACCGTAATTTACTTAGCTCAAAGTGAGTCATAGTGAGCCACTGATATTGCGTCACACGAAAGTAGAGCTTTTAGTGTGTTTGTTACACGTGCGCAGCTTTACAAGACTTCAAATAAAATTATACGCAGCGTTGCGCGTGTCTGGCCTGTCCTTTTCACTAACACAGTGAACTCTGTTACATAGACTTACTGACTATTTAGTGCGTGAATATATTTGTGTGTTGTGTCGTTTTCACTTGAAGTTCCATTGTCATCGTTTACTTGGGGTGCAAGTGACACGCTTAGTGGTAAGTAAGACTGATCAGATTTGTTGAACAGCTGAAATCAATGCTTCAATTCGTTGCAAGGTAAACGGTGTATACGCCTAAATATTATTATTATATGTTACGGGAATGTTGGATTAGAAAAAGGAACTTAAGTGCATACGACATTCTTTCATAAAATGAAAATTATTAAAAATCATAGTAATATTAACTAGGTGCAACTTGGTTGCGGACATCTGAAGTTGATCCCCCAGAACATATAGTCGCTGATTGATCGATAAATGTAACCCAGCTGCTAAATGTGCGATCTGATCGATGTTGACCGCAATCTATTCTCACCTTATAGGTTTTATCGTATGCAGTTAAATGATCTTTTACATTGCTTGCTTGCTTTACTAACAAACCTGCTATTTTAAAAAGATGTTTAATAATTTAAATAATGTCTAGCCCTTAAGGGCAACTAGGTGCATATTTATGATTGTATGTAATATAAAGTACTCATTAATTATCATTGTATCAGTCACGTCGCTATAACCCATTCAGCGTGTTTGGTGGTAATGTATGAATCATTATGAGTAATAAAAATGTTCGAAAACATTATTGGTTTATTATTTTTACTTAATAACTTAATCCCTTTTAGTTCATTAATTACTGTGACTTTTTTTACATTTTTGCAATGGGTTATTTATAAACTCATGAATGGTTAAAATAGAGCACAACCTAGTCGGAATCGGTTTCGTAGTGACAGTCAACAACATTCATTGCGTTATTTACGTTGTCGGGCAGACATTTTTCGACCATATGCAGCAATGGATTAGCAATTTGTTTCAAAATGATTCAGATTCCGATGGATAGTGTGTTACGCAATAAGGGTGCTGGTCGTAATAAAATTCTATAATAAATATTCCAAAGAAATACAAATTATTTGGTCTGAAAGTAAAATAATGAACGCTTCTGTTTCACACGGAAGTGTAATTGGATGCCTCGTATTTCTAATTTGCGTAGGGGTCCACAATGATCGTGTCTTAGTGAGAGCTACCAACTTAAGTAGTTCACATTGTGGAATGCAAGAAATATGTTGAGTTTAAGAATAGGAAAAATAACTAAATCATTCAATTTGAAAACATTTAATAACAGCACATAATTCACAATTTAAATGCATTATACAAACAGTCGTATACAACATTTTGGTTACTTATTTCTAACTGTAGAGACTTCAGACAAAATAATACAAACTTTAAAAATCGCTCTGTTTAGACCAAAAATATACAGAATTCCAAAAAACATCGAATTAAATAGGTATTAATAAAATAAAATAAAAAAATAAGGCTTTTTCTTGATTCTATAAATTATTGGGATGAGATTTAAAATGACACATTTTATATGTATACAGTGGCTATTACACATTTAAATCTAGTATATTTGGACATTTGCCGAGGCCATACACTTAACTGTGGCTGGAATAGCCACCCACGCGCTTAATAGTGGCACATCATTATTTTCTTATTTTAAAATCCAACACACTCGGATACCGCTATAAAACAAGTGTTATTAAAAAAAAAATGTACTTATAACGCTTATTTAAAATCTATTGACTTAATCTGGAATGACTATGAATTAACTATTTACAAAAAAAGTATACTTTATAGAAACACAACGCGCAAAGCATTCAGCACAACCAAGAAGAAAATAAGTGATATAAAGACTTGTTAAAAATTTTATAGAAAAAAAAATCAAAATTACTATATAAATTAAATATTATCTAATGTATTATCAAATCTGATTCGTAGTATTCAATGAACTCAATCACATGAATACTGTATTAGATAAAAACATTAAATAATTATTTCAAAAAGTACCTAGGTACATTATTGATAGGTAATTGCGCATCACTAATCTTCAAAAGATAAAACTATTCATAAATTTAAACGTCTGAACTCATTAAAACTACGTACTAAAAAGCTACTAAACTTTGGAATGTTATAGTAATCACAATAATGTTCGTTTATTACTTACGTACTTAATTACGTATCTAACTTAGCGTACGAGCACTTACATTCTAGACACATACATATAGAGATAATAATATTACTGATAGAGTTAAAACAAAGCTAAAGGCATTCACACAATGGCCGATATTGGACATCCAACAAATAATGAATAGTGAAATTTATTATGATAAAAGATAGCACAATATTAGATGTTTATTTATTCATTACATAACCAAACTTGGAATTTGTGAAAATGTCCAGTGATTTAGCTAAAATACGTCATCAGCATGTCAAAGTACGGAGATGCGGTAAGGAGATGCGAATTAATTGCGTGATTGGTTAAAACACAGCACAAAATACAGTTTTGAGGAAAATTTTAAAAAGAGATCTTTTTACTGGTCCAAATGTTATGAACGCTTTCAAGGACACTAAACGCCCAAAGCCGTCATAACAATAAAAATTATATTGTGTCTCGTTCTATGTCCTTGCAAGCCTTAATAACTCTATACCGATAAACATCAGTGAATACCTAGTGATTACCTAATAGGTAATTGTATGGTTAAAAAATAGGGATGATTTAAAAAAAAGAAATTCTATTTAGTCTGCTATTAGTCTTCCTTTCATTAAAAATTATTGCATTTTCGTTATTAAAGACTAGAATTGAAAAGATGAAAGAAAGACTTTTAAATATCGCTCAAAGTAAAATTAATAGAAATTACATTTAGCAATCTGTTAAATATTTTCTTATTATATTAAAAATACACTCAACATTAGCAATGTTCAATTTGAACACGAAAACATAAAATACAGGAATGTTTAATACACACTTTTGTGTATTAAAGGGTAATATTGTAAATTACTACCATCATCGTATACTCTTGTCTCCTAATTAGTCAATAATTTCTCGCAAACCTGTGTTTTTGGAGGGACTTTGATACTGAAGAAGACTTTCGATAAAGTCCTACATTCACTAAAGAGAAAATAAAATACTAACGAAGAAAAATTCTAAATATTTCACTGTTTGTTCAGCAGAAACCCAAATGCTACTTAAATCTCATATCATCTGGTTTCCTGACAAAGTACGCCACTTTGTCGATAGGAACTTTGTACTCGTGCATCCACCGGTTGCCCTTGCGCAGGGACCCGTCGATTCCGTCTTGCCATAGGCCAGTTGGGAGGTACACTGAAAGACGAGAAACAATATTTATTAATTTATGATCATCTAAAACGGCGGTGCTTGGGGATACCTTTGTCCAGTACTAGCACGTCACTCCGCTTTCACATTTAGCTCTATATCCTTATTAGCAATCAAATGAAAGTCACACATACCATCTCTACTAGTCTGGCCCCGTTCCAACACGGGCGCGACGACGATCTCTCCGCCAATAGCGAACTCGTCTTGTACGGGCATCGGCGCAGTGTCACTACCGCTCAGTAGCCACAGCGGACGGATGAGAGGGAGGCCCTCCTCTAGGGCCTCGCGTTTGTACTTCAAGAGGAGTGGAGTCACCTGTAAAAGAATGATAATATATCTAAATAGGTATTTAATTGGAAACATATGGTATAATGTCTGTAACTACGTTTAAGGGATTCTAAAACAACACAACAGTCAGTCAGTCAGTCAGTTATATAACAGTCGTGTTTGAAATTACTAAGTCGATTTTACGAGTAAACACGTCTGTTATATAGGGTGACTGGTAATTAGTGTCCGATACTTAAACACATGATAGTACTCATGATAACAAACCACTTTTACTATGGGACCAAACCTGAAATCGCGAAATAAAAAAATCAGCTGTTCCCTACATAACTCGTCAAAATGTGTCGTGGAGCAGCTGATTTCTTTTTAAACACATGATTGTATTCTTGTTAACAAACAACTTTCCCAAAGAAACGATTTTTAATTTAATAAGGGCATTAGCCCTTTCATTCCAATAAGATATTGAGTATCTAACAAGAATACGCGCTATAACAGCTGTTAGTCGCTTGACCCCGTTATTCTGATTTCTGTCTCATGTTACATTAAGGTACTATCGTACTGAGTAACAGTACTTAAGGCAGAGCACCCACACACTTCACATCCGAATGTTCAGGTTATTGCTAAGATAACAAAAAGATTAACTTACAAAAACGCTGTGTTTAATAGTATGGCCGCATAACTACGAAATATCTAGGCACCGAGCGCGATTCCGGTAAACATAGACACACACGGCACATCAGGACATAGTCTTTTGACCCATTCTGTATCACTGTCACTACACACCTGTACACACACGTGCTTAATTCTAGTACCGGTTCGTAGTAACAGTTATATCTAATAATTATAATTAACGAAATTACAAAAACACTGTCTACGGAATCACACTATTAAAACAACAGTGACTTCTCACTCGCCCGCGACGCGCCCACGCTAACGCGCTTACTCAGCCGCGGAGGAGCCGTTTACGTACGCACGTGTCACTTTTCACTGCGATAAATTCAAGTTCTATCTATGGTCTATCCTTGTCTGCAGCACAAGTATTACTTAAGTAATTACAAACAAAGGCGATGACGACGGTGGTGCGGTGCGAATTTACGGACCGGGGAAACACGCGGAGCGCTCGGCGATAGCCGCGGTGCCTCAAAGAGTTTACTCCTTTGACACCGCCGCTGCCGCCGGCGATCGTATGCATCTCGCTTTATTGTTTATTTAAAATTATTTTGAAAATACATTTTTACTGCGAACTATTACTAGTGTATTCCTAAAGAAATGCACATTTTGTACAATGGGTGTAGACAACAATCTTCGCTTATACAACCGAGCAAACCATTCACAAATTGTAAACAATAGATTGTAAAATCCAACAGCTGTTATAGCGCGTATTCTTGTTAGATACTCAATATCTTATTGGAATGAAAGGGCTAATGCCCTTATTAAATTAAAAAAATCGTTTCTTTGGGAAAGTTGTTTGCTATCATGAATACAATCAAGTGTTTAAAAATAAATCAGCTGCTCCACGACACACTTTGACGAGTTATGTAGGGAACAGCTGATTTTTTTTTTTCGCGATTTCAGGTTTTGTCCCATATTAAAAGTTGTTTGTTATCATGTGTTTAAGTATCGGTCACTAATTACCAGTCACCCTATATAACTGACTTGATGAACTAGACATAAACATTTATAAGCTACTGAGGCAAATAAAGATATGAACATGAAATAATACTGCAAAACAATCCATAATTCTAAAATAATAGAAATATTGTTACTTGCACACAAAATATTCCACCCACCACCACTACTATTCTACTCTATTACCTACTCATATATTACAGTATCGTTACTAACCATTCTCTGTCTCAACGAGGTCAAGTTCTTCGCCATCTCCAAAACTCTTTCATCATTATACTTGCTGGGCAGATGTGTAAACTTCATCACTGGCAAGAACGTCGCCATTTGCAGCCATCTCATATACAATTCCCTCTCTGGTAACTCTATTCCATTCTCTTGAGTAGCATTCGTCGTATCCACTAAACCTTTAGAAGATGGTAGGAACTGCTCACTGCCAGGCCAGTAGATGTCCCCTCCAACTGCTCCCGGCATTATAAACGGAAAACCATTGACTCCGTAAGTCAGCATTGTAGGTATCACAAGCCTTAACGCCTCCCAAGTTGATTCAAATGGCGGTAGAGATACAAAGATTGGTGGACGGGGCAACGACACTGCTGAGGATACTCCAATAATGTTCAATAACTTTTCAAAAGTCTTGGTGAAGATTTTCTTGTATTGATCAGGGTTAGTCAGAAAATGTTCGCAGCGGAAATAATGTGGCATGTCGTAAGCCGTGCCCAAATCTAAAAAGAAAGAGTCGATGTGGTACTCATCGATTACTGCTCGTAGCTTTTCCAAAAACCACGGTACTGATTGATTATTCGTTATATCTAATACTCCAGCACTTGCTAACGACTTGAACCGAGTCAAAGCTGGGATACGTCTATCACTATTTCTTTCACTGATAAGCAATCTTCTATGAACGCATTCCGCAAAGTTTTTACTCTCTGTACTTATAAATGGTTGGATAGTAAACGCTACTTTAAAACCTCTTCTGTGCAGTTTATCTACAGTAGTGTTTAATGTTTCAAATCGACTTGTATCCACCGATAGATCACCTATTTCATTCTGCCAATGCTCATTGATCAAGACATGCCCTTGTTTCAAAAATCCTAGATTGATTACATCTTCAGTGTATTTGGAAATGGTTTCTGCTTGTAATTCCTGTTTAAATCTGGGAGCTATTTGCCAAACTGGTTCTGATATTAGAGACTCTAGTGTCTGCATATCCGCGGGTTTCAAACCATCCCATAATGGGGCTCTACGGTGACTGTGAATAGAAGAATGCAATGACGCCATATCTTCCGATGTGCAGATGTTATACCTCATTTCAGGGAACTCAGTCAGTTTGTTCGGGTAAGCAAACTCATGGTACATAGCTTTCAGGCAGATTTGTTTGCCTCCTTTGTTGACGGAGACATGAAGAGGTGTTTCATCATCAATGATGACGGCAGCTCCTTTGGAGTTAATGAAGTATCGTGTGAGGACATTGCCCCATTGGGACTTCTGCATGTCTCCAGTGATGAACGGAGTGTAGTCTAAAAACCCACTATCTAAAGGCCAGGTCAGGTTGGAAGATTGCCCGCCTCCGTACCAGTGAACTTTCGTTGCACTCCAGTCAAAGCAGTCATTTGGATAGACGTCTGTAAAGAAAAAAATGTTAATAATTAACTGAATTTAGATATACCAATCTGCTTTCATTTGTTTACAATAACACTGCCAAAGAAAATATGAAACAATTAAACAAAGACGTTGTTGACGTAAGAATTTGGCGAGTTCCCAAAGATATAATTAACTTACACTAACTAGACATAATTAACTTTTTTTTTACATAATAAAAAGCTTCATCGTACGTAACATCACGCCTGTGTTCCTCAGAGGGTTAGGCAGAATTGCACACCCACATTTCGCCAGTCATATAAACAGTTTTGTTTACTTACCAGATCTCAAAGCTTTCCAATGCACGTGGTAGCAAGTGGTATTATCAACGCCAGGGTCATGTGGTAGAGACTTAAGGTAAAAGCGAAGGGTGTGTAGCCACTCTAAGCATTCGGAGCCATCTTTGCGCCGGTGTTCAGGCAGACATGGATACGCGTTCACTTTGCCTTGGATGTTCACAGCTGAAAAAAGAATATGGAGCAATAAAAGATACATTTTATCATGGTAGTGATAAATGTAGAAAGAGGCGAATAAAGAAATGCCCCTAATAGTTTTATTGGAAAGAGTTGCGCAATTTTTGTAGTAAACACAACGGTAGAGAAAAAGGTCCAACCAAAGGTACTCAATGCTGAAAACTGTTTAATTCAAGAAACGACTGGTAACAGTGACAAGAAAACGATAATCAGATTCAGCCAGAGGTGATCATAGAAATTTAAAAAAATATCAATCGCCTTTAACCTTTGTGACTATTAGAAGGGACATTCTGATAATAAAAACATATTATGTCACTCACCTAAACTAGCTCTCAAAATCTCAACATCATCCTTATTATAGATCCTGATGAGTCGCTTGGGCTCGTTGAACTGCACGTTGTCGAAGTAGGCCTTAGTCAGCGCCTGCTGGTGGTACAGGACGTACGCAAATCCCACGAAGAACACGATGGCCAGGAACATGAGACCCACGAACGCACGGAGCTTGTAGTCTGTCGGTTTCTTGCGGATTTTCTGAGGGATGCTCTGGAAGGAGAAAAAATTCTTTTATACGACGATATTTTTTATCTTTTTATGGTAATGATAATGAAACTCAAGAACAAGAAGGTGCATGAGGTCGAATTCAGGTTCAATTTCAAGACCTTCCTAGGCTGCTTCCCTTCCCGGGTTGCTGCACAGGGACATTGTTTGGTATTGTGTGGTGTTAGTTGGTAGGTAAACATAAAATAATTATAATTATCAGTAAAACTTTAAATTGAAGAGTTCTCAAGAAGTATATGAAGTATCTCGTGATAAGTCATCACGTTGCATTTTTGCTGAGTGTACTAGTGAAAACACAAGAACTACCAGAATCACCTTTACTGCTACGAGATAAAGGCGACACTACCAACATAAATTATAAACTAAATTAGATGTATTAAGACTATAATAGATTGCATGTAGATCCTCATCATCGACGAAACAGCACCTGTAGTTTCTCCCGCAGTAGACTGGCGAGGGAGTTAACGGAGGTGACGGAGTTGCTCGGCGAGTAGTCATCATCGTCCATGCTGAACTCCGACCGGCCGAACCTGCGGGGCGCCGTTGATTTGCGGCGGGGGGAACGGAGGGGAGTCCTGAAATAGAGACAAGGAATTTTATAAAAATATTTATTTTAAAAAATGTTGGGTGATGATGATGACTGTCAATGTGTGCCTCTTTCTATACATGTTAAAATTACTGATAAGATGGTCACACCTAAGCTAATATTATAAAGAGAAAAATAAAACAACAGACTTCCAAAAAAACACTACAAAGTGAAAAATAAATTTAATTTCGGAAGTCTTTGGATCTGTACGTGCTGACTTCCGAAATTAAAATTATTTTTCACTTTGTAGTGTTTTTTGGAACAAGGTTGTTTTATTTTTTGGGAAAAAGTTTTTTTTATTTTTTACTTTTTTGAGGTTCAGTTTGTAATTTATTTAAGTTACAATAGCCTAATCTGCTAAGCTGCTCGTCACCTTTTACAAAATATTGCTTTTCCTGATGCAGAGACGTTAATTGTTGAGTTCTCCTGATGGTGAAGTCACCATCAGCTCCACTTCGCATTGTGAAGAGCATAAATTGCTTAGCAACCATTATAAAGTACCTAATTGAATGCAACCCGTGAAATACTTATTATTGAGTAGTTCCGGAGGCCATCTGTGATCTTCATCATCAGTTCCACTTCACCAACAGGTGCTTGTAGAGAGCCAAATCGCTATAGGTCGCTATAGTTGAAGAGTTCCGTCGATTTCTCCAGGATCCCATTTCCCAGGGTATACTTTCTAGTTGGTCCCATTGTCCAAATAAAAAAATACCCACTACTTTCTTTATATATATAATATATAAATAAAGTAAACCGCCCTTTCAAACAAAAAAATAATTTTCTAAATCGGTTCAGCCGTGTTCGAGTAATCGGGAAACATACATAAAAGAAAACATCATTCCGACGAACTGAGAAGCTCCCCCTTTTTTTGAAGTCGATTAAAAAGATTTTTATGTAATTATGTTTGTTTGTAATGGATAAACTCATAAATTATTAACCGATTTTAAAAATTCTTTCACATAAAGAAAGCTACACTATCAGCGAGTAACATGGGCTATATTTTAGTGACGTCTAAGTCGCGAGCCGAAGCTAGTCCACTAAAAAATTAAGAAGGGGAAGAGGAACTTCATACTTACGTACAAAAATGTTTTCAACATCAAACGTAAACTTAAATAAAATAAAATTAATAATTTTAATTTTGTTTACGTCTATGACCATGACTATTATCGCTAGAAAAAAACCAAATAATCTTAATACGTTTTTATAATGAGCGAGACACAAAAACACAAGACAATGTAAATATTTTTCGTATAACAAAAAATGTGTAATCAAAAGAATTCGGCCTTCCCACTCATTTCCAACTCAAACAAATCTTAATACAAATAAAACTGACAAAAATACCTGAACATGACGTAACACCAAGCCAAGATAACGAACAGACTGACAACACCAAGATGAAGTTCAAAAACAGTCGCATATGGCACCGGATTGCTAATGAGGAAACTCATTTACGTAGGTATGTGATTCCGTTGACACCGACAGTTACTTGAGTCAGGATATCATAATGGACACTCTTGGTTTCAAGCTTTTGGAGGTCAAGAATGTGTAGGAGTAGATCATAGATGTAACATCAAACAGCTAAGTCGTTCTTGGTAGAGATTAGTTAACCATTAACGGATAGGTGTAGCAGCAGTTAACTATAGGATTACATCAAAAAACGGGAAGCAATATTATATTGTCTCAAAAAATCCTACTTAATTTTCAAAGGCAAAGGTTTGTGAGGATGGATGGATGTTTGTTACTATTTTACGCAAACACTACTCAAAGGATTTTGATGAAATTTGGCACAGAGATAGATGATAACCTGAATTAGCACTTAGGATACTTTCTATCCCGATATTCTTACGGGTTGGAGACTTACGTGGGTAAAACCGCGGGGTGCTGCTAGTACGGATATACAATTATGACAATATTGTCTTCAGCCGGCAACCATTCACTCTTAGACTAGCCGGTCTCCTTATTACACAGCAATGTCCTCTGGTTTAAGGGTAAGTCGAAGAGAACATTTATCAATGACAATGGTTATGCAGATATCCTGTAAACTGATCTGTAGAAGGTTACTGACTAAAATAATGATGATAATAATCTAATTTTCAATTGCACCGCTATGCAAAGCACTATTCAGCTTGAATGCCTACTCAACTACTTATCTAACACTAGATTCGAGGAGACTCAAGTATGCATAAATGACAGATATAATCTAGCCGGATCATAAGTCTGCTACGAGTCTTTAAGTAGTCTTTATGTCCAAGGTGATCTCTAGTTTCATCCTTGATACCAATGTAGAAACTGAAAATAAAGTATAGGAAGTGGGAAAATAGTTTCTTGCTGTTTAAAAATGTACGTTTGCTTTCATTAACTCCCTTATTTATTTATTTTTTATTATCTTCCTTATTTTTTTTATTTATTCTTTCTTTTTGATTACTTCTGTTTTCTTATATTTCTTTGCCTTTGGCTGAACCTGCAAATAAGCCTTTCGTCTATTTTTACGTCAACTTACTCGGATTTACAACAATCTAATCTAACAACGAGACCATTACAGGGGCATCAACGCCAGATTAATCTCCGCGTCTTCTAGACTTACTGCTCTAACGTGACCGAGGTTTATCCTACAGATTCCATAAGGAGCAATTTTGGGCAATTTAACTTTTAGTACCTTTAGATAAGTACGTACTTCTGTTTGTATTTAATTGTTACTTTCTCTCTCTGAGATCGTTGATTTTGTTTGGTATCGGTGTCATTTTGAGAGGCTAAATCATAAAATATAATTAACTTTTTGTAGGTTCGTTTTTAAAACGTTTATCTACATTCGTTTGCATTTCAATTTCACATCTTTTGATTATTTTTATCTCAGTTTTACGACATCCAATTTCACAGTTTGATCTATAAAGTAGGCCACGGTTACACTTAAACTGCCAACTGACTTTTCTTTTAGAATTTCTATTTTTAAACACACATTTCAACGCTTTGAAAGTGTCATGTTTTTCTAAATGATCAAAGGTTTAAGAGTCTCGAGTATGAACAGATTATTTTGACGACACGGTTGGCGCAGTGGTTGAGCGATTGACTGCTGCGCAGCATGTCGCGGGTTCGATTCCCGCACGGAACAAATATTTGTACGACCTACAAGTATTTGTTCCGAGTCTGGGTGTTTTTCTATCTATAATATGTATGTATTTACAAAAAAAAAAAAAAAAAATTGTATATAAGTAGTTTATCAGCCATCTCGTTACCATAACACAAGCATTAGGTTGCTTAGCTTGGGGCTAGATGGCGTTGTGTGGTATGTCCAAACATATTTATTTATTTATTTATTTATTTATTTATTCCACATGGGCTTTTAAATTTTTGTCAACTATGTATACCGAAATATTGGTTACGTTGTCTGATATATTGGTCAACTCATTCCGAATTTTCTCAAACACATCTGTGCGACAATTCAATTTGATTCTTAAGGTCTCAAACTTACTCAAGGCGCTATGACCCGACAGAGACCGCGCTTACTAGTTTTTTGAATCAATGGGAAACATAAAAAACAGAGTTAAAAAACAAACTTATAAAATTCTGAAAAAAGATATCTTATTTAAGGATCCGACGGTTTTATTAACACGATTAGATTTACTTTGCTGGATAGAAAAAAATCCCAAAGTCACCCCTTTTAGTAATGTCATAGCTGCAAAACAGACGTTTTTTTTTTCTTATTTTTTATATAAATAAAAAGGTATTAAGATTGTTTAGCACAATTCGCTGAGTTTATCGTGATAAAATTATTAAAATAATTACTATGTTTAAATACCTACCAAATGCACGAGGCAACCACTCGCGAGCCTACTTCAGTTCAGTACGCGGCGCGAGCGCCGAATCATATGGCCTTAATGATTTACCAAAAACGAATAACGCTGTCCTTAATTACATAAACACACAAACATGTCTAAGAGAAATTCAATAAACGTCACTTAATCAACGCATTAATGCTAATCGCTACACAAACAGTAATTAACGTCAGTCTCACTCACAATCCGCGTTTAAGCTATAAAACTGATCTCAACACACACAACATTATCTGTCACCTCAGGGTTTAACGTAAGTAACCTTTTATTTTATCTGAGAGTGTTTACTTATTCCATTTAAAACCGTAAATAGCAAAGAGAAATTAATACAAAATAAAGTCATCTAAATGAGATTATAGATTTCCTTGAACTTACTGAAGATAGTGATGAATATTCCCAAAGACATTTAGGTACTTACGATATTCATAATCACACATAAAACTGACCTGCATCAATACTTGCAATATGAGTCTCCATCTAGTCGTTTTTGGAAATGGAAAAACTAAAATGAGCGTGTTGTCCATTTTAGCTTTACAAATATTAGAGAACCGTAAGTAAGGCAGCTATGGGAAAACGCTATGTTGCATTAAGGGGGATGCGCTGTGGTAGCACGCGAAATCCAAATTTTCTTGCGTTTTATGCAATTTGCAGGTCCGTGTCAGGTTGTATCTTGATCAAAATATGATACGCGGGAATAAAACATATGCATTTACATAATTTTAACCATAAAAATCATCAATACATCTTTCTAAGTTAGATTTCGTGCAGATTCGTCGAACGAATGAAATCTAACGACTGCACGAAATCTAACTTATAAAGATGTATTGATGATTTTTATTGTTAAAATTATGTAAATGCATGTTTTATTCCCGCGTATCATATTTTGATCAAAATACAACCTGACCTGCAAATTGCAAAAAACCCAAAAAAAAAAAATGAATTTCGCGCGCTACCACAGCGCATCCCCCTTAAGAAATGCCTTTCTCTACCATGAAGAATATGAGAGAGAGAGAGATAACAAATAAGAGTAGGTACAATACATGGTGTATCAGAAAGGTGTGGTCAAACTTAAGGGTGTGGTACAGTTCATCAAACTGAACAACTTTTCCCTTGGCACCAACATCGTAATCTAGAAAAAAGTATCGGCTATTAGGGTCGAATAGGTATTGAAGTTTTGTACTCCCCTACTCCAGCGGATAATTTTTTGTCGGTTACGATGTTGGTCCCATGGAGAAAGTTGTTCAGTTTGATGGTCTGTGCCAGACATTTCTGATAATCCCTTTAGGTATTTTTGATTTCCCATGACTAAAGAAGTCAAGTAAGTAAGTTGTTTCCCAAATCATTATTAATGAACGACAAACAATTCAGCCATTATTGGGAACCTACACTAGAGCTCTCGAATACCTATTTCCCCAAACAAATCACAGTTGATGACGTACATCACAACAAACGGAATCCGTCTGCAATACAACTTTACGAGATAACACCGGGTCAATGTTTAATCACACTAATATTATAAAGGCAAATGTTTGTGTGTTTGTTACTTCTTCACGCTCAAACGGCTAGACCGATTTGGATGAAATTTGGTATTGTAGATAGCTTATAGCCTTGCTTAACACATAGGCTACTTTTTATCTCGGTCTACGCGGGTGAAACTGCGGGGTGCAGCTTGTTATAAATAAATAAGAACACAAAACATAACATCACGCCTTGTTCTCCCGAAGGGTTGGGCAGAGGTGTAGCTATAGTACACCCACATTTCGCCAGTTATGTTTAAGTGAATAAGGGTGAGCCATAGAAATCTAAATAATAAGGCACATCAACCGGGAATCCAGACTCCGATAAATAAATAAGAAGTACCTACATAATTATTGCCATTGTTGCCAAAGGAGCTCGTGGCTAAGTAATAACAGCTGCACGAGTCGATCCATTAAGTTAAGCTACGCTTGCCTGGGTTAGCCCGTGGATGGGTGACCACCTTTATATACCGAGACTTCTGCGTGCCTCGGAAAGCACGTTAAGCCGTTGGTCCCGGCTGTCATTCGCAGATCTTTGACAGTCGTTACGGGTCGTCAGAAGCCCGAAAATCTGACAACCAGTCTTACCAAGGGGTATATAAAGTATTATTTTATTTTATTTTATTCAGAAAGGAACTCCAACAAAGGATACACATTACATGCATTATTATACAAAGTACTTTGAAGATTTGTGCTCCTTCAGTTATAGGAGAACACATCATGCATACATCATCATTTTAAACATAGTTTAGAATTGTATGAGTTTAAGTAGTTAAACACAATAAAATTTAAATCAAAGAAAAATTAAACAATATTAAATTAAACAACACATGAACATAAAATTAAATTAAACATTTGAAATTAAAACACGGGTTAAATAGTAAACAATTGAAGAGTAAATTTTAAAAAAAAAATAATAATAATTAAAACATTAAGATTAATGGCAACAATGAATAGGAACTATAAAGAGCAATTACCCAGTCACTCGGTTGTGGAGGTCAGATAGGCAGTCGCTCCATGTAAAATTGTATTCAGCTGCATCCGGTTAGACTGGAAGCCGACCCCAACTAGTTGGGAAAAGGCTACGCAGATTTCTTTACGTAATCAAAAGATTAAGGCAATATATTGAGTTAAAATGTGGCATGACGTCACTCCTTGCTAGATTTTATACGTAGTTTGTTATAGTTGTGACGTAGCGAGCCCCCACTCCCAACTTTAATGCGTTTTATCTAAGTCAGTTTTTATTAATATGATAAAGCAAACAATACGTGTCTAATATTTATTTACTATCTGACTGACGGACTAAAAATAATTTCTTTTTTTTTTACTCAGGCATCATTCCTATTCTGATAACGAAGACAAGTAAAAAGTAAAAATTAAATATTTAATAAAAATAAAGTGTTTGTACATACACTCTTTACGTCTCAAGCTTTTTACACGTTCATATTATAATAGATATAGCGAATAAAAATTATATTTATTTTCTACATTAAAGAACACAATTTCCATTTGACTATCAAATAGCCCGGCTAGCCTGAGTGACATCATCACTTAAAATTAAGTGATACCACCAAATACCACCAAACCAATACCAATAGTGGAAACAATTAATAATTAGCTTCTTGTAATTTTGTTACATTTATCCATATTTTATTCTATTTTATTAATAACGTCTAGTCGCGAAGAAATATTAAATGAGCATGTGTTTACGCAAAATAAGGAACTTTAGTGTCAAATTACTTGACATTACCGAATGATGTGTGTGGAAATAAGGACTTTGAACTTTTAGTCCGAATTGTTGTTTATTTGATCGACTACAAAAAAGGTACCTACCTAAAGGAAGTAATGAGATTTGCGGGTTTTTGATACTCGTAGTATCATAAAACTTATACTTAAAACATAAATAAATAAATAAATAAATAAATAAATTAAAATAAAATTACATATAAAAACAAAGTTGTTGCCCTTTTATTTTTAAATAAATCATAATTACCGATAAAGTAAAATAAATTACCTACATCTCACAAAGAACTAGGATCCCTTAAAGTACCATAACATATAGTATGAATATTCATAAATCTCTACAAAACCATTTCACTGTTGAATTTCTATTAAAAATAATAAACAAAAATATACCTTCTACAGTGCCGTTTAGTGCTTTTCAAAAATCCTCCAACAGTATTTCACGACACAAATTAACAACACTTTAACAGTCTTGCTCTACAACTCACGAAAGAACCATAGATCGGGTTGCGCAGGAGTCACTCGGAAGCGCGTACGAGTTATACTGGCTGGTTGGTGTGACACCATGTGCGCGCATGACGACCTCATGCGCCAAACCAGAGTGCGTGCAATAAGGATAATTATAAAAATCGAATAATAAGAATTATTTTTATTTATTCGTACAACCGATATTAGCCTAGATACACGTATAGCATGAGAAACACAAAAACAAAGACCTAAAAATATATTTGTATACAGGGTCAAATTAAATTAGCTAGCGAAACTCCGCAGACGTGATTGGTAACTCGATAACTAATCATGATAAAACAAAAATTAAATTAATTTGATGATGTTTTTTTTGAGTCATCAACCGTAGTGTAGGTACTATAAGTCACTTAATATGTGTATCAGTTTAAACCTCCGTTTTTTTTTTTTTTTTTTTTGTAAACTTCAAATGTTATGTATCGATATTTCAACAATGTTAAACAGATTGTATCAACCCACACTTCAAGTACCAACACTGCCAGCGATCATGGACCCCACAAAACTCACCAATATTTTTTTCATCGTATCAGATATAGATACCCATCACGTCTCATACCATTTCGCTAGCTAATTTAATTTGACCCTGTCACGATGTCACCATTCTCCTATTTTTTTTTTTTCATTTTGATTTTGCTGGCCTCTCATGCACGACAGCACGAGGTTGTCAGTTCAGATCCGTCAAGTATCAAAGTGACTTTTTAACAAGGGTGATTGATCCCCAATCTAATTTATTAAAAGACAAATCTTCAATAAATTAACTATTTTCCTCAAGCGCCAAACATTAATTGAAGTACTTATGTAGAATGTAGGTACTATTTCCCTTTACATCCTACATACTCATACATGTATTGTGGTTTCATTGGTGTAGAATATCACAATTCCGAATGAAAACTGTACAGGAAATTAAAATAGAAATCAATTTAGTTGATAATTCTCATCGCGCTTGGAAAAGATGATAAACCGGTTCTTTAGGTAGCTAGAACTAGCTTTTGCCCGCGGCTTCGCCCGCTTGGATATCGGAAAATATCCCACGGGAACATACCACGGAGATTAAAAGTACCATATTCCGAAATACATTGTTGTCATAACTACACACGTATTTACACGGCGCACGCCCGTAAAGCTAGCAGTCGGTATGATGTTTTCCGATATCTTCAACAATCATTGCCTTAATTCAGCCAATTTACACAAAACTTTAATGAATTATAGACCTAAGCCTTCCTTATGAATTACTCCGTCCATTGGTGTAATAAAAACTGTATGAAAATTCGTTCGGTAGTTTTTGAGTTTTTCCCGTTCAGACAGACAGAGGTGGCGGGGGGACTTTGTTTTATAATATAATAGTGATGTACAGATTCTGGACTGGTAGCATTTCTTTCGTCGTATTTAACTAAACGTAAATAGGCGATAATATTAAAAAAAATTGCTCTCTCTTTATGGTGTGCCTTATTCAGTTTATGGAATAGGGATTCACCATTGTGGTGTATGTTTTTTGATTGTATGGCCTAGTATCCTAAAAAAGGAATACACGAAAAAACAAAAAAAAAAACTTTGAGGAACACAAATATCTTTTTTTATACATAGAATATCGCGCATACGTTTAGCGAATGTGTTGCACTCTTTCACCGGTCAAAGGGAATGCGACTACTTGTGTTAACTCGGCAACGGAAAGCTATGAATGTTAATATTATGCAAATACTTATATCGTAGGTAATTAAAATACTAGTGACATACTGATAACATTTGTACTTAATTGAATTGATTTACCAATTAACATGTCACTTTATTTCATCATTGTAATACTAAGGGTGAATTCTACCAAACTTTTCTATCCAGTATAAGTACCTAAACCAGCCAGTGTAATTACCTTCGAATAAATTTTGAATTTTGACAGTTTCTCCATTCAAAAACTGTCAGTCGTCAATTTCATTCCACGGATAAAAGATATCCGACTTAGGTCTAATTGCTGCAGCTGCTCGCTAACAATACGTTAGAAGAGAATTTTAATTAATAAAATGGAGCGTAGAGACTGAAGTATTAACATTTAACAATTTCTAGTCTTGGCATTCAGTATCTTATACTAGGCACAGCCTCAAGATTGCATTCTAATGCAGAAACACTTTTGAAAGTCTATATTTATTTCAAATTAACATTCCTACCTGCTTTAAACCTAAACCTGTTTCTATGTAATATAAATAGGATTCTGATCTATTCTGAGAGATAAGCTTTGATTTTGGATTTGAATAAAAAAGTGACACACATAGGTAATCTTGTTTCTGGTCAATCAATCTGCCTAGCCTTTTCCCAACTATGTTGGGGTCGGCTTCCAGTCTAACTGGATGCAGCTGTATACCAGTATTTTACATGGAGCGACTGCCTCTCTGACCTCCACAACCCAGTGACTGGGTAATACGATACCCCTTGGTAAAACTGGTTGTCAGACTTTCTGACGACCCGTAACGACTGTCAAAGATCCACGAATGACAGCCGGGACCAACGGCTTAACGTTCTTTCCGAGGCACGGAGGAGTCTCGGTATGTAAAGATGGTCACCCATCCACTGACCAACCCCGGCAAGCGTAGCTTAACCTGATAGATCAACCCGTGCGGCTGTTATTACTTAGCCACGAGCTCCTCATAACATACTAAGTACTTACTGCAAAAAGATCACCAGATCTGGGGCCCTACTATGATGTGAAAAAAGATTATGTATCCATCATGGTTCCAGTGTGAGAGATAGAGACGGAGCTATATACGACCTATAGCACCATCCTTTTTTCTCAACGGAACCATGATAGATACGTGATCTTTTTTCACGTCATAGTACGGCCCCTGGATGCCTATCTTTGTAGAACGACAGCAAGACAAGTTCCCAGTGTCTGTGTGAACAGTCTTGGAAAGTATATTTCCCCGAGCAACATGTCACCCGACGCTAATCTGAGATAACGACCCGGCAATGCGATGTTTTCCACTTTTTAGTAATAACAAGACAGTGAACTCTGATATGTTGATTCATATTCTCTGTTTCTGCAGTAATTTTACAAATATAAGATGTTTTAATTAATTATTATGGACCATTTTGTGCACTTCACATCAGCAGGCCAAGCGCACTCCGCATTTTGGGTATGAAGCTACAAGTACGCGGCGGGCTCGACTTGTCGGTCGTATGCAGTGTGGGCTGCCGCGCGGCGGCCGAATCGCACGTTAGTGCGATACTCAATCACGCGCTACGTCGTAAAAGAAGACAACCCTAACGAGCCAGAAGGTATAAGAGATACGCGATAGAAAGAGAGGAAACTTCTAAGTGAATATAAGTGTAGGTAGTTTACGCTATGGGGCCTGAATTGCATTTTATTGAGTCGTAGCAAGAGTCGTTATTTATTTAAATGTTTTTGCGAAGTGAATCTTCTGTACTTGCACTATTATGTTTCCTGTGACATCAGCGACAGGCTACATCATACAGCACAGCGATCACATCAAAATGATGAAACAAGTTTAGTGATCACTCATCTAATCAGGTTATAAAGCCTGGTTAATATTAGGTCTTTACCTATGAAATTGCCGTTCTGCAGAACCCAGAACCAAACAAAAATTATTTTGATTTGAAATAGCCAGTAGGCTATTTCAAATCAAAATAATTTTTGTTTGGCTAAGAATTCTAATTTCAAATTAATTTTATTTTAAAAACATGGATTTTTTTTTCCAAAAGTAGTCATTTGTTTATTGATTAGTGTTACATTTTCATCGCATTTCAATCTTTTTCGTCATCATGGATACGTTAAAAATTCGAGTAATTATGGAATATGAGTACCGTCGTGGCAGCAACGCGGCACAAGCGGCACGCAACATCAACGACGTTTACGGAGCTAACACTACAAACCAACGCACCACTTGTTATTGGTTTGCTCGCTTCCGTTCTGGAAATTTCGACCTGAAAAATGAACCTCGCGGTCGTCCGAAGACTTTGGTCGACAATGACGAATTAAAGGCGATTGTGGAAGCTGATGATACACAATCTACGGCTGAATTAGCAGCAGCTTTCGACGTTAGCGTCAAAACAATATTGGTCCATTTGCGTCAAATTGGCAAGGTAAAAAAGCTTGACAAATGGGTGCCCCACGAACTCAATGATCGCCAGCGCGAAGTACGCGTCGAGACGTGCCTTGCACTGCTCAACAGACACACAAATGAAGGAATTTTGAACCGCATTGTTACCTGCGATGAAAAATGGATTCTGTTTGATAACCGCAAGCGCTCAGCAAGTTGGTTGGATCCTGGTTCAGCACCTAAACAATGCCCTAAACGAAAACTTACCCCTAGAAAAGTGATGGTCACTGTTTGGTGGTCTAGCGCCGGTGTGATTCATCACAGCTTCTTACCAAACGGGGTGAGCATTACTTCAGATGTGTACTGTGAAGAACTGAACACAATGATGGAGAAGCTGCCACATCTCCAACCAGCATTGGTCAATCGCTCGTCTCCGCTGCTCCTGCACGACAACGCGCGACCATGAGGTCACAGCAGACGGTCTCCAAGTTGCAAGTATTTTTATCTCACGAAGCGACACGCCCTTATCTTGTGTTTACCAAGTGTAGGTACAAGCACACTGTGAATGTGTGTGTAAGCGCAGGAGCTCTCGGTACCGTCCGAGATAATGGCGAAGTCGGAAGTGTGTGTGTGTGCGTGTGAGTGTTATGTGCTGATGCTACTAGTCTTCACGCACACATTCACAACGTGTTTGTACACTTGGTAACTGTACAAATAAAATACACGCGTACTTCTCGTCTGATTGTCAGACTTTCGGGGTTCTGACGATCCATAACGACTGCAAAGATCCAAGAATAACAGCCGAAACCAACGGCATAACGTGCTTTCCGAGGCACAGAGGGAGTCTCGGTATGTAAAGATGATCACCTATCCACGGACCAACCACGGCAAGCGTAGACCTGTTGGATCGACCCGTGCGGCTGTTACTCCTTACATCCTTAACTGTTACATACAGCCAAACAGGCCAAAGCAAAGACCACTCAACAACAGACTCCATTGCCACATAGCCATTTATTCCAGCGCACACAATGAGCGGCGACTGCGGTGACAGGCCGACATTTCGCAATGCATCGGTCATCGTCCGCACTTCCTTATTAACTCCTGATTTGATGCAACCCTCGCACTAAGAGGACCTAGATTTCAAGTGGACTCATTTGGAGGAAGGAAATGGAAACGGGCTTGAGAATCTATCTACTTGAGGAGTTGGAAATTTTAAAGTGTTGATGAGTACCTTCAACATACATATACCCTATTTGAGATTTGCTAGTTTGGTAGGTATAAAGTATCCATTATTTTTTCGCTCTTGAATCTAACATGTTCAAAGTTTACATATGTGTATATCCATCAAAATAGATGGACAAATTTTAACACAGCGGCAGCGTTCAGTACGTCTCAAGCAAAAAAAAAAACACTGATTACAGTGATTTTATTTTGACCTAAAATAATTAAAAAAAAAACGCGGCATGCACGGACGGCTACGTGGTCACGTGCGCCTGCACATTTTGAGTCACAGTTTGTATTAGAATTATGAGATACAAAGACATGGATGTGTTTATGCATTGGGTGACCAACATTTTTAGTGTACTTTCGTTAGAGGCGCTGATTATTTTTTTTTTTTTTCTTGTGAGTATCTAATGCGTTTTTCTTATTATTTTTTTACTGTTGACCTTATTTTGGTGGTCTGAAGTATTTCTAAAAGTTTATCCATCTATATTAATGGGACCTTACATATGGTTTTAAATAGGGATGATGACTAAATTTTTTTTTGTCCGTCATGTATTATTTTTATAATAGGTCTTTACCTATGAAATTGCCGTTTTGTATGAAAAAATTTAAACGAATTTTTTTCATGCATTTTTTATTTGTATTAATCGAAGTAATCACCCATGCAATCAAGGCATCTTTGCCAACGCAGTGGCAGTTTATTGATGCCCTTCTTAAAGAAATCAGCTGGACGGGAGGCAACAAATTCTTCAAAGGCATTTTGTACTGCCTCTCGGGTATTGAATTTTTTCCCCGCCAAGAAGTTATCCAAATTCTGGAAAAAGTAGTAGTCTGTAGGCGCAAGATCTGGTGAGTAGGGCGGATGACGGAGAGCTTCCAACCCCAGTTCTTGCAACTTGGAGACCGTCTGCTGTGCAGTATGAGGTCGCGCGTTGTCGTGCAGGAGCAGCGGAGACGAGCGATTGACCAATGCTGGTTGGAGATGTGCCAGCTTCTCCATCATTGTGTTCAGTTCTTCACAGTACACATCTGAAGTAATGCTCACCCCGTTTGGTAAGAAGCTGTGATGAATCACACCGGCGCTAGACCACCAAACAGTGACCATCACTTTTCTAGGGGTAAGTTTTCGTTTAGGGCATTGTTTAGGTGCTGAACCAGGATCCAACCAACTTGCTGAGCGCTTGCGGTTATCAAACAGAATCCATTTTTCATCGCAGGTAACAATGCGGTTCAAAATTCCTTCATTTGTGTGTCTGTTGAGCAGTGCAAGGCACGTCTCGACGCGTACTTCGCGCTGGCGATCATTGAGTTCGTGGGGCACCCATTTGTCAAGCTTTTTTACCTTGCCAATTTGACGCAAATGGACCAATATTGTTTTGACGCTAACGTCGAAAGCTGCTGCTAATTCAGCCGTAGATTGTGTATCATCAGCTTCCACAATCGCCTTTAATTCGTCATTGTCGACCAAAGTCTTCGGACGACCGCGAGGTTCATTTTTCAGGTCGAAATTTCCAGAACGGAAGCGAGCAAACCAATAACAAGTGGTGCGTTGGTTTGTAGTGTTAGCTCCGTAAACGTCGTTGATGTTGCGTGCCGCTTCTGTCGCGTTGCTGCCACGACGGTACTCATATTCCATAATTACTCGAATTTTTATCGTATCCATGATGACGAAAAAGATTGAAATGCGATGAAAATGTAACACTAATCAATAAACAAATGACTACTTTTGGATAAAAAAATCCATGTTTTTAAAATAAAATTAATTTCAAATTAGAATTCTTAGCCAAACAAAAATTATTTTGATTTGAAATGGCCAGTACTGCAGAACGGCAATTTCATAGGTAAAGATCTAATATTAAAAAATATTGGACTCGTATTTTTTTTCTTTTTTACGTACGACGATACATTGAGTTAAAATGTGGCATGACGTCACGCCTTGCTAGATTATATACGTAGTTGTAACGTAGCGAGCCCAACTTTAATGCGTTTTATCTAGCTCACAAGCAAAAAATACGTGTCTAATATTTTTTATTATCCTAACTGATGGACTAAACATAATTTCTTTTTTTTTTACCCAGGTATCATCCCTATTATCAATGTCCTGTAATTTGAATGTAAGAACAAAGCTAAACGAAATATTTTCCAAAAAAAATTAAACTATTTAAGTAGTAAATAAATTTTATAATGGGGTCCATAATAAAATTTTATTAATGTTATTTCCCATTTCAAGTACTTATCTTTGAAATTTTAACTGAAAGTTTTGAAGTAGGTATGTATGTACTTATTAATTCAACGCATACCTATAACTTTACAAAAAAAAAACCTGTCGTTTAGGCCCGACAAACATGTTATTTTGGGCTCTAAAAGCGAGGATTTGCACAAGCAAATGAGTATTACTTACTTGACTCTGTCATCATCTGACAGCACTTCGGTGTGGTCATCCGCCGTGTTGTCGCCATCGCTGAACCCCGACGCCGTGCTCTGGTGATGCTCCGGGATCTGGAAATTAAAACAACAATCATAAGTATCGAGAAACAATTTATTTGATAGAACTTTAACTTAATATAATTATATTAAGTTAAAGTTCTATCAAATAAATTGTTGTTGTTGTTGTTGTTGTTTGTTGTTTGTTGTTGTTTGTTGTTGTTATTGTTTGTTTCTTTGTTGTTGTTGTTGTTGTTGTGTTGTTGTTGTTGTTGTTGTTGTGTTGTTGTTGTTGTTGTTTTATTGTTGTTTGCTTATCAATTGATAAGCTATAAAGCGTGTATTAGAAATGTGTACTCATATAATTTATGGGTGTGGTAAAGACCATCAAACAGAACAGCTTTCTCCAAGGGACCAACATTTTCATCGGGACAAAATAATGAGCTATCTATTACATTTGGGCCGAGTAGGCATTGAAGTTTTGTATGGGACAGCTGATAATTTTCGCGATTACGATATTAGTACCATGGAGAAAGTTGTTTAGTTTAATGCTTTGTACCACACCCATAAATATGATCACACATTTCTGATACACGCTATATTATGTACCTTTATCACACAGTGCTAGTTTCATCGGTTGATGAAGCTCGCCTACATGTTTGTTAGAGTCGATTCCCTCTCAAATAAAAGGCCGTAAAAACGAAAGAAATGAAGAGCAAAAGAATATTGAACTTTGCTCATGGCCGGTCACTAACTTAATACTTAATTAACAAGCAATCTGTAACGTGGGTCCTCCACTCAACAGTAATCAACGCAGACGCTGACAGCAACACGAAAATGGCACTTTGTTTCCGCTCCGTTCAAGTACTTAAAATATTCAGTCGTTAATAAGGCGAATGGAGCTGTAGAAAGAGAGTAGTCATCCTCATAATAATACCAGTAAATGACACAATGGTATATACGAAGATTGCTTGGCTTTGGCTTGCTAGGCGGATTGGAGATCGCATCAGGTTTTAGACTAGAGTGGTGTGTGACCACATTTTGTTATCGTTGTGCAAGTTAAGGCAGGGCAATTTCCTCTGTCCAAAACCATGCACAAATGTTGTCTCCATATTTAGTTGAAGAAGAAGCACTATTTTTCGGGCTCCCCCAGGGCGGAAGAGCTACCTGATGGAATTTCGAAAAGAAATTCAAAAAGTTCTCTACAATAAACTGGTCAAACCTGAGTAAGAGGTATGCAGTCGAACTCAACCTTTCGCCTGGATCCTCGC
This sequence comes from Cosmia pyralina, assembly GCA_946251885.1. NCBI lineage: Eukaryota > Metazoa > Arthropoda > Insecta > Lepidoptera > Noctuidae > Cosmia > Cosmia pyralina. The sequence goes on along the minus strand of OX276358.1, from coordinate 1,455,728 downwards.
ATGTTCACTTATCTTGCACTACTGCAAGTGCACGGTGACCGAGTCAGACCATTAGTTAGTTCAATTGTAATTAATTTATGACATTAATCACCACAGAGGTGTCTGAGAAGAGTCTGATTTAAGGATGTCTCATAGAATATGTCACTAAAGAATAGTACATTTTGATACAAGTGGAGAATGTTTGTTATTGCATTCGAGGCGGAATTAACACCCGAGCCGTAGGCGAGGTTGTTTTTGAGCCGAGAACTGCAATAACAAATGTCCACGTGTAAAACGACGTTTTTCAATACGCTTATGAAGAAATAAAATAACGAAAAATATTTTTCTCATGAAATAGGTATTAGGAAACTATGATTTAAATTTTCTTTTTTTTTTCCGCGCTTTGCTTTCACCAGATTGAAGGAGAAGCAAAGATATAAAGCCGCTATAGAGCCTAATACGAAAAATTGAAAATTCAAATATTTTTGAGTTTAAAACACAAATAAATGTTAATTTGTTCATAAACGTTTTTTTTTATAGTAATAATCATGGTTTTTTTTGATATTCTATTTATAAAGATTATTCAAATATTGAAAAAATATTAACGCCGTAAAGACACTTAACTCTTTGCCGAGATTGCCGTGTGAATAGAGGCATTGAACCAATTTGGACTAAGTATAGGTATAAGGTATATAATACATAATTTAATTAAATAAATAAATAATTACTTACTCAATAGTATAGTCATGAAATAACCCAAAAAAATAAATAAAAATAAAATAAAAATGCATGCATACATACTCCACATTGTTATTATTAGTAATTAAGTTAATTGTTATTATGTTGCCGTGCCCTAACAGGGTTTCATGTTCGAACTTACCTCAATTGTAACAACTTAATGTACCTACACATGAATGCAATAAAGAGTTTTGAATTTGAATTTGAATTTAAGTTATCTGTGGCAATTTTTTATCACACGTGTTGGAAAATGAAAAATCGCACGCGTGTGAAATACATTGCATTGCGACCCTAACCGTAGTGCGATATGAACCAGTTTTCGAAGAAGTGTATTGAAAAAACTAAAGTACGAGGTCGTGAGACTATTCAGGACTTCAGAAAGTACATTTTATATACAATCGTTTTTCCTTTGGGAAAAACGATTGTAAATAATTTGTATTTTTTATAATAAGTTGCTTTGAATCTGAAGCTCACACACAATTTGCCTGATGACGATAATCCCTTACTGCAATTTTCAGCATTATTTCGAAAACTGCAGTACCTGTGAAACCTATCGAGTAAGCCGACCTTCGCACGGACGTAAATATATAGCGGCGATTTTTTTTCGCGCATTGGAGGAGCTCGTGGCTAAGAAATAACAGCCGCACGGGTTGATCAACCATGTTAAGCTACGCTGGCCGAGGTTGGTCTGTGGAAGGGTGACCAACTTTACATACCGAGACTCCTCCGTGCCTCGGAAAGCACGTTAAGCCGTTGGTCCCAGCTGTGATTCGTGGATCATTGACGGTCGTTACGGGTCGTCAGAAGCGGGAAAGTCTGACAACCAAGGGGTATCGTACCTATTACCCAGTTACTGGGTTGTGGAGGTCAGATAGGCTGTCGCTCCATGTAAAATACTGGTATTCAGTTGCATCCGGTTAGACTGGAATCTGACCCCAACATAGTTGGGAAAAGGCTAGGCAGATTGATTTGATTTTCAACGCTCTGCTTGGCGCCGGGAGTACAAAATCCAATAGTGTGTTTTTTCAACGCACTGGGATGCACTCTGTTTTTGTTAGCTTGGATTCTCGAAGCTCGGCTCAAAACCGAGAGTTTAAAATCCAGTGCGCGATAAAATCCCGCCACGATATTTTTACGTCCGTGCGAACGTCGGCTAAGAGTCTAAGGGCCTATTTCACGATGTCCGAAAACCACTACTTACCGAATAAATTCTAAAATAGAACAAAATTTGTATGAAGTAGAGGAGTTCGTGTTCACTATGTTATCTTTTTAGTAACTCCTCTCAATCAGAGCACCTGCCATCTTATCTCTTCACCACCCTTGGTTGACTGGTAGAGAATGCCTATTTGTACCTTATTGTGTGCGAGAAGTATAAATAAAAAATAAAGTTACGATTTCTTGTGTAAAATCAGGACGCCGCTTATGGCCTAGCATAGCACCTTGTAGCAGCCCTGCTGTGTCTTGAAATAATAGACTGTTAATCTAAAATCATGACACAGGTGTCATATAAGTATTTTTAGATTTATAGTTGGTACTGTGAAGTAAAGCTACTTGGTTTATGTACCCTAGCTCATAATTGCAAGTATATAAATTATTGTACAGGATAAATCAATCACAAATAAATAAATGGCTTGGAAAGGCAATAACCAAAAAGTAAACAATAAAAAATCGTACGAATTTGCACTAGCGACATCTGCTTAGTAGTCAGTACTATCATAACTTATTTAGAATGAACAAAGCGCCATCTAACAGTTATAGTTAGCACTACAACTTACTGTTAGTGTAAACTACTCCCACAAGATAGCGCTGCTAGATATTATTATAAAAAGAGGGTTTTTAAAATACGCCGCTGTTCAAAAACCGGCCAAATGCGTGTCGGACCACGCTCAATGAAGGGTTCCGTAGTTGAAAAGAATTTATCCCAAAAACAAACTTAACATTTTAGTTGAAAAACATGTTCTCCTAAACATTGAAATTCGTCAGTTATGTACGTCAAGGTCATTTTTCCAACTGCAAAAAAAGTTTGTTTTTTGGGATAAAATTACAAATTAACAATGTTTAGACTTTAGCCTTTATTTGTGCTGTGAGACGTTGCTTTTTGCCAAATTTTGTGATTCTAGGTCAACGGCTTAGATTATGTCAACGGTAAGTACCTACCTACCACAGAACAGCTATGTACCATAGAGGTTTTGATTTACTTGCGGGTATCAAAATATGTCGCATAAATGGCCGTATTTTTTAATTGTGTTGACTTAGAGCTTGATTTTTTAGAGCTCCAAGGGACCATAGACCTACTTACGTATTTGATATTAATTTCAACTTGATATATCCACGCGTTCCTGAGAAAAAGGGTCTTGACAGACTGACAGACGGACAACGAAGTGATCCTAAAGGGTTCCGTTTCTTCCTTTTGAGGTACGGAACCACAAACTTGTGTTTTGCTATACCATATACCTACATAACCTATACCATAATTATTATATGCAAAGGTACTGTGAGGGCTCGAACAGTAGGTTTTCTGTAAGAAACTGCAAATTACTCAGCAACACAACTTTTCTTTACGTTTTAATAGACACTAATGAAACGTGCTGAAAATGCGTGAGGAACTAATTATTATGTTCATTTGTAATGGTTATGAGTAGCAACAGCCATAATTAACATTCTGTAATGACTGAGATAGGTCTAAGAGAACATTGCTACGAGTATTGATCATCATGTTTAACTGATGGATTTGAGCTCGTCCCTACCTACCTATTTTGTTCTTAGTGGCAACAGAAGGACGCTGTTTTATCAGGATATCAGGATCCCCACTAAACCACAACACCGGTAGGTAATTCATGACCAAAAGAGAGGATTGATATGTTGGGTCAGAGTACAATATTATTTTTCTAATTCTTCAGCACAAGTAATTCGTCTACCAGTGCGTTCATTGTAGCCCTTTGATCATTTATTGTCTAAATAATGGTTTCATTGGGAACCCCATATCCAACTTTGGTGTTTTAACATTCTTATAATATGAGCACCGAAAAAGCCTACAAATAGCAAATGAGCAGGACCGAACACGATATTAATATGGATAAAATTCATGAAACAACAACAAAACACAACCTTGGAATCCAGAAAGTTGTTGATACTCCCGGAGCTGTCACTACTGTGACACGCGATGCTATCATCACTGTTGCACAGACCACCGTTTCCACCATCACGAGAATCACGGGAATCACTCGACTTGCTGACGTCAGAGTCCGACTCGATCCACAAAGGTGATCGATATTTGAACTTGTGAGCGAACGCACTGAACTTTGATTCGTTGTTCATTTTGGGGAATTATGTGATGAGACGTGATATAGTGATGATAGTAGTCAACAGAGGTTTTTGAAACTGATAGTGATATGATTGACAAATTTTGATTTGTGGCTTTTTACACTGTTGCTAACAAATCTTGAGAAGACATCTTTTGTTTAAAAAGGCTATTATATAAATGGAGTTTTGGAAAAGCAATTTTCACTGTAACACTTTATTACCTACGTTAGTGGTTTTACATACAAAATAAACTTATTCTAATTTAAAATGGTTACACTATTACACAAAGCGTAGTGAGTGATCTCAGAAACAGCTTTAAAGGCACTTTAACTGATATAAACACATAGATAATAATGGTTTCTAATACTTTTGTTCTTTTAACTAATGTTGTATTGCAATATGGTCTGTATAGGTAGGGGTTTGAGACGAATCTGTGTTTAAGATCACGGACAAATCCCGACGATTTGAATGTAGGCAAATAGGTCGAGGGACTTGCATGTTGAGACAGCGAAGTATGGTTGCTTTTTTTTATTATGAATGAAAACGAGAAAAAATTAATGGTGAAAGGAATTTTAAAAGGCAAGTACGTGTGCATTTTCACCGGTAATTTTTCTGGAAAATTCATTTAAAAAATTTTGTTGGTAAAACAAGTTTTTTGTTATAATAAAGGAAGAAAAAGTTGATTAAAAAAAGAAATAACCTACGGTAAAACCTAAAAAGAACCTATGCGTTTTTATACCTTTGTCTCTACAATTTTTAGACCAATACACATGCTGTTAAACATTCATGAAACTCTTGTTTTATCTTGTAGATTATCTTTAATTTTAATGTGAATCTACCAAATATCTAAGGCCGTTAATCTCAGATAACATTAATTCACACAAAGTTTATCAGCTAAGGAACCACGTGACGCGGTGACGTCACGCCATAGGTCATATTTTGGATAAAACCTAAGTAAGGATAATAAGTAAGGATATATTGTAAAACCCAAGGGTTTTACAATATATCCTTACTTTGACTAAATGATCCTAGTTATCTATATGACTCATTCATTGGTTCGTTACACACACTTGACACACTGCATCACCAACTTTGATGACATATTTATTTTTATAACTGAATTTCCCATTCACCAAATATCAAACAAGGCAGTACCTACTTATTCTCAGAAGATACAAAAGTCTAATATTTCTGTTTGGATATATGTTTAGATATACATGTATTATGCTTCCTATAGGTAAATACAAATGAATGGATGTGTTGCTAAGCGCAAAACTCGAGAACGATTGGACCAATTCCGCAAATTTTTATTTCGAATACCTATGGAAGGTTCTTATGGAGAGAAAAATTGGAAAAGTTACCGGGAAAATTGTAAAATTCGGGAAAACTGAAAGTGTATTTTCTATTGGAATTTTGTATTTATCTTGGGGGTCAGCTAGTACATAATATTATTACGGTAGACTTCGAATAAAATCCTTTAACAAGCAAATCCTACGAAATGAAACTGATACAACACTAACTGTGGGTTTAAATTGATCGTCCCGGCAGGACGTCGCAATTTATTAGACGCTTCTTCGCTTTCAGTGTCACTGTAGATTGCTACGTATCAAGTGATGGTAATAGTCTTGACTCCTGGTGTCCCCTAGAGCGAGGTGTGATGGGAGAAGAACGTGTGGGATAGACACGTATGATACTAGCTGGTGATACTAATGGTGCTTCGATCTGTGTCATCTCTGACAGGAGGACAAGTCGTTTTAACTAGAAATAAACGTTCTTAGTGGCGGGCGTGGAGAAAGAACATAAATTAACCAGTAATTTGGCGTTTCTGCGTATAAAAACACAACTGAACATTTCCAAATGCCTATTATACAGGGTGGTTCAAACAGTGACGTCAAAAAGAAAAATTTGAATTCCTCATACCCAGGGTTATTCTAAAATACCCCATGTATGATGTTCCGCGATTTTTTTGTAGTTTTCAAGTTATTTTTGTTTTTGAAATTATTTACAGTTTTCTGCCGGTGGAGCTTCAAAAATTCATATCTTTTTTTGCATTAGGTATTTTTCCGAATTCTTTTTTGTGACAGTCTTACCTTTCGTCTTGAATGTTACTTTCATGGCACAAAAAAAAACTGAAAAATGATTAATGTATAATCTTCATCATCATCATCATTTCAGCCAAAAAGACGTCCACTGCTGGGCATACCTATGTCCAGCAGTGGACGTCTACCTACTCGTAAATGTAGGTATGGAGAGTAGCAAACTAGAACAATACAACTATAACAATCTGATTCCCGGTTATTACAATAATTTGTGTGGGATGACCAATGTATGTACCTACACTCAAGTTCTCTTTAAAAATACTTGGAATACGTTATTAGCTATTATAACACGCAGGTGGCCTGCCCATATCGAAATAACTCACATTTAAGGCATCCTTCTTTGTTCCTTTTTCATTATCATCCCGATCATTTCCAACAGTAACTTCTACTCTATTTACGTTCCTGTAAACTACAGGACTTTCAGCCGAAGGAGTGTCATCTTTCGACTCTGCTTTCTTATCTTCCACTTTCACGTCTTCAGGACCCACGAATCTCACTTCAGGAGTTCTAGTTCCTTCTCTAATATCATCAGGATCACCAATATTGCTAGTAGAAAGAGTATTTGTATCACCAATGCTTGGGCTGACACTACTTCGAATCACTTCTTCTATTTTCTTCCTGGTTTCAGGTGGCATTTCCACATAGTCATGAGGATATGACGGTATGTCAAGCCGAAGATCTGGCTTCTTCCGCACTCTCATTTTGTCACTATGTTCATTCACTCGCTGACAAGATACTTATTTCAAGAACAACGAAACTTTCCTAATATTTTTAACACTAGCACATGATTAATTTTAGACACTCATCTATTATCTAATTTATCACTTGTAAAACTTGTTCTATACCTTAATTTAAAATGTCTTATAACCTCGTTTTTCACTAAGACTTGTACGGAAAACAGTACAATAAGATAATTTTTTGTAATGTTATCTAAGAATTTTTCTTTGCTTTGTTTTATCAAATTCGCACCAATAGTAGCGATGTAGATAAATAACACGTAATACCGGATTGTTTTTATAGTCATATGATCGGATTAGTTATCTTTCTTATGTTTTGAATTTTATCGTTACCGGGTTAGACAAAATCAGATGATCAGTGGTCAGTTATTTTGCTTTCTGCGCGTGTTTTTGTATGGTGGTTTGATTATTTTGCCCATAAGCACGGTAGGATCATTACAAAATACTGTCAGTTCGAGAAATATAACTGAATTTGCAATACTTTAACCAATATCTTCTTTTATTTTAATTGGATGTTTAGGTGATTGTAACGGAAAATCTAAGATAGAGCCTACTCATTTTCAAGGTTCTTTATCAATTCCTCCGCTTTCATCACTCCTTTACTACTAAGGGTAGAGCCTGACTTTTTATTTATTGGATCCTTGGTGTCTTGTCTTCAGACGCACTGCCATGAACGTGCCGCAGTCCATTTATAATACCAGCTCCATGTATAAAATTATGCAGGGTTTTACCAAATCGTTGTTTCTTCTTCTAAATTCGGCTGTTATTATGAATAAAAACAGTTTCTAATCTGCTTATATGGTAAATAATTTAAATTATGAATTAAATAATAATGCCTACTTTATTAACAAATTCCATTCTAAATATATGTAATCCAAAAGCATAAAGTATGGGTATTTCCTCTTCAAAATGTCGCATTGGTATAGCTCGTAGAATATTAATGAGTTTTTAGCTGTTATTGTCATTTATTGCCGATATATTAGATCACCGATGATGTGATGACCTTATCTTGATGGTTTTATGTTAAACCGTTATTCATCATTCGTATAAAACTTAGTACCTGGTTGAACAAGCTTTGTTCGGGTGAAAATATAGAAAACGAATTTTCCCAGATATGAGACCTAGCTAGATCGATTTTTCGCCTCCGTAAAACCCTATATTGAAACTTTCATCGTAAGAGCCGTTTTCGAAAACGTGATTACAGATAGGTATATATGTATATGCAAATATTGCTCATTTAATAGTGTAGGATTATATATTATTATTATATTATTATTTTGCCCGCAGCTTCACCTGGATGGAGGTCGGAAATTATCCCACGGAAAAGTACTAGACCGTAACGCGCTTGCGGCGCACGTCACTAAAGCTCCCAGTCGGCATTATCTTTTTTTAAACATCTTCAACAATCATCGTCTTATTTTAGCCAATTTACACAAAACCTTAAGGAATTATACACTTATACCTTCCTCATGGATCACTCCGTCCATTGGTGAAAACCGTATGATAATCCGTTCGGTAGTTTTTGAGCTTATCGCGTTTTATAATACTAATGTAGTGAATAACTATTATCACCATCTATAGAATCAACACACCATTGCACCGCTTAATCTGGGCCCTTTTGTAACTATACCTAATCCTGCTACAGTCATCACTTTTTAAAAAGTGAAAAAAAGTGGAAGAAGGAAGATGGAAAGGAAGGAAGGGAAGGAAGGTGGAAGTGGTGTAAGTGGTGGACGACTTCGCAAAAATGTCGATGATACCTACTGCTAACGTTACTATCGCCATTTTGGACACACTAAGGCAAAGCCTGACTTTAACAGAAACCAAGAGCATTTAACTTTTTATTAATAACATACTCGTAGGTATGTATTTTCGTTTACCTACCTACGTATATATTCTACAAGTAAAAATATTTGAATTGGACTTTTAATTGGTGTAAACATATTATATCAAGATTCTGGTAAAACTAGAAAACCCGGTTCGGTTCCGGATGAAGATACACAAAATAATATGACCGGAGATTAAGTTGGTTATTCTTTAACCAGAGCAAGGTTGCCGATGCTCAAACAATTGGGATCATCGTGTGTAGATTAAGTTCGAGATAAGCCTTCTTTGTGTTTGTTCCGATAACACAATCAAACTGGGTTGTTTTATTACGACTTTCTTTCAAGATGCCGCGAGTATCAGCGTTGATATTAAGTACAGGATGCCAAAAAATATCATAGCCAAAGTAGCATAGAGTTCAAAACAAACTGATTTTCGACTGTTTGAATAAAACTTAGTTATTCTGACGGCTGCCCATATCCGATAAAAACTCCGAATGTTTTAGTCGAGGGATTGTGAAACGAAATTCAATAATAAAATCAGGCGCTCGTGTAACGATCATTTGCGCGGGCGCCACTCGCGAAAATTACATCGCAAAGCAAAGCAAAACGCACCCTAAACTTGCTAAATTTAACGCAAAATTATTTTATTAATGAAACTCACCTCATCTTGCGGATTATTTAAATACTGCTGCTTCAGTACTTCCAACTCCAAGTTTTGCAGCGTTGGCATCGATATTGAGTTCCTCCTCAAGCTCATCTTCCTCTGTTCCATAGCCTCTCTCTCTTTCCTTATCAGCTCATCAGATTCGGCTGCTCCGAAACTCTTCGAAGTACTCGGAGTAGCTTCTAAGTCAGTAGATTCTGTAGTAGGACTGGTAGGCTTCGAAGATTTCCCAGAGTCAGGCTCTAAAGTAATGTATAGAGTCCCTTCTGGAGTATTTACTATTATCGTATCATTATTTGGAGAAGAATGAACTTCTCCCAAATCTGAGGCATGCAGTTTTCTATCTTTTTCTGTCGCAGGTGGTTGTCCGTCTTCTTTCTCATCTTTTGTGCGCTTAGGACGAATAGGTTCGTCGGGTTTGACTAGATTCAGTTCGATGAAATCATCTACGTATGGAATGTCTTCGTTTCTTTTCAGTTCAGGGGAGTTTAGCCCTTTTTCTATGTCTTTTGAGACTTGATCCTTGTTTTCCATTATTTTATTTCATAGTAGAGATCTGTAAGTAGAAATGTACATAATGTTGAATCATAGTATTACTAAATGCTACTTTTTTTATGAGACAGGATCAAATCATTTGCTTATACGATCAAGTCATCTTCAAACTGTTCAAGTGTCTTGAGTTTGTTTTTTATATCACATAAAATGAGAAAAGAAACTATTAAGTTTTTTGTTATATCCACAAAAACACTTGGTACCTACGTTGTAATTAAAAAATATAAGTTAAAAAAAAAGGTTTCATTAACCATTTTGTTATGTCATAGTATGTAATAGGTAGGGTACGTTAGGCGTTTTCTTCGCCTCTTTTTTTCCCCTTTAGACGAAGACCGTAAGTTAGTAAACTTCGTTATGGAACGAGCGAGTTAGATCGATGCTCGATGACGTCAAGAAGTGTTACGTTTCTTGGTAGCAAGGCTGCTGGGGCTGGATCGATGCGAAAGAGAACCACAGAATAAATGACATCAGCGTTTCATTCCAATAATTTAAAACAACAATATTAGAACAACGTTCACAGTTCACAGTTCTGAATTGTTTGTCTAGTGACAAACAATTCAGAACTGTATTATATTATACTTAACTATTTCGACAACTACGCACGAACACAATGTTAAAAGTTGCTTGTCACACAACTGTGTTAAATGGTTTATTTACTGCGTTTCATGGCTAAATTACCAAAGCAATTTCAGGTAGATTAAAAAACATCTATGAAAGGGGTACTTATGGATGGACATAGCGGAGGAATAAAGAGCAAGACAAGAAAAGTGATATGATAGAAATGTTTAAAAGAAAAAGGCCGGCCAAGCAAAGATGGATTATGTGAAAGATCACTGAGATGACGGCTGTAAAAGAGTTTTAGAAGAAAACTATACACTGGGGATACAGACCACAATAATATTGGGATAAGGCGGTCATTACAGTTTCCCTACTGAAAATATCATTATCTCACGGACATTTCTAATTATTTTATTATGACGTAGACTATGTCTTGGTAGTGTAAGCAGGCTATGTGACTTGGTGTCTAATGTAGACAGTTGACAATGTAGTGACGCAAAGTGATTAGAGCCTCCCGTATACGTCTTGACTTCTCAAGCCTGAGTCTAACAACGTTGATTTATTACTAGTTTGTGAGAAGAATATTGTTGTTACACGTTGTTGTAAGTAAAAGAGGCGCTGTGGAAAACTTGGATTTGATCACCTTTTTATTTGGTTGGTATTAGTTGCCACTGGGTCTGTCGTGGTGATCAATTAATGCTAGGTGGTATATTATTTCTGGTTTGTTTATTTATGTTAGCAAAGAAGTTTTTATCAAAACTTAAAAATATAATATAGTACTTTCCAGGTAATATATTTTATGAACTGTTCCGTTAGAGAATATATTTTTTAAAGGTTTTAGAGGAATTAAAAAGTGATTATCTTTTGTAATTAGATACCTACATATTGAAATTAAATATTTTGTAAAAAAAATGAGCCAACCTTACGATTTTACACACCTTAATTTATGAACATCCAATGTCCTTTCAGAGAAATTAAAAATATTGACAGGAGTTAATATTAAATAACATGTTTTTTATGCTTCCAATAAGAATACCGAAAATTTAAAAAAAATGGTTCAAATATCTTAAATAAAAAAAACTAACCAATAACGATGAATCACCATAATAAAATCAAAATCACTAAACCACTTTTAAGATTTACAATATTTACACTTGAAATCTTATGACCGCGCGAGGATCCACTGTTGCGCACTGTAAGGCTCGCCACACACTGGCACAAGGTTACTCACACGTCCATGTTTACTATGAGATTATCGCGTGATTAGCACTGCTTGCTTTTTTGTATGTTTTATGACGTCAAAACCCGATCGCCACTCATGTTCGAAAAAAAAAATGGTTCATAAACTTTTTTGTCAGCAACGTAGGCTGCCAGTACTTCTCTCATAGTTAGTTGTCAGCAACGTAGGCTGCCAGTACTTCTCTCATAGTTAGTTGTCAGCAACGTAGGCTGCCAGTACTTCTCTCATAGTTAGTTGTCAGCAACGTAGGCTGCCAGTACTTCTCTCATAGTTAGTTGTCAGCAACGTAGGCTGCCAGTACTTCTCTCATAGTTAGTTGTCAGCAACGTAGGCTGCCAGTACTTCTCTCATAGTTAGTTGTCAGCAACGTAGGCTGCCAGTACTTCTCTCATAGTTAGTTGTCAGCAACGTAGGCTGCCAGTAGTTCTCTCATAGTTAGTTGACTTTAGCAAGTTAAAAGAAGGTTTTCATTTGTTTTTAGTTGCGTCTAGGCTCTGGTAGGACTGGGAACTGAAAATACTTACTGAAAAATGGTTAATATTTTGCTTGTTATCAGAATTTATCGATGGTTTATCGGCTGAAATCTCAAGAGCTACGGTTGAGGTTACTCTCAAAGATTTATAAGATAAATACCTATCTTGTTTTAGTGCATCCATAGAGGTTTTAAAATTATGAATTCGAGATGCTGATGGTATCTGTTTCATTTTGATTTCAAGAGTACTCCAGTGGCAATACTATGAAACATCAAAATGACTGGCCCCATACATTGGCGGAATGTGGGTGTACTAAAAGTACCTACACTCTGCCCATCTCTTTGAGGACGGCGCAGGCGTGATGTTATGTTCAATCAATCTGCCTAGCCTTTTCCCTACTATGTTGGGGTCAGCTTCCAGTCTAACCGGATGCAGCTGAATACCAGTATTTTACATGGAGCGACTGCCTATCTGACCTCCACAACCCATTAACTGGGTAATACCATACCTCTTGGTAAGACTGGTTGTCAGACTTTCGGGCTTCTGACGAGTCGTAACGACTGTCAAAGATCCACGAATGACAGCCGGGACCAACGGCTTAACGTGCTTTCCGAGGCACGGAGGAGTCTCTATATGTAAAGATGGTCACCCATCCACGGACAACCTCGGCAAGCGTAGCTTAACCTGATGGATCGACCCGTGCGGCTGTTATTACTTAGCCACGAGCTCCTCAGGCGTGACGTTATGTTATGTTATCAAATTAACTCAAGATATCGCTTCCAACTTGTTGGGTTTACCACGGCATGACCTGAAGAAAATAAGAAAAGACGCGAAAATTTTCCAGGATCCGCACACGCCACTTTTCTATAGCAATTCTTGTCTATGTATCCTTATGTAATAGTTATTGATTTACTTTAACAATACCGTCGCGTCCTGCTGAAATAATCTGACTTAACCATCACATCAGAGTACCTAGGTAAATGTAATAATTTGTTACAGCTGATTGAAACATAAGTTTAATTACTTTACTTACTTTTTACTTTTTTGCTTGACGTTGACATTGCGTACGAGTTTCAAACCAACTGAAACTCTGATAATAACGCGTTTCAAGTTGCAGCTTGAAAGTAGCCCGTTTTAAGCAGAAGAGGTACTTTTCCTTGTGTGTGTTGAGTGCAGTTTTAGGGACTAACTTATTCAGTTCAATTCAGTTTTTGTCCATAGAAAAAAAAAAGTTTTTTATGGAACAACGCGGAAAACTAAAGAGATGATGCGTACGCGTCTCCATACAAAACTGCTTTTTTTTCTATGGACAAAAGCTGAATTGTAAGAGAACAGTGATATCATTTGATGGCGAATTCTGAGAAATTTTCAAAAATACATAAAAATTGTGTTTTCTCGAATCCCATGAATTTTCACCTAGGCTTTATGGGGTGCTTAATTGTTGCAAATTGGTCACACTGGAAGGAATACGTCAAATTACAAGTCTAAAGTCTACACTCGTGACTACAGACGAGCCGCTTCACGTACTCGGATGCACATAATGGATAATCCGTGTCGGAAGTAAAATAGAGAGTCATAATAAACGGATCATTTTGTAATTTTTTTTTTTTTTTTGGGAGCAGTGGTAACCCAGTGGTAACTGCACCGATTTACGAGTCGTGGTCGTGGGTTTGAACCCAGGCAGGCACTTTATACTTTGTGTAAATAATTTCATCACCACTGCTCTCAAAACGGTGAAGGAAAACATCGTGAGGAAACCGGCGAAGCAAAAATTCGAAGACCCGCACTGGGCTCGTGTGGTGGATTACAGTTACAGCCCTCTCCCTCTCGAAGAGAGGAGGCCTGTGTCCCAGCAGCGGGAACGTTATAGGCTAATTATATTTGTAATTTCAAAATCTGCTAAAAACTGTTTATTGATTGCTGCATGCACTTGACTTTTTTCAACCTCTACCGTAGCTAGTTAATAAAACTTTACACGGAAAATCGAATTACAGCGAACAAGCAAACTTAAATCAACATTAAAAGGCTATTTAATTTCAGATAAGTCTGTGCTAAAAGAATATTTACCTTTCACAAACAGGCCAGCTACGCAACCATAAAGTAAATAAATATTATCAGCAGTATTAGGATGAACGTCCCATACAGCAGATAATCCAGGTGCTCTAAACACCATAGCCAGAACACTTTCATGTGGCCAGAACACCACTGAGTACTCATTTTTTTGCTTTTACTTCAACCAAATTCTTTACACACAGTTCAAATGTCAACTAGTTTTATTTGACAGCGAATCAAATAAAGAATCAAAAAACAGGGTCACTTTCAATTTTGTTTTTTTTTTCAATTCACACTTTTAAACGGAGGAACGCAGAATGAATGATGGCGAATTAACACCACACTAATAAGGAAACTAACTTAAATTTAAAACGATAGCACTTGAGAATGTAATTAGAACTTATATTTAAAACTTGTAATGGTTAACGATTACCGCGTGACTAGGTTGAGTAGTTTTCTTGCTCTAAGTTTAGTGTGGCAGCCTGACGCGGCCGAATGGCGCTAAATGACGCGGTAATCCGATAAACAACACAGTTAATTATGTTAATTATTACGTTCGTTTGAGTATAGCCACAAAATTTGCCGTTTACAACCAGGAAGTCCAAAACATGGACATAAAATACGGAAATTTCCTTCTTATGATAGCTAGTGCAGGCAACTGGCGTGGAGTTCTTTGTTTTATTCCCATCTCGTTTTGGTGTTTCAAAAGTCGAATTGATTCTACTTGGTGCTGGATTTGTGCCTGAAGACTTACCTGAGAGGTTTAGATCGACAATGATAACGGAAGACTTTATCGCGATTTCTGAAGTTCTGAACTTCTTAACTAAAACTTCCGTGCAAGCTATTGGCATTGTCTCATTCCGACTACAGAATTAGAGGAAGTTTTTTTTTAGTTTCAATCAGACAATTATTTTTTGTGGATTAAAAAGCAAGAATAAAATGCAGACAAAGAATGTTGCTGTTTAGGAATAAATAAAACAAATTATTGATATAGTACTAAGAATCTATAGATATAACAGAAGTCATACTTAATTGTAAAATTTAAAAAAAACCGGTCAAGAGCGAGTCGGACTCGCGCACCGAGGGTTCCGTTCCGATTTCTGAAAAAGTGTGCTATTTAGAGACACCGTTTTATTTTTCCTGTAATCTTTACATAAACTTATATCACATAAAATAAATTCAGATTTTTCTCTATGTAAACTTCGAAGATAAGGGGGGAACATTTTTCATCAAAAGTCGAAAAGTATGTGGCCTAAAAAAAAAATTATTGAGAATGCGCAAACAGTGCTCTTTTATATGATACCGCATATTCCCTAGTAGCCCTACTTCGAATTTTGAAGACCCCCTTTGAGTCACTTTTGCAAAATATATAGTATAGGTATAACTGGCCAGCAATGGGGCTCCACGTAATAAATACAATGTTTACGTATGTCGGCAAGACTCAAGTTATGCACAATGTCGAAAACCGATAAAATAAATCCTACACAAAAGTGGAGCCATAAGTCATCAAAGTGATTGCCGATCATTACAGCGGCTGCCTTAGAGACAGCATTGTAGTAACGACTGTGAAACTGAAAACAATAGATCTACTATATGTGCTGAACTGTTTCAGCATAAGTAGTCTACCTAGCATGGCCATGGTATGGTTCAGAAGGCTCGTCTTGCTAAATGTTCACTGCTATATTGGGCCTACATACTCATATGGGTATAGCTGAACATACAAGACTCCGCCGTGCCTCGGAAAGCACGTTAAGTCGTTGGTCCCGGCTGTCATTCTGACAACCAGTCTTACCGAGGGGTATCGTATTACCCAGTAACTGGATTGTGGAGGTCAGATAGGCAGTCGGCCCATGTAAAATAATAATATTCAGCTGCATCCGGTTAGACTGGAAGCCGACCCCAACATAGTTGGGAAAAGGCTAGAAAGATGGATGATGATGGGTATGGCTTAACCAATCTATACACTAATCTTAGCCATCGAAACGGTGATCAAACGCAGTAGACTTCTATAATGCTATCTTTTTGCCAAAAAAACAAACTGTAATTGTAATGCAGCGAATATAATACATATAACGCCTAAACACAAGCTGGATAGAGCTTTTACAAACCTGTCTATATTTCGATCTTATTTTGATAGGGAAGAAAAACAATCAATAGTTTGAATTCGCTATGTCAATAATTTGTGAAAGTTGAAACTCCTCATATTGCCCTTTTTTTTTGGGTGGGAATGGGAAATCATCATTATGACTTTTCCCGCTCTGGGTGGAGCTGGGGCGTGTCAGACTTTTACTGACTAAAACCCACCCGTTTTCCTTCAGTTGCCGGTGCCAGGGCCACGGTAACGCTTTCGAACAACCCGCGACCCTGGCAGGCATCGGCCCTATCGGACCCCATCACTGCTGACATCTCTTTGAGGCGCGCGTGGAACACAACACGCCCATCGACGCGGGTCCTCATATTGCCCTAGTATATCAGTGTGTGAGGCTGTTTAGGTACGTACTTCTGGGCGGATTCAAAAAATAAAAAATCTTATATTCAAATTGACTGAGAGCGGAATTCACTTAACTTTTAAATCAACTGCTTAGATATTTAATCAGGAAATTTGACATAAACCAGCAGTTTATATACATAGGTAACCGGTGGTTTGATTGTTGGTGAACACGCCAGTGAATCACAACTTTTGAACGTCAAAATTTCAAAAGGCAGTCCCATAAAACTCCCGCCTTTCACTTCTTCAAAGGAGTAATCTCTGCTAAGAACTGCCAAAGGCCTGACAGAGGTAACCTAATTCAAGGTAGTTTTTTCTCCACAGTGGATCAGTGGAGTTTCTGCTCCTCATTATTTTATGTGAAACAGTTTCTTAGGTACCTACGTAGTTTACAGTATTTTACTGTGATCATTTGCGGTTGTTAAGATAAAGATCTAAATATACTATGTATTGTTTAAGACAGAGAGTTAAAAGAATTTTAATTAACTGTTAGAGGGTTAGCTTTGTGGATAATTATGGCGTCTTTATGTTATCTTGTCCGAGATGTTTCTGGTGGATTGGCTGAAACAGCCATGAGACTTTTCAACTAGTTATTATGTCTCTGGTTGACAGGCACAGTAGGGATGATGCCTGGGTAAAAAAAAGAAATTCTATTTAGTCCGTCGCGTCCGTCGTCCGTAATAAAGTGGGGGCTCGCTACTTCACAACTACTTATAACAAACTACTTAAAAACTCTAGCTAGGCGTGACGTCATGCCACATTTCAACGTCCCTGCGTCCCTGTGTAGGAAAAGCAATATTCTGTAAAAGGTGATGAACTTTTGACATTAGGCTATTGTAACTTAAATAAATTACAAAGCGACCCACTAAAAAGTGAAAAATTATAACTTTTTAAAAAAAAAAAAAAAAACAACTGACTTCCACACAAAACACTACAAAGTGAAAAATAACTTTAATTTCGGAAGTCGATGGCAAAAAACTAAAAAACACTTCCGAAATTAAAGTTATTTTTCACTTTGTACTGGTTTTTTGGACGTCTGTTTTTTATTTCTTTTTTATGTTTTTTTTTTCTTAACCCTTACGGTAAAATCGTCAGTGATCTTATGAGTAGGCCCTCTGGTTAGTTACCTTTATCAGTACCTAATTAGGTACCTACCTATCACACTGTAAAAGGATTAGCTGCTACCAGGTCTGCATAAGTAATCAAACAGATGATGGAAAAGGTCGTCCCTTGCGGATAATATTAATAAGATGACATACTGTCAGGTCCTGATGGGCGAAGAAATTAATATCTGCACGCATAGCATGATCGCCATAGAAACAGGATTTGTCGATGGAAGAATAGACAAAATGACAGATTGTAGAAATATTTCTACGCATTCTACGCGTATAAGCATGGCATGGTAATTTTGTCTATTCTTCCGTCGACAAAACGTCGTCATGCTACACGTGCTGGTCCCTTTCTGTATGTTGATAAATGATAATTAAAGACAGTTCAGCACAAATTCAGAAATGAGAGAGAAATTAAAATTGATAACATACACTTTAACAGCGATAAACTTATTCGGTAACTGAACTCTGACTTCTTGAGACTATTACCTACTATACTACTTGATACTACTACTAAGGAGGAGCTCGTGGCTAAGTAATAACAGCCGCACGGGTCGATCCATCAGGTTAAGCTACGCTTGCCGGGGTTGGTCCGTGGATGGGTGACCATCTTTACATACCGAGACTCCTCCGTGCCTCGGAAAGCACGTTAAGCCATTGGTCCCGGCTGTCATTCGTGGATCTTTGACAGTCGTTACGGGGCGTCAGAAGCCCGAAAGTCTAACAATCAGTCTTACCAAGGGGTATCGTATTACCCAGTTAATGGGTTGTGGAGGTCAGATAGGCAGTCGCGTCATGTAAAATAATGGTATTCAGCTGCATCCGGTTAGACTGGAAGCCGACCCCAACAAAGTTGGGAAAAGGCTAGGCAGATTGATTGACTACTACTTAGGTAGTAACTATAACTTCTTTATTTGTAAAAGTTATGAGACGTTTAAACGTCAAAAATCTATTGTTAAACAGTCGCTTATCTTGAGTTAACTTTAAGCAACGTTTATAAGTAATGAACCTCTAAGTGCGGATTTCACCAATAAAACTGAATGCGATGAGCACTTCTAAACCGCGATCAAGAGCTGTCAGTGTCAATATTCCCTGACACTGACAGCTCTTGAACGCGGATTTAGATGTGCTGAATGCGTCCAGTTTCATTGGTGAAATTCGCCCAGGTAAGGTATTTTGGAAATTGATCTCTATAAAAAAGCTTGTCTGGGGAAGCAAACACCACAGTAGGTAGGTACCAAAGTACCAACTGAGGTCTACTAAGGTTCCGACCGTGAAATGTTGTCTTATAAAGGGCACCGCGTCGACAATCGGTGTTGTCTAAGAAAGTAAAGGAAATGAATTGTTTAGCAAATCGACTAGATACCTGCACCCTAATTGCGTAACACATTATCGATCGGAGTTGGTTTCATTTTGAAACAAATTGCTAATCCATTGCTTCATATGTTCGAAAAATTTGTCTGCTCAACAACGTAAATAACGCAATGAATGTTGTTGAACTGTCAAAATGAAACCAACTCCGATTGATAATATGTTACGCAATTAGGGTGCTGGTCTACCAACTTAAATTGTCAATATAATCAAATCACAACTATCATTCTTTGATAGTTGTATGAAATGATTATAACACGTCGAATAATATGCTTAGCAATTAATTTCCCCGGTAGGCGGTGGTAGAGTTCGTCGATATGTTTGCCTATACCAATAGCAAAACACTTTTCATTATTGCGTTTCACATTAGCAATTTAGCTATTGAAGGTATTTTATTGTTATAACGTAGGAATGCCTACATGTTTATTGCGATATCATTCTGTAATTTGGCGTTGAGTAGATAAGTCAGGTTGGCCGAGTGGTCTAAGGCGCCAGATTTAAGCTCTGGTTCCCGAGAGGGAGCGTGGGTTCGAACCCCACACCTGACAAAACCTTTGTCGAGGCTTTTTGCTAGAAAATACCTTTTGGATCGATAATTAAAAAAAAAGATAGCTTACAAGAACAATCTATATCTTTTGCTGAATCGGTTTGTGGACCCAATCATTTTACAACATCGCAAGTTTTAGTTTTTTAAATAAGTGACAAAATGTTGATTTACCACACTACATTTTCTGCCTACCCTTTCGGATGGAGGAGTATAAGCGTGATGTATGTTATTTTTTGCATGAAATTCATAATTGATTTCAGTAATGACAACTATGTAAGTATAGCTAGCAACCAGCAACCTTGCGATACAAAGCCACTTCATTGATTCTCTTCAGTAGTCAGTCAATTAAGAATGCAAAATCAATGCACATTATGAAAATACCTACTATGTCATAAATAACTACAAACCTATGACGTCACCAAACTCTAAGAACTTCATTCAACAGCAGGCAACCCTGTGACCACGTGCAATAAGATATGTATCACGGATGATCTTAATTAGCATGCTAATTAGTCCTTGTGCTAACAATGGGCCCTATTCATTAACTGCATGTACATAGTGTCACATATTCACTAAATATGTGCAAGGCTGCTGGGTTAATTCCATAAATAAAACTCGGTGTTCAATTGCACGTGAGACTTTTACTCCAGAAAACCATAGACTGAGAATAATATATACACAGACAATCATTCTAGTCTAGAGCACAGATTATATATGCAACACTCCTCTCTTCTAATTTTTATTAAATTTTTAAATTACTACAAATCCAGTCTCTGAACAGGCTTATGAGTTCGTGCACTTTTACGCACTTCTGGCTGAACTAGAATAGGAGAATTAGCAATGTTATTTGGTATTTCTTTGTTAATTAACGGCTTATTTACATCTAATTTCTCCGATTCTTTTTCTTGCTCCAATACACTTTCATTAGTTACACTATTATAGTTAGGCAAACACTGAGTAACATTCCTGGTGAGTATACCTTTGTCAGTGTGCACATCATACATAACATTTCCTACTGGGTTTTCAATAACACCATCTAACCATTTTCGAGAGTTATCATATGATGCAATCAGTACTTTATCACCAGGTAAATATTGCTTCACAGGTTTCTTACAAATCAACTGGCGAGGGATGATTACATCTTTTTTTATTAAAGATAAACGTGTACGGAGTTTTCTACCAAACATTAACTCACACGGTGCCTTGCCTGTTGTGGCATGTGGTGCTGTACGATAAGCTAATAGCCATTGTTGTATACTATGATCTAAACAATTTTTATCAAACTTATATGCTAACATGGCCTTTTTGAAAGTTTGAACACCCCTTTCTGCTAAGCCATTGCTGGCTGGGTGATAAGGTGCAGTACATATGTGTCGAATATTATTATTCTTACAAAAAGTATTAAACTCTTCAGATGTCCATTGTGGACCATTATCAGTCACCATTTGTTCCGGTAGACCAAATCTAGCAAAAATACTACGTAGACATTTAATTGTACTGCTGGAGGTAATATTGTTCATTTTAACTACTTCTGGCCATTTTGAGTGTGCATCTACAATTATTAACCACATATGCCCTAAAAATGGACCAGCAAAATCAGCATGAATACGTTTCCATGGCTCCTCTGGCCACTCCCATCTATGTATAGGTTTGATAGGTGGTAAGTTCCTATTTTGGATACAACCTGCACAATTATTAGTTAATGTTTTTATATCATTTGTGATGTTTGGCCACCAAAAACAACTATTAGCTAAAGATAACATTTTATTAATACCCAAATGACCAGAATGCAGTTCAGTTAAAACTTTATCCTTTAAACTGTCAGGTATAACTACTCTATCCCTCCATAAAATGCAATCTTTAATTATATATAACTCAGTCTCTTTGCCTTTAAAATTACACAACTCTCTATTAATCAACTTTGGCCAGCCCTCTCTTAAGTAAGAACAAACCTTGCTTAAATTAGGGTCTTTCTGAGTATGTTTGGCAATTTCAGTTAAAGTTACAGGTGGATTATCCAATACAATGCTGTTAATGTTGCCTTCCAAATTAATTTTATCGTCCTCATTACTATTTTTAATTGGCAACCTAGACGGAAAATCTGCTGCCGCATTATGTTGCGAAGTCCTGTACTTTATATCATAATTATAATTACATAAAATTAATGCCCACCTAGTCATTCTATCTGCATATATACTACCAGCTGTTTTATTTGGATTAAATATAGATATCAGTGGTTTATGGTCAGTAACTAATGTAAATATTCTGCCTTTTAAATACAAATCAAATTTCTTAACTGCCCAAATAATGGCTAAGGCTTCTTTATCTATCTGTGAATATTTTACTTCTGCTTCATTGAGTGTTCTACTTGCAAAAGCAATAGGGCGTTCAACAATATTATTACCTAACTTAATTTCATGAGCTAAACAAGCTCCTAACCCATACTTGGAAGCGTCACAGCTCAATACAATTGGCAGCTTTGGATTATAATGAATTAATACTTGATCTGATACAATAGCTTTCTTGGCCCATTCATACGCTTGTTCTTGTTGCTTAGACCATACCCATTTTTCTGAATCCTTTAATAATGTATATAAAGGTTTTAAATTTTCTGCGGCATTCTTCAGAAATTTATGATAAAAATTAATAGTGCCAAGGAAACTACGTAATTCTTTAATATTTTTAGGTTGTGGTGCTTCCAATATGGCCTTAATGTGCCCTGGTGTCTTGTGAATGCCTTCCTTATCAATCACATGCCCGCAATACTCTAATTGTGGGGACATCAAAACAGTTTTCTCTTTATTTACTTTAATATTTAAATTTTTAAGTTTTTGAAATATACACTCTAAAGTTTTTAAATGGCAATCCACATCACTACTTGCAACTAAAATATCGTCAATGAAACAATATACATTTGGCATATTAAAATGTTCATCCATAAAATCTTGCCATTCCTGTGGAGCAGGTGACATACCGAACATCATGAATGTTGGTCTATACAACCCCCATGGTGTGGTAATTGTCATAAGCTTTTGTGCCTCCTCATCCATTCGCCTGTTCATATATGCCTTTCTTAAATCAATTTTACTAAATACTGTTTTAACATTTTGATCATCTTTATTTAATTTTGCAAAAATGTCTTCAATGACAGGGATTGGATGATTTGGTACCTCCAAAAATGGATTTATTGTTACCTTGTAATCCCCACAAATTCTTATATTATGAGGTCCTTTAATGATGGTCACTATGGGTGTAGCCCATGTGCCTGTTTCTTTATTTGTCACTTTATACATTTTACCTTCGGTACATAACTTGTCAAGCTCTTTTTTAACTAAATTTTCTACAGCATAAGCTATTCTTCTTGGTTTAAATGCAATGGGTT
Source organism: Cosmia pyralina (assembly GCA_946251885.1). Lineage (NCBI taxonomy): Eukaryota > Metazoa > Arthropoda > Insecta > Lepidoptera > Noctuidae > Cosmia > Cosmia pyralina. The sequence continues at coordinate 1,432,610 of OX276358.1, read as the reverse complement.
TAATATTAGCTTCTTTTAATTTTAAAGAGCCTACAGTACCTTTAATTTCGCCTGGAAACCCTGAAAATATATCACTATATTTTTCTACTAAATTGTTAAGTTTAATTTGTGAATCTTGGTGAATAATTAAATTGCACCGTTTTATACAAGTTTGCCAATCAATTTTCATAGCACTCAGCCAATCCCTACCTAACAAGGGCTTTTTACCTTCTTTGACAATAATCAATGTTGCTAAGTATTCTTCATTTCTAATTTTAATATTTACATTTGTCTTACCCAATACGGTGATATTGTTACCACCATAAGCTGATAGTTTTAGGTTACATGGAAATAATTTTAAATTAGGAAAAGATGCTATGAACATTGATTCAGGCATTAACGTGACATCTGATCCACAATCAATTTCAAATGATATATTTATATTATTAATTTTTAAAGTTATATACCAAGGGCTTGGACGCTTCTCATCTATTGATACCACTTTGTTAATATTTAATTGACGCTCCGTTTCCTGTAATAAACTGGACAAATCATAACTATCACACACAGATTCACTATTCAATTGTACTTCACTAACTTGCATAACAGAAAATTCTTCATCGTTTGTAATTTCATGGACCTTCTTGGTTTTGTTACTGTTTGCTTTGCAAACACTTGCCATATGCCCTTTCTTGTGGCATTTAAAACATTCTTCTTCTCTAAATTTGCATTGGGGTTTTACGTGCCCCATCTTCCCGCAGCAATGGCATTTAATGTTCATCTGTTTTTCACTTATTTTGTGTATGTCTGAGCTTTCTTGCCCAGAACTTCCAGCAGTTATTAATTTTGCACCCTTCTCCGCCAGCTCCATGCTCATTGCTATCTCCACTGCTTTTGCAAACGTTAAATTTTCTTCACCATATATTATTCTCAGTCTAGAGCACAGATTATATATGCAACACATAGTACGTGTAATGTGCAGTGCGTTCCCTATGTGTATAGTGTGTGGTGTAATAAATTTTGAAGGATATTCAAATAATGGTTGAATGAAACTCGAATTTGCAAATGCATGTGGTCCCCTCCTTCGAGCAAAGAATTTTCCACTTGTAATTTCTCTCATGCAGAAAAGATTCTAGATTTGTGCCCGGTTTATGATAAATGATTTTATTTCTGTAATAACAATTTTACGCGTCAATCATTATTTTAATTTATAAAACTAGATGAGGTCGGCGTTTCAAACTCAGAGGTCACAGTCTCTTTTAAAGTCCAGACATAGTCTTGGTCAGGTCATGTGAAGACCATGTAGGTCGGTGTTTGAAATTGTCTTATGAGGAAAGAACCACACAGAGTGGACCTGTCAAGTCAGTGCACACATTTGTCAGTAATCGTGCAGCTCAACTCAGAACATAAGGAGCTCAGACCAACATGAGCCGAAATGAGAATGTAGGTACTAAACACCCCTTTGGGGAGTAACCCAGTAAAGGCATTGTTAAAATTTTATGTTCTATATTTTTACTGATGAAGATTAAAAGATTTCATAAGGAAAGCCGGTTTTAAAACGGGTGCAAAAAATATAGACACTTATGATTGTCATTTTATAGTAAATAATTTAAACTACCTTCAGTTTGACCTACAAACAGGCGGGGATATCAAAGCTAATCCCGCTGTCAGATTACAAAAAACATGCACTTTTATCTAGAAACCGCTTTGTCGGCTATAAACTATCAGAGAGATCTATCGGCTACCGATCAAGATTGATTATCATATCAGTAATTTGTAAAATAAGGCCTGAAAGTATGATTATCACTGACCTACTTAATTCGAAAATATTTTTATACATTTGAATTGGATAGATGGTGGACAGACATAAAGCGTTCACAAAACTATACGTAGGTAGGTACCTAAGTAAATGTCTTGGCTTCTCGGAACCCAACCAAGGATCCCAAAAAAACCCCATTCACATTTTGAAAAACGATGAAAAGGTTAATTAGGTATACTGACATAAGACTGAAATCTTCACGCGCTTGTATCGCCTTTCTCTAAAAACCGGAGCGGTGCCGGAGTCCTGGAAGCTTGCTAATGTGCCGCCAGTGCCTAAAAAGTGTAACCGTGCCAATCCTGTCAAATAAAGACCAATCGCCATAACCTCCATACTGTGTAAAGTGTTGGAAAGAGTACTAGAACGATAAGCTTCTAGCATACCTGGCAGACAATGAGCTCCTCAGTGACCACCAGTGTGGCTTTCGTCGTGGTCGGTCAACTGGGGATCTTCTTGTGTATGTTACGCATTGCTGGGATGAGGCCATTGAAAGACACGACGAAGCCCTTGCTGTGTCGCTTGATATCTCAAAGGCCTTTGACAGGGTCTGGCATGCTAGTCTGTCGGGTAAGTTTCCCGCATTCGGCATCTCTGCTGACTTTTGCAACAGGATTTCAGACGATCAAAGTGATCGATCGATCAGAGTGGTCATAGATGGCTGCACATATGATCATATGGCTATTGATGCCGGTGTTCCTCAGGGGTGTGTTCTTTCTGCTACTCTATTTCTGCTGCATACATAGAAATTGCACATCAACGACCTGCTACAGCTTGGTGCTATCGGGTATGCAGATAACAGCACAGTCTCAGAAAGATATCTGTCCAGTGCAAGACCCAGCAGAACGGAAACAACTATTCAATAATTATATTTGAAATTAAAGAATTAAGTTATCACTTCTGTTATAAATTGAGGTAAACACTTACATTTTTGTCCGCCACAACAACAGAAACATTGTTTACATTATTGTTAAATGACAATCGCGAATTCACACTTGTGTTACTTCACATTCGAATGAAAGGTCCAATCAGTCCATTGAGCCGCTATCTTAATGAAAAGGGAAACTACTCACGCACATTGTAAGTTTAAGTAAACATAATTTATACACTTGAAATTTTAAATCTATTCAGGTTAAGTGATTCAAAGAATCATTGATGTGTTGACATGAAAAGGTGGCTTCGATAGGCCGAATTATGTTTGGAGTTACAAGCAATATTTAATTCAGCCTGTTTAATACACTATCCAACTGCATAGCTAAACGCTTTTCTTGAGGTTGAAGAGACGGACCATATTCCATACAATAAAATAATAATAAAAAAAAAAATAAAAAAAATAATAATAAATAAAAATTAAAAAAAAAATATAATAATAATAATAATAACCCCACCGCCGTATCTCTACGTTGACGTCGTGGTGGGGCTTGCGCGCTCCGAACTCTGGGTCTGTGCCGGTGGAGTTTACTTTGCCGAAACAGGTCTAGGGTGAGGAACCAGACCAAGAGAGATACGTGAACCCGCAGGGCAGCATGTGGCGAGCTGTTGGGCAGTAGCGACCCCACGGACCCTATTTCCCGGGAGAAGTCTTGTTCTTCACCTCTGACTTGCCTTTATTGGCCGGCTGGAGTGAACACTGACGGGAACAGAGCTCCCACCTCATTCTTGCCTTTATTGGCCGGCTTGAGTGGAGATTCGCAAGAGCAAACGTGCTCGGAGGAAGGAAGTATTCCAGTAAGTGCTTGTAGGGATCTTGACCATCTTCCGGGCTCTGGGATTGTTCTGAGAGCCGTGGAATACCTCTCCGCTCCTCAAGCACCTCAGGACATGTTGCCCCTTGTCGCTACGTCACTATGTGCTAGCGACCGTTTCCGGGGGCCCATTATTGAGTGTACAAGTCACCCCCCTGCCAATTTATCTGTGTATATTATATAACATTGGTCAGGCAGGGGACATAGTTCTTCCATAGTTCAAGGTACCCAATCCATGTAGCCACCTAAACCCATAGGCCCAATGTGTTTTGTTTCCATGTTCTGCAATAGTCCTGCACCAACCGGGGATTGTCCTTGGGTGCACTATTACAAGGATAATCGTCGGCTGGGGCCTCCTCGTCATTTGAAATTGTCTAAGGGGCCTCTGCGAGTTGGCTTCGGCCCCTCGTACGCCTTCCAAAGGTCCGGGACCCCAGGGTCCCGAGATAAGCCAAAGACAAAAAATAATAATAAATAATAAAATAATTCTGTGTCAACCAAATTAATGGTGTTGATGGGAAGAGTCTGTTCGTGATCATGGGCCCAAATATAATTCGTAGCAGTGTGTTGTGTTGTGTGTGTTTAAGGCGAGTAGTGCCGCCAACTAGCGGCACCATTGTGAAAAAAATCATAAGTCTGGAGATATAGACCAAACTCAAACTAACACAAACACAAACTCAAATATCATTACAGTCACACACACACCTCTCTCCCTCCCATTCACAACCCCACTCATTTTTCCTGTGTTACTAAGCTAACTCACATTTTTGTCTTGTGGTAGATTAACACCGACACCCGAAACTTAGGCCCTTCATTAAGTACAGTTCAACTCAGACGAATCACTGCCTCCTAAGATACAGGCCATCCCTAGTTTAGGAGACAGGATTTAATTTTTGGTATTATAGACAATTATTTTTCACCCTTGTGTCCACTGTTAGTTTACTTTGTCTTAGGATGTAACATGAATACAAATTGTGTCTATGTATCTTGGATCAATAAACGTTTGTCTTTGACATATCTCGGGACCCTGGGGTCCCGGAGCTTTGGAAGGCGTACGAGGAGCCGAAGCCAACTCGCAGAGGCCCCTTAGACAATTTTAAATGAAAAGAAGGCACCAGCCGACGATTATCCCTGTATGCACTATGCAATTGCACCCAGGGACAACCCCCGGTGGTGCAGAACTATTGCAGAACATGGAAACAAAACACATTGGGCCTATGGGCTTGGGTGGCTACATGGATTGGGTACCTTGAACTATGGAAGAACTATGTCCCCTGCCTGACCAATGTTATATAATATACACAGATAAATTGGCAGGGGGTGACTTGCACACTCAATAATGGGCCCCAGGAAACGGTCGCTAGCACATAGTGACGTAGCGACAAGGGGCCACATGTCCAGAGGTGCTTGAGGAGTGGAGAGGTATTCCACGGCTCTCAGAACAATCCCAGAGCCCGGAAGATGGTCAAGATCCCTACAAGCACTTGCTGAAATACTTCCTTCCTCCGAGCACGTTTGCTCTTGCGAATCTCCACTCAAGCCGGCCAATAAAGGCAAGAATGAGGTGGGAGCTCTGTTCCCGTCAGTGTTCACTCCAGCCGGCCAATAAATGCAAGCCAGAGGTGAAGAACAAGACTTCTCCCGGGAAATAGGGTCCCTGGGGTCGCTACTGCCCAACAGCTCGCCACATGCTGCCCTGCGGGTTCACGTATCTTTCTTGGTCTGGCTCCTCACCCTAGACCTGTTTCGGCAAAGTAAACTCCACCGGCACAGACCCAGAGTTCGGAGCGCGCAAGCCCCACCACGACGTCAACGTAGAGATACGGCGGTGGGGTTATTATTATTATTATTTATAGAACATTTTGAAATTTCCTATTGTCACATTTGTTATCAGGTGACGTCGAATTTTTTTGACCTCGCCTACGTCAGGTGAGGTCAAAAAATTCTCCTTTTATCTTCTAAATTCTCCCAGGAGACTATCCACTGCATACGAATAGCACAAAGGGCCATGGAGCGAGCCATGCTTATGCTTGGCATAACCCTACTAGACCGAGTGCGTAACACCGAAATCCGTCGTCGGTCGAAAGTCTACGACGTCGCGTCGGGGACGGGCGATGCGCCTCAAGTGGAGTTGGGCAGGACATCTAGTTAGACACGGAGATGGCCGATGGAGTAAAGCTGTGTCCGAATGATGGCCAAGGTTAGGCCATAGAAACCAGGGCCGTCCAAAAGCGGGTTGGGTTGATGATATCGTGAAAGTCGCGGGAAATACCTGGACAAGGGACGCACGGAACCGGGAAGTATGGCGGCAAAAAGGGGAGGCCTGCAGTGGGTGATTCCGGGCTGAAATGATGATGATGCATAAGATCAAAAATATTCTGACATGCGTATTCTTTTTTTTTTGCACTATAGATATAAGAAAGAAATTTGCACTAAGCCTTCGCATGGTAGGTAGCTAAGTTCGTGACGACTTAATAAATAGGATGTTAGGTAATGACAATAAATTCTAAAATTGTTAAAATCTACAGTCGATTACTGAAATAACAATAATTTACTCGTTTTGTAGGAAGGACGACATTACGACGTAATTCAAAAATTGCACAGATTTTCATAATTATAGGTAGATTGGTGTAATCATATATTATAGATTTGCGTTTCAGATGCGAGTTGTTTTTTCAATGGTCTTAAAAATAATACTGTTTATAACCACCTTGTTCATCACCGATTTTCACCTTTTTTTTTTTTTTTTTTTTTTTGTGGATGGGAAATCATCAAATGACTTCTCCCGCTCTGGGCAGAGCGGGAGGGCGTGTCAGGCTTTTACTGACTAAAACCCACCCATGTTCCTTCAGCTACCCGTGCCAGGGCCACGGTATCTCTTTCGAACTACCCGCGACCCCGGCGGCATCGGCCCAATTGACCCCGTCACTGCTGACATCTCTTTGAGGCGCGCGTGGAACACAACGCGCCGTCGACCCGGGCCTGGTCCTTACCGGACGGCGAGCTGCCCATTACTCGTCGTCCGCAAGCCCGCGCCTACGGTGGCCGGGAATCGGCAATCGATTCCCGCCGCCCAGGGCGTCTCCTACGGCGGCTAGGGGCGCGAGGGCGCGGCTGTTGCCTCTCCCTCATGCGTTCCGCTTCCTCCTTCGCGAGCATTACTGCTTCGCAGAAGGAGGTGACGGCTTCCCATGCACTCTCGCTCCGCACCATGGCCTGGACCAGGTTTGGACGCGAGAGATCGCCGCCGCCGATCGCCTCCGTGAGAACACGGCGGTGCTCCGCCCAAGCCGGGCAGACCTCCACTGTATGCTCCACCGTGTCCTCCGGGCGATCCACACAATGGTGACACCCGGGCGTACCGATTTTCACCTAAGACCTGTTTAAGCCTAAATTTAGAGACAGATAGGCGTAGGGTTTATTATGACGTTAGGTACTGAACCCTAAAAATGACATAATTATGATAAGTTACACATAACTGCGGGTCGAATGATATTTTAACCCCCCTTAAAAAATAACGGAACATAATATTACTTTGATTCTACTACGGGTCGGCTGCTCGGGTGGGGGTCTTTCCATAGACTTATACTCGTTTTCACTAAGACTGGGCAACACCTAAACAATTACCTAATAAAATCGTGCTGTTAGATTGTCAACGCTCCGCTCAAAGTTGAAAATCCAACGGCGCGTTTTTATGTAGGCTTTTATTTTAGATGTCGATTGGCGAGGCTAAATGATCACAGCCGCACAGGTCGATAGATGGTTAAGCTACGCTTGCCGCGGTCGATTCCTGGATGGGTGACCATTCATTACATTTCGAAACCCCTCCGTGGCTTGGAAAGCACGCTAAGCCGTTGGTCCCGGCTGTGATTCGTAGATCTTTGACAGTACCTAGTAACGGGTACCTATATATACTTAGTCAGAAACCCAAAAGTCTGACAACCAGTCTTAACCAAGGGGAATCGTGTTACCCAATAACTGTGTTGGGGTCAGACAGACACTCGCTCCATGGAAAGTACCTGGTATTCAGCTGCATCTGGTTGGACTGGAAGCCGACCCCAACATAGTTGGCAAAAGGCTAGGCAGATTGATTGATTCCTTTAGGTGTCGACTATTGTTAGTGCAAAACAAGGCTCAAAGGCTATAATCATAATCAAAAAGTAGGATCCGTTTGGAGTGAGAATAATAAACATGAATACTTATTCATTCATGGTTTACGACTCCATAAAACAGTTACGGTGGAGCAGCTGCATAACGGTTTTCCTTCCCAATGAAAATACCTACGTGTGCTGAACTAAGTTATTTGTATGTGCATTTTATTATGATTAGATACCTAGGTACTTTACATGTCGTGGTCGTTGCGCTTGCCAAAACCTCTATAATATGTGTTTTTAGTCAAGTTTTCAGGGGAGACAATACTTAAACTATTTTATTAAATTTAATTATTGATAAACTTATTAATAAATTAAAAATGCAGTAAGTATGGTGGCAATAAAAATATCTATGAACTGAGAAAATGATAAAATGCTGTTCGCATTTTATCATTTTCCACAATCCACAATATTTTTTTTTGCCACTGATGTACCTAACAGAATTGTCTTGCGATAACCAATAAGAAGAACTATTGAAGAAACACATAACCAATTGTTAATTTCCAGAAATGAAAATTAGGTGCACCTAAAGACTTTGTCAAATCGATTTCTAGATGGAAATAACACAAAGTTGTTTTTGAAGTCGATGAGCAATTCGATTTCAAGGACATCTAGCAAAAAAAAATATCAAAAAATGCTCATACCTGACGGTTTTGGCAGGCGCACTGACGATGTATTGTTTTTTTACGACTAGCGGCTGTTTCTTTTGTACAAGAAGAAACCAGAAACTTGAAAAAATTAAACCTATTTTCCAACATTACCAGCCAATCTATTCTGTAAAAATCTCACCGTGAAGGGAGCGTGAAGTCAGCTGTCAATGTGTCAATCCCTAGTATCAGGTGGAATGACATCTCACTTCACCTAATAAGTTTTCAAATCAAATCAAATAATTTATTTTCAGACAACATAAGTCCCTTTTGTTAGAAACACACTTAAAACTATGTTATTACGTATAATTATTATGCTAAATCAACACACACAACAACAAGTACCTACAGCATGAGGCATACCGGGAGGACGAACACGAGGCACGGAGTGTCCATCTTCTATCTCAGTCATCGCCCTCACGAGATGCCTCTGTATATGTGCATGCACTTCCTCAGCAACATTTTTCAGGATGCTGTTGTTACTCCCTATCACCCTCCTCACCAGAGATGCGTCTCTGCATCTATTTCACAGTCAGATTTTTATAGAATAGATCGGCAGGTCTCATGTGAAGTGGTGCAAAGCCGTTGTGTCAGCAAATTGAGATCACTGTATACTTGCCTTATATCTGTCCTATTCTTTTGCATTAGCATAATCTAGTAGGTAGGTATTTATAGCTTCTGCTGTCAGCAAAAGATTAGGGCTAATTGCCCAGGATCCGATCAGTGATTGATTTACCTAATCTAATTTGTTGTACCTAATGGCCCATGTCTACAGTCTGTAGATAATTGTAAAGTTTTCGTTCTTTTCCTAACTGCTGATGGGCTCTGGGGCAGACCCATCAGGGCTTCCTTTAAGGAAAACTATAAGATACGTAGATAACAGGTAAATAAATGCTATTATGTTGTACGAAAAGAAAATATACCTGGTATACCTATTAAATAATTTAAAAAAAAAACGAGAAATACGGGCAGTAAATCGAGAAATCCACAGACTTGGAGAAATCGGTCAGAGAGGAAAGAGGGCGTACCTACCTTCTTTCTTATATCTATGGGGCCTACGCTACGTTCGTTTTTTTTTTTTTTTGTATTATAAATAATTAATATGAGTTCTTTTAACAGTTTTAAAATTAGGTTTAGTAGAATAATCGTGTGAGAATCCTTCAGTGATAAAAAATCTGCTTAGATTTAGGTAAGTAGGCTGGCGGCATACGTACGGTTTCCTGATCAAGAATTCATATTCGGAGACCCGAATGCACTGAATTCCGCTCGGAAAATTATTTTGTATTATTTTTTGCCATAACTAAGAAATTTTGTATGAAATGAGTCCATTCGGGTCTCCGAATCTGAATTCCTGATCAGGAAAGAAACCGTACATATGCAGCCAGCCTAACCCTGGGAACCTACCAGCCAAGACACTTCATTGATTTCGCAGGATGATAAACTGCTATGACAGTGTGCTGCCGTCTTTAGCTGTTCATGTTGTGTGGCGAAAATTGATAAAAGCACAGTAGGTTTATGGTATCTTTGTTAATCACAGATGCCTCACTAATTAATATAAGTACTTACTATATTTATCCATTGTAATTTTATTTTAGTAACTTAATCGTGTAATGTTTATCTGTAGTAAATTTGACGTTCATATTTATAAAATGATATTACACTCACAACAACTTCTATTATTAGGCAATATATCAGTATGAAGTACCTTCCGTAAACGTCAAAATACTCTCTCACTTCTACCAAAACATAAAAACAATATAAAAATTAAAAGAGTTAGGTTTAAAAAAATATATTAATTCATAGGTAAGTAAGTACTTACAATCACATCAAAACACAGAAAATCTCTGCAAGAAATACTTTTGAAAAAATCTACATTCAAAAACTCACTTCACTTCATCAACAACCAATCACACGCGTTCTCACTACGAATGCGCAGGAGTCGGTTCGGGGGCGCGAAGTACACTGTTCATTATCTGCGTTTACCCGAGTGCCGGCAAACTGAGTAATGAATGAGTGACGACAAACACACGTGAGGATTTCCTCACGACTTGCTCCAAGTGGGTAGGCAGATACAGCAGTAATGTTTAATTAGGCATACTTATAACGTATCATTTAGCATTAGACGCTGCGCCCACGCAGGTAATTCAAGCGTTTCTGCGTTTGCAGGACTTACTTAATACTACTTACTTAATACTTATGATAGTTTTATCTAACACCGCAGTCTGTAGCGTCCGCGTCATACCTAAACAAATGAATGAGCTGATTGAATATAGTCGTGTATAAATACCTACCACTTATAAAATAATCTCTGTTTACAATAGCGTCTTCGACCCGATTAAATAATATAAAATTACTTATTGTTTTTTTTTTTTTACTTGGTGAACTTGCAGGTCAAAGTTGATAGATAGGAATTTTATTAATCTGAATGCTCGTGTCGCTTAGTTAAGTTGCGTAACCAGCAAGACTTTGGCCGAATAAAATTCTTGAATTCTTTATTTTAACACATCATCACCATCATTCTCCTGCCTTTATCTCAATTTATTTGGGGTCGGCGCAACATGTCCCTTTTTTCCATAGTTCTCTATTAGTCGTCATCTCGCTAGTCAGCCCTTTTCAGGCCCGGACTGGGACCTAAAACCAGTCCGGGCATTTTAGTGATGGTCGGCCCTCCAAAAAATGTGAATTACTTATAATATAACTATAATACTGTTTATCGAAATAGCCTCGTCCGTACCAGTCGTATTTATGTATGTTCTAAAATCTTTTTATAGGCCATGATAAAAAGGAAGGTAAAGGAGAAGCAAAAATAGGTTGCTGTGAGGATACTTGTTCATGTTTAGAGAAAACTCCAGGCGGCACACAAATACTTCGTAAATCAGTAACATAGTATATTTAGGCCAATGTCCTTTGTCACAAGAAACGACTACCGTTGGAACTGGAACCGTACCTACCATATAGAAATTTTCCCCCCAAAACGTGTTTAGACAGTTTTGTGCAACGATTGAAATTAAAATCCTGAAACGTGATGTTTCGAAAAAATCTTTATTAAAAAAACCGTTTTCTACACTATTTTGTAACTACATAAATGGTGGTCCTAACGAGTCACGAAAATTTCGCAAAGTGGAGCAAGCTATTTAATCAAGGTGCATATTCCACCCGTAGTAGACGTTCCATCATTTTCTCTCTCTTCCTCTTCTAAATTCACCTCTGCAGATGAATTCAAAAGACATGAAGACCGTAAAAGATCTGATGACTGCTTCAGGAAACCTAATGAACGCAGAAAATCCGAGAATTGTATAAAACTTGAAGAACGCGCACAAGCTGAAGAATATAGGAAACTACAAGAACGAAGACAAGCTGAAGAATGTAAGAAACTATAAGAACGAAGACAAGCTGAAGAATGTAGGAAACTTGAAGAACTCCGAGTGGTTGAAGAATGTCGGAAACATAGACAACTTGATGATAGAAATCCAATGACAGTAGAAAAATTGATGGGCTTAGAAAACTTGACGAATGTAGGAAACTTCTAGATGACAAAATACGTGATGAAAGTAAAAAGTTTGAAGACCGCAAAAAACTCGAAGAAAGCAGGAGACTCGATGATAGAAAAGAAGATGAAACTGAATTCGATGGACGTAAGAAGCTTGAAGAGCGTAGAAAACTTGAGAAATGTAGGAGACACAAAAAAGCTGAGCTTTGTAAATATCTCGAAGAAAAAAAACTGGAGGAACTCCGAAAAATCGATGAATGTAGGAAATTCGAAGAACTCCGGCAATTCGATGAATGTTGAAATCTCGAAGAACTCCGAAAACTTGTTGAATGTAAGAAAGTCGAAGAATGCAGAGATATCGTAAAGTAAAGAATACGAAAAATGTAGAGAATTTGAGGAAAGTAGGAAACCCAACAATTTTCAAATATGTGACGGAAGCTGTTAATGAGGATTCTTGTCTAGTTAACGAAGCCCAGAAATATGACAACTTCGAAACTGGGAAAGATAATGCAGATGATTGCAATGTCTACAATGATTATGATGAACTAATCTGCGACTGCTACTTTGATAAAGAAAATATTCGCTCGAAAGTGTCGGGTCAAAACTAAAACAATAACGACGCTGTCGGTCGAACCCGTGCGTGTGATGTGTCCTCGTGTCTTACTTGTCTTGACACTTGTGTCTTACTTGTCTTGACACTTGTGTCAGTGGTAAGATTCATGCGACGCCTCGTGACGGTGGCGCGCGCCATCTCTAAAAAACAAAATGTACTAATAAGATAGAACCCAATGACGATAACGTAAATTGAATTAGGTCCTCGACTTGACAGTAGAGGACATTATTTGAGTTGACGTACGGCTATGCTTTTTTTTAATAGCTAAAAAAAGTCGACCGCCAATTGGCCACACCAGCCCTTCGGGCCTCCGGCCCATCGGGCATTTACCCGAATTGCCCATATGGCCAATCCGGGCCTGGGCCCCTTTCTAGCATCTTATCATCTTTCACACTTCCTTCCATCGTTTCTTTGGTCTTCCCCTACTCTTATACCCATCCACATGTACTCAAAACTTTCCTCACGACATTTTCCGTGGATACACGACTTTTTTATAACCGGCATACCTATTTTCTATTTCCACCAGTTCCCGAATCACGTTACAGATCTCCAAACTACGCCAATAAGTAGGTCTAGGTACGGTCAGCAACAGAAGTCTGTTAACACTGCTACTTTTTGACATCGTCTAAATCTAAATTAACACAAAATGATTCGCTAAACTGCTTTTTTTCGTAACTGTTAAGAGCTACTACTTGCTTTTCAAATTTTAAGTACTTCTGTTCCGATTTGAATTAAAAGATTAAAAAACTGCAAGTGTTAATCGACTTTTGTTGCTGACTGTACCTAAACCTTCTGAAAACCTTTTACCCTACATTCCCATCCGTACTTCCAAGTAGATACCTACTTAGTAGGTCGTCTCCAAGTCTGGAAGGAAACATTAGCTCCACAATAAGATCCGGCGCCGTGCTAACTGGCTGGCTCGTGATGCGACGAGGAATTACGACTACCTACCTACTGTATGCGTCAGTTTGTATGTACAGGGTACTTTTTTATTTATTTAGGTTAATTTTCTTTTTTTACCTCGGGATCCTGGGGCTTATTCTGTGCCTGGGGTCCCGGACCTTTGGAAGGCGTACGAGGCAGGGGCCGAAAACAACTCGCAGTGGTCCGTTAGACGTTTTTAACTAAATGAGGCACCAACCGACTATTATCCCTATTTGGACTATGCAACACCCAAGGAGTATTCTGCCATGCTAAGCGCAAGATCTTATATGAAATTTTTAGACTTTCACAAAACAAATAGTCGGCATTCAATGAAACACGTTTTGTCTTTCCTGTAAAAAATACATTTGGCAGATAGGACTTACTTATACGCTTAGCAGGGCATATTGCAGGGTATGGAAACAATTGGATTACCTTAAGGGTGGCTAAAGTAAGTGGCCTGACCAAATGTTTTACATAAAATGCATAGATAAAATGGCAGAGGATGACTTGCACACAATAATGGGCCCCCGAAAACGGTCGCTTGCACATAGTGTTGTAGCGACAAGGGGGCAACATGTCTTATTTAGTTGTAATGTTGCTCTCGACTTTGATCCTATACAAAACTAAAATCCTTAGAGTAGGTAGGTAGGTATCCCCTACACTACCCCCCCTACTCCCCTTAGTGGTTTGTATAGGCTCCCTGTCAGTGAGGTCTATAACCAGCATCTCCACCATTCTTCTGGCCGGGCGGCGTTATTATGGCGGGTAGGCTGCTAATCGAAGTTGATAAACTTCGATTAGGAGTCCCGTGCCACCCGCCATCATGCTCAAATTCGTTGCAGCAACTAAGCTCTTCTACAGCAACATAAAGGACAAAGACCCATCACCAAGTGAAATAAAGGATTGCCCTCAACTAACCTTCGGAAGTTTGCCCATTAATAACAAAAAAACCGGCCAAGTGCGTGTCGGACCACGCACAATGAAGGGTTCCGTAGTTGGGATGAATCTATCTTAAGAACAAACTTAACATTGTAGTTGAAAAACATGTTCTCCCATACATTCCAACTGTAAATGTAAGTTTGTACTCACAATATTGATAGATTTACCATGTTATTTTAAGACCACAGACTTCTTATAGGTTTTCCTGTAATCTACAGATAAAGATCTAGTCTCTGTATTCTTTTCAAAATTTTAGGCTCAGTAGTTTCGAAGATAAGGGGGGGGGGGGGGGAATGGTCAATTTTCGTCGATTTTCTTAAAGAACTTTAAAACAATTTATTTTCAAATTATATAAAAAATATATTTGAGACCCTCATAGTAAGCCCTTTCATTTGACATGCCACATAGTGTAGTTTGCAAAACTTTTTTTTTTAATTTTCTTATTTGCCCCCCAAAAGTGACCTCTATATTCAAAATTCTTACTTTAATCTTACAAAATTATTTACTTTACCCGTCCGTGTTTGGGTCACAGAAATTCATATGTGTACCAAATTTCAACTTAATCGCTCCATTAGATTCGGAGCAAATTGGCTGTGACAGACGGACAGACACACGAGTGATCCTATAAGGGTTCCGTTTTTTCCTTTTGAGGTAAGGAACCCTAAAAACTTAGAAATTAAGTAGGTAAGTATCAAAGTCGAAATTATTGAATGCCTACGTGGAAGAGTCCGTCATCATAAATTATGCTCATGAATTAACAGCCGCGCTCGTGATTGACTACTTAGCGCTATACTCACCTGAGCTAGTTTAGCGCCATCATTATATGAAACTGCTCATATTTGACTGAAATTATCTAAGTTTATTAGCAGTTTTTTGTGTGCGAACGGTATAAGCTGCCAGTCGGTAACTAACAGACCATTGGGCTAGTGACTTCAAAGAAAGAAATCGACTCACGCAGACCTCATCATCTTCCTGCCCTTATCCCATATTACTTGGGGTCGGCGCAACACGTTTTCTTCTTCCATTCTCCCCTGTCAACCGTCACGCTATCATTCACTCCCTTCTCTTTCATATCACTCCTCACACAATCCATCCATCTTTTATTTGGCCTTCCTCTGCCTCTCCATCCATCAACATGTATATGCATCACTCTTTTAGTCACATGCAGACATATTTTCAGAAAATATTGAGTATCAATACTAACTTTCTTTATACAACGTGTCGTTTTGTACCCTCGTCAAATTTCAGGGTGTGATACAGAACATCAAACCGAACAACTTTCTCCATGTTACCAACATCATAATTGCGAAAAAAATTTCAACTGTCCCATAGAAAACTTCAATACCTATTCGACGCAAATGTATGGGACGGCTGATTATTTTTTCGCGAATACGGTGCCATGGAAAAAGTTGTTCGGTTTTATTGTCTATACCACATCCCCCTTTGAACGTCGCATGAACACCTGGGTGTTCATAAGGAAAAATCCTTTATATAATGGGTATATAAGCTTATATCATATCGCTACTTCGGGGAAGAAAGGGCGTAAAAGCCACTTTTGGCCAAAATGAGTTAATAATGCAACTTTGTTTAGTTTTCGACGCTCTATCGATCTGTATATTTAAAATTTCAATATTCCCAAAAAAATGGCTTTTACCCCCATGATTTTTTTCTCACCAAAACCATTTTTATTAAAAAAAATTGACGTATATGACATTATTTAATTATTTCAAATTAATAAGGGCGTATCACCATAGTATGAAAGAATATTTGGTCGTAAATACAATATTTATTACGTAATGACTTTTACGACATTTTTACTTGGCAATTTAAATATGATTTGGCTTTTACGCCCTTGCACAAAAATAAAAACTTGGAGTTACAGCATTCAAATCGTAACAATAACAATTTCTTTAGTCTAAAAATCGGAGAGATAATCATGTCATTTATCGTTGTCTCTTATGCGTACGTTAAACAGTCTTACAATGGAGTGAGATAGAAACATAATTTATTTAGCCAATAAAGCGCGCGCGCTGCCGAATGTTGATCAAGTTGAAATTAAGTACTCCATGCATGAAGACACATCAGTACAAAAAGTCATTCTATTTGAAGTACCTGAAAAAAGGCCAAATACAAAAGGGAAATCTAAAGCGAGAGGAAGACCTAAAAAAAATATTTGTTTAGATACAACTAATAATCACTGCCAAGCTGAAAAATCAAACGAATTTGTGTTGCGTAAGTTATATGACGCCAGATTACCAATTTCGACTGCAAAATATAACGATTTAAAACTTCTTTGTGACAATCACACAATACCCAGACCGTTCCAACAAGATTTTTTGTCGCTGCCTCATTTTAAAACAGTAGTAGACCAATTACTAGATACCGACGAAGAAGACGATGTAGTAGAGGAATTAGAATGAATGGGTACTTATCTACATTTTAATTTCATTAGAATAATGCATGAATGATTAATAAGTAGAAGAAAGATTTATTTTACAAATTATAATTAAAAAAAAAGGTTAAACAAATAAGAAAAAGAAAAAAATATATAAGAAGAGAAAGAAGATGAATAAAAAGAAAGTAAAAGATAAAAAAAATAAAGAAGAATACGATTACAAGCAATAAAATTAAAAAAGTAAGAAAACGAAACAAAAAACAGAAAAGGAAATAGAAAAAAAAGAAGATTACTAATTATTGTCAATTTGATTTGATTTATGAATGAATAAAACTGATTTGCATCTTAACTAAATTTATTTATTTAATACACCAATACCTACCTAGTAGAATAAATTACAAACATACCATTATTTTATACTATTTTATCAATTTTAGTTAATTTATTTCTTAATTAATTAATATTAGATGATAGAGATGATAGTAATTATTTATCACAGTTAACTTAAAATTTAAATTAATGAAAATAATCAAAGTTCAATTCAATTAAATCTTTTCTTTTGTTTCACTATTCATGAATCGTGTGCATTTAACTTAACAGGTAGGTAACCTAATTCGTTATAATAAATTTTGTAATATACAGGGTTACTGGTAACTCGACGTATTCCTTGCAGGACGTCATAGTAGGGTTAAAATGCAGCAAATTAGGCCACCAAATGTTCTACCGAAATTCAGTAGTTTTTGAGTTAATTCGATTTTTAGCTTTTCTATGAAAAATCCCAGATTAAATCATTTGGAGCCAATTTAAAAATGATTTACGGCGCGACTGTACTGAAATTTAAGTTAACATCATAGCTGACGCCGTAGCAGATCCTTGTTAATAATTCAAAGTTCAAAAATGCCAAAAACTTTGGCAAATATCACTAAAGAAACATTTAGTTTTTTTGTGAATTTTGCTATTACTTCATACAAAATGTTGTCTAGTGAAAAAAAAAATTACTACGTCTGATGTACAAATTACTAGGAAAATATCCTTGTCTTATCAGCTATTCAGAAAGGTATGAAAGTTAATACAAAGTTAAGGACTACATTATGTGCGTCTCACAAAAAGGTGATTATTCGGAAAATCAATAAAACTATTTCGTGAATATTAGCATTATTTTTAATAATAAAATATCAGTTTAAAAACTTTTACTACACTTTCACACGTCTTGTTCGATGTGCTGCCCTCGGTTTCTAATACACGTTCTTATTCGCTTCCTCACTTCAGTTTTTGTGATTCTTGATGTGATTGTTGCCCTCATCTGGTCCGCTGCATCTCTTATTCTCTCCCTTAGTTCTTCAATTGAATTTACTGGGGTCACATAAACTAGGTCTTTCATATGACCCCAGACGTAAAAGTCTAGTGGCGTAAGATCAGGGCTACGTGCAGGCCACGGAATTGGCCCACCGCGCCCTATCCATCGGTTTGGGTAGGTTTCATCCAGCAATTGTCGAATTGTGATTCGGAAGTGGGCTGGACATCCGTCATGTTGATACATCATGTTTGCTCTTCTGTCTTCCGGTACATCCGTGAGCAGTGGTGTTAAATGATTTCTTAGGAAATCTTCATAAAGTTCCCCATTTAATGTTTGGGGTAAAAAATGTGGGCCAATTAATTTGTCGTCGATAATACCCATCCAAACATTAAGCGAGAATCTACGCTGGGATGCGGTTGGTTTCAGTTTCTTAGGATTTGCTTCTGCCTTCGGTGCCCAGTAATGTAAGTTGTGGTAATTTGTGATACCATCACGGTCAAAACATGACTCATCGGTCCACAGAATGTTTTTTAAAAAGTTTTCGCTTTCGGCGTCGGCATTTAGCATAAAACGACAAAATTCAAGCCGTCTTGGCGGATCTCCCTCTTCTAATGACTGGACAGGTTGATAGTGGTATGGATGTCGGCCTGATAAGTGAACTACAGACCAGACTTTCCACTGTGACATAGCAAGCTCACGCGCTACGATGTTTGTCGATATGTTGGGGTCGTCAATAAAACGTTGAAGAATCAGCTCTTCGTCCTCAGCCGTGTATCTCCGAGAACGACCAGTGTCAATTTGCCTGCTTCTTTGGACGCTGCCAGTTTCAGATAATCGCCGATAAGTCGATCCAAAAACACTAACGTGTGGGAGTCGGCGGTTGGGAAAACGAAGTTGATATTCTCTCCGCGCCTGAGCAGCGTTACCGTCACTAAGTCCGTAACAGTACATTATGTCAGCGTATTCAAGGTTAGAATATGCAGCCATAGTCAGCACTTATGAAGGCACAGCACAGCTCAAGAGCAAGATACGCAGTATCAGTCAAGGAAATAGCCAGATAACAAAACACGAGCTTGCGCGACGTAGAGTTGAAACTAACTGACTCTGACGACCAGATTTTGTAAAGTCGCACCCCGTGTCATGCCGGGAGAACAATAGTGACCAATCACAAAGCTTGCCGAGTGTTTGGGGTTCAAGCGCAGGTAAAAACTACGAATAATACGAATATGAAACAATAGGTTGACCGTCTCGCAATTTTACCTGCTCCTCATAAAACTCATTCTTTCCCTGTCACACATGCAAAAGTATTGACAATCATACCTTTCTGAATAACTGATAAGACAAGGATATTTTCCTAGTAATTTGTACATCAGGCGTAGTAATTTTTATTTTCACTAGACAACATTTTGTATGAAGTAATAGCAAAATTCACAAAAAACTAAATGTTTCTTTAGTGATATTTGCCAAAGTTTTTGGCATTTTTGAACTTTGAATTATTAACAAGGATCTGCTACGGCGTCAGCTATGATGTTAACTTAAATTTCAGTACAGTCGCGCCGTAAATCATTTTTAAATTGGCTCCAAATGATTTAATCTGGGATTTTTCATAAAAAAGCTAAAAATCGAATTAACTCAAAAACTACTGAATTTCGGTAGAACATTTGATGGCCTAATTTGCTGCATTTTAACCCTACTATGACGTCCTGCAAGGAATACGTCGAGTTACCAGTAACCCTGTAGAACTATGATAAATCAGGTAATAATAATTATTATGCTATTATTTTGAGCTTCTATGCACCTTAATTTCAATATTCACCAGATTAAATCTTACAAAATTATAATAATTGTAGGTTTACTCACGATAATTGTTATAAGTGGTGCAGTCATTACGACCTTTTCACTGTCTAAAGATGGTTTATACGACACGATGTATGTTAGCATTATAGATATTTGTGGATTTACGTCCTATAGTACGTATTTATAGACGGTGTAAAAGCCATTTTTATTAAAATTTTGGGTCGTAAATCCATCCTATCTTCTAAACCATAAGGTCTACTTAAAATTAAGCTTCTTGATATTAAAGAGCACTTAAATGCAAGTAAATATCACCAATTCATTCGAATTTAACTCTATTGCAAAAAAAGTTATTTTCCAAAATTTAAAAAAAAAAACGTTTTTTCGCTGCCCTGTAAAGTTGCTATTTTGGCTTTTACGCCCTTTCTTCCCCGAAGTAGCGATATATATGTAAACGTAAAAAAACATCATGCGATGGAATAAAATCATCATCAGTAGTTGTGAACCTATGGGGTTCGCAACTAACCCCCCCTCCCTCCCCTGGGGTTTTGGGTTCATAAATTAGTACATAATTTACAGTCAAAGGGTTAAATTTGACGAGGATGCAAAACGACACATTCTATAGCCCAGGTTGTAAGGGGTCTTTTAACAGTATTCCATCTGCGATGATTCTTATCTCTTCCATTCCCTAAAGATTCTTCTATTCAAGAGATTTCTTTCGGACTACAAAGCCAACTTTTCACACGTGTATTATGTAATTTAGCAATTTACGAATGGTTGAAGCACTTCAAGCAAATGGGTTTGTCTTACGTTTCAATTCAGTATCGGAAGGAAGTCTGAATTAAAAGGATATTTGAGTAGTCAAGCAATGGTATTGACCTAAATAGTGCAGTGAGTTCAGCTGGGTACTGATGCTCAGGGTCGCAGATTCGATTCTTATCAGAATACCGTTTGGCCTTAATCGTCTTTTCGGGATAAATAATTTAGTGATTACTCCTGTCGGTCTATAGCGTGATGTTTTCTGGAAATAATCATAGTTAAGTATCTAATTCAAGTTATCGTAGACCCGCAGTGATACGAAAATTGATGTTTGTAGCTTCGTAGAAGTAGAATTGCAACTGTTGCGGGACCCAAATGTATGACGGAATTTCATATTTGTCAATATTTAGCTAAAAATCCGAGGTAAGTAGTTTCTAAAAAAAAAAAAACATAATTGAATACAATTTTATTTATTTAAGCGAAATCTATACATACTGATTTTATCACACCAACACTGTGAACAACATACATTAATTACATTTATTAATTTAACTGAAGTTGGACGACTTTTTAGATATGTATGTGTTATAGTAGCCAGCGCGAAGGGAAGAAATTGGAAGCCAGAGTTCTAAGCCTTGTCATTCCATTGTACAAGAACGCAACTAAATATCAGTCAACAGTTGCCCGACAGTTGGGCAACACTTTTGGAAAATAGTTGTTGCATTCCTCAAGAATATTAGTGGAATGCAACAACTATAAAGTGACACACTTAGTTATCCAACAAAATTAATGTCCACTCGAAAACAGAATCTGAAAATACTCCCGCGTTCTTTCAACTTTTTTGGACAATAAACATCACTTCTTCATTTTCATAATTTTCTTATCTTTTTTTAAAAGACATGCAACACATAAGCCACTAAAAAGTTGCCCAACAATCACTAAATATCGGACACAGCGATGTGAAGTGAATCTACGCTATGATTGGAATGTATTATACAGAAAAATCACACTTACAAACATTCGCCGGCCAACACCAACTTTTACGTCCAACGTGTCTCTGCTTCCGTTGGACATTGTATTCAAATATTGACTAGCAATGTTTGTAAACGCCGCTAGAAGTAGTTACATTAGAGAAATGAGATTTTAGGCCTCGGCCTCGAATTTCGCGGGCAGCGGGGCGGCGGCGGAGGCGGCGCGTCTCGCATTTTCCCGCCCCGCTTCCGCGCCGCTGTTTTCGAAGTCCGGTCCATGTGTTTTTATGCATAAAATCCTGCCGCTCCCGCGCCGCCGCCGCTGCCGCCCCGCTGCCCGCGAAATTCGAGGCCGTGGCCTTAGTCTTATACTATAATACCACTATCCATAATAGTACACTCTGGAGTGCAATAAAAAAGTGTTAAGTATTTAATTTTATTTTTGATAATTTTGACCTCTAATTGGTTAAAATTGGATAAGATTTCATTAGTCACAAAAACAACTAAAATTTAATTTTGACATTTAAATTACACATCAGACCAAAATTATTATGTTACCTATAAAAATATTATAAATAAACAAAAATTAAAAGTATTCTAAATTATTAAAATAATAAGAATAAAATTATATTCAATATGGATAATATTCTATTAATTTGTAGTTAGACATGTCAACAGAAACATGCATGCGAGATAGCATATTTAATATGTTACATCGCTTTTTTATTAAAATATTCAAACAGCAAAAACTATAGAGCTTCGCCTTAAAGCAACTTATATTTTTTAAACAAATACCACAGACTATAAATACCTAACCTCTTTCTCAGTCCTTCGTGCAATGGCACCTTTTTAAGCCAACAACTGTGCTCGTATAACGAAATATACATTATTTCATGTTTTCTAACACTTATAAAACCAATTTTTAACATCTACCTTCAGGGCCAACGAAATTTAAAGCACTTATTGCATTTCATAGTTCCATATTCTTGGACACAAGATAGAACTTACATCTTAGGAACTTATTGAATTTATACTTTTATAGAGCATTATTTCATTAAGTTTTTGTTTACTAAGATGCAACTTTTATGTTGCGTCGTACACAGTTTAACCCACACAAACCCGACACAGGAGATGAATAAGTACTTGTCACTAGTTACCAACTTGTCATGAGAAGCTAAATACCTATTAACGCTACTGAGATTATTACACTGACGTGCAAAATAACCTATCCCCATCACCGCAAACTAATATTCCCATATTTCCCACTGGAACAACAGAAGTTCTCCAGAAAAGTGTTCGCCAGATAATAACTGCTTATTTCTCGGGCAAAATCTTCATACAAGGAAACTTGTGACCCACAGATCAAAAACATTAACAATACCCTTTCTTTGTTATTTAACTTAATAAAATATCTCTAAGTTTAACTCCATCTTTAAAAAACCAGGTGTGACCAACATTTTGCACGTCATTGTAACACGATAAAATTTCCTATAAACATAATTATAGGTAAGTACGTTAGATTTAAAACGCGGCTTACACAACATAAGATTACAATCACAATAGGACGATACATTATATTTATAGCAACATTTAGACAATATCATGCGTTTTAAATTTTTAAAGTGCACCAACTTTCCTTCAAGAGATAATTAATTTTACTACAAATTGTAGTAAGTTTAGTGTTGTGACTATATCTTACCATACATTTGCACAAGCACTGACATAGCGATATAAACCAGCCAATAGGAAACAAGCCGTATGATGTGATACCGCGTTCGTCCAATAACAGAATTTTTTTAGTTATATTCAGGCGCTGCAAATTCATATTGCTTTGTATCGATATGTGTGTCTTACCAAATCTGTATTATCTCTGACGTTTGAATTCACTTGTAAGCTAGTGTTGTTAATATTATCGATACTTTGAAAATTGGATAGATGCTATCAATATTTTTAATTAATTTATAAATATTACCGTACCACTTTCCTTCTGCTATAATATCGTAACTTCATTCCCGTTGTTGTTTCTTCCTAAGGTTCGTAACAACACTAGCTGTACAATTTAAACGTTTTATGGCACCAACATTTATTTCATACAATTAATACTGAGCTGCACTTCTGACAAACAATTATAGCATTTAAGCCCGGTGACATAGCTATGCGAATGCAATGCTATACACGGGCGATAAAATCGATACATCTTCATATAGGAAACACGTCCACGTTCGTGCTTTCAATGTAGGTAC
The DNA here is from genome assembly GCA_946251885.1 of Cosmia pyralina. NCBI lineage: Eukaryota > Metazoa > Arthropoda > Insecta > Lepidoptera > Noctuidae > Cosmia > Cosmia pyralina. The sequence continues at coordinate 1,408,847 of OX276358.1, read as the reverse complement.
TTACAGAGCATGATAAAAAATTCGGTCTACACTTATTTGTACTAAACCTCCATGAAACATTTCGCTGCCATCAATCAATAATTATATAAAAAACACGATCATATAAAATCTATTAATATAATGTAAGATAAAGGTATAATAATAGATATGTGAGAAAGGCTTAAACTATTAGAATTAGCTTTTAACAGCAACTAACATTAACACCGTTATGCTGATGGGAACCAACTTTTTCAAAGCTTTTGTTTAATGGTAGACAGGAATTCAGTAAAATTGCAGCGATAAGAAAAACGATACGTCACAGCTTTTTGTGTAGTAAACTCACCCTCGTAAATGCTTTAACACTTTTGTCATAAAATTGTAAAGGGTTTTCCAATAGGGACGGGTCGATGTTGACAGTCTGTGGCGGCCATGTTGTTTTGGCGGGTTCTGTCAAATCTGTTCTTTATTATTCAGTCACTGATGCCAACTCATCGTGGCAAGTGACAAGAATGAGCAGCACGTCCTAATGATAATACTTTATTTTTATTTACAAGGTATCTTTTAGCGCGCGGCCAAAATCTAAACAAACGCCGTCAACTTGTTTTATCAATGTCATTCGGACGCTAACAGATCCTTGTAGCACTAAGTTAAAACTTCAATAAGGTTGAAGCTATTTAACTGTCACATAGACAAATAGACGTGCAACTGACATTCAACCTTAGGGTGATAAAGTATTTACGTGGTTGACGATACAAGTTTTTACTTTATACGCGTGACTTTATTACTGCAAGTTTACTATAACTTCTCAGCTGGATATAAACTTTCATCCTTGAAGATAAAGACTCTTTTAAATATTTAGAGGCCATTTGAGGATCGAATCGTAGTTAAAATTACTTTTAAACATGTATCACTTATACAGCCACAAATAAACTCTAAAAATGATAATAGTATAAAGGCGGTTATTCGAATACCTAACACATACACCTCACAAACTATATATAATTGATTTTGCTTACACCGTATTCATGATATTATTCGTGATTATTTTGTAAAAAATATTTAGTTAATATCTTTCAATAAGCGAATTTTATTTGCGCGATTCAGGAATACTTGAAATTTGTAATAGTGACATCTAGCGGTTCTGCTTACCACAATGTAATTTGCTTAAGCGCCATCTATTAATTTTCATAGACACTTAATTAAATATTTTTTACAAACACATTTTACTACACAATGAAGATTATTTAAAGTTAATTTGTAATATATTTTACATTATCACGGTAAATGCGTTAATGATTCACAGTACTACTTACAATCACTACACGAAAACATTAAAAATTAAAAATATAACTAAATAAAATTGTCTTATAAATAAAAGGAGCTTTTAGCTGCTATTACGATGCGTATATTAATTTAAAAAAGGAATTTCTGGATATTAAACTATTTTCGAATAATCGATTCAAAAGCTATTCGACCAACGGATTTGTTAATAAAATATTTAGACTACGTCGATTTTCGTTTATGAATATTAATTTTGCTACATAAATTTTAAAAAATGAACTAAATTGTTTGCATAGAGCAAATTAAATGAAGCAGATCTAAATAAAATCGTATCATAATATTGTAAGTACATAAAACCTAACTTAGGCAGAGAGAGACCTTGAGTGTAGGGACAGTCGACACTAGACAATATTGAGAGATACGTTGAGTGGTAAGTTGCGACTGGTTATAATCAAGTATTTACGGTAACCGATCAAAACCGATCTGTACCTGAAGGGTGCCAAACGGAACCCTATTAAAGCCTCCGCTGTCCGTCCGTCTGTCTGTCAGCGGACCTGATCTCATAAACCGTAATAGGTAGACAGTTGAAATTTTCACAGATTCTGTATTTCTATTGCCGCTATAACCACAAGTAATAAAAAATAAAATAAAGTTCATAATTAAAGGGGGTCCCCATACAAGGAACGTGTTTTTTAAACTGAAGTTTTTTTTTTTAATATGTAATGTTAAATATCGTACGGTATTACGGAACCCTTCGCCACCCTCGTATCTTCCAACATTATATTCCACAAAATTGAAATCTAATATATTATATATAACGCTACAAATAAACCTTGATAAGCATAGCTTTACTAATAATGTTAATCTACAGTTTACATTTCAATATTGCGTCCAATTCCGGAAGAGATGATACTACCTTTTTCTAATAACCAGCAATGATTCGAGTTTCTTGAACGAAATAACACTAAATATTTTTTTTTTAATTGTACACATAATGCCCAGAATGTCTTCTGCCATTCTTACCCCGCTTTCTAAAATTTTTCAATAGATTTGAGAGTTACTTCTAGTTACTGATCAGGGGTGTCACAAACCAGATGTGGGATCTCACAAAAAAATTGCTAAAATATCTTTACAGTAACATTTTGTCCGAGAACAGTGATTGAATAATGATAATTATTACTAGAAGGTAAGGTAGGTACTTATTGAAAAGATTTACGATAAATAATTAATATTTAATATTATGTTAGAATAAGAATAACGAACTAATACTCCCGCGCCGCCGTTTTGGTAGAAATCCTATTTTGGTGGGCAACATTTGAGATAATGTTGCCAGTTTAAAAATACTTTTCTACCAAATAATGCGGTACTGAGGTGGCATAATACCGTTTCCGTGGCTTACTTCCTATGGTGGGTGTAGAATTGTGACGTCATCTATTCGCCGGTGTCCACCCAGTTCGCCTCTTCGGCTATTCTGTCCATACAGTTGCATAGGAATTGGTACTGAAACAAGGAATAAAATTAATAATTAGATAATAAAATGTTGGATTATCTCGTTACATCCCGGCAAACATATTTCAATTATTGTGAATGACGGCTTGAAAAAGGGATTATACCTGGGTAACAAAAAAAAGAAATTATTTTTAGTCCGTCAGTCAGATAGTAAATAAATATTAGACACGTATTGTTTGCTTTATCATATTAATAAAAACTGACTTAGATAAAACGCATTAAAGTTGGGAGTGGGGGCTCGCTACGTCACAACTGTAACAAACTAAACCCTAAGTCATCAATTCAGATAATTTTAGTAAACAAAGAAATGTCACTGTCAAAATGACAGGACAGTGCTGCAAAACAATTTATCAAAAACAAGGAAATACAAAAACAAGGAAATATAACAACTAACAACAAAATGAAACACTTAACACGATGATAACAAAGCACAATTAACAAACACGCAGCGAATAATATGATCGGAGAAAAGAACACGAACGTATTGAAAAGACGCGAGTTTGCAAATTATGTCAAATGAAATTTGAGAATGTTGGGAACTCCTGTAGTGTTACCAGTATCATAATATTTTTTATACCACAAAATTTTCTTTTTTTAATAACTTTGTTTAAAACCGAAAACTTATAAAAATTAACACGGTATGATAATTGTTTAATTATTATTTCTAAAATAAGTACATAAAAGCCAATATAGCCTTGTTTTCCGCCATTTTATGTGAATTACCATTATGACGATATTTTTTTGATCTGTTATCACCTTTGTTTACATAAATTATCTGAATTGATGACTTAGGGTATACGTATGAAATCTAGCAAGGAGTGACGTCATGCCACATTTTAAGTCAATGTATTGCCGTAATCTTTTAATTACGTAAAAAAAGAAAAAAATACGTGTCCAATATTTTTTAATAATCTAAAATACGGACAAAAAAAAATTTTTAGACTTCATCCCTATTGTAGTAAGCTATTTTTAATTGCCAATAGGACGCTTTCTTTCTTGCCTTGATTGACAATGATAAATAATCATCCTGAACATTTTTTTACTCGGATGCAACACTGAAGTATAATTTATGGTTAGTTGAACTTACCTTAAGTGTACTTCAACCAAAATTATCCGAAGTATTGCATCCGAAGAGATTTAACACCCTACCCACCCATGTAAATATTACTATGGAAACTATTATTATGGAATGGAGTAAGCAGTGAGCTCTAAAACGCCAAAATTATACGAAGTGTTGCATCCGAAGAGATTTAACATCACTGTAGTCCGTCTTTCATTTTACTACATTGCCACACTGTTCAAAGACTATAAAAAAAAAAAAAAGATAGTCTATGACATAGACTCTATGTCAACTGTCAGCTGTCACATCTATTGCTGGATAATAAAATAAATAAACCATTTATTTCAGGCGACACAGGCCCATAGATACCTACCTACGTTAATCTAAACATACATATTTGAATATAAACAAAACTTGTGTTAATAAATAAGGCTATGTTAGTAGCACTTCAATTTGCATTAGCTAAGGTAAGCCAATCAGTAGGGTTAGCAACTGAATACAGCGTGCATTCAAATTCTTTTTCTATTGGCTGGCTCATAACAGTGCAGTTTGTAAATCATGAGGGACGTTTACCAGCAGTAGTATACTAGTCTCCGACTTCAAATAAATAACATTGAGATGGTACTCACATATGGAGTGAACAGCGCGACAGTGCGCGTCTGGTTGTCGTGTCTCATGTATGTAAGTCTGGTTGCGGCCGCATCGTCATCTGCTCTCCACTCTCTGACGGCGCGCCAGCTCACGTCTGCACTAGCGCCGCCTGTTTCACCCTCGCACCATGTGGATAGCTTGAGGCCCGACCAGCCTGCGAAAACAAACCGATTAGAGATAGCGCTATGGAAGAAATCATAATGGAAAAACCGGTCAAAAGCGAGTCGGACTCGCGTACCGAGGGCTCCGAACCATCATATGTATTTTTTTTTGTTGGTTATTTCTGAAAAAGTTTGCTATTTAGAGACATCGTGTTATTTTTCCTGTAATCTTTACATAATCACATAGAATAATTTCAGATTTTTCTCTATGCAAACTTCAGAGATAAGAGGGGGGAACGAAAGTTTTTTTGTACAATTTTCATTGAAAACTATGCGGCCTAAAAAAAAGAAAAAAATGTTTGACATTGTGCAAACAGCGCTCTTTCATATGATATCCCACATGCCCTAGTAGCCCCACTTTGTATTTTTAAGACCCCTTTCTGTTGCAAATTTTTTTTTTTTTTTTTCTTAATTGATTGCATTAATATTTCTTGAGACATCCAGCTGTGGCAGACGGACAGACAGACTGAGTCGCACCATAAGGGTTCCTTTTTACCATTTTGGTACGACACCCTAAAAAAAACCTGACATACTAGACTACATTATCTAATCAATCATAAATAATATGTGAAACCTACAATAAGCTTGTCATTGCGAGGAGAAATAAAGAACTATTACTATTACTAGTATGTTCTGACTCTTTGGGCGGACGGGAAGACCACGTATCCGTAGCCGTGTATACCCTAAGTCATCAATTCAGATAATTTTAGTAAACAAAGAAATGTCACTGTCAAAATGACAGGACAGTGCTGCAAAACAATTTATCAAAAACAAGGAAATACAAAAACAAGGAAATATAACAACTAACAACAAAATGAAACACTTAACACGATGATAACAAAGCACAATTAACAAACACGCAGCGAATAATATGATCGGAGAAAAGAACACGAACGTATTGAAAAGACGCGAGTTTGCAAATTATGTCAAATGAAATTTGAGAATGTTGGGAACTCCTGTAGTATCTATACCATATATTTTGTGGTATAAAAAATATTATGATACTGTTACCAGTATCATAATATTTTTTATACCACAAAATTTTCTTTTTTTAATAACTTTGTTTAAAACCGAAAACTTATAAAAATTAACACGGTATGATAATTGTTTAATTATTATTTCTAAAATAAGTACATAAAAGCCAATATAGCCTTGTTTTCCGCCATTTTATGTGAATTACCATTATGACGATATTTTTTTGATCTGTTATCACCTTTGTTTACATAAATTATCTGAATTGATGACTTAGGGTTTAGTTCTTGCGAGCGCCAGGTACCAAAGTATACATACCGATAGTAATAGCAAGCGCCGGCGTGGCCCTACAGTCAGTCCTGGCGGGGGGGAAGGCCACGTGTCCGTAGCCGGGCAGAGTTCGTGCGAGCGCCAGGTAGTCGGAGGCGCGGCGCACGTCTTGCAGCGCTTTGAGCTGGTACAGGCGCGCGCCCGCTACGCATACGCCGCGGTTTACGTCTTCTACTGCCTGTTGAAGAAGAAAAAATTATAATAAATATGGGCAAGTTCCACTACAACAATGATTTTTATGCTGCAAAACTGTGTCGTAAACTTCCGCAATTTAAACCAACCACTTCCCTGTTCGCTGTCACAGGCTACAGCCAAATCCATGTGCCCTCACCACACATTTCGTGTTAATATAATAGTTAGTATTTTGGCGCCAGTGGCAATAAATGTGGAAGGAAATGAACAACATTGATGACAACTGACAGAGAAGTTAACATGAATGGAAGAAAAATCATACTCTGCTTTCAAATTAATTGAAATAAAGACGGAAGGATAATGTTAGGTATGCGGTTGCGGGGAAGAGGGTAGTGTCCTAACACAGCGGCGGTAGTGTCCTCGGCGACGACGGATATCTATCTGTGCGGGTTGATCAATATGATATCTTACCTGCCAGAATATAAAAGCAGCGGCGGTAATATCCTCGGCGTTGACGGATATCTCTGTGCGCGGGTTGAACAATATGATATCTTACCTGCCAGAATATAAAAGCAGCGGCGGTAGTGTCCTCGGCAACGACGGATATCTCTGTGCGCGGGTTGAACAATATGATATCTTACTTGCCAGAATATAAAAGCAGCGGCGGTAGTGTCCTCGGCGACGACGGATATCTCTGTGCGCGGGATGAACAATATGATATCTTACTTGCCAGTATATAAAAGCAGCGGCGGTAGTGTCCTCGGCGACGACGGATATCTCTGTGCGCGGGTTGAACAATATGATATCTTACCTGCCAGAATATAAAAGCAGCGGAGTGTCCTCGGCGACAACGGATATCTCTGTGTGCGAGTTGGACAATATGATATCTTACCTGCCAGAATATAAAAGCAGCGGCGGTAGTGTCCTCGGCGACAACGGATATCTCTGTGCGCGGGTTGGACAATATGATATCTTACCTGCCAGAATATAAAAGCAGCGGCGGTAGTGTCCTCGGCGACAACGGATATCTCTGTGCGCGGGTTGAACAATATGATATCTTACCTGCCAGAATATAAAAGCAGCGGCGGTAGTGTCCTCGGCGACAACGGATATCTCTGTGCGCGGGTTGGACAATATGATATTTTACCTGCCAGAATATAAAAGCAGCGGCGGTAGTGTCCTCGGCGACAACGGATATCTCTGTGCGCGGGTTGGACAATATGATATCTTACCTGCCAGAATATAAAAGCAGCGGCGGTAGTGTCCTCGGCGACGACGGATATCTCTGTGCGCGGGTTGGACAATATGATATCTTACCTGCCAGAATATAAAAGCAGCGGCGGTAGTGTCCTCAGCGACAACGGATATCTCTGTGCGCGGGTTGAACAATATGATATCTTACCTGCCAGAATATAAAAGCAGCGGCGGTAGTGTCCTCGGCGCTGACGGATATCTCTGTGCGCGGGTTGGACAATATGATATCTTACCTGCCAGAATATAAAAGCAGCGGCGGTAGTGTCCTCGACGACGACGGATATCTCTGTGCGCGGGTTGGACAATATGATATCTTACCTGCCAGAATATAAAAGCAGCGGCGGTAGTGTCCTCGGCGACGACGGATATCTCTGTGCGCGGGTTGGACAATATGATATCTTACCTGCCAGAATATAAAAGCAGCGGCGGTAGTGTCCTCGGCGACGACGGATATCTCTGTGCGCGGGTTGAACAACCACTTGCGTATCGACAGACAACTGCTGGACGCTGTGGAGTAGTTCTGTATGTAGAGCGAGTGAGGACACTCGTTTGGTTGAAGTTTGCGTTCTGAAAGAAAGATATTGAATTTTATTATTCGAATTTCGTTGAAACTGTTTCGTATGGAATGATAGAAAGACTAAGATCTTCAATCAGTGCGTCTTGCCTGTTATGACTTACACAGCCGAAACAAGGCCACTTACGGTACGGCTGGTCCATAAATTCAAGGTCGCTCGCTCAGCGAGCTATGGAACTGGCTACGCTTGGAGTCTCTTTGAGGGATCGAATCCGCAACGAGGTGATCCGACAGAGAACCAAAGTTGTCGACATAGCTCACAGAATAAGCAAGCTGAAGTGGCAATGGGTCGGCCATATAGCCGTAGTACTGATGACCATTGGGGTAGACGAGGTCTTGAGTGGAGACCGCGGATCGGCAAACGTAAGGTAGGCCGCCCTCAGGCTAGGTGGAGCGACGATCTTCGCAGGGTGGCTGGTAGCAGCTGGATGAGAGTTGCCGAAGATCGGGTTAAATGGCGTGCAAAAGGAGAGGCTTATGTTCAGCAGTAGGCTGCTGTAGGCTGATGATGATAGAAATGCTCGGGAATATAACTTAACTCGTATTTTCAATACTTTACACACATTTTATTAACTTGGAGGAGCTTGTGGCTAAATAATAACAGCCGCACGGGTCGATCCGTCACGTTAAGCTACGCTTGCCGGGGTTGGTCCGTGGATGGGTGACCATCTTTACATACCGAGACTCCTGCGTGCCTCGGAAAGCACGTTAAGCCGTTGGTCCCGGCTGTCATTCGTGGATCTTTGACAGTCGTTACGTTAACCAGTCTTACCAAGGGGTATCGTATTACCCAGTAATTGGGTTGTGGAGGTCAGATAGGCAGTCGCTCCATATAAAATACATCCATACATACAATTCAGCTGCATCCGGTTAGACTGGAAGCCAACCCCAACATAGTTGGGAAACGGCTAGGCAGATTGATATTATTTTATTAACTCGTAATTATTTTATTGGTGAGATTTTTGTCTGGGTATCAATTTTATTGATTTATGTTGAATAATAACGACGTTAGAAAAGATAAGCTTCTGTAGTGCTATTCTGTAAATATATCACCGTGAAAACATGAGTGAAGTGATCTTAAAGTGAGCTGTCAATACTGTCAACCCCTAGCATCAGGTGGAATGACGGCTCAATTCACGCTCACTTCACTTGGGTTATCACGGTGAGATGTTTACAGAATAGCACTACTGTTTTTCAATTTATGACAGACACGTGATATACCACAATCCCGCCAATTGCAATATCATTATTAGTTTGTAAAATGAACACATAATGAGCAACTTATTAAATTAAAAAACACAAATCACTCACCGAAATTGTACTCCACAATCTCGAACAAATAGAAATACTTCTGAACCGATTTGGAGAGCCCGATCTTTTCGCACACCGCTCTATAAACATCATCAGCGTTGGTAGATTTGAGTACGCTGACCGTGACGACCTCCTTGTCAGGGAGTAAGACCTTCAGGTCTACTGGTGTGGGGTTTGAGGAGTCGTCTGAATCTGTCAGAAACTCCTGGACAGCGTCTGATTCTGCTATTACTCGGACTGCGCATACCTGTGACGAAATGAGCGGTGTTGAAAATGACTAGCGTGGATTTAGTAGTGAAGTTAGAATTAGTTATTTTATTGGTTTGACTGCATCGTACTATGAAAATTATTATTCATTACTATGCCAGTATCAGAGAGCTCACGAATGGAAAGAGAAATTGTAGAGGTCGCTGTCGCCGGATACGATGAAGAGGACTGTATACAGGGTTACTGGAAAAACACCAGCAAACTCTTAAAAAAAAATCGGCGGCTCCCTATATTTTGACGAGTTTGATGTAGATAAATGTACTGAACAGCTGATTTTTTTCGCGATATCAGGTTTTGTTTCCATAGTAAAAGTTGTTCATAATGATGATTACAGGCGGTATCCTTAAAAGGTCATCCTTAAGGCGTCGACCTAATTGGCTTTGATCGTACGAGCAAACGATGCGATTTCATCGCACGACGAGATTAAACACACACATTTCTTAGAGTGTCCTAATTGAAGCTTGCAAGTCATCGCGCGAGCACAGGAACACATTTTCATCGTGCGACGAAATCGCATCGTTTGCTCGTACGATTGTTAGCCAATTAGGACGACGACTAAAAGGTTGCTAGTGTTTTAGCAATAACCCTGTATACTATGAAAATAAAGATTATAGGTACATTGAGTTACATTGATAAATGTGGCATGACGTCACGCCTTGCTAGATTTTATACTGAATTGTGACGTAGCGAGCCACTCCCCAACTTTAATGCTTCTTTTTATCTAAGTTATTTTTTATTAATAAGATAAAGCAAAAAATACGTGTCTAATATTTTTTTATTATCTGAATGACGGACTAAATAGAATTTCTTTTATTTTACCCAGGCATCATTCCTATTGTCCCCCCGGTATTTTCGCACCGGTTCCGGGTTCGGGTCGGTGTCTTTGCGTTGGGTTCCTCAAGTTTAAGCTACATCCTAAAAACTAATCATAATATACTGCCATAACAAATCCGTTTGCAAAACTTTGTGACTATGCCAAAATTTCAATAAAGAGCATTAAATGCAATGCCAATAGGACGTCTATGTTAACCAGATGTAGGGATTAGGCTAACCTTTTCTAAATACTGTTCGAGTCCTCGCCTCCTGGCATCCAACTGCTGTTCGCTCAGTGTGAACGGCCACTTGCCGGGCAGCTTGGGGAAGTTGAACCCTGAAATTCAACATTATTTATAGCATTACAAACTCTTCCTATACCTTTGATTTAAGAAAGTATTTTGAAGAGCTCACAAAGGCTTTAGATTGCGGTGACTATAATAAACCTAACTGTAAATACATCGCTAGGGATTTATTGGACAAGATCTCGGTTATGTATTTCTCTATAAATTAAAAGAGCAGTAAAAAGTTAGTATCGAAGGCGTCAATTGTTTAGTTTTTTCTAATTAAAATGGGAGTACCTCAAGGTTCAATTCTTGGCCCTATCCTATAGTCTTTTTCTTTGAATTTTACAGTATTAATTTATTAATCACCATATAGGCAGATCAAACTTACAACAGTTTTATTACTAACCTAGAAACTCCTTCCTTAGCGTATGATGTAGCGCCGCAAATTCTCTATACCTTCTGCTACATAGGTGTCTCCCAGCCATATGTACATTGAACGCCACAAATGACCTTCCGGTGTTCCGCTCCATCACGATCCGGTAGTCCGGGATGGAGACGGGAAGGGACCGTTTGTCGGTGTAGTCGTAACGTTGGTACACGGTCGCGCGTGAGTTGGCAGCGCCGCCTATGACGCCAACTGGCGCTGAGCCGTCGTCGCATGGCTCTAGGCGTTCTGCTTCCTATAAGAGATATAGGATGATGTAAGAATATGGAAAATAAGTATGCAATAGGTAAGTATTTATCAAACAAGTCTTTGACAAAAGTGATGACTTTGGACAGATATGTAGTTTCAGGACTACAATATTATCAATTACTGGCTTCCTACGACTACGCAGTTAGAAAAATTGACACATGGTCGTATCCGGTAGAATACGAACAACAAAGCTGCCATAGAAAAGTAATTATATTATTACTTTTTATCCTATATTAATAATTTAAGACAGAATAAGAGATCTATGTAATTTTATCGTTAAGAACTTTCGGTAAGTACCTTATTTACCCAAATAAATAATTTTGATGTCGTATTTCAACATACGTTAACTCTGAAGATGTCGCAATTCCGACCCTCAGATACAGGCATAATCTAGTTTGGGGGTCACCGCCCAATCTGTTCTCATACAACCTGATTATTAACAAATACATTTTAAATTTGAAACATTAAGAACACATTATGATTGCGTAATGAGTATCCAATTGGTTCTCATCTTAGTAAAGTCGTAAAAGGCAATTAGATAATTGAAATGGTAGAAATGAATCACTGGAAAAGTGCCATCCCACTCCGAAAGTTTTAATCGTTTGGTAGTTTGATTAAATAACTTTTTCGAGTACAAGGACAATCGAACATTTAATTTGATAAATTTTAAACCTACGCCCAGGTCGCAGGCTTGCAGTTTGTTTTATAAACTTGTATCAATTGTTGTTCCAGAACAAATGCGAGATCATTCTTCTTCTTGGGTGAAAAATGATGAATGAAAAATTATGCCAAGAGAATAATAGGAAACAACATTCTGCGATCACAATACCAAGCGTCAGAATGCGGGCACGAAACCCGCGGGCGATGGCGACGCCGACACGACGATACAAAACTGACCCAATTTTGTACCGTCGCCAACGCCCCGTTCGGCCACCGCTGGTTTCGTGCCCGCACCCTTACGGTGCTTTTCCACCCGAGATGTGCTATGCTACGTTGATATGGATGCGTTTGATATCCACCAATCATATTCATTGGTCCACATAGCATAGCACTGGTGGGAACGGGTGCAACTAAGCTATGTTTCTTATATGGAAGCATGTGTTAGATAAATGTAGTATTATGTGTCTAATATTTAATAATAAATACTTCAGATTACCTTGATTCCGGAAGTTAGTTCGGTTGTGATTAAAATCATCGAATCATTGTAAAACAACCTTTAGATTATTAGAATAACTGTTTGTTGGATATTGACAATCTGTCACATTTACGAAGCTTGAGACCAATGTAGAAGTATCTAATTTGATTAGTTATTGTGTTTACAAAATATACCAATCTTAACTTGTCAAAATCGTACAGATGTTATTACTATAAATAATTAAATAATATTTGATAGTACCTGTAGTATATCTTAGAATTTATATTGCTATTTTAATATGACAGGTTGTTTGAAACGATTGATACAATACTGTCAGTTGATGTTTGATGGGAAGGGATAAATGGAAGGGGTGGTAGGATATAAAAAGGATTGTAATGACATTCTCGAGGCAGACCTCCAGGTGGGCCGCTCCCGGCTACACGCGGTCCACTTGTGACACTAACGCTTCCACTACAAATAACATACGCTGTCACGTGATGCGTGCTAGGATAATTTAGGCGTGTCACGTGACAAACCCCAGACATGCACCTCTATACAGGCACCAGAACTCACATACGAGGGCGCTGCGCGGGCGGCGACTCGTGAACGACGCCGGGTGACGCCACACAGTTCAATGTCACCCTCACACTCATGACACGGTCTCCCTACCCCGTGCCAGGCTCGGCTAGCTCTGAAAGTGGGGCGGGCGGGAGCCACTCACCCTATCCGTAGGAACGTCGAGTCCGTATCCCTGTCGCTGGTCACCATCTGCTGGGCTTCCCCCATGTAGGTGGGGGTTCCACCTGGTAGGGGTTGACCGCCGGGGTACGGTGAAGAAAGCGGCAGTATGCATATGTCGTGACGAGCTTACGGACACAGATAGAGACACTATTTTCATGGGCGCGAAAATGCAGCGCGCCCAACCTTTTACTCGCCAGAGGCGAAATACGATGACAGGCCCGTGGTAACGGGTCGCCGTACGGCATCCGCGGGAGGGGGGCTACGCCCCGAAACCGCAACGTCACGCCCCTTACGGGGCGTAGCGATATCCCACAGTTCTCGAGGCAGTTGCTCAGTGGATGTTCAAGTGGCTAGTGCTAGTGCTGTTGTGATGTGAAATATATCTACCAGGTGTCATGTAAGTTACGTAATTTCATATTATACCTTAAATATTGTTATTATGTTGCTATTATTCTGAGTGATAGAATTAACTGTTTGAGATAACTATAATTTGTGGAAATATAAGAACTGTGTTGATAGAATACTGTAATACTGTTTCCATGGAGTTTCTTGTCCTTCTTCTCCATGAAGACCTAGTTTTGCGAACGGACAATAGCTTTCTCATTAAAGTTGAATAATTATTTGACAAGTCTAATTGAAATAATAAATATCTAATAGTCTTGTCTTTCTGTGCTTTTCTTTATGAAATACTTCCCTTAAACACCATATTCATAATACTTTCATACACAATAAATAACCAATAACCATTCTGACATTTAAGGCTTGCTATTTGCGTAGTAGCTATACATTCGCTTATAATTATATACTATATCGAATCTAACACATGCGTGCTATGGGTGCGTGCTATGGATGGGAACTAAGAATGCGCGAGTGGTGTAGCTGCCGCCTGCCGCTCCCCGTGCCATCCCTACTATCGATGCATCGTATATCTCGAGCTGCGCATCTTCCTGCCACAGCTACCTCGCTCGCGGCAGCGCATCTTCATACCAGATCTTACTCGCTCCGCTACACAGCTTAGCATTAGTGGAAACGGTCACACAGTGTCGTAGCTTAGCTTTCACATCCTCGCAGCAGAGCTGCATAGCACATCTCTGGTGGAAAAGCACCCTTAGTCTGGCTTCCCAGCGCTATTTTAACTAAGGAACTCAATTTATTAGAAATCGGATGCGGGCGTGAACAGACGGAGTTACTGACAGTGTGAGTGGACTTACTCTTTGTGTGACAGAGATGACAGTGAGAGTGAGACAGTCGCCGCCAGACTTTATGAGGTCCACCACCTGCCTGTGGGTGGAGCCTTCTACGTTCACGCCATTACTGCAACAAACAAAAGAACATGTTAGTCACCTTACAAAAGCAAAACAGATGACGAACTGAAAAGGGCAGCTGTCAATAATAATATCACGCAGACGACAGCATGTTTTCAGTCATAGGTCCTATTGTAAACCCGTTATAAAGAAGATTACGAGAGCCAACCTAATTTAGGAAGGCGAATGTCCGTAAACCAAGTGCGTGCTGAGGTTATTTATATTAGTGCTTTTTCAAACGCTCAGGCTGCCAGGGCCCCAAGTAACAAAATGGTACAAAATGGTATGATAAGTCGGCTATATTATGCCTGAACATGTAAAAGCTTCCATAAATTTGAAAAGGCATTTAATAATACTTATCGTTGCAAATTGAAAGAATGGACCCTGTATTGCTAAGCTATATTATATTTCGTACTTTGTAATTGTTGAGTAAAATAATAATTAGATACAGTAACGATGTTAAAATTAATTAAACCAACAAAGAGCAGCCGTTTATTAATTTATTATGAACTTGCTAATATTAATCATTGTGAAAACTCGTTATCGATACCTTATCGAACCCAGATGTTGTTTAAATCATACACTGGTACTGTGTGCACTTCTGTAGAAAAGAATAATATCGGTAATAAAAATGTGTAATCTCTGAGGTCAATATGGAAATACAACACGACATATCTTTACAACGATATAATGCAGTGCACGAACGAAATATTCGTGTTGAAGAGTAAAGACTATTTGTTATCTTTTTAGCAATACAATGATCAAAAGGACACTCAAGGTCAAGGACAAAGGTCAAGAGAAAATTTCTAGAAAATAACACATTTCAGCACATTACGTACTAGACGTAGTATCAGTATATTTAGTCAACACATATTACATCATACAATGGCGGTTTGTTTACAGATAGCGCCACGACTGGCCAGAGTAAACGAGACATGTATACCAAACAAAGTTGGTATTAACCAATATCTGTTTATATTGGGCCTTGTATTGTTTCTCTGCAATTATCTGGAAAAACTGATAAGAGAAATTAAATTGGACGTTCGTACAGGCTTATCTTTTTATGTGGTTGGCAAACCGACTCGTTTTATTGAAGAAAAGTGGTTGCAAGCGCCTACATTAACCAAGGGACCGCTGACCTTAGGAGCAAGCCGAAAATGAGCGGTAAATTCTTGCGGTACGCGTTGCCTGCCAATAGAAATAAATAGGTGCGATGCAGGAGTACTTCCCTGGACCAACTGTTTCATAAGAAGCTCAAGACTAAATAATACGAAACCCAGTTAAGTATATAAATACTCAAATTATAGAAGAGATTAGAGAAAGACTGAAATTAAACAATAATTCAGATATATACCTTATCTACAGGAAACTATTAAATTAAAACTACATCAAGCACAATTTTACTCAAACGAAATAATTTTAATTAGCTGAATGTTAAGTAAGATAGGTCAAGGCCTACAAAATGTTATGAACGTGATATAACAGAACATTTTAATACCCGTCCGGCTCAGAGAGATAAGTTATTCCCATACATAGATTTTGCGAATAAACTTCCGACGGAAATCATTACTCATACACAATTAGTATGATGTGTAGAACTAACACGTTGGCGCAGCGTGAAGCTGCGAGCAGATGCATCGAGGGGAGTGTTTAGAAATCGGAACCAGTTGCAAACAAAGATGGTAAAAGCCGCCATAATAGTCTAGTGACAAAGTAAATGTAAGTGCTTTCAATTTAACTAAAAGACATTGTAGCAGATGGTCATATTTAATTGTGAGAATAGAATTTATGTTGAGCAACACTAGGGGGGTTCCTAATATTAATTTACTTGGCAGATAACTTTATACAAATCTGTTCCATTTTTGAATTTATTCGGTAAGTAGTGGCAATTATTATATGGAGGAGCTCGTGGCTAAGTAATAACAGCCGCACGGGTCGATCCATCAGGTTAGGTAAGCTACGCTTCCCGTGGTCGGTCCGTGGATGGGTGACCATCTTTACATACCGAGACTCCTCCGTTTCTCGGAAAGCACGTTAAGCTGTTGGTCCCGGCTGTCATTCGTGAATCTTTGACAGTCGTTACAGTCGAAAGTCTGATAATCAGCCTTACCAAGGGGTATCGTATTACCCAGTTAATGGGTTGTTGAGGTCAGATAGGCAGTCGCTACATGTAAAATACTGGTATTCAGCTGCATCTGGTTAGACTGGAAGCCGACCCCAACATAATTGGGAAAAGGCTAGGCAGATTGAAGTAGTGGCTATTCGGAAATCGTGAAATAGGCCCTAAGGACAATAAGTGGGACAGTGTAAGCGAATATAAAAAAAAGACTAAAGAGCATTTAATAGTTTTTAAGCCCCGCCCCCGGTAAAGGTTTGTTCCGCAATAATGCCGAATTGCTGATAGACTTGCCTATCTCATTATTATGGAAATAAATCATCGGTACAAATTTCGATGTGGAAAGAATAAAGGAAGACCAAACGATAGACTAATGGATTATGTGGAATATGACTTGTCCCTTGTCCCTTTATCCCTTGGGATAAAGTGAATACTGAGATGACAATCAATAGAAATGTATGGAGGCAGGCACAAGGGCAGGAGAACGAGGATGATGATATTATATATAGAAACTGCCGTAACGTGCGTCACTGTGCTTAATAAACTGTCAATTCCTTCGCGAATCACAAAACTATATTCACCTAGTATTCTTTGCAGAGTCCTCAGTTTCCAGGTCATATATCTCGAAGTCTGTGTTTGCACAGTAATAGAAACAGTACCGAAAGTCACCGACACCGCCCCTTTGGACCGACATTGTGGCACACACTGGCACATTGACACACACACCACAAAAGAAGTTTCAGTTGTCACGTGGAAACGATTTTTTTTCCAGTTTTTAGGTATGAGATCCAATAAAGTTCGGACAAAAAAGTCTCGTGTTCAAGTGAAACCTCTGGAATTCCTCGCAATTTCCCTAAAGAAATATTGCCTTAAACTCAACACAAACACTTCTTCTTTAATTATACACTGGTTCAAAAAGTCCTGTTGCTAGCTGCCTTAAAAATCCAAATTATTCAAGAATAAAACTAAGTTTATTTGTATAATAAAGGTATTACATTAATACGCGTTCATCTAACACAAGCGAATAGAAACAGTAACAAACTAATAATGATCATTAATTAGATTTATTAACAATAAACATTGATATTTGAATTGCGACGTTGAATTATATGGGTCACGTCCGTTGATGACAGTTGATTAGATGCAGTTCTGACCTCTAACACATTCGTAGGTAGCTGTTTAATGGTTGAATCGGATAATAATTAATTGAATACGCAATTTTCTTGTATGTTTCATCATTTCATCAGTCCAAGGGGTCATTAGGGGTCCGATATAACCTTAGAATAAGGCGGCATGTCAGATTTGTTTGATGTTACGACATTGACATTCAGTTATCTTTGTCTTGTAATTAAAAGTTAAAAGCTTTTATTTAACTTCACTTGTATGTATGTCCTGGAACTTTGCAAGTTAAAGCTCCACTTCGCGGTGTTAGATTGAGCTGAAATTTGGCATACGTATACATGTAAAATAGGTGACAATACAATATTTTGGTACCATCGAGCTGATCTGATGATGGAGCCGGAAGGTGGCCACAGGAGCTCGGTAATAAAACGACGCAACCCTATCGAGTTTAGGCTCGTTTGATTCGTCTTGACAAGGACTCTGGTCCTAGATGATATCCAGAAGAAAAGCTTGATTTAATAAAAATAAAAAAAGCATTATAAATAATGTTGCTGTGTTGTAATGATGTATAGGTAGTTTTTTATTCGGTTTACGTGTCACCATTGTTTTGACCTTTGCCTTTTGAATTTTGACCTTTAAAAAGCTGACATTGACCTTATCCTTTCAAGTTGGAAGTTTAATCCATGTTCAGCGATAGGAATGAAAAGGCTAAAAAGGATAAAAATTACAAAACAGGAACATTTTTCCGCTACTAAAATCCAACGAAACAATGGTGCCGATTCTGTTGTACACCGAACTAAACTAACTAAACTATCACTAAAATTCCTTACTTTTTGCTATGAGAATCTTAGAGCTATTCTGCAAAAAAAAAACCTCTAAATTTAATAACAATTTTGACACAACTAAAATCGAGTTTGACAATCGTGACTCCGCGTGGTATAGTGCCTGTAGTATATTTGACCCGGTGGCTTTAATTGGAACTAACGAAATCACTATGAAGTGACAGGCTTGTCATATTTTGTTCACCAACATCGCTGTCGTTACCGGGTCAAATATCTTTTAGAGCTGGAGGGGCGCAGGGAGGGGGCAGCTTCAACGTGTTTTATATGGAATGTAGGTACCTTTTTTTTTGGTACCTTTTTTTTTTGGTACCTTTTTTTTTTTGGTACCTTTTTTTTTGGTACTTTTTTTTTTGGTACTTTTTTTTTGTGCCTACATGTTGAGTCATAGGGGTTCATGGGTTTCATAAAGGGGGAACAAATTTTCATTATTTTTGCGATAGGACTCACCGTTTTCGAGATATATGCAAAAGAAAAGAAAAAATACACTACTGTTTTTGCATCCGAAGTCAGGGTCTCGGTGTGAATTTTAGTTCATGTCAACTAATTTTATTCCACACCTTTTTAATCGCGATTAAACATAGTCTGATTTAGTTTGACAATTAAAATTTTAGGTGAAAACCATGTGAAAACAGTCAAATTCAGAATAGCAAAATTGCCATTTTCACTAAACTAATAACTCCGTACAATCTTAGTCCTGTCAAACTAAAATATAGTTAAGTTGTGTCACTTTAGTCAATTTCAGAATGGGAAATCGTCGTTTGACAGGAATAAACTAAATTTTAGTGATTTTTAGTCTAGTTTAGAGGCATTTGTGACAAGAGAATCAGCACCACTGACAGATTAAATATTATAGTAGATACAAATAAACGGAATCAAACACATTTACAATAACGGGAGTGTTAAATTTCTTGTCTGCCAGATAACGGATAAAATAGGTTATTAGAGTACTAAATTACTAATGCAGTCATGAGCTATTTGTTAGACAACCAGTTATAACCCGCGGTTACCGTGAACTTTGATTGTGGGTAGTTGAGTTGGTACACGAGTACTGGGTAGAGGTTTAGGGCTGATAACAGATGCATATGTAAATGGCCTTGAGTGGTTAGCTTGCGTGTTCTGTGCTGAGCTCACGCATCGCGTCGTACGTTCAGCCAGTAATAGCACTCGCCCATCAAAGAGCGCTGTCCCAAATTAGTCACATTATTAATTTATTACATAAACATAAAACAAAAGGTATTAAATACCTTTATAATAAAACTCATATACTAAAAGATAAAGAAGTAAATTATCTTTAATTTTAATTATAAACAGAACCAAAAATATTCGTTAAGAAAAGGATAGTATTTAATTAAACCCACATAAAAAAATACCAATTTTTCCCAACAGAATACGTACTCATCAAAAATACTGTTTGCACATCAAAATTTGCATGTCTAAATAAAATAAACTTAACGACAGGTCGACCCTATTTCTGTCTGCAGGGTTTAAAGGAACCTAACCAAACCGAAACTCGGGGTGCCCAATAATTATAATTTGTCCAAGTTTTGATACTCAATTACATTATCAATTTCCAATGTCGATGTCAGTTTGACATGTCAAAGAAAATTTATTTATTTAATTTAAATATTATTTACTTAACTGCTTTACGCTTTACGTTATCAAATTAGAACCGTTCCGTAAAATAATCCATGCACCTACACTTCAAAAGTCTTTCCGATTGATTTTTAGACAATCAAGACCATTTTCAAGTCCAACTTTTCGGTGCTTGAAAGCATTGCAGTTATACTATATACATAGGCATAGAACTTACTAATTCCATAGCTTTTATTCCATTATTAAACGAAATTTTACAAAATCATACAAAATTTACTGCAAAAAGTGTTCCTGTCAAGGAGTCCGACGCCTGCTAACGACGTACCGGGACGCGACGCGAGGCTCCCTGGCAACGGTCATCAAGGCGCAAAGGCTGCGCCCAGCACGCGCGGCGCCGCGGCGCCCTAGGCCCGCGCGTCTGCGCCGCAGCCGTCAAGCTGTGTCATCAAGTGACACGTCAGTCAGAAAATTGTCATTTGTATATGAGATATAGTGACTAGTTTTTTGAAGTGTTTTTTTTTATCAGTGTAAATATTTTTCTTTTAGGTAAGTGTATTGTTTTTACTTATGCTAAATGCCGCATGTAGCGACGCTGGAGTTAGTGCCAGTCAACCTGCCACATCGCTCAATGCCCAGGTGAGATGTCCCCATTGCTCCCAGGCACGCTTCTTTAAAGGCGAACGGGGGCTACGGATACACTATGGTAAGGTTCACAAACCTCATAGTGTACCTTTGTGCCCCCCAGTCACAATTTCAATTCCTTCAGACCAAACTCTTTGGAAAACCCTTTCAAATTTAAAAAATTCTACCCCTGTTTTAAAGAGAGTTCCCCGGGGCGCGAGGCGGTCTGTTGCTCTAACTTTGACGCGATGTCTCCGCCTTGCAACCCAGGAGAATTCTTATAGCGCCTGGGAGCAACTACTCACCTTCCCTTATAGGATTCTACATGTCCAAAAAAATTTGGCAATTAAAAAAACTTTAACAAACCAAATTAAAGACAATTGTAACAATTATTCGACTCTTATTTTAGACCCAAAATTACCTGATTTCAATAACGTTTCACGAAGAGGCATAGGTTCACATGTGGAATCGAAATTAAGTGAAGGTGACATCAGGGGAGCTGCCAGGCTACTATTCAGTAGCGATGTGGTGGCGCCCTACTCTCCAGAAACTCTTTCAGCCCTGGAGAGTAAACATCCAGCGCCTGTGGATGGTCTCACCTTCCCCGACCCCCCCCTCCCTTCCGATCCGGATTCCACTTCTTTAAATGTTACTGCCCCCCAGCTGATTGCAGCCGTGAGCTCTTTCCGGAGTGGTTCCGCTGGCGGCCTCGACGGCCTGACTCCTCAACATTTAAAAGATTTATTGAGTTCAGGCGCCGGGGAAGCCGGTGAGTCGCTTTTGAAGGAGCTTGCGGCTCTAATTAACTTGATGCTCAACGGCGGTGTGAATGATGCCGTCGTCGATGTCTTGTACGGGGCCAACTTATGTGCCCTGCGCAAGAGAGACGGCGGCATTCGTCCTATCGCCGTCGGGTGCACCTACAGGCGTACGGCAGCCAAAATATGCTGTAAATTGTACAGCGAAATTTTAACCAACAAGTTCCAGCCCCTACAGCTTGGCTTTGGATCCAAAGGGGGCTGCGAGGCTGCTGTACATGCCCTTTCCAGTTTTTTAAATGACAGTAAAGGTGAGGTCATTCTCAAGGTTGACGTTAAGAATGCCTTCAACTCCGTTAACAGGGACACTTTGTTGGCTGAAGTAAAAAAGGAGTTACCAGAAATTTATGGTTTCATGTGGCAGTGCTACAGGCACCCATCTAAATTATTATATAAAGACAATGTTTTGGAATCTGCAGTCGGATGCCAACAAGGTGATCCTCTCGGGCCAGTCATTTTCAGTTTAGCTATCCATCCCATAATACAACAACTAAATTCAAAATTTAATGTGTGGTATTTAGATGATGGAACACTAGGAGGTGACGTAGACACCGTTCTTCAAGATCTTCAATTCCTAAAGCAGCAGTTCCAATCAATCGGCCTTGAACTCAATAACTCCAAATGCGAAATTTTTCTTTGTGACAATACCGACAGACAATCGACTATACAGAAATTCAACTTAATAGCCCCCGATATCAAAGTTTTGGAAAAAAGTTCACTGCACCTCCTAGGTTCCCCAATTTTAGAAGACAGTTTTTCACCATTCATTGACGATAAAATTAAACATTTTAACGACATTTCGGATAGACTTTCTAAAATTAATTTACATTCGGCTTTCACCCTTATCAGATATTGCTGTTTCGGTCCAAATTTTATGTATTTTCTCCGGTCTTCCTCTTTATGGAAGCATCCACAACTTTTAGACAAAATCGATCATATTATTCGAAATAAGTACCCTATCATCAATTTTAAATGTGGCATTGGACGACCGCGCGTGGCTGCAAGCCACACTACCCATTCGTTTTGGTGGGCTCGGCGTCCGCAAAATTTCTAGTATAAGCCTACCGGCGTTCCTGTCCTCGGTCCACAGCACCGAAAAGTTAACCACAAGAATATTAGCCCTTTCTCAGGTTAACTCTGAAGTACCGTGTTTAACCGATGCGGTGAACGCCTGGAAAATGGCTTGCCCGGATACGGTTCAGCCCGAGAACCCATCTTCCCAGAGACAGTGGGATGAGCCGCTCTGCAGGTTGGTACGAAATAAACTTATTAATACGTGCACCAATACTGCTGAGCGTGCCCGCCTGCTGGCTGTGGGTGAATGGGAATCGGGCCTCTGGCTTCAGGCGCTACCGTCACCCAACACAGGCACTATGCTGGGCGACACCATATTCCGGCTCGCTACATGTTTGCGTCTAGGTGCTCCTTGCGGGGCTCCACATCGCTGTCAATGCGGTGAAGGAGTCGACTGCCTCGGACACCATGGCCTATCCTGCAGCAAAAGTGCTGGTCGGATGGCACGGCACGCCAGCATTAACGACATCATCCGTCGGGCTCTTGTCACCGCCGGGGTGCCAGCTATTTTAGAACCCAATGGCTTGGCGCGCGACGATGGGAAGAGACCAGACGGAATGACCATAATGCCTTGGAAGTTGGGTAGGCCTTTGGTGTGGGACGCAACCTGTGTCGACACCCTCGCGCCATCCCATCTTCCTAGTACGGCGGGCTGTGCCGGGGCAGCTGCTGCAGGAGCAGAACACCTCAAACGGCGCAAATATAACAACCTTTTTGGGAACTATATGTTTGGCCGTTTGGGGTTGAAACACTAGGGCCTTGGGGTCCGAGTGCTCATCGAGTTTTTCGGGACATCGCCAAGCGGTTGGTCGACTCTACACGGGACCAGAGGGCTGGCCTATTTTTAGCCCAAAGAATTAGCATTGCCATCCAACGTGGCAATGCTGCCAGCCTTTTGGGCACTTTTCCCATTGACAGCGATGTGGACGAATTTTTTGATGCCCTATGAGCTCTTCCCCTTTTTATTTTTTATTATATACTTGTACATAATATATATATTTTAGTGTTAGCTTGTACATTGTAATTAAGATAATTAAGTAACTTGTAATAAAAATCTCAATTAGGTAATAAAGTTTATTAGATGTTATTTTCGACGAACAGTTCGTATTTTTGATGTATAAATAATATTTTTGTTGTGACTTTGGTCAAATTTGATGTAGGTATAAATAATGATTACTTATTATTTGTACAAGTTTAGATATTCAATTATTTAATTAGTAGTGCAATAATTGATTTGGTGTACATGTCGATTATTAGATGTTAAGTATTTGATGTAAGAATATTTTTCTGGTGTGCGATTAATAATTTCCCTTAAGAAAATGCTCCAATTTAACATATATTTTTTCTAAAGCATTAACACTACTCGTTTAGACGTGATCTTCAGTTTAAAAACCGGCCAAGTGCGTGTCATGACCACGCACAATGAAGGGTTCCGTAGTTGGGATGAATTTATCTTAAGAACAAACTTAACATTGTAGTTGTAAAACATGTTGTCCCATACATTCCAAATGTAAATGTAAGTTTGTACTAACAATATTGATAGATTTACCATGTTATTTTAAGACCACAGCCTTCTTATAGGTTTTCCTGTAATCTACAGGTAAAGATCTATTTTCTGTATTTTTTTCAAAATTTTAGGCTCAGTAGTTTCGGAGATAAGGGAGGGAAACTTCGATCAATAATAGCACTAGATACAGGATCAGGAACAAAAATAAGTCGCTGTAGTGGCCACGTTTACACACACATAAACATTTACATTTGTTACTACGAAATATAGAAAAAAGTTTTATAATATTTACAACTTCAATTCATTATAAACCTTAACAATCAAACATAAATTTTAATTACGATTGCAAAATATTTATATTTAAGTCCTTCTATCATCGGAGAAAGGTAAAAGCAATAAATTAAAAATGTCGCTTGAAAATAAAAGGTCATTTTTATAATAAGTACAAAAATATTTATTCTAAAGTGAAGCTTAAAACTTAAGCAATAAGGTTAAAAACATTTTGTTGATAATTTTGTGCTTACTCTATTTTGGAACTAGACATAGTTCTTGGTATTTACATTTCAATGCTCAGAACACAGTAAGTATTGAAAGATGTAGAGTAGCAGAATAATAATTATTATAATTAATTTTTAGGCCAAGGTTCGTTTTATATGGTAGCAAATATTTTTGACCGATTTTTAAAAGTAGAAGGAGTAAATTAGTACAATAGTTATTTTAATTTTGATTATTAATTTGATAATTAATTATTTTAATAAAAATATTAAAACAAATTGTTGAATTTTTACAAGGTTTATATATTTCTTCTCCTCTTTCTTTCGCGACAATAGATACCCATTCTGCATTGCGAAATGGGTCACTAGGAAATCTACAAACAAAAACAACATATAAAGTAACAATACTACTCCATGCATTTCCCTGTTCCCGAACAGTCGATGTTTGAAATAAGACCACAAAAGTATTTGTGTTTTTATTTTTCGGGCCGTTTTTGAAGCGCTTATCGGGAATCTAGTACTATTATTGATCGAAGGAGGGAAAGGTCAATTTTCGTCTATTTTCTTAAATAACTTTAAAACAATTTATTTTAAAATTATAAAAAAAATATATTAGAGACCCTCATAGTAAGCCCCTTTCATTTGACATGCCACATGGTGTAGTTTGCAAAACTTTTTTTTTTTAATTTTCTTATTTGGCCTCAAATGTGACCTCTATATTCAAAATTCATTTATTTACTTTACCCGTCCGTGTTTGGGTCACAGAAATTCATATGTGTACCAAATTTCAACTTAATCGGTCCATTAGATTCGGAGCAAATTGGCTGTGACAGACGGATAGACAGACAGACACGAGTGATCCTATAAGGGTTCCGTTTTTTCCTTTTGAGGTACGGAACCCTAATAACATTAAAAGTCGGTTATCGTCGCCCTCCTGAACCTACATGAAGTTAAGAGTACACATGGACGTAGCATGCAAGAAGGTTGCACGCCATTGTGCAATATGTGCACGGAATTGTAATATTAACAAATTGGATAAAGACACTAAATTACGCCGATACTGAGGATCTATTGCAACACACAAAATGATACTCGCATGCACACACCCACACACTCACCCACATATCACACCCTCACACTTGCACACACACCCCCTCTCTCTCTCTCACACACACGCACACACACACATCACATACTGCTTATGTTTATGTCTAAGATACTGAGGAAATTGTATACTGCTGTGGAAGAGCGGACTCACCTAACACAGGCATTACTTGCCTAACACCAATCACCAACTAATGTACAACTTTTTGGTTCAGTAATAAATTTGATTTGATTTGATTTTTTGATTTGATTGTATAGATTCCCTATAAAAGCTGAAACACGTAGCAAAGACCTATTGTCTTGAAGTTGTATTTAGAAGTCTGGCCCTTAGTACAGTCTATAAATCATACAGTCGGCCGACGAAGCCCGAGCTGCATACGAAGTTCGGCGAACTACGTAAGTAGCTCGGGCTCTCGTGGGACGACTGTATGATGTTTAGACTGTGCCCTTAGTATAAGCCAAGTCCAGCTTTTAACTAATCTTTGACATTAATGCGGACGCTTTATTTCAGTAATAGAGGACAGTCAAGTAACTGTATTAAGCGGATACATCGATAAATTTTGTGTTTTTAAAATTCCTATAAAACCAAATGTATATGGTTAAATCATTTGGATTTCCCATACTATTCCAAAGAAGCACCGTCTATTTTCTGTTTTATACAATTATACGTAAACAGTTCCTTATTGTGCAGTAAAATTTGCTTTAAATTGAATGTATTTCAATATAGTTCCAGTGCGCATGAGTCTTCTATCTCGCGCGTCAAACTAGACAGCCATAACGCCATTTCACTTACACACCGAGCTAAAATATTCTTCGATGTATCCTCTTAAATAAATTCACCGATCATATAAATGAAAACGGTGAAACACGCGTAATGCATACATAATAAATGAAGCTGCCAACTACGTAGAGGCAAAACAATATTGTTAGGTACAAGGAAGTATTTGATACAAATTATAGTAACGTTATATGATAAAGTTTGCGGTTTACTGTGATTATATCCACAGTAATTTCATGCAAGTTCAAGCTAATTGTTGTTTTCTCGCGTTTCTCTTTACTAACGTGATGTTATTTTAAACGGTTGTCAACTTAATGCTAGCTTTGGATAGTAACAATCTCGGAATAATTACTTTATACTTCAAACGCTTTCTTCGAAGCACAGTCGCGTTAATTACGAGGGGGCGTTTTAAAGTTCGCGGAATGGGGGGAAGGGGATAACAATAGGTCATTATCGGGATGGCCATCACTTCAGCCACTCAATATTAGTATAAATCAATCAATCTGCCTAGCCTTTTCCCAACTATGTTGGGGTCGGCTTCCAGTCTAACCGGATGCAGCTGAATACCATTATTTTACATGGAGCGACTGCCTATCTGACCTATACCCAATATTAGTATAAATACCAGGTTTTATCTTAATTGGATCATTAGTCTTTGAACTATCGTCAAGCAAACAACTCAATTGGGAAGAAAGTGTGAATTAAGGAAAACATCGAGTACCTTGCCGTAATAAAGTTCCTTACCAAGCAAGGAAAGTCAGTTCAAAATATACTGGAAGAGATGGAATCCGTTTACGGGGACTCTTGCCCGGATAAAACTACGGTTTACAAGAGGCACAGTTTCTTTAAACAAGGCAGGACCTCACTTGAAGACGACCCACGGCCCGGACGGTCGATCGAGGTGACTACTCCGGAAATCATTAAAAAAATCGAAAAAATAATATTGGAAGATGCCAGACTAAAGAAGAAACAGCTTGCAGAAATGGTTGGAGTATCGGATACGACAATTTTCAAAATTCTACACGATCATCTTGGCATGACAAAGATCAGTGCAATATGGGTGCCAAGAATGCTCACGCCGCCTCAAAAACAACACCGCGTGGAGTGTTCTCGCACGTTTTTGGACCTCTGTAACGAAGATAAGGATGGACTATTAAGTCGAATTGTTACTGGAGATGAAACATGGGTTCATCATTGTGAACCTGAGTCGAAACAAGACTATGCAGTGGCTCAAAAAAGGCACACCACCACCCAAGAAGTTTAAAACGTCACAATCGGCTGGATATGCACAAGCATATCCAATTCAACCAACAATTTCAACCTATCGAGGATACAAATCCTCGATAGGTTGAAAGAAAGCATTAAAGAAAAATGGAGGGGTAAATTGACCAAGTGTCCTTCTTCTTCACGACAACGCGCCTGTTCACAAGAGCTGTGTTGCGTTGGCTGCCCTGCATAAGGTGGGCTTCGATATTTTAGACCATCCACCCTACAGTCCAGACCTGGCTCCCAGTGATTATTACCTCTTCCCAAAACTGAAAAAAGAACTTCGTGGGAAGAAATTTTCAACTGATGAAGAAGTGAAGGACGCAGTTTCAGCTTATTTTTCGGACAAAGACAAAGCATTTTTTTATGAAGGTATACATAAGCTAATTGAAAGATCTGAAAAATGTATAAGGGTAGCAGGTGAATATATTGAAAAAGAAAAATAATTTAGTATTTTTATTTTCACTTCTCACCCTCCATTCCGCGAACTTAAAAATGTACCTACGTACTTCAAAAACTGTATAATTTGACAATCTCATCAAAATTGGGCTGGTCCACGGTTTTTTGAGACCTATTCATGTCCCTAATCAGTGAATCTGACGCCAAATCCCTGGTTAGGAGCGGTTGTGATAGATTGATCAAAATTAACTTGAGATTAACGGATAGATCTCTTCCCTAGATGAGGCTTATAGAAACCGGAGCAAGGAGACTAATCCTAAAGAGGTCAGGCTCGGGTCCGAACTTATTAATAATCCAGGGATAATGTTTGCAATGAATTTGGCGACTCTTTTGTAATTAATTATGAAAATGTGGTCGTTCGTTTGCAAACGAAATCTTATACATATTTTAAGGAATGTTAGATCCGCGCAGTTACCTAATGATCGGGCTAAAGATTTGGTGCTACTTGCGCGTACGTTGGCATCGTGAATACTTTCTAATTGATCGTGGCAGATAAGCGTTGGTGGTAGGCTAGCCTAGGTACACTGACTGCAATCCTAACGCGAGATGCATTACAGCTGTTGGTAGTTTCAAATAACTGCAACTGTTTCATCTCCCCTTCGTAAGGCGACGATAACCGAATTTTAATGATTTTAAAATGAAGATTACGTCTAAACGAGTATTAGTGTTAATGATTTGGAAAAAAATATATGTTAAATTAGAGCATTTTTTTATTAATAACTTAATATGTGAATATTTTAGATTACGTTTATATTACAAAGTGTAATTAATTTGCAAAGTTATGTCTAACGCGGATAAAAAAAAACGGAGAATTACGCAAAAACTATCAAGCGTATTTTTATGAAAGCTTCAACATTTTAAAGATAATTTCATTATTTACCTTTAAGTATACGTGATTTAATATAATACCTTTTTAACCGACGAAAAAAAAGCAGGTTGTTCTCAAGTCAACATGTTCTTTTTTTTTAAATGTTTGACGCATAACTTTTACAGAGTAGTCCGATTTGAAAAAAAAAAACGTTTTATTCGAGAGGGTATACCTCAAATTTGGTCCCATACACAATTTATTAACATTGCTTGAGTATTTTTTGAGTTATCTTCAATAATACTTATTTTTTCCCCACTTTATATGTGGATGATGTTCAAATATCTTTAGTGGTATTAGAATTTGTGTGGGGTAGGTACCACAACTAAAAAGTAAAAAAAAATAAACTTTTTTACAAAAAAAATACGACCGACTTCCAAAAAGAACACTACAAAGTGAAAAATAACATTAATTTCGGAAGTCGGTGGCAAAAAACGAAAATACATTTAACCAGACACCGACTTCCAAAATTAAAGTTATTTTTCACTTTGTAGTGTTCTTTTTGGAAGTCAGTTGCATTTTTTTGTAAAAAAAAGTTTTTATGTTATAAATTAATAATGCGTCTAATTTGGGACAGCGTGAGCGCTCCTTGATGGGCGAGTCCTATTACTGGGTGGACGTACGAAGCGTTGCGTGAGCCCAGCATAGAACACGCAAGCTAACCACTCAAGGCCGTTGTTGGCAAATATCTGAGTCTTAACTCAGATTCCCTTCCGACTGTGATGATAGACATCAGCGTTGTCTAATCTGCTAGTAACAACAACAATTCGTCTGCCAAACATTTTGATATTTCACTGGAATGCCATGTTCATGAACGAAGTGCAACGGGCTTACTGAACTACTTGGTGACTAAAATGAACCCTTGCAATAAGAGAGCACTATCAACCTGCCTAGCCTTTTCCCAACTCGGTTAGGGTTAGCTTCCAGTCTAACCGGATGCTGCTGAATACCAGTATTTTACATGGAGCTATCTGGGTGCTATTTGCATGGAGCTATTTTATATGGAGTGATAAATATACATGTTGATGGATGGAGAGGCAGAGGAAGGCCAAAGAAAGATGTTTGGATTGTGTGAGGAATGATATGAAAGAGGAGGGAGTGAATGATAGCGTGACGGTTGACAGGGGAGAATGGAAGAAGAAAACGTGTTGCGCCGACCCCAAGTAATATGGGATAAGGGCAGGAAGATGATGACATGGAGCTATCTGACCTACACCACCCAGTTACTGGTAACACGATACCCCCCTTGGTAAGACTGGTTATTAGACTTTTGGGCACCTGACTACCAGCAACTGTTAAAGATCTACGAATGTCAGCCGGGACCAACAGCTTAACGTGCTTCCCAAGGCACGGAGAGGTCTCGTTATTATAACGGATGGTCACCCATCCACGAACGGCGGCAGGTGTAGCTTCGATCGACCCGTGCGGCTGTTATTACTTAGCCACGAGCCCCTCTCTAATATTCCATAAGAGAACACTAGTGTATTGGAAATTCACTTTATCAGCAAGGCTCTTAAAAGTTGTACAAATGTTAAACACATACCTGGAATCCAGCAGAGTGTATCTTCCTTTCTCGTCACCGTTCTTTCGAAACTTCGGCTCGTACAAGCAATGCATGTTGTTAAACATCTTGTATCACAACCTCTCTCCACGTTACGACAGATTCCAGCACTGGACTGTGATTGGTTAAATAGGATCACAGGCCGCTTCCGATAGGCTGAATTTAAGCAGGATTGGAGCCACAGGACGCTTTGATTAGCTGAATTCAAGCGAGTTCGCGGTTCGTCTTGTTCCGGTGTCAAAGCAACTTTAATACTGCGTTCACATTATTGAAAATTGGACAAAATAATGTTATGTAACGTGAGACCCGCCTGACTTGATTATGACGTCATACGTGTATTATAAAATAAAAGAAAGTTAGTAATACTGTGTGTTGTCGCTTCGAAGACGGTCATACATATTTACATATATTATTTGTTAAAAAACGTTTAATTAATAACCTTTTAAGGACTGCTCAAACGTATACCTATTTAAAATTATTCGATTAATATTTAGGTTGGCAGCACTGGTGTCGCGCCATTACTGTTCCGTTGCAAACTTCCGGAAGCAATGGTGGGGCGATACTTGCCACACCAATATTGGAAGAGCGATCGGCAGTTGGTTGTCGGAGTTAGTGCGAGTAACATCTCCAGAATTGTTATAAAATAGCGTGGTTATAGTGTGGTTATATTTTAGACCAGAAAATAAAGTTACAATTATTATTTACGTGTGCGGTTTGATTAATGTGTATTACATCAGAAGTGGTACGGAAACGCGCCCAGATAATGAAGCCACAAGCACACTCGAGGGAAAAGATGTGCTTCAAAAATAAGTCGTACGAGTAGCTTGTCATCGAGCTCTGGTTTACCTTCGTCCAGCAGCAGCAGCTCTGATGGACACAGGCGTAGGAAAAAGAGACGCACCAGGCGCGCGTCTCCCGCAGTAAGCCAAAATGTTATTTTATCTTCAGTGTTTCCTGATTTTGACACATTAGTGGACGATGTTGAAATGTAGATAAATGTTGTATATAAAAGCCAATGCGCGTGCTTTTCGTGGGTCTGATCGTGTCCTACGTGTCTTTCAAGCTTTGCGAAAATTCCGTTACTATTGGGATCCACTTTTAAAATTTATATAGATTGCAGTGCTGTTAAATATACAATAAATAAGCAAGATAATTAATTCTAGAATCTGTAGGTGGGTATTACTTACACAAGAATTCACGTTTGAAATAATACCTAAATCAGGGGCTCAAATGCAACACGTTGACGCCTTGAGCCGAAAATCGGTTGATACAAATTCCACCCCCATATGCAATGAAAGTGTGTTGGCTATTAGTGAAGCAGATTGGTTATTGACAATTGAGTGACTAGAACCAAGTATTAAAACATTAGAATCAGGTCAGGCCGAGCTTAATAAGAAAGTGTATAATGAGTATTAATTGATAATTACCTTAATAAGGCTACGACTATGGTCTGACTATGGTAGACGGTGGGTTGTCGCTAAACAATGTATTTGGTAAATGATTAAAGCTAATCTAGACGACCTTGGCCATTTTGCCGTGAATATTTTCCTAAAATTAAAAAAAAAAAAGTATTATCCAAATATACTTAAAAAATTGCATTAACTTTATTTACTATAACAATATTCATGGCAAAAAGGAAGGCAAACTGTTTCCTATATCCTAGGTACCTACATATGCAAAGCCTTTTCACACGCTTCACATAGACTATCTGGGTCCAGTTGTAAAGACGACGCGTAAAAATATCTATCTCTTGATGACTTTTTACTCTTTTACAAAATTTATATTTATACCTCCTGTTCGTAACACTAAAGTCAAGTTGTTATTAGCGAGTTGGACAAAATATTTACGGATTTTGATAATCCTAAGCGTCTTATATGTGATGCCGGGAGTTCTTTCACGTCTAAGTTATTCTTTATGTACTGTCAGGACAAAAATATACGACAGCATGTTATAACTACTGCTGTTCCACGCTCAAACGGTCAGGTGGAACGCTTTAATCGCACCATCTTTGACGCATTGAGAAGTATGGGTGCTAATACCAGCTATGATAAATGGGTCACTCATATTACCAGTATATAACAAGATATTGACAGTACTATTAATAAAACCACTTCAGCCGTTCCCAGTGACGTAGTCTTTGGATACCGACTTAAACTGATGCTGACATGCTGGCACAGGAAGATCAATCTCTTGACGTCCCGTTATTAAGGAATAACGTCAACAATCGTATTCAGGTCAGCACAGACAAACAAAACAGGCTTTTGATTCCAAAAGAAAAGTAGCTCAGTTACAACGTCAACGATTTGGCAGTTATAAGAATTCCCAGTCCATGCAATGACCGGCGAAGTACTAAATTATTAACACTTTTCAAAGTACGTTTCCAGGTGATAGAAGTATAGGCCATACCGCTTTAAAGAATATGCGTAGCGCTGAAAGGACAAGAAGTGCTATGAGGGGACCACGTGTGCCGAAAATATGGAACCTTGAATCAAGTTGCCAGACCTAGATGTTGAAGGTTTGGAAATGGCCTAAGATGTTGTCAGGTATTTGTTAAACCCAAATAATGATTCAATTTACTAAATTTTTGTCTTTTTAGTATTTTCTACTACTTATCATAATATGCTGTCTAGTGCATTTGCCTTCAAACATATTTTGGTATTTGTGTTATTTTATGTTACAGTATTTATTCGTGTAAAATAAATCTGTGACAACTGAGTTTGGGGTTTGTAGTGATATGCAACTAGGGTTGGCCAAAGGCATCGCCTAGGGAAAACTGCAAACTCTAAACATAACTGACCGCTGATGGAACAGTTAGATACATACATGTAAATACCAACATATGTTAATAGGTCTTTTGAATTGGGGTCTTTCTCTGCTGGCCGCTGATGGAATAGTAGAGTAGACGGTCAATTCAAAAGAGGAGTAGCATTGTCATGTTAATAGGTCTTTTGAGTTGGTGTCTTTCTCTGCTGGCCGTTGATGGAATAGTAGAGTAGACGCACAATTCAAAGGAGGAGTAACATTATGAAATGTTAATAGGTCTTTTGAGTTGGGGTCTTTCTCTGCTGGCCGTTGATGGAATAGTAGAGTAGACGCTCAATTCAAAAGATGAGTAATTAGTAATCGCAGCTTCACTCTATGAAATATTGTGACTTATTGTTGCTACTTTGTTCTCAGCAATTGCACCAGACTGGGACGCTATCCGAGGACAGATGCGTGCGCAGGACGGCCGGATGTTGTCGCTTCGAAGACGGTCATACATATTTACATATATTATTTGTTAAAAAACGTTTAATTAATAACCTTTTAAGGACTGCTCAAACGTATACCTATTTAAAATTATTCGATTAATATTTAGGTTGGCAGCACTGGTGTCGCGCCATTACTGTTCCGTTGCAAACTTCCGGAAGCAATGGTGGGGCGATACTTGCCACACCAATATTGGAAGAGCGATCGGCAGTTGGTTGTCGGAGTTAGTGCGAGTAACATCTCCAGAATTGTTATAAAATAGCGTGGTTATAGTGTGGTTATATTTTAGACCAGAAAATAAAGTTACAATTATTATTTACGTGTGCGGTTTGATTAATGTGTATTACATGTGTAGGTGTTGACGTGCTTTTGCGTCGACACTATTTGGCTTAGGAGTAGCAAAGGTCATGCTCAACACGGGCAAAAACAGTAATTGAGTTTTTCTGAGAAATCAGTGGTAGATTACCTAACATTCATGTTTAGTATTGTGTGAGGTCTTTTAATATCTACTATATTAATAACAAAGGTGAAGAATTTGTTTGTTTGTATGTTTGAACGCGCTAATCTCTGGAACTACCAATCGGATTTGACAAATTCTTTTAAGGAAGACTATAGGCTATTCAACATCACGCTAGTAGGTCAACCTTGGACCGAAGCAGGAAATAAAAAAAACCGGCCAAGTGCGTGTCGGACCACGCACAGTGAAGGGTTCCGTAGTGGAGATGAATTATTCCAAGAACAAACTTAACATTGTAGTTGAAAAACATGTTCTTCCGTACATTCCAACTAGATTTACCATGTTATTTTAAGACCACAGACTTCTTATAGGTTTTCCTGTAATCTACAGATAAAGATCTATTTTCTGTATTTTTTTCAAAGTATTGGGCTCAGTATTTTCGGAGACAAGGGGGGGGGGGGGGAGAATATTAGTACGACCTACAAGTATTTGTTCCGAGTCTGGGTGTTTTTCTATCTATAATATGTATGTATTTACAAAAAAAAAAATGTATATAAGTAGTTTATCAGCCATCTCGTTACCATAACACAAGCATTAGGTTGCTTAGCTTGGGGCTAGATGGCGTTGTGTGATATGTCCAAACATATTTATTTATATTTATTTATTTATAATGGTCAATTTTCTTAATTTAATATTATCAAAAAATATAATTTGAGACCCTCATAGTAAGTCCTTTCATTTGATATGTAACACGGTATAGTTTGCAAAACTTTTTTTTTTAATTTTCTTATTTGCCCCCAAAAATGACCCCCATATTCAAAATTAATTTATTTACTTTACCTGTCCGTGTTTGGGTCACAGAAATTCATATGTGTACCAAATTTCAACTTAATCGGTTCATTAGATTGGCTGTGACAGACGGACGGACGGACAGACCAACAGGCAGATAGCCAGACAGACAGACACACGAGTGATCCTATAAGGGTTCCGTTTTATCCTTTTGAGGTACGGAACCCTAAAAAGGTTTCCACCAGCCAGGAAAACCATTGGATAATTTGGTCTGTCGGGTTAACACAAAGACGAAGAACACTGGTCCTTATTACCAGTACAAGAAAAACGTTCTCGACCTGGTAATAAGGACCAGTTCAATTTCAACTGACAAAGCTCAAATTGAATGTCTCTTGTGTGGTAGAGCATGCCAAAATTCTTCAAACAAGGAAAAACAAGCTTCATGTATTAACAATATTTGACAACAGACTCTTCACCAACATCAAAGTCCTTATGAAATTCTGACTCTCACCGTCATCACATAATAAAACTTTTTTACAAAAAAATACAACCGACTTCCAAAAACAACACTACAAAGTGAAAAATAACTTTAATTTCGGAAGTCGGTGTCTAGTTAAATGTATTTTCGTTTTTTGCCACCGACTTCCGAAATTAAAGTTATTTTTCACTTTGTAGTGTTGTTGTTTTTGGAATTCAGTTGTATTTTTTTTGTAAAAAAGTTTTTATTTTTCACTTTTTAGTTGTGTACCTACCCCACACAAATTCTTATACCACTATCTGCAAAACAAACTAGAACATCATCCATATAAAAGTCGGGAAAAAATACGTATTATTGAAGCTAACTCAAAAACTACCGAAGCAAAGTTAATCAATTTTATATGGGACCAACTGTGATGTATACCCCTCTCGAATAAAACAAAAAAAATCCAAATCGGTCCAGCCATCTTCGAGTAATCGGGGAACATACATAAAAAAAAGAAAAAAAAAGGTTCCGACGAATTGAGAACCTCCTCCTTTTTGAAGTCGGTTAAAAAGACAAATGAACCCAGTTTTAAGGACCGTGTAATACGGAACCACTTTCTCAGATCACATGAAACGCTTTCTCTGGCGACAATTTTATTGTTGTAGCGTCTTCGTACTAAGTATTGTGAAATGTGTGTTTAAATGAACAGAAGACTGTAAATGGTAGCTAAATGAGTATTTAAACACAATAGACGTTCGTAGGTACAATCACTACCAATCCGTTTGCTGAGCTTCCTCAGCAAACTGATTGGTAGTGATTACAGCATCCACTTTGCGTATTGTTACCATTGTAAAGGAGCTTTCCTTCATCACATTCATCACCTAGCCTTTTTTTTTGGGGCCAACTTTCAATACGCTGCTGTTCATAGTCCATTTTCGCCTAGTGAAACTGTTGTCAAGGTCCTTTCGTAGCTAAAAACCGATCTGGTATGGTAGCACCCTGATCATAAGGATATTTAAGGCCCTATGATATGGCGCTCGAGCCGCGTACTGAACTTGAAGTAGGCTCGCGAGTGGTT
Source organism: Cosmia pyralina (assembly GCA_946251885.1). Lineage (NCBI taxonomy): Eukaryota > Metazoa > Arthropoda > Insecta > Lepidoptera > Noctuidae > Cosmia > Cosmia pyralina. The sequence continues at coordinate 1,372,136 of OX276358.1, read as the reverse complement.
GCCTCGCGCATTTGGAAGGTATTTAAACATATTAATTATTTTAATCATTTTATCACGACAAACTCAGCGAATTTCGCTAAACAATCTTACTACCTTTTCATTTATATTAAAAAAAAAAAATAAAAAAAAAACGTCTGATTTGTAGCTATGAGATTGATTAAACATTACGAAAAGGGGTAACTTTGAGATTTTTTCTATCCAGCAAAGTAAATCTAATCGTGTTATTAAAAGCGATTGGCTATCCGCCATATCTTTAAATTAGATATAATATGTCTTTTTCCAGAGTTTTAGAACACTTTTTATGTTTACCATGGATTCAAAAAATTTAAGCGTGGTCTCTGTCGGGTCATAGCGCCTTCATAAGAACTAACAAGTTGTTCAGCAAGCGTAAATCAACTAAGTTAGACTTTCAACACCAGTAATTATACTTCCAGTTTGTCGCCTGTTATTACTTATTACATTCGGAAATACGGTGGATAAAGCCCCAATCAATAAGTTCGGTACTTTCTTATCAAATATTAATGTTTCTGTCAACATAGCAACGAATGTAGACGAAATCGAAAACAACCTTCAAGGTTGTTCGAGTTATTCCATAAAGTATCGGATATAAGGACGGCTTCATTAATTGATTGCTCCCTTTTAGGAAGATGATGGTTACAAAGATGTAATAGGTATATTCGATATTGTAAACCAAAGATCTCGTCTAAACAGGAAGACAAAATGAACCACTCGTTATGTTCTAACATTTTCCAATGCGTGAAGGATACCTATTTACTGTAGCTTTCTTTACATGATATCTCTTTTGTAATAGGTCATCGTCCAGTAGAATAACTAGAGTAGGAACTAGAATAGGCTAAATTGGTTGATAAAGCCGCGAAGGCGCGAACTACTTGATTGACTATGAGGACTCTTATTCGTATTCAGTGGAGCATTGTTAAAATAATTGGTCCACAATGGGTATTGTAAAGGATGAAAAGATTCAAACATAAGTTTGAGGTAAAAGATTTGGGGATTCCTGATAAAATAGGTTTGATTTTCAAACGAGGCTAGTTTGACCCTTCTCATCTAAAAGTTATTAAGGATTCAAGAGAGCAGTATTCTTACGCTTTTACAGACGACAATGATGAAAATTTTGCAGAGACAAGACTCGCAAGCAAAGTTGCACATAGGAAGTCTTAAAATAGCCCTATCTCAAAGACACTTATGAAATGCAATGCACCTTTGAACTCCACAATGTGTGGTAAAAGCGGCGTGATAGTAGATAGGAGAATCAATTACTTATATAGCTTTCAATAATAATCAATTAACTGGTCACTATTTTTGATCTTCCTAACAGACAGAAACACGTGTTGAACTACTATGCAATAATATGACAGAGTTTCATTCTAGTGTTATCATTCAATTACTAGTTTCAACAACGTCCTATCTCGATTGATGTACCTAAGCAATGTTATTTCATGCGAACATGGTTATCTACTGACTGTTTCTAATGAAAAGGATATTGTGGCACAAATTGCAAATAACATTTTAGCAATGAAAACGCGGATAGATTACAAGCCATCGAAAAGAGAAGAAGAAATAACGAAAAGCCCATGTCTATAGCTAGATGTCATAGATCGTAAAGGGAGAGAGAGGAGAGGAGCAGAGATTAAGCAATTGGAACAAATGAAATAAAAGGATTCCCAAATGGACAGTATATATATCACTAATGATTGTATAGTCGAGGTCGAGCTATCTAAGGGACTTAAAATAACTAGACAGATTGTCAAAGCAGCTCTGGCAGCGAATGCTTGTAAAAACAGGACCAAACTGACAAGATGGCCACGTTCATTCGTAAAAGGTGATAGCAGCAAGCCAGATAACGCTAAGATTAATGAAAGTACTCACAATGAATCAATACGTAAACGCAAACAAACAAAAATGACTTAATTAACAATTTGTAAACGGTATTAATAACACAACAAACAGTTATAAAGTTAAACAGAGAAAGTGACCAGTGGCGTCCACTGATAGGTATGCACTATTCAACATTATCACTACTATTGTGTCAATACTAATAGATATGTCCTGCAAAAAAAAAGTGTTGAGTTATTTCTGCTATTTACTTTAGTGAGTGTAAAGGATTATGTGTGTCAAGTGTCTGATATCATTTCCACTTTCAACATAAACATAGAGTTTAGAGACATATATAGAGAGCAACTGTTGACAATAAAAGCTCAAGTAGGCATAAACTTTCGATAGACTGTAATTTACTTAAACCTATGGCCAAAGATTCTGTGATTCCAAAAGTTCCCAATGTATCCTACTGGTCATTTCTCTCTTTCTGGATTCCCCACTCCGCGTCATTCACATACGCCGCCGAATAAAAATAGCATTCCTATTCATTTTTGACGATTCTGTTCCGTTGTCTTTGAAAGATACTCATCTAATCTAGGTTCCAGGTACAAAAGACATGTGTACAAATTCTATATTGTGTCCAAAACACTAAACAGACTATCATATATTGTTGGATTATGCGAACTTCAAAAAACAGAATATTATTACAGGACCATGGCTCTCGCAATCAATTTAGTAGTGTAGAATTTTGAATTCCATTCCAATCATTCGTACCATTGCCATTAGTGCATTGGCACCAATCAGAAGCATGTGCTATATAGTAGGGTACGAAGTACTAATCACGTACATGAAGAAATGAGTAACGGGTGATTATGTTCTACTTCCGATGGTACATACGGAGTCAATTAACAAAGAACTGCTCTGCAGTCTCTCGCGGGATGGGAGAAGAAATTGAAGGTCCATCCAGATCTAAAACGGTTGATATTCTTCCATACAACGGATAAATGAGTGGAGGAGGACAGAGAACTGCAAAAGACTTAGCGAGTACCCTATTAAAAGCTATTAGGTTATCGCTAACCATCGCCTCATTATACACCATTTCTGCATCATCCCTTTCCCTTATAGCTGTTGTGCATTCCTGATCCCAGCAGGGTGAAGGAGGAATCTGCCCACCTGTTGGAAGAATTAGTCGCAGAAATCTTTAAATCAATATGAGTGGAAATAGGTTAAAGAGGCAAGGTGTCACCATATGCTCATTATCTTTCGGACATGCTGAGTAGGTAACAGTTATTATCGCTGGACAGATACTTAAAATGTCACCAGCCTTATCACCATGCAAAAACAGAAACATTTCAGGGCGACCTACATATCGCCAGTACCTTATACATGCCTGAATATAAACTGAAACGGTCCTATAAAACATCGTGCGTACGACCTTTATAAGTTTGTAGGTCCTATTTATAGCTAATTTTTAAAAGGTATCCTCGGTCAATCTTTCGGACGTTAGAATAAACAACATTAAAATCTGCCAGTTGTTCTGGAGTTATGGGCGTGCAGACTGACAGAAAAAGTTTTATGGTTTAACAATACAGGCGTTGTGTTTGTTATCTACTTTGGGTTTAAATATAGGATCCACCCACGGCCCACCCTTGAATGTGCCTCATACGAATGTTGATAGTAATGTACCTACTAACTTTGAATCTTTGATGTGGGTTGGGAAGGAATTGATTGAACAACTATACTATAGCTTTTTTAAATAATATCTACAATTCCGTGGCAATGGCAAAATTCTGACTACGCCATTTTATAATTAGGGATTGAATTAATAGGGAAGATTTGCCAAATGATGAAGCTCGTCCTTTTCCTTGAGAGTTGTTGGATTTAATTATCTTGACAGTTTTTTAGCAGACATTGAACAGCAATCACCAATATCATCAATCAGTTTCTTCAGCCGAATAAAACAAGATTTTAGCCTTACGCGAAGACCGTCAACAACGTCCGTTTTTCAATCCTGAAATTGTATTTTAAACGCTTCTCGCCAAAAAGGGAATGGACGCCTACTCTTTGTTACAATGACGTCAAAACTTTACTACCCTTCTCTTTTAATGTCTTTCTCTCGTAATAACATTTTATTAAGGAGTTACAGTCGCCTCTTACGTAGTTGTTACTGAGAAGAAATGTAGCAACGTGAGTAATCAATGGAATGTCATCTTACGGAAATGGTTCGTGTTATAAATTGCTGTTTTATTGTTTCACAATAATATTGGCATATCTACACACTAAATTACTTTTGCAATGTCTGACTTTGATACAGTGCAATGTAGCTTATAAGATAGGAAAGATGTCGCTAAGACCACAGAACGGAGAAAACTTAATGGATGATGATGAGGGCACTGTTACTAGGTAACAAACAACTTGAGCCAATCTAAATACTTGCAACATTATGGGAACTGACAAACAGTTAAATTGTTGGAATGATTGACACAATAAGTGTTCCACAGCATATTAGGGATCACAAAGCGTAACGCTTATGTGCCTTTGTAATGTACGATATAAAAATATGAATGTAATTGAAACAAACTCATCTAGACATTCTAGCCTACTCTCGTGTAACTGAGAAGTGTTAAAACTAGAACGTCGCTGATAATGCAATAAAACATAATGCATGATTGTGAAATTATGCTGCTGCATTGGCGATTGTGCAAACGAAAGAATGGCGCTTGCATTTCTTTACAGTATGGCTTCTTACACTGTGTCGGTGCCCTGGATTCCACATGGCTATACTCATGCAGAACCTTTCATATGGCTTGAACTTGGTTGAATTCTGAAAAGATGATTCATTCAACCACTAAACTTTCTTCTCATTCCAAAAATCGTAATTAAAAGTATCGGGATTAAATTCCATGTTTATTGAAAATTAAATAATCTACTTTGAGAACTAGTTGAAATCCGATCACAGTCCGTCCACGTAAAAAGCCTAACTCCCAAAACTAAACAGTTTTTGGCGCGCTTGCTAATGAAAACCGACTGAACTAAGAGCTTATTAGTTTGGGCCGTGCGAGTAAAGTGAAGGCAGGTGACCCGGAAGAGTACATTAGGAAGTTTTCGCTTCGTATAGGCAGCCAAGTCGTTAACAGCTTTTATAAGCTTACTAATTTAGGTTACCAAAGACATTGGCGAAAGAGGTTGATAATTACTACAATTTCTTCCTCAAAAACTGGCAACCCTAAATGCAGGCGTTAACACACATGTCCCAGTTAACAAGTGCAGTGCAGCAATCGTTGTATTGATTGACATCGTTTATTGCGAAACAATTACCAATCATAATTGCCCGTCCTTTTTTTTATCATTGCAATTTAAACTAATCAAAATCAAAAGTCATTTATCCAAATTAGGCTGAGAATCAGCACTTTCTAAACGTCAAAATTACATAAGACAGTCCCACAAAACGCCCGCCCTTCACCACTTCCTAGTGCTTTAGCGGGGAAGAAGTGGCGGAACAAACTCCCCAGCAGTAAATTTGACACTTGATTCGCTAGCCAATAGCATTATACTACACTGATGGCTGTGCTGATGGTCTGCTGGAAGTGCTGGAACTCCCAAAGACAGTTGGGATCGTCCATATTTATCATGTTTTGTAGTATGGGTTCATGAGACTGTTTGATCTTATGGATATCTTGTACACACATGAACTGTTATTCTGGTTAGGTTTCAAGTTCCTTGGAAAAAGGGTAGGATAATGGATATTTACAGAGCACCCCTTGCACACATTCGTGGGATGAAATCCCGTACAGAACAAACATTGACCGTAGAAAAGTAGACACGACCCGTATGACTTTTAGTTCTGTATGTTTTCCTTGTGGTTTTATAGTATATAGGTATCTTTTTCCTAATAAATTATAATAAACTGTGCGTGATACATAATAAATCGTTTCGACAGGAAACAATAAAATCTAACATTTTATTCCTAGTTCCTACAACTATTTTTACACCCAGTCAATAAGGAAAATTCGGTACATTCGTCACGAATCAATTTGTTGGATTCATTGTAGTAATGGACAATTACGATCAATATTAAAGCGATTGGTTGCCTGTCTGTAACAATTACAAAGTTAACACACTTGTGTTCATCTATTCCGTTTGGTTGGAATCAGCCCGTACTCAGAGGAACAAAAGGGACCTCTGTACAAGTTTTGGACCCGTAAGGCCCGGACTCCACCAAAGCGGAGATGGGCGGAGATGTGCGAAGCGGAGAGGAGAGGAGATGCTTAACAGCTACGGTGTATCCACCGAAGCTGTGCGGAGATGTATACTGGCTAGAGCCCAGGGCGGGTTGTGCGACGCGGAGGAAATAGCGGTGCTGCTTGGTTCTTGCCGCACGCCGCTTACATGTTTTGTTTGCGCTAAGCAAATATGAGGCATCTCCTATCCTCTCTGCTCAACCGTATCCACTGAAGGTAAGCGGAGTTCGGTTGTTTCCAACACATCTCTCCTCTCGTCTCGTCTCCGCTTTGGTGGAGTCCGGGATTTTTAATACATTAGTAAAAATGTATGCCGAATCCTTCGGGGAAAAATGTTTATTCGCAGTAGCTTATTCAATATAGTTAGGTAGTTTAAATAATGTTTGTGAAATTACAAGCACGCAAATTACGCACAAAATATTGATTAATAAGGAAGAAGCGGTAAAATCTTTATCAGCAAGCCAATAATATTTATTGGATGAAATGAATTGAATAAGTCGATGCAATATTATGTTTACTATAAAATGATTTAATTAGGTATTGATCAGTGAAAATTAATAAGTTATGTCATCATTGTAGTAGGTACAGTAAGGGTGAATTCCACCAAAGTTTTATTCCTAGTACAAGTCTTCCCCTTCCAAAAAATTATCAATTTTTGACATTTATTCTCCATACAAAAACTGTCAGTCGTCAATTTTATTCCACGGATAAAAAATATCTGACTTTGGTCAAATTAGCATAAGTAGATAATTAACGGATCGCCTAAAGTTCACGCGGCGCCGAAATTGGATCAACGAAAATGATTGAACCTTTTGACCAGTTTTAGTAATCGAATACAACACTACAAGACTGTAAGTAGAAATGCTGATAACTGAGTCAAGGTTATCGAGAGAAACCTTACGAATGCCTGTACTACTTACTATTTGCTAGTACTTGTCTTAACAAGTACTAAGGGCTATCGCACTTTGTCACCTCTCTCGCTCACACGGGGCCAAATAATGTTAAATGAAAAGATGCTTTTTTTAATAATGTAATCAATTAGCGAACTAGTAAATAATATTAATTTAATAGGTAATTATGAAAACCACACTTTTATTGTGGCATTTATTTAACTTATCTCAAAAACAGACACTTAATAATTCTTGAGCTAAGTTTATTCGATAACACAATAGAAATGTGTTTTTAATAATTAGGTAAGTACTTACCTACCTATTAAATTGATATTATTTGCTAGTTCGCTAATTGGTTAAATTTTTCAAAAAAGCATCTTTTCATTTAAGAATCTTAAAAACTTGGTCCCCTGAGAGCGAGAGAGGTGACATAATGCGGCAACCCTATTAACTGGTACAATTAGTATCGGTCTACAACTGTTGAATGTATTATGTAACATCATAACTCGTTGGTAGGTAAGTAGGTAACTATAACCTTTTTATTTTGTCATTTGGGGCCGACTTTCAAGATGTCCTGTAGATCAGTAATTATCTAGTCTACTCAAATCCTTGTGTCCAATTGATTTTTAACCGACTTCAAAAAGGAGGAGGTTCTCAATTCGTTTCCCCGATTACTCGAAGATGGCTGGACCGATTTGGATTTTTTTTTGTTTTATTCGAGAGGGTTGGTCCCATATGAAATTGATTAATTTGCTTTGGTAGTTTTTGAGTTAGCTTCAATAATACGTATTTTTTCCCCACTTTTATATGGATGATGTTCTAGTTTGTTTTGCAGATAGTGGTATTAGAATTTGTGTGGGGTAGGTACACAACTAAAAAGTGAAAAATAAAAACTTTTTACAAAAAAATACAACCGACTTCCAAAAACAACACTACAAAGTGAAAAATAACTTTAATTTCGGAAGTCGGTGGCAAAAAACGAAAACACATTTAACTAGACACCGACTTCCGAAATTAAAGTTATTTTTCACTTTGTAGTGTTGTTTTTGGAAGTCGGTTGTATTTTTTGTAAAAGTTTTTATTTGGTAATTCTTCTATAAAAATGGTTGCTCGTCTGTTTGACGGTGTACGTTCAAAATTAAAAAATATATTATCTAGCCATGTATGAAAGCAGAATTGGAAAAAAAAATTGGTTTGGAAGTTATGAGCGTCGAAACTTACATGTTTCAACACTAATTTTAACGCATCTTTGGGCGTAAATAAACAGTTCGCGGAGTATGAAAATGGCAAAATTGTTACCGTGTAATTTATGCAAGAATTCAAATAACTTGGTAGGTACATCCAGATATTTTCGCCCAAAGGTCTGTTCATGAAATTGTACGCGATAGTTTTCGTTATAAATCATCATCTATTTCACTAAATAAATAAAACGAAATAAATTAATAAACTAAATAGCATCCATATTAGCCACGCCACCAACGAGTTCGAGCCGCCGACTAGTGCAACCTTAAGCAATCAACTTTATTTAAGTATTGATTTTAGAATGACTGGGAAGTACCATTTCAAAAGTCATAATAGTTGAAGATAAAGCGCAAACGAACCTTTTACACTTATACTTAGTTATTTTTCCAAATGTACACATCTGTTTAAATTTTAGTAAACTAAATTGCGAACGCAGTTTACGCAGTGCATCCAGCAATAAAAGAGCATCCTACTAAAGTATGTATGTCTATTGTATTGCACCCAGACTGGACCTAATCCTTTTACCGTATGCAGTGACCTATTCCCGAAGAACCCGTACGAACATAAGATAGACCAACAGCCTTTTGATCAATGCAATCGAAAACCGCATTAGGAAGACTGGCTTCTAATGTTTGTATAGCAACCGAGGCCGTACGCCCACCCGACTTCTTTGAGGTACGGACGATTTTGTTGGTTTGTATATTATCCGGGACGGATGACGATACGTCCACAGAGGCGCTTGTAGATGAATGAACACCTTTAGAAGATTGAACTGTAGTAATTTAGGACCTCGCAAACCAATTTACGCGTGAACGTATTTATAGTGAGGTAAATCACGTTTGTCGGATGTGTGAAGCTCTCTCAGAGGAGGCTAGTGTCCCAGAAGTGGGAGCATTATAGGCAGTTTATTCTTATACGATGCTATCTATACCTATCAATAACAACATTAGACAATTATTAGCCTAAAAAATATGCATTTTGAATGTCATGGTTACAAAAGATGCGCCTTAAAAATGTTCAAGGCTTCATTTACCTTTTGGTTACAATAAAGACAGATTGTGTCTTCATCAAATCAAAATCATCAATGAATCGAGAGGCAGAGCACCTAAAAAAAAATGTAATTCTGGTTTAAGGATTTTACTCTCAGACCAGAAACAAGATTACCTTTTACCGATTTTTTTACCGATTACAGGAGCTCGTGGCTAAGTAATATCCGCCGCACGGGTCGATCCAACAGGTTAAGCTACGCTTGCCGGGGTTGGTCAGTGGACGGGTGACCATCTTTACATATCGAGATTCCTCCGTGCCTCAGAAAGCACGTTAAGCCGTTGGTCCCGGCTGTCATTTGTGGACCTTTGACAGTCATTACGGGTCGTCAGAAGCCCGAAAGTCTGACAACCAGTCTTACCAAGAGGTATCGTATTACCCAGTTCCTGGGTTGTGGAGGTCAGATAGGCAGTCGCTCCATGTAAAATACCGGTATTCAGCTGCATCCGGTTAGACTGGAAGCCGACCCCAACATAGTTGGGAAAAGGCTAGGCAGATTGATTGACCAGAAACAAGATTACCTATGTGTGTCACTTTTTTATTCAAATCCAAAATCAAAGCTTATCTCTCAGAATAGATCAGAATCCTATTTATATTACATAGAAACAGGTTTAGGTTTAAAGCAGGTAGGAATGTTAATTTGAAATAAATATAGACTTTCAAAAGTGTTTCTGCATTAGAATGCAATCTTGAGGCTGTGCCTAGTATAAGATACTGAATGCCAAGACTAGAAATTGTATGTGAACTGAGCAATATAAAAATTTTCTTCAGTAAAATATATCATAAATTTTTCACCTAAAAGGTATTCAAGCTAATCTCGAGTCAAACCAATATCACATCCACTATTATGTTTTTTTTTATGAGATACAACTTTCATTTAACTTTAGGTAGTAAAGTTTCTCTGAAAGACTAGTATTTACTCTCTAGGGATTATAACATACACAATGACCTCGCTTTTAAATGATTGACATTATAAGATTGATCTTGAAATCAGAATCTTTTTAAGGCCAGAGTTCAAAAGCAAATCAAATTTGTATGCAGAGATAAGAGATCATGCATAATGTAAGCTTATAGTATGTTTTTTTTTAATGATTCATGCAAAGTCAACAAGTATTTGAGTAGGCTTGACCATGGTAAAAAGTTTTGTACTTTACTGTAATTTTTCCAAGCTGATAATTTATTTTGTACAAAATGTATTCTAGATGTTAATTTCTACATAGTGTATGTCAAAATAGAATTGCAAGCAGTTATTTTGTGTTATCTTTAGTTGGGACGTATCAGCAGTTTCGAAATGCACATTATTGTTGATGTGGTGTCAAGTTGCATGCTGCGAGTCATGGTTACATACAATTTTACTTCCATGGCATTTAAGATATTTGTAGAATGTTTGTTAATTTTCATTTAAATTAACTATTTTACAGTAAAACTGACAATAATTGTGTTGTAGAATATTCTTTATGATGAGAATTAAATCAATAAAACATAAGTATCCACTTTCTTAATTAACAATGTCCTTGTACAATTTAAAACGAAAAAAAAAATTCTCAAGTTGAGTACATAATTTATTGTAATATTACTTACTAAAAAAAAACTGTTACAAAACTTTTTATTTTATTTTTGTCTTAAAACTTTAAAACCGACAGCCAGACATAATGGCAATTATTATGCCAAGTTAGTGTTATTAATAGTTGTATGTGTCACTGAAACCATTGACCCTGTTGAGATCAGTCACTCACAGAGTCACACCAATCTTTAAAGGTGTGTAGAAGTTACTGAATTATTCCAAATGGCTTAACAATAAGTATGGAAATATGTACATATTTGAGCCTAAATTACAATAATAATAGCTCATGTACTGATGTAGAACGCAGATATAATCAATTTCAAACTCCAGCGACTGTCTTTAACAAAATCATAAAAGTTTTGAATGAATCACCTCAAACATTATGTAAATGAGTATGAACGAAAATAACATGTAAACTTTTAGCTCCTTCTCGTGAGGAATAACATTCCAAGAAGTGTTTAAACACAAAGCACCGGCGGGAAATGCGTTGCTATGTTAAGTAACACAAACAATTATGGGAAAATTCGATGGGAACCAAGATTGTTCAATCCTATGTTGGGCGATGGAAAACATTTTACTCTAAGTACTTACACTTCAAGTATCCGGTCCCCCTTTCTGATCCCCGCTTGCTCCGCCGCCCCGTTCTCCAGAACAGCGCTGACATGCTGCAGAGGAGCATAAAGTTCACCGTTAATCGATCTCAACTGCCCACCTTCAGACACTTGACCGCGCACGTTGAAACCAAATCCGGTCTCAGTTTTATAGATAGTAACGCGACGGGGCCCATTAGCAGGCCCTGTACTCTTATTATTTCTTTCGGATCTGATAATACTGTTATTATCGGTTTCTGTCTCAGCCATTTTGAACAGTTTTCATCACAGAAGATAAATAACAAATTGACGTTTATGTGCGGGGTGACCAGATTCTAATTTGAATACAAAAAATTAAAACTGCCTGATATTCTCGAAAGTCTGAAGCAAGATCATAAAAAATATTTACGTTTCACAAAGCCTTTTTCAAAACGTTACATAAACTTTTGCTATTTAATTTCGTGAAATAACATTTTTATTTGTTATTTTTATTTTTACATATTCTGTTGTTTCGGTTTTCTTGAAATTAACAACGCTACCTTGTGGCACAAATAAAGCAACTCTACGCGCTTACGATAAAACAGTATCAAAGTTTATTTATTTATTCGTTAGAGAGCGGTGGCATCGAAACAACGTGGTACAAAAATTTCATTTTCTTTCACATCAAAATCAGCTGTGAACATCAGTAATCAGTATGGCCGCTCCATTATCTAAAAAATAAAATTGTTTTTGTAAAATCATACAAAAAAATAGTAAAGTGCAGTTTTCGTACTTACACCGTCTAATTGTACATTTGCGAAAAGTGTTGATGTTGACTAAAAGTGTTGCGTCATGACAGAGACCTCTCACTGACAAACAAATACAATAAAAATTGCGACTCGCTTATTACGGCGACTTTTGTAATTTCTATTTGGCTCGTTTAGCGTTTCTGTCGTTCGGTTGAGGGCTGATGTTATTACTGAATCGTTGTCGAAGTTTATATAATGAGTAGTGTTAGATTGAGTTTCGTATCCGTGGGAAGGATAGCAGTGAGAAGAAATTCACAAATATCAGGTGAGTGCATATAATTTGTATAGACAGTGTTGTTTTCTGCTGGTTGGCGTTGATCCAGGCTCGTGTCGCAGTATCTAGCGATGTTCTTTGTGTTCGAATGCGTACGCGATTAGGTGTTTGATAACAAAACGTGATGTTTTCTGTTGCTTATCTTGCGGGGTGTTGTAGTGTCCGTTCGATAAACGCGTGATGGCGTGTTTGGCGGCTGTACATTCTCGTAGTAATTAATTCGTTGGGAAGCTGTTTTTCTTCGATCGCGGAGAGCAGGGCCTATCAAGGCGAATGTGGAAGCAAGGTCAAGGGAGTCACGTGTATGAATGTCACCGGCCGCATCTAATTAGTGAAAACTGGTATTTTATTTTGTAATTTCTATCTATTAAAAACTTGTCACCCAATATTGATAAGAAACACTACATTAATTATCTTACCTGAACTTGAGCACTTGTTATATTGTTAAATTCCAAAATACAATTTGAAAAACAACTGGTTTAGAATGTCCCTACTGCATTGTAAGATAGTGTTACCACACAAGCAAAATATGTAATTGAATAAGAAAAGAAAGTTGTTATGCATGCAATAATGTTGCCTTGTCCTAGCTTGCTGATAAAACCATAAAATAATTCAAATTATCCCCTTGACTTGAAAAGACCTTGTTGAATGGAAACTATCTGCTTTGATTGTTTACTTAAATAATTATTGAACATTATTGAAAACAAATCTGAAAATAAGTCAATTATTTCCTCAATGGCAAAGATAATAGACACTTATCATTATTTTTTCATGACCTTCTGCATAACAAAACAACCTTTCTGATACTGGCTTCATAAAACTTGTAAGCAGTTAATTGTGGCATTTGCTGCATTTGTCTTTGTGGAGCAATTTTTTATAAAGGCTAACTTCTGAATTGTTTCTTTTTAAAGTCTACTTTACAATTTATTGCAGAGTACCTACTTATTTTAACTTGAAATGCTGGTTGTTTATTAAAAAAATGGACAGTTGCTTGATATTTAATATTTAAACTGGCTTTGTGAATGTCTCCTGTTTTTAGAATGTTGTTTATTATTATTAAAAGATTACTCCCAACAATAAAAAAAGAACTTTCATAAGTATGTAGAAAAGAATAAAGAGAATGTGTACTTACTGCGTCTTTATCAGTGACAATGCCTAAATGAATGTCCGATCCATGCACTGCACCACGTTGTTGAGTGGGCTGCATGATGGATTATTGTAACTGCATGTTATGTTTGTTCTCCATTTTACCGCCTGCATTTACTTGTTTTATTTTATTATAAGCACGTAGTATAATGTGCAGAGGCGAACTTAATGCATTTGTTCAGGTAAACTATATACACTGAATGTTCTTACTGATATTAGCTTAATGTGAAAACTAAATTGATTGAAAATACACAAAATTATTACTGTGACTGCGGACATGCCAAGTTTTTGTGCAGTATAATGGGGTCACCAACCTCAAAATCAAAACATAATTGTAAAATTTGTTGTTGTTAAACAAATATTTTTGCAAACATTTTGCTAGATACCATCACTCAAGATATTATTTATTTAATAACATGCCTCATTGGAATCTGTTGATTTAACCATCATTATTTGCCATACAAATACATTTGCCAAATTTTCCATGGGTCCGTCACAAACTGGATACTTGCGCGATCCAATGAGAGGTTGTTATATTCAATCATGACTTCAATATCATTATCGTTATTTAGAGCTTGGTACCCAAAGGGTGCCAAACGGAACCCTACTACTAAGCCTCCGCTGTCCGTCCGTCCGGCGGTCTGTCTGTCTGTCTGTCTGCAGGCTGTGTATCTCATGAACCGTAATAGGTACACAGTTGAAATTTCCACAAATTGTGTATTTCTATTGACACTGTAACAACAAATAATAAAAATAAAATGAAGTTAAAAATTAATGTGGGACCCCATACAAAAAACGTGTTTTTTTTAAACTTATTAAATATTGTGTGGACCATAGATATAATATAGTTCTGTGGGTGGTACGGAACCCTTCGTGTGCAAGTCCGACTCACACTTGGCCGGTTTTTATTGAGACAATATTTATTTTACCTCCTGAAATTATTCTATTCCAAATAATTAGTTGACTATGAGTGTATTGTAATTATATTTTGGGCGTGTAGCCATTTATTTTGGTTTTCTTTATTTCATAGTTAAGTCATCTTCCTGCCCTTATCCCATGCTACGTGGGCCTGGCGCAACACGTTTTCTTCTTCCATTCTCCCCTGTCAACCGTCACGCTATCATTCACTCCCTTCTCTTTCATATCATTCCTCACACAATCCATCCATCTTTGCTTTGGCCTTCTTCTCCTTCTCCATCTATCAATATAGTATATTCATCACTCTTTTAGTCACATGCGTTTTGTCCCCCTCCTCATCACATGCCCATACCAAGCCAAACAATTTCCTTTCAACTTTTCTGTCACCACTGGCATCACCATAGAAATATTTCTTATATGCCACTTGGCGCCACTTTCAAACTTCCTCTTATAGTATGCATTATATCATTTCTTACTTTATCCATTCTCGGCAATCCACACATCCATCTCAACATTCTCATCTCCGCTGCATGCAATCTATTTTCATCCATCTTCTTCACTGCCCAGAATTCCGATCCATTAAGTACGACGCCTTATCACGGACTAGTAAATTTTCCCCTTTAACTTGAGGAGCAACCGTGGGTCGCAAGTTGTTCCTGTGACCAACTCAGAATGGATGAAATGGCAACAGCCATTTCATCCATTCTGAGTTGATCCGGTGTGTTACGTCTCGGTCGGTCTACTTCGCCATCCCCTTGGACATGCGACCCGAGTTACCGAAAGACGGAGCAGATCGATAAGAGCCACAGATCATATAATATAATTGCTGTATGTAATAAGAGCATTCCGGCGAGAGATATGGGCACAGGACTGGAGAGACCGCCAAAATCACAAAACAAATACTCCGTTTCGGTCCGGTTATTTTATAGTTAACCTACCATTCATATTTTGAAATAATTTTCCATAAATTCAACTTTTGCAGAGAAGACTAATTACTAATTACCTACATTAATTTTAAATTCATGTGTAAAAAGAAATGTAATGATGAATTGACTGATCCTGTACGTACTAGGAAACAAAAGTCTTTTTACCAGGCACAATAACAAAATAAGATCCACTGTCTATGCATTTATTTACACAAAGAGACTGGTTTGACAAACAAGTTGCATATTCTGGTCACTTATGAACTCTACATAATATTGGCAACCGATGGAAGGCTAGATGAAATCATATGATAAAAACGTGACCCAGGTGCCTCCTGACCCTGACCGAATTGTCTGAACCTGCTAGGGCTCTGCCCGCCTTATCGGGCGTAAACGATTACATAGGCGCCGCACGAGGTGCGTTGACATGAACTTTTTAATGATAATATGACGTGACTGAACTGATAAGTTTTATCTTTGAAGTGAAAACAAAAGAAATAAATGTTTGTTTGGATTTGTGCGTAGGTAATTTATCTTATCCTTCCATATCCTAATGGCATGTCTTCCCCACCATTACCGCGCCCCCAGTCTACTCCTTGATATGCAATGGTCTCTGTTGCACCATGCAACTGATGGCGACATTCAAGACAACAGGGACTAGTGTGACTCTTTGGGTTCATTCGTGTAATCGAGTCCGGTCCACGCTGGGGTCGGTGCATTTCATTCATTAATTCATTGGAAAGATGAAGAATTTATGATGGTGAACACGATTTTCTTTTTCGCATTTACCCGGTCCATTAAGTATTCGCTAAGCTCCGGTCGTTAAGTTCGATACAATACAAAATAATGTGCATGAATTATTTATTCAAACGATGTACTATTTGTTACAGAATAGCTACAGGATCATCCTCGTTAGATCGTGTAGAACAGGTGATAGAAGCTAATCGCCAAAAGTAGCAAGCTCATTTGCCCATTGCGAGTGAATAGCACTCAGCCTTCAGTAAGTTTATCCTGAGCCTACTGAAGTTTATCTATCGTTTGACAAAATCGCGAGTTTCGCTACATAATAATTAACTCTGCTCCTTATTGCATAGAAACTAAAAATAACAACTTTGTAAGTAATTAAAACTGGTTTCTAAAACATTTTTATCAGATTTATAACAGCAGTAGGTGGTAACTCTAATCGTACATCTTAGATCTTACCTATAAGAAGTTCATTGGCGTTGCATTCATCTGATTAGAAGACTATGTGTTAATTAAATTGATAAGAGACGGAAAACCAACAAGAATCTTAGCCGAAAGCCGTGAAAATATATTGCTATTTGCTACTTAGGTGGGCAAAAATATTCTAACAGTATAGCAAAGCCATTTAGCGAAAAAATTTAGATTTCCAAGAAGATGTCTACCTATGTACAGTGTACACAACTGGGGTACCCAATTGATGCAGCCAACTGTACATACACACAGTTAAAATAGTGCATGAATGCTAATAGTAATCAATGCGAATAAGCTAACTAGTGCTGATAAGGGCAATGTCAAAATCGTTACAGTTCGAAGTCTACAGCATTATGAAATTCCATATTCCGGAACGAAATTATCTGAAAAGAGCTACCGATATAACTTGAAAAGTTAGCCTACAAAAAATTTTTTTACAAAAAAATACAACCGACTTCCAAAAACAACACTACAAAGTGAAAAATAACTTTAATTTCGGAAGTCGGTGGCAAAAACGAAAATACATATAATCAGACAGTAGAGTAGTAGTGTAGTGTTGTTTTTGGAAGTCGGTTGTATTTTTTTGTAAAAAAGTTTTTTGTAGGCTAACTTTTCAAGTTATATCGGTAGCTCTTTTCAGATAATTTCGTTCCGGAATATGGAATTTCATAATGCCAAAAACAACACTACAAAGTGAAAAATAACTTTAATTTCGGAAGTCGGTGTCTGATTATATGTATTTTCGTTTTTGCCACCGACTTCCGAAATTAAAGTTATTTTTCACTTTGTAGTGTTGTTTTTGGAAGTCGGTTGTATTTTTTTGTAAAAAAGTTTTTATTTTTCACTTTTTAGTGGTTCACATGTGCTTACCCCTTCACAGCGTACTGGCGTGATGTTATGTTATGAACTGGTGTGAACAACAAACAGACATGAGATTTCAGCAATCCCAGTCCATTTGCTATCATTTATTGAGGAGTTCCTTTGCCTATCTCAGAAGTTCTTCATCAGGTCTTCACCAAATTGAAATGGGACCACTCCAAGCAAGTACTCTTTCAAAAACTATCCAAATCGCTTCAAGTGTGCCTATAAAATTGGAAGAGTTTTCTCTATTTCTCCAGGATCCCATCATCAGATCCTGACTTGATGATCATGGGACCACCTGGGAAGTATACCCTTTCAAACAAAAAAAAAAATAATCCAAATCGGTCCAGCCATCTTCGAGTAATCGGGGAACATACATAAAAAAAAAGAAAAAAAAAAAGGTTCCGACGAATTGATAACCTCCTCCTTTTTGAAGTCGGTTAATAAATAAAGCATCGCTTTATCCTATAGTATTAATCCTTCGTATCGAACATGGATCCGCGCGAGACACAATGGCTTTTTAACTGTCTTTGTGTCTGTAATTACGGCATTGGACTCGATTATGAGCAATATTTATACTACGTGTCGTTTTACATCCTCGTCAAATTTCAGAACAACTTTCTCCATGGGACCAACATCGTAATCGCGAAAAAAACTGTCCCATAGAAAACTTCAATACTTACCTGCTCGACGCAAATGTATGGGACGGCTGATTATTTTTTCGCGATTACGATGTTGGTGCCATGGAAAAGTTGTTCGGTTTGATTGTCTTTATCACATCCATAAATTTGACGAGGATGTAAAACGACACGTTGTATTTGTAATCACGTTCTCGAAAATGGCTCTAAAAATCCACGCACAATGGTCCACATGAAGGACTAAGTGCGGAAACCAAACCTCTAACATAGAACATGGCTCTAACGATTTCGATAAAAGTTGCACTAAAGGGTATGCGCCTTTGCGGGGGCGATTTTATAGCTAGATCTCATTTCTGGGAAAATTCGTTTTCTCTATTTTCACGCGAACAGAGCTCGGTCGCCCAGGTACTGATGAATTAAATTAATCAGTTTAAATTAGGTACCTAATTGATTTTCTAGTCCGGTTCAAATAAACTTGGAATTTTATCTCGAAGTGTTAATTTTACAGAATACAGATTTCTAATATACTGTGAGCTCTGAGGCTAGTCCGTTTTGTCGCTAGCTTCGTTTCTAGTAAAAGTTTATAATTGCTTTTTAATTCGTCAAGGGAAACTAGACGCTATAGGCTGTTACTTTCTATGCCAATGCCTTCTAAAATAACAACAGTTACATGCTGTTTCGCATCTAATCTACAAATATGATCTGCTACTGTTTAACGGAAAACTTCCTTGACAGTCAAATTAAGTGCGAGCTGGAGCATGACGCAATTTTAGGAAACAAGTTATGTAGTTGTTGAGTCTCTATTGCTGAATTGCTGATTATTATTAAACCCAATCCTGCGTTTTTGCACATTTTTAAAACTAACCTCTCTGAACTAATTCCCTTTTTCATGGCTTTCCAAATATACACTTCTGGACACATCTTTTGGCCCACCTTGTATTTTCAGTTTCGTTTGGTCCTAGCTAAAATTTTATATTAGGTCGAGCAAAAAGTTTTTATGCAGTTTTGAACCTGGCACATTCACAATTTCATTCAATAGTCTTTTTTTGAATTTCGAACACAGAATTTAAAGAAACAAAAGTTAATTTGGAGCCTGTTTGTTGATATCAAACAATCGAATACTAAGAAAACTTGGTTTTATTGGTTTACTTGGATTTAATTCTTGAAAAAGTGATTGATATCTTTGGTTTTGCAATAAACATTACTTATTCTTAACATTAAGGTGAGGTTCTATCAATAATCTATGGATACTTCACCTGAAGTCGCCGCCCAAGCTGTGGCACTTATTCAGGCCGGACACAGCCAAAGAAACGTGAGTGCTCAACTTAATTTAAGTCGATCTGCGGTCCGAAATGTTTATCGGAGGTACCTAGAGACTGGCGGCTTTGTTCGTCGCCAAGGAAGGCCACGATCTCGGGTCACAACTGAAAGGCAGGATCGATTCATCGTGACGACCAGCTTGAGAAATCGTCACCTTACCTCCATTGAGATACAAAACCAACTTCGTGACTTCCACGGAGTATCTGTGAGCGCTCGAACTGTTCGGAGAAGGTTAAAAGAACGCGATATGGTACCACACAAGCCAGCTAATGGCCCCAAACTAACGCGAGCCCACCGAACAGCGCGCCTTCATTTCGCACGCAGTCATTTAAATTGGACACAGCAAGATTGGAGCCGTGTACTCTTTTCTGATGAGTCTAAAATTGTGTTACATGGCAATGATGGAAGGAAGAAGGTCTACCGACGTAAGGGAGAGCGTTTCGCACAATGCTGCTTTGAAGAGAAGGTTGCTTATGGCGGTGGCTCAAAGACTGTCTGGGGCGGTATATCCGCGAGCGGCAAAACTCAACTGGAGGTTGTTACAGGACCACGGCTGCCAACATTAAATGCTGAAAGGTACATTCGTGAGTGCTTAGAACCTCACGTGATACCATACGCGGACTATGTAGGCCCAAATTTCCTTTTTATGCATGATAATGCAAGAGCCCATGCGGCCGGCATCGTCAGGGAATATCTTCGGGATGTGAACATCACAGTTATGGACTGGCCAGCCAGAAGCCCAGACATGAACCCCATTGAGCACATGTGGGACGAGCTAAAAAGACGTGTTAGGGCTCGTCAGCCAGTTGCCCAGACGATGCAGGAGTTGAAAACTGCCATAGAAGAGGAATGGGAGATGATCCCTCAAAATTTCATAGAGCGGTTGATAAACTCTATGCCTAATCGTATGAGAGCTGTGGTAGATGCCCATGGAGGCAACACGCGTTATTAAATTAAACCTTTATTTGATAAAACATGTTTTTTATTCATAAATCAATTGCCTTTAACAAGGTGCATATCCGACTTGTTAGGCGTAGCTCCATGTCGTATGGTATTCTGAATTCAAATTTAAAACAATACGATCGAAAAAGATGGTAAAATGTATCAGGTTTAAAACTGCATCAACAGTTTTTGTTCAATCTAGCAATCATATTTCGGTAGGGGCCATCGAAACCTAAACTCTAAGGTGGGCCAATAGATGTGTCCAGAAGTGTATTTTCCATCACTTCACATCACTTAATATGCCCTTATAATTCCGGTCATGTAATTGTATATCCTTCAGCAAATATCCATAAAAATGTCAGGCTAAAAATGCTCCACGGAAAGGAAAATACCTCGAAACAGAGAAGTGTTAATTCTTACTAACCAATAGCCCAAAGTCCCAAACTAAATACTAGGCGTATGTTCATTCAACTGTATGATTTCAACTCATTATAAAATCGGTAAATAAACTCAGACACTTTGAACGTTTCCTACACTCGGTTGCATTATGTAACTCTTTCACACTTTCATAAACAACAATCGTTTTATACCCTCCATTGATTGTAAAGTGTATATAATTAGATATTAAAGGTAACCTATTAATAGGGCAGACTTTCCCGTGGGCGTAGATAACACGAGTGGGTCATATTAGATGGAGGAAATGTTACTCTGCATGTGATTGCCATCCGACTGCCAAGCGCGGTCTTTATTTTCCATGACTCGCGTTTTTGTTGCAAATGCTCGCCTTTCCTTTGAGAGAACGATGAAAGTGGTCATCGATTAATGTATCTCGATGTTAGCAATATCGGCACAGAATACATAATAGTACAATTACAGAAGATTCACTCCGCAAAATCATTTACTTAAATAATTAGCGACTTTCTACGACGCAATAAAGTGCAATTCAGGTCGCACAGCGATCTTGAATCTAGAGTGAGATAATAAACTATCGATAAATGGTGACTGTACCATACTGCTTACAATATAACGTATTAATTTTCGATAGTTTATAATCTATCCATGTCAAACCGTCAAATTGTAAACGAATCCTGCACTTACCGACAGGGTTCACAATCTGCCCGATTTTATCGCACGTAAAATTGTGAACCGTCTCTGATTGGTCGGTCTTACCGGTAGCTCGTTCTGTGTCCATCATAGAGTGAAAACAAACTCTATCTCTCGCTCTGCCTAGCCCTTTCCCAACTATGTTAGGGTTGGCTGCCAGTCTACCCGGATACAGCTGAATACCAGTATTTTACTTGGAGCGACTGCCTGTCTGACCTAGTAAAAACAAACATAGGAGACGAATAAAGTAAATGCATATTTAATAGTTTGAGATCAAGTAAGTAGGTATGTCAATCAATTTATTTTTTTAATAAACAATATTAATAATTAATCAATAACTAGGTACGGTACGTTAATTTAGGTTATGTTCAGCGACTAACAGTTATGTATCACTGAAATAACCTCATCATTCTCCTGCCTCTCCTTTTTTAACCGACTTCAAAAAGGAGGAGGTTCTCAATTTGTCGGAACCTTTTTTTTTCTTTTTTTTTTTTTTTTTATGTATGTTCACCGATTACTCGAAGATGGCTGGACCGATTTGGATTTTTTTTTGTTTTATTCGAGAGGGTATACATCACAGTTGGTCCCATATAAAATTGATTAACTTTGCTTTGGTAGTTTTTGAGTTAGCTTCAATAATACGTATTTTTTCCCCACTATTATATGGATGATGTTCTAGTTTGTTTTGCAGGTAGTGGTATATGAATTTGTGTGGGGTAGGTACACAACTAAAAAGTGAAAAATAAAAACTTTTTTACAAAAAAATACAACCGACTTCCAAAAACAACACTGCAAAGTGAAAAATAACTTTAATTTCGGAAGTCGGTGGCAAAAAACGAAAATACATTTAACTAAACTCAAAACTCAAACTCAAACTCAAAGCATTTATTTCAAATAAACCAATTACAGGCACTTTTGAATTGTCAATGGGTCGGTCAGTCAGAAAGATGAAGGTAGTTGCCCATTCCAAAGCGTAGTAGATCCCTATGGAGAAGAACGGGCAAGAAACTCCACGGACACTCTTTTAAATCATAATATTTTTACAAAATATTGGTTACATCGTTCAAGTTGAAAATATACATGTGAGAACAATGTAGAAAGACTAGACACCGACTTCCGAAATTAAAGTTATTTTTCACTTTGTAGTGTTGTTTTTGGAAGTCGGTTGTATTTTTTTGTAAAAAAGTTTTTATTTCCATACTTCTCTATTATTCGTCATCTCGGTAGTCACAATCCATCCATCGTTTCTTTGGTTTCCCCTACTCTTATAGCCATCGACATTCATACTCAAAACTTTCCTCACGACATTTTCCTCACTCCTCCGCATCACATGCCCATACCATAACAACCGATTTCCGCACAACTTTTCAGTCACCGGTGCCACTTTCAGACTTCCTCTTATGTACTCATTTCTTATTCTATCCATTCGTGTAACACCACACATCCCTATTAGCATTCTCATCTCAGCTGCATGCAATTGTTTTTCATTCATCCCTTTTGTGGCCCAACATTCTGATCCATACAAGACAGCAGGTCTAACCATTGTTTTATATATCTTTCCCTTAAGTTTAAGGGGAATGCGGGGGTCGCAGATTGTTCCCGTGACCTGCCTATCACTGAATTAACCTAACCCCAAAAAACATCTGTTTTTTTACGTTCGACGACAAACGAATGAATGACATAGGTATGACAGCCAAAAATTGCGGCGCGGGGCACATGACGCTCAACCAATCAGCGCGCAGTGTGCGTTCCGTCGCATTAAAGTATGATGCCAGTTTACAATTTGACGGTTTGACATGGATGTATTATTATAAACTATCGAAAATTAATACGTTATTGTAAACAATAAGGTACAGTCACGATTCATCGATACTTTACCAATCTCACGAGTTTATAAACTAACAAAGTTCATAATTATACGGTGGCATAAATACAATACCAGAAGCTAGGGTCAAGCCCTCCCAGAGACTAAGCTGATATCTCTCATGCGCCTTTATACTCATTACACAATGACTAGTTACAAGTTACAACAGAAGTGTAAACTGCTTTGCGGGACCCAATTACGCCTTGATTCAAGCAAGACTAAACCAACATCATAATGATAATAGCTTTCGTCTCACATTCACTGGCGCCGCTCATTGCGTATTTCTAAAGCTTACGTAAGATAAACATTCTGCTCTTATGTTAATTAATTCATTGCTATCGTTTCCTATTGTTGTTTGTTAAACTCTTGATTTAGTGGAGCATTGTTTATGACCGTAACTGATCCACAGCCCCCTCGATCCCGAAGGATCAGTTGTGGGACTTCGGGAGCAGATTTTCTGTATTGTCGGGCAACGAATTTCATCGACAGTATTGTCTATGTTATTATTGTGAACATTTGGTTATGATTGCTCTTCTAAAAACGAAATAACGAGTAATAAAACCTGTCTTGAAGATTAAAGGCCGGGAGTATGGTCCTGCTAAAAGTTGAATGCTTAAAAGCATCTTAGGTAACATGTCGTTATTTCGAATGCACTGGCGCACCAAAAGGATGAAGGAGAAAGTAACGGACAATCAAAAGTTTCCTACAAATTCATGTTCATCTCGCTATTCAAATTATAATCACAACATGCGATGACCTGTGTAAGATTGTGTTTAGATGTTACATAGTATCTGACGCGTACTGATGTCAATACTACGTCATAGAATTCTACAACATCAGCAGAAAGGCATACATCGCGTTTAGTTGGGATTAAATATCATTATTAGATTGTGGTGGATGAGCAATGAGCCCTTTCGTCCGACTCTAATCGAAATCGTCCATTGTATGAAATGGCAGTAAGCTTGGCAAATGCATTGGTGATGGTCACAGTTTTTGTGAGAGTGTAGAATGGTCTAAAAATCCAGTGTTATGGGGTTAGCTGTAGGATAAGTTTATATACAGGGTGTGCCGTAATTAGTGGTCCAACGTTAAGGGGTCGATACACCGTATATTCAGCTGTCACATATCACAATTTGAACCAATTTTTTTCCTAGGTCTCTGAATACATTTTTTTTTTAAATTGACAACTTGTTTAGTAGTATTTTTTTTACATTTGCACATGCATTTCACAGTTATAAACAAAAAGCAAAATTAAAAAATAATGTCATTTATAGAAAATACAGCCAAATTAGTAAAGCAAGGTGTAAATTTTTCAACTAATAATATAAAACTATTCTAACTATTCTGAGACTGGAGAAAAATGGTTCAAATTGTGGTATGTGATAGCTGATTATACGGTGTATCGACCCCTTCACGTTGGACCACTATTTACGCCACACCCTGTAGAAAACTTAAAGTAGTACCCACGAAAAATAACGTCTAGCTGAACAGTTTCATCTGTCAGTGAAAAAATTGTATTGAGGATAAAAGGAGCGTGACTTCTTATTTACGCCAAAGTTACCAAAATACGGCAGTGCTTTTTGCATGTTTTTATTGATATTATTTTTTTTTTAAACTATCATCTACAAGATTTATCCTCAATCCGATTTTTTCACTGACAGGTAAAACACTTTAGCTAGCCAGGCGTTCTTTTACGTGGGTACTTACTACTTTAAGTTTTCTATACAGGGTGTAAATGTAAAGAGTGGGGTCATTGTACTCATCGTTATGAACAACTTTTACTATGGGACCAAACCTGAAATCGCGAAAAAAAAACAGCTGTTCCCTACATTTTGACGAATTATGCGAACATAAATGTACTGGACAGCTGATTTTTTTCGCGATTTCTGGTTTGATCCCATAGTAAAAGTTATTCATAATGATGAGCACAATGACCCCTTAAAAGATTGCCACTGTTTACACATAAGTTTACACCCTGTTTAAACTTATCCAAAACCCATAACACTATTGCCTAGTGCGACTCATAAACATGATAGAATATTTTGAGCTGGGAAACTTCATGTTTAAACAGTGATGATAGAGTTCATTCTAGAATACTTGAGTGACTTGAATATTCGATACTTAGAAGAAATACTACGGTTAATGACGATGCTGAAAACTCTTAATTCAAAGTTACCCACCAGCATGTTCATATTATCAAACCTGAAGAACAAGACGGTAGATTACTTTTACTTGCATTTAAATCAGCATACATTGGCCATTATACCGCCCGCGCCGCGCCCCAAGCGATCCGAACTCGTATCTCACGAGATAAATATCCGCATTAACTCAACAATGTGCCTTTAAATCACACTTAAGAGAGAAGGCAACGGTAGAGACAATGATTGACATAGCCGAAAAAAAAACAACGCGGCCGAAGAAAAATTAACAAGCAAATATCAACTCTAAATTGAGCCATAAAAGCCCATTTCACCTAATTGATAGTTATAGTTGGCGAGCTGCACATAACATTTGTAACTTCACCTAGATCATCTAGAATGTTAAGAAAGTGAAAGTAGTTACGTCACACCTCTATCATTTTATTACATTGTATGCAAACTTTTATACATATTTTATTATACCAGATTCGGTTCGATTCATTGAAACTTGTTTTACGTATATACCGATCGGAGCACGAGATTTTTAGCGTCTGTATTTTTTTATAACTCTTATTGCAATATGAAAATAAAAGCGTTTTGTTGCGTAACTTTTTAAAGCATTTTTGATCTGAATCTACTTTCCAGTTCATAACTGTTTAAATTATGAGTTTAAACGGTTTGATCGAGGCGATAAGCTGAAAGTAATGTAGCAGTTTTATTCGTGATTTCTCGTGCTGACATGGAAAGGGAAACTTTGTTTGCAGGAAATGATGTGAATATTATGGGCCAGGTTCAGATAAATCATCGTGGGAAATAATAAAGCTTCAGGGAAATCACACATTAGTCTTTAACTGACTGAATTATATTATTGTCTATCATCTGAAATGCCATAATATATCAGAAGATTTCAATTGTTTGGGCAATATATGGTATTTAGTTTTAATTTTGAAGTTGAAAGCTTCTCTGGATGCTCCCAGAACAGTGTTGAGTCAGTTAATTTAAAAAGAATTTTAAACACGCTTTTTCTCGCTAATTTGCAAAGAGTTAGGTGACCTAGTGATAACAACAGTGCGTTTGTTTCCTTTATCGCTACACATGTGCATACAAAACACGGGTTTGTTTAAAATTCGCATAGCATAAGCACCTGGTAACTGTTGGGCACTCCGTGCAATATAGCGGTTTCTTTAGTATTGGCGGGTTTAAGGCTGAATTGAATATGCAGAGGTCAATATGGGAGGTTAGATTGACTCACCTTATCATGCCATCCTTGCGATAGCTGATTGCATTCTCTGTGTTGTGTGGAAATGTAATTAAGAAGCTCGCTTGCATAAACTCTAAGATTATCCCCGTTGACTCCTATGTAAAGGCAAATGCTAACCAAGTAGATAAGTAAATCTCAAATACTCTGTAATAAAATATTTGTGTCTTTTCTATGGGTGATTGAACTTTAGAAGACCAAAGTTGACTTTACACGATGATAAGTCACTGCTTTAATTGCATGCATTTAAAAGTGAATAAACAAGCGTTTTAACAAAGTTATCATCATAAGTTTTACATTGTTTAAAGATAGTAGCGATAAACCGCACACTAGATTGTTTTAATCGCATGTTTTAACTGGCATTATGAATTGTGTTGTCACTACTGTTTTTAAAAAGCATGATGTGATTTATATTTCTCACGTATAAAGTAATAAGAAGCTTTTAGTAGGCTAAAAGGAGAACGCTAGCTGTCATATACACGGCATGAGTAAAAAAAAACCATTTTTAGCGTTTGTGTCCGTACTTTTTCTCGAAACCAAAACGCTTTGCAATGCCGCTAATGAGAGCCAAAATAATAATATCTCTTTTTTTTTTGTCTTTCTAAAAATAACTTCAGTGTACCAAATTACAAAATCAGTAGGCAGTTAAGGTCATCAGTACTCTTCAATCCTTGTCCGTAAAAGGTGTATGAAAGAGTTTAACCCACTTGGACTTGCACAATATCATCACCTTGACATCCAGCTGAAGAATATTGAGCAGTAACAATTGCGATTACTACGCTCATTTTATTGACCATTATTTCCTTTTCGATAATTCAAAACATCAAAAATGCTAGTAATTTCTTAATTAATATGCCAAAAATCTGCATATATGGTGAAGACTTGTGGCCAGTTATTCTCGCCTGCAATTGGGTCAAGGCTGTTTACTTTTTTTTTGCCTTGTCCAAACGAATCACCTGTCAAGCTTAAGTATGTTTTGGTGGAGCTTAATGAAGTGGTTTTATAACGATGTAGCCTCTGTTTTAATAAGATGTCATTTTGCATCCCATGTGTGTCATCTCATCACTCATCACCAATTCACAACACAACAACTGTGAGACAACATACTTAATCTTGCGGTCAACCAAGCGTTGCAATTCGATATCCAAGTCCAAATCTTTGGCTACATCCCGAGCCGCTGCTTTCAAAAGACATATACTCTTTCTTTTTAATCTTGTAACGTTTTATAAATACTGTCTTCTTTTAATAATGTAATTTTGTGTCTATTATATACTTTACCTGGTGTGTTTGGTCTCCTACACATTCCCTGCCTAAATAGAAATGTGTCGGAGGGCAGATGCACAGACCTTGTAACTGTAATAATATGAACTAAGCTTTATACTGTAGTTGTTATAATTATTATTGTTGTTGCTAGTCATGTTGTGCGATTACGCTTTGGGTGATAATCAGGTCAAAACCTATAATGTATTTTTTTTTATTTAGTGATATACTGTGATTGTTACCTGTTGTAGTTGCCTTATGAATAAATACATAAATAAATAAATATCACCTAAGACTTCTAGGACTTGGATAGGTACTTGATATATCTAAATATTTATCAATGATTAATACTGAATGAATAATGCATTTACCGAAAAAACCCATGATAGCTGGCATTTTTATATGTATTATCATAATTAGTTGCACGACCTTCGCTTCACGTGTTAGGTATTGATTTATTATTGAAAACATTCGGGGGCGTTTTGCTGAGCACGTGTAAACATTGTTTATTTTTAATTGCGGGTCATTCTTTATAAATATAGGTATGTTTTCGTTCTCATTTAGTTTTAATGATGGTCTGGCAGTTTCAGTACTTTATGCGGCCTACCCAAATCGGTCTTCGGTGCGGTCTTTGGTAATGTTCGTGGTTTCGTGGAGTCATTGAGCTCCTTCAAGATCTGAGTTGAGCTACATGATTACTGACAAATGCATGCACTGACTGGGCAGGTCCACTCAAATCTGTGTTCTTTCCTCAAAAGACCATTTCAGGCATTAATTTACATGGTCCTCCCATTATTTGGCAAAGATTATGTCTGGACTTTAAGAGACTGCCCCCTGAGTTTCGTTCGCCATTTCTTCACGGGGGTGGTCAGATAGGATAGATGTTCTTAATATGACGTAATAAACTTTCATTTCATAATAGAATAGAATAGAATAATAATCTTGATAAGGAAAAGTAAACTAACATAAAAAATCTTAAGAGTTACCGGGCTTGTTATGGACCGCTTCTCATGCACGTCATCTTCGCTTAACATAACATCACGCCTGTATTCCCCGAAGGGTTAGTCAGGTGCACCTAATTCACCAGTTATGTACTCACAATTCGCCAGTTACGTGTAGGTCCCCAAGTAATAGGGGGCGAGCGTATTGCCATCAACCGGGCACAATTTGGCACAAATCCAGACTCCGGGCTGCTACTGAGAATTTTCAGATGGAAAAATCCCAGTAACACTTTGCCCGAGTCGGGAATCGAACCCAGGACCTCATGCTCAGCGGAAGCGCTTGCGACCAGAGCATCGTATCGCATCGTAAGCGTTCTAATTGTTCCTTGCAAAATGTTATTTGGTTACAAATCATTCAAAATGAAAACCAATAGTCTGCTAAACTTCATTCTCCTGCCCTTATCCCAATCTATTTGGGGTCGGCGCAACATGTCCTTTTTTTCCATACTTCTCTATTATTCGTCATCTCGGTAGTCACCCCCTTTCTAGCCATGTCATCTTTCACACAATCCATCCATCGTTTTTTTGGTCTTCCCCTACTCTTATAGCCATCGACATTCATACTCAAAACTTTCCTCATGACATTTTCCTCACTCCTCCGCATCACATGCCCATACCATGACAGCCGATTTCCGCACAACTTTTCAGTCACCGGTGTCACTTTCAGACTTCCTCTTATGTACTCATTTCTTATTCTATCCATTCGTGTAACACCACACATCCCTCTTAGCATTCTCATCTCAGCTGCATGCAACTGCTTTTCATTCATCCCTTTTGTGGCCCAACATTCTGATCCATACAAGACAGCAGGTCTAACCATTGTTTTATATAATTCTTCCCCTTAAGTTTAAGGGGAATGAGGGAGTCGCAGATTGTTCCCGTGACCTGCCGCCATTTCATCCATCCAGTGTTAATCCTATGCTTAACCGTCCGATCTACTTCGCCATCGCTTTGCACGAGTGAAGCGAGATACCGAACTTATAAACATAAATAATATGGCATTTGAAATTACCGTGTCATTTTTGTTTACGATGAATTCGACCGAACTCATTTCGGTGGCCTGCAAAATAGCAAACATTTTTAAAACATTGGTATTGCTTCTGCGAAATCAAGTTCTGACAGTGATCAAGTGACCTTGCTGGTTGCTGCAATAAATAGACCTTTATTTTTAATGGTTTTTTTTTACAAATCTGGTTCTCAGTTCAAGTTCAGTTCTATGATTATAAATAGATTGAGCATACCGAAGGTAATATACAAATAATTTTTAACTTCTTCGAAGGCGACTACGAGTTATTTGTGTACGTATTATTAAGCCTCTGAACGTGGTTATACTTGTAACTACTAATTTCTTTATGATATTTTGAAACCGGTTTTGCTACAAATGCCAAACCGGCTGCTGTATACCTACTTCTCTCGTATCCTCTCAAAAATATAGTAGTGAAAATCATTAGAAAAGTTGTGCAGAGGTTCTGTTTTCACTAATCAAGCGCCAACAGTGCTGGTGTTATAAAGCAGGAAAGTAAAATGACATGAACATGAACAATAGTGCCTATTGTTATAACAAGTTCCCAGAGGCCATAGTCATCCACAGTCTTGTAAACTATGCATAATTAGAGTGAAAAGTTATCGTAATGACGATTTCCTTTGTCTTTTGTTCAACATTCATTTCTCCGTCTTGCTTGCTTAGCCAACATTCTTTTATGAAAGTGTCAGCAAGATGCGCAGCAAAATTGGCAACCTAGCTCCCAGACTATAATTGAGAATTATGTAGACGACGTGGTTTTTCTCGTAATTTATTATTGCCAAATAATAATGATGTTGTTGAAATGTTGTTCGTTTTTCGCCAATTTGGTACATTTTAAGAAAGCAAGAGTGGATATTACGAAACGACTATTAAGTAATCAGTGGCGATATTTTAATTTTGATTAATCATCAATATAAATAAACTGATTTCGCAACTTCCTGGCTTGTGGTGGCGCCAGTTCCATGTTCAATATTGACAGTCGTACAACTCGGTATAGCTTTAGGAAACATAGAACATGCTAAAATCTTTACATGGTTTTATGCCTCCGTTTATCCATAAGGAAAGTTGTCAAGTAATGCTTTATCCTTGAAATATTATATCAAGCTCTCTTGTTTCATTCTGTTGCAATAATTTACTGTCAATACCATAATTTTGTTTTCTGATTTGGGTCATGCATTGGTCTAAAGACATATAACTGAAAGTCTCATTATATTTTGCGCTTGCGCACAATTGGTTTCCCATTTGTAACTGGGATTTCTTCCTTTACATTGTTCTCACATGTATATTTTCGACATGAACGATGTAGGTAACCAATATTTTGTAAAAACATTGATTTAAAAGAGTGTCCGTGGAGTTTCTTGCCCTTTCTTCTTCATAGGTACCTACTACGCTTTGGAATGGGCAACTAGCTTCATCTTTCTGACTGACCAACCCATTGACAATTCAAAAGTGCCTGTAATTGGTTTATTTGAAAGAAATGCTTTCAGTTTGGGTTTCCTTTTACTTACAAGTTCTTAGATCTTACAAATGATGATTACCTTACGTAAGCGTCGTTAAATCTACATAAGCTTAGTTTGCTGTACGTAAGGAAAACTTAGCTCATTAAAAGCAGTTTCAATGCAAGTAGCGTTCAGCCAGTTAACTCTAGCACCCTTCTGTTTTATTCCGAAGTCCATATTTTATGCCTTTACGTTTTTGAATGTCAAGTTCAGTACGATGGAAATCTTCGAATGCGTTTAATCAAGCTGACATAATTATGCATTTACTTATAGGAATTAGCTTTGGATATTGACTTTGATTATGTAAAATCCGATATTACCTATTGACCTTGCTAGATTAAACTTTAGGATTTTATATTGAGATGAATAATTTATTTTGTTGTTGTTTGTTTGAATTTGAATGAATTAAAGCTTGATATAGGTACTGAAGTACATTTTGGATAGGCTGTGGCATTAATTGCTCCATCGACAAGGTAGAGTCGGGTAAAGTTTCATAACCGATTTTTTTTGTATGTAAGTTGTAACAATTTTATGTTTGAGTGAAAGTTAAAATTGTAAGGAAAACAACGATTTGCAAATTTTAATGTTTGTTTTATGAAAGTTGCACGTAAAAGGTATAATTTGAAACAAGAACGCTTTTGTGAAATCAGCATCGCATTTCTTCTAGTGTAGCAACCTAGCAACCACAGTGCTTTGTTTTTTTTTTTTAACAAATTGCTAGAGCACTTATTCTCTTTTACTTGAAAACTGCCTTGAGACGGTAAGGCCACTTAAACAAAACGTGTACTTCAAAATCGAGATATACGAGTATATAGCAATCTGCCTAGTCTTTTACCAACTATGTTGGGGTCGGCTTCCAGTCTAACCGGATGCAGCTGAATACCAGTATTTTACATGGAGCGACTGCCTATCTGACCTCCACAACCCAATAACTAGGTAATACGATACCCATTGGTAAGACTGGTTATCAGACTTTCGGGCTTCTGACGACCCGTAACGACTGTCAAAGATCCACGAATGACAGCCGGAATCAACGGCGAGGCACGGAGGAGTCTCGGTATGTAAAGATGGTGACCCATCCATGCACCAATCCCAGCAAGCCTAGCTTAACCTGATGGATCGACCCTTGCGGCTGTTATTACTTAGCCGCGAGCTCCATGAAATTCGAGATACATAGCGTAGGAATAAAATTGAGCCCGATATCGATACGTAAACACAATAAGACTTCCAAAAAAATCTTAATATTTTTAGGCTTTTCGCTGAACGCTTTTTATTCCACAAAATGTTAAGATGTGTTCCATTGTCTGCAGGTGTACCGCAATGTCGCGCTCTACGACGGACGTGTCCGCGCGGGCTCAGCACCTGCTCGGTGATGTGCAAGAGCCCCACCGAGCAGCCCCCCGGACCACCACATCCACACACACCTAAAGAAGCTGCTGCTGCAGGTGAGAATAATACCAGCTTCTCTTTCTGACATCGGTGAAGGAAACACATTGTGAGAAAACAAGGACTTTGAAGTCGCCAACTCGTCTTGAGCAAGCGTGGTGAGCATGCGAGTGCCTTCTCTGTATGAGGAACCTACTTACTTATTTAACTTATGAGGAACTGCCCCAGAAGTACAATTACACGTCAGAAGACGCTGTTAACTAGAACCCTTACATCTATATAAATAAAAACAGAAGTCCTGACTGACTGACTCATCAACGCCCAGCCCAAACCCTTGGACCTACAAAGCTGAAATTTTGCACAGAGATTCCCTTTATAATCTAGACAAGGAAAAAGGAAGGAATTCGCGGTAGTACGTTCCCGTGGGATATTTCCCAACATCCACGCGGGCGAAGCCGCTGGCAAAAGTTAGCAAGTAATAAAGCCGTCTGGGCACCGCGCACCTGGTCAAAAGACGATTAGCTTTATAAAGGGAACTTTTACAACTATACTGGACCATCGTGTATTCGTGTTGTTGTAACGTTATGTCAGCTTATCATTGTCCCACTGCAGGGCAAAGGCCTCTTCTCATACAGAAGGCACGAGAATTGATCATCCATCACGCTTGCTCAAGATGTTGTTATTAGTGCACCCGATTCTGTTACACCAGTGCTGCTACTGCCTAAACACTGGTGTAAGGTCTTTAAAATGGTTGGCTGCTTTGTCTTCTGCGACACAATACAACTGCCACACATAACATCAAGCATCAATAACTCATAATTGGCAATACGGCGCCCATGAAGTCAAGGTTGCTTAACCCCGAAGGTCATGTTTATAGGCAGTTTATTTTTCAATGTAGCTTCTTCTTCACCGAAGCTGATAACAAAATGTTATTTCAAATCATTGAAATAAGTATATAGTCTGAAAGTGACACTGGTGACTGGAAAGTTATGTTGAAATCGGATGTCATTGTGATGCGGAGGAATGAAGAAAATGTCGTCAGGAAATTTTTGTGTATGTATACGAATAGGGGAAGACCAAAGAAACGATGTATGGACTATGTCAAAGATGATATGGTTAGAAAGGGAGTTATTACCGAGATGACTAGATAGAGAAGTATGGAAGAAAAATACATGTTACGTCGAAAATAAATAAATCGGGATAAGGGCAGGAGAATGAGATGTACAATAACAACACGATAGTTCATTGATCACTGTTCTGTTACAAATGTTGACTGCGGTGACCTAGAGTCGAGCTAGGTCCTCTTTCTTCAATACAATGGCCAGTGCTCAACTTATTTGGACTGACAAAGGTGTCTTAATATTTATTGCATGTTACTATAATGAAAGGAAGCCTGCATCGATTACTTATCTTTCTGAAGGTGGTTTTCAGGCGGTAATTGACGGAAGTGGGTTCCGTGCAAAACTTGCAGTGGCTATCTCATTAGATGGCAAGGTGATTGCACGTTAAATTATTTATATATTATAATCTTATAGTTCATTGCCATGTAATGGTGTTTTATGCAATACTGTTTATTTGGATTACATACTGTGTGTTTGTTTTTTCCTTGTTCTACGGTTTCTTGGTAATTGGTTAAAGGCACAGATTAATACAGATGGGACACTCCGCAAAATCATTGAAATAAAAACGCGACTCTTGCTACGACACAATAAA
The DNA here is from genome assembly GCA_946251885.1 of Cosmia pyralina. Lineage (NCBI taxonomy): Eukaryota > Metazoa > Arthropoda > Insecta > Lepidoptera > Noctuidae > Cosmia > Cosmia pyralina. Next base: position 1,337,454 of record OX276358.1, on the reverse strand, counting down.
GTGAAATTCAGGTCGCACAACGCTTCATTACCTACAGTTATATTCACCTATAAGTTGTCTCTCTTTATACGCGTAACTCTTATCCTTCTGACTCGTTAGGGTTGTCTTCTTTTACGACACGGCGCGTGAGTGAGTACCGAACTAACGTGCGAGCCGACCGGTGCGCGGCAGCCCACACTGAAATTGACCCAGTGAGATGAGCCCGCCGCGTACTTGTAGCTTCATACCTAAACTGCGGAATATCCCATCTGTGGCTAAGGCTTGGTATTATCTCCATGTAGTAATTCTAGCGAAAGCTCACTACTTACACTTTCCGTGGTATCATTATTTATTCTGTAGTATCGGAGTACGTTCACACTCCACACACACAGAAAGTTCAACTTTCGCCAGAACTGCTGTAAGTCCACGGCTTTTCCCTTTAACTTGCCCTGCCAAATAACCTGTTGATAGCATCTACAGGATGAAATTAAATTCATGAGCATACTTTTAAAGGGTCATCGTTATGGACTACTTTTAATATGGGACCAAACCTGAAATCGTGAAAAAAAATTAGCTGTCCCTAATGTTCGTATAACTCCTCAAAATATACTCGTATATAGGGAGATGCCGATTTTTTCTCGATTTTAGGTTTCGCTCCGTAGTAAAAGTTGTTCATAATCATGAGTACAATGACCCCTTTTCGGATCGGACAGGGTTTTCGTTACACATTGTATAAGAAATGGCCACAGATTTCACCTATCATGCTTCTCTGTTACTCCTCAGGCTCAACATCAGGTGGCAAGAAGTCAGGGTCGGGCAACAATGGCGTCCTCACGTGTCCCAAGTGCGGGGACCCCTGCACCCACGTGGAGACGTTCGTCAGCTCCACACGTTTCGTCAAGTGTGATAAGTGTCACCACTTCTTCGTGGTCCTCAGTGAGGTCGACACTAAGAAGAGCATTAAAGACAATGCCGATAATAAGTCTGGATTCTACAGGTGAGTCAATGATAATTATCTTACTAGCTGCGCCCCGCGGTTTCACCCGCGTAGACCGGGATAAAAAGTAGCATATGTGTTAATCCAGGGTATAAGCTATCTACATACCAAATTTCATCCGAATCGGTCTAGCCGTTTGAGCGTGAAGAAGTAACAAACTTACAAACACACACACACAATCACAAAATTTCGCCTTTATAATATTAGTGTGATGGTAGGGTGTAGGGATTGGAATTGGAGGTTTTTCCACAATTCCCCCTTGACAATCCCTATATTATGGGGATTTGTGGAATAACCCTGAAGGGGGGGTTTTGTATGCATTGATTAAGGTAGTAATGGCACTGTTGTTTGCATTCAGTACTATTATTACCTACATACCATAAAACAGTAGTTTATGGTGATAAGGTGGTTAAGGTCGTTTTGAAAGGCAATCATTTACTTCCATTTCTGAAAAGGGTAACGACATATACAAGGTTAGCTTAAATAACGCACAACCTCTGTAGGGGTCATTGTACTCATCATTATGAACAACATTTACTTACCTACCTACTACGGGATCAAACCTGAAATCGCGAAAAAAAAAAACAGCTGTTCCCTACATTTGGACGAGTTATGCGAACATAAATGTAGGGAACAGCTGGTTATTTGTTCGCGATTTCAGGTTTGGTCCCACAGTAAAAGTTGTTCATAATGATGAGTATATGTGTGGTTGTGTGTTATTTAAATTACATATACAAGAAATTGTACCTATTATTTTAGATTGATTCCCCCAATACAAAATATTATTAAGAGCTCATATGACTAAGTAATAACAGCCGCACGGGTCGATCCATTAGGTTAAGCTACGCTTGCCGCGGTTGGTCCGCAGATGGGTGATCATCTTTACATACCGAGACTCGAGACCGTAACTACTGTCAAAGATCCACGATCTTTGACAGTCGTTACGGGTCGTCAGAAGCCCGAAAGTCTGACAACCAGTATTACCAAGGGGTTATTTACTCAGTTACTGGGTTGTGGAGGTCAGATAGGCAGTCGCTCCATGTAAAATACTGGTATTCAGCTGCATCCGGTTAGACTGGAAGCCGACCCCAACATAGTTGGGAAAAGGCTAGGCAGATTTATGTAGTTCGTAGAAGACTTCTGTATTGTATTTGTATCAGTTAATTCTCACCACTTGTCTAAATAAAAATCGATTGAACTATTTAATTAACAAGACTCGTTCAGTCCAGATTGTAGTACTAAATAACATCTTGGAGTGAATCTCATATTGTAATCAGCATACTTACTTAGATCGTGATGTACGACAAAGCATCTAAGGACAACTACATTCACATTGTTGCCATCTTCTTCATCATTGGCAGACTTTCCACCCAATCAAAACCGCCTAGCCTTTTCCCAACTATGTTGGGGTCGGCTTCCAGTCTAACCCGATGCAGCAGAATACCAGTATTTTACATGGAGCGACTGCCTATCTGACCTCCACAACCCAGTAATTAGTTAATACGATAACCCTTGATAGTACTGATTGGTGCCGATTCTGTTGTGCACAAACTAAACTTAATTTAGGCTATTGCTAACTTTTTCTCTCTATTATGACAAGAAAGGGATGGAAGTAAGTTAGAGCTGTCAAATTAGTTAGAACTAATTTTTCCATAGACATTTAGACGACACGTAAAAACATGTCGACTAAAAACACGGTGAAGCGCAAGGCGTGAACTAGTTTGACATCTCCAACTTAGTTCATATCTATAGCCGTCCTTTTCTCGCGCTGCCTGTTAGTAAAAGATAGCGTTTCTCTAATTTTAGTTTAGTCCGTTCACAAGAGAATCGGCACCATTGTCAGACTTTCGGGCTTCTGACGACCCGTAACGACTGTCAAAGATCCACGAATGACAGCCGGGACCAACGGCTTAACGTGCTATCCGAGGCACGGAGGAGTCTCGGTATGTAAAGATGGTCACCCATCCACGGACCCACCCCGGTAAGCGTAGCTTAACCTGATGGATCGACCCGTGTGGCTGTTATTACTTAGCCACGAGTTCCTCAGCTTGTTCCACCTTGTTTAGAAATTTCGCAATACCTTCATAGAGCACGTCCGGATTGACACAGAATCGTGACTACACAGTTACTTGCGTACTTACACCGTCGTGTTTTGCCAAACAATTAGGTACACTGATCTAACGTGAAGAGTCAGATAATTCTGATTCAAACTAGATTCCATTAGTTGCAGGTGAAATTAGCATCATTCGAGATAGATTCACTGATTTGGAAGTTCTGATATTAAAAGGCTTGCCTTTTTTTCTAAAATGAAATAAAGGGTTTTAAACGTTGATGGATCAAAGAAATATTGTAAACAGACCATCTCAAACAGAAAAATAAAATTCACAAACATTTTTAAACAGCAGATGGGCATCATCTATCTATATAAATAATAAAAAGTAAGTTAAAAAACTAAAACCCGACTACTGAAAAATCACGCTCGCCGCGGTCGGTCTGTAACCAATTAAATTCATAATTATTTACCTCCACTTTTACTCCATTTTTAACAATTTAAATTTATTTATTTACTTAAACAATATGACATATTTACATAATTGTAATGTGCTCGTTAAGACCTTTCTTTTGATACCAAACATGTCATTATTATCTCAATTTAATTTTTTTCGTGGTCAGAAATTAAAGTCCAACATATTAAATTTAGGGAGAATTTATATAGCCTTTGTCACCCGGACCATTATTACGAATCTATTGATACCTCATTCATTAAAATCGGTTCAGTAATTTAGGCGCTACGGTGGAACACACGTAAAAACATACTTATATACATACATACATAGGCTGCTAAAATCATAACCCTTCCTTTTGGCTTTGCCGTAGTCGAGTAAAAATAAAAGTCCTGACTGACTGAATGACTCATCAATGCCCAGCCCAAACCCTTAAACCTAGAAAACGGAAATTTTGCACAGAGGTTCCCTTTATAATGTAGACAAGGAATAAGGAAGGATTTCCCGGTTGTACTTTCCCGTAGGATACTTTCCGACATCCACGCGGGCGAAGCCGCGGGCAAAAGCTAGTTCTCAATAAATCAAGAATTTCGTTTTAACATAAAAAAATGAACCCACTGATAGCGTCAAAGTCAAATCCAGACAAACTGCCGCCGTAGAATTGGCCAGCTACAAGTAACGAATGTAAAAAAAATTGCCAGAACACACAGAGGTGTGAAATACATATGAATTATGTATACGTTGTTATACGTCAACAATGACCAAGCAATAAACTCATCTATCTTGCTTTTACATCGGTAGGGTTGCTGAATATGTAAAAGTCACGTAGAGCTGTCAATTAGACTGGAAATGCGTCAAATGCCAAACTAGTTGATATATCCGTGTAATAAAAATACACGGATATCAACTTAGCCCATAGACGGCAATTTACTGACGCGAAGCACTTGATTACCGTATTTGGAGCAAGTCAACGAGAATAAACAAATTGAGGCAAACAAGAATATCCAGCTTTAATTTTTGGGCAAACATAGGCGGGAAAAACCCACAGAAGGCATCTTGTACACGGTACGGTTTCTATACGGCCGGAAAAATAGCGTGAGCTAGCCCATACGGCGACGGTCGACGCCGTGCCGTAGTTCCTCAGTGTCTGTCAACAAGCGTCCATAGTGATACATTCAACATTGACGACCGTGTCTACACACGGCGAATCAACCGTAGTTTTTCACGGCAAGAAAAACGTGTGTGCGTACAACGGGCCTAATACTCTCATCCTTTTGCGTAACAAAATTGCTATGAACGTTTCCTCGATTAATATAAGCCTAGTCTTGCTATCGATGATTTGACCCGAAGTTTTACGATTATTTCCGATTCTGAAAAATGTCACTTGTCAACCCTATTAAAAGTTTACACAGCTCTGAAACTAATATTAGGTTCAATGAACGTCCCCACTTATCTTGATTTCAGGTTTCCGAAACCTATTGCCGCGATACGTCTGTTTTACTAAGAAGGTCTTTGCTCTCGATTTTTTGAGGAAAATGTAAATGTAAACAAATTGTATGTAAATATAATGAGTAATGTTACGCTTGTGTTCCATTTTCTTCCTCCGTTTTGGTTTTTGTTTGAGAGTTATTCAGCTGGTTTGGTGATAATTTGGGTCACAAGCGCGGTCACTGTTGGACTGCATAGAAAAGAAAGAGAAGCGCGATTGGTAATGTATTGCAAAATATGAAGAAATTCAATCTATTTACAAAAATATATTGATTGGACTAAAAAATTAAAACACTACTAAGTACGTTATTTAATTTGTTGCTTGTAGAATACTCTCACAAATAATCAGAATGATTGCGTGTATATTAGTATGGTTTTTAATCGTTAAAATAAACACACTCTAATTAGCATATATCCTGAAGAATAGCATATATTTTTCTGACTTAGTTTACTGCAGAAGATTTTATACGTTTAGGCATTATAAAACTTGCGTATTGGTCCTGTGTAGTTAAAAGTTATTAAAACTGCATTAGGTAAATTACATTTGATTGTTATTTATTGGTAACTGGTACTTATTAAAATTAAAATAACCTATGTTATAAATAATATTAAATATAAAACAAATGTCTACTTATTAGTTTCATGTAATCACTGCGGAAAATGCAAAATGCATAACATAAAATCGATATGTTGCCTTATGTATGAAATATGAAATAGAAAAAATGTATTCAAAAGCTTTAAATAGTTTAGATTTTTATATTATATCTCTGCGGTGGTTACCTTCAGCGTTGATTTAAAGTCATATTGAATGATCAGCAATTGTTCACTTAAATCTTCTCGTTGAAGCCATCGACCTGACTACATAGTTGATTGTTGTATTCGTGTAGTGTACCTACCTACATAATAAAGAGTGTTCTATTCTATTGTAAATAAAAGTATTGACAATTATTGTTTGTTTTATATTAGGAACGACGTAACTTTTTTTTTTTTTTTTTTGTATTCTCCTCACTGGAGAAAAATTACATAGGTAGTTATTGCGTTTCAAAAACTGATTTAGCAAAAGAAACTGATTCTTGAATTTTCATTGATGCTAAGCTCCAATAATTTTGATTTAGTATTCCATATAAGTAGGTACTACTTACATTACGAATCACGACATCCGACTTAGTTTGCAGACGGGGATTACCCTGGAAACCTTTTAGAGCTCGTTACGAACGTCCCTCTGACACCATGAATGTATAATTAATTACCCTTTCGATTACTTTGCGTTAAAGTTCCACTATTACGCTATCAAATAAAATTGCAAAACCAACATGTAAATTTTCCCATTGTAAGAGCATTATGTTAAGGGGATCAAACTCAAACTCAAAGCATTTATTTCAAATAAACCAATTACAGGCACTTTTGAATTGTCAATGGGTCGGTCAGTCAGAAAGATGAAGCTAGTTGCCCATTCCAAAGCGTAGTAGATCCCTATGGAGAAGAACGGGCAAGAAACTCCACGGACACTCTTTTAAATCATAATATTTTTACAAAATATTGGTTACATCGTTCATGTTGAAAATATACATGTGAGAACAATGTAGAAAGACGTGCACGTTAAAAAGCGTCCGTAATAAAAGGATAAAAACTAAAACAACTAACTTAAATATTAAAATTAAAAATAAGCCATGGCAGCTAAGAGACGACCAGTCCCAACTGACGGCGCCCGATCCGCAGTAGTAGCCTCGAAATTCAAATTTTCTTACGTTTTTTGCAATTTGCAGGTCAGTGTTAGATTCAAAATATGAATCGCGACAGTAAGAACTATGTACTTATTTACATAATTTTAACCATGAAAATCATCAATAACTATCTCAAGATAGATTTCCTGCGGATTGGTCTGATTTCGGAATTCAGACGAATCCGGAGGAAATCTAACTTAGAAAGGTGTATTGATGATTTTTATGGTCTTATTGTCGCGAATCATATTTTGATTAAGATACAACCTGACACTGAACTGCAAATTGCAAAAAACGCATGAAAATTTGAATTTCGCGGGCTACCACAGCGCAATCACCTTAACAGCAATATGTAATAGTGTATGTAAATACAGAAACTATAAATATTAATATGTTTATCAATACATTGTCAGGCAGCCTTACCATCGTGTTTTCTTATCTTTCTCTACCTATCAATGTCCTATCTTAAAAATAATCGTCGAGTAAAAGAAAAATAAATATACCTACCTACTTACTTTCGACGGTTACAAAGTAAGAAAATACAGTAGGCTAACTGCTGAAGGGCAGCCCCACACATTTATTTTATAAAAAGCTTCTTCGCGTATTTCCTCCATTCATTTAAAGTTTTCATTCAACCCCACTCTTGAATCTTGCAATTTAAAATAACATCCATTTTTGATGCTGACTGCACCAACGTGATCTAGTGTGAGGGGTAAGTAAGCGTCGATACGAATATGAGCATTATTCGTTAAACGTTATCGTTCATATTCGTGTGATACGAATAGGTATAAACATTATTTCATGCCTAAGAATAAGGTTCATACTCGTATGGAACTGTTAACTACAACATTCACCGTCTGAATGACGTAAAACTATTAGTATGTAAGTCATTGCAATGTAACTCTTATCACATTGTATTGTAATCCTAACTTTAATATTTTATATGCGAAAGTGAGTCTGTTTGTTTGTTACACTTTCACGGTAAAACGGCTGAACGGATTTGGACGAAATTTTGCACATGGGTAGGACCATGACCTAGAGTAGAACATAGGATACTTTTTATCCCGGTTGTGTTTACCCGTGGGATAATCGTAGACCTCCACGCGGGCGAAGCCGCGGGCAAAAGCTAGTAGATCATAAATCAGAGTGATTGGCGTGAGTTTAATAATTATTTTGGCAAACATTCTAATTTATACCTTACCTTACCGAAATAAGAGTTACATTGCAATGAGTTACTAATGCTTTCATGTCAATTGTCAATGTCCTACACCTTATTTTCTTAGGCAAAGTAAAATTAATGTGCCTTCCATGAATCCTGCTCTAAGAAGATCTTCTGCAAATCTTCATACACAAGCTTACGTAGACGGTTGTTCTTGTAAAATGTGATGTGGTTAACAAAATCTGACATGATTTCTTCGTCTCATTCGCTTTCCAAGTCCTGAGACGTTGTGTGTTGGTGGGCACTCGTGTGTGTCATATTATAAGGATTAAACTTTCACTGCCGCTCGTTAAATGTAGGGTCCGTTGTCCTTGTCAGTGAACCCGTAAAAATGTATCCGGGTTTTTTTTTCTTTGTGGTTTTTGACTCTGCTTAAGCGTAAGTCATACATTTTTGTGGTACCTTATGTTTTAGATGGTTATAAAGATAGAGAATATTATCTAATATCAACATCGTTTAGTATGGTAGCAACTGAAAATAAGTCAGTTGTTTAGAAAATTAAGTAATTTAATCACTCATAGAGAAAATGCCGCAGTTTGGGTGAACGTTCCATGAAACTCGCAGAAATCCTCCATAAAATAATAAAAATGTCATAAGTATAGCAGTCTACTACTCGGAATAGGTCACTCCACCTCTGTGCCTTATTTTCGGCCACTCCACCCTCTGTGCCCTATTTTCGGCCACTCCACCCCCTGTGCCCTATTTTCGGCCACTCCACCCCCTGTGCCCTATTTTCGGCCACTCCACCCCCTGTGCCCTATTTTCGGCCACTCCACCCCAATGCCCTATTTTCGGCCACTCCACCCCTGTGCCCTATTTTCGGCCACTCATCCATCCATTACTAGCCATTCTGTAGGAAGACTGTAGGTACTCGCTGACCTAATATGTACATGTAGCTCTAGCTAGACTGATAACAATTATGTAGTTATCTGATAACGAATAGGTCATGGCAATGATATCTAAATCACTGTTTGATTTGTTACTATTTTTGGGATATTGCAGTCGATGAGTGAGCGCAAAATTAGTTCCCCCATCTTGTTATACGTACGTAATTCATCCATTCTACTCTGAAAATGATTTGAAAACTTTGATCAGTATAAAGAGTTTATGTGGCTTTTCGTGATAGCTGTTTACTGAAATTAATAATTATCAATCAATACAATCTGCCTTACAATACTAACTGAAATATATAATTGCACAGAATGAATTTTACAATAAGGCCAAAATTATCCAATTCCATATGTTGTTCTTATGTCACTCATACAAGTAGTCATAAGTAATACTGTTGTCTTATCTGTTAACAATAATAATGAATAGTCTCAAAACCACTTCGAACACCTGCAGGGCTCGATCGACCAGATTAAGCTTCGCTTCGTTTGGTCCGTGGATGGGTGAACATCTTTACATACCAAGACCCCTCCGCGCCTCGGAAAGCTTGTTAAGCCGTTGGTCCCGGTTGTCATTGGTGGACAGTCGTTAAGGGTAGTCAAAAACCCGATAGTCTGACAACCAGTCTTATCAAGGGTTATTCAGGGTATTACCCAGTGACTGGGTTGTGGATGTCAGATAGGCAGTCGCTCCATGTCAAATACTTGTATTCAGCCGCATCACGTGAGACTGAAAGCCGACCCCAAAATATTTGGGAAAAGGCCAGGCAGATGAGTCTCAAGACCAAGTGGGCTTAGAAGTCTAAGCGTCGCAAGCTAAGTTTGAATCCTAAAGTAACGTAGTATTTTCTTTTCTCAACAGAAAACCTCCGCCTCCTCCTAAGAAAATTTTCGAATACCTGAACAAGCACGTCGTGGGGCAAGAATACGCTAAGAAGGTGCTGTCGGTGGCCGTGTACAACCACTACAAGCGCATCTATAACAACGTCACCAGCGGCGCGTCTGCGGATGCGCACCATCCGCTACATCATACACACAGAGGTGAGCATGCCAGTAGGACTGTGGGACTTATAGCTGCACCACAGGGTTCTTTGGGGGCGCGGATAAATTGGAATTAACGCCGCCATCTTGTTTTTAGGGTTCCGTACCTCAAGAGGAAAAAATGGAACCCTTATAGGATCATTTCGTTGTCCGTCTGTCTAGCTGTCTGTCAAGATACTTTTATAAAGGTAGCAAGTTGAAATTAATTGATATTCTTAGGTCTACGGTCCCTTTGAGCTCTAAAAAAATCAAGCTTCTAAGTCAACGCAATAAAAAATACGGCCATTTATGCGACTTACTTTGATACTCGCAAATAAATCAAAACTTACCTAAAATCATGAAATTTGGCAAAAAGCAAGTAAGTAAAGGAAAAAGTCTCCGAAAATCGCTAATTCGTAGTTAAAACACAGTTTTGTCAATTACAAAGTTAAGTTTATTCTTGGGATAAATTCATCCCAACTACGGAATCCTTCATTGTGCGTGGTCCGACACGCAGTTGGCCGGTTTTTTTAATATATATTTCACAACACCAACAGCGCCTCCCTGTCCAAACCACACGAGCGCCAAAAGACCCTTGAAGGACTGTATTTTACGATAAGCTTTGTTTAATCTATGTAAGTTCATAGATCTTTATCTTGCAAAAAAAAGGTATTGGCCCAATAAGTTGTGCAATTTGATTGCATGTTTTAATTTGATTATACTCCACGGTATTGCTAATGAACAGAAAATATAAAGATAAAGATAGTTTATTTGTCAAACATGCGTACACATACACATCAAGCATGCAAGATCTTAAATAAATGTAGGTAAAAAATCCGTACATGTTTTGCCTGACAAGGCGTACAATTTTTTTTATATAACAAACAAAACAAATAATTAATTCCACAAAGTAAAGACTAGTTCACTAACATTCATTATTAAAATTTATTAGAATAAAAAAGAATAACAATACTAAAGCAATAACAATACAAAAATTCAAGCATGTCAAGAGGTATCTGTCAAAAAGTCATGTATATTGTAATAGCACTAGTCTGTTAATAAATTTCAGAACTTATTTTTAATTTGAATTATTGTCATAGATTTATATGGCTGCGGTATTTTGTTGTATATTTTCGGGGCCATACAAAAAAATCTTTTCCCCAATTTTCCCAGTTTAGCAAAATACCTAAGCGTCGAAACCAAAACCTCATTTAGACTAGATCACCGTAAAAGCGCTCTCAAGCGCAGGTGCTTTTTACTGAAAACAATTTTTCAATAGCGGCGTGAAAGTGTGACGAATGCCCGAACGTGGTCACTACGCCTCAGCGGGCAGGTGACCCTATGACAGATTTTTTCTTAGAACAATCTATGCCTGTCTCGTTACGATTTTCACGGTCCTGGTTTCGTTCGTGTTCATTCAATTTGGTTTTGGGAAAGTATTTAGGCAGCAAGTTAAAGTAAGTTTGTAGTAAGTTGCGTAAAACGTGATCGGGCACAATAATCTTTCCAACCATTTTACTTTAGCGTCCATGAAGTGTTGCATTTTTCGTTCTGTCAATAAATAAGAAACTTCATAGCGTCCATGAATTATTGCATTTTTTCGTCTATGGTGATTGGTAGCCTGTCAATAAATAAGGAACGATAGAGGCGTGCTTATGTCAAAATTAAAATAAATGGTTGGAAAGAGTATAGGGATGCTACACGAGTGTTCCGATCGGCATGATTCTGCACAGGCCGGCCGGTAAAATCGAATATATACTGTTTGCCACAGCCGGGTGGCTGTGCCGAAACATACACTATACAAACATATACCTACTATGTTTGTAGAAATACAAAAACATTTACAATATCGACCCAGTTAGATTGCAATGTGCCAACTTTGCATAAAAAACAACAAACTGAAGAACTGTAACGAATCAATAACAACTGATGAGTCAACCATTTCACACGTTAAAGCATTGTCGTTTATCACCTGTCTTGCGAAATGTGCAACGTGAGGCGATGGCTTAGTCAAACAGCTCTTAGCAATTATCGGTTATTGAATGTGTTTGAACAGTTTTAATGTTGAACTTGTAGGATGTAAATGTGACCTGCACGTTAGGAAAGGTCGAATATATTAATTTGTAGGTGACTTACTTATATTTGATTTGACAAATATAGAATTTAAAAACAATAGTGATGTGACAAATGCAAACATTTTACTGTTGGCCCAAAAATTGGTAATCTAGTTTTTACAAACACATTGTGTTCTGTAATTAATTGGAACCAAAATACACGGCATCTGAATTTCGATAAATAGAACTGCCTAATAAAAAACCGGCCAAGTGCGTGTCGGACCACGCACAATGAAGGGTTCCGTTGTTGAAAAGAATTTATCCCAAAAATAAACTTAACATTGCAATCCCAAAAAAAAAAAAAAAATGATGTGATAAAATTACAAGGAGGAGCTCGTGGCTAAGTAATAACAGCCGCACGGGTCAATCCATCAGGTTAAGCTACGCTTGCCGGGGTTGGTCCGTAGATGGGTGGCCATCTTTACATACCGAGATTCCTCCGTGCCTCGGAAAGCACGTTAAGTCGTTGGTCCCGGCTGTCATTCGTGGATCTTTGACAGTCGTTACGGGTTGTCAGAAGCCCGAAAGTCTGACAATCAGTCTTACCAAGGGGTATCGTATTACCCAGTTAATGGGTTGTGAGGTCAGATAGGCAGTCGCTCCATGTAAAATAATGGTATTCAGCTGCATCCGGTTATACTGGAAGCCGACCCCAACATAGTTGGGAAAAGGCTAGGCCGATTGATGTGATAAAATTACAAATTTTAATTTTATTTTATTTTATTTTTTACAATATTAGGAAAGCTTACAGACTAATACACGTAAATAGTAACAATAAATAACAACTGACAATCGCTAATTACAAGCTTCCACATTTAAAATACAGTGTTATAAAAAGAAGATCAAAGAAGAAAAAAAAAAGAAGAGTTATGGAAATTAGGTAGGTATGCCATGATAAACCCTGAAATCCTGAAATAATAAAAAGCGAAATCCCGAGTAAAGAAGAGAGAGAGAGATTTTCGGACATCTCCATTAGTTGTGCTGTAAGACCTTGCTTCTTGTTAAATTTCATGATTCTAGGTGAACGGGAAGTACCCTATAGGTTTTGATTTACTTCCTTATCAAAATATGTCGCATAAATGGACGTATTTTTATTGCATTGACTTAAAAGCCTGATTTTTTAGAACTCTAAGGGACCTACATATTTGATATTAACAACAACAACCTCCACGCGTTCCTGAGAAAATGATTCTTGACAGACTGACAGACAGACGGACAACCAAGTGATCCTATAAGGGTTCCGTTTATTCCTTTGGAGGTAGGGAACCCTAAAAAGTGATAGATTGGCTACTAAGTCCTATTAGATTTATACTAGCTAGGGAGAAGGTATTAGCTATATTCAGTATTTGGATAATTATCTCCCAAAACCAGTAATTTCCGCTCTTCTAATTGCATAACAAAATTCACAACTGGATTGGCCTTTTTTGAAAAGACGAAGAACATTATCCGCTTCAGTTGTGCTCTTCTTTCGTCATCATGAACTAATGACGAAGCTACGTTCAATGTTCCAGATCTCTTACACTTAAGTCACGGCAGTAACGCCGGGGGCGCCGAGGTGCTGGAGCGCCAGCATCACGAGCTGAGGCTGGACAAGAGCAACGTACTGCTGCTAGGACCTACTGGTTGCGGTGAGTAACCATGCGTCATGATCGTGAACGGGCACCGGTTGGGACTGGTCATCTCTTAACCGCCATGGCTTATTTTAGTATTGAATTGTTTTTTGGACACTTTTATCGTGCAATTTGCATAAAATTATAAGACATAATTTAACATAGCATACAATTGTTTCTCCTAATATGCATAATTTCTTTAATCATAATAATGTTTAAGCATAACATTCTAAAGCATAAATTTATTTCCACATAATGATATTAAAACATAATTTTTATAATGCAGTGTAATGCTTAGGCGCTAAAAAATACTGTTTGCACATCAAAATTTGCACGTCTAAATAAATTAAACTTAACGGCAGTGCGACGGAGCCCCGCGCGGGGCTCCTATTTCTGTCTGCAGGGTTTAAAGGAACCTAATTAAACCTAACCTCGGGGTGCCCAGTAATTATTATTTGTACAAGTTTTGATATTCAGATAGGTAGGTAATTAGTAGTGCATGACTTTTTATATTTATGGCTCATGAATACTCGTACTCATGATTATTAGACGAATAAATGTTTTGGCTTGAAAATTTATGCAATTCCAAATTATGCCAAAACAAATTAGCTTTCACCCATGAGCGCACCGACCGCGACAAAGTGTAAATTATTATCAAAGTTACAATTCCATGAAGTAATAATATAAACAACAGTACAGTGGCATGCCGCGTACCGCACAGTATAAGTAATATGTACATTTCATACATTAATTATTGAAGTACAAGTAAAAAGTCAACAGCCCCCATACATGTTTATTAAGAGTCAATAAACTTGTCCAATGGGTGAATCGTGGTATCAATATATTATATAACGTCTGAGTCATGTGTGAATGTAAATACTATTTATTTAGCTTTTCCATCTTAATTTGTTGCTAAAGGACTTAGTATTTTCATAGGCTTGAATAATATTTTAATAGCCCTAGCATTATGGTGTAGTAATTTAGGCTTCAGCCGATGCAATCCTGACTAAAATTATAAATGCGGAAGTGAGTTGGTTTGTTTGTTTGTTATGCTTTCATGCTAAAATGGCTCAACAGATTTGCATGAAATTTGGCACATGGGTAGACCATGACCTGGGTTAGGACATAAAATACTTTTTATCCCAGTAGTACGTTGTCGTGGGATGATTTCCGACCACACGCGGGCGAAGCCGCGGGCAAAAGCTAGTAGTACTTAATTAAATTATTGTAAACTAGCTTCCGCCCGAGTGGTTTGTCGATATGAAGTAGCCTATGTCCTTTTCCAGGTCATGGTCTATCCGTGTGACAAATTTCATTCAAATCTGTTGAGCCGTTTTAGCGTGAAAGCATTACAAACAAACAAACTCACTTTCATATTTATAATATTAGTTAGAATGACTTGATAATTCGTTGCATTAGCTAGCACACCTACTACGTTAACTTGGTAATAATTCTATAATTACTACATTTAATAGTTAATAGTATCGCAATAATACTGCGCAACCATATAAATATTGATTCCGTAGCTAATCTCTTTGACAGCCGCGTTATATGACTCCTGTGAAGAAACAGCTCTCCGTTCATAAGAAATCACAGTTTTTCACCGACTTCTGCCCACAAACACATAAAACCTATTGTAGTCATAATCTTAACTGTATAGGGGGGGGTACCACTCAAGTATAATAGACATGTTAAGACGCAGATATATGCCAATGACCTTGAGTGGTTAGCTTGCATGTTCTGTGCTGAACTAGGACTCGCCCATCAAGGAGCGCTGTCCCAAATTAGACGCATTATTAATTTATTTATTCAATTTAGGTATTATATTAAAATACGTACATTAAAAGATAAATAATTAAATTATCTCTAAAATGATGAAGGTTTCATAAAAACACGCTTGATAGTTTTTGCGTGATTCTCAGTTTTTTATTCACGTTAGGCATAACTTCACAAATTAATTACACTATGTAATATAACCATAATCTAAAATATTCACATATTAAGTTGTTAAGAAAGTGCTCTAATTTAACATATATTTTTTCCAAATCATAAACACTACTCATTCAGACGTGAACTTCAGTTTAAAATCAATAAAAGTCGGTTATCGTCGTCTTAAAGAGCTATTACAGCATCTATCAAAAGAGATTGGCTGGATCAGTAGTAAACCAATAAAACCATTGAAATCAAATAATGAAACTAACTCGATGTATGCTTATGTCTTATTTGTTTAGACAAATGTTTGCAGAGCACTCGCGCAGACTGTCAAAATATGGAATTATTATCGAGCGAAATATGCTTAGTCATTGCTTACTTCACATATGTATGTAAAAGAGCATTGATGAGTGATATAACTCGCTAACATTGAATTTTATTTTGTAAATGCAACAAGGGCTTGTAAAAACAGCCGCACGGGTGGATCTATCAGGTTAAGCTACGCTTGCCACGGTTGGTCCGTGGAGGTGACGAACTTTACATACCGAGGCTCCTCCGTGCCTCGGAAAGCATGTTAAGCCGTTGATCGCGGCTGTCATTCGTGGTTCTTTGACAGTCGTTTCGGGTCGTCAGAAGCCCGGAAGTCTGACAAGCAGTCTTACTAAGGGGTATCGTAATACCTAGTAACTAAGTTGTGGAGGACAGATAAGCAGTCGCTTCATGTAAAATATTGGTAGCTGCATTCGGCTGCATCCAACTAAAAGGCTAGGCAGATGATGAAATGCAACAATAAGGAAGCCAAATTCCCATGTAATTTTTTCTGCTCTTCTCTCTTTACTGTAAAATATAATGCTGACAAATCAATGCTGGCTGAAAAAGCAAATCGTTAATCCTGCACGGCTATGCAGCATTTGCTATGTCTGTCGGTGGACTGGCGACCATTCATTACACATTGAGACCGCCAGAAAGCATATTGAATCAATTCCTGAAGAACTAATGGCTAGTTTACACAGTGCGAGTCGGCCTATCGAGTAGCTGCAGCACAGCAACTCGCACTGTGTGGACGTATCATACGAGTTACTCGCACTTGCGAGTTAGACAGTAGTTCACAGCCGAGTAACGTAATTATTTTCGTGCGAGCTAGCGTTCGAGTTGGCATACCGAGTAGCTGCAGTGGAGTACTCGCACTGTATTAAACTGAAGTTAATTACCAATCGAGAGAGAGACAAATTTACTATGGTGTGCTTCAGGGAAGCGTGCTTGGCCCTTTATTATTTTTATGCTACATAAATGACCTTCCGAAAACCATACCACATCCTATGACCTTATTTGTTGATGACTGTACTATAGTATTTTCTGCTAAAAATAGTGACTCATATGAAAATGACATAAACAGTAGCTTAAGTCTAATAATTCAATGGCTAAATAATAACAACTCACAGATTAATTTTAATAAAACTCAAATAATGACATTTAAACAAAGAACTAATCCTCAAATTCTTGACATTAATTATGACCAAAATAAAATCATTAAAACGTAACGAACCAAATTTCTAGGTATTTGGCTAGACGAAAATATGACATGGAGACTACGATAAAAAAAAATCATCAGTTTTGCTATGCTTTACACAATTTGAATAAAATTGCAAATCGTAATACTGTCCTTACTGCATATCATGCATATGTCTCCACAACTCTTCGTTACGGCATAATATTTTGGGGCAACTCTACCAATAGAGAAATGGCATTTAAGGCCCAAAAACAATGTCTTCCAGCCATACGTTTGTTAAAAACCACCGAAAGTTGCAAACCATTTTTCGTTAGTTTAAAAATACTTACGCTTCCATCCCTCTATATTTATGAAATTTTAATATTTGTTAGGGAGAATCTGTCTAAATTTGAAAAACTTAATACTAGACGTCACCAAAGCACACTAAAATAAAAAAAAATAAACACAATACTGCACTTTTCTCAAAGAGTTGCCTCGGCATGGGCCCAAAGATTTATAATAAACTACCAAAAACTTTAAAAAGCATGACCAATATAAACCATTTTAGATCGCAACTTAAAAAATTATTGATTGAAAAGGCTTACTACTCTATCAATGAGTTTTTAGATGATAGAAGCATTGAATAAAAAATGTCCGATCTACTTGTTCACGACGTTACTTGTTTGAAACAGTTTTATTTAGTTTGTAGTTTTTTTACGCCTAATTTGTACGCCTTGCAAGGCAGAACATAGTGATACAACGCAAATTTTATACCATGCACCATATTACCTATGTTCAACAAATAAAATACTTTGACTTTGTATAAACAGCCAAGGCAAGCCGAGCTACTGACATGCGAGTACACAGTGCGAGCAGCTGTCTACTGTCTAAGCTCGCACTGTGTAAACCAGCAATAATGGCAGTCTTATCTTACGAGTAGTCAAACGCCTAAGTTGGTATACTTCAAGGGTCGAATGAAAAGGCTAAGCACACGATTGTTAATTATTTTTGCTGCCACAAATATTATTTCATTAAAGTAAACCAGATCCAAGGCCACTATTGCAACACTTAACTGTTTAATTCCTTACCCATTCGCTCGTGGGTGGGATGACCATAAACTCGAGATCAGAATGTTAAACGAACTCAAACTGTTTCGTATGCCGAAAGCGAAAAGTGCAAATTAAAGGATTCTCATTAAGTTTGCACCGCGACGATTATGTCGTAAAAGATAGAAGATGGATTTGTTTATGTCGCGTTTAGTTTTTAAGTAAGTATTTCTTATTATTTTGTAATGATCTGTTTTTGATGGGTTGCAATGGTTGGGTAATTAAGTCGCTGTATAAAGATGTTTTTGTTAGTGTGGACTGACTAATAACTGTACATAATAGTTTAGTCAAAGTGGCTAAATAATAACAGACAGCCGCAAAGGTCGTTCGATCAGGTTAAGCTACGCTTTCCGCGGTGATTTGAGGATGGGTGACCTTTCATTACATATCGAGACCCTTCCGTGTCTTAGAATGCATGTTTATCCGTGGTCCCGGTTGTCAGTCGTAGATCTTTGACAGTCGTTATAGATAGTCAGAAACCCAAAATGTTTGACAACCAGTCTTACCAAGGGGTATCGTTTTGTTGTGGACGTCAGATAGGCTGTTGCTCCATGTTAAATACTGGTATTCAGCTGCATCCGGTTAGACTGGAACCCGACCTAACATAGTTGGGAAAAAGCTATGCAGATTGATTGAAATTAGTCCAAGCTACTTGTAAGAAGCCATCTTTTATATACACTTCTGGACACATCTATTGGCCCACCTTAGAGTTTAGGTTTCGATGGCCCCTACCGAAATATGATTGCTAGATTGAACAAAAACTGTTGATGCAGTTTTAAACCTGATACATTTTACCATCTTTTTCGATCGTATTGTTTTAAATTTGAATTCAGAATACCATACGACATGGAACTACGCCTAACAAGTCGGATATGCGCCTTGTTAAAGGCAATTGATTTTTGAATAAAAAACATGTTTTATCAAATAAAGGTTTAATTTAATAACGCGTGTTGCCTCCATGGGCATCTACCACAGCTCTCATACGATTAGGCATAGAGTTTATCAACCGCTCTATGAAATTTTGAGGGATCATCTCCCATTCCTCTTCTATGGCAGTTTTCAACTCCTGCATCGTCTGGGCAACTGGCTGACGAGCCCTAACACGTCTTTTTAGCTCGTCCCACATGTGCTCAATGGGGTTCATGTCTGGGCTTCTGGCTGGCCAGTCCATAACTGTGATGTTCACATCCCGAAGATATTCCCTGACGATGCCGGCCGCATGGGCTCTTGCATTATCATGCATAAAAAGGAAATTTGGGCCCACATAGTCCGCGTATGGTATCACGTGAGGTTCTAAGCACTCACGAATGTACCTTTCAGCATTTAATGTTGGCAGCCGTGGTCCTGTAACAACCTCAAGTTGAGTTTTGCCGCTCGCGGATATACCGCCCCAGACAGTCCATGAGCCACCGCCATAAGCAACCCTCTCTTCAAAGCAGCATTGTGCTAAACGCTCTCCCTTACGTCGGTAGACCTTCTTCCTTCCATCATTGCCGTGTAACACAATTTTAGACTCATCAGAAAAGAGTACACGACTCCAATCTTGCTGTGTCCAATTTAAATGACTGCGTGCGAAATGAAGGCGCGCTGTTCGGTGGGCTCGCGTTAGTTTGGGGCCATTAGCTGGCTTGTGTGGTACCATATCGCGTTCTTTTAACCTTCTCCGAACAGTTCGAGCGCTCACAGATACTCCGTGGAAGTCGCGAAGTTGGTTTTGTATCTCAATGGAGGTAAGGTGACGATTTCTCAAGCTGGTCGTCACGATGAATCGATCCTGCCTTTCAGTTGTGACCCGAGATCGTGGCCTTCCTTGGCGACGAACAAAGCCGCCAGTCTCTAGGTACCTCCGATAACCATTTCGGACCGCAGATCGACTTAAATTAAGTTGAGCACTCACGTTTCTTTGGCTGTGTCCGGCCTGAATAAGTGCCACAGCTTGGGCGGCGACTTCAGGTGAAGTATCCATAGATTATTGATAGTTCCTCACCTTAATGTTAAGAATAAGTAATGTTTGTTGCAAAACCAAAGATATCAATCACTTTTTCAAGAATTAAATCCAAGTAAACCAATAAAACCAAGTTTTCTTAGTATTCGATTGTTTGATATCAACAAACAGGCTCCAAATTGTCTTTTGTTTCTTTAAATTCTGTGTTCGAAATTCAAAAAAAGACTATTGAATGAAATTGTGAATGTGCCAGGTTCAAAACTGCATAAAAACTTTTTGCTCGACCTAAGATAAAATTTTAGCTAGGACCAAACGAAACTGAAAATACAAGGTGGGCCAAAAGATGTGTCCAGAAGTGTATTTAGTATGGCCCTTCTGTGGGTTACGATACACCCTAAGCACGAAGTCCGTAGTTTCGGCCGAAGTTACGGGTATTTCCTACTACGTATCAATGACGGATAAAAGGTTAGTTTGGGCCCCGAAATAAGAATGAATGTCAACACGATTTCATACTCCCGATGTGTTTTTGCGACAGACAAAAAATTTAATCTGATACTTGTTTTGACGAATCAACTACTTTCAAACGGGCCCGTATCTTCGTTGACGGACTTAATAATAATATTTATCTCTCAGTAAATGGTACATTAAGTTCTTAATATTAATTAACAGTTTCACATATAATATTGGGTTTCTGCAAACGCATTAGCAGTATACAAAAACATACATTTTTTGTCTTGTCCTTAACATTATTACCGCTGACCTGGACCCTGGCTATTAGCTAAGAAAACGAGACGAATAAGACAAATCGACACAAAAGGGTCGTTTGACAAGAACTCGTAAAGTTACACAAACAATAATTAATGAGTAAGCACTCTCGTCTGCAACAATTTCATAACACGATCTCAACAGTTAACAAACTCACTGCATTATTCAACGCACATCCTGCCCCGCCGCAATTACACAAAATAATGAGCTTTCTGTATGAACAGCGTGTTTTGCCTGTTTAAAAAACACTATTTTTTTAAACAAAATATTGGGCAACATATTTTTGAATTTCTTTTTTTTTTTGTTTTTCGTGAGATGAATGCCGAATGCAAAGTTGGATTGCATTGGTTTGGTTTTGTTTATTAAATTGTATGCTAATTTAAAAGTTAATGTAATCGGCCATTACTTTATTTGGAAGTATGGCATTGCAACTTCCAAGTACGCATATAAGTTTTTTCTTGGAACTAGTGAATTTAATTATTGCAAAATAATTCACTTTATTTAAGCAGATGTCGTCATAATATCATGGTATTCGTTATCGTTATCATGGTATTTTAAACAAGTCTACAAACTAATTTAGAACAGAAATCTTTTTTTAGCATTCTCTGTTTTTTCAGAAAGAAAGAAAGAAAGAAAGAAATCATTTATTTGCTAATAATGTAGGTATACATATAAGTTGGAATATTTGTTGTGACCCGATACATTTTACCTTACGGCATGCAACATATTAGGTTTGAATTAAATAGTACTATAGATACAGCTCTTGATACGATTATTATTAGCCATAGTCAAATTTAATTTGTAGTTACAGAACAGACTAAAACAAAAAAATAAAAATAATAACAATAATAATCAAAATAATCAATTAATTAAATATAAATCTCTCGCAAATCATATATGATTTGCGAGAGATTTATATTTATAATGAAGAATATATTAGGTCTTTACCTATGAAATTGCCGTTCTGCAGTACTGGCCATTTCAAATCAAAATAATTTTTGTTTGGCTAAGAATTCTAATTTCAAATTAATTTTATTTTAAAAACATGGATTTTTTTTTCCAAAAGTAGTCATTTGTTTATTGATTAGTGTTACATTTTCATCGCATTTCAATCTTTTTCGTCATCATGGATACGTTAAAAATTCGAGTAATTATGGAATATGAGTACCGTCGTGGCAGCAACGCGGCACAAGCGGCACGCAACATCAACGACGTTTACGGAGCTAACACTACAAACCAACGCACCACTTGTTATTGGTTTGCTCGCTTCCGTTCTGGAAATTTCGACCTGAAAAATGAACCTCGCGGTCGTCCGAAGACTTTGGTCGACAATGACGAATTAAAGGCGATTGTGGAAGCTGATGATACACAATCTACGGCTGAATTAGCAGCAGCTTTCGACGTTAGTGTCAAAACAATATTGGTCCATTTGCGTCAAATTGGCAAGGTAAAAAAGCTTGACTAATGGGTGCCCCACGAACTCAATGATCGCCAGCGCGAAGTACGCGTCGAGACGTGCCTTGCACTGCTCAACAGACACACAAATGAAGGAATTTTGAACC
The DNA here is from genome assembly GCA_946251885.1 of Cosmia pyralina. Classification (NCBI taxonomy): domain Eukaryota; kingdom Metazoa; phylum Arthropoda; class Insecta; order Lepidoptera; family Noctuidae; genus Cosmia; species Cosmia pyralina. The sequence goes on along the minus strand of OX276358.1, from coordinate 1,315,116 downwards.
GCATTGTTACCTGCGATGAAAAATGGATTCTGTTTGATAACCGCAAGCGCTCAGCAAGTTGGTTGGATCCTGGTTCAGCACCTAAACAATGCCCTAAACGAAAACTTACCCCTAGAAAAGTGATGGTCACTGTTTGGTGGTCTAGCGCCGGTGTGATTCATCACAGCTTCTTACCAAACGGGGTGAGCATTACTTCAGATGTGTACTGTGAAGAACTGAACACAATGATGGAGAAGCTGGCACATCTCCAACCAGCATTGGTCAATCGCTCGTCTCCGCTGCTCCTGCACGACAACGCGCGACCTCATACTGCACAGCAGACGGTCTCCAAGTTGCAAGAACTGGGGTTGGAAGCTCTCCGTCATCCGCCTTACTCACCAGACCTTGCGCCTACAGACTACTACTTTTTCCAGAATTTGGATAACTTCTTGGCGGGAAAAAAATTGAATACCCGAGAGGCAGTACAAAATGCCTTTGAAGAATTTGTTGGCTCCCGTCCAGCTGATTTCTTTAAGAAGGGCATCAATAAACTGCCATTGCGTTGGCAAAGATGCATTGATTGCATGGGTGATTACTTCGATTAATACAAATAAAAAATGCATGAAAAAAATTCGTTTAAATTTTTTCATACAAAACGGCAATTTCATAGGTAAAGACCTATTATATATGTATGTCGTAATGTGTAATGTTATGAAGCTTAATGTCAAAATAATCTAAAACATTAACGACAATCATAATTAATACTAGTCTTAATCTTTACATAATCTGGTAATGTCAAAGTCTGTTTGCCAAATTACAATATAGCAACAACCATAAAAAATAATAAACAAATAACAATGTCATTATTATAATCTAGACTAGAACATTCGAAATTGCAAAGGCAACGCATATTTATCAATAACATTTCCCTATATAGTTTTATCATTTAAAAAGTCTTTAATTGTGTAATAGCATTTCTCCAGCAATAGTTTTGTTAATTGTATTTTAAACATTTTTATGGGAAGTTCTTTTAAATATTCAGGTAATTTATTAATTTATACAAGCGGTCCCATGGAAAGGATGCTATTTTTTAATTAGGCTGTTTTATGACCACCTGTGCACAATTGGTTTTTATACTGGGACCTCATTGGTGTTGTGCGCTGTCTTATGTCAATCATTGAGGTAAATAGGTGTTTATTTAATTTAACGAATAGGGCGGAAAGAAACCTTGATGATTGTACTGTAAACGCGACTAAGGTCGTATAGTATCGTATTATCGTTCTGCATCTGGGGGCACAAATTCATCTGCCGGACATGGTCAAAATGCAGTTGTGTTTGAGAACATGAAACAATGATGAGCACGGGTTTTGTTATATCGGCTCAAACTCATATTTTCAAAGTGTATCTTCAACGATGAGAAATATAAAACTTTGAAGTGTTTTTTTTTTAGCAAAATATGAGTTTTTAGCCGATATAACAAAACCCGTGCTCATTATTTTTTCATGTTCTCAAACATACAATCAAACCAGTAATTAACTATCAATTTGCTTGAACAAAACTCTCTACAGAAGGTAGAGGGTTTAAAAACCCCTACCCTTACTTTTTAGTACTTTGGAGGACAATTTCATCCAATAGGTTATATAGGTTCCAGTAGATTGGGCAGGGGGAAATTACTTTTATTTTTGGCTTAAAAATTCACTATTGACGGCATCGCGAAATGTTACGCACATAAAACATTGCGCTTATGGGTGCATGCAACGGTACAGGAGTTGTGGGGGTATTTCAAGTTAAATTACTTATAAATCACTTCAAAGTTTTCGATAAAAAAAAGTAAAAACAGTTGTAACTTTGTGCTTCAATATCTTCGGAACCAGAAGTTTTCTAGGTATGGTCCAGTACAAAAAATTATCATCTTTTTACATTTGTTATTTTCTGAGCTATTTTTCTTTTTTATTTTCAGGTAAAACTCTACTAGCACAAACGATAGCGCAATGCCTGGACGTGCCGTTCGCGATCTGCGACTGTACGACGCTCACGCAGGCTGGCTACGTCGGCGAGGACATCGAGAGTGTCATCGCTAAGTTGCTGCAGGACGCCAACTTCAAGTAAGTCCTATTGAATAAAGTCAACAAAAAAAAAAAAAAACCGTCGCCTATGGTCACCTCTTTTAGCAAGTCAATTGATATATTCTTCGTTGAATAAAGCGTGTTCCTAAACTTTTAATAAATTATGGGACAACTTCTGATTTCCAATTCACAGAGCTGTACACACGGCTACACTTATCCAGTTTACACTGACTTCTCATTGTAAGGAAATCATAAACAATGCGAGATCAGCTTATACTGGAAAAGTATAGCTTGATATGTAGCGTACATGAACTTTTAATTGCACAAGTTTTGAAACCATTATTATTTTGGTGGATATAAATGTTAAAGTGAATTGTTTTCATTTACAGTGTTGAGCGAGCACAGACAGGCATCGTGTTCCTAGACGAGGTGGATAAGATCGGCGCAGTGCCGGGCATACACCAGCTCAGAGATGTTGGAGGTAAACACTTTTTATAATAGCCAACAAAACTATGTAAAACATTACATAAAACATGTGCGTCCATGTAGCCACACTACACCAATTATTTTAGTAAAATTAATTCCGAAGTCCGAAATACTCGAGGAAGTCGAGGATTTTTACGGGCACTTATACTCAAAGTGGATGGCGAAACCAGCGGGGCATAGTGAAGATGACCGTCGAGCCGAATTAACGCGCCACTACACGGAGGACATCCCGGATGTCGACCAATGCGAGGGCGGCTCTCGAGCAGCTAAAGACCAACAAGGCACCTGGTGATGACGGAATAACGACAGAGCTCCTTAAAGCAGGCGCGGCTCCAGTCCTGAGAGAGCTAGCGAGTCTCTCCGTCATCCAAGAGAGTACAACGCCGAGGCGTGGAGCGGAGGTGCGGTGGTTCTGTTCTTCAAAAAAGGTGACAAAACCTTGCTGAAAAACTATTCAGGGTGTAAGTGTAAGCATTGAAAACCTTTTACGGGGTTATTGTACTCATCATTATGAACAACTTTTACTATGGGACCAAACCTGAAATCGCGGAAAAAATCTGCTGTTCCCTACATTTTGACGAATTATGCGAACATAAATCTACTGAAGTGGAGCAGACGAGTCCTGAAGTGGAGACCGCGTATCGGGACGCCCCCCAGCTAGATGGACCGCCGACCTTAAGGAGTCTGGGACAGACTGGATGCGGTAGGTGGAGGTCAGGGTGTTGTGGCGCAGCCTGGGAGAGACCTCTGTCCAGCTGTAGACAGCGATAGACTACGTTGATTGATTGATTGAATTTAAAATAGTCCTGGCTTCTGACAATTACTATTTTGTATCTTCGTATAGGATTTAACTATGAGCTCTTATTAGCTCTATAAAATGCCACAAAATAGTAGAGTTTCGTTTTCGGCGGAAATACCCATATTCCGCCATTTTTGTTAGCAGGTAATATTTTTTTTATTTCGGTATTGGCAAAAGTAACACTTGTATTTATGTTTCCAGGCGAGGGCGTCCAACAAGGCATGCTGAAGATGTTGGAAGGCGCGGTAGTGTCGGTCCCGGAGCGCAACTCGCGCAAGCTGCGCGGCGACGCCGTGCAAGTCGACACCACCAACATACTGTTCGTAGCTAGCGGCGCCTACAACGGACTCGACAGGTGAGATGCACAAACAAAACAAAATCTGCCCACATATTATATCAATTTTGAAAACAGATTCGAGTTTAAACCATCATTTCATCATTCTCCTGCCCTTATCCCAATCTATTTGGGGTCGGCGCAACATGTCCTTTTATTCCATTCTTCTCTATTATTCGTCATCTCGGTAGTCACCCCCCCCCCCCCCCCCCCCTAAAGCGGTTACTCAAAAACCGATTTTCATAATCGGAACAAAAAATAATGACGCGACAAGCTGATACTCAGGAATGGATTTTGAAAGCGCTTGCACATAGATGTCGCGTGTGCGGGGCGGCTCGCTCAGTAAACATACATACCGTGTTGGCACAGACTGGTGCAACGCCGCAACAACGAGAAGTACCTTGGCTTCGGCGCCTGGGACCCGCGCTCCGGCCGCCGCGCTGCGCTGGCCGCCGCGGCCTCCGACGCGTCGCCGCTGGACTCGGCGCGCGCGGAGAACGACGAGCGGGACGCGTGGCTGCGCAAGGTGCAGGCCAGGGACCTCATCGATTTCGGGATGATACCGGTCAGTCGCCACACCTATTATATCTAACTGAAATTAGAATAAACCTAGCTGCGCCCCGCGGTTTCACCCGTGTAGACTGGGATAAAAGTAGCATATCCACTGAAACGACCATTGCACGAAAGTGAGCCCGAACGAAAACCCAAGATTGTCCGAGTGCACGAAAGTGAGCCTGTACTAACAATGACAGCGCGCGAGTAACTTTTTTATTTTTTGTAATTTTGTGTGTGGACCCACCCCTTGCGCTCTAGGTTCTTTGGAAAGGTGGTTAGGTACGGTCACGGAGTAGAGAAAGAAGCGGAGATGCCGCAAGGCAATTAGGTCGTGCGCCTTCAATCAGGTCAAGACGTCACAGGTGGGCGGGGACACAAATCTTAGTTTCGAGTGAATCGTCATCGCGTTCGAGTCCGTTGTATTTTAATGGTTTTTTATTTGTTTTATTGTTTTTATAATGAAGTGCGCTGTTTTTGGATGCAAAAATTGTTCAGGATCAAAACTGAAACATATTGATGGCATAACATTTCACGTGTAAGTCCCTAAAATGTATATTTTCATTTTAAAACACATTTTCTCGTTTGCTAGTAGCTAGAGACATCTGTCGTCGAAGAGATGCAATATAACCACTCTTGACAACTCCGTGTTTTTATCACAATTAAGCATAATACGATGATCAATTTTCGGCTCAAATAACTTGCTGAAGTTTATTTAGCTTGTTATAAGTTATTTTATAGATAAATTACATATCTTGATACATGAAACAAGAAGAATTTAAAATAAGAAAAGTGCGCCATCTAACGGTAAGCAGTCGGTCCTAACTGACAAATAAAAATGTGGGCCTCATGCCAGCAAGACCCTATTTTATTTTTCGAATGTATTATCTTCATGTAATTTATTTGTTTTTTTTTTTTACATAAAAAAGAAACTCTAAATTTTGGAAATAAACTAACGGATGGACATATCAACTTTCACCGGGAAAAGATGAAAGTTAAATTGGCAAGTCAACTTTTTAGTACAAGTGTTGCCAAAGCCTTAGGATCTTGCCGAGAAAGGCATAATTATTTCAAAGAAGCTTTTGGAACAATTTTATTTTTAAAATTAATCAACGACTTGTTTGACATACTAAATTCGAAAAATTTAAAACAATACGGATCCAAAAAAGCACTATTTGAAGGCAATTTTTCCAAAACGTTATCATTTTTAATATTTTCTAAAAATTACATCTTGCATTTAAAAACTGGTTTCATTGGCATCATTGTTTGTATAGACAGCGCAATAGGATTGTACAAAAGTTTAGTACAAGAAAAAAAGGAACTTATTTATTTGCACTTGTATAAGTTTAGCCAGGATCACCTTGAATTATTCTTTGTTAATATTAGAGCACACGGAAGGACAAACAACAACCCTACGGCGCGACAGTTTCAGGTGGCGTACAAAAAAACTCTTATTAACACGGAGTTAAAGGATTCCTTTAGAGGAAATTGCATTCCCCTTGAGCACATTGGAAACCTGTCTTGCTCTTCGCGTCTTAACGCTGTTATATAAAACTGTGTTGTTTAGTGGCCAATAATAAGCATTGTCCAATAAAGATTGATTATGTTAACAATTTTTTGATTTGACTACCTACCTACCTAAACAAACTTTAGTTTTTGTTTACCCAAAACCCGAAAAGGGGTCATTGTACTCATCATTTTGAACAATTTTTTCTATGGGACCAAGCTTGAAATTGCGAAAAAAAACAAACTCGTCAAAATGTACTGAACAGCTGATTTTTTTTTCACGATTTCAAGCTTGGCCCCATAGAAAAAATTGTTCAAAATGATGAGTACAATGACCCCTTTTCGGGTTTAGGGTAAACAAAAACTAATGTTGTATACCCGATACACCACATGACACTATATTTTTTTTAAATTTCAAACAGGGAACACATTACCCACCTTTTGGGCCTCACCCGCAGTTGGGTAATAAATAATGTGGTCCCGCCATATTAATACCCGTAGAATGTTCTAAAACAATGTGTCATGATGTGTTACGCCATGGTGGCCAGTAGACGAACTAAAATAAAAATATCTAGTTCAGTTTCACTGTAATAATTCCTTTCACCGGTAGATGGCGTTACAAAAAATGGGCGGGATTTCCATCGTGGGGCGTAGCCATCGCCGTACCTCGTCCCCCTCTCACCCGCATTCAGGCGACGCTTGTTTCTAAAGAGATTAGGCCTTGCGGCATCTCCGCTTTATTCTTTTCTCCATGGGTACGGTATATTTTGCCAAAAGCCGTGAGGTTGTATCGGCATTACGAACAATTGTCTGTGGTTGAAAATCAGTTTGCGGAACGAGAGGCGCGCGCGGGGGGCGTTTGTTTACCGAGATTATTGTTCGTATTTCAAAACTTTGGAAGAACAAAGGTAAATATTATGATGTCATTTGATTATTTGACACATGGGCAATATTTTAGGCAAAAAAAAAATAGGGTTATCGCTTCAGATTTTGAAATAATATTTTAATTGTTTTATATTGGCGGTAATATTAACAAACTGTATTTTTTTTTATTGTATAAAAAAAATCAAAATTCGTAATATAGCCTAGTCTATCCACTTTAGGGAACAGTCATTCGTTGAATGTCCAATGATATAAATTTCTTGTGTACAAGCCGTGTGTGTATAAGTAGCTAGGCGCCCCGTCGCGCGCCGACAAAAAGTCTCATATTTCTCAAGGACAATCCTAATGACGTCGCGCGGGGAGCGGGACGCGTCAGTGGATATGTGTTAATCCAGGGTATAAGCTATCTACATACCAAATTTCATTCAAATCGGTCCAGCCGTTTGAGCGTGAAGAAGTAACAAACATACAAACACACACACTCACATTCTTTCGGCTTTATAATATTAGCTGTGATATTAGTGTGATTAAACGAGATTTTAACAGATGTTAATTAATGACTAAGTGATTTTACCTACGTCAAATATATTATATATTTTAGTTGTGGAATTAATTAGATGTCTGAGAGTTGAAAAAAAATTTGCTGTTTCCTACATTGTGACGAGTTATGCGAACATAATGTAGGGAACAGCTGATTTTCTTTTCGCGATTTCAGGTTTGGTTCCATAGTAAAAGTTGTTCAGAATGATGAGAACAATGACCCCTTAAGAGGTTGTGCGTTAATTCCGGGACATGTTGTATATGGAAAAATTGACAAAAATTTATAATTATTCCTCGGTTATAGATGGAAAAATTAGCCCAAATTACCCAGATCGACTATCCATTTATAACCACAAAATGTTGCCTCCAACATTCATTTTCCATATCTAATTGTAATACAAATGTTTATAAATATTTTCAGTAATCATTTATTTCCATAAACTTTTCAGAATATTAAATACCTCGACAGTTTGTATATTTAACTGATGTGTGATAGGAACTGACCTGAAGAATAATAATAGGTCTTTACCTATGAAATTGCCGTTTTGTATGAAAAAATTTAAACAAATTTTTTTCATGTATTTTTTATTTGTATTAATCGAAGTAATCACCCATGCAATCAATGCATCTTTGCCAACGCAGTGGCAGTTTATTGATGCCCTTCTTAAAGAAATCAGCTGGACGGGAGGCAACAAATTCTTCAAAGGCATTTTGTACTGCCTCTCGGGTATTGAATTTTTTTCCCGCCAAGAAGTTATCCAAATTCTGGAAAAAGTAGTAGTCTGTAGGCGCAGGGTCTGGTGAGTAGGGCGGATGACGGAGAGCTTCCAACCCCAGTTCTTGCAACTTGGAGACCGTCTGCTGTGCAGTATGAGGTCGCGCGTTGTCGTGCAGGAGCAGCGGAGACGAGCGATTGACCAATGCTGGTTGGAGATGTGCCAGCTTCTCCATCATTGTGTTCAGTTCTTCACAGTACACATCTGAAGTAATGCTCACCCCGTTTGGTAAGAAGCTGTGATGAATCACACCGGCGCTAGACCACCAAACAGTGACCATCACTTTTCTAGGGGTAAGTTTTCGTTTAGGGCATTGTTTAGGTGCTGAACCAGGATCCAACCAACTTGCTGAGTGCTTGCGGTTATCAAACAGAATCCATTTTTCATCGCAGGTAACAATGCGGTTCAAAATTCCTTCATTTGTGTGTCTGTTGAGCAGTGCAAGGCACGTCTCGACGCGTGCTTCGCGCTGGCGATCATTGAGTTCGTGGGGCACCCATTTGTCAAGCTTTTTTACCTTGCCAATTTGACGCAAATGGACCAATATTGTTTTGACGCTAACGTCGAAAGCTGCTGCTAATTCAGCCGTAGATTGTGTATCATCAGCTTCCACAATCGCCTTTAATTCGTCATTGTCGACCAAAGTCTTCGGACGACCGCGAGGTTCATTTTTCAGGTCGAAATTTCCAGAACGGAAGCGAGCAAACCAATAACAAGTGGTGCGTTGGTTTGTAGTGTTAGCTCCGTAAACGTCGTTGATGTTGCGTGCCGCTTGTGCCGCGTTGCTGCCACGACGGTACTCATATTCCATAATTACTCGAATTTTTAACGTATCCATGATGACGAAAAGATTGAAATGCGATGAAAATGTAACACTAATCAATAAACAAATGACTACTTTTGGAAAAAAAAATCCATGTTTTTAAAATAAAATTAATTTGAAATTAGAATTCTTAGCCAAACAAAAATTATTTTGATTTGAAATGGCCAGTACTGCAGAACGGCAATTTCATAGGTAAAGACCTAATATTAACTGGAAATTGTTTTATTCACAGGAGTTCGTGGGTAGATTCCCCGTGCTAGTACCCTTCCATAGTCTCAATCAAGACCTGCTCGTACGGATACTAACGGAACCTAAAAACGCTATGGTAAGTTGAGAACTTTTGTATGCCAATATTTTGACCCTAGACTAAATTGTGCAATAAAGGAAAACTTGAATATTTTTAAGATTTTATGCCGGTTACAGATTCGTGAAACGTTAAATGAAATGCACAAATTAGTCATCCTAATTTATGCAACGCAACATGAAATGTAACACAGCAACTAGGCGAATTTGTTTCAACATGAGTTACATTACGTTTCACCAATCTGTACTCTGCAATAAACACTCACACTCTAATGTCTCGCTGATGGTGGCGCGTGTTGGATCATTTAGCTAATCCATGCGTCAGGTTCGTGAACAAGCGCTGTCAGTGAAGGCTGATCATACCTTAGCGGCCACGGCTTATTTTAATTTAATTTAAATATTTGAATTGTTTTTTTTTTAAGGACGCTTTTAACGTTCTGCATCGTTCTCACATGTAAAATTTCAACATGAATGATGTAACCATTATTTTGTAACCATATCTTGATTTAAAAGAGTGTCCGTGGAGTTTCTTGCCCGTTCTTCTCCATAGGTACCTACTATGCTTTGGAATGGGCGCCTAGCTTCATCTTTTTGACTGACCGACACCTTGACAATTCAAAAGTGCCTGTAATTGGTTTAATTGAAATAAATGCTTTGAGTTTGAGTTTGAGACACTTACCAATTTACCGCTTTCTTCCACAACCTCACAATGATTATTTCTTATTTAAAAAAATACATTATAATGCGTACCTACACCATTAGTTGGCTTTATAAACGACCGCCGTAGGGTATACAACACTTCATAAGGTGAATGAGCACGGAAATCATGATATTTTAGAACAAATCTAACTTAGAGAGATGTATTGATGATTCATATGGTTATAACTATGTAAATACATATTTGTTATAGTCGCGAATCTTACTTTGATCAACATACAACCTGACACTGACCTGCAAATTGCAAAAAAAGTAAGAACTTTTGAATTGCGAGGTAGCCTTTGCACATTCACCTTAAGGACGCTGTTACAACTGGGTAGTCAAATCAATACTTTTTTACACAAAAGCATGTGTATTAAATAAAATGCTTTACATTCTTAAATTCAATTTGGCCAAAAAACGTTTTAAGAATGCAAAGCATTTATAAACATACTTTTGTGTAAAAAAGTAATGATTTGACTACCCATTTGTAACAGCGTCCTTAATACTCCACCAGAGTCTCAACTCTTCTGCCATATTTCTCATACATATTACCTTGTTTTGTTACAGGTATCTCAATACAAGCTTCTGTTCGCGATGGACAAGTGCGAGCTGTCGTTCAGCGATGACGCGCTGAAGGCTGTGTCCGCGCTCGCCATGGAGCGCAAGACCGGCGCGAGAGGGCTGCGGGCCATCATGGTATGTAACTTATTACATTATACATGATGTCATTGAAATAACAGAAAACCCACCTATGCGAGATCTATTATTTATATAAGAAAAAGGAAAGAAAAAACTTGTGCGGTCGGGGAAACCCCATCAGGAACAAAGTTCCTTCTCACGTATGATTTAAAACAAAAACAAAATTTTCGTAGCCGCCATCTTGGATTTACATTTTGACCTCGCTATCGGCTTTAGCACCCTCGAAAACCATTAGAGCGATACCCATGATGAAAAATTGGAAAATTTTCGCAGCCGCCATCTTGGGTTTACATTTTAACGGCACTATCGGCTTTAACACCCTCGAAAACCATGAAAACGAAACCCATGATGAAAAATTTGAAAGAAAATACGTTTATTTGCGGCAAACATGACGCAAAGAAAGAACACAAACACAAAAGAACAAGTTGGGGGGAAAATATGCGTCACATCCAGGTCATATATATACAGGGTGTTTGGTGCATCGTTTGCCAAATTGAATTGGCCGAAAGAAGAGGTCATTTGCTATCGCTTCAGGCTCAAGTACTCATTTTTGGCCACACCGGTTTTTTTATTACAACTTTCTAATTTTTATTTTGAAAAAATCCAAAACTCAGCATTAAAGCTTAAATTAAAAAAAAGTTTTAAGTGTAGTCGTCAAATTTCATTTTTATTTACATATGTACTGTTGTATGGCTCTATCAAATTTAAAATTACTTGCCAGTTACATCTAGTTTTTTTTTAATAAATCACAAAGTTTTTGGAAAAATAAAAAATGAACTTAAAACTCAACTTTAAATAGCTATAAAAAAAAAACTAAAAGCGATCGGGATCTTCGAATTATTTTAAAAAGTTCTCTAGTCTATCCCCTTTCCAACGGTATGCAATGTGTTAAAAAACTCTTTTAATATCTTTAATAATTAGCTAAATGTGTAGTCGAGACACATCAGGCTGATATTGGATATTACGTTTAAAACACTAGTTTTCGCATAAATTACATGCTATTAGTAGATAGATACTGTTATCTCACGTCTTACGTAGTCTCTTATCTCGTTCTTACATAGGGAACTTTCCTCGAAATTGAAAAAAAAATACATTATTACAAAAATAATCATTTATTAATAAGTAATTTAATTACATACTAATCTTACAAGTCTTGTTCAAACTGTCTACCACTATTGTGTATGCACGCGCGACATCTTCTTCTTATCTCAAATGTAGTGGTGCGTAAACGCATTTCTGCTTTGATCGTCATGAAAGCCGCCTCAATGCGTTGGACTAAATCATCTCTTGTCTCAACTTCCGTGGCGTAGACGAGTTCTTTGGCCCGTCCCCAGACGTAAAAATCCAACGGAGTTAAGTCTGGAAAACGTGGAGGCCAAGGAATAGGGCCATCCCTCCCAATCCATGAGTCCGGGAATGCATCATTCAAGTACTCCCTGACGGTTATTCTCCAATGAGCGGGACAACCGTCATGTTGGAAAACAAAAGACCTGTCTTCACTGAAAATTGGCAAATCAGCTAATAATAAGGGCAACTCTGTTTGCAGAAATTCTAATTCTTGTAAGATTAGTATGTAATTAAATTACTTATTAATAAATGATTATTTTTGTAATAATGTATTTTTTTTTCAATTTCGAGGAAAGTTCCCTATGTAAGAACGAGATAAGAGACTACGTAAGACGTGAGATAACAGTATCTATCTACTAATAGCATGTAATTTATGCGAAAACTAGTGTTTTAAACGTAATATCCAATATCAGCCTGATGTGTCTCGACTACACATTTAGCTAATTATTAAAGATATTAAAAGAGTTTTTTAACACATTACATACCGTTGGAAAGGGGATAGACTAGAGAACTTTTTAAAATAATTCGAAGATCCCGATCGCTTTTAGTTTTTTTTTTATAGCTATTTAAAGTTGAGTTTTAAGTTCATTTTTTATTTTTCCAAAAACTTTGTGATTTATTAAAAAAAAACTAGATGTAACTGGCAAGTAATTTTAAATTTGATAGAGCCATACAACAGTACATATGTAAATAAAAATGAAATTTGACGACTACACTTAAAACTTTTTTTTAATTTAAGCTTTAATGCTGAGTTTTGGATTTTTTCAAAATAAAAATTAGAAAGTTGTAATAAAAAAACCGGTGTGGCCAAAAATGAGTACTTGAGCCTGAAGCGATAGCAAATGACCTCTTCTTTCGGCCAATTCAATTTGGCAAACGATGCACCAAACACCCTGTATATACAGGACCTTGCGATTGTTGTACATGGTACTGGCCGACTCTGAAATTAATTATGGTATAACTAGTTATGGAAGAACTTTTAAAACGTATCTTAAAAAAAAAAATATAATATTCAGATAAGGATTTTAAAAATATTGGTACCATATAAAACTAAACTAAAATTTAAGCCCAATATTATGATATGTTATTTAAATATTGTAAAATCATTAATGTGTTTGATAAAGTCAAATTGGCTATGGCCTCTGATTATTCTGTTTGTGTGAATAAGCTGCAGAAAACAAACAGACCAAACTTTGTTCGTAACCTGTCGTACTTGCCTCTATATAAGCTGCCAAAGGTTAAGGCCTTTCCTAACATTCTAAATAAGCTGCCGAAGAAAATTGTCAAAAAATTAGAAAACGAAAATAGTCAACAGATTAAAAATATCTTAAAAGCCTACTTTACCGTGGGGAAGTTTGGAATGGAGGAGGTCTGCGTGTAGGTTTTTAGCCTTTAACTATAAACCCCCGTACGCACGGGCGTAATAAAATCCCGCCGCGATTTTATTACGCCCGTCCGAACGGGGGTTAAGTGAGCAAACTCTAAAATAAGTTAATAGTGCACATAATCTTATTTTTATATCCAAGATTGAGCGCTATTGTCATGATAATGTCCATGCCAAGGTTTTATGAAATAAATAGTATTAATTTTTTTTTTTTATCCACACATAACGGCCATCACTCAAAAAGTAAAGTAAAAAAAAAAAACTTTTATTTTCTCCACCACATAATGAAAACTTAATGAAACACATAACTTGTGATTACAAAAATACATTGATGTTGTGGAGACTGGAGCCTGTACTAGGAATACCTGTGTTACAGGACTCCAGGCCTCCAAACTACAAGGACAAGTCACAGTAATACAAATTATAGATGAAAATGTTGAGATAAACAATTTAAGACACAAGGAATAACAAATAATTAATTAAACAGCAAAGTAGGGTGTGTTGTGTGACAAGGTGTGTGGGGGAGCGTTCGAGAGTGTGTGGGTGTGTAGTGAGTGTGTGATATTTAAAACTGGTCTCCTAAAATGTAATATGTAGGACATGTCGAGCTGCGTTTTATGAGGTGACCTCTAAGGGTCTCTGTGGCTTCATAATAAATAATTCGGAAATACGAACGCGCGATGATTTTTTCGGATAAAATGTTTTTCAACTACGGAACCCTTCATTGTGCGTGGTCCGACACGCACTTAGCCGGTTTTTTTATTTAATTTACCGCCAGTGTGCTGTATTGCTTGTCCAGTCACTTAGCGACATACTTAGGTAGTGGTTAAGAAGCAATATATTTACTGCAAAAAAAAAACTTTATTTCCAATTTTACAATTTATATGTAAAGGCGATAGGTTAATACTATGACAATATTGTTTTGAAATTACATAAATCACTGACTATCTCCACTGGCACCCAAAAATAACGTAGTAAAAGAAAGAAATATTTTACGATTTTCAAGACAAATAAAGTGAAATACTCGTACCTACTAATTGTGATAAGTGGTTCCATGATTTATGAAGTTTTTGATTTGGCTTCGGTTTTTTCAAGAAACCACTGAACAACACGGCGGCATTCTTAAATGTTGTCACGATCGCAGTCGAAAGCGTACTAGCTCGCGGAGACGGTCACTTGCCTGTGACATGAGCAGTATGATCACGACGCGCGGACACAGACACGCCCCCATGGGACTTCTCTTGTATTTCATATTTCTGTTGTTGATATTTAAAAATCTCTTTATTTTTTTTTTAAATTAAGACTTTAAATGTCAAGTAGAAGAATATGTGGCCTAAACATTACTTCTGTTTTGGGTAAAATGTTCGGTTTTCTAAATTTTCGACAGTAATTTGTATGGAGATTTCGGACGTGAAAATTCAGAAAATTTCATGCAGCACACATTCATAACTGACTCAATGTTACTATGACTGACCATACTAAAACATCGTTTACACTTACTAGCTGAGTGAGTCTTTGCAGTGAAAATATGGTCTAGTTTCTATTCCACTTTTAGGCGATTCCCTCTAACAATAACATTCCTTTTACAGGAAAACCTACTCCTGGAAGTCATGTTTGAGATCCCCGGGTCTGACATCGCGACAGTGCACATCCATGAGGGTTGTGTGTCCAACTCCGAGCCTCCACAAGTGTCGCGCCGCAGAGAACACAGCGACGCGCGCCCGCCTGCACACGACCTGGACGACTGGCCCTCGGTGCGCCTACACAACTGTACGTAGATAGTGTAGCGTGTAGCGCAGACCCGCCGCCTGCACACGACCTGGACGACTGGCCCTCGGTGCGCCTACACAACTGTACGTAGATAGTGTAGCGTGTAGCGCAGACCCGCCGCCTGCACACGACCTGGACGACTGGCCCTCGGTGCGCCTGCACAACTGTACGTAGATAGTGTAGCGTGTAGCGCAGACCCGCCGCCTGCACACGACCTGGACGACTGGCCCTCGGTGCGCCTGCACAACTGTACGTAGATAGTGTAGCGTGTAGCGCAGACCCGCCGCCTGCACACGACCTGGACGACTGGCCCTCGGTGCGCCTGCACAACTGTACGTAGATAGTGTAGCGTGTAGCGCAGACCCGCCGCCTGCACACGACCTGGACGACTGGCCCTCGGTGCGCCTGCACAACTGTACGTAGATAGTGTAGCGTGTAGCGCAGACCCGCCGCCTGCACACGACCTGGACGACTGGCCCTCGGTGCGCCTACACAACTGTACGTAGATAGTGTAGCGAGTAGCGCAGACCCGCCGCCTGCACACGACCTGGACGACTGGCCCTCGGTGCGCCTGCACAACTGTACGTAGATAGTGTAGCGTGTAGCGCAGACCCGCCGCCTGCACACGACCTGGACGACTGGCCCTCGGTGCGCCTACACAACTGTACGTAGATAGTGTAGCGTGTAGCGCAGACCCGCCGCCTGCACACGACCTGGACGACTGGCCCTCGGTGCGCCTGCACAACTGTACGTAGATAGTGTAGCGTGTAGCGCAGACCCGCCGCCTGCACACGACCTGGACGACTGGCCCTCGGTGCGCCTACACAACTGTACGTAGATAGTGTAGCGTGTAGCGCAGACCCGCCGCCTGCACACGACCTGGACGAGTGGCCCTCGAGTCAAGGACCTTCTTTCTTCGTATTACAGATTTTAGTCATTTAAACAGAACAAAAATACAACTAGACTGGAGACGGGCTGTATGCAATACATGAAAGGTTTCGTTTTGATTATAATTACGTTGTAATTTAGTTTTAGATACCTCATTGTTCAAAAATTATTGTGCCGCCGGATTTTCCAAACGGTATAGGATCATTCAGTTAATTCACCATCTCCTGTAGCCACCATGACCTACTCAAACGTGATAATTACGTTGTCCCAGTAAAGCATAACTACTTATTTTCTGGGCATGTTAAAGGCGAAACATCCAACAAATAGTACTTTATTTGAATTATTTTCCAGAATGTTGTTTCTACTGCGGTGTGGCCAAGATAGCAAAACGGGTGTTCTGTGTGTGGGTTTTCTTTTCCTTATTTATTTTTCTTTATATTGAAATGTTCGTGCCTTCTCTGTATCAGAAGAGGCCTTTGCCCTGCTGTGAGACAGTAACATGCTCTTATTATTTATTTAAATGTCATGAAGTTTTGTCTACTGTTTTTTCTGGGTCTCCCTTGTTTTACCAAAAGGAATTTGACAAATTTTCACTTCCCAAAAAAATTTTCGCATAATTTCATTTGCCAAATTATTACTTAGCAAAAAATCTATTCACAAAAAGTTGTAACGCAAACCTAATGTTTAGCAAATGAACGTTTAAACTATAACTTGTTTACCAACTAGTACTTCTAAGATTTTTTATTTAGTCAAATATTTCATTTGGAATAACAGTTTTTATGCAAAATCAAATAAGCCAAATACTTATTTAGTATCGTCAGTTTTCAATTCACCCTTACCTATTCAGTCAAACTTCAATGACAAAAATGTGAACTACTAAGTGGGTAGGAGGTAAATCATAAATGGCGCTCAATGTGTGCTCTTCTTTTTCTATATAATGTAGTCGTTCCTGGCACAGTAGGTAGTTAGGTCACAGTTTTAACCTAACCTAACCTAACCATTTTTTTTAAATAAGTAATTAACCTAATCTAAATAATTCAGTTCCGGGTAACCTACTAAAAACAATCTCTTTTTCTATTAATGCAAGTCGTTTCTGGCACTCGCCGGCCGCTGCCGCGGCACCGCTCGCTTCGCTCGCTCGGCTCGTGCGTAGGAGGTCACAGTTTTAACCTAACCTAACCTACCCATTTTTTTTAAAGAAGAAATTAACCTAATCTAAATTGTTGAGTTCCGGATAACCTACTAAAAACAATATATTTTTTTCTATTAATGCAAGTCGTGTCTGGCACTCGCCGGCCGCTGCCGCGGCACCGCTCGCCTCGCTCGCTCGGCTCGTGCGTAGGAGGTCACAGTTTTAACCTAACCTAACCTAACCATTTTTTTTAAATAATTAACCTACTCTAACTACTTCCATAAATAAACTAATATCAAGTAACCATAAATTTGACTTGTTTCAGACAAATTCAAGCACAAAAACTTACAAAGAAGTACTCAAAAGACATCAAATTTAACCAGCAAGTCAAATGTCTAAAAATCTTATTTTTGCCTTAATATTTTTTGTCTTAACAAATCATTTCACCAAACGTTTATTGTCTGAAGATTGTTTGCTGTAATAAATCATTTGATTAAAGACCAAATTCCATAATGACATTATACTTAGTAATATTTTGCCAAGTAAAAATTTGACCAAATGAAAATATGCGTACTAAAATCATTCGAAATATTGCAATGGTATAAAAAAAGGTTGCTTAAATTAGTTTGGGTAATGAAATTTTGTCAAAATCTTTTTGGCAAAACGGCAGGCACCCGTTTTTTCTATATTGATAGAAATTTTTATACATGCAAGATAACAGCATTTAGGTCAATACCTGGGTTGTAATTTTAGGTTATTATTGCTATTTAGAAAGCTGTCAGTTATTTTTTTATTATCTTAAAATTTTATTTTGCAAAGGTCGATTAATTTGTTCCTACTGTAAACGTGGTGAAGGCAAAAGCATTTTGATACTGAATAATTATCTCGCTAGATATCTCTGTATTTCTTTGATGTGATCCCCTTGGCCTCTACTTTAATAATTTGCATGTTATCTAACATATTTCATTTGATTTTTTTTTTTTTTTGTTACAGAGGCTCAAAGCGACAGCTACGCAACCATCTGTCACTCATTCGTGTGTGCTGTGAGCGGTAACAAGTATGGTGGTTACAAACGAACGGATTCGTCAAGTGCTAGTGATTACTCTCGACGTCTGACTGTATACGTAGTAGTTCAAATAGTGACGTAAATAAGTAGTTGACGTCGGTAACAACGCTCACGAATACAATCGAGGCAGGTAAGATGATGTAGGTCAGTAAAAAAAAGCGGTGTTAAAAAATGTAAAAAAAAAATAAAGTGTTTTGTTTTTTTGCTTATTGTGAAATTTTACATGTGACCTTCGGGAGTCCTGTTTTAAGACTTGTATGCCTAACATCATTCCTATTTGAGGAGTTCAAGTATACTCATTTTACGGAGTGTTTGGTTTTCTAGATATTTTTCTAAGTTATCATCCGTAAAGTCAGTATCGTTCGTTGTGAGGTCTCTGCATTGTGGTAGTGATACGGTATTCGTAGACAGCTAAACTTGATGTTACATACAAATGTAGTTTTTAAATAAAATAGATGTGTCTTAGAAAATCATTTTGATTCAACAGCCAAGTTAAATTGTATATTCAACTACTGTTTTATAGCAATAAATCAACGATTGCTAATTAGGACTCCTGAGTAAGCATAGTTCCGTTAGCATTTCATGTAATAAATACGTGATGGTTTTAACTGAAAGTTTTCAATACGATTTTTTTTTATAAGTCCTAAATTGAAAAATAAATAACCGTATTTGTAAATTTTCGTAAAACGTCTGTTGAAACCTAATTTCAGGCCGTACTGGCCTTCCTATTAGTTCCTTACGTTAATTTGTTGGAAAAAAAAGTTGTATCGTCCCTAACCACCATACAATTGATAGGTACACTTGTGATGTAAATTACTGTAAATAGTAATAAATAATAATGATAAATAGAAAACTGTTATTATTAAGGTTTATTAAAAATTAAAAATAGGGTTCATTATTGTACATCCCAGATAAGTTTTAAGTACGAAAAGTCACACACACAGATGTTGTTAGTATAAAAAATAGATATTTTTTATTTCGGCCGGCAACACTGAGCAGGAATGACGTTTTGACATTTTGTTAATTATTTTACATAATTATTTTTTTTTATTTATAAATGGCACGTTGTGGTGTGATTATAGTAAAAGTGTGAATATTTTTTGTTAAAGAACCTCCAAATAGATGTGTCTATTATAATTTTGGACTTGTGATAGGATAAATTTTATGGCATGTTGATATAATCACATTGCAACTCGAGTAAAATAGTATACTTAAGCCTATTTTCAATTTAAAATATAAAGAAAACCAAATTCTGATTGTTTTATTTAAAAACTTTATTTTAAATGTTTTTACGGAAATCATTTGATCAATTTCATCAATAATTAAATTTATTTAAATTAATACCTATTTAGTTATTTACAAACATTACAAACAATCTGTTGTTAAAACTTTTTAAAAGTACTAAAAGTCTCTCGATAAACGGGGTCAAATTAAATTAGCTAGCGAAACTTTATCCACGTTTCGTATCCATTCTAAGTCTAACTTTACTAAACGACTGTCGTTTAAAAAAAAAAAAAATTAATCCATGAAAAATTCAAACTACAAAAACAGCCGATCAAAACCCGCGCTCGGCCGCTCGCCGCTCGCTGACCGATTACGGGCATTGACCTCAACGCTCGCGGCTGCGTTATAACTACTTATGTAGGTAGGTACTTGGTAGGTAAACAATTACAAGGGTTGTGTACTTAACTAAGTAAATACTAACCTTTAATTCCTTCAAAACACAATCGTTCAACACAAACGAGTCACTTTCTTATCAAGACACCACTTGACTTATCATAATACTACATCGTTACGAGTTACTAAACTTTATCGACGACATGCTACGTAAAACGATTATTTCAGAGAAGTACGCTACGCCCACGCAAGGGGGCGTGGCTTGCGGTGTCAGGGCTTAGTCCCCCCGCCCGCAGAGGGTTTGCGGACTTTGCGGTGGCCGTTAATACGGGCTCCTTTTGGTGTGCTCATTGTCACAGAATAAATAATAGGACTGCTATTGTCGGCCACCACCTGACAGTTATCACTATTTTGTGTCTGTAGGCGCGCCACGACGCTGATATGCAGCGTCGCTTTCTTCACGACCCCCCGGCGGTTTACGATGACTGTGTTTATTTAACGTTATGTTATCGACTTACATGACAATTCTGCACTTGGTTGGCACTCGTTAACACCATTCACATTTCCGTAACAAGCCTAATTAGCAATTAACTTCCTTATTCGCAAAACAGTGTATTCACATTATGAGTTGGAGAGAGACCGAGTGCGGAATATACAGGGTGTGGCATAAATAATGGTCCAACGTCGAGGGGTTTTTTTAGTGACAACTTGCTTTAGTATTTTCTTTTTACATTTGCATGTGATAGCACATGTATTTCACAGTTAAGTATAAACAAAATTAAAAAATAATTTGTCATTTATAGAAAATACAGCCAAACTAGTAAAGCAAGGTGTCAGTTTTTCAAATAATAATATAAAAAATTAAATATTTTATTCTGAGACTGGAAAAAAATGTTGCAAATTGTGATATGTGACAGCTGAATATACTTACGGTGTATCGACCCCTTAACGTTGGACCACTATTTACGCCACACCTGTATATATCTCTGCGGGCATGACTTGTGTTTCGCCGCCGCCGCACGTGTCACGTGTGTAATTGGTTAATAGGGCGCGCGCGGGCGCAGTGGAGAGAGCATCAATGCGATTAGTTGTTGTGGTGTCACAACAATTGTTTAGTGTAACAGTGTCATTTAAAGTTTTTGGACAAAATTAGAATGATAAAAAAAAAATGTCTTGTTGTCGATATCGATACCCAGCACGCGGGTAGTTTCGCTAGATAATTTAATATGGCTCTGTATATCATTTAAGTGTACGGAAAATAATTGAAAGAATATACAACCTTTTGAGTAATAAGCCGTTTATGAATGAAAAAGGAGAACTTTCTGAATAATTTGATAAATACATGACTTGAGTGGGCTAAACAACATAGTTCCTATTCTTACCAATTACTTTGTAACTCTCGGTCTTGACAATATCTAGTAGAATCTCCACTATTTTATAAACCTCTTCATAACTCGTGTACAGAGCCGTTGGCGTCAACCTGATGACGTTGGGGTCCCTGAAGTCTGGCACAATCCCTCTAGACTTCAACGCGATGCTGATTCTGTAGCCCTCATCATGTTCTAAGCATACATGACCACCTCTCTTGCTATCTTCTCTCAAGTTTCCGATAGCAAACCCATAATGAATGAGCTTCTTCTCGATAAGATACATCAAGTACCCAGTTATATGTAGAGACTTTTTCCTCATATTCGATATTCCAGCTTCATTAATAACTCTCAAAGCCCCTTCCAAGGAAGCCATGGATAAAACGTTAGGAGTTCCAATCTGCCATCCATTCGCGTCCTGCTGATGATCGAATTCTTGTCTCAATAAAAACTGAGTCTCGATTTTGTTACCATACCATCCCGCTAAACCCGGCAACCTTCTGTGATGTCTTCTGTTGATGTACAAAGCTGCAGAAGAACCAGGACCTCCATTTAAATATTTATAAGTACACCATATAGCAAAATCAGCATCTACTTCCTTCAAATTGATTTCTATAGCTCCAACACCGTGACAAAGATCCCATCCTATAAGAATGCCTCTTTCTTTGGCTGCTTTAGTTATTTTTACCATATCTAATACTTGGGCACTTCTGTAGTACACAGTAGGAAGAAACACCAACGCCACATCGTCGGTCATTGCGTTTATAATTGCGTCTTCATCCATAAACTTCCCGTTACTGTCGACGACTTTCACAGCATCTTCTGGCTCGTAACCGTGTAATCTAAGTTGACTATCCACTGCGTAACGGTCTGTAGGGAAGTTGATGTCATCTACTAATATTTTGTATTTGTCTTTAGTGGGTTTATAAAACGTGCTGATTCCTTGATGGATGTTGATTGTGGTGCCGCCAAAGATGCATATTTCGTCAGGATCTGCTCCAACTATAGGTGCCATGAGCTTAGACAAATACTTGGAATATAAATAATATTTGTTGTCGTTGACCGTCCATATCTTGATACCTTCATCTTTCCATCGTTCCATGACTTCTAACACGCATTCTTCGGCGTCCTTAGTGGCGAGTCCTAAGGAGTTCCCACACATGTAGATGTAATCTTTCTTCAGATAAAATCGTTGTCTAAACACACCCAGAGGATCATTGTTGTCCAATGATTTCGGATATTCGGAATCCTCTTGATATTGCACCTTCATTTTACTTCCTTGTTTCCGTTAGTATTGCAATAAATTTATGAATAAAATTATGCACTCCAATGAAGCGGGAAAACCACTTCGTACCCGATATATTTC
This sequence comes from Cosmia pyralina, assembly GCA_946251885.1. NCBI lineage: Eukaryota > Metazoa > Arthropoda > Insecta > Lepidoptera > Noctuidae > Cosmia > Cosmia pyralina. The sequence goes on along the minus strand of OX276358.1, from coordinate 1,292,735 downwards.
CCTTGAAAACCTCAGCAGGATAGGGAAGCGGCGTGAAGGCTTAATGTCCTTTCACTAGGGTCTCGCCGAAAATAAAACTTGTGATTTTTAAGGGCTACGTAGAGGTGGTACTCGATGCAAGTTTTGACTGTCAAGGGACCACTAATTGGTTTTTAAATACTCGAAACCTTTTATTGTTTTCTAGCGTTGATAGCTTATCATTCATTCAACAGCAGGTTTAATATTGCTATATGTATGCGAATATTGAAGGATCAACGTGCTTTAGTAGTGTGACCTAATTTTTGTTGAGTCTCGTCAGGATTTACATTGCGTAAATTATATTTTACGGAACCAATCACTAGAATCATCATTACAACTCTCTACTTTAGAATATTGGCCACAAATGTCACGATTTCATGAAATTTGGACTTGAGAGTTGTATTGATGATTTGAATGATTCATCATTCTCCTGCCCTTATCCCAATCTATATGGGGTCGGCGCAACATGTCCTTTTTTCCATACTTCTCTATTATTCGTCATCTCGGTAGTCACCCCCTTTCTAGCCATGTCATCTTTCACACAATCCATCCATCGTTTCTTTGGTCTTCCCCTACTCTTATAGCCATCGACATTCATACTCAAAACTTTCCTCACGACATTTTCCTCACTCCTCCGCATCACATGCCCATACCATGACAGCCGATTTCCGCACAACTTTTCAGTCACCGGTGCCACTTTTAGACTTCCTCTTATGTACTCATTTCTTATTCTATCCATTCGTGTAACACCACACATCCCTCTTAGCATTCTCATCTCAGCTGCATGCAACTGCTTTTCATTTATCCCTTTTGTGGCCCAACATTCTGATCCATACAAGACAGCAGGTCTAACCATTGTTTTATATATCTTCCCCTTAAGTTTAAGGGGAATGCGGGAGTCGCAGATTGTCCCCGTGACCTGCCGCCATTTCATCCATCCAGTGTTAATCCTATGCTTAACCGTCCGATTTACTTCGCCATCGCTTTGCACGAGTGAACCGAGATACCGAAAGTCGGAGCAGACTGGGAGAAGCGCGCCATCAAGCGCTATGCCTCCAGAACTGGAGATACCGCCGAAATCGCAGAACATATATTCAGTTTTGGTTCTGCTGATTTTCAAGCCAACATTCTCCAGTTTCTGTTGCCATTTCTCCAATCTGCTCCGAATCTCAGGTAAATCTTCACCGACAAGAACAATGTCATCGGCAAACAGCATGCACCAGGGTGCCTCTTCCTGTAGATTCGACGTCAGAGCATCCATAATCAACAGGAAGAGGTAAGGACTTAAAGCCGATCCTTGGTGCAAGCCAACAATTATACGTCGGTATATATCTATATACATTTGTTACGGGCGCATATAATTTTTATTACCACACAACATACATCCTGAGCTGCAAAGTAAGAAAATTTGAATTTCGCGAGCTACGCTGGGTTTTTTTTTTATTTATTTATTCCAAATCTGTACTAACAATAACAAACAAAGTCTGTCCAACTGCATAACAGTTTAGGGTATCTACCTTAACCTAATGGATAACGAACGCTCGGTACATCTGAGATTAACATGTTGGATCAAAAATCAAATCAACTCGGTCTGTTGCAGTCCACTGCTGGACATAGGCCTCTCCCTGGCTACGCCACAACACCCTGTCCTCCGCCTTCCACATCCAGTCTGTCCAGCCACCTTTTTCAGGCAGTCAGTCCATCTAGCTGGGGGCCGTCCCACACTACGCTTGCCTATACGCAGTCTCACTCCAGGACTCGTCTGCTCCACCGGCCATCGGCCCTTCGACAAACAAACATGGCTAGCCCACTCCCACTTCAGTTTGTTTACTCTGCAAGCTATGTCAGTTACTCCTATTCTTTCCGGATAACGTTGGATACTTTAAAGAAACTACTTGTACAGGTTCCTATCCTTACGTAGCCCGAGTCCTCACAAGACTTTCCATAACACCGTCTCTTCTATTCCGCAAATCATAGTTACACGATCACTATAATAAAGTACGCTGTTATCTCCGATAACAATAACAAGTGTGGATTATATCATAAAAGTGATAGGTTGATACTGCAACTGCCGAAAATCACTGATTTGTGTATTGTACCGCGATTTTAGCTCCAACGTGGGAGAATAGTCTATGGGTGGGTTTTTATATCTTGTGGCATGGTTTCAGAGTTTACCAAAATCGAATATCTAGGTAACTTCCTTATTCAGGTACTAAGCTGAATATTTAGCAAATTATTAAAGGAACAATACCAGGTTTATGCAACTAAATACCGAATGTGTGAAAACCAGCATCTGGTTTACAGATGTTATGATAATGGTTATGCTGGCTGATGCTGCCGCGGTTTGGTCAGTGGCAGTAGTCTGTGTCAGGTGTAGAACTATATATAAATGTACTCTGTGGTAGAACTCGTCGGCTGCAGATCAGTGACCATAGTGGGATTCAAATTAACGATGGAATGTCCCTGTGTAAATTAAAAAAATCTGTGCGTATCGGACTACCCACAATGAAGGGTTCCGAAGTTGGGATGAATTTACCCCAAGAACAAACAACTTTGTAGTTAATAAAATGTTCTCCCATACATCGATAGCTATAAGTACGTCACTGTAATCAAGGTCAATTCTCCAACTTTTTCATTTAGGTACCTGTGCTGTGAGATCTTGCTTCTTGCCAAATTTCATGGTTTTAGGCCTATGGCGATTGATTTATTTGCGAGTATCAAAATATGTCGCACACCTATAAGGCCGTCTTTTTTATTGCGTTGACTTAGAAGCTTGATTTTTTTTAGAGCTCCAAGGGACTGCAGACCTAAGTATTTGATATTAATTTCAACTTGATACCTCCACGCGTTCCTAAGAAAAAGTTCTTGACAGACAGACTGACAACAAAGTGATCCTATACCTAAGGGTTCCTTTTTTCCTTTTAAGGTACGGAACTCTAAAAATATGATTATTTTATTTCATCTGCCTAGAGCTCGACTATTTAGTTATAGACTGCACCCAAGTATACCTAGCCCTCGACAGAGACAAGTGGAAGGAGATATAGGGAGGCATTTACCCTGCTACTGGCAAATACAGGTTACCTAGTAATAATAAAGTAGGGTCACATGTCCAACAGTTAACCACTCGTACACAGTTAGCCATGCCTATAATTGATAAATGCGACGTTGCTAATTCATGCTACCAAGCGACATAGACTGCAAAGCGGATACCCGCCCCGCTCCCCAGTTGGTGGCGAGCTCGCGCTCACGACCGTCGAGTGACAGGCGATTGTGTGAAAACACGTGGCAAAACATTAAAAAAAAATTATAAGCACTTTTTCGTTTTATATCTTTTTGTTCAATATTCCAAGAATCGTAATATGTTGACTCTTTAGGTATACTTAATGAGGGTTCGTAATTGAAAAGCTTGCGGGAGATGAGTGGTCTACAATTAACCAAATCACATTGTCCAACAGTTAACCACGACCAAACACGGCAAGGATACCTGTACTGTATTGTTATGTTTGTGAAATAGGTACATATTATTACGTTCCTACCTACTACTTTAATGTTTTATAACTATTTTGTGTTTTATTTATTATAAAAAAAAGCTGCTATCTTATTTTCATAAGAAATATAAGTACCTACAAATTAAAGGTTGTGATTTGTTATGCTCTGCTTTTGTTGATTTATCTGTAAGAACCATAAGGAAAAAAAAAATTTGTTGTTTAATATAAATTTACTTCATTATTAACTAGAAGACTGATTTGTAACAATTGGAGTTATTATTTTGGAAAAAGTTAAAGTTTTTATACTCAATGATTAATAGTGTACCATGGGGTGGACCGCGCTATGGTGGTCAGACATTTAGGTGGGTAACTGTTGAACAGGTCACCCTAGTCCACTGCTGCATTGTGTTAGCCCTTAATTGTGCCTAGGCCACTTTTATATTCAAGATCTTACGGCACGGTTAGCGCAGTGGCTCAGCGAAAGGCTGCAGGTTCGCATTATATGTGATCCGATGATAAAAAAACGTCAGCTCCAACATTCCCTGCCAAAATCCTTCACCAAATTCGTAATCGGCGTGCTAAAATACACCCTGTAACCTCGATAATGAGTTGCTGACGTCACACCTCGACCTTGTCACGATAATCTGACTAATAAACCTTTATAAATAACAAGATTAATTGAACTGTAACTAAGTAGGTAAGTATTATTAATATTATTATTCGATAAAGACATGGCCTGATAAGTTTTCATTAGTTTTTCCTGCCTACGGAAAGATCAATCACCTAATTTGATACAAAAATGTCTGTAGCGAACCCGTGAGTGCATTTAAATACTTACGGTATTTTATAATTAGGTAAATAATTAAGTTAGGATATTGGATATCATCAGTTAACTTATCCTGACTCTCCATCTTTACTTAAGGACGCAAAATATATTTTCTCAATAAATGTACCGAACTGAAAATTTTTACTTCGGTAAATTTATTGAGAAAATGTACCTATCTAAAATTATATTTATAGTTCAAAATCGTACCATGCACATCTATCAACAATTCGGGCAAAAAACACTTAAAGAATGCAAATCATTTTATTTAATAAACATACTTTTGTGTAAGAAAGTAATGATTTGACTACCCATTTGTAACAGCGTCCTTAAAGCGGAACACTTCAGAAGTGAAGACTTCAAGAACGCCTTTGGTGTTCTCTTTTGCTTTATACAACATAGATCGTGTAACGATCTGACATTCTGACTGACTTGGAGTGGTTACAGTGTAGTCATGTCGCTGCAAATGCTGCAATATCCGCTTGTAGATACCTAGAATAGTCCGCCGCAATCCTTTGGGTCCCCTCAAGCATCCCATAGCAAATAACACGCCGATGCATTGTTGTGAGTGTTGATGTGAGCCGCTGCACAGAAAAAAAGCCGGCCAAGTGCGTGTTGCACCACTCACAATGAAGGGTTCCCTGGTTGGGATGAATTTATCCCAAGAACAAACGTAACATTGTAGTCGCAAAACATGTTCTACCATATCTACATTCCAAATGTAAATTTTCATCTATTTTCCTAAATAACTTTAATACTAACTACCAGTTACTTTTGTTTATATATTATTAAAATTAAAAATTATTTATTATTATTTTTTTTTAATTCAGACCCTCATCCTAAGCCCTTTCAACGTTAAGGGGTCGATACACCGTATATTCAGCTATCACATACAACCATTTTTTCCTAGGTCTCGGAAAAAGATTTTTTTTTCAAATTGGCAACTTGCTATAAATAATACCTTTTTTGACATTTGCATGTGATAGAGATAGCACATGTATTTTACAGTTATAAACAAAAACAAAATTAAAAAATAATAATATTGTCATTTTATAGAAAATATAGCCAAATTAGTAAAGATTTCAGTTTTTCAATTATTAACAAAAATATTTTATTCTGAGACTGGAAAAAAATGGTTCAAATTGTCGTATGTGATAGCTGAATATACTGTGTATCGACCCCTAACGTTGGACACCAATTTGGACACACTCTGTATGTCACACAGTTCAGTTTGCAAAACATTTTTTTATATTTTCTTATGTGTCTCCCAAAAGTGACCCCCATATTCAAAATTTATTTATTTACCTATGTTACACATTCGTGTTTATCATCTGCACAAGTTATAATGTCAGCATTATTCACAGAGAGGTTTAGTATGTCGTGATAGACAATGAAAAGCGTGGGACCAAGTACACTGCCCTGTGGAACTCCGAAGTTAATGGGGAGTTGGTCACTAGTGAACGAGCTTACTTTATGTACTGTTTCCGGTTTGTCAGGTAACTTTTAAACCATTCGAGGTAATTCCTCTTATTTCTATCCATTCTAGCTTCTTAAGGAGTAGGCCAGTTGAAACTCTGTCAAATGTCTTTGCAAGAACAAGGAAGATGGCATGGTTTTTATTTATCTCAATATGAGAAGAGACACAATTGGCTAAGAGTGGCAGTGTCTTCGGTCGACCAATTCCTTCGGAAACCAAACTGATTGTCAGAGATGAGATGTTTTTTCTCAATTAAAAAAATAAAACAGGAGTTAGCTATCCTCTCTAATAATTTAAGAGGCAGTACTTTTGTGGATAGGGGAAACCGCAGCTATTTTTCAACATTCTGGGAAGGTACCGGTCGCAAGACTCAGGTTAAAAATGTGCATCATTGGTACAATTGATAAGTATAAGTAACTGAACTTTTGTCAAGGCCTGGAGCACTTTCGACTATAAGGTCAGATATGCTTTTAATAATTTCGTTCGCATCTGTTGGTTCAAAAAGGAGAGAATGAGGGTTTGAGATGTCGGATGCGTATGAGTATTTATTAAAGATTCGTGAGATAGATTAAGTTTTTCTAGTAGGTATCTTGTCTGCCAGATGGGTTCCTACTGAAGTAAAATATGAGTTACTCGTACAAGAGTTGAGTGTCTCTTTTTCTCCATTGGGGCTCAAAAATTGGGAGCTTTCATTGTTTCTAGGAGATTCCATTCTGTCTTTCTGTTGGATAATTGAAAGAAGTTTGGAAAAAAAGTTTGTCTATATCGAGTGCATATTTTATTTCGGACAGGGTCATCGGGGTCAGATTTACGGTCATTATGAAGTTGGTTTGTCATGATCATGATGAATCATACTATCAAATAAATACAAAAAATCTTTCATTCTAATGAAAGATTTTTTGTATTTATTTGGAGCAATCTCCCAATCTATTGGGAGCAAATTGGCTGCGACAAAAGGACAGACTGACAGACAGATACGTGTGTCTGTCACTCCTGTATCCTTTATGAGGATCACTCGTGAGTGATCCTCAGAAAGGTTCCGTTTTCTCATTCGCACGTACGGAACTCTAAAAAACTACTTACAGCGCCTATTGGTTTGTAGAGATGCAAAATTATTTTTCTTGAAAGCCAAATAAGCAATTCTTTTTCTTGAAGCCCAAATGCACAATAATAAAATGTTTTCTTTTGTGGATTTCTTTTTCGATTAAATTCTACCTTTTTGCTTTAGGTAAGCTGAGAGCAAAGGGTTTATTCTTCTTGCTCATTGACTCTGTGACCATAGATTACACTATAAAAAGTAATATCTCTGACTTACATAGGTATAAGTAGGTAGTTATCTGTGACTAACGTTCACCAACTCACAATAATATTGATCTGACAAACTAATTACAGCTAATTACATTACAACAAATATTAATTATTGCCTATTTCCTCCTATTTCTAGCAACTTAGGTTATGCATCATGAATAAAATTTATCAAATTCCGAAATGTAACTTATCGGCTTGCCACCGTAACTGGAATAAAAGTGGGCCCAAACCAGATTATGGTCCCGCGGAAGTACAGCGTTCAATCCTGCTCAATGGGATACGAGTAGCAGGAGCTAAGCCGCTCGGGGGTCAGATCGCTGCTTGCACTATTATGTACCAGGTAAAAAAAAAGTATTTTCCAGTAAGTAGTGATTGCGCAGAGATACTACAGGAAAACTGTTGGTTGTTGATAATTCTGCTAGTTTGAAACTAGCAGATATAATGCAAAAAAAAGACAAGGCTTAATCACCAATTCACGACCTAACCTGCTATGCAGACAAATACGCATTAGTGATCATTATTCGCAGTGTATTGTGTCACTGCGCATGAGACACAATGAGCGATAGCCATCATCACACTTGCCAGCGAACCCGATCCAGCGATTTTATAAAAAAATATAGGCGATGTGGATTTATCTCGATTTATCTCCTACCTGGGCAAGTCACCCGGTGTTCCCCTACTCAGTCCTACTGATAATCTGTTGTTCGCAACACAGGCAGGTGCCCGGCACGAAGTAGATGACTCCCTCGGCGCGAGCCACTTCCTCCGAGCCGCGACAACTGCCTCAAGCTGTGCATTCTCCGGGTTCGCTAAAATGCGCTACGTGGCGCAACAAGGAGGCTCCCTCACCTGCACCAGTGACAGGCAATCCATAGCATACACCCTCAGATGCCCGGTCACTGCATTTGCGGAACTAAAGTGCTTTTTGCTGGACACAGTTCTTAGGTAGAACCAATTTAATATACCTAGGTACATAACTTACGTCAAATGGAAAGCTGCCGGGTTAAAAGTAGTTCTGGGTTGGGCTGCTCAACCTTTTTTTTTATTCCGGGGTGGAAAATGGCCATGGATGTCCTCCGCCCTGGGCGGGCGGAGGGGTCTGTCAGACTCTTATTCAGTAAAAACCACCCCGGTGTTCCCTTCCCACACTTATGGACCGGGAATCATGGGAAATTGTGCGCCTTCTACGATCCTCGGCCACTTCAGGCCCGCGGGTAAGGAGTGAGGTGTAAGACTGTCGACGTCCAATAGGGGCGCGCGTGAAATACTACGCGCCGCCGCCGCCGCCTCGGGTAGGCGGCTCAAACCAGAGCAACTTGGGCACGCGTTATTTATAACTAGCTTTTGCCAGCGGCTTCGCCCGCGTGGATGTCGAAAATTATCCCACAGGAATCATAGTATACATTTTACCGGGACAAAAAGTGGCATATGTGCTATTACAGACTGTAACCTATCTTTGTGCCAAATTTCATCCAGATTCAGATTTCTGGCGTGATTGAGTAACAAACATCCAAACTTTCGCATTTATTAGTAGGAAGATTCTAGTTCTAGTAGATACAAATTCTTACCAGATGCTGCTTCAGACAATGGGAGATGGATGACTTAAAACCCCTGATAAAGGACGACCTGCATCGCATCGATCCATTACAACGTGTCATAGACTTAGCCCAAAAAGCCTGTTGGGCGGGCCCCCTCTCCAACTCTATGTTCTGCGACCCATCAAGGATACAGGGCATGACTGGAGAAGTTCTCAACAATTACGCTAATTACAACTACAAGACTGATCATTGCTCTGTAGCCAGTATTGGTGTTCCATACGACGAGACTATCAAGTTGGCGGAAGCGATCGAGCCTAGACGAGTTAGTGCACGTTTCCATTGTTGCACACAAATTAATAAGAAGACGGAGCTTTAGCTAGTTCATTGTAGGTATAGTGAATTGCTTACATTCCCCTGAATTTAACGACAACGTTACGACTGTTACGAGTCGCTCAGACGGATGCAATATCTATTAATTACCTAATTATATAGTTTGTAGTTAGTTTTACAAGTAATAATAATGTTGAGTAAATATCTAGCACAAGCCAGACGCAAGGACTTTGATGCGTTCTCGACCGCGAGCAGGCTTCGAATACTACGACTTGGGACCTGGCAGTGACACGTGGATATGTGCCGTGGTGCCTGGCTGTGGCACTCGTGATATCTCGTAAGTGTCCATGAATAGTTACAAACTTTTTATTGGAACTCTACAAGTCATATTGAGACACATCGCACATCTTGCTTATGAGGATACATTGACGCGTGGTTTAGCTCAGTGTGTGTACATAAGTGAAGTGGCGTTATGATTGTCATATTAAGTATATTATTATTATTATTATTTATTCAGTATCAAGTAACATAGACTCATTATTATTTTCATTGTTTACACAATTACAACAAACAAATACAGTAAAATAAATTTAATCTAAATTAAATCAAATTAAAATTAAATCAAAATCTTAACAAATTAAAATTAAATCAAATTATATCAAATTAAAATTAAATCCATTACGGTCATAAAATAAAACAACACAAAACATAATTAGAATTCTCTAACCGGCATTGGAACAGCAAAATGCCTGCCACAGCCATGCCGGACATAAGGACAGTCCAGCCTGTCACCGATCATTGCCAGGATGGCATTGGGGCTGGCCCGCGCCCGGCGCACCAGGGACGCACACCGCTTGCGCATAGAAGCGTGGAAACAGTCAGTGCGTGCCATCGCGAAACGGGGCAGCCCCAACACCGCCCGGAACGCGTTGTTTTACTGGACACGGAGGGTACTGTACGCCCTTTCAGTATAGTGAACCCACAGGCTACACGTGTACAGTGATGTGCAGTACGGACACAACAAAACGGACTTAGGAATTAATTTAGATAGGTAACTGTAGAAAACGTTACCTACACTTCGTTCTACTTTAGTATAAAACTAATGAATAACTATATGTCGGACTGGTATGGACTGATTTCCGTCCTTCTTCTTAAGAATGTTTACAATCAACTTATCGAAAAATTCAGGTAGATATTTTTCCTTAATTAGCCGATTTATTTTGTGCGTGAACTACCGTGTGCGCCTTATAAAAAAAAAAAACAGCAGCAACTTGACACGGACACTATAAAGTCACTAAAAGATCAGGCGCAAACAAGGACTTAGCTAAAAATTGATTTAGAGAGCATTTTGTCATAAATCTACATTTAAACGAAGCGCGTTTAATTCCGGTGTGCGTGAGAGTCTTTTATCTCGCGCGTCAAACTAAAAGAAAGAATGAAAAAAAAAAACTTTTATTAATATACGTTTTTTTTTTTGTTATGGCCAGGCTGAGGCTTAACGAGTGAGTACTGTATGGAAGACCAAAGTCCGGTTGTGTGTATGAGGACATGCGAGAAAGTAGAAAAGTGTTCAAGTCCTGGTTAATGTGGTGCCAGAATAATCAGGACCAGATTCGGATTTGACTTTCATGGTTTCTGGCGAAAAACGAGAAAAGTAAACTCACGGCCTGGCCTTCCTGGGAGCGTCGATGATTTGAGTGATTGTAGGAGCATTGCGAACGTTTTCAAAGAACAGTTTTCAGTTCGGTCCCCGCTTGGTCCGGCGAGTAAAGTGCTGAATGCTGATCCGATCAATAAAACTGTAGGAATAAGTTTCCTCGCGAAAGATGTCGCAAAAGTCATAAGCCAGATTTCGCGAGGAAAGTCCCCGGGGCACGACGCACTCAGTATTGAGCACCTGCAACATGCTGGACCGCATCTGGCGAGAGTTCTTGCAATGTTCTTCTCGCTTTATGTGTGCCACTCCTACTTGCCTGCAGACTTTAAGAGGACAGTTGTAGTGCCCGTGATTAAAAATAAAACGGGCGATATGGCGGATAAAAATAACTGCAGGAAATTGCTGTCGTTTTAAACCTAACTGCTGAGCTGCCTTCTCTGTAATCAACGATACCTGTGAGCCCTGATCAATGAGAGCCCTCAGGACAAGCTGCGTGCTATCTGCTGCTGTCACCCTCACTAATGCTGTAGCTAACAGAATCTCGGTGAGATTTTGCTGAGATGCGTGGGCACCATTACCGATGTTTTGCTTTGAATGCTATTCTTGTTTAAGATTTTCATCATCCGTAGTATTTTGCTTGCCTTCAACAAAACAATCATGCAATAAGGTATGATGCTTGCCAGAACACGTGTGGCATCGTTTCTTGGAATGGCATTTGTTACCATTGTGATTAAAAATGCAATTAATACAACATTTAAGTTGTTTGAGGGTTTTAAGTTTCATTTCCTTCGGCATTTGAAGAAACTTTTCGCAATTGTATAATTTATGCTCAGCGAAACAATGAGGACATTTGATTTCCTGCACGTGCATCGCTTTATAATTAGTGTTAAATTTTCGATTGTTTGGAAATGGTTTTGAAGAATCCGCTTGCTGCTGCAATTTTCGCATGGTGTCTTGTCGTCGACGAGATGTTTCTAGACTAGTGAATTTATTTTCTAAAAAATCCAAGTACTCTTGTAGGACTGGTAGCTCTCTTGGGTTCTTTAACGAGTCTATGTACTCGAAATAAGATTCACTATCCAGCTTTTGCAACATAAAATGCGCAATTAGCGAGCCCCACGTGTTAATATCCGCACCTACTCGTAGGTTTGTGATGGCGTGAAGACTCTATAACGTGGTTGTCATGCATTTTTTTAAAAGCTGATAACAATTGCTGCTGTATGTTGGGAATATTCAGGAACATATTGGTTTGCACTGTAAAGATAATTCTCTTGTTATCAAATCGATGATTTAAAATCTCCCAACAAACGTTATAGTTATCGGCGTTGAATGGAAGGTGCTGAATCAAACGCTCGGCTTCGCCTTTTAACTTGCCTTTCAAGTATTGCATTTTCTGAGCGTTTGACAATGCGTTGTTCTTGGGAATTGCTTCGCTGAATAGATCCTTAAAAGACATCCATTGCTGGTAATGACCTGTAAATACAGGAATATCCATCTGAGGAGTGGATTTCTGGCGATAAAATGTTGACCACATCTTGGAGTTTAATAGCTTTTCTCAAGCTGTTAAAAGTTCGCTCGTGCTTGGTAAAGTTGTACTCATAATCTCCTGGTACATCTTCCCCCGATTCACCAATGATTTCCCAATGAAGGTTATCAATGGTAGTCCACCGACTGTGTAGGTTTCGAAGCGCGTCTTCGAACTAACTTGTCAACAATAGTTTCCACATCAATATTGTCGATTGTTCTAAGAAACGCTTTAAAATTGACCGACTGCTTATGAAGCATATCGTCAAGCTTGCTGTAGGACCCTCTTGACTAGAAGGTCGGAGTTGCTGCTGCTGCTGTTGCTGGCGGTTCCGGTTGACTCGCTGAAGTTCCGGTTGCCTCTCGCTGTGCTGGTTGAGGAAGATACAGTGATTTCTTTTCTTGTTGCATCAACTCTTCTTTATATTGGCTAATAAGCCCTTTCGCTGTTAAATAAAGCTGGTTCGTACTCTCAAATTCAGACTTGGTAAAATATTTGATTCGTCTGTTCATAAGGAAGTGTTTTTTCATGGTTCACTTGAAAGTCCTTCCAGTACTTCTCAAGTAACTCGAGTAACTCCAGTTTACGCTTACAGTAATCTAACGTCTTACGCTCTACACTATCCTTTTTAAAATTGACGTGGAGTTTCCTAATGCCCTCTGCAATCTCGGATAGAATAAAATAAAGGCTCTCCATCTCACTGCTGGTGTAAGAAAATTGAACGATCTTACTTGGAAGAATCCTCTGCCGCTGCTTACCTAACGAGGGTTGCTCCCCACGTCAGTGATCCGCTGGTGTCGCTAGTGTGAGCTGTGAACTCACTGCTGCTGGAACAGTACTCCCCGAGCACCGCTGTTGCTGATACCGCTGAGAGAATATATTGAGCACTCCAACTCAATATATTTTGCTGCTGAAGTCACTCCTAAAGTGTCGCTGCTAAGGTAACCACCACAGTCACTGCTAAGCTATGCTAAGGAATACTGTAATACAGGGTGTCACTAGTTCAGTTCAAGTTCACTTTACGAACCGTCAGTCCTGAAAAACTAAAGTCGAAGTCCTTGCTAGAGGCTCGAAGGACCAAAATGTAGGGGCGCTACCTAAATGGTACCTGGTAGGATTCGCTACGCTACTACAAACAATCAAATAACTTTCGAAGGTTTATTGCTGATAAAGCGAGTTAACAAGGTAACGTTTAGGCTAAGCTATCGCTGAAATGGGAAAATGATGGAAATGAGTGCAGGCGAATGCACCCGGTTGCTGTCCGAATATGCACTGAGCTCGCGGCGCATTTAGTGCGACCGTATTGTATCGCTAGGTCAGCAAACGTGGTCGATTGCAATTATTGCATCGAACAGGATCTATGATGTTTTTTCACGTCATAGTACGGCCCCTGAGGTTCTTCAAATGTTCCGTGATCGAAGTTCGTGTTCACAATGTTTTGTTCGTTCGTGCGTACACGGCTTAACAACAACAGAGTGCATTCTAGCGCGTCAAAAAACACACTATAACTTTTGATGAAATTGAAAATAACGAACGTCAATGAATGTCTACGATTCTAACACTCTTTTTGCTTGCTTCTCCTTCCTTTTACTGAGTTCAATCTCTAACAAATTCTACTGTTGTTCAGGGACCTAATCAAGCACTCGATAGTAGCTCACGCCTGTGGAACAGGCAACGTGGAAGAAGGCAGTCATTCCTTGGACCACATGCCAGAACAACCACTCGGCTTCATCTCGGGAGAAGACATATACACCACATATAGGGCTTTCAACATATCGTATTACGAGACTGGCGTATTTGGTAAGATTTTGATCAGTTATGTTTATTTTAGGGATTCCATTATTACTAATTGTGGGTAGGTATACTTATGCCCGGTTTCTGAAGAATTCTTAAACGGAGTTTAAACTCTTAATAGCCATAAAATTCGACAAAATTATCTATTTAACGAATTTCTTCTCTACGTTCGGTTTTTGAGGTCCTCAGATAAACCTTCGATAGTAATTCACTCGACTTTTAAGCTAAATTCTTCCATATCGAAGTGTTCAGAAACACGATATTGAACCAATAATCACTATTGTATGGATATACCTACTCCGTTTATAAACCTCAGAAACTATTAGACATTTAAATTACATTTTTAAATCTATTAGACCTACTAAAATAAAATTAAGAGCCACAATTCGGAACCATACTTAGCTCCTATTTGAAAAATTATTTCACCTTTTGAAAGAAACGATATTCCGATATTCCCCGTCGTCGCCCCCACGTGGATTGCCACGGTGGCAATCGGGAATAAAATTCTCAGTTGCCACCGGGGAAGTTATTGCCCACACTTCAAATCGCTGTAGGTACGCACGGCTACAGATCAAGCTATACATTTCCTGTATAAGCTGATCTCGCATTGTATAGGATTTCCTTACTTACTTATGAGAGGTCAGTGTAAACTGGAAATGTATAGCTTGATGTGTAGCCGTGTGTACACTGCGGCGTGGATCGTCAACCCCCAAATCACATTGGAAAAATCTGACGAAGTCTGCGGGAGTGGGGCGGCAGCGGCGGCGGCGCGGGGAACGGTGCGTTTCAACTGTTTTTTATATTTCTATGGTTTCAATGCATACATTTACATGGAACTGGGCCTCGAAGGTAGCGGCGAGCGTTGCCGCGCCGCTCCCCGCGCCATCGCCGCGCCGCCGCCCCGCTCCCGCTGACTTCGTGACCGAGGCCTAAGACAGACGAGATGGGATGAGGGGGGTTGGCGATCCAGTGTACAGCGATTTGAAGTGGGGCCATTAACTTCTCAGTCGCCACCCGGTGGGAACTGGGAATTTTATTCCCGATTGCCATCTGGTGGCAAACCATGTGGGGGACTATGAATATTCGCAATATTCCATACAAAAATAAGCACTTAATATTACTAATAAAATACTATCTTGAATTCATGCAAGCTTAGTACTTCTTGTTAGGGTTACTGCTCTGAACCTGTACTTACACGACAATAAGAAAAAATTGTGGTCCGCCGGTGTCGGGAGCAAAGTCCAAGCTACGGAGGCGTATCGAGGAGTATGTACTGCCTTCTGATGAGCCTCCAGATATGTTGGCGAGACTTTCGGCCATCATGACATTTGGCCGATAAGACAATCGGCACAATGTCAGCCGAGCCCACACTCCACATGTCGACAACCTGTGTGCCAAGTCCAGATATATTATTTGATTTGTTTTTCTTTCACAGAATAATAAGCTTTTCTGTTAGGTACAATATTTTTGTCAGGCACTGTTGTAATAAAAAGGCATACTTAAATTTCGGTGAAGTTGAAATAATATGGTCAGTACGGCGTAGTTGAAGCCGGCAGTTGGCCCCATAGGAAATCCTCAGGATAGCCCCATCGAGTTTTGGTTTGTCATGACAAAACCAAGTACCTATAACATAGGTACGAGTACCTATACTTAGCCCTATGTGCTGTTCAAATGTCTATGAACCGTCATGACTCATGACGAATAAGCTTGTTTTGTTTGTTTTTGAGATTCAATGTAAAACCTCAATGTTTTGAATGGGTCTCTCTTGTTTGACCGAAAGGAATTTGACAAATTTTCACTTCCCAAAAAATTTTTCGCATAATTTCATTTGCCAAATTATTACTTAGCAAAAAATTGATTCACAAAAAATTGTAACGCAAACCTAATGTTTGGCAAATGAACGTTTAAACTATAACATGTTCCCCAACTAGTACTTTTAACATTTTTTATTTAGTCAAATATTTCAGTTGAAATCAGTTTTTATGCAAAATCAAATAAGCCAAATACTTATTTAGTATCGTCAGTTTTCAATTCACCCTTTCCTATTCAGTCAATTGATTCAATGACAAAAATGTGAACTACTAAGTGGGTAGGAGGTAAATCATAAATGGCGCTCAATGTGTGCTCTTTTTTTTCTATATAATGTAGTCGTTCCTGGCGTAGGAGGTCACAGTTTTAACCTTACCTAACCTAACCATTTTTTTTTTTAAATAAGTAACTAACCTAAACTAAATAATTCACTTCCGTGTAACCTACTAAAACAATATATTTTTTTCTATTAATGCAAGTCGTGTCTGGCACTCGCCGGCCGCTACCGCGGAACCGCTCGCTTCGCTCGCTCGGCTCGTGCGTAGGAGGTCACAGTTTTAACCTAACCTAACCATTTTTTTTAAAATAATTAACCTAGGTACTCTAAGTACTTCCATAAATAAACTAATATCAAGTAACCATAAATTTGACTTGTTTCAGACAAATTCAAACACAAAAACTTACAAACAAGTACGCAAAAGATCTATCATCAAATTTAACCAGCAAGTCAAATGTCTAAAAATCTTATTTATGCCTTAATATTTTTTGTCCTAACAAATCATTTCACCAAACGTTTATTGTCTGAAGATTGTTTGCTGTAATAAATCATTTGATTAAATACCAAATTCCATAATGACATTATACTTGGTAATATTTTGCCAAGTAAAAATTTGACCAAATGAAAATATGTGAACTAAAATCATTCGAAATATTGCAATGGTATAAAAAAAGGTTGCTAAAATTTATTTGGGTGATGAAATTTTGTCAAAATCTTTTCGGTAAAACGGCAGGCACCCGTTTTGAATAAGTAAACTGTTATTTTTTTATTTTATTTTATTTTAAAACAGCTACAAAATGCAATGCTACAATAGAAAAACATAAATATCCTAAGTAATAATGTAGCCCACAGCGCTGTTCACAGTTTACCTTTATTAATAAATAAAACCTTAGTCGCTAGGAGGTGAACTGTTAATGATGATATATACCTAAGTGATTTTTTAGTTCCAAGTCCAGAGACCAGATGAATGAGCAACTGTGACCATTCGTGTAGCTCCAGCCAGCCCCCTTCAGCCTTTCGTAATTCATTACATTTACATTTGGCGCACGAAGTAGTAAGGTGCATGGGCGTACCCAGCTTTTGGCCCGGTTGGGGGGGGGGGGGGGCAATCAGAAATTTCTTAAGCCGTGTTACCCCCCACATGTTATTTTTTTTGCCTCATCTGTCTGCTCAATGTCCTCGGCAAAATCTATGAGAGACTTATTTATAAACGCCTCAGAGATTATGCCGAGACAAAGGGCCTAATTCCTAACGAGCAGTTTGGTTTTCAAACCCAACACTCTTGCGTACAACAGGTCCACCACATCAACGAACACATAAGCGACTGGTGTTGTTTTCTTCGATATAGCGAAAGCGTTTGACAAAGTCTGGCACAACGGTTTATTATAAAGCTTTACAAACTCGGTGTCCCAGACCGTCTCGTGCTCAACTTACCGAGACTTTTTGTCCTACCGCACTTTTCGCTATCGTATTGAAAGAGCGCTATCCTCTTCCCACCCCATTCGCGCAGGTTCCCTTAGGGCTCTGTGCTTTCTCCACGCATTTCAACGTTATTTACCAGCGATGTCCCGAAAAGTAAAAAGGCACAGTTGGCTCTCTTCGCAGAAGATACGGCCATTTACTATTCCGGCCAACGCTAAGATCCGATATCTCGCACTCTCCAAACCGCAGTCGGTAAACTCGGCGCGTGGTTTCGAAAATGGAGAATCGAAGTGAATCCCGACAAAAGTCAAGCGGTTCTCTTTTTGAAACCGCGTCTCAATCGATCTCCCCCCACCGACCGATCACCATGTTTGGCAAGCCGATCCCTTGGGAGAAGCGAGCCCAATATCTAGGTGTGACCCTCGATGAGCACCTATAAGTACAAAAAGCAGTCTCGTTCTGAACACACGTAGCAAATTGTCACATATGTGCAAGTTGCGCATCTATACAGCGTGTATTCTCCCAATCATGACTTATGCAGGTTCAGTATTTGCACACGCAAAGTCCCGACACATCCATAGGATGCAGACCTTACAAAATCGTTTCCTCCGAACGGCTACGAGATCCCCTTGGTTAGTTCGGAATTAAATCCTCGACTTAGACCTTAAAATCCCAACTCCATCATCCATCAATTCTTGAAACGCAATTCCAAGCGTTTCTTCGATACCCCCGCGAAACATCGCAACACCTCTGGTTGTCGAATCCGCTAGTTTTATCCCCTCTAAAATGAGAAAAATCCGCCGTCCAAGGCATGTTCTCACCGACCCCGATGACCCCATCACCCTCTTCCAGGAGAAAAATAGGGCCAGCAGTAGTTTACAAACACAAATCTACATTCCGACCTCGCCGGCGAGGTCCCTTGCGACGATGATCCCCACGTAATTCCCCCCGACCCTTGATCGGTGAAGGAGTGCCAGCTGGTGTCGTAGCTGAGCCTGTAGAAGATAATAATTATCCAGATATGATTCAGCTCGTGTCCCTCTTTGCTGTACTCCCCCCAGCGACGCCCTAAGCCGAGGTACGTACACCACAGGGGGTGCCCTTAGCATGCAATCAGTTAATTCATAGACTAATAAAGGCAGGTTTAGGGCGGCGCAGCGCGGTTTTTTCTAAAATTAATGCATAATATATTGTACTTAATTGTAAAGTAAGTACACGATGACGACGACAACGTGACGTGGCTCTAATATAACTTTTTTCGACACCATTACTTAGGCATACAAAATCCAGGGGGGGGGGGGCAGCTGCCCTTCCCTGCCCCCCCCCCCCCCCCCTGGGTACGCCCATGGTAAGGTGTAAATGTTTTAATTCGTGTTCTTGTTAGTGAACCTGACACGTGTGTATCAGTTGTATGCCCGCGCATGGGCCTCTGGCTTGGCTTCACTTGCCGTTGAGAATTAATATCGTCTCTAAGGCACGGCTTTCCTCACGATATCTTCCTTCACCGTTTTTTTTAAAGGTTTATGTTTCCAGGCATCGTAGCAAAGACACGTGCATGTTCAGCATGGGACGTCGCGAAATCTACCGCTGAGTTCCTGTCTAATGTCGGGGATCTTGACTTTTGTCAGATTGAAATTGGCAAGAAGAGGCTTAGTAAGTAGTTCACTATTCTGTAACTGGTGTAGGTACTATTTGCTGCTCATAAAAAAGCCAACGAAATAGAATAAATCCCCGAAATATGTAGGTAAGTAGCATGAACGAATTAACCACTAATACGTTGATGGTAAGTAGGGGAAGTCAGCTCAAAGCGGCCATAGGAGGCAAAGCAGCCACGCTTAATTTTTTGGTTATTTGAAATGTTGCACGGCGTAGCTGTTCTGTTCGCATAACCAATCTCCCGCCCCGCGCCGTGCAATCATTCAGTAGCAGTAGGACCGAGCGCGTGGTTGCAGTGACGAAATAGATTTATTTGCGTGTTTTGTTAAAAAAATGCAAGGTAAGTTCAATCTGCTTTGATCAAACCTCTTTAAATTTCAATGCTTTTATTGAACGTGTATTGTTACTCATCTATTTGGCTTTGTTTGTGTTCTATTCTCTATTAAATATAATATAATGTGAGAGCAGTTCATTATTAAAACAAAATGGCCGAAAAAGGCAAAGCGGCTCGAGCAAAGCGGCCAACTGACCGCTTTGCCCTTTGTAAAATTATTATGATTTGATACATAATGCTTAATTATTTTGTTTAGATGGTTAATAACTATAAAAGGAAGACTACCTAGGCGTCATGGGATGAAAATATGATGGGCAGGGCAATTAAAGAAGAAAATGAAGTTTTACTTGTTTTTTTTTAAGAAAGAAGTAAGACTTACTGTTGATTAATAAAAATGTTAAATATTGTCAAAAACTAAACCTGATTATGAGTACCTAATAGTTTAATAGAAGTTTTTAAAGCAAATATAACAATATAGTTAAGTTAAATTACCCTTACGACAGATTGTAATTAAAATAAAGTATAAAATGATGATTATTGTATAAAAATGTTAAATAATAATAAATAGGTACCATTTTAAAATATTTTTGGTATTTTTATTTTGTCAAGCACAATATTTTTCAACAAAAAACAAATACATTTCTTGTGTATTTTTGGGGTGGCCAGGTTGCTCCTACCCCCAAGGCCGCTTTGGGCGGCCACTCGGGCAAAGCGGTTTTTTGACAAGTTTTCGTAATTTACAAATCACATGAATATTTTTAAATTTGCGCGATTTTTAATTTCACATTATGAAAATTTTATAAATTCTCTGGCTATTAGAATAAAATTCTCTCCAAAAGTCTATCGTTTACTAGGTTCTTTTTTTAACTCAAAGTTAAGGTGGCCGCTTTGAGCTGACCTCCTCTAGGTACTACCTAGAAATAATATATTTTTAAATAAATGCGTAGGACCTAAATTCGATTCCGACATTGCATCGCTACAATTTTCTATTTGTTGGATTAGAGGTACCTACCAAAGGTACCTACAGTTAAAAAGCCCTTACCCCGTGTCCATAAAGAAAGCGATCGTTTATATAAACAATTTATTACAAGCTTCTGCCCTCGACTTCGTTAACGTGGAAGTCGATAAAATTGGCTGTTACTCGCTGATAATGTGCATACCTAGCTAAAATAAACGATTATTACAAACCTAAGTACAAAAAATATTTTCTCTTTCTAATTATTAGTTTAGATGATGATGGAGAGGTATAGGTAGGTACCTACAAACGTGACTTTTGATTGATCGCTCGAGTAGTTGTCGTAACATTAAAATACTCCCTTGACATTTCGTAACCATGCCACGAATTCACGATCGAACATATTCTGCCTGTCGATCTTCTTTCTTATATCAATGAGCGCGATCGTTGCGTAGGTACCTATACATAATAGGTTGGGGAAAAAGTTTCTTCGCATTTTTTAAGAAAATTCAAAACATTTTTTAATATACATTATTTACATTTATCTAAAGTATGTTGGTACCATTTTGTTCGATAACTTTTTGCCATCTTGTAGGTAGGGACATGATCCCATTGCTATAGATATTTTGGGACTTCTGATCAAAATACCGCGACAAGTGGTTTTGGCAGTCCTCTCGTGATGTTAACCTGACACTGCCTAAAGAATTCTGAAGAGACCGAAACAGGTGGAAATCTGAAGATGCAAGGTCAGGACTATACGGCGGATGCATTAACACCTCCCAGCCAAACTCTCTTAATTTTTGCTGAGTGGCTAAAGATGTGTGAGGTCTAGCGTTATCATAACAAAAAACCACACCCCTTCTGTTGATTAATTCCGGCCGCTTTCTCTCAACTTCTTGCTTTAATCTCATCAGTTGTTCGCAGTAGAGTTCAGAATCGATGGTCCTGCCTGGTGGTAACAGCTCATAATGAATAATGCCCTTCCAATCCCACCACACACACAGCATCACCTTGTTGCGAGTTAACCCGGGTTTCGCCACAGTCTGTGAAGCCTGACCGGCCTTTAACCACGACCTTTTTCGCACGTTCTTGTCGTACGTGATACACTTTTCATTACTAGTTATCAGCTTCTTCAAAAATGGTTCGGTTTCATTACGTCGTAATAAAGAATCACAAATGAGTACGCGGTTCATTAGGTTTCTTTCAGTGAGCTCGTGAGGTATCCAAACATCGAGCTTTTTTGTGTACCCAGTTTTTTTCAAATGCGCCAAAACTGTTTTGTGCTCAATTCCCAGTTCTTCAGCTACGTCGTAACTACTGATATGCCGATCTTGCTCCACTTTTTCAAAAATGCCATCAATTTTATCCGTAATAGGGCGATCAGAGCGAAGTGCATCTTTGACATCAAAATTTCCGGATTGAAAACGCTTAAACCAAATTCGTGCTACTCTCACAGACACTGCACTGGGTCCATAAACATCGCAAATTTTTTTCGCGGCTTGCGTTGCATTTTTACCTTTTTTGTAGTTAAATTTTAAAATGTATCGAATTTCTTCATTAGATTCACTCATCTTGACAGTACGAAAAACAAATGAAAATCACACATTTTCCTAATTTGAATTTGGAATTATGTTCTTTAAAATTTAAACATTCAATGATACCAAAACCAGCCAGATACAAATAGTATAGCCAAAGAGATTTTATTTTAAGTTCATACATACTATAATGCGAAAAGACTTTTTCCCCAACCTAATATACAGGGTGTTTGGCAGAATGTTGAACATACGAAAATGGTGGATAGGTGGGGTCATCTGCTACTTACTCAGCCCTAATTTATTTGGCCCTGGCCCCATGGATATTAAAAAAAAATTTTTTTGCTTTAAGATAGTATTTTTTACATCTTTCTGTAAGTTTGAGGACTCATAACTTTTTTTCTAGCTAACATCTAAATAAAGCAATAATTTTATAAGAATCTGCCAACATTCAAGATTAAAAAAAAAATATTGCCTGTTTTACTATTTTTTAATAAAAAGTAATTTTTTTCTTCTACTTAAGAAAGTGGTGAAACTAGAAGAAAGCAAAAAAATATTTTTTTTTAATATCCAGTGGGCCAGGGCCAAATAAATTAGGAATGAGTAAGTAGCAGATGACGATTTTCGTATGTTCAACGTTCTGCCAAACACCCTGTATACTTCCGTGACAGTAGCTTTCGGACAGGCCATTGCCGTAAGCACATCAATATATTGCTAAATACAATGTGTTTATTTCAGAAGTAAGCTTAGCACTCCACGACCACGATTGTGTGAAGGTAACTGAGGGGCTGGCCCTTCAGATAGCCAACGGCTATCAAATAGACAATGCAATGAAATCCATGGAAATGGTTGACTGTATTTCAACCAAGGACGTAAAAAATACTGCTACGTGTCTGGCTAATAAAAGTAGGTTCATGGAAATTGTTATATTACCTACGTCTATCCCTATTTGATTCATTAAACTTTCTGTTACTAGTTTGGGTTTTCATAAATGCCGTAATTGCGTAACACACCATCAATCGAACACTGAATCATTTTGAAGCAAATTGCTAATCCATTGCTATTATAGAACTTTTGTTGGGACGTGATGTAGGTTCTATAGTGAGAAATTAAATGTCCATTCAGATTTATACTATGAATTTAATAATGTATTTACTACAACTAAACACGGTACAATTATTATGATGATTAGTATGAAATGATATATGATGATTTGACGCGAGTAGCCGTTAGTAAACGACTGTGTAATATGTGTTGTCGTGACAACGCGTGACTTCGAACTTCAGATGACGGTGTTAGTTATAGTTATTTATATATGGCATCTCGCAGTTGACCACTAAGGGTCGAGACTGCTCAACCGGGCGTTTCCTGTGGGTTCTTTAAGCGAACTTAAAGCCCCCGGCCAGGCCTAAAACTAAGGTAAATTATTAGTCGACTGAGCGTCGCTAATAATAATATGACAGCCAGACGGGGCAGGCTGGATCATGACGGGGGCAGATGACGGTGAACGTCTTAGATACTTATAAGCTCGCAAGTGGCGTGCATGTGTGGGTAAACATACCACTACACTATATACGACGCTATAGTTACGACCTGGGGTTCGGGATAAATAAATGTAGTATGCCAGTTTACGCCAAAAACACACTATATTTAAATAATTACAAATACAGTAATCAGAAACTTTAAACAGAATCACCTGAATTGCTGTTAGTTCGCTGTTGGTTCACTGTATCGCATTCCTAGCTGAACTGCCATACACCTTTCTTTTTTTTTTTTTTGTGAGTGACATCTCGCAGTTGACCACTGGGGGTTGAGACTGCTTAACCGAGCGTTTCCTGTGGGAGCTTTAAGCGAACTTAAAGCCTCCGGCTAGGGCTTACAAACAAAGGTAAAATATTAGGCGACTGTGCGTCGCTAATAAGAGGACAGCCAGACGGGGCAGGCTGGATCATGATGGGGGGGTTAAGTGCTACAGGCTCAGCTGTGCCCCCAGCAGGCACAGCTTCACCGAGTAGGGGGTAGGGGGGGGGGGGGGGGGGTTACGATTGCGACCTCGGCGGCGAGGTCGGAATGTATTTCTAGGTGGT
Source organism: Cosmia pyralina (assembly GCA_946251885.1). Taxonomy (NCBI): domain Eukaryota; kingdom Metazoa; phylum Arthropoda; class Insecta; order Lepidoptera; family Noctuidae; genus Cosmia; species Cosmia pyralina. Next base: position 1,268,705 of record OX276358.1, on the reverse strand, counting down.
TTGCGTTTGCAAACCGTACTGGTGGCCTTACTACTCTCCTGAAGGAGGGTTATGGGGTCATCAGGGTCGGTGAGAATATGTCTCGGACATTGCCATACACCGCTGGCAACCCTCTATTTCTATGACGAGTGTAAGCTTCTCGAAAGTTCGCGGCCATAATTCGAGAACATTCTAGTACTTACAGGAATGATCTAGAATGCTGCAAAACGACACTTAACCATCTAGAACATTCTGGAAGGGATTAGAATGTTCTAGAAAAGACGTATCGTGTAGTTCTGCTACTCGATAACAGATGGCGTTAGCGTAACAATATGTTCGAAAAATTTGTCTGTTTGATAACGTAATTAACGCAATAAATGTTGTTGAACTGTCAAAATGAAACCGATTGCGATTGATAGTGTGTTACGCAATTGCCCCGTCGTCCATCAAGATGAGATCTGATGATGATGATGATGTGATGATGATCTATTGCGCGCAAACGAAGGCCAGGAAACTATCTAAGTCCTACCAGTTATTAATTACCCCGAAGGTTATTACCCCGGTTAATTACATAAGTACCTACTTAGTTAATGTGCATCTTTTAACTGTCCGCCAGAATAAAGTGTGTTTATTTTTTTTAGCTCGTCAAAACATGGCCATTGCCATTGTAGGCGACGTTGGATGTGTACCTCACGATAAGGAGCTTATCTGACAAACCTGAACAAATTTTCACTATTTTATTGCTTTTAGAGTTACTTATATAACTAATAAAATAAACGATGAAGTGAATTAACACGATTTTTTATTGAGCACTAAGTAAATAGCACGACGTTCCCACGTAATCCGCCACTAGACCCGTGGGCCGAGTGGTGAATTTCGGCCACTCCCTCTCATGAAGAGGCCTGTGATTCAGGAGTGGGAATATTATAGGCCGCTTATGTTTTACTACGGGACGGTGCTCAAGAGATGAGCTACACGTTACGTACCATTACTAGAATCTTTGCGGAAAGAGTATAGGCATGGCGTAAAATGGAACTAACAAACAACAATTAAATTTCATCAACACAAATAATATGAAAGAATCTGAAAACAAATATTCTAACCATAGATATATTTCTTTGATTTTAACACAGCCTCAAAATATCAAGATGTTATCAATATAATGACGTAAAAGTGTTGACAACATCATTGCTGCGCCCTCAAATCTCATGCCTATTCTCTTTCCGCACCGACTAACCTAACCTAGGAAACGGGTGAAAGATGGTGGTTCGGTAGTTTGGCGCTGCGCGCTACAACTGATACAGTAGGTACTTATGTTATGCGTGGGATTATTTTGACTATTATTCGTAGATTCGTAGGTCACTCACCTTATACATATATGTAGGTATAGTAGGTATGTACCTATATACTCATGTTATAGTAGGTACGCACGGCTACAGATCAAGCTATATTTTCCAGTATAAGCTGATCTCTCATTATATAGGATTTCCTCACAACGAGAGGTCAGTGTAAACTGGAAATGTATAGCTTGATGTGTAGCCGTGTGTACTCGCAATCGGGCGGCGCACTGTGGGCTGAAAATCGACTTTCATAGACATATAATACTTTTTCCCAAATGTTCACTTTTATGACTTGAAGATATTTTGGAAGACTACATGCCTAAAAATATCAACATTATGGAATAGCATTGCTAACAACGCACACAGAAATTTTGCTTTAAAAATTGCTATGGAGCTGGCATGGAAAAGTCTTATAACTCCGCTATGGAATGTTTGGCCCTAATTCTTTTTTCAGGCTAATGCTACAAAAGTGTCTTATAACCAAAATACTAACCCAGGGAGTGTATAATCAGGCATGCTTTAATAGTTTTAAACTAACATTATCATTTCAATAATCAGTGTATCAGTTTTCAAACAGTGCGTCGGTCCAACGAACTTTTAAAAAAATATAACATATAGAACCGTAATTTCGATCTACTTGTTTAGTAATTGTACAGAGTCACATTGACTCTGTACAATTGTTCTCGCCTGCCATACGGGAGTACTCGAGGTCGGATCTCATAAACTGCTTTTCTTTTGGTATTAATATAATTACAGAATGTTATTCTCAAAATTAAATTGGATTGATTTGAACTATTTTCTTTAGTAATATTTAATAATATATTATAATAAATATTAAGATTTATAACTATGCCTCATAGACATACACCACCTAAAACACCTAAGACGGCTAAGACGACAAAAAACTGTGCCCCTGACATGACTACTAACGTCTGCAATACGGACACAACGGGCACAGCAAGTCATACGCGATTGCGTAAGCAGACGCCTGATTCCGAGAATACCGATTTTATGTCGGAAATAAGGACCATAATTGCAGAGTTTAAACATGAACAGAACTTTAAGCTTGACGCTCCCCAAACTACGATAAGCGATATTAAAAAGCAAAATATTGGAATTATTGAATCGATTGAGCACCTGTCTGAAGATTATAATAACCTAAAAAAACAGCTTGAATTAATCGAAAAAGAAAAACGTATAACTTACAGTACATTTGCACCCTCGAGACTAGAATTGAAAACCTTGAAAATGCGCAAAGAATTTCCAGCATAGAAATAAGAAATATTCCCCCTAGAAGAGGAGAAACGAAAGATGATCTGGCCAAGTTAATGAATACAGTCGGACAAGCCATAAATCTTACTATACAAAATAGTGACATAAAAGATGTCTTCCGAATTAATACAAAAACCGAAGGAAACAAACCTATTATCTTGGACTTCAACTCAGTTTTACTTAAAGAAAAAATTTTTAGAACATACAAAAAACTTCAACAAGCAACATAAAGAAAATAAATTGAATACATCACATCTACATAATCCATGGCTCTAGTAAACCAATTTTCATAGCTGAAAATCTAACGAGCAAAGGCAAAAAGCTGTTTTTCTTAGCGCGCGACTTTGCTAAGACCTATAACTTTGCATATTGTTGGGCCGCCTACGGAAAGATCGGAAGATTTTAATGATCTCCCTAAAACTATAGATCATAAAATGGTACTATTCGCAGATGACAGCACGGCCATTGTGGAATGTACTAATCCTAAAAATTATCAAAATGACATAAATAATTCTCTGAGTGACATTATAAATTGGCTTGACAAAAATAACCTTATAATTAATTTAAATAAAACAAAAGTTATTCACTTTCATCAGCGCCGAAAGCATTCACCAGTTAACATTGCCTACAATAACTCTGTGATAGAAGAAGTTACACATGCAAAATTCTTAGGTATCACTATAGATAGTGAACTAACTTGGAAACATCACACAGAGGAAATCTGTAAGCGCCTTAGTAAATCTGCATATTTATTATTCCAATTGTCAAGGAAAGTAAATACTGACACTCTTTTAACAGCCTATCATGGATTAGTCGCTTCTACTTTAAGATATGGTGTTATTTTTGGGGACAGTCAACTAATAAAGAACTTATATTTAGGATGCAAAAAAGATGTATACGAGCAATGTTTAATCTAAGAACAACGGATAGTTGCGTAAATTACTTTAGACAATCAAAAATTCTAACTTTACCATCTTTGTACATTTTAGAAACTGCACTTTTCGTAAAAGCAAATCCGCAATTTTTTCAGAAATTTTCAGACGTGAAAAAAACCCCAATTCGTTCTCAATATCAGAATTTGTTGTGTCCAATCAAGTGCAAAACTGCCTTAGTGAAAAAGAGCCTATTTGGAAGGGCACCCATTATCTATAATAAAATACCTGATGTTGTTAAATGTTTACCTTTAACCAAATTTAAAAAGTCCGTTCAGGGGTTTTTACTAGATAAGTGCTATTATAGCGTAGATGACTTTTTAAATGATAATCTTCTGCAATAGAATTTGGACTGTGTACCTTTGTTATTATTTTTTCTAATATGTATTTTACTTAAATTGAATTTAAATTGTTGACATTTTCATTTAATCCTATGTTTTTTTTATTTATATTTTTCCTCTTTGTAAGTCATTGTTTTAATTTATTATTAACGATTTTATAATTATCTTTTTGTAATAGTTGTCTTAGTGTGACTAATTTTGTACGCCATGATTGGCAAAACATGTAGCTACCTCTTATTATTTTTAAAACCTGTAGGTATAATTCTGCACTCATGTTTTACAAAATAAATATCTTGTATCTTGTAAAGATATTTATTCGGAAAAATGAAGGAGATAATCGTATTCGTATAAATTCGGAGGCTGATTTGGATAAGCTTAAATCAGAGTGTGAACTCTGACTAGCTACTTTTTCTTTTCTGCAGTATTTTATTTTGTTTTATTTATCTTTCTTCTTTCGTTTTATTTATATTTTGTTAATAATTATTAAACACTTTTTAATAACTAGTCAATACCTACTGTAATATGTTGATTTTAATAATTTAAAAAAATGTTTTACATTTTGTTCATTTCACTATTTTCGGAAAATTTTATGTAACTCTCACCACATTATACTCATTCACATTCACGCACACAAACACGCACTTATTAAATACAAACATAGACGGTTATCTTATTGGGTTAGATGTTTTAATGATATCTATAAAGGTTATAAACGTGAGACGTAGTGTCATTCGATGGAAGGCAAAATACAAAGATAATTTAAATTGCACACTAAAATATTATGTTTTGAAAAATGGATGACTTTAACGTGATACTAAATAATGATTTGGATTCTGTTACTGTAGCTCAATCCGCCACTTGTGACATTGAAGACTGCCACTCTTTGTTAAAAAATTCTTCGAGTACCCTAAAAATATTAACTCAAAATATACGTAGTATTAATTGCAACACTCCCAACTTTCAAACATTACTCGCAAGGTCAAAAGTTGATTGGGATAAGTATTATTGTTCTAACCGAATGCTGGTTGCAGCGAAATCCTACCGTTCCTGAATTCAATGGCTATGTTTCTTTCACTAGGTACTCGAAATAATCAAACTCAAAATGAAGGTGTGGTCATTTACAGCAAAAACACAACAGTACAGTATTGATGAACCGGAAATTCTCGACTCAAATTGCCTTATTTTAAAAGTAAACATAACAATTACTGTAATCGTTGCTGTCTATCGACCACCTAGTCATATAAATATCGATAACTTTTTAATTTCCCTCAACGATTGCCTAAGCAATCTCTCATCCTTTCAAAATATCATATTAGTTGGCGATATTAATATTGACATTATTGAAAATTCCCAAGATAATAGATCTTATGCATATCTCAACCTTATCGCTTCTCATGGTATGCTTCCAGCTCACACGATTCCTACTCATAGTCGCACGTGCTTGGATCATATAATGTTAAAGACAAGATTATCAGCGTTCTGTTATGTTGCTCACACTTCGGTTACCGACCACAATAGCGTTATACTATTTTTAGACCGGACAATTAACAAAAACCCAAGCCCCAACCAAAATTATAAAACGAATAGATGACGCAGGACTTGAAACGGACGTTAAAAACATAGATTTTGAAAAGATTTATAGTCTGACAGATGTGAACGATGTAACCAATTTTTTTATACACTATCTAGGCCAAGCTATAAATGATAACATGAAACTAATAACGACATCTAGACGTAAAATAATTTTGAAGTCTTGGCTAACACCGGGCGTACTAAGAAGCATGCGAAATCGTGATCAATTACATATAACCTTAAAGAATCCAGATAATGAGGTAGTACTGTGCACTTAAAAAAGATACAGGAATTTTTGTAACGATATATTAAAGAAAGTTAGACAAAGTTACGAGCAAGATATGATTAAAGAAGCAGGGAAAATCAACAAAAAACTTTGGGAAGCATTCAAAAATATAACCTATACTAGTAAAGCCAAACAGCAATCCACACAGCTAATTTCAATAGACAATTAAATCAATTAATGAAGTAAATTCTTTTTTTGCAAATGTAGGTAAAAACTTATCAGAAATATTACTCTCACAAAATATCAATTTTCCTAATGCAGAGCCCTATCGTCAGCCTACTAATACTTCTCAAAATTCCTTCTTCCTTGTTCTTCTTCCTACTGATGAAGAAGAAATACGGTCGTTAATTATTAATTTAAAAACGAGTGTGCAGTTGGCGTTGATAATATATCTGGATCTTTTTTAAAACGATTTGTTGATATTATTGTTCCTCCACTTACATACATATGCAATCTCGCATTCTCTGGAATATTTCCGCGTGCCTTTAAAAAATCCAAAATTGTACCCATATTCAAGTCCGGAGACAGATACTGTGTCAATAACTATAGACCAATCTCCATACTACCAACGTTATCAAAAATTTTAGAACGATTAATGAACACCAGACTTACTAAATATCTTGAACAGAATTCTCTTTTATCCCCATTACAATTTGGGTTTCGATCTGGCAGGTCAACAGCTGAAGCCGTCCACGAACTAACAGATCACATAGTCAACAAACTAGACAATAAAAAAAAGACCTTAGCCATTTACCTAAATTTAGCTAAAGCATTTGACACCCATCCCATCATCATCACCCATTCATCATCATTCATCTGTTCATGCATCTGTTCCCATTTTGATAAATAAATTAGAGAATATGGGAGTAAGAAGTTTACCACTTCAACTATTCATAGACTATTTGTCCGACAGAACACAAACTACTAAAATTGATAGTTGGATTAGCGACGAGCTTCCTAATCAGTACGGCGTTCCACAGGGCAGTACCCTTGGCCCAACATTATTCTTAGTTTATATAAACGACTTATGTGAAATCAAGCTGCAAAACGGTAAAATCATCACTTTCGCCGATGACACTGCCTTGATATTCGATGCTAACACATGGGAAGAGGTTAAAAGTTATGGTCAACAGGGTTTTGATACTGTTTATAAATGGTTACATTCCAATTGACTTACCCTCAATGTCGATAAGACAAAATACATGACATATTCCCTTAGACCCCAGGACCAACCAAATTTCAACTTGAAAGGCCCACTCATGTAATTGTATCAACCATTGTTCTTGCCCCGTGTTAATTAAAACTACTTAATTCAATTAAATATATAATCATAGATTATCGTCTCAGCTTCCAACAACACATTGAAACCCTAGTTAAAAGAATCCGAAAATTAATCTATATATTTAAAAATCTAAGACATATAACTGATACATCAGTTATTAAGACAGTTTACTTTGCACTATGCCAATCTTTGCTAGTATATTGCATTACCACATGGGGTGGTACTTCAAAAACTTATATGATAAATTTAAAGAGAGCCCAAAGAGCTATATTAAAAGTTAATTGCTTTTTCCCAAGGCTCTATCCAACTTTAGAACTTTACCAACACTGCCCTGTCCGGCAGTTGTTCATACTCATGACAGTACTAAAGAAACGTTCAGAACTGCCCATGAATCACGATTTCTTAACACAAAATAGACGATCAAAAAATGTTTGTTCAATCATCCGATTTAACACTGCTTTCTCCCAAAAGTTTTTCTGTTTTCTTGGCACTTTTCTTAATAACTCAATTAATAACAAAATATCTATCTACACACATACAAAAGCTATTTGTAAAAGAAAATTACGCATTTGGCTTTTAAATCTGGACTATTATGAAAACCAGTGTCTTAACACCCACACATTTACACTCACACTCCTACACTAACAAACATTCCCCCACTCAATATTCTTCATTTCCATTCTTAATTTTTTGTTAAGCTCATTCTTATTTTATTTTGTTTTGTAGATACCTAAGAACGTATCACTGAATAATAGGTCTTTACCTATGAAATTGCCGTTTTGTATGAAAAAATTTAAACGAATTTTTTTCATGCATTTTTTATTTGTATTAATCGAAGTAATCACTCATACAATCAATGCATCTTTGCCAACGCAGTGGCAGTTTATTGATGCCCTTCTTAAAGAAATCAGCTGGACGGGAGGCAACAAATTCTTCAAAGGCATTTTGTACTGCCTCTCGGGTATTGAATTTTTTTCCCGCCAAGAAGTTATCCAAATTCTGGAAAAAGTAGTAGTCTGTAGGCGCAAGGTCTGGTGAGTAGGGCGGATGACGGAGAGCTTCCGACCCCAGTTCTTGCAACTTGGAGACCGTCTGCTGTGCAGTATGAGGTCGCGCGTTGTCGTGCAGGAGCAGCGGAGACGAGCGATTGACCAATGCTTGTTGGAGATGTGCCAGCTTCTCCATCATTGTGTTCAGTTCTTCACAGTACACATCTGAAGTAATGCTCACCCCGTTTGGTAAGAAGCTGTGATGAATCACACCGGCGCTAGACCACCAAACAGTGACCATCACTTTTCTAGGGGTAAGTTTTCGTTTAGGGCATTGTTTAGGTGCTGAACCAGGATCCAACCAACTTGCTGAGCGCTTGCGGTTATCAAACAGAATCCATTTTTCATCGCAGGTAATAATGCGGTTCAAAATTCCTTAATTTGTGTGTCTGTTGAGCAGTGCAAGGCACGTCTCGACGCGTACTTCGCGCTGGCGATCATTGAGTTCGTGGGGCACCCATTTGTCAAGCTTTTTTACCTTGCCAATTTGACGCAAATGGACCAATATTGTTTTGACGCTAACGTCGAAAGCTGCTGCTAATTCAGCCGTAGATTGTGTATCATCAGCTTCCACAATCGCCTTTAATTCGTCATTGTCGACCAAAGTCTTCGGACGACCGCGAGGTTCATTTTTCAGGTCGAAATTTCCAGAACGGAAGCGAGCAAACCAATAACAAGTGGTGCGTTGGTTTGTAGTGTTAGCTCCGTAAACGTCGTTGATGTTGCGTGCCGCTTGTGCCGCGTTGCTGCCACGACGGTACTCATATTCAATCCAATCCAATCAATTTTTAACGTATCCATGATGACGAAAAAGATTGAAATGCGATGAAAATGTAACACTAATCAATAAACAAATGACTACTTTTGGAAAAAAAAATCCATGTTTTTAAAATAAAATTAATTTGAAATTAGAATTAGAGAGACCTAATATATATACAGTGATAATAATACCTACAATAAGTACCTAATACCTACCAATGCGTACATTTATTTGAATTTTATGTTTGATTTGCTTTTCTCTGATTTTTTAATTTTTATGTTCTGAATTTTTCTAACTGTAAATACAGTTTTCAAACTGATATTTATGTATCAGACAATCTATGTACTAGACAATATAATTTGTAATTTTCCCCAATTGCATATTTTCTTTACAACACAATACTGTAAATTTGTTAATTTTTCTTTTAATTTTGTAGGTTCTTATTT